>OX369269.1:12661965-13986698 GCA_947284805.1 Coleophora flavipennella
AGTTCTAATCAAGTTTGGTTGTTCTTTATTTATACATATTTTGTTAACACATTCTAGAAACTAATATTTTCTATAATCACATCAGCTCATATAAGGTCCCACCGAGGGGCTCGAGCCTACCCTGAATTAGGGCTCTTTATTATACTGTGATTAGGGCGATCAGGCCTTAGTCAACCACGCTGGCCCAGTGCGGGTTGATCGATATCACACACAACCTGCGAGTTTCTTCGCAGGCGTGTGCAGGTTTCCTCACGGTGTTTTCCTTCACCGTAAGAGCGTCGGATAAACGTAAATATGAAACTGAAATTCGGAGACACATTGGCACAGAATTACAATAAGGCAATATCGCAATACTGTGACATTGGTACGTGGCAGGATCGAACCACGACCTCACGGACAGGAGGTAGCGGCCGTTGCCATTACACCACCGATGCTCTCTTTTTTATTCTCTCTATTTTCTATAATATTTTTACGAAATTTCGATAACTACTTTGACTAGAGGTTTTGAGATATTAAAATTTAACCTTTTAACTTTAATTGTTAAAAGTGTCGTCAAACAAAACTAAGGGAAAACAACGCGTACGCCTTGGTATTTAAATTAGTACTAACATACAGTATGGACACTCCCCGGCGCTCCCTAGATTGCGACCTCACCTCCTCGTCACCTCGATTGATACAGATTGGTTACAGTTTGGTTCTCGAACGTATAGGATTTTACCGTGATTTTGTTTGCTCCGTCATTTGTTATTCGAAATGTCATTTCACGACCGTTGTATGCAGTGTCCGGGGTGTGCCTTGGTCAAACACATGCGTAAGCGAAGATATCAAGCTTCACATCGAATGTCAGCCATATTGAAAAATAGAACAAAACCGACACATGCATAGACTGACGGCTCAATTAAAAATAATTTATTTGTAATATTGAAGCCACCCGCGTGATATTAATCTTTTGTCCGCGGCTGATCGCATCACTACCACTGTTGTCTACCGCTTAAGCGCATCACACACGGCAAAGATGCTAGGGTGACTTTTAAGGCCGTAATATTACAGATTTTCGTTATTTTTGACGTGAATTACTCCTAAACGCTAGAAAACCCAAGGTTAAAAAAAATCCCCTTATTTTTGATGATGTTCCTTAAAATAAAAAGCTATTAGAAACACGATTAAGCAGTTTTGGCTCGTTAGAAAAAATCCCAAAGATAGGTCTACACCGTTACTTTCAACTCTAGTTATGACTAATATTTGAAGTATAAATTTTAGAAAATATACAGCAATATTTGTTATGAAAATACAAAGTGAGTAATGTTATTATTTTTTATACTTTCATTGTAGTTTTTGATTGAAACAAAACATCATTGAAAATGTGAAAAGGTGTGGTTATTTTCTTTATTCTTTACACGTAAAGAAAAAGACAGAGACAACTGTTCCAATCAATACCTCGACTTAATTAGTCCTTGATAGCAAAGGATATGAATGTACTCATAATTATAAACAACTTTCCCAAAGAAACTATATGTAAAATCAGAAAAGAAATGTTGGTCGTCGATACATAACAAGTTATCAAATCGGAAAAAAATTATAAAGAACCAATTTTTTTTTTTCACATTAAACATATAGTTTCTTTGGGAAAGTTGTTTGTAATCACCAGTACATTCATATCCTTTGCTATCAAGAACTAATTAAAAGTCACCCTATATAATATGTACATTTTATAGGATCACAATATAGATTACTCGCTTACTGAACAACATTTCCCAAGAAAATATAAAGAGTTCAAAAAATATTTTACTTCACAAACAACACATTGGTAGTTGGTACCAGCTAAGCACTGACTTAACGAGGGGTTTGATTGGATAAGGTGCCTTTTGTCACTTTTCAGCGAATTAAAAGAAACTGCCAACTGCCAGTCGGACTAAGGGTTCCGTGCCACCTAACAAAACAATCACGTTTTATTTGTGGGGATGGCACCCTTTATTTTTTTATTTTATTTTTATTATTTTGTTATAGCGGCCATACAATTACACACTCTGTGAACATTTCGAACTGCCTACCTAATGCGGCCCTCACTATATGACCGTCCTTGCTGTCGGTGTGCGGGGACGCTATATCATAAACCTGGTAGTTTAGCGTATCTGGTAGATGCACGATAGGGTATGTCTACCTAATTCGGTTCATGAAATACAGCCCGCTGACAGACAGACGGACGGGCGGACCGCCTCCGTTAGTCCATTTATTTCGCAGCAGGAGGTCGCGGGTTCGATCCCGGTGGGGTCAACATGTAAGACTCGGTTTGGTTGGTGACAGGGCATTTTCTAAGCCCGCCTGTTCAGCTACCACCATCTTATCTAAGTTTTGCCGCCAAAACATTAGTGTTAACAACATTGATGTGTTCAGGCTTGAAGATAACATAGCCAGTTCTCCATTGCATTGGGGAATCTTGGTGGGCCCGCTTCAATCTTCGGTATCATCGTCACTTACCATCAGGTGAGATGATGCCAAGGGCTAATTGTTAATTAAAAAAAAAACGAGACCTACAGTACTCGCATATGATGTGTAACATGTGACAAAATACTTATGAAATTAATTAATTATCGGGTCGTACATTCACGGGCCGACCCTTCGAATAGTAGTATGTCATCTTTGCCTTTGCCATCACACTAGGCGGCATGGCTTTTTTTTTTTTATTAAGAATTTGAGTACGTTTGGCTGCACCTCACCTGATGGTAAGTGCCGATGCAGCCGAGGATGTAACACGCAAACTCAAATAGTGCCTATTCACTCTCGTCTTGAAGATTCCTAAATTGTACGAATCGGGGAATACAGACGCCGGAAGGGAATTCCACTCCTTGGCCGTTCGCATGATAAACGAAGACGCAAAACGCTTCGTGCGTAAAGGTGGAACATTGACGACAAAGGGATGGAACCGCCCTCCGCGCCTGGTCGTCCGATGATGAAATGGAGAGGGGGGAATGAGGTTGTGAAGCTCCAGGGCACACTCTCCGAAATGAATCCTGTAGAACACCGATAACAACCTTAGTTTTCGAGAATTAAAAAACGTTCGCATTTCCTGTTACACATTTCCGTCCCATTTCACGAAATCACTCCCACAAATTGCAGGAAAGCGAGAGCAAAGATGTTACACATCAAAAAACGGACAGCAGAGGCTTAGGAATAGGATCCCGTTGGCACCCTGTGGGTAAAGAACCCTATAAAGTTATCTGTATCATCTTAGCCGTGCGTGTGTGATGCCTTTAAAGGCGGCCGCTTTGTTCGAAATAGTGTTGTTACATTCTTCTTTTGTGTGAGTAAATTATTGATGAACGGTGTGCGTGAATAAAAAGGCTTTCTTTATTTGGATGACTCTACAATTAGCTTTTAATGATCACGTTTTGTTGGTATATTGAATAGTCAAAAAGTTTTTGACTGGCAGTCGCCTTTGTTGCGTAATTTTGAATTGATTTTTGTATTATCGCTCTTAAAGCAGCTTTTTGTTGTATTTTCTTTGATGCCAAGTGTGGTCGGTAATAAGAAATTAAATAGTGGTCCGGTGATTGAAAAAAATGTAATGATTACGTTGTGTAACAAACAATGAAAGGAACGTAAACAGAGAGCGGAATAAGTGCAGCATTTGGAATGAAAAATATGTCAAATAAAAACAGTTTGACTGATTATTAGACAGAGTGTAAAAATCTGGTGTAGGACCTGTGGACGGGGCTTCTTCTCCTCATACTGAACAAAAGAATCACTAATTAAAATGGTTTTCTGGTATTTTTCAAATAGTCCAATATATGACAACCCGTCGATACATTTGTTTGGCGTATCGACTTTCGACACTACGTATGCCAGCTAATGTGCTAATGGAGACAGCAGCGGGTTGGCGCGGAAACGCGTCGTTTCCCACGGGCGACCTTGCGCCTACACACCTCGGCCTGCGGACAATCTTACGTCGTGGGTGATAAGCGGCAGCGAACCTTTATCTTTTAAAGACAATTAGTTTCTAAATATCTCCAGAGAAGCATTGTCTTTTCAGGATTCGAAGAAGAAGTGAGGTCGTAGCTGAGGAAAATAAATTTTGTGAAAATTGCACTATAGTAAAGTTAAAGAGTCGCTGCCTGCGGGGCAATAAATTAATAGGATAGGCGCTAACGTGTGACGCGATTCCCGGAAGAAAGCACGTACCGTGCTGGCGATGGCACAAAAAATAAGCGGTGTCGCCTCGTTACCTGCTCTGTGATATTGATACGGGAGAGGAGCGTCATTCCGCCTTTCCATAAGACCCGTAAAACCCGTAAGTGCGACAGGGTGCACTATATGTGGCGTCTTGCTCCACATTTTATTGCCCCCCGGTAACTGGTATCTCATCTTTGCCCCGGGCAGTGACTGTTTAACTTTACTGGAGATACATTTGATTCACTCTTACTACAGCAACCTATGAGAGGCGTAATATCGTACGAACGTTACATAGAATCTCCCTCTGGAGATATAGAAACTCATTGAAAAAGGTAGCAAAAGTCTGACGCCCCATCTGATGATAGAAAGTTAATAAAATAGCAATGTAAGATCTCTATCTCAGAGAGAATTGCGAAAGTACACTTCCATGAACAAAACATGACTTTATCTTCGGACACGTTTCAACGCGTGACCGTGAATCCCATTCTTTTATATTTCTCTCGAACTTTTACCTGTCTAAGTAACTGCATGATCTTCCCGAGGCAGATATATTCTTGAATATCTTCGCTACTTCATCGCTTCCGTCGGCTATGGTTAGTCTATCAGCTGGTCATCAGGAGGTCACAGGTTCGATTCGAGACTCAATTTGGTTGGTGGAAGGGCAATTTGTACGCACGCCTGGTTAGCTGCCATCATCTTATCTAAGCTCGGCCGTAGCTAGGGAGGGGGGCATTGTGGGGCAATGCCCTACCTTGAAATCACAATGCCCTACCTTAAAAATACCAAAAACTAAGATAAACTGTTATAATTAGATTATTTGTTCATAGTTTAAGATAAAAAAAATGTAGCGATAGGTATCTAAACTTTTCCGAACATACCACAGTTTGTGACATTCATTTCATATTATAATAATTCTTTGTTCTCTGCAAAGATGGCATTTGAAGCGCCATAACATGAAGCGAGATGGGTCTATTTAATTATATTATCTGTAATGCCCTACCTCAAACTCGACTCTAGCTACAGCCCTGTATCTAAGTCTTGCTGCCAATCATCGATGTTAATAGCAATGATATGTTCTAGCTTAAAGATAAGATAGCCAATTTCCCATTGCAATAGGGAATCTTGGTAAGCCCGCTTCCATCTTCGGCACATCGTCACTTACCATCAAGTGAGTCATTCAAAGGGCTTAACCATTTTGTCCCTGTGTGATGTACTTATTAATAATCACAATTAGTTTAAAAAACTAAAAAACACGCTTTTAGTAAACACGTTAAGTAGTTATCTTGGATGTCCGCCATGTTGGATTTAAGTAACGTGACTATTTTTTCGTATTCTTGACAGCAAACCCTTTCATTTGATACCCATATCATGGGGGTGCATTTCAAATAGCCTGTCCGCCATCTTGGATGTCCGCCATATTGGATTTAAATCAAGTGACTATTTTTTTCGTATTCCTGACAGCAAACCCTTTCATTTGATACCCATATCATGGGGGTGGATTTCAAACAGCCAGTCCGCCATCTTGGGGAGGCCGCCATATTGGATTTGTAATGACGTTTCTTAGCTAGTCATGTATTGTCATCAGATCTCAGACCGTGTGCAAAATTTCATCCTAATCGAAGACCGGCAAGTGGGTCAAATTAAGATTCCAAGATTTTCTTACATAGTTAGTTACAAGTGAAGCTAATAAAAGCGTGTTAAAAATGACCTTGACCGATCAGTCGGGAAGCAGCATTTAGGCTACCGAGCATTTGCTGTAGGTCCTACAGCGATTTTGGCAGTATGACGATTTCATCGGCAAAGAGTAAGTGCGAGATGCGCTCATCATTTACATCGATGCCACATCCTTTCCATTTTTTTTATTCACAATTGGTAAGCCCTCATATCAGTATGAGATGATGCCAAGGGCTTACCAATTGTGAATAAAAAAAATAAGATGGTGGTAGCTAGCCAGGCGGGCTTAGAAAATGCCCTACCACTAACCGAACTGAGTCTTACAAGTTGACCCGCCGGAATCGAAAGCGCGATCTCCTGGTGTGAAGCGAATGGACTAACCATTACGCCACGGAGGCGGTTCAGTCAATAGTCTTGAATACAATATTGATGTGTTCCGGCTTGAAGATAAGATAGCCAATTCTCCACTGCGTTGGGGAATCTTGTTAAGCCCGCCATCTTCGGCATCATCGTCACTAACCATCAGGTGAGATGATGGCAAGGGCTTACCAATTGTGAATCAAAAAAACCCGTGACAGCTTCTGTGAATTTATTAACCAACTATTATTTAAGCTTGTAACTTGAACCAAGCTCCAAACTATCTAAGTAACTTAGGCCGTTAGAACTCTCAGTTTAATTAGAATTTAATTTAAAGTCTAACCGCTTTATAAATTTTGACAACAATATAGTGAGTTTTCACAACAACTTGAAACACGAAATATTTCTGCTGCGAGTGTATTTTTAATTACTTTATAGTCATGGTTAGATTCCCGGCCTGGTTTTTTTTTTGTCATTTTTTATATTTCAGAGCTCGGTCGCCCAGGGACTATTCGGACAAATTAGGTAGACCCAACACTATGGGGAATATAAGTAGGTATGTATCTCACTATCTGTCTTCTGTATATACAATATCTCTGTATATATGTGGCAGATACATTAAGTAGACCTACCACTATGCAGAATACAGGTAGGTATGTACCTCTGACTGTCTTCTCTATATACAATATCTCTGTATATATTTTATGTGGCAGATAAATTAAGTAGAGTCACCACTAGTCGGAATAAAGGTAGATATGTACCTCTCTGACTGTCTTCTGTATATACAATATCTCTGTATATACAATATATGCACATATATAAAAATATACATTTGTAAAAGAAAACAATGACTGACTGATCTATCAACGTACAGTTCAATCTGAAAATGCGGGGATCCCCTGCTGGCCCCGGCCTGGGTCCGCACGTATCGACTCAGCCTGTTAGACCAAGACGGTGAAGCGGGTCATGCGATGGTGAAGCTAGCATTGACACCGTGTAGCATTGCAATTCGTTGCTCAGTTGTTATTCAAGCAACAAAATTTATTTTTAGTGATAAATTTCGTGCTTCTCTGATGCTAATTAGTTGCCCTAATGAGAATTTTGTTGCTAGAGTAATTTCTGAGCAAAAATTACAATGCTAGACGGTGTCAATGCTTGCTTTGACGTCTCTAAAGCTAGCATTGACTTCGTCTAGCATTGTAATTTGTTGTTCGGTTGTTATTCAAGCAACAAATTTTATTTTTAGTGATAAATTTCGTGCTTCTTTGATGCTAATTAGTTGCCCTAATGAGAATTTTGTTACTCGAGTAATTTCTGAGCAAAAATTACAATGCTAGACGGTGTCAATGCTTGCTTTGACGTCTCTAAAGCTAGCATTGACTTCGTCTAGCATTGTAATTTGTTGTTCGGTTGTTATTCAAGCAACAAATTTTATTTTTAGTGATAAATTTCGTGCTTCTTTGATGCTAATTAGTTGCCCTAATGAGAATTTTGTTACTCGAGTAATTTCTGAGCAAAAATTACAATGCTAGACGGTGTCAATGCTTGCTTTGACGTCTGTAAAGCTAGCATTGACTTCGTCTAGCATTGTTATTTGTTGCTCGGTTGTTATTCAAGAAACATGATTTTTTTTTAGTTATATATTTCGTGATTCTTTGATGCTAATTAGTTGCACTAATGAGAATGTTTTTACTTGAATAATTTCTGAGCAGAGATTTGTTACCATAGATCGGTTATGCACTAACAAACAACATTTGAAAATCGAAGCCATTTACACTCACAATGTTATAGGTAGTTCCCTTCTATTGCACTGAATGTTACTAAGAAAAGAGATGCCAATTGGCATCTTTTTTTTTGCTTCACTTTTTAGACGCATGTAACCTATCTACCTCCCCTTATATATAGCATATCTCTGTTTCTGAGTAACAAATTACAATACTAGACGGTGTCAATGCTTGCTTTGACGTCTGTAAAGCTAGTATTGACACAGTCTAGCATTGTAATTTGTTGCTCGGTTGTTATTCAAGAAACATGTTTTTTTAATGTTAGATAAATTTATTGCTGATTAGTTGCCCTAATGAGAATTTTGTTGCTCTAGTAATTTCTTTGCAACAAATTGCAACGCTAGACGGTGTCAATGCTAGCTTTACATCGCTTTGTGTCCTAGGCGGTGCAGTGTCTGTGGAAAGCACAATCCTTCGGAGACACTGACTAAATATATTTTTCATCACACTTATTCGAAAAACGAAGATTGGTTGCTTAATAAGTGCGAACAAAATTATTTTTTTAATTTGTTCCCTAGGGAGATTTGGTTACTCTATTCTGATTGGTCAGAGTTCGTGCTTCTGTTTTCTCATAGGTCGTGATGAAAAAGGGGTCATCATCATATCAGCCACAAATCGTCCACTGCTGGACAAAGGCCTCCCCCAAGGATTTCCACGGCGACCGGTCCTGCGCTGCCCGCATCCATCGGTTTCCCACGACCTTCACCAGGTCATCGGTCCACCGCGTGGGAGGCCTGCCTACGCTACGTTTTCCGGTGCGCGGTCGCCACTCGAGAACTTTACTGCCCCATCGGCCATCTGTTCTACGAGCTATGTGCCCTGCCCACTGCCACTTCAGTTTGGCGATTCTGTGAGCTATGTCGGTTACTTTAGTTCTCCTGCGGATCTCCTCGTTTCTGATTCGATCGCGCAGAGAAACTCCGAGCATAGCACGCTCCATTGCCCTTTGGGTGACCTTGAGCCTTCTTATGAGGCCCACAGTAAGCGACCATGTCTCAGTTCCGTAAGTCATCACTGGCAACACACACTGGTCAAAGACCTTAGTCTTGAGACACTGCGGTATTTGGGACGTGAAGATATTGCGAAGCTTCCCGAACGCTGCCCAGCCGAGTTGGATTCGTCGATTGATCTCTTTCTTGAAGTTGGAACTACCTAGCTGAACTGTTTGTCTCAGGTATAAATATTCGTCAACAACTTCCAGTGTAGAGTCTCCAACCTTTAGAGGAGTGGGTGCGACACGGACATTTAACATTATTTTCGTCTTGTCCATGTTAATTTTAAGACCCACTTGTTGAGAGACCTTACTGAGGCCATCGAGCATTGTGCTTAGGTCTTCCATAGTCTCAGCTATGACCACGATATCGTCAGCGAATCGGAGGTGGGATATGTACTCGCCGTTGATATTGATGCCGAGTCCACCCCAGTCCAGAAGCTTAAAAACATCTTCCAGGGCGGCGGTGAACAGTTTCGGAGATATAACGTCTCCCTGTCTCACCCCTCGCTGCAACTGGATAGGTTTCGAGTTCTGGTCCTGGAGGCGAACCGACATGGTGGCGTTTTCATACAGACACTTCAACACCTCGATGTATCGATGGTCAATTTGGCACCGCTGGAGAGACTGTAGCACAGCCCAGGCTTCGACTGAATCAAAGGCCTTCTCATAGTCCACAAACGCCAAGCATAGTGGCTGATTGTACTCTTCGGTCTTCTGTATAATCTGCCGCAGCGTATGTATGTGGTCTATGGTACTAAAGCCTTTTCGGAAACCGGCTTGTTCGGGAGGCTGGAAGTCGTCAAACCTGCGTGCGAGACGATTCGTAATGACTCTCGAAAACAGCTTGTAGACATGGCTCAGAAGTGAGATGGGTCTGTAGTTCTTCAGCAGGGTGTTGTCACCCTTTTTGAAGAAAAGCACGACCACACTTCTGTGCCATGCCTTAGGCGTTTGTCCCTCGAGTATAACGGAATTAAATAACTTCTGAAGAGCTTTTAGTACCGGTGATCCACCTGCTTTCAGAAGCTTAGCCGTAATTCCATCATCACCCGGTGCCTTGTTGTTCTTGAGCTGTTTGAGAGCCAATCTAATCTCGTACAGGCTGACGTCCGGGATATCTTCGGTATAGTGTCGGGTTAGTCTGGCTCTTGGGTCTTCAGCCAGATCGCTGACAGGCAAACGTGTGGTCTTGTACAATTGTCCATAGAACTTCTCAACTTCTTCCAGCAACTCAGTCTTAGACGATATGGTCCTGCCGTCCTCAGTCTTCAGCTTGGTCAGTTGACTTTGTCCAACAGACAGATCTCTCGCGAACACTTTTGAGCCTTTGTTGTGCTCAATCGCCTCTTTAATACAAAAAAGGGGTCAAAATATTTTATTCTCGGGCGACGTATATTAAATTCCTCGCTTAGATCAGGATTCTACTTTAGAATCCTTCGCTGAGCCCAGAATTCAAACTAACGCACTCGGAACTAAACATTACTTTGTCGCCTTGTTTCACAAATAATATTGATGGTTGGTTGGCTGATTAACATTTTATTGGATTTTATTGGTTACCTCCCACTACGTAGGTATCGTTAGCATTTTTTTTTAGTAAAACTTGAAATATTGCGCAGAGGGGTGGCCGCCGCCAGTACGGCGTCAAAATTGAACGACTTCCGCAACGCGTTCATCGACAAACATTCTGGTTGTCTAAGATATATAAATTTCCTTATAATGGTAGACAAGTACTCACTTTTTTTTCCACTTCTGAAAATAATGCCTCTCCCAAGGATTTCCACAACGACACCGGCCATGCGTTGTCCGGATCCAGGGGCTTCTCGCAACAATCACCCGGTCGGTCGTCGTCGTCGGTCCAACAAATGGGAGGTGTGCCTTACCTACGCTACGCCTTCCGGTGTGCGGTCGACCGCGTTACAATCACTAACCCATCACAAATCTGACCACGTCAATAGTATGTGAAGCGTCGGTGGCTCAACCGGTAACGACTCGGTCCTCCTAACCAGAGGTTTCGGGTTCAAATCCGGACGGCCAATGTACCAATGAGTTTTTCGAAACTTACGTACATATACTCACCGACGCTTTAACGGTGAAGGAAAATATCGTGAGGAAACCTGCACACGCCTGCGAAGAAACTCGAAGGTTGTGTGTGAAGTCGACTAACTCGCACTGGGCCCGCGTGGTCGACTAAGGCCCGATCGCCCTTATTCAGGGTAGGCTCGAGCCCCTCGGTGGGGACGTGTATGATAATGATGATGAATAGTACGTAGTTTTACATACCTCTTTCATTTAGTCACGACATTTGCAAATCTACATTACATTGATTCCATTCAGCGCATGAATCAATAGATTTCATTTGAATATTTATGAAGTGACACTGACATTGCCCTAATGAACTATACTGCAAGTCTGCCACGTGACCTTTAACCGTTTAGCGATCATTTAACATGTTTCAATGTTGAGTTAATATTTATTTGTGTAACAACCTTGATGTGACGATCAGGTTGTAAGTATTTTTGTGTTTTTTGGGTTCCATATCAGATAATAGTACCTTGTTCATCATATCAGCTCATTTACGTCCCCACCGAGGGGCTCGAGCCTACCCTGAATTAGGGCGATCGGGCCTTAGTCGACCACGGGGGCCCAGTGCGGGTTGGTCGACTTTACACACAACCTTCGAGGTTCTTCGCAGGTGTGTGCAGGTTTCCTCGCGATGTTTTCCTTCACCGTTACAGCAATTCGGTGAGTATATGTACGTAAGTTACGTAAGTTTGGTACATTCGCCGTTCGGATTTGAACCCGGCACCTCTGGTTAGGAGGACCGGGTCGTTATCGGTTGAGCCACCGTCGCTAATACCCTATTAACAAAGTTTATATATTAGTACTAACATGCAGTATGGACACTCTCTGTCGCTCTCTAGATTGCGACCTCACCCCCTCGTCACCCAGGTTTAAACAGATTGGTTATAGTTTGCTAAAAGTATATACTCGTACATATTAGTACTAACATACAGTATGTACATATTTTAACCGCCTCCGTAGCTCAGAGGAAAAGTTCACTGGCTATACACAGGAGGTCGCGGGTTCGATTCCCGGCGGGGTCAATTGTAAGACTCGGTTTGGTTGGTGGTAGGGCATTTTCTAAGTCCGCCTGGCTAGCTACCACCATCTTATCTAAGTCTTGCCGCCAAATATCAATGTTGATATCATCGGTGTGTTCCGGCATGAAGATAAGATAGCCAGTTCCCCATTGCGTTGGGGAATCTTGGTAAGCCCGCTTACATCTTCGGCAACATCGTCACTTACCACCAGGTGAGATGTTGTCAAGGGTTTACCAATTGTAAATTTAAAAAAAATGGACACTCCCCGCCGCTCGCTAGATTCCGACCTCACTCCCTGGTCTCCCAAGTTGATACAGATTGGTTTAAGTTTGAGTCTCCAACGTATAGAATTTCACCGTGATTTCTTTTGTTTCGTCATTTGTTTTTAGAAATGTCATTTCTCGGTCGTTGTATGAAGTGTCCGGGGTGTGGTTTGGTTCTACAACTGTATAGGATTTAGCCGTCATTTTGTTTGCTCCGTCATTTGTTTTTAGAAATGTCATTCCACGACCGTTGTATGCAGTACAGAACACTCTGTGCGCGAATCGGACTTGCACTTGGCGGGTTTTTTTTAATGTCATTGGCCTTCTGCGTCTATCATTGACTGAAATTTCTTTCGTGATCCAGACTCAGCATCATCAAGACCTTTTCGTCTATCACAGACGATATCAATATCTTGAAACCACCTCATTTTATGGCTATACAGGGTGTAACAAAATTAGTGTAGGACCCGTTAATGGGGGCTTCTACTCATCAAACTGAGCAACTTTTTTCTACATGTTTTCTGAAATCGCAAAAAATGTGAACTGTTCTTACAAATCGATCAGCTGATAGACGGATTTAAAAAAAAAATTTTGGAGCGTCAAAATTATGATTTTTTTGATGGATTGTTGTTCCATGGGACAATTTGTTCAGCATGATGAGCAGATGTAAACGGGTCCTACATCAATTTTGTTACATCCTGTATAGTACCCAAATCGCTCTTGCTGTTACACTTATAAAAGTTAGACTTTAGTTACCTAATTAGATACTATTTGAGAGCCACAGAGCCGACCGCACCGTTGACATGGAATATCAGAGTCAGATTGGGTGGGTAGACTTAGACTTTGCTCTTTTGCTGGCCAGAGAGTAAAACTGGCGCTTAAGAACCTCCTAAATCAGCGGTTTTCAAAGCGAGGGGAGCGCCACACAAGGGGGGCGCAGAGAACTAGTATGGTTAATGACCTTATTTGTGGCTAAGCCGAGAATCGAAAGCCTCGTAAAGAACATGCAAGCTCATTCATCATGCAAATTCGAATAAATAGATTTTTCTATAAATTTAACAAGCAATAAAAATACTTTGATGATTGAACATTTTTTTTTGTATGTTTCTGTAATCTATGAATAACCTTAAATTATTCTATATATATTATCTGGAGTGATCGCTTCGCGCAATAACTATACATTAGATGACTTAAAATTTAACTAGTTCCCCGGCCAGCGGGCCGTATGTTAGACAGGCTTAATCTGGACAAATCGGGGGGCACGGTTTTTTTTTTCTTTTTAGAGTAATTAATAAGTTAGGTACCTAACCCCTGTCCTAAAAAAATCTTGTTTCAATTTGTTAGAATAGCTACATAAATAACCAGGCAGCCTTTCTAAATATTATTTTTCGTCCACGTTCTCATAATGCGCTAAGATTACTCAATCCGTTGATATGTTGATATGTGTTTCAATAATATCGAATTAAATTAATCTATAAACTTGATTTTTAGTTCAAATCAATGCGGGCTTCAACGCGGCTGTTACGTTGAAACCAAACGTCCAATTCTCTATTTTTACATGTTTAATTACTTTTCTATACTTTCAAATGAGTTTTAAAAAAATGTGTACAATTATAATGAAAGATTTTAAAGTCACCGATTTTTGTGTGTTGGTCTCATTTAATAATAACTATTTGTTTTCGAGGAATTTTGCAATTATTGCCACAAACAGGGTCAATAGTATATTTTTTTTACATCGAAAGTGGTAATATTTTATAAATTGCATTCAATTAAATATTTTTTTTATTACTTTAAGTATATTATATATTATTTCTATGGTGATAGCTTTACACAGTCTTTCAATAATTTGAATTGAATATTGTCATTTGACCCATCTTAAGGCCTTAAGGATCGCAACCACGTGCTGTCTGCGGTTATATAGCAACAATAAATTGTTCTGTTATATGTATGCTATTCCACAATATCATTACAGCATCAAAATCAGCATCGTCATATCAGCTCATACACGTCCCCACCAAGGGGCTCGAGTCTACCCTGAAATCGGACCTAAATCGACCACGCGGGCCCAGTTGGTCGATTCACACTTCACAGGCACGAAATGAGATGTAAAAAGAATAGTTAGGTCACACTCCGGACACTGCATACAACGATCGTGAAATAACATTTCTAAAAACAAATAACGGAGCGAAACAAAATCGCGGCGAAATGCTACACGTTTGAGAACCATCTATAACCAATCTGTATCAATCTGGGCGACGTGAGGTCGGAATCTAGAGAGCGGCAGGGAGTGTCCATACTGTATGTCAGTACTAATACATATTATACTCTGGTAAGGTACTGCGTAACTTGGATGCATCGGAAGGTTTATGCAATAGAACGAGATTAATCGTCATGAACCCGTGTAATAATATACCAATTCAAAGCAAAAATTATTATCTACATCACAGATCAGATAAATTATCTTATCCGTGATCAAAATTTTTCTTATCCGTGATCTACATGGTGAACAGTCCGGAGACGAGATCCGCAGGCGAACCAAAGTACCCGACATAGCTCACATCGCTAAACTGATGTGACAGTGGGTAGGCCTCCCACGCTGTGGACCGACGATCTGGTGAAGATCGCGGGAATCCGATGGATGCGGGCAGCGCAGGACCGGTCGTCGTGGAAATCCTTGGGGAGGCCTTTGTCTAGCACTAGACGTTTTCGGCTGATATGATGAACAGTTCGGCAAAGAGGTGCACAACCTAAATCACTCTTGACTCGACAAAAGAACAACTCAGATGTACACAGGCCAGTACATAAAGCTAGACACTTTGGACTCTGTACCGTTCTTATGCCGTACGCGTATGGATCTGAATCGCACGACGAGTGTCTAACTTGATGTGCTGGCCTCTGTACAATGCAGCTCCACCAATTTCCTGTAAGAACTGCTTTCGCTATGACAGTGCACAAATCTCAAGGTCAAACGTTCGAGTTTGTTGGTGTTGACCTATAAACATCTGTTTTTATGCGTGGAATGTTGTATGCGAAATTTTCTAAAGGAATCGACCAAGTGTTTTAAAAGTATTATTTAGCTTATTGTTAAAGATCAATAGTCAGTCACCTCGTATTTTCAAGCGACTTCCAAAAAGAAGGAGGTTCTCAATTCGTCTGTATGTTTTTTTTTTTTTTTTATGTTTGTTACCTCAGAACTTTTGACTGGGTGAACCGATTTTTATGATTCTTTTTTTATTTGAAAGCTAGTGCTTCCCGTGTGGTCCCGTATAAATTTTATCAAAATCGGTGTAGTACTTTAGTAGAAAATCAACAAAAACCATAAATAATAATGCAAAAATGTACTAATTTTTGCGATGAAAGTCGGTTTTTTAACGTGTTTAGCGTTTTCAATTATTTTATCCACAATTGATAAGCCGTTGTCATAATCTCACCTGATGGTAAGTGACCATGATGCCGAATATGGAAGCGCGCTTACAAAGATTCCCCAACGCAATGGGGAGCTGGCTATTTTATCTTCAAGCCGGAACACATCAATGCTGTTAACACTGATGTTTGGCGGCAAGATATAAATAAGACTGTGATAGCTAGCCAGGTCTATTACCAACCAAACCGAGTCTTACAAAGTTGACCCTGCCGGGAATCGAACCCGCGACCTCCATGGTGTGAAGCGAATGGACTAACCATTACGCCACGGAGGCAATTAAACGCCATATTCAGCCATTTACGACTTTTAAATTCATTAGCTTTCCCCAAAGAGATTTATTATACGATCTTGGGATATAAATAACTTCAATTCAACTTGTTGTCACAGTTATATCACAGCTGTTTAGTTGCGTACGAGGTTCGTTTGGTTCACGAATAATTTTACGTCAATGTCCGTTCGTTAGATGGTCATTTATATCGTAAATTGTGTAAAACGACAGGGTAATGATGTGGCGCAAGATAGAAGAAAGTGCTATGGTGGTGTGAGCGTTCCAAAACAATTTCACTAAACATGGCAGAATACATGGCAGAGTGTGGGGGGGGGGGGGGTTCCACCACTCCCCCCGAAATCACGGTAAAGTTACCTACGTAACTAACCTACTATTTAAAAATTATTTATATTAAATTACTAGTCGTTGTTAGCGAATTCGTCTATGAGGCCTTACAAGACCAGAAACAAAAAAATACAGGCTCGCTTCGCTCGCTCTTGCTGAAGTAAATTTGACGTAGATTGTGCGGAATAAGGACAACGTAGACAACGAGCGAGCATCGCACTCAACTAACCTATGACAACATGACAATGAATAACACAAACGGGAACAGAATATCAATTTTGAGAGCAGCAGTTGGCTTTACAGGGTGTAACAAACGGGGGTTCTACTCATCATACTGAACAACTTTCCCCAAGGAATCCATAGTCATCATCATCATATCAGCCGAAGGACGTCCACTGCTGGACATAGACCTCCCCCAAGGATTTCCACGACGACCGGTTCTGCGCTGCCCGCATCCAGCGGCTTCCCGCGACCTTCACCTGGTCATCGGTCCAACGAGTGGGTGGCCTGCCTACACTACGTTAATATATACGTTACTACGTTAGTCAATTTGCAACAAAAAATTGGAGCCTCCCGTAGGACCCTCCATACTAAAATGCACAAAATTGATCAAACAGCTAATCCATTTGTATGAAGAATAAAGAATTATTTTTTTTTGCAAAGACGTAGAACAAAAGTTGTTAAGTATGATAAGTAGAAGCCCCAGTTAACAGGACGTACGCCAATTTTGTAACACCTGTATAAACATTTGAAAAAATTTCAGGCTCGCTTCGCTCGCCTTACTTGTGCCAAAGTATACTTATATATATTAGTACTAACTAACATACAGTATGGACACTCCCTGCGGCTCTCTAGATTGTGACCTCACCCCCTCGTCACCCAGATTGATACAGATTGTTTACAGTTTGGTTGTCGAACGTATAGGATTTCATGTTTGTTCCGTCATTCCTTTTTTGAAATGTCATTTCTGGCCCGTTGTATGAAGTGTCCGTCCAGGGTGTGCTTGTGCATTGGCCTCCCCACGATGATCTCCTCATATTACGTAGATAAAATGAATAATCTGGATGCCATTCAAAGCGGGCGCAATCTTATACCTTACTCCAAGCGACGATTAGCGGAACACAGCTTCTCACGCATATTGGAATTTGGGGGCGTTTTCACATCGTTTCGTTAATTGAACCATCTGTGGATAGTTAGAGCTCAGCTCAGCATGCAAGCAACTGTGACCGCTGCAGTGGTCGACGAGGCCTTTGACCGTGAAAGAGTTCATATAGGTTGTAACAAATTTGGTGTAGGGAGGGACCCGTTAACTGTGGCTTCTACTCATCCATCACACTAACCAACTTTCCCCAAGAGACCTACACCTGTCTCTTGGCTTCTCCATATAATCATCATCATATCAACCGCAAAACTTCCACTGCTGGACAAAGGCTTCTCCCAAGGATTTCCACGACGACTGATCCTGCGCTGCCCGCATCCATCGGCGAGTACATAACCCAACTCCGATTCGCTGACGATATGTTTTCTACATATAAAAACACAAAAAACAAACAAACTTTACAAACTGCTGATCGATTTGTATGAAGAAATATTTTTTTTACGAATTGACTTGTCCGTTGGGTAAAGTTGTTCATAATGATGATTAGAAGCCTATTTAATACACCAATTTCGTTACAAGCTGTATAGTCACCGAAGAGGGAATTTTTGAAACTCCCATAAGTTCTCTTCATCAGATCATTGATGAACTTTGAAAATGAGGAAAAAAAACGGATTGTCTATGGGTACTTACGGGGAACGTTCTTCCGTTTTATGAGTAGAATCTCCCCTCCCTACTAATTCTACAGGTTCTTTTTTTTCCCTCGGACTGCGGAGGAGGGAAGGGGAAAAATGCATTTACGCATACCAATAAGCCGACTGTATTGGTTATGTGGGACTCACAGCCCTGCGCCTATATGCATACATACACATATATACAAAAGGTATATATAAATAAATATGCACAGGCCCAGGACCGCACTACCCAGTAACGACCCCCTGTAGCCTTGGCAAGCTAAGCTACCTTGAAAGCTAATCGGAGCGACGCCCTCCCCCCCTGGGAAGGGGGGGGGGAAATCTAAAGGCAAACCAGATCGATTTATTACATCTAAATTTTCTTAGTCGATTAGTCTTAACATACACTTCAATATGCCAGTTGGATCTTTTAAATTAATTGTAGTTTTTAATTGAAAAAGTGTGGTTATTTTCTTTACTCTTTGCACGTAAAGAAAAAGACAGAGACAACTGTTCCAATCAACGCCCCGCCTTAATTGTAAAGGCTCATTATCTCCTGATAATCTCTAAAGATGGTTTGATAGTAATTAGAACCTTTTGCAGTATATATTTAGGGATAAACCATACACAGTCTAAAGCTAGCTAGGATTTTATTGTAAACAGGCCAGCACATCAAGCTACACACTTTGGACTTGGGACCGTTCTTATGCCGAATGGGTATGGGTCAGAATCGCACTGCGAGCGTATAACTTAATGTGCTGGCTTCTGTACTATGAAAACCAGAAACTGATATATTTACATACTTACTTCTATACGTTTTAAATATATACATATAGATATTGAATAGAGCGTCGTCGGAGAAACAGCTAGGGCCGCTATACCTCCTGTCCGGGAGGTCGTAGTTCGAATCCTGCCACGTACCGATGTGTTTTCGAATTACGATTTCATAATATGTACGTTTATACGCTCGCCGACGCTCTTACGGTGAAGGAAAACGTCGTGAGGAAACCTGCACACGCCTGCGAGGAAACCCGCACTGGGCCCGCTTGGTCGACTAAGGTCCGTTCGCACTAATTCAGGGTATGCTCGAGCCCCTCGCTGATACGATGATGAGATATTGTACACCCAGACACAGAGCAAACAAACCTGTGGCACACCCTGGAGACTTCATACAACGGGCCAGAAACGACATTTCAAAAAAGGAATGACGGAACAAACAAAATGGCGGCGAAATCCTATAGTTCGACAACCAATCTGTATCAATCTGTGTGACGAGGAGGTGAGGTCGCAATCTAGAGAGCGGCAGGGAGTGTCCATACTGTATGTTAGTACTAATATACAGTGTAAACTCTATATAGCGACACTCAAGGGACCGGGCATTTTGTGAAGTTATTGAGAGTTTTCGTTATACAGAGAGAAATTAGCGTCAAAGTAAACCAACTGGAGCAATACAATTTTGACGTTTTAAAGAGTGAATCGTTATATCGAGTGACATTTTACAGAGTTTACACTGTATATACTTTGCCTGGGGTGTTTGTCACACGATTTCTTTACCTTGGATGGGAATCCAACCATCTGCCCAGCAGACAGGAGCACTGGCGCTGGACCCACAGGTCAGTCAAAGGCAGTACATGACGTATACTTACAATAATCAAGTCATGAAAATAGTCGTAACTGATTGCGTAATCCGTAAGTTTAATCCGCACGGAATGTAAGTTCTTTAGACATCTTCACAACTCTTTGAAACTTTTATCCGATGTCCTGCAAAATCTTTGTTTAGTACTTCGTTCAACGACCTTCAAGTACTACTAGGGCACAATAGACTCTAGGGACAAGCTAATCCAAGCTCAAGACAAAACGAAGCGGAGCGAATCGCGGTAGGTACTTACTTACCTAAGATAACGGTCCAAAATGATAAACTGCTCGCAACTTATAAACGCCTGGTACAATTGGGTCGGAACAACCAGCTACTTAGATGTTATTGGTGGTTTGGTACTATAAAATAAAGGGAGATATTAGTCTAGTCACTGCAGAAGGCCAACTCCTTATTTATGAGGCCTTGGTTAACTGTTATTGTAGGTACTAGTACTTGCAGCAAATAAACTACAGACTTCACGCAGTCAATATTTTAAGAGTCGACAATTTTACTGTTTTGGTTAGAATATCTTTTTGAAACAATAGTGTCTCGTTTTCATAAGTTTAAATTAACATAAATTTACGTCCCAGATACCGAAGTGTCTTGAGACCAAGGTCTTCGAGCAGTGTGTCTTGCCAGTGTTGACATACGAAACTGAGACATGGACCATTATGGGCCTCATAAGAAGGCTCAAGGTCACCCAAAGGGCAATGGAGCGCGCTATGCTCGGAGTTTCTCTGCGTGATCGAATCAGAAACGAGGAGATCCGTAGGAGAACCAAAGTAACCGACATATCTCTCAGAATTGCTAAACTTAAGTGGCAGTGGGCGGGGCACATTGCTCGTAGTATAGATGGCCGTTGTGTCAGTAAAGTTCTCGAGTGGCGACCACGCACCGGGAAATGTGGCGTAAGCAGGCCTCCCACTCGGTGGACCGATGACCTGGTGAAGGTCGCGGGAAGCCGCTGGATGAGGGCAGCGCAGAACCGGTCGTCGTGGAAACCCTTGGGGGACTTTGTACCGTTCTTATGCCGTACGCGTATGGATCAGAATCGAGTGTCTAGCTTGATGTGCTGGTCTCTGTACATATCACACTGCCGGTTAGTCCCGGATACAAACTATCCATATATTCGTACGTGCTTCGCTCGTTTTTCTGAATGATTCAGCGTGGTGTGTTGTCAACCTTAGATACGAGGTGGATAGTCACAAACATGGCTTTTATTTAAAGTATCGGCACACCCTAGACACTTCATATAACAGGCCAGAAATGACATTTCAAAAAAGATATGACGGAACCAATCTGTATCAATCTGGGTGACGAGGGGGTGAGGTCGCAATCTAAATAGCGGCAGGGAGTGTCCATACTGTATGTTAGTACTAATATATATATATATACTTTGGTATCGGACACACCTGTCGTCCTCTAATGGCTTATTTCAACGTGGCCAATGTAAGGATGCCAATAAAAATTAAGTTTAGGTATTCTGAAACACCTAACCAGCACGATGAGTATCACGCTAATGTACTCAATCAGATTTTTCCTGGAATAACAAACTTCTTTTTGTAGTTTGAAAAGTTCCATCGAAACCGTTTGAGCCATTTTTAAATAAAAAATATACATGTTTTTTTTACTATGGTGGCAACTCTAAACGAATGGCAGGAGATAGATCCTACTAATATACTATAAACGCGAAATGTATGGATGTATGTTTGTTAGTCTTTCACGCAAAAACTACTGAACGGATCTGGCTGAAATTTGGTAGGTAGACAGATTAGGACCTGGATTAACACACAGGTTACTTTTTTCCACTGCGCACCCTCGAAAAGTCATAGAAACGTTGTCCTCGCGGGAAACAGCTAGTGGTAAATAAATTTCCCTTCATCATCATCTTATCAGCTTATATACGTCCCCACCGAGGGGCTCGAGCCTACCCTGAATTAAGGCGATCGGGCCAGTCGACCACGTGGGCCCAGTGCGGGTTGATCGACTTCACACACAACTTAGTACTAATATATATACTTTGACACAACCTTCGAGCAAAGTAGTAACAAAATTGGGGTAGGACCCGTTAACTGAGGGTTCTACTCATCATACTGAACCACTTTCCCCTAAGAACCAGTAGTCAATTCTCAAAGAAAAATGTGGATCCCCCATACTAAAATGCACAAAATTGGTCATTCAGCTGATCGATTTGTATGAAAAGTAAAAAAAAATTGCGATTTCATCAAAGTCTTAAAACAAAAGTTGTTCAGTATGATGATTAGAAGCCCCAGTTAACGGGACATACACCAATTTTGTTACACCTTGTATATTAGTACTCTTCGAGTTTCTTTGCAAGTTTACGTTACCCAAATTACATCCAAATCCGTCCAACAGATTAGGCGCTTGAGCACCGTATTATTGCTAAGTTAGTAATAATATAGGGTAAAAGCCGGACAGTTGCGACACTTTTTGAAATCACTTTATATCTCTCAGTACGAAAAGAAAAATACTTTATTTGTAAAACTGGCCGGTAATTTGTTTTTTATCTACAAATTTATGAAAAGTAAAAAACATTGTCTTTAATATTTTTAGAATATCAGCGATTTTTGTATATTTTGTGACATCTATCCCACATAGGGGATAGTTGCCTAATCCATGAAAATTACGTTTAGTAATTACAATCGGGGCAACTATACCCTTGGGGCAACTATCCTGGTTTTACCCTATACTTTACTATTACTGCGTTGATAGATTTATTTATTTTTTATTTATTTTAATTCACAATTAGTAAACCCTTGACAACAACTCACTCACTCTTATCGATTAAGAATACTTTGATAATAATTAGTAGATTAAATCGAAAGATAGAAACACTTACAGTTGAAAAATAGCTGCCGCGTGACACTTGAACCCATGACCCCGCTGGCATTTCGAGGCGTGCTCTCGCCACCTGTGCCAAAGCTATTACGGTCCAACTAACCCATAACTTATTCATCGACAGATTGTTGGAAGGAAATTGTATAAAATTTTATTTCACTAATGGATAAAACCCCAGCTAACACAAATGGCAAAGTATATATATTAGTACTAACTGTAGCGAAAATAAATGATAACCGGCTAAAATACCATCATAGAATTCGCCACATGATACGTAGAATTTGGAAGGCCTGTCTAATAGAGGAAATTAGCAAAGAAAAATATTTTGGGGTAATTCAGAATACTTTTAATTTGTAAATATTTTAAAGGAAAAATGGGGTAAACATACTAAAAAAGATGACGATGTGGATACAAGACTGAAAATAACATACAACTTGGCAAATCATAGAAAAAAAAATTATAAGTAAAAAACACCGAATTGACAAATTTCAATTAGAAAGCCGGTTAGGCAACGATCATCCCCCCCCCCCCCCCATTATATTAAATATGGCGTAGAATTTGGAAATGACGAATGTATGAATTTCACCAAATTCTACGTATCATGTGGCGAATTCTATGATGGTATTTTAGCCGGTTATCATTTATTTTCGATACATAACATACAGTATGGACACTCCCTGCCTCTCTCTAGATTGCGACCTCTCCGCCTCGTCACCCAGATTGATACAGATTGGTTACAGTTTGGTAGTCGAACGTATAGGATTTCGCCGCCATTTTGTTTTTTCCGTCATTCCGTTTTGAAATGTCATTTCTGACCCGTTGTATGAAGTGTCCAGGCGTGCTCAAGTCCAACTCAAATAGGCCGGAGGAAAAGCAGTTTTATTGGATTTGTACCCCTTTTACATTTTACTTATTTAAATTTTATTTGCAAGGAAATCCAACATGAAAAGTTTAACAAGATACCTATTACAATATAAAGGATTTCTGAGAGACGCGACGGCCAGGGCTGGCAACACCGCTGCCTAATGGAGTCAGGGCATCATGCACGTGAGGTGGAACCTCAACATGAGAGAAAAAAAAGAAGGACAGAACCCTTTAAAGGTTGGACAGACAGACTGACGAACGGCGTAGGCTAATTATTAGGGTCACATTGGAACCCTTTTGGTACAGAATCCTAAAAATTAAGACAAACTTGTGCTGGTATATTTTTCGTATAGGACTAGTATCTCATCTGTGGTATAGGTATTAAATTAAAGACCATATCAGCTGAAAGACATCCACTGCTGGATAAAGGCCTCCCCAAGGATTTCGACGACGACCGGTTCTGCTTTGCCCGCATTCAGTGGATTCCAGGTCATCGGTCCACCGAGAACTTCACTATACCAACTACTTAAATTTAACAAACAACATTTAATTAAAAAGAAAAAAATAAAGAAAATACATACCATACAAAAGAACCATTTTATTTTTGGTAATAATGGCTCGAAAGCATTTATAAATATTTTTTTCCAATGATTTATTAAAAACAAGTGATCGAATCAGAAACGAGGAGATCCGTAGGAGAACCAAAGTAATCGACATAGCTCTCAGAATTGCTAAACTTAAGTGGCAGTGGGCGGGGCACATAGCTCGTAGAACAAATGGCCGTTGGGGTAGTAAAGTTCTCGAGTGGCGACCGCGCACCAGAAAACGTAGCATCGGTAGCCCTCCCACTCGGTGGACCGATAACCTGGATGCTGGATTCGGGCAGCGCAGAACCGGTCGTCATGGAAATCCTTGGGGGAGGCCTATGTCCAGCAGTGGACGTCCGTCGGCTGATATGATGATTAAACAAGAATTCAAAATACTTACGTAAATACATTTTCATTAATTTCCAATTTACATCGATGGTAAATTAAAGTAAAACTATACACTGCACAATACAAACACAATATAACGAGCCGGCGATGATGGCCCTACCGCCCAGGCTGCGCGTGAGCTTGTGCAGAGGCCAGCACATCAAGCTATACACTCGTAGTGCGATTTTGATCCATACCCATTTGGCATAAGAACGGTATAAAGTCCAAACTGTGTAGCTTGATGTGCTGGCCTGTGTACAACCGGTAATTAAACACACGATGCCGGAACGAACCGTATGGTGCCATCATGCCTGAAATCTGTTGAAGATATATTTGTGATCTTGACAGTTTTGCAAATAAAATCCCACTATCCTTACTATCACACTAATATTTATAAAGGTGAGAAAGTTTGTGAGTGTGTATGTTTGTTACTTCTTCACGCAAAAACTACTACTGAACGGATCTGGCTGAAATTTGGTAGGTAGACAGATTAGGACCTGGATTAACACATAGGCTCCTTTTTTTCACACGCACCCTCGAAAAGTCATAGAAACGTTGTCCAAGCGCGGGAAACAGCTAGTTAATATTATAAACGCGATAGTTTGTATTTATGGATGTTTGTTACTCTTTCACACCACAACAGATAAACGGATCTAGATGAAATTTGGTAGGTAGACAGATTAGGACCTGGATTAACACATAGGCTCCTTTTTTTCACGCGCACCCTCGAAAAGTCATTGAAACGTTGTCCAAGCGCGGGAAACAGCTAGTTAATATTATAAACGCGATAGTTTGTATTTATGGATGTTAGCTAATCTTTCACACCACAACAGATAAACGGATCTAGATGAAATTTGGTAGGTAGACAGATTAGGACCTGGATTAACATAAAGGCAACATTTTTCCACGCTTGCGCACCCTCGAAGACAGTCATTGAAACTATGTTCACGCGAGCGAAGCCGCTGGCAAAAGTTAGTAATAATATGAATACGAAAGTTTGTGTGTGTGTGTGTGTGTGTGTGTTTGTTACCTCTCCACGCATTAACGGCTGGACGGATTTGGATGAAATTTGGTACGTAGACAGATTAACATATAGGCTACTTTTTATCTTTTTTAACGCGGCCGAAGTAGCGAGTAAAAGCTGTTTTATAAATAAATACCGGCCTACGATCATAATCATTCATTGTTCATCACGATGATACAGTGTGACTTGTTAACTAAGACATAACCAAAGATAAAATATTACTATAAAAAGTAACAAAAAAAACTACAAACATCTAACTGTTGATTCTTCCGTTTTATTCACAATTGGTTAGCAATTGGGTAAGCTGCCTGGTGGTAAGTGACGATGATGACGAAGATATAAGCGGATTTACCAAAATTCCCCAACGCAATGTTCCGGCTTGAATCTTATCTTTAAGCCGGAACACATTAATGTTGTTAACATTGATGTTTGGTGGCAATACTCAGAGAAGATGGTGGTAGCTAACCAGGCTGGCTTAGAAAATGATCTTCCACACCAAGTTTTACAAAATTAGACTACGCCGCGAATCGAACTCGCGACCTCCTGATTTTATGCTAATGGACGAAACCATTACGCCACGGAGGCGGTCTACCCATAACACTGCACAGGTTTGCTGAAATAAAATAAAATCAAAATACTTATTATAAATAATTATTCATTATTCTTTCTTTGCCTTTTGAAAAATGCCTTGCTATCAGATTCTTTCACTATCGTTGTATTACCTATTATAATATTTGTATATACCTATCTCCTCTGCCAAGGGTTGTCTGGAAGACATCGCTTTTATCCCTTTTGTGCAATAATGTGTTTATATATACATACATTTACCTACAGTGTGACTTTTAATTACTTCTTGATAACAAAAGATATGTATTTACTCGTGATTACAAACAACTTTCCCAAAAAAACTATATGTCAAATCAGAAAAATAATTTTTGGTCTTCGATAAGTTATCAAATTGGCAAAAATGTATGAAAGACCAAACATTTTTTTTCATATTTGACAAATAGTTTCTCTGGGAAAGTTGTTTGTAATCACAAGTACATTCATATCCTTTGCTGTCAAGAACCAATTAAAAGTCATCCCATATACTTTTCATACAAATCGATCAGCTGATAGCTCAATCAGGTAGGTATGAATAGTTCAATTCTACTTTCGACTTCAGCAAAATTTTAGAACAAAAGTTGTTCAGTTTTAAGAGTAGAAGCACCAGTTAAGGGTGTATACCCCTTGGTTTTGTGGTGTATACCCTCCACAGAAATTGAAATATAATAGGCAGATAAAGACAGTCATAAAAACTTTTTATGACTTATTATATGATTTTATTAAAACGATATCCACGTGGACGAAACTGCGAGCAAAAGCTAGTCCAAAAAATTCTTTGATATTCATGTTCTAAATAAGTTTTATTCCGATCCAGAACTCTGAAGTAATTAAATTTCATACTAAAACATTTCCACAGAAATCATAAATTTGTGTATAATTTTATCAAAATATAACTTAACGGTTTCTAGCTAGATAGTTAAATTACTCGTATTTTGTAGTCCAGGAAATTCTTTGATATCATCTCTGTTCTAAATAAATTTTATTTCGATGCAAAACTTTGAAGTAATTTAATTTGATACTAAAACATTTCCACAGATATCATAAATTTATATATCATATCATCTCGTATACGTCCCCACTATAGGGCGATCGGCCCTTAGTCGACCACGCGGGCCTAGTGCTGGTTGGTCAGGGTCAACTTCACACACAAATTTATATATAATTTTATCAAAATATAACTTAACGGTTTCTAGCTAGACAGTTAAATTACTCTTATTTTGTAGTCCAGGAAATTCTTTGATATTATCTCAATTCTAAATAAATTTTATTTCCATGCAAAACTTTGAAGTAATTTAATTTGATACTAAAACATTTCCAAAGAAATCATAAATTTATATATAATTTTATCAAAATATAACTTAACGGTTTATAGCTAGACAGTTAAATACTCGTATTTTGTAGTCCAGGAAATTCTTTGATATTATTTCAGTTCTAAATGAATTTTATTTCAATCCAGAACTTTGAAGTAATTTAATTTGATACTAAAACATTTACACAGAAATCATAAATTTATATATAATTTTATCAAAAGATAACTTAACGGTTTCTAGCTAGAAAGTTAACTTACTCGTACGCCTTCAAATCAAAGAGCCTTAATACTGTTCAGGAAATTCCTTATATTATTGAACATACTATTAAAGAGACATAAAGAGGCCTAGGTATCAACGAATGGGTGTAAATCAGTTGGAGCGATTAGTATACGTATTCCTAGGTTAACTTCTATTGGCACGAAATAATAATTATCAATTTATCACAAATTCGAACCGTTTTAGTAAGGCCAGCATAGAGAAAAACAATTGATTACCAGACTGGTAGGTACAGTCAGTTGCAGTCAATTTTGTTAAATTGCATCAGCCAATCGGTATTTTTTTTATAAATTAAAAAAACATTTGGAAAAATTACAATTTTCTACTGTAAAAATTAATTGAAATGAGTAGGTACTGGGGTCATTTTGTTTACAGTAGGTATTTAGGCCTGTGACGTAATCATTTTTTTAACATTTGAAAAATTATTAAAAAGCAACTAGTCATTACAAAAGAAAAAAAGTAATTTTCTTAAAATATTATATACTGGCTTTTGCCCGCGGCTTCGCCCGCGTGGACATCGTTTTTATTACTGTCTTTAAGGGTGAGTGGTGCCGCGAGCCGCAAGCGGCCTATGTCCTTCCCCGTAACACGGGCTACCGGTATGCCAAATTTCATCAACATTGGTCAAGGCGTTGAAGCGTGAAAAGGTAACAAACAAACAAACACATTTTTACATTTATAATATGGGTAACAATTTTCATTAAAAAAAAGTAAAAGTTCCTTTACTTAAAAAATACCAGGTGTGCAATAAAAACATTTAAAGACCTAACAAACAATACTTATTTATATAAATTTAATAATCTAATGGAACCCGCGTCCATGACGACGCATGTCTTTCCCGGTATTCAAATCGTAGTAGACGTTCATATTCTCATAATCCATTTGATCTAAATCCGCTGGAAGAGACCTTTGGAGATCCTCCGGCAACTCCACGTCATGACTATCAGGGAAGCCGAGTGAACGTTCATCGGAATATCTGTTATCTTCTTTCACGCTTGATATAAGATTCTTTAATGTCTTGATGGCTTTTCGTCTTGCGTTTTTTACTGGAAAATAAAAATTAAACACGCGTATTAACAGTTTATTTGTCTTATAAAGACATAAAAAAAGAAAAGCTAAAAAACAGAAAATTTTTAGGTGTCCCTCCTTAGCACATGGTCCTCGAGGTCGAAACTTTTACTTAGGATAGTCTACCAAGAATATCCTCAAGCAACATGTAAAAATTCCATTAATTTCGGAACACTTTCCAGGTATGTGATCCCTCCTACCATTACCTGTATAAACGCGAAAGTTTGAAAGTATGTATGGATGTATGTTTGTTAAGCTTTCACGCAAAAACTACTGAACGGATTTGGTTAAAATTTGGTAGATAGACATAATTAACCTGGATTAACAGACAGGCTACTTGTTTCTACGCTCGCGAGCCGCTCTCGAAAAGTCATAGAAACGTTGTCCACGCGGGTGAAGCCACGGGAAACAGCAAGTAAGTACATAATATAAGTAGACAGATATTATCTACTGGATTTATGAAAGGCATACATAAAAATTTTACGAATTTAGTCTACCTAACACACATTAACTGTGACCTCACACTAGGCTAGGCCTGTCTCGTGGTGGTCAAAAGATAATAGACAAGCAACAAGGTCTGGTCTAGATATCTACTATTGACCGCTTTTATAATTTTAACGTGACGATATTATCGTGGACGTCCACGGCATAACCACTGGACACTTCATAAAACGAGCCAGAAATGACATTTCAAAAAAGAAATGATGGAACAAACAAAATGGCGGCGAAATCCTATACGTTCGACAGCCAAACTGTAACCAATTTGTATCAATCTGGGTGACGAGGGGGTGAGGTCGCAATGTAGAGAGCAGCAGGGAGTGTCCATACTGTATGTTAGTACTAATATATATACTTTGGCATAACGATAGCACAGGGAAGTCAAAAGTATGGAAATATATGATGACGTTTTTACATTCCCGTACACGATAACGTTTTAACGTGCAAGTTATCGTGGACGGAAGTTTAAAGTGTTTTACTGTAGTAAAACTTCTTTACGCACGCTTGACTTGGGGAGTACTGGTAAATGCATGAAAAGAGCGTACGGAAAGTGTGATCGGGCGAGGCGAACGGAAGTTGAGAGGGAAATATAACTTAGTGAAGATAGAAAGAAAGAGAGAGTTACGTTTCGTATATTACTGTAGGAGCAAGATAGAGCTGGAAATCTGGAAAGACGACGACATCACCAAACGCACCAAGGTTAGACTCGTTAATGCGCTCTTGTTTCCTATATTTCTATACGGCTCCGAGACATGGACTATCAAAGCAACCATGAAGTCGAGAATTGACGCCTTCGAGATGTGGTGCTGGCGGAAAATGCTGCGAATATCGTGGACAGCCTTCAGACGAAATGACTCCATTCTGGAAGAGCTGAAAATACATGCCGCACCCGCATGCTCAAATTCCTCGGTCACATCGCGCGAAGAGAACTAGAGTCCCTTGAAAAACAGATACTAATGGGCAAAGTGGAGGGGAAAAGACAAAGGGGCCGAGCACCCGCCAGATGGTGTGACTAAACAAAACAATTGCAACTCCACCTGCACGATGCTATCCACACCGCCACAAACAGGGAAAAATGGAAGTACCTAACTCGGCCCCAATCTACGTCTACGGACTTGACTTTATGATGATCACGATCCCAACCCCTGGGTTACGACTTAGAAGAAGAAGATAGAGCAGTGCACGCGCACATTTTTTTTTTCTCTCTTCCTCTCATTTGCGAGTACGGAAACGGTGATTTCTTGATTATTTCGTAATTTTATTTCGTTCTTGAAAAATTTTATAAATTAATATGTGAATTTTCGGGTGAATAAAATTATGGCAGCAAGTGACACAGACTCTGAATATAAAAGCGGTGCTCCAGTACCATCAACTAAGAAGAAATTACGTACGGAAATTGTGCATAAAAAGTGTGTGACAACATATTCAAGCCAAGATTTCAAACCTAGTGAGACCCAATCAACTGATAGTGAATCACGAAGGTGAGTGCGTATTTCATACTGGTTGCTGGCGTCGTAGATGAAGCTAAAGAAGTTTTACTTCAGTCGTGTGGTCTATATATCTACTATTGACCGCTTTTATAATTTTAATGTGACGATATTATCGATATATATTGGATATGTAATATATTCATATTATTTTAATGTGATATATTATGGTCTAAAGCACACTCGTATTTTTAAAATATTTCTAGGCCTCTTCTTGTGCTCTATCATGTTACAAATAAAATAGTTATTAAACTAAAAATACAATTAAAAAAAAATCTTAAATAAATCAAACTCAATATCTAATAAAATAAATTAATAAACCTACATACTTAACTATAATTAACATTAAATCTAATATTAAATCATTATTAAAATTTAACCAAAAACTACCTAAGTTAAATAAATATTAAATTTATTTTAACCCACTCTAGATCTGCGGACCCTATAACGCAGCAAACAAGCCCTTATAGTTTGTTTTCGCTACCTTTTTTGATAATAGCGTTGTCCTCTTCTTCCTCTTGAATTGAGTCATAGTCATAAGAAGAATCGTCAGAACCGGAGTCACTGTATTCGTCGCCTTTAATGCCTTCTTGATGTGCGAAGATATATGTGGCAATATCGATTAAGGTTTTACAGTCGTGTACGCACATATAGTAGTTCTTGAAACGGTTCGCTTGCGTAGAAAAGCGACAGCCGAATCGCTCTCTAGAATGGAAACGAACAGATTTATTACGGACACAGTTGTAGCGCGGTGCGCAGATATTCGTTCTCCTTTCATCTGATCTTCTTTTCATTCCATCTATTTCTTCTTTTCCACGCACGCGCTGACATTTGTTTTCAAAAATCTATTCTTTTCATTAATCCAGGATAGACTCACGATCATATTTTAAAATAAAATAAATCTAACACTAATTCTCTCTTATAAGAAGAAAAAAAAATTGATATGGATGATAAAATATTCATAGTAAAATTAAGTTATAGTATAGATTAATGTAAGTAATAAGTTAATAATAGATATAATAAATTAGATGGATGAATTGAAAGTTAATTTTAAATAAGTGAATAAAATTAGAATGAGTTTATACAGTAAGTCAGTTCCAAGATTCACTCTACCTTTCTAACAAAAATCTATCATACATCACCTTTCAAAGTCAAAATCCGTTTATGGACATGACACAGTTTTTCCAATAAATATGGACGTTTAAATTTACCTGCTCAACATTGCCTAGAGATATTTTATTTCAGTTTTTTTGAAAAGACATGTGCAGTACAGGGTATAGAAATTTTCAAGATGGAAAGTGCTTTTACGAGTACCTTCTCAGTTCTTATAAACATATATAAACCGCATAGACATATATCACCACTACATCACCTACCTGACATCGCACAGTTTGCGCATCAAACGGCACCAGCAGGTAATCACACGCCTCCCTCAACTCCTGCACCGAGACTGTTGGTGATGTATTAACAAATATTAATCGCCTCCGTGGCATAATGGTAAGTCCATTCGCTTCACACCAGGAGGTCGCGGGTTCCGCATTACCACTTTTTAATTTTAAAATAATATTTAGAAGACAAAACTTTATCTACTGCTATGTGTATCCAGACACTCTTAGGCAAGAATTTGAATTTGGGAGTATTACCCGTTTTACGCGGTTCGGGTAGGTTTAAGCCCCTCGGTGCGAAGGTGTATGAGCTGATATCATGTACACTAACGTGCAGTTCTGGTGTCTGAAGGAGTACGTCCAGACTGAGGAGACTGGCTCGCTGCACACGCCGGGGTAGAACCTCCTGGAACACCTCTTTACGCTGGTCAGGGACCCTTGTATCCGTTGCCTTATTTCTGTGGTTTCAAACAATAAAGTGTACAAATAATAATTGTTATTCTTAGCGAGTGACAAAAGGCAAAAAAACGTAGTAGTTAGAGCTTTTGACGGGGATCGTCTAAATAATTTTAAACAAAAAAAACCGACTGCACTAGTCGCCACGACGATTTTTGAAGGTTCCCCTCGATTTCTCTGGTATGCCATCATCTAGTCCTGGTTTTCTTATCATGGCACCACCCTTGGGATATCTCCTTTCCAACAAAAAAAGAATTATCGAAATCGGTTCATAAACGACGAAGTTATCCGCGAACACACTTAATATACGGTCAAATTGAGAAACCTCCTCCTTTTTTGAAATCGGTTAAAAAAAAGTATTTGTGTCTGTGTGTGTGTATGTGTATCTGTGCGTTCGTCCGGTGCTCAAGTGCCCAAACTACTGGACGGATTTGGGTAAAATTCCGGTAGACGCAATATTATTTTGTTATATCCAGCCTTTTTTTTATTTCCCTAATTTCGATGATTAAGGGGTACTTACATCTTTTTTTTTATTCACAGTCGGTGAGCCTTTTACATCCCTTGATAGTCGGGTATTTAGTGTGTTGATTTGTATGGGAACCTTGCAAATCTTCAACAAAGGAAGCCGCTTGGCACAGGCATACCTAGTGGTCATCTGAGCTGATTTAGCCCTGTACCCACGTGGTACCACCCTGCAGGTAGGTGGGGGAGGGGGGGGAAAATTCCATCTGCCGCGCTGCACTCTTTCGTCCATATCTCCGTAAGTTTAGCAAACAAGTCGTGTTTGGTATCGTTTTCGTATAATTTAAGGACGACAAATTCATTTCTGGAACAATATTTTCACTTGTTCATAGAAGAAAAAAAGATTAGGCGCAAAAATAGAAAAAATAGAAATAAAAATTCTTACAAAATCTTTGCCTACAATTAAACCAGGAGATTATGTTTTATAAAAAAAATATAATTATGTAGCCCTGTTTATTTTGATAATACATACATAAACTTTCTTAATAAATTTAACTTATAAATGTGTAAAAAAAAATCATTAGCGTCGCACGGCGGAGCTGCGTTTTAGCGGCTCGTTCAACTCGACCGCTGCGCGGAGCGCTCAGTGACCATTTACACGCGTGTTCTCAGTTCAGTCGGTTCGCATCTTACTCAGTGATCACTACATAACGCAAGCACGTATTTTGAACTTTTGAAGTGTTTTCAGGAGGATAAACTATCAAACTAGTATATTTTTTTCATAGGATATGAGAATTGTAAGTATTTATTTAGATTTACTATGTTTTTAAACGATTTTATTTGACTTAACCCCGTATATATTTACGCCTTCCTTTGTTTCAAATCTTGTGAAAGCTTTTTCAGTTGTACTGAATCGATTCTTATGAAACTTTGCATACACGTGGGGTGCTAGTAAAGAAAAATAATAATATGGTAGTCTCAACTGGGCCTGATGATGAAGTCAGGAAGTTGAAAGTGAAACTCTTCTAGTATTACTAGTAACCCTCTTGAGTTTGGGCTCATTTGGATGGTTTTGACAAGTCCCATATATTACACTAGGTGAGGAGGGTCCGATGATGGATTCAGGAAGAAGACAGCCGACCGGTTATCTTAAAAAAAATACCATGTTTTATTTCTACTTATAAGTTATTATATAGTAGGTACCTATCTCAAGGTCTTCGATCAGTGTGTGTTGCCAGTGATGACATACGGAACTGAGACATGGTCGCTTACTATGGGCCTCATAAGAAGGCTCAAGGTCACCCAAAGGGCAATGGAGCGTGCTATGCTCGGCGTTTCTCTGCGTGATCAAATCAGAAACGAGGAGATCTGTAGAAGAACCAAAGTAACCGACATAGCTCTCGGAATTGCTAAACTTAAGGGCTCCAGGACTCAGCAAAACTGCTGAAAAAGTATTTATACCATTCGCGAACAGAGAGCTTGTCACTGTATCAAGATTAGATGTGATTTGGGACAGATACGACACTGACAGTCGCAAAAACGAGACTAAAACGTGGCACCGGACAAAGAACACGTTTTAATTTAAATTTTAGAATTCCGAAGGGTTGGGCAAATTTTCTCTGGGATAATTCCAATAAAGAGGAACTTTTCCATTTCCTAGCTCTACAGTGCCAAGCTACAGAATTCTTAGCTGGCAAAAACTTTTATACGACAGATGGACCCACAGTTTTCAGCAACAGCCCCAGTGATAAAAAAGCCCTGGAACCATGCAACCATGAGGAAGCAGATACGCGCATAATGGTCCACATTGGTGATGCTGCAGCCCAAGGACACAAAAATCATGGTGCGTACAGTGGATACCAATGTTGTTGTCCTTGCGGTTTCATGTGTGTCACAATTGCCACAGCTTGAGTAACTGTGGGTTCATATTGGCACGGGAAAAAATCAGTTCTTGCCATGCCATGCTATTGCAGCTTCATTAGGTAACCTAAATAAATATAATATATTTACACTTTAAAATCTGAAAGTAATTCAGCTATATACTAGTTTATTTTCTTTTAGGACCAGAAAAGGCAGAAGTATTGCCAATGTTCCACGCCTTTTCCGGGTGTGATACCGTTTCGTCTTTAGCTGGTAAAGGGAAAAAGAGTGCTTTCGAAGCTTGGGGCGCTTATCTACCTGCGACGGAGTGGTTCACAAGCGCTAAAGAAGGAAATGTGGAACAAGCTTTACCAATACTAGAAAAATTTGTCAATTCTATAAATGACAAGTAATTTAAGTGGTGGTTGGCTTTTGTGATTTGAAATAATTTAAGTAATTATTGGAATGCACGTTGTGTACAATTTGTTTCATTTTAGATCTGGCGCGTGCACTGATATCAATCAGTGTAGAAAACTACTATTTACGAAAAAGCACAGACAGCTGGAGAATCTTCCACCAACTAAAGATGCCCTGCGCAACCATATTTTGAGAGCAATTTATCTGGGAGGACATATATGGGGTCAACTTTTGCAACCTACACAAAACCTGCCATGTCCTGCTGACTGGGGTTGGGCAAAAAATAATGGCAAATGGGAGCCTGTTTGGACCACCCTACCGCCAGCAGCCGCTGCTTGCATGGAGTTAATACGATGTAAATGCAAGAAAAAATGCGCAGGAAGGTGCAATTGTTTAAAAAGAGAGATAAGGTGCACCGAACTGTGTGGCTGCAGCGGAAACTGTGAATCTTCTTCTTCTACCTAGCTTTGTCCCAACTTGTGCCATGGTCTTTGTCCGACATTTTCACAATAAATGACAGGTTTCAGGTATTATAAGGAGAGACTGCCGTCTGACTCCCAAAACCCCGAAGGTAACCAGTTTCGCCAGAGCCTCGTTTGTAGCCTAGCAGGGTGCACCACGAGCAGGTGAGGACGGCTTAAATTCTAAAGATGTTTATTGGACCACTTACACCCGGAAACGGTCAATAAATTGTCTTATTTACTAAAATAGACCTTTTATTCTTTATTCCATTATTACAATTAAAATAGGAATCCCTATTACAACTAACATGATTAAAATAAGCTGAAATTTAGGGTTATCTCAGTGATTATAAAACATTTATTTTAATGTTATGAACTCTAATATAATTTTTTAACAATATTTACTCTAGATATTTCTTCAAGAATATTATCTCTAGATATAGATACACCTATACTAATTAGTTTCATTGCTCATTATTTTAATAATTGTTTACAATTTAGTGTCAAATCCTATCCAAAAATACTTACTTCGCCCGTCGCAGCTCCACCGCACGAGGCAATAAATTTTTTTTGACACATTTACTAGTTCAATCTATTAAGAAAGTTTATGTTTATATATTCTAGATAAACAGGGCTACAAAATCATATTTTTTTTATAAAACATAGTCTCCTGGTTTAATTGTAGGCATAGATTTTGTAAGAATTTTTATTTCCATTTTTTCTATTTTTGCGCCTAATCTTTTTTTCTTCTATGAACAAGTGAAAATATTGTTCCAGAAATGAATTTGTCGTCCTTAAATTATACGAAAACGATACCAAACACGACTTGTTTGCTAAACTTACGGAGATATGGACGAAAGAGTGCAGCGCGGCAGATGGAATTTTCCCCCCCCTCCCCCACCTACCTGCAGGGTGGTACCACGTGGGTACAGGGCTAAATCAGCTCAGATGACCACTAGGTATGCCTGTGCCAAGCGGCTTCCTTTGTTGACAATTTGCAAGGTTGGTGACACTAAATACCCGACTATGACATGTTGATGGTAAGTGACGATGATGATGCTGATTTATTTTGACATTATTAACTGATGGTTACTTTCGTTTTTTTTTTTTTTTTTTCAAAATTTGACATAATTACTATTTTAATGAAACTTTATGAATAATTACGACTTTATTAGAACTACAACACTGAGTAGATCATTATTCCAGGAAAAATATGAATATGGTATCTTCCATACAAATCCGATTTTTTTTAATATTTCAAGTCTGGTACACTTTTATTCTATGCTTGTAGAATAATGTTTCTTGTTAATATGTGCATGCCCGACTATATTAGGCGATGAAGGCTTCGCGGGAAATTATGCACAGTGTGACCAAAGTATATAAATACATTAGTACTAACATACAGTATGAACACTCCCTGCCGCTCTCTAGATTGCCACCTCACCCCCTCGTCACCCAGATTGATAAAGATTGGTTACAGTTTGGTTGTCGAACGTATAGGATATCGCCGCCATTTTGTTTGTTCCGTCATTCCTTTTTTGAAATGTCATTCCGAACCCGATGTATGAAGTTTTCAAAGGTGCGGTGTGACTGTACAAATTAATGCTTAATAGACCGCTACATTTAGCGTATGTAAGTTTGTTGAAAAAGAAAGGGATAGACGCACATAGATTTCTCATATCCGATTGTAAATAAAGGGGTCTTTTCATAAATTAACCTCTTTTTTTTATTATCAGTAGACTACGATTTGTATGGACGGCGGCCAAGGACTTTTGTTCTTAAAGAAAAACAATAATGAAAAGATTAATAAATTTAACAAAAGCAAGAAAAAAAAAACAGAAGTCAAGATCGTATTTTGAATAACGTAGTAAATAAAAGAGTTAAAAAGAAGATAATATAAAAACAGATTAAAACTGATCTAAAAACTCGTCTACGACTACTCACACTTGGCCGGTTTTTTTATTATTTGTTGTTTCAATTTATTATTATTATCACACCTTTTTTGACGCTTGTATATAAGGTCTAAAAAAATTAGCTGAAATTATTTTAACTGGTGCTTCTACCCATCAAACTGAACAACTTTCCCCATGAAACCCATAGTCAAATCTCAAAAAAAAATTGAACTTCCCATACTAAGTTGGCTGATCAGCTGATCGAATTAGTATGGGAGAGCCAATTTTTTTTTGCGATTTGACTATCGGTTCCATTGGGAAAGTTGTTCAGTTTAATGGGTAGAAGCGCCAGTTAAAATAGTTTCAGCTAATTTTGTTACACCTTGTATATTAGCGTTATTTCGATAAAAACAAAAAAAAAACATTTAAAACACGTTGTTTCCCTCCCCCCGCCCCTGAAATGTTTACTTTTTCGGCCATAATAATACTTGAAAAAAAAAAACCGGCTACCTCCTACGGTTCAAAAGATAGATACAGCTCTTCAAAAGCAGCACAGATAGACGGACAGACGGACGGCGCAGCATAGGCTTAATAGGTAATTGGTTTAATTACATATAATACTACATACTGTCCGTCGGTCTATCCAATAATTAATTCAAAGCTAAACAGATGTAAGAGTAAAGTGGGCATTATAACTTTTAAAGTACATTTATACATTCCTCAAAAAAAAATTAAGTTGAAATATTTTGGGGTACCCATACAAAAAACATGTTATTAAAACAAGTTTTTGTTTTATTTTTCTATCTGAAAAATGGTAATAGATAAAGTATATTCGGGGAATTAGCTGCAGTACACCTGAACGGTGTTCTGGAAATGTGTTGTAGGATAAAACAATTTAAAAATAAATAAATAGGTATTTTTTTTATTTAGAATTTATTGCTGGATCTGGAAACTGGAAGTATCTTCAGAATCGTCGCCTACAGATTTGCCCGACCCCGTGCGGGTTTGACGTTGGCGGCGACGAGATTAAACTCAAGGCGGCTCCTTTGACGCATCAGTTTGACACGAGCCAGCAGCGGCGAGCGGCATTTATCAAAGATGCAGCCAATTCAGCGAACAAACTTTATAAGCTTTGAACTTGGTGTGAATATAGATTCCCAAATGAATTAAAGATTTTTTTGGTATTGATTATAATTAATTAATTGATTTTCTATTATTCTATTATTATTGTTGACATTGTTTAATATTTAGATATGAAATTTTGTTTACTGTTTATTTTTATGTTTATTGACTATTGATTAATTAATTAATTGTTTTGGCTATTTATTAATTAGCTCATTGATTTTTGAATTGATACAGTACTATGAAATGCCATAGCATTATACTTATAATTATATTATAAATAAAATAATTACTAACATAGGCTAACTATTCACAATTGGTAAGCCCTTGGCATTATCTGCGTTTATAAATGTTCATCGGAAGCCGGGTCGTTCCTTTCCCTCTAATATGGTTGATGGGAGCGATGGCTGACTCTCGCGTTATTCTCGTGACCGGGTGCTGTCTGTGTGAACTGGCTTACTTTTGTTAAATGCATTCAATGATTTTTATGTTCAGCTTTTCGTATCATATTGTTTTAATGTTCTAATGACATAATCTGGTTTATATCAAGGATTTAATTTTGACGTTATTAACTAATTATTGTTTATTTCTTGATTCTTCACAAATGACAATATTATTATATTTTTTTATGGCTATCAGAAAGAGTGTAATTTACACCTATTTTGAATAAATATATTGAATTGAATTGAATCTCACCTGATAGTAAGTGACGATGATGCCGAAGATGGAAGCGGGCTTAACAAGATTCCCCATCGCAATGGGGATCTGGCTATCTTATCCCCAAGCCGGGACACATCAATGCTGTTAACACTGATGTTTAGCGGCTAGACTTAGATAAGATGGTGGTAGCTAGCCAGGCGGGCTATGAAAATGCCCTACCATCAACCAAACCGAGTCTTACAAAGTTGAACCCGCCGGGAATCGAACCCGCGACCTCCTCTTCGTGTGAAGCGAATAGGCTATTCATTACGCCACGGATGCGGTTAAATGTTTTGCTAATTTACCTTCCCAGCTTAGCCCATTCCTACGTACTGATATTGTATTTGTCCCTTCTGTAACAATCTCACTGATATTCATATCGCTTTTCTGCCGCTTGATATCGTGATTATTGCTTCTCGTATTGTCTGATCCAACAAGCGATGCACATTTCAAGTCGAATATTAAAGATATCAGAAAATTCACAATTATCGTTTTTAAAATGAAACGCATTATGATATGCTTTTTTATAACACATGCTTTTGACTCCGTTTAAAATGTTTCTAAGTGCTCATGGCGGTCTAGATTACGATTTTATTTTCGATTGTAGAACTTTATTGTCAAATATGTTAATAACAAAGGATGCTAATACGTTTAAGAGCTTCAGTACCGCGTCAGGAAGGTTAACTATGATTTTTCCTTTTACGTGGGTTAAGACTAAGAGACGGTTGTTCCGAGAAATAAAACAACTCGTAGCTAGCAGTGATAATTTAATTATCCTTAAAATTATAATAGCGGTAATTGAACAATTGATTAACGTGATTGAGAAAGATTAAATAATGATATTCCACCGAACGCGTGGATGCGTGCGTTACGATCGGGTGGCAGATACAGAATGCCGCCCTTCCAGAGATCGGTGTTACGTCAGTTTCGTACGGGACTAATTATTCCATAGACTTCAGTTATTCTAGGCTTTTAAACATAGCAATATCTCGTTATTCACGAATAAAATGGGTTCATGTTATACCTTTCCGATATATGCATTAATTAAGCAATTTTTGGAATCACTTTCATATTAGTACTAAGTAAATATTTTTTGCACCAGTAAATGTCAAAGTAAAGTCAAATAATTTCGAGCAGCAAAAAAAATAAATTTAAGTATTTTTTCGCTAAGGTCTTGTGCTAGTAATAAAAAATTATATTTTATAAATTATATTTTGGGCAGCGCAGGACCGGTCGTCGTGGAAATCCTTGGGGGAGGCCTTTGTTCAGCAGTGGACGATTTGTGGCTGATATGATGATGATGATATTTTTGCCAAATAGGGCCACTTATCTAGAATATTTTAGCAAAAAAAAATATAACATGTCTTTTTATATGCACGTACTGGTCAATAATCTGACAAAAGGTAGTAAAAAATTTAATTTTTCATAAAAACCCCAATATCTCGAAAACGGTGAGATTTTCTCTAAGGTTATATTTTGATATTCTGGTAGGTCATGACCCAAGCTATCATCCCCTTAATTTTGGCGCACTACTTCCTAGACACCCTGTATAACAAATAAATATTGTCTACCTATTTTTTTTTCTTTTTGACAGCGTTCAGAGTCAGTCAGTGAGTTAGTAAAGAGCGTTAATCGTATTGTTCAAATATAATAACGACCAAGAAACATCATGCTGTTTTCTGATAACTATTAATTATTTACAAACATCAACTATGAAATCACTGTTGGCTCGTATAACAGCAATTCAGTGGCATTAACTTGTCGCTCGATGGCTAATGACACGAAGCCCTCAAGGAGGTGGTCTCGGCCCGCCGCTGCTGTTATTCCTACTCCACATTTTAATGATTGCTTAGATTCTTATCGACTGCTTGGTTTCCTCCGTTATTCGCTAAAGTTGTATTAGTCGTGAGGATTCATGATATCGTTGTGTGTAAAATTATATAACAAAATTGGTGTAAGTCCCGTTCACTGAGGGTTCTCCTCATCATACTGAACAACTTTCCCCAAGGAACCCATAGTCATTTTTTTTAATATCCATAATTGGTAAACCCTTGGCATCATCTCACCTGATGGTAAGTGACAATAATGCCGAAGATGGACACGAGCTTAGCAAGATTCCCCAACTCAATGGGGAAGCCAGACTTATCTTCTGTTAACAATGGTGTTTGGAGGCAAGACTTAGATAAGTCGGTGGTGGTAGCTAACTAGGCGGGATTATAAAATGCCCTTCCACCAACCAAACCGAGTCTCACAAAGTTAGACTCCGCCGAGAATTGAACCCGTGACCTCCTAAAGTGGTAACTACTGGACTAACCATTATGCCACGGACGCGGTTAATTGTCTTCTACAAACGCGATATCTTTTAAAAATGGTTGAAGAAATAGTTTGACTACCTACTGGTACTGAACATGATAATGATCAAATAGATAATAATACTCGGTTCCTAACTAAGCATGCACTAGCTCTGCCTTTTACTTGCTGTAATTAACTATAGTATGGAGTAAACGTTGTACCGATAATATCAGCAGCCAATAAAGATTATACTTACGTGATGATTCCAAGTTCATTGCAGCAAGTAACTAGATGGGCTAAGTTCACCAATGTCGGTTGTGAAGCTGCGACTTTTCATACAAACGGCGGCGTTAATGATTTTCACCTCTTTTGTTTAACCGATTTGGACCAATTTTTGATAGGTTGTCAGTCACAACAAAAGCAAGGCTTACTCGTTTTTTTTTTCAATAAATTTAAAAAGTTTAATTTTACTGTCGTTCACGTGTGTTCATACAAACCTAATTTCGGTCATTTCTTGTTTATTTATAATCAGTAATTAAAAAAACCAAACGTATAAGCCTAGCTTTTGTTCTAACTGACAATCTATCAAAAATTGGTCCGAATCGGTAAACATTTAAGAGGTGAAAATCGTTAACGCCCTTTGTATGAAAAGTTGCAGCTTCACAATCCTCTTAAGGATTGTTTTAAATTAACTTTAAATGTTTTCAATTAACTTCAATTAAGTATTTTTTGTTGTAGTTGGAGATCAAAGCAACTAATTGGTCGTCATTTGGTTTGCATAAACAAAAACTGTTTCCATAATACAATTGGTATTTTTTTAAAACTTTTTGACTGATGATTTCCGTGTAATTTAACATAGACCAAAGAAATGCTTAGTAAGGGGACCATCCCTACGAAAGGTTAGACCATTACCTTATTTATCCTTGGATAGTAATATAACCTGCGAAAATTATACTCATCTATTTAAAAATGAGGTAATTGAATATTACTGCTTTAAATACTAGGTTAACGAAAACCATTGTTCTAATAAATTAAACCGAATCAAATACTGGAAGTTCCGAAAAGGTCAAGTTATGATTTTTTGCTATGCTGGGTTGCTGTGTTGGACGATCAGTCAGATCCGCTACCCAGTGGGAGAGCCATCAATATATTCGACAGTATCATCATCAAACCTAACGAACCAGTCGCTCCACTCGCTCCACTCAGATCCGCCACCCAGGTGTCTGTCATGTCAAACCTTTGTCTTTCTATTCCTCGCTACTTAATCAGTTACGATGGTGTGGCCACGTTCTGCGTATGGACGATAGTAGGCTACCCAAGGCTGTTTTCTACTCTGAACTTAGCAGTGGAAAGCGAAAACAGGGGGGCCAATACCTGCGCTTCAAGGACGTTCTTAAACGACATCTCACAGCTTGTGGCATACCAAGTGATCAATGGGAGGATCTCGCTCGTCTTAGACCGGAGTGGCGCTCCACTATACATAAAAGTGTCGAACGCTTTGAGCAAACACGCCTAGAAGACCTCGAAGCTAAGCGCCAGATACGGAAGACTAGACCGAAGCCCTCCTATACGTATACCTGCAACTCTGCTGGCCAACTATACTGCGCAGCTTGTGACCAAGTTTTTAAGACAAAGTTCGGCTTTGCAAGCCATATCAGGGCGCGACACCAAACAACAGATCAGGCCTGAGAAATAAAAATTTTGAAGGAGTCGCCGTTGCCGGATACGGCAAGGAGGACATGAATGAATGAATGAATGAACTTAACCACCTCCCAACTTGACCTCCCAGCGTTATCCCTTCTGAATTTTTTAGAAGCAGAACATTACTTTTCGGTAAGTCAGTATTTATTTCGGTAGTTTAGTATTTTATTCGGTAGTTTACGTATATTTATTAAAATTAAAAGTTGTCGCTGACTTAGTAGTAAAAACAGACATATGCAACAAGCTCAATCATCTCACTCGGAAAATTGTTTTTCGGAACTATTATCAGATTCCTTTATCCTTGTACAATAAATTTCTAATAATGTTAATGTTAAAATAGCGAAATTTCATATGGATCATGCAGATCTAAAAATTATATTTATATTTTACCCAGTTTTTTTCCCATATAGCCTCCTTAAATTTTGTTAAATTATTATACCTATCGTTTCACTTTCTTGGTGCCTCCATTCACCAAAGTTTGCCTGGAAGAAATCGCTTAAAGCGATAAGTCCGCCTTTGCACATCATTGTATATTTTGCTAGTTAATATGTTTTTCATCTCTGTATATTTGGTGTGCAATAAAGGATACTTATCTTATATTACCTATCCTAAGAAATCTACTCAACTTTAGGCAAAATCCGGCCAAGATCATAGAAGTCATATTGTCTCATATGACCTGCGAGGTGGTTACCAGACCAACATATATAGAGTATAACGAAATTGGTGTAAGAGGGTTTATCCTAATCATACTGTTTTTTTTTCCAGAAACCCACATTCTAGTAGAAGTCCCAGGCAAAAGGTTCTTTACAAATGTAATCTATCTATCACACTTTATTATTTTACTTTAAAAAACAATGTAATGAGACGAATGAAAATTTCCCATATAATTTCTTTAAAAGTACTACAATTAGGCTTAATGTCTGACAATTGAACGCGAAGACCTGGAGCTGCATCCAGTATATTTCTGTACTTGCTTTTGGTGTAAGCATAAGCTAAAAAACCAGTCTCGCACTGGTAAGTCGTCACAAACGGAAGCAGGACTGTTAGCCTTCTCAACAATTAGCATCGATGGTTTGGTATGATTTGCGAGGATTTTTCACCTAGTCAATGTCCTGTAACTTCTCCAGAAAATACTTTTTCAAAAATTTTGAGAAGTGCGATTTTTTTCAACGAAAGTTTTGTTTCATTTTTGGTGTGAACGCGGAACCCTTGTGGCCCTTTCACGGAACCCCAGGGTTCCGCGGACCACCATTCGGCACGATAGAGCACGGGTCTCTAACCTAACCTAAAGTGACGTGTGTGTTTACCAATATCGGTGGACCTAGGCCGTGCTTCATTTCAACAAAGCAACGCTTAACGGGAGCTTAATCAGCCAGAACAAGCGTCTTGTCTACTGAATCGCAATCATCTACTTTTACGAGCAGTCGCCTCATAAATCACCTCGGCCGGGCATCGAACGCGGAACCGTTGTTGTTGGATTTGGAACAACTGAGGTACATGAAGAAGGAGGAAAATACAACTTTTATAAAAACAGTTTTTTTTCTAAAATTATAAAAAACAAACATGTTAAAATTTCAAATTTATTTTTAAAATTGTTCTTGGGCCCAATTGATAAAATTGCCAGACTGCAGAAACTTTACTTTATACGTACCAAAAGGACGACAGTACGCACAGATTTATTGTGTTCCGTATTCAAACTAAACAATATATATACTTAAGCCATTTGTTAATTTACTAAGAATATTTTTTTCCTTTTTTTTTTCATTTTTTATGAAACATTTATTAATTTTTAAGTTGTGATTTTTGTAAATAAACATAATTACCCTTACATTATAAATTCCGTTACATTATACGTAGAATTTAGGGGGTTATATGGCGCCCGAACTGTAGTTTTTTTTGCCTTTTACGGTATAAATATATACCCAGATATTCCCTTTTTTTCGTTGTTTGTGGGTGAATCCGTTCCCGTCTTAGTTTTCATTGCTTTCAATCAAGATGGAACATCCTGAGGTTGGTGCTTACGGAGACGCGGCCCCTGAAGAAGTTCAAGAACAAGGTTTAGTTGAAGATGCAGCCGAGGTTACTGCTGATATGTTAGAACCACCTATTACGGTTACTCCGTCTGTTCCCGTCCAGAGCCCAATCCTTGGTACTCAGAGATACCAGACTGCTCGATTTACTCGTTAACCCCAACCCATCGCTTCTAATTTCACGATTCCGAGACTAGACCAGGTTGTTGATATGCCCGAAGACAAAAACCGCTTGACTTATTTGGTCTCCAAGGATATCTCGTTGTCGAAGTGGAACCTGAGGTTCGACGGTAGTTCCTGTGTATGAGAATTCTTTTTTTCTGTCGAGGAAAATATGCTGGCTTGGGACGACCTTGTTAGTCATAAATCCTTCCCCACTGGACACGTTAAGGGTATGATAAAAACCCTAAAAATATGAGAGAAAACGAATTTAGTATAGCGCCATTCGCCAAGGAAAAATCAGAAAGAAAGTAGGAAATTCGTACCTTGAAACAGCGGCAAGGGTCTCGTTGTATAAATTTAATTCAAGTTGTATAAGTTGATTCAAATTAAATTTACAAAATAAAAATACGCAATATCATCAAAAATGTTCTCTCCGGTGACCAACATTCTTTTATTCTTCCCTTCAATCAATCTACCTCTGTCAGAAAACGCCTTTTTAGAATTTCGCATGAAAAAGATTCTGATCCCCATAAAGGTTTTATTTTGTAACGAAACCAAAAAGATTACGTTACATTGGGTACATGTTACCATAGCAAATATGTAAAATAATAAATATAATTAGTTTAAAATGAAAATTATCAGGGCCAAGTAGGCTTTGGATTTGTAAAAAGTTTATAGATTTTAAATGTTAAACATACAGTTTTGCCATGTCTGTCTGTCTATCCGTCGGTATGTCACAGCCGTAGTGTTTTTTTTTCGTTCACTTATAACTCTTTTGTGCTTGTATCGTTGAATAGGTCTTTTGAAAAAATTGAGGGTTTGCTAAGATCATCTTTCCTATAAATAAAATTCAAATCCAAATTATGACTTCGATTTTTGTCAATTTGGTTCATCGGCTTTGGTGGATTAATGATTTTTTGTCATAATTCGTCAACGGAACTTACCAAAGTCTCGTAAACTTTTTTCGTTCCATATTTTTGTGACAAGAAATGTAACAATTCAGTTTTTTTTTAATTGTTTGCTGTGATTTGAAAATGTCTTACTATTTTTAGATATTTTTCTGCTATGTTACTTTAGTTAAGGTATCAGCCACAAATTAAATATAAAATGAACTCAATCCATACCATTTTTTTATTAGAAGTTAATTGTGAAAATTTAAATAAACTGGAATACTACCGGTTTCCGTCATATATAGTGGGAGGGGGGGGTTATGTATTGTAAATTAAAATTATAGAGTATTGATTTTTGTAAGTTTTTCATGTCCCCACCCGCAACGTACTAAACCGCTATTTCAGTAAATTTGAAAAGTATTAAAAATAGCAAGACATAATTATTATAATTAATTTTAAAGGAAAATCATCTCGGCCAAGTAGGCTTTCTTCTAAGTGTCATGGTCGACCAACTTAAGATGTGAAGTTAGGTTTGTTAAAAGTTCACATATTTTCCATACAAAATGTTTTTAAGCCAAAAGCAAAACTAACTTTCTTTTTTAAAGACATATTTATTTATTAAAAATACTCTATGGAACTCTACTTTGCTCGTGGTCCGATACGTACTTGGCCACTTTTTTGTAAATTATTAGAACTCTTTTCATTCATCTTTTTATCTCTCGGTCTTCATGGCTTGATCTAACCATAATATAACATCGTATCTCTAATAAGCAACCTTGAGGGACTCCGGCTATCGTATCGGCTGTGCATACCAACGAAATACCAAGATCGCTGATTAAAATACGAGTTTACAGAAATAGGTTTCTAAGATCAAATGCTAGAGCGGTTAGCTCTACAGTTTTTACTGTAGAGTACGCTGTAATCTGGTTAAGTGCATAGCTAACCTGTATTTTGTGATTACTCCTGATAAAGATATGCTTGATTTTGATATGAGAAACGGTCGCAGCTCAGTGCTAATAGAAATCCTTATCCTTACTATATTAATATTATAAATGTGAAAAAGTGTTTGTGTGTTTATTTGTTTGTTTGTTACTTTTTAACTCTTCGACACCTTCAATCCTAATGAAATTTGGCATGCAGGTAGCCTGTGTCACGGGAAAGGCCATAAGCTACTATTTATCCCGTGAAAATAGCATAGTCCGATGCAGTTCCTGGGGGAACTGAAAAAATACTCTTTTTCGGTTAATTTCTTTAACATCACAACGGAACAATGGATTGTTGTGATTTTGTTGCACAGAGATGGTTGAGGGGGTGGGAAATGACATAATTTACTAATTAGCATATCATGACATAGTTCCCGAGGTATCTAGAGAAAACGGCTCGCGCACCACTCACCCTCTAAGACTGTCATAAAAACTAAATGTCCACGCCGCGGGCAAAAGCTAGTATTAAATAACTCCAAGTTTTTTTTCTCCTCGAAACTGACGAGGTAGGATGCACCTACCCACTAACGACCCCCTGAAGCTGAATCCCCTGAATCAACTGAAGATTGACACTATCGGTTCCTCCCTGAGCTGGCAGGAGACAGTTCAGGTTAGCTGAAATTTGAGCGGGAGGAGACAGTACGTGTCTTGGTCTACGGACCATCTAACTACATAGATAGTTCGAGTGGCGGGGTATAGTCCGCTGCCTCTCGAATTAACGGATTGGGGTCCGTCTCCGAGGACTTGAAGAAGTTCTCGGAGAGGTCTTTAATGAACTGTTAAGTAGTCGGTAAATACAAATGTTTCTTAAAATCTTTGTTTTATATGAGCTGCTCCCATTGCCCCTGGCATAGTACAAACAGAATGGTAGGTTATCTTCATGGAACGGTACCTCGCGCGGTTTGTTTGTGTGTACATAATAGTACGCAATCACACTATGAGAATTCTGCGCTGCGAACTATGTGCAAGTCAGGGCGCCATGCCAGGGTGCGTAGGGTTGCGATATTGGCTGAGATACCTATCGCCATTTCCACTTAGTCTACTGTGTCATTTCTATGGTACGAGTATGGTAGTGTATTATGGTATGGTAGTGTAGGGAAAAAAGTTTATTCGTATTTTGAAACTAAACATTTGAAATCAAATCTCTTTGCTTGTATTATTTGTACCTTGCTGGTTATAGTAAAATTAAATAAGTAAACTATCGAAATTTTAATAAAAAATAAATTCCCGTCATTTTAAAATTGTTTTTTCTGTCTATGAAAATGAGTGAAAGTAACGAGAAATTCGCTACTTTCTGAAATTTTATTTAAAAAAAAAGGTAAATGCAACACAGGCCGCGAATAAAATTTTTGTGCTGTTTATTGACCTAATGCAGTATCAATCAGTAGCACAAACTTGGTTCAAGCGTTTCCAGTATGGAAATCTTAACGTTCAATATACAGCTCGTTTTGTTTGTTTTTAAGAAAGCTTTTCCCCGACCTAATATATAAACTACAAACAAAAAGTCTACATCACGCAAGAGAAGATTTATAGTTATGCGTTTGGATGCCGATAACAATTCTTCAAATCCTGAGCAAAACCATGCTTAACTGTTTTAACATGGACGGAAACCGAAACAGTATGTATTCTTTAGTATCATAACAAGCGTTTGCACTTACATAAAAAACTTTGGTGGCTCTATCAGCTGCAGACCTCGCGAGTTTTTCGAAGTGGCTGAAATATATCATTTTTTAAGTTTTCAACCCACATGGCTCCTGCTTTTTAAAAAAATCACCAAAAAAACTGGATCGACATAAAAATCTATATAATTATCGAATCTGCTCACAAAATTTTAGGAGAATTGGTTGAGAAATACGACCTGTAGAGGAGAACAGTCGGACAGAAGCCGGCCAGACGGACATACGAAAACATTTTTGCCTAATCTGAAACGGTGACGCTTCGCGCTCGCTCGATCAGAAATGGCACAGCCCTATGTGAGTAAGCTATTAAGTTCCGAACGGGGCGGCAGATAACCTACTATTCTGTTTGTACTATGCATCTGGTAACTCTACGTGTGCATGGTTTTTTTTTTATTATTCACAATTGGTAAGCCCTTGGCATCATCTCACCTGATGGTAAGTGACGATGATGCCGAAGATGGAAGCGGGCTTACCAAGATTCCCAAACGCAATGGAGAACTGGCTATCTTATCATCAAGCCGGAACACATCAATGTTGTTAACACTTATGCTTGGCGGCAAGACTTAGATAATATGGTGGTAGCTAGCCAGGCGGGCTTAGAAAATACCCTACCACCAACCAAACCGAGTCTTGCAAGTTGACCCCGCCGGGAATCGAACCCGCGACCTCCTGGTGTGAAGCGAATGGGCTAACCATTACGCCACGGAGGCGGTTAATAATGTGGCTCTCTTTTAGGTGATTATAGTCTTGCCCGGCGTCCGATACGCCATCAAGAGTTGTAGCATTAGGTGGTGACATTACACTCTTCAGATATAAAGACGAACGCAAAATCTACGTCAACTTATTTAAAAGCGCATCCACGAGCAGAAGCTGGTTATCGAAAATCTAAGACGAGAATAATTTTATTATCATTGTATGATATCACTTAAATGTCAGGTATGTACTGTGAGATTTAAACCGTGATTATACAGTTAAATTGTTCACCAACTGGTCTTAAAATACTCAGCATTTACTTAAATACAACACTATATCTATTGCAATCAAATATCAAAATGTCAAGGCCGGTGTATAAACGATAAATCGCGTGTCGATAATACTAAGCAGCAAAATTCAGAAAAACTTAAGAAGTTCATTTTGTGAACAATTATTTAAGGCGGTAATAATTATTACAGATTTTCGTTATTTTTGACGTCAGTTACTCCTAAACGATAGAAACCTCGAGGTTGAAAAAAAACCCGTATTGTTGATTTAAAGTCAAAAGCTATTAGAAACACGATTTAGCAGTTTTGGCTCGATAGAAAAAAATCCCAAAGATAGGTCTACACCGTTACTTTCAACTCAAGTTATGTCTAATATTTTGAAGTATAAATTTTAAATTGAAAAAGTGCGGTTATTTTCTTTACTCTTTACACGTAAAGAAAAAGATAGAGACAACTGTTCCAATCAACACCTCGCCTTAACTACCTATCTAACTAGGTACTCAAAAGGTACTTTTCATACACAATACAAAGGTGAGGACTGTTTCATACAAAGGTGAGAACTTTGAATATGAAAATAGCTTATACCTTTTTTATTCACAATTAGCAGTGCCCTTGGCATCCTCTCACCTGATGGTAAGTGACGATTACTCCGAAGATGAAAGCTGGCTTATCAAGATTCCCCAATGCAATGGGGAACTGTCTATCTTATCTTTAAGTCAGAACACATCAACGCTGTCAACATTGATGTTTGACGGCAAGATTTCGATAAGATATGCACCTATAATGCGCCTAATTACTTTAAATAAACATGTTGAATTTTTGAAATAATCCTACTCCTACTATAATAATATTATAAACGCGAAAGTTTGTAAGAATGTATGGATGTATGTTTTTCACTCTTTCACGCAAAAACTACTCAACAGATCTGGCTGAAATTTGGTAGGTAGACAGATTAGGACCTGGATTAACACTGCGCACCCTCGAAAAATCATAGAAACGTTATCCACGCGGGTGAAGCCACGGGCCACGGGAAACAACTAGTACTTTATAAGGAAGTGACGATTGGTAGGTAGGAAGGAACCCAATCCTAAGGTTTAGTTCACCTACAGCTGGCTATTATAGTTATAATTATGACCACGCCCTAACATTGATCGGGTGGTGGGAATGCTCCCCAATGAAGAGGTATACAGATTTTATCGTAATTTATTCAAATTGAAACCGCTTACGAGCTAAGTGGGCGTTCATTTGAAGAGGGATTTCGTAGCTTGATATGTGTTAGGTAGGTACAGACATATAACTAATGTCACAATTAATAAAACAGTTCCTTGGCAATTTTTATTTTTCATCTTATCTAAGTCTTGCCGCCAAATATCAATGTTGATATCATTGGTGTGTTCCGGCATGAAGACAAGATAGCCAGTTCCCCATTGCGTTTGGGAATCTTGGTAAGCCCGCTTCCATCTTCGGCAACATCGTCACTTACCACCAGGTGCGATGTTGTCAAGGGTTTACCAATTGTGAATAAAAAAATAAAATAAAAATTATTGTTAAAAACTCATGTATTGTTAACAACTCATGTATTGTTAACAACTCATGTATTGTTAACAATTCATGTATTGTTAACAACTCATGTGTAGTTAACAACTTATAAATGTCCCCATTGCTGAACGGTTTTTTTTTACCCTCAGACTGCGGAGGAAGCTAAGCTAAGCTAAGCTCCCCCCTAAGCTTTTGGCAGCTAGGCCACCTTAAAAGCTCATCGGAGCGATTGAAGTGCGAAAAATTTTACGCTAAGGGGACAGCGCCGAGAGCTCCTGATGGGAGCGGCCGCTTGGTGAAACACATTAATGTGTTAGTGAGGGGGACTGTGTCATTCAAGAAGTGACACTATCGGATTGAGCTGAACGGGTCTCAAACTCCCAGACTCGGGAAGGTTACTACACAAACGGGGGCCAAGTCCGGGTTGATGGAGGCTGTATAGGGTTAGTGGCGATCCCCACTGTCATTTCAAGCCGCTTACAAGGCATCTTGTGATATCAACCGTCACCATCGGCTTAACGTGCCTACCGAAGCACGGAAAAGATCGAGAAAAATGGCGCTAACAATAAAACTCATCCAGGTAATGACCGTGCTTCAGGTCAGTTAACCCGCGTGATCGATCCAAACACGCAAGTTACACTGAGCTACGATCGCTTCAGTAATGTATACTTAGCCGACCGACAGCGACCCGACACCTGTTCTGATACTAGGGTAAAAGCCGGATTGTTGCCACACTTTTTGAAATCACTCTATATCGGTTGCCCAATTTCAAAACACAGTAACTGACAATCCTCAGATTTTTTTAAAATTTGCCTTATAAAAAAAGTTTTGCTCGCTAAATTGATAAAAAAATATTTATCAGAAAAATACGTCAAATTAAGTAAGAAAAGTAATAAAAATGCAATGATACTAAAAACAATCAAGTATAAAAAGTTTGCAGTTACGGTGTTTTAAAATGGAGCAGCCGATATCTCTCAGTACAAAAATCAAAATTCTTTATTTGTAAAACTGGCCGGTACTTTAAGTTTTTACCTATATAGGGGAAAGTTGCCTAATCCATGTACATCTACCCTGCAAAAACAAACCCGCAAAAAAATATATATCGCATTTTGCCTTTTCATGCAATCGCACAGAGACATGAGACGTGGTCAGCTTAGTGGAAGTAGGAAAGTCTTTCTATAGATCAATAAAATAGCATGCGATTCATCCGCGAAACCATAGTAATTACAATCGGGGCAACTATACCCCTGGGGCAACTATCCCGTTTTTACCCTAAGTATTAATTGAACATCTTCCAAATCAGATATTTAAAAGAAATATGTTAAAGTCCCTTTCGTTAGAGTTTTACCAGATCCAAAGTCCAGCCGCCAAACCATTTTAGAATAGTTCCGTGTGTCCGTCTGTTTTTCTGTCCGTTGGTATATCACAGCCGCTTTATCCAAAGCTATAAAACTGAATTTTGGTATCATTATGCAAATATCCGACGCTCTACGGTGAAGGAAAACATCGTGAGGAAACCTGCACACGCCTGCGAAAAAAAACTCGAAGATTGTGTGTGCACTGGACCCGCGTGGTCGACTAAGGCCCGATCGCCCTATATTCATTCAGGGTAGGTTCGAGCCCCTCGGTGGGGACGTATATGAGCTGATATGATGATGATACAAATATGTCGGTGGCGTAATGTCTCCTGTACGAGAAGTCGTGGTTCGAGTCCTTCCTGCCCCCTACCAATGTGTTTTCGAATTTCAATTTCATATTTACGTTTGTCCGACGCTCTTACGGTGAAGGAAAACGTCGTGAGGAAACCTGCACACGCCTGCGAAGAACCTCGAAGGTGTGTGAAGTCAACTAACCCGCACTGGGCCCGTGTGGTTGACTAAGGCTCGACTAAGGGTAAGGATCGAGCTTTTTGGTGGGGAACTTATATGAGCTGATATGATGATACAAGGCTGTGACGCCTATCAATATTTATGGGAAAAAAACATTTTTAGTACCTAGAAGCGTTTTTTTTAAAATTTTCTTACTCTGTCTAGTGAGGTATCGTCAAAAGTGTCTTTTAAAACTATTGAGGATCTGCGAAGAATATTTTTTCGATAAATGATTCGTTTACGAAATATCGCGTTTTTAAGTGTTGATTTTTGTTAGATTTACACTCCCATTTCAAAAATCTAAAAAGTATTTCAAATAGTATGGAATATAATTATTTTAAAATTATAATATCACGGCTATTATATTTAAAGCGAAAACTTCTTCAGGCGCGTTGGGCATTTTTTAAATGAAAAAAAAAACCATTTAACTCGCGAGACCGTCACCGTCATCGATACCTTACCAGGAAAAGTCGCAGGGTCAAAGCTTATAAAATTGTAATTTGAGATGGAAAAAACCCATTGAACTCGCGACACCGACACCGTCACCTAACCAGGAAAAGTTGTATTGTCAAAATTTATAAAACTGTAAAAAGTTTTCACTTCTGTGTCGGCACTCCCGGAGTGGTTAGATTTTTTTTTTTATTTAAATTTCTTTTCATTTTGATTTTTGGCTAAGTAGACTTATTACTCGTAGTAATGATCGGCCAACTTAAAATGTGCAGTTGTATTTGTGAAAAAAGTTCATAGATTTTTCATGCGAAATGTTATACATCAAAGGCGAAAATAACTTTGTTTTGAAAATACACATTTATTTTCCGAAAAGACTATACAAAACCCTACTTGGCGTGTGATCCGACACGCACTTGGCCATTTCTTTTACTCCTTTATTCGCTTATCTACTAACTTACCATTCCAGTTCAAAATATCTCGATTGCGTGAAAGAATGATAATTGGAACAAAATTTAGGTTGTCTGCGGTAGGCCGTCTTAATAAGACCATGGAAATAATATATTTCGAGACTTCGCTTCGTAATGAAATGGAATCATTGGATATCTAATTTGATATTGTAGGCGTAAGGTACGAAGATGATTATTTTGATCACGACCAAAAATAATTTAGAACTTTGGGTAGAACCAAATAATGTGGCGTAATGGTTAGTCCATCCATTCGCTTCACACCAGGAGGTCGCGGGATCGATTGCCGTTGGGGTCAACTTGTAAGACTCGGTTTGGTTGGTGGTAGGGCATTTTAATAGCAGGCCTGGCTAGCTACCACCATCTTATCTAAGTCTTGTCGCCAAACATCAGTGTTAACATCATTGATGTGTTCCGGCTTGAAGATAAGGTAAACATGATCTCCATTGCGTTGGGGAATCTTGGTAGGCCCGCTTCCATCTTCGCATCATCGTCACTTACCATCAGTTGAGATGATGCCAAGGGCTTACCAATTGTGAATAAAAAAAGATAACTTTTAAGTTGAAATATAGGTACACTTGACACAAAATTATAATTCTTTTTTTATTGTAAACTAGCTTTTTTCAGCGGCTTCACCCGCGTGGACATCGTTTTAATGACTGTCTTTAAGGGTGATTAGTAAATTATGTCGTTTCCCACCTACTCAACCATCTCTGTGCAAAAAATCATAACAATTGAGTATTTTTTCAGTTCCCTTAAGAAAAAAAGATAAAAAGTAGCCTATGTCCTTCCCCGTGACACAGGCTACCTGCATGCCAAATTTCATAAAGATTGGTCAAGGTGTTGAAGCGTGAAAAGGTAACAAACAAACAAACAAACACATTTTCACATTTATAATATCAGTAAGGATTTGGAGGCGTCGGGGTGTTTGACTCTAATTTCACCTGAAATACAGCGACTAGAGTTGAAGATAAAATACACAAACTCAAACATTACCTATTCAGTTTCGCCTTGAAGATTTTAATATTATAATACTTCTTGGGAAACACAGACGGTGGCAAAGAATTCCACTCTTTAGCGGTACGCATTATTATGCGTAGGAACCCCTTATGCGCACGAATCGCTTCACTACCCCATTCATTAATGAAGGAGCGAAGCGCTTCGTGTGCAAAGGTGAAATCTCTACCTCATTAAAGTGGAAGCGCGCCCTGCGTCTGGTTGACCGAAGATGGAACAGTCCTGGTGAAGTGAAACCGAACACACTCAAATTTAAATGTAAAATAAAAAATACAAGTGTGCTTTAGACCACACTACTGAAGTAACACTTCTTTAGCTCCACCTATATGTATGAAAAATAAATACTTATTCTTCACAAAATAATCAAATTTTTTTTTGTCATATGGAGGTATAGACAGTTTATGAAAAGACTTTTATTATCCTCTGAAAATGATGAATATTTTGTTTGTTTAGATTGTTTTGACAGCCGATATTTTGTTATATACTTTTTTAAAGATTATGACAACCGATATTGTTGCCTTGGCAACCGATTTTGTTGGTAAACAAAAATAAATAGTATCTCTCTTTCTATCTTCACTAATTTATATATCCCTCTCAACTTCCGTTCGCCTTGCCCAAACACACTCCCGTAACGCTCTCGTCAACGTAACGCATCCACCAGCTTACTCCCCAAGTCAAGCGTGAGTAAAGAAGTTTTACATCAAAAATCTTGGTACAGTGTGGGAAGCTGTCCCGGTGCGACCTAACACCTGACCTTGGAGAGGATAAATCGACTCACTCCCCAATTTCTCTCGGGAATAAGAGATCGCCTTCTCAATATTACGTGTCAAAATGCTAATCGAAAGGAATCGACCCTTAAAAGGGTAACAAGATGTATGGAAATCCCTAATCGTTAATTACATAACTTAATCTAAATAATACTACATGACTGTGTTATACAGAGTGTGACATATCGACTTCCGAAATTTCGATAAAGATTTTTGAAGTAAAACTTCTTTACGCACGCTTGACTTGGGCATTAAGCTGGTGAATGCATGACGAGAGCGTTACGGAAATTGTCGTTAGCGTCTATAGTAATCTTTATTATACTGTGTCAGTGTTAAGGAAAGTGTCATCGGGCGAGGCGAACGTAAGCAACAATATCGGTTGCCAAAACAATCGAAACAAACATATAAGATAAAAAAGATTTGATCATTTTCAGAGGATAATAAAACTCTTTTTATATACCTCCATATGACAAAAAAGTTTTGTTTTATTAAAAATTGGTAAGCTCTTGGCATCATCTCACCTGATGGTAAGTAACGATGATGCCGAAGATGGAAGCGGGCTTACCAAGATTTCCCAACGCAGTGGAGAAGATGAAACCCAAAGATGAATATTTTCGAAAAACCTAAAAACTTATAGGTACTAGCATTTATTTTTAAAAAAATACTATTTCGAATTCTTCTCAGCAAACCCTTTCATTTGACAGCTACATTATGGGGGTGCATAAAAATTATCTGGTCCTCCATCCTTGGGAGTTCGCCATATTGGATTTAAAAATACTTTTATTTAAAAAAAAAGACATATCTAATTCTTCTTAGCAAACCATTTTATTTGAGAGCCATATTATGGGGATACATAAATAAATAACTGGTCCGCCATCTTTGGGAGTTCGCCATATTGGATTTAGAACGTCGTCACTTAGCTAACCATGCATTATGCTTCAAAATAAACGTATATGCAAAATTAGCTCAATCGAAAACCGGGAAGTGGTTTTAATTTACGAGTAGCTTCCAAGATTTGTACCAAAATAACAAACAAACTAGTACTATAATAAAGTCGCATAACAATGTTTATTAAGCAAAAAAAAGTTTCGACGCGTAGTACCATATTTGCAAACTGCCAACGCACGCATAATATGTCCAATAACGCAAAACTCCAATTTGGCAAAGTACCAAGTTTGTTAAGTGACAAACTCGCAAGACACCAACTGCGTTAGTTACCAAACCAAAGTACAGATTACGCTAGTTACCAAAACTGTTACCAAAGAGGGAGTTGGCAAAAATTTGTTTTTTTCTAAAAAACTGTAAAAGAGCGAACGAAGCGAGCAATATTGAGGTTCGGTCTGGTTTGATTGATTATACAGTCAAAGAGCCTCGCGAATGGGTAGCAGAAAATGGTATTTTACGAATTTGGCATTATGCTTAATGGCACTAAGCTTAATTGTTTGGTATTTTGAGAAACTGGTGCTTTGCGTGTAAAATAATACATTTCGCGAAACGCCAATTGGCACTTAGCGAATTTGGTAGGTACTACGCGTCGAAAGAGAAAAAAGAAACTAGCTCCTCTAAATATTTATAGGTTTTTAAAATAAAAATCATCATAGTATGATGTTGATAATATTATTATCATGCTTTTGACGTAAGTTAAGTAGGTACATTTTATCCGATCCGTACTTGGCCCACGGTAAGTTTTCGCTGCGCCCAAAATGGACCATCCTAACTTTTCCACGCACGAAATGAGAAGAGACTCATAGGTTGTGGGAACGCTCTAGGTTGTTACGTTTATAATAACACATCCTGTATAGTCAATATTTTGATGTGTAAGGTTCGGGGTTCGGAGCTCGCCCTCTAGCAGACAGCTAATCAAAAACAAATCAACACAAATTAGATTTTGACGCCTCTGTATCGAGGTGTGATGATAAGTGTCGGGTAAGACTATTATAATAATAATGTTTGGGTGTTATTAAGCAGCATCATAGCATGTGCCTGCCTCGTGCGTATAGGTGGATATTAACGATAAAGGGTAGGAATGGGTGAAAAGGCTTGGTGGAATAAACAATAAGTAGTCATTTGTGTTACAAGGGGACAAAAAACGAATGACGGAACAAACAAAATGGCGACGAAATCCTATACGTTCGACAACCAAACAGTAACCAATCTGCATCAATCTGGGTGACGAGGGGGTGAGGTCGCAATCTAGAGAGCGGCAGGGAGTGTCCATACTGTATGTTAGTACTAATATATATACTTTGGCGTCAGTTTGGATTCTAAGCGAAGCGAAGGATTCTATAGTTGAATCACAAACGCAACGACGGATTCCAAAGAAGAATCCTGAGCGTAGCGAGTTTACAGTTTTCAGTAGTCACAAACTATGAGGAAAAGAAAAACTCGTATTATACTTAGACATTCATCATATAAACATCAAGCTCCAACTTCCATGGGAACAACCTTGAATTTGGATCCCACTATCCTTTATGAAACTCTTTGGTAGCAATACACCCTGGCCATTTTTATCTTTTTCTTTTTTTCGAACCAATTGTCGTTGAAAGTAATAGGAAGTTATTCTATGCACGTTCCAGCATGTCAGACAAACAAGGATAGCACAACAGATAGGCAGGCACCTTTAGGTGATGTATGACTGATGATGAAGCATGTTTGAAACAATTTACTCGCCGCCAATGTGTCTCCTGTCTGGCATATGATGAGATGGAATCGGAAATGTCTGCCGCTTGTTATTGTAATTTTTAATCGTAGTACCTTACTATGCAAGATCTGACGTGATTATAGTTGCAAAAAACCGTCTAAAACTGTCAAAAGGATTGTGAAGCTGCGACTTTTCATAGTAACGGCGTTAACGATTTTCACCTCTTAAATGCTAACCGATTTGGACCAATTTTTTATAGGTTGTCAGTCAGAACAAAAGCTAGGCTAATACGTTTCGCTTTTTTAATTACTGATTATAAATAAATAAAAAATAGCCAAAATTAGTTTTGTATAAAAACACGTGAACGACAATAAAATTAAACTTAATAACTTTGTCGAAAAAACAAAACCTAACTTTTGTTCTGACGACAACCTATCAAAAATTGGTGCAAATCTGTTAACATTTAAGAGGTGAAAATCGTTAACGCCGTTTGTATAACAGTTGTATAAAAGTCGCAGCTTCACAATCCTCTTAAAAACTGTTTACAGTTAAAATTTAAAACCTGAAATAAATCGTTCACGTTTGAATACTCGACTCCGACAAAAAGAGGAGTTAAATTTTATGCATCGACTATTTTACTAAACAATTAACAATATTGTTAATATTATTAATATATGTTAATTTTACAAAATATACGCAGCGTATACTGCAATATCGATGACTTTTTGATTACACTATCGGGCCTCACTTTTGAAGTAGACGTTATAATTTTAACTGAGTGCAGACTTAACTCAAATAAACCCATTCCTAAACTGCCTAAATACCTTACTCCACTATGTGTCTTTTACTTATTTACTTACTTCGCTGGCTCAGCGATCCGAAGTCTTGGCTCTGACATTAAAGTGCGCCGCTCTATCCTATTTTGTGCCAAGTTTGACCATTCGGGCACTCCCAACTCTTTCAGGTCTTTGGCGACTTACGAAGGGTTTTTCAAGATATGCTTTTTTGGCAGCTCGATCCTGTCCCATTCTCTCTACATGTCCTAGCCAGCGAGGTCGGGTTGCTTTTATTTCTCCGATGATTTTCGGTTCGCACAAGGTCTTCCATCTCCTGTGTCAATTATGTGTCAGCTAAACCAAAATGATGGGGTAGTAGTCTATGTTAAAGATACGTTAAAACACAATCATCATCATCGAGCCTAAAAAAACAATCATCAGTTACTAATGTTAATAAAATCATTGATTTAAAACAAATAATGTCATTTGAACATGAAATCAAATATGACACTAGAATTTTTTAATTGGTCGTTAATGCATTTGACAAAAGTAGGTCAGTTCACACGGACAGCAGCCGTTCACGAGTATAACGCGAGAGTCAGTCATCGTTCGCCTCAACCATATTAGAAAGAAAGGAGCGACCCGGCTCCAGATGCGCTATGGCTATAATATACAGGATATTATGTTTCATCGATATAAACATCGATAAAATCCCACCACTAATCAAAAAACAAAAACTTCTCAATCAAATTAATACGTTGTAACATGCTCGTTCATCCATCATATCTGATCCACACAAGATACAAGGTGTGTTGTGTTCGATTCCCGAACATGGCAACATTAATCGTTGTTGAGTAAGTCGTCATTAGATAGTTTGTACACGAACGATTTAGTAATCAATTTAATTAATCGATCTTTAGCTCTATTAAGAAATCAAGTTTTATTTCTTCTTTTGTTTCGCGTTGGCTATGGTTAATTTTATGTGATTGATTGATTAGTGATTACACACAATTACTTGAGTAAGTACATAGGTATAATAATGATGAAAGATCTTGTTCTAGTTTTTTTTTTCGCAATTGGTACGAATTAAAGTAAGCACTTGTCATCATCATAGTTATTAGTTTTGTTGCACATAATTACTTATACAATGCTCGCGCACCATGCACCCTCCATTAGCTTCATATTAGGAAGTCGCGGGTTCGATTCCCGGCGAAGTCAAACTTTTTGTAAGACTCGGTTTGATTGGTGGAAGGGTATTTATTTTCTAATCCCGCCTAGCTAGCTACCACTACCACCATCTTATCTAAGACTTGCCGCTGAACATCAATTTTAAATGTGTTCCAGCTTGAAGATAAGATAGTCAGTTCCCCATTGCGTTGGGGAATGTTGGTAACCCCGCCTCCATCTTTGGCATTATCGTCACTACCATCAGGTGAGATCATGCCAAGGGCTTTACTAATTGTGCATAAAAAAACCTGTAAAGAAATGCTTGTTTTAAGTAAAAGTAAATTAATAACTTTTCACTCATCATATCAGTTCATATAAGTCCCCACCGAGGGCTGGAGCCCCTACCCTGAATTAGGGCGATCGGACCTTTGTCGACCACGCGGGTCCAGTGTGGGTTGGTCGACTTCACACACAATCTTCGAGTTTCTCCACAGGCGTGTGCAGGTTATCCTCACGATGTTTTCCTTCACCGCAAGAGCGTCGGATAAACGTACGTATGAAATAGAAATACGAAAACACATTGGTACGTGGCAGGATTTGAACCACGATCTCCCGGACAGGAGGTAGCGGCCCTTGCCAGTGCGCCATTGACGCTCACTGCGCCACCGATGCTCACTTTTTACTACCAGATTAATAAAATCCATAGTTAGGTTAGTATAGTAAACTTATAACTAGGTTATTAAAGACTATTTAGTAATCTGTGATTAAAGCACATAAGAACACAATGAAGTTATATATACCTAGGCTGTTTGATAAGTACCCGTTTACTAAATATATTAATATCACTGGCCGAAAATAAGTATACCACCTTTTTAAGCCATTTTTCAGAGGCGGGAAAAAGAAAAAAAAATGGCATTCTTTTGTTTTTTTTTCTCATTTGACAGCGATTTAGTGAAAGCGTGAACTTAAAATTGTTAAAATGGAGAAGGAACAGTATCGGTCTGTAATTAGATTCTTGTTTTTGGAAGGAAAAACATGTGATGAAATAAAAGTAAGAATGCAAGCGGTTTACCATGAATGTGCTCCTTTATAGACAACCGTCAGATATTGGTATAACGAGTTTCAGCGGGGGAGAACAACCGTCTTTGATGAGGATCGCCCTGGCCGGCTAATTGAGGTGACTACAGACGATATGGTTAAGAAAATTGAAAATATCGTTTTAGCCGACCGCCGAATTAAACTTCGAGAAATCGTTGATGGTGTAAACGTTTCAATCGAGAGGGTACAACACATATTAGAAGAAAAATTGGGTATGAAGAAAGTATCGGCGAGGTGGGTGCCGCGTTTACTCACGGAGGAGCAAAAACGGAACCGAATGACTACTTCGGAGCACTGTTTGGCCGTGTTCAAACGTAACCCGAAGGAGTTTCTGCGTCGTTTCGTAACCGTGGTGGAAACGTGGGTTCACCACTACACCCCGGAAATGAAAGAGCAGTCGAAGCAGTGGATTTTACCGGGTAAACCTGCTCCAAAGAAAGCAAAAACCGTCCCATCGGCTGGAAAGGTCATGGCGACTGTTTTTTGGGATTCGCAGGATAATATCTGCGTCGTTTCGTAACCGTGGACGAAACGTGGGTTCACCACTACACCCCGGAAATGAAAGAGCAGTCGAAGCAGTGGATTTTACCGGGTAAACCTGCTCCAAAGAAAGCAAAAACCGTCCCATCGGCTGGAAAGGTCATGGCGACTGTTTTTTGGGATTCGCAGGATATTATACATATTGACTACTTAGAAAAGGGGAAAACGATAACAGGGCAGTGCTATGCTAATTTATTGGATGAATTTGACGCCGTCTTAAAGGACAAACGACCCCATTAAAAAAGAAAAAAAGTACTGTTTCATCACGACAACGCCCCGGCTCATTCGTCCAGAGTTGTGACGGCTAAATTAGCACAGTTACGCTGCGAACTATTGCCTCATCCCCCGTATTCTCCAGATTTGGCCCCATGCGATTTCTTTTTGTTTCCCAACCTAAAAAAATGGCTCGGTGGTAAGCGATTTGGATCAAATGACGAAGTCATTGCCGCCACAGAGGCCTATTTTAATGACTTTCCAAAATCATACTTTTTGGATGGTTTATTGAAGCTTGAGTATAGGTGAAACAAGTGTATAGAGTTAAAAGGTGACTACGTAGAAAAATAAATGCATATATACAAAAAAAAAATATTTTTTTTTCCATAAACGGGTACTTATCAAACAGCCCTCGTATAACCCAATGGATCGTTCCACCCAGGATTTCTGGATGGGACAATCCATTCGGTCTGCAATCATCATTAAGATGCCGTTGTCATTGCCCCGAAGTCTCAGTAGCATGGACGCCCTTTTATAATGCGGAATAAAAGTGCGTCCATGCTACTGAGACTTCTATAATATAAAAATGAATCGCAAAATGTGTTGGTAAGCGCATAACTCGAGAACGGCTGGACCGATTTCGCTAATTCTTTTTTCGTCGAGTTCGTTATTGTCAGGAGAAGGTTTTTATTTAGGGTAGGGTAGGGTAGGGTAGTGTAGTGTAGTGTAGGGTAGGGTAGTGTAGGGTAGGGTAGAGTAGTGTAGGGTAGGGAAGTGTAGTGTAGGGTAGGGTAGGGCAGTGTAATGTAATGTAAGGCGGTACGTAGTTCGCCGGGACAGCTAGTATAGCATAAAAGTCATCTGTACGTGCCTCCGCGAACATAGGTACATAGGGATGACGAATGCTAGTCATCTGAGTTACTTTTTATCATCTATCAAAAACGACATTTTGTTCTAAAAATGATTGAATTACCTAGGCGTGACGTCATAGTTTAGCAGCGTCATTTAAGTACTCATTTTGTGATTTTGGTGAATTAAAAATCGAAGACATGATGGAAAACAAAACGAGTAAGGTTTTCCGAAGTTTAAATAGGGGGCAATTTAGTGATCAAGAGTTCGTAATTTATTTTCGATGCTGTCGTCATCCCTATTATCAAAATGTTACGTGCAATTTAACAAGTAGTTTTCAATTGAAACAGAATAGAATCATTACGAGTTGCATCATCTCAAATGATCGATACTTCCTGTGGTTTTCAATATTATCACGAAACGTTTAGCATTGTCTGTGTCTGTCTGCATAAACCTGTACTGCACACCTTTAAAGCTACTTTGCTATCTAAGATTTACCCACCTACATTATCAGGAACTTTCTAAAATTTCAACGTTATTCCTATAAGATAATACACAATGCCTACCCTACAAACTTAAGAGGATTGTGAAGCTGCGACTTTTCATACAAACGGCGTTAACAATTTTCACCTCTTAAATGTCAATCCATTTGGACTTTGGACCAATTTTTGATAGGTTGGCAGTGAGAACAAAAGCTAGACTTATACGTTTCGTTTTTTTAAATTACTGATTATAAATAAACAAAAAAATGCTGAAATTAGTTTTGCATGAAAACACGTGAACGACAATAAAATTTAATTTTAAATAGCTTTTGTTCCCACCAATCAAAAATTGGTACAAATCGGTTGAAATTAAAGAGGTGAAAACCGTTAACGCCGTTTGCATGAAAAGTCGCAGCTTCACAGTCCTCTTAAAGGTCAATCCTTTATGTTATTGGCGGTAAAGTTCTCGATTGGCGACCGGGAACCGAAAGACGTAGCTTAGGCAGCCTTTATCCAGCAGTGGTCTTTGTGCAGATAGAATGATGACAATAATAATATAATTCCGAATGTAAAATAGAGCGTATTTTTAGGAGGGAGGATAGTGGGGGGGCTTCTCATCAACTATAGTAATAACACTATATAACTATAGTGTCAATAATAATTTTGTTGACGCAGTAGTCTGCGACGTGAATGAAAGTCCTTGCGTGTGCCGGTATAGGGAGACGCTGGGCACGATTAATAGTTTGGGATGTGCCACATTCAGTAGATGTATTTTTTATTTTTATTTAAGAATATTATACATGTAAAAATGTGTTTGTTTGTTACTTATTGACGCTTCAATACCTTGACTAATCTTGATGAAATTTGGCATGCAGGTAGCCTGTGTCACGGGAAAGGACATAGGCTACTTTTTATCCCGTGAAAATAGCAAAACCCAATGCAGTTCCTGAGGGAACTGAAAAAATGGACTTTTATTGGTTTATTTCTTTAACATGGTAACACTCACCGTCATAAAGAGTCATAAAAACGATGTCCACACGAGCGAAGCTAGTAATTTATGAAGAGTAAAAAACATTATCTTTAATATTCCCAGATTATTAGCGATTTTTGCGAATCTCAAAATTTTTGGGAAATTATCTATCCCACATAGGGGATAAGTTGCTTAATCCATGTAAATTATGTTTAAGATAGATGTACCGCCGAGAAAAAAGACATCTATTCCGAAAAAACTTTGATCGCATTTTGCCTCTCCATGCAATCGTCAGAGACATGAGACATGGTCAACTTAGTGGTAGTTGGAGAGTCTTTCGGTAAATTAATAAAATAGCAAGCAATTCATCTGCGAAACTAGAGTAATTGCAATCGGGGCAACTATACCCCTGGGGCAACTATCCTGGTTTTAACCTATAGTTAGGGACGCGCAGAACCGGTCGTCGTGGAGATCCTTGGGGGAGGCCAATGTCCAGCAGTGGACGTCCTGCGGCTGATATGATGATGATGAGGGATGCGCCACATGCAGTACATGTATTTTTTTTATTTTAGAGAATGTCATGAACAAAAATTTTTAAGTTTCATGAGAAAAAGCCCCCTTAAAACATGTTTTTTACCCTGTATATGTATTTCTATGGCCATACTTATATATTTCTATATATGTATGGCTAATCACCCTGCTTTGCCATATAATGATGATGGCCATCAATTGGAGGGTTTTTGCCCCTGCTGCATATAGTTATTTATCTTACCCAGAATGTAAAAAAAATTGTGTATGATCCGTTAATTGGGGCTTTTACTCGTCAGACTGAACAACTTTCCCTAAGGAACACATAGTCAATTCTCAAAATAAATTGGTCCCTTCATACAAAAACGCACAAAATTGGTCGATCGATTTGTACAAATAGTTGAATATTTTTTAGCGATTTCAGCCAAGTCATAGAACAAAAGTTGTTCAGTATGAAGTGTAGGAGCCCCAGTTAACGGGACCTACACCAAGTTTGTTACACCCTGTGTATTTAATTACTCAATACGGATATATGTAGGTATTTATGGGTAGCTAACTTCCGACAATCAATTCCAAAACCATAAAGTCAGAAAGCAATAGAAAATAGAGTTCCCATTATTTTCCATAAACGGAACCGGTAAGACTTACCCGATGTGTCTAGGGCTTAGACAAGATCTAACTTGACTAAGGGTTGCCAGGCCAAAGCCTAACAAAGCCTAGACAAATATTATGTTCGGGCAAATTAACATGGTTGGCTTATTATAGCCGTGTCCGGCCAAATATTTGCTTGACTGGCCGGCCGGTCCGGCTTTTATTAGGTTTCCCCATAGATTTTATTTGGAATAACAAACTAAAGAGTGTTAAAAATAAATAAAAAATAAAAATTGTAAATAAAAAATAATTAGTAGGTATAATAAATTGATGGTAAGGTTTGATCCAATTTGATAAAATTGCTGGAGATATAAAAATGATATTACCCTAGCTCAAATTGTATTCAAATCCATTCAGTAGTTTAGACCTTTCTGCTATTTGTGACCGGAAGGACGCACAGACACACAATACACATACATATATTTTTTTTATATTTTAGGTTTTTAGACCATTGGTATAGGACAATCAATAAATCCACATCAAAATCTTAACTCCGATTTTTTTCGCCATCACAACTTAATCGTCGCTCCAAAATAAAATAAAAAATGTTGAAATGTCCAACTGAATAAATTATGGTTTATTGTTTATAAGTCCGGATTTTCTATTTTCAGGCCGGGCAACCCTAGATGTGTCAGTCAAGTTTTTGTTCGATTCAATCGAGTCCGACCTAAATCGATATATAATTAATAATAGTAAGCCGCCGATTACGATCGATTTTGTGCTGATCGATTCTGAGTATCGATTGATCGGAATTTATTAGAACTATTTTTTAACTGGTTGACCAGTGAAAGGCTTATTTTATTAAGAAATTAAGTGAATAGAAAATAATATTAAATTAATATTGTTCTGAAATACCTAAAAACAATTTAAGGGGGAATTAAGCTATAACTTTCCCCAACTCAATTTGCAAACAAATTTTTGGTCTTATCATACTGAATTGATCAGCTCATAGCAAACTTTAAAAGTAAAGTGAGAGTGAGTTTTTTCCTTTGCTTGCCCTATCGAGCGGGTATCGTATAATAGGTCTTTCAAAATTATTAAGGGTTTGCTAATATCTTTTTTTTCAATGCATTTTAGAGTAGGTACTTCGAAATGAAATAAAATGAAATTATTTATTAGTAACAAATTGTTAAAAGTCAAATGAGATTTTATAAAATCATAAAATTTAAATATAAATGTCATTACTAAAGGATTAACTATACTAGAATGTACACAATTAAAAAAAATACGTTATATGTAATTTAGGCGGTTTAAAAAAATATTCGCAACTATAAAATACTTTTTCATGCCGCCACTCTTTCGATGTGTACTTCCCTCCCTTGCATGTCAACTAGGGGTGATTTCTTTTGTTCAGTTACCCTATCGAGTGGGATGTCGTCTAATACTCGTATGTCTTTCAAAACTACTAAGGGTTTGCTAAGATCTTTTTTTTTTTTTTGATAATTTTAAGAGTATCCTATCGAGTGGGATGTCGTTTAATACTCGTATGTCTTTCAAAACTACTAAGGATTTGCTAAGATCTTTTTTTTTGATAATTTTAAGAGTACTTCGATGTGTACTTCCTTCCCTACATGTCAACTAGGGGTGATTTCTTTTGTTCAGTTACCCTATCGAGTGGGATATCTTTTAATATGTGTTTCAAACCTACTAAGGGTTTGCTAAGATCATTTTTTTCGATGATTTTTAGAACACTTCGATGTGTGCTTCTCTCCCTTACATGTCAACTAGGGGTGATTTATTTTGTTCAGTTACCCTATCGAGTGGGATATCTTTTAATATGTGTTTCAAACCTACTAAGGGTTTGCTAAGATCATTTTTTTCGATGATTTTTAGAACACTTCGATGTGTACTTCTCTCCCTTACATGTCAACTAGGGGTGATTTCTTTTGTTCAGTTACCATATCGAGTGGGATATCTTTTAATATGTGTTTCAAAACTGCTAAGGGTTTGCTAAGATCATTTTTTCCGATAATGATTCATTTACTATACATAAAATTATAAAGTGGTTATTTTTGTTAGAGGTGCTACCAGCTAAACCGCTATTTCAGAAAATGCAAAGTATTGTAAATAGTAGGACATGTCATCATCATATAAGCCGAAAAACGTCCACTGCTGGCCACCCCCTAAAGGATTTCCACGACGACCGGTCCTGCGCTGCCCGCATCCAGCGGCTTCCCGTGATCTTCACCAGGTCGTCGGTCCACCGCGTTGGAGGCCTTTCTACGCTACGTTTTCCGGTGTGCGGTCGCTACTCAAGATCTTTAATACCCCAACGGCCATCTGTTCTACGAGCTACACCGCCTACTGCTACTTCAGTTTAGCGATTCTGTGAGCTATGTCTGTCACTTTCGTTCTCCTACGGATCTCCTCATTTCTGATGTAATCAGGACTTGTAAATTATTTAAAACGGAAATCATCACGGTTAAGTAGGCTTTCTTAGTTTAGGAGTAATAGTCAACCCACTTAAGACGTGCAGTTGGATTTTTAATAAATATGGTCATAGATTTTACATACAAAATGTTCCAAGGCCAACTGCAACATTGTTTTTTAAAATATACATTTATTTATTGAAAATACTAGGCAACCCTATTTAGCGCGTGGTCCAACACGCACTTGGCCAGTATTTTTAATAATAGAAACGCTCTTTCAAAAGTTTGACATCATCATTTCAGCTCTAATATCACAGTATAATAAAGAGTTCTTGATAATATGCCCCCACCGAGGGGCTCGAGCCTACCCTGAATTACCCTGCGGGTTGGTCGACTTCACACACAACCTGCGAGTTTCTTTGCAGGCGTGTGCAGGTTCCTCACGATGTTTTCCTTCACCGTAAGAGCGTCGGATAAACGTACCTATGGAATCTAAATTCGAAATCACATAGGTACGTGGCAGGATTCGAACCACGACCTCCTGGACAGGAGGCGGCGGCCCTAGCCATTACGCCACCGATGTCAAACTTTAAAAAAAAGTATGACGTAACTTTCACAAAATAGTTGAACAACCTGGAAAATGAAAGGCTCTATGGTACCTATAACTTTTTTAAAAACAAAAGTCACTATAACAGCGTTGCTCCATCTAATGTCGCAGAAAAGTGCAGTAAAAATGCTTATACTTACGTTTATTGTAAGACTTTAATCAAATTTTGATGCGGAATAAATCGTCCAAGTTCCAAACAAATCTAGCCTTTAGATAATCATTAAGCCCTTTACGAAGAGACCGCCCTTCAGTCTGCACCAATCACAAAATCTATTTCAATAGGTCACTATGACCACAAAATTGCTGCAAGGTTGATCCAAAAAAGGTCAAACGAAACCCTATTAACCGAAAACTACTCCTTTGTTGCAGATCTACTCTACTGACCTACAAGAAAAATAACAGCGAACGAAAATCAAGATTCAATCGAACCGACTCATGATGACTTATTAGTCTGTGGCTGAATGAAACAAAACGAGATTAAAAAGTCAAATTAAAAAGTAATAATGTCACGGAGCAGTGCGTGCTGAAAGGAGTTTCTGTTCCAACTAATTTTGAATTTCGAAAATGTTCGTGATCGTGACGTGACGTAGCTGCTTATAAACTCAAAATGGCGCACAAAATAAAGAATAACCACTATGTGGCGACACATCGGGGTTCAGGCGTTGATTCGCCGTCTTCTGGTGCTTACTTGCACAGAGCATCATCGAGAGACGAAAATGACAGCCACAGGGCGCCCTCCGAGAGAACTTTATCAGAATACACGGTAAGTTTTTAGAACTTAATTAAGACGAATCTAGTCATCTAAGTTAATTTTTATGTATGTATGTATGTATTAATTCTTTATTGCACACAAGGAATAATCACAAAATGATTTTATCAGACTTAAGTGTACAAAGGCGGTCTTATCGATAAAAGCGATCTATTCCAGACAACCCCGTGGCAGATGAGATGTATTTAAATATATTTTATCATCTGTCAAAAATGACATTTTGTTCTAAAAATGTTTGAAATACCTAGGCGAGACGTCATAGTTTAGCTGCGTCATTTATGTACTCATTTTGTGATTTAAGTGAGTTAAAAATCGAAGACTTGATGAAAAACAATACGAATAAGGCTTTCCGAACTTTAAGTAGGAGGGCAATTAATAATTTAGTGATCAAGAGTTGGTAATTTATTTCGTAAACTGTCGTCATCCCTATTCCTTTTCGCACGTTATACCCTAGATAGAAGACAAAACGTCACCACACAGCCAAATAATCTGGCAATAAAAAGCATTTATCAAAACAAGCTGGGTATCGAAATACCAAAACATCGCATCCGTCAGTCAGTGCGCATTTATTTTGAATGTAACGCTATCGAGGAATGAACTGAATGCGAAAGAATTTCACACATACCAGATGGACTGACGTCAAAAACTTCCTGTGGTAAATCTTTTTGGAATTTTAGTTCAGTTGATTTTATTTTCAAGAAGTACATATGCCTAATGCTCTATGCAATTTAAAATTTCTCATCTCTTTAGTTACTTTCAATAAACCTTACTCGTTTTGTTTACCATTAAGTATTTAATTTTTAATTCATGAAGATCACAAAATGAGTACATAAACTACGCTCAAACTTTAAAATTTCAAACATTTGTGTTTTTTGACAATTAATAAAAAGGAACTCAGATGACTAGAAGTCAACATCCCTATTATTCATGATTTATTCATTGTTTAGTTAGTAATCTACGCTTCTCTTTTGTAAATTATAAAAAATCCTACAATCTATTACTTTTTAATCGTACGGTCCTACCAAACAAACTATACCTACTCCGAGGCTTAAATTCAGATACTACGCAGCTCACAATCGTTTCCTGTTAGTTTCAATTAAAAAGCGCCAAAACAACGGTTTAGTATGCAACGCCCATATTGAACCTTCTTACGATTTCCAATGGTCCATGTTATAGGACATAGCTATTTTCTGAGCTGAAGAGAATGTAAAACAAAAGTGTACTTTTTTTTTTTATTTGGCATGCCCTTGGCGTCATCTCACGTAAGTAACGGTGATGCCGAAGATGGATGCGGGCTTAACAAGATTCCCCGACGAATCCTTACTCGGGGGTTCGCGGACAAAAAAAAGTGTATACCACAATAAAAAATTTGGACCTTCATTGATTTTTTCATCAACAAAAATCCTTAAAGATAAAAATATAAAAGCGTAGTCTTTCAAATCACTAACATTTCTTTGTTCGCTAGACATTGTTTAACTTGTTAGGGGATCGCATACTCAATACTCGTAAGATTGAAAAACACTGGATAAGAACATGCTAAAAACTCGCGTATCGCGATATCAAAAAAATCTTCGCTTAAGGTTTGTGCAGATAACGTTTATATCTTTAGTATAACCACAGTATTATAATAAAGCAGCTTACAGAAGCGCAACGAAAGTACTTACGCAGAGCAACGGAAGGGACTTGCGGGACAGCGGGCAGCGGGGCACAGCCTGGCAAACTCCGCGAGTTTGCCAGGCTGGCTACAGACTAGTATGGGCCAGTACCTACGCCGGTGGCGCATCGTGCAACATCAAAGGCGTTGCGCTACAGTAAGCCATATCGTAATACTGTGGTATAACGATTAAGTACCTACTTCCCGCTCCATCTCCTAACTTAGTCCACATTGTGTAAATTGCCACTCATGTAATTCTGTTCTCGAACGAACAACACACAGGCGGCTAATCAAAACAGCTTTATTGGGAATTAATCGGTTTTGAACCTATAAACCTGCGTTTGTGAGCTGCGCAATACTTTCGGCATGACCTCGAAATAAATTTAGCTGGAATGAGGAAGTTGAGTAGTCCAGTCACAGCCCTTTAAAAAACTCCTCATCAACTTATATCTCCTCATCAACTTATATTCATCATATCAGCCGAAAAACGTCCACTGCTGGATAAAGGCCTCCCCCAAGGATTTCCACGGCGACCGGTCTTGCACTGCCGCATCCATTGGCTTCCCGCGATCTTAACCAGGGTTTTCCGGTGCGCGGGCGCTACTCGAGAACTTTACGGTCCCAACGACCATCTGTTCTACGAGCTATGTGCCCTGCCCACTGCCACTTCAGTTTAGCGATTCTGTAAGCTATGTCGGTTACTTTGGTTCTCCTCGTTTCTGATTCGATCACGCTGAAAAACTCCGAGCATATAGCACGCTCCATTCTCCTTTGGGTGACCATAAGCCTTCTTATGAGGCCCATAGTAACTTTTATTATGGTAATCAAAAGGGTACGAACTTCTGTGGCATAGTTACAATGTACTTTTTTTTTTTTTGAAATCTTTCGGCCAACGATTGAACCTATATTTTTCAATAGGTAATGCAAAAACAAAATGAAAACGTTTTCAAACATTTTGACCGAATGTGTCACGTTACTAAGATATTTTGAGAGAGAGAGAGAGGCAAATTAGTGTTTGACAACCTTTAAATCCATATATCTCAGCAACGTGATGCTTTAAGCCAAAATGTCTTAGTATATTTTCAGTTTGTTTTTGCGGCAAACAATTTTGAAGAAAATGTATGTACATATACCGTCATTATGCTACGTTCAATGTTCTTAACTAACCTTAAGGTAAGGTTATAGTTAATCATTAGATTAGGTAGATAATTATCTATCGTATTTATGATATTTATGAGAGGGATTTTCTGAAATGGTGTGACTAACTAACCTAACGTCTTTGTCTTAGGGCAGCGGTTTTCAAACTTTTTAGGGACGGAGCTCTTTTGCAACACTAAATATTTGACGGATTTATAGCTAAATGGCTAATAAAATAACTATATAAAAATAGACGCAGTACTTGCAGTACTTACATGAGAACACAAAAACACCTCACAAGTCACAAAAACAACAATAAAATACACAATTTGAATAAAATTCGAGAAACGCCGCACAAATTCTGAGTGAGACAGGTATCTATGGGATTTTTTCAATAAAACTACATGAAACCATAGACAAAAGTTGTATCATTATACGCCTGACTACTTAAAGAATCATGAACAAAAACGTTATACAGGATTATGCAACGTATTAATTAACTAAGAGGGCCTAAAGTTGCGTACGTTTCATCCACCGATATTCGGTGGTACGGGGCTTGAGTGGGTCTTTGGTTTAGTCAGCCGATATCGGTGATCCGGGCCTTTAGAGGTTAAATAAAACTAGTCTAAGATAAACAAAATCTTTTTTTTTTGTTGCCAGCTCGTAACCGTTGAATGACTCGAAAACCATTCCCTAGGAAATGTGGTTTTTTTAAACGAAACCTACTCTTATAGACTTTTTATTTATTATGCTACCTACCTGACTAATTTTTGACTATTAAGTGATATCACTGTTTGTGCTTAGGCGGCTTTTTATATTTTATAGGTATGTCTTTGGCGGAGCCCTAGCAGAGGCCTCGCGGAGCCCTGGGGCTCCGCGTAACACACTTTGGGTATGGCTGTTTTAGGGGAACAGATCCCATATTATCCTATCAGATAGGTAGTGGGACCTATGTTCTTTAGGTGTGGGTCAAAAAGTATCAAGCTTTTACTTCGCTTGTTTTCACGTCTGGTTTCTATCTGGTCTGCAAGTCAATTAGAAACCTTTTCCTATCATCCAAATAAAATCCACTTAAAAATCAGCAGGTCTGTTAACCCTTTCACGGGCAAAGCTATACTATGTTTCACAACAGAAAACTGATCCTTATTTGAGGGCAATACGGATTATTATTATTGACACAGCATCCATGTTAAACATATTGCCAATGCTCGTGAAGGGTTTAAAGAATAATTCCACTTACGTAGCGCAAAGAGATTTCGTTTCTTTATTCGTCCTGTGAATAAAACATTCTTAGTCCGAAGTCCTGTAACCGATCTCTTTTCTATCCGTAGACAATGGAGGAGCGAACGAGGTCACCTTCGGGTGGCGAGCACCGCAACGGAAGACACCATGGCCGGCATGAGAAAGGCTCACCGAGAGACTCGGGGTCTGATGTGTACGTCACCAGCGCTGCTTACCGACCGCCTTCAGAGATCAGGTATGTACAATACCAAGAATCATGGTAAGCCCGCTTCCATCTTCGGCATCATCTTCACTCACCATCAGGTGAGATGATGCCAAGGGTTTACCAATTGTGGATAAGAAAAAAAGATTGAATAAGTCGGTCCGAGAGCAGCCACCAAAGTAGGTGTTATGTCACTTTAAAAAAAAATAACTTAAGAGGAAACGCGGGCGCCTTTTTTTCCTTACAAAAGTAGTCCCCTGTTTCCTCCTTTGATAATGACAATATAGCAAAAATGTTTTTTCCTTCTAACCTATATCTACCATAGCCATGCCCATATGTTTTGTTTTTTCCCATGTTCTAATTACAATAGGAAGTAGGAGCCTTCCAAAACTGGAAAAATTGCCCAATTGAAACGTCATTTTCAGACACCCACCAAAAATATTATATGCATTTTAACAATAAAATGAAAAAATAGAGGCATAGGTAAAGCGTTTTCTTTTTAATTTGAATAAAATATTATTATTGCTCAAGTTTTGAAGGAAAGGGGACTACGAAATGCTGTTTTGGTCAATTTCAGTGCCTAATATCGGTCTGCGCTGCAGTTCTCCCTTTCTTGCTGTATACGGAGAGGTTTGGGGGGAGGGAGACAGCAACATTTTATTCAGATACATATTCTTTAGACCACGTTCAGTCTAGGTGGTCAGCAGCGCTGACCTCCTAAAATCTACCGTTTTTTTTAACGTTTTATTTTAAGAGGCACATATAGAAGGAAATTATTAATTTGAAAAAGTCCAAAAAAGTTAATTTAATAATATGTATTTCTGGATACTAATTTATTTATTTTTTATTATTTTTTTTAGGTTTAGATGTTAAATATAATATAAACCAAATTATGTTATATCACTGCCAATAAAAATCCGTGACGCAAAGAGTTAATGCTAAAACTTCCATGAACATATACAAATTATTCATTCTGTATAGGTTAATAAAAAAACATAGATGGCGCTGTTTATCACCATTTTAAGGCTTTACATCTCAACCGACTAGCGTTATGTATAGGTTACTTAAAAAGAACTTCCACTAGCTGGTGCGCGGCGCGGTGCGCGAGTCACAAGCGGCTTGTAGGGATATACCTATAAACCTTCCTCATTTATCGCTTTTCTATTAGTGAAAACCGTTTCAAAATCCTTTGCGTGGTTTTGAAGGAGTTAGCGGATAAACAGACAGACTTTATTTTACACTATATAGAGATAACCACCTCCGTGGCTTAATGGTTAGTCCATACGCTTCGCACCAGGAGGTCGCAGGTTCGATTCCCGGAGGCATGTAACTTTGTACGACTTGTTTGGTTGATTACCAGGCATTCTTAGCCATTTATTTTCTACTACCATGACTTCTGTTTTCATTTAGTTTTTATCCAAAATTGATAAACCCTTGGTATTATCTCATCTGGTGGTAAGTGTCGATGATGCCGAATATAGAAGCGGGCTTACAAATATTCCCTAACGCGGTGAGCAACTGGCTATCTTATCTTTATGCCAGAACACATTAATGCAATGCACATTGATGTTTGGCGGCAAGAATTACAGCGTCGGCTCTAGGGTAGAGCAAGAGGAGCGGTCGCTCTTTAAGCCAGGTGGCAAGGGGTGCCAATAATCCAAATGCGAAAAATAATATCCAGCTAAAAATAAAATTTTGATAAAGCCTTTTGAGAGGCAGTGTTGCCAGATCAGATTTTTAAAAATCTGTAGGATGACTCTTCAAAATCCGTAGACTTTTTTAAAAGCTAAATCTGACTGTTTTGAGCAGCTAGACTAGCCTTGAACCTAGTCTATAAACCACATTTCTTGTAAAATTACATGGTCTCTTGAAAAAAAATCTCGCTCTACCCTGATCAAAAGTTAGGGCCGCCGGGCGCTGAGACTTAGATTAGATGGTAGTAGCTAGCATGGTGCCCTGGTGGGCTTAGAAATTCACTCACTCACTTCACTAGTATTTAGTAATTTGGGAATATTTTTGATTACATTACACAGAGAGTTCACGGTGAACTTACATACCTATTTTGCAGCCGAACACGCTCGTAAAATAACCATTACTGTATCACATGGGAGAGATGAAACGGAGCGTTCGTTCGTTCAACGGGAAACGCAATAAAACGCGAATAACATAAATAAATATAGGAATAACGTCTGTTTATTGCAAACCACGGCGTACAGGCTAAAAGGTTAGACTGCCTTTCTCACAGGGTGCCAATGGGATCCTATAGGTACCTGTTACTAATCTTACGCCGCCGCCGTTCAACCGCAATGTGTTGAACTATTTTCGTTCGTTAGTTCATTTGTTTTTTTATGTACCTGTGTATTTTACAACTTTGTAAGAAGGTTAGTTTTAATATGTGGTACTTACATGCTATATCGCAGTACTTTTTGCTACCCATCTCTCTACATGAAAGAACCTCTACCACCATCAGACTAACTTAGCTTCAAATTGCCCTCCAAACACTGCTTTACAGCCCTAAACAACTTAATTCACCACGATTGTACTGTCAGCCGCACGAAGTCAAAGGTAAACTAATTAGCAGGTCTCGTTTTGTATGAAGTTTTCTTGATAGCGTAGTTCAGCTTACACTAGTCGATGAGGTTGACTACAGTCGCGTACAAAAACGCTTCATTCCGTCCCGTTAACGCTGTGCACGTTCGTGTCTTGTGTTGTGCCGTATTATATCGATGGCTAATCGTATGCGCAGGCGCATCCCCCACACGGTGGAAAACTCAAAATGATTGGTTAACACACGAAGGAATTCTGTGGTTTAACATGACTTTAAGCTTCAACAAAAGTGTGGAATACACTGGATAGGTCAATAAAGAAGGTATAAAGCTAAGAAGATTCAAGTTTTGTGAATAGTAAAATTCTGGCGATTTTTATCCGACTATTGCAAAGTGTTCATGCTAGTTTTATTCCCTCGTATTCGCTTGAACTCTGAAGTAACAATGAATCCCTACGATTCCTTTCGTTCTTTTTTATTTCGTATAAAACGTGTAACTAATACGCTGAAGGATGTCACAATGAACTTTCAAGTGCAGTGTGACATCCTTCAGCGTATTACTTACGCTGGAGGACGCTAGACGACAATTAGCCGGGTTTTAACTTTGACAGTTAAAACCAGGCTAATACGTCCCCACCGAGGGGCTCGAGCCTACCCTGAATTAGGGCGATCGGGCCTTAGTTGACCACGCGGGCCCAGTGCGGGTTGGTCGACTTTACACACAACCTGCGAGTTTCTCCGCAGGTGTGTGCAGGTTTCCTCACGATGTTTTCCTTCACCGTAAGAGCGTCGGATAAACGTACATATGAAATCTAAATTCGAAATCACATTGGTACGTGGCAGAATTCGAACCACGACCTTCCGGACAGAAGGCAGCGGCCCTAGCCGTTACGCCACCGACGCTCAATAACAATATTATTAAATCGAAATAGACGATTAAGCGACCAAAAAGAAACATGAAACTAATGAACTAACTAACTAGTGCAGGCTGCAGTAAAGTGTTTCACATCTGCCGGGCTTCCGTGACGGCTATTTGTTTTATGTATGATTGAACCTTATAGTCTCATCCAGAGTATCATACCGCCCACCCCACATTAAATGCCAATTTAAACTTGACCGAGGGTGAGCTAGGCACCGTTAAAGTGTCCCGCTAGCCAGCCCTGCTCAGGCGCCGCTGCACTGCCTAATTCCAGCCAACGGGGCTACAGACGTGCTGGATTGGATTATAGTGCCCTACGCTCTTCGTAACGACTCGGAGAGACGAGCGGTTGAAAAGCGCGGTGGATACGCGCGATACAAACACGCAGATGAAACGCGTCTACTGAAAACAATGCTAAAGAATCAAATAAACAATTTAAACTTGACCGAGGTGAGCTAGGCACCGTTAAAGTGTCCCGCTAGCCAGCCCTGCTCAGGCGCCGCTGCACTGCCTAATTCCAGCCAACGGGGCTATAGACGTGCTGGATTGGATTATAGTGCCCTACGCTCTTCGTAACGACTCGGAGAGACGAGCGGTTGATACGCGCGATACAGACACGCAGATGAAACGCGTCTACTGAAAACAATGCTAAAGAATCAAATAAACAATAGGGATGACGACAGCATCAGAAATAAATTATGAACTCTTGATCACTAAATTGCCCTCCTACTTAAACTTCGGAAAACCTTACTCGTTTTGTTTTCCATCAAGTCTTCGATTTTTAATTCACCAAAGTCACAAAATGAGTACAAAAATGACGCTGCTAAACTATGACGTCACGCCTAGGTATTTCTAACATTTTAAGAACAAAATGTCGTTTTTGACAGACGATAAAAAGTAACTCAGATGACTAGAATTCGTCATCCCTATTTTTGGATAGCTCTCTGAACATCAAAAAGTCGTTTGTTCATAATAAATGTATTACACAGCTCTACAAAAAAAAATTTGCCCTCGATATCTTAGCAAATTTTGATGTTTTCTAGTACCCAGTTTACGAATTTATTCATGAAAGTATTGAATATGCTCTTATTTTTATGATTATTGCATATCTTATATTTAGATCAATTATCGGCTTGGTAGTAATAAAATGTATTTCCCAGTCACGATTAGAGTTCAAACAAACGAGAGCAAATCTTACAAAATCATTAATAGTTTCATGAATTGTGAGCATAAATATGTCCAAAATCGATCTTATATGTAGGGCAACAAAAACACTGTAGACCAGTGTTATCATCAATTCATCATAAATACGTCCCCACCGAGGGGATCGAGCCTACGCTGAATTAGGACGATCGGACCTTAGTCGACCACGCGGGCCCAGTGCCGCTTGGTCAAGTTCACACACAACCTTGGAGTTTCTTCGCAGGCGTGTGCAGGTTTCCTCACGATGTTTTCATTTACCGTTAGAGCGTCGAATAAACGTATATACGAAATAGAAATTCGAAAATTGCTTGGGAGGATTCGAACCAGGATGTCTCGGACTGGAGGTAGCGGCCCTAGTCGTTCCGCCACCGACGCTCACGTCTAGCGTTGCCAGGCGTCCGGATAAAGCCGGACAGTGTTAGGCTTTTTGGATGCGTGTCCGGCCAAATTAGAAGGTGTCCGGCCTGTCCGGCTTTTTAGGTTTAATGATTTTTCCAGTCACCTGGACATTCGGGTGAGCGCTGTCGTATTTATGAGACTATGGCGGCGTTTCATTGTCTGATTAGGACCTCGCTAAAGGCCAGTAAACATGACTGATTGATTTAGGGGTGTCTAAAGAGGGTTAAAGCCTAAAAATTTAGGGAGTCCGGCTTTTTTACCCAAAAGTCCGGCTAAACTGGCAGGTATGTCCGGATATTTAGTTTTAAGACCTGGCAACCCTACACGTCACAGTATTACAATATAGCGGCTTACAATAGTGCAACGAATGTACTTACGCAGAGCAACGGAAGGGTACTTGAGGGAGCAGGCTGGCTACAGGCAGTACTACTAGTACCTACGACGCCGTGGCGGCATCGTGCGACATCAAAGGCGTTGCGCTACTGTAAGCCATATCGCAATACTGTGCTCACGTCTTATATCACTTGTAAAATGTTGATACAAGTAAAAGATAGGTTATCAATAATGGTTTGAGTTTTGATACCTAATTATATTGAGAGGTAGGTAATGTTTCTTAATAAATAAATATTACACTTTAGCTGAATGTTGAATTACTTTTAAAAGTGTTGTTTGTCCTAAAACTTATGATCAATGATCGGAATAGGTAGAGTTTTTTCATGTACTTTTGCAACGTTGGCACAACATGGATATGCTTAATTTTATCTGGTATCCGGTTTTTTTTTTCATTTAGAAGCAATTAACTCAAGACTCAACAAAATGCTAATCCGTGCGAGAATGGTTTTATTGAGAAATACTTGCACAAATATATTTTCCCATTTGTTTATTTACTAATTCTTATTGTATTTAACCGCCTCCGTAGCTCAGAGGCAAAGTTCACTGACTTTACACAGGAGGTCGCGGGTTCGATTCCCGGCGGGGTCAATTGTAAGACTCGGTTTGGTTGGTGGTAGGGCATTTTCTAAGCCCGCCTGGCTAGCTACCACCATCTTATCTAAGTCTTGCCGCCAAATATCAATGCTGATATCATTGGTGTGTTTCGGCATGAAGATAAGATAGCCAGTTCCCCATTGCGTTGGGGAATCTTGGTAAGCCCGCTTCCATCTTCGGCAACATCGTCACTTACCACCAGGTGAGATGTGGTCAAGGGTTTACCAATTGTGAATAAAAAAAAAAAAAAGTATAATTATTGGTGCAATTTGTTTTAAATAAGTAATTTATGCATTTATAAACAATAAAAAGATGATTCCAAAAAAGTATTTATTTCACTTTGTAAGACCCTCAAATCCGGAAATCCGGAGAAGCTTATCCATACTATTGACAACGTTATGACATGATTGCCGGAAAAAACTCTACCTATTCCGATCTATGCTTATGATATAGGAAAGCCCGTCTACTAAAAGAATAATTCAAAGAAAACTGTATTTAACTGGTATAATAGAACTTTAAGACGCGGTTGGTAGCGCTTATTAAGCAAAGAGAAAGTGAGCACTTAATTCACACCAAAGACTATGTAGGTTTTTGTGCGCATTGAGCGACACTACATCGACCGCCAAAAAGTGTGTAAAAGACTTATTAGAAATTAAAAACCGGCTAAGTGTGAGTCGGACTAGCACTACGAGGGTTCCGTTCCACCATACATACCTTTCCACACAACTACATAGTATAATGATACCTATTCACATTACAAGCAAAAGTCATCAACGCGAGCAAGAAAAATATGCTTTTTTTGTTATTCAGTTCGGACTCCTTAGCGCGAGTACGACTCACACTTGGCCGATTTTATTATTTGTTGTTTTACTTGAGTATTATTACTATAATCACACCAAGTTTCACGCTTGTATGTACTACCTTTTTTCGATAGCGGTAAATCAAATATACTTCTAAAGACGTATAAAAGAACACGTTTTTTGTATGGAGACCCTCTTATTTTTTCACTTTTTCAAATCTTTAGTATTTGTTGATATAGCGGCATTAGAAATACACATTATGTGAAAATTTCAACTGTCTGCCTATTACGGTTCATGAAAATACATTCCGCTGACAGACGGACAGGCAGCGTAGGCTTTGTAATAGGGTCCCGTTGGTCACCCGTTGCGTGTACGGAACCAAAGTATATTATTATATATTAGTATTAACGTACAGTATGGACACTCCCTGCCGCTCTCTAGATTGCGATCTCACCCCCTCGTCACCCTCATTGATACATACTGGTTACAGTTTCGAACGTATAGTATTTCGCCGCCATTTTGTTTGTTCCGTCATTCCTTTTTTGAAATGTTATTTTTGGCCCGTTGTATGAAGTGTCCAGGGTGTGACGAAACCCTAAAGATTGTACAATTTAAAACGCGTCGTTCGAACCGCTTTTCTAGAAACCCGGCGTTCGAACCGCTTTTCTGCAACCGACCGAGCCTAAACAAAACCATTGCATTAAACGCCTCAGATTGATGGAAAATTGCCCATCATCCATAGAGGATGGGGCAATCAGGGCACCGTTGTATTGTATGACTCATGCATCTCATCACCTCAATTTGTATGGGTGTGTCGGCCCTCGCCCGTGACTTTGTTCGTGTAGAAACCGAGGTTTTGTTAAATATGGTCAGATACCAGAAAAATTTCAACAGAAGTGCGAAAGAGTTTTTAACCCTTACTAATATAATATTATATATGTGAATATGTGTTTGTTACCTTTTCACGCTTCAACACCTTAAACCAATGTTGATGAAATTTGGCCTGCAGGTAGCCTGTGTCACGGGAAAGGACATTCTGAGGGAACTGAAAATATACTATTTTTTGGTTAATTTGTTTAACATCGCATTTATTTGCGTGGCTCGAATTCTGCCACGAACCAATGTGATTTCGAATTTAGATTTCATATGTACGTTTCTCCGACGCTCTTACGGTGAAGGAAAACATCGCGAGGAAACCTGCACATGCCTGCGAATAAACTCGCAGGCTGTGTGTAAAGTCGACCAACCCGCACTGGGCCCGCGTGGTTGACTAAGGCCCGATCGCCCTAATTCAGGGTAGGCTCGAGCCCGTCGGGACGTATATGAGCTGATATGATGATGAATTTTGGACACATAATACTTTGTATTTTATTCCATCCAGCCTCATCATCCAACCTCGATCGAATCAAAAATGAGGAGATCCGCAGGAGAACCAAAGTAACCGACATAGCTCACAGAATCGCTAAACTAAAGTGGCAGTGGGCAGGGTACATAGTTCGTAGAACAGACGGTCGTTGGGAAAGTAAAGTTCTCGAGTGGCGACCGCGCACTGGAAGACGGCCTACCGCGCGGAGGACCCACAACCTGGTGAGGATCGCGGGAAGCCGCTGGATGCGGGCAGCGCAGGACCGATCGTCGTGGAAATCCTTGGGGGAGGCCTATGTCCAGCAGTGGACGTCCTTCAGCTGATGTGATGTAGCACGGCAGTTAGTTATGTAGGTAAGTAGGTAGGGAGTGTGTTCTTTTAAAAAATGCCGATGCGTACAATTTAATTTATTATTCAATTAAAGATGAAGGTGGAGCACGAGGAACGACTCCATTCCTCATGCTCCACCCAGGTGGAGTACTTAGGTGGAGCACGTACCAGTTGGAGTACGAGGACTTACAATTCCTCATGCTCCACCCAGGTGGAGAACGCAGGTGGAGCACGAGGAACGACCCAAATATAAGACCCGTATCGGGTCTTTAAAAGGTATCAAGGTATGAATTTCTTAACTTTATTATAATATGAGCTGATGATAATCAAATTTTTGGTTTTTGAATGAAAAGTCACATGTGTCAGCGCATGCGCGGAAAAGAAATAAATGGAATGAAAGGAGAACGAATAACTGCGCACCGCGCTACAATGATGATCAAATCTTATAATAAAATCATGCAAATAACCACCGATTACTATAAAGTAGCCCAAAACGTATCAGAAACTATATTTCCTTCCTATACTTACTTACTTACATTTCCCATGGCTTTGCCATCAGTCGCCCCCATTGCAGGTACAGTTAGCCAATAACCCAGACAAACCCCCATAACTCAGTGCCATGGCTGGTGTCGCGGGTTTGAGTCCCGGCAGCGGTTGGTTGGCTTTGACTACGTTTGGTACAGTCAGCATAGTAACTAACACCAATGTATATATAAGGTCTAACAAAATTAGCTGAAACTATTTTAACTGGTGCTTCTACCCATGAAACTGAACAACTTTCCCCAAGAAACCCATAGTCAAATCGCAAAAAAAAATTTGGCTCTCCCATACTAACTCGATCAGCTGATCAGCCAACTTTGTATGGGAAGTACAATTTTTTTTGAGATTTGACTATGGGTTCCATGGGGAAAGTTGTTCAGTTTCATGGGTAGAAGCACCAGTTAAAATAGTTTCAGCTAATTTTATTACACCTTATATATTAGTACTAACATACAGTATGGACACTACCTGCCGTTCTCTAGATTGCGACCTCACCCCCCGTCACCCAGATTGATACAGATTGGTTACAGTTTGGTTGTCGAACGTATAATATTTCGCCGCCATTTTGTTTGTTCCGTCATTTCTGGCCCGTTGTATGAAGTGTCCAGGGTATGGCAACACGCTGCACGTTTTAACACATCTGCCGACAAAAAAAGAGTGTACCTATTTGTTTTCAGGTCTAATGTATGTAAACCATCTTTCAATAGAAATTTCCAACAGTGTAAACAACAACCTAACAGTTATTAATGTTACAAATTAATAATGTAACATTAATAACCAAAAACATTGGTATCAGAATTGTTTTATTAAGAAATAATTTAATTTTTAAGTTAAGTAGGTTATTGTTTACATTGTTGGAAATTCCTATTGAAAGACGGTTTATATGTTTCTTTATTCCACGATATCGTCTATACGGCTTGATGGATTTTTAGAATGCGAGGTAGTTATCATTAGATTCGTCTTGATCCCGTGAGCGACATAGAATATATTTTACCCGACTTCCCAATTTGAAAGCTAGTGCTTCCCGTGTGGTCCCATATAAATTTTATCAAAATCGGTATGGTACTTTATTATAAAATTAACAAAAACCAGAAATAATAATAATAATGCAAAAATGTACTAAGTAGTTGCGATGGAAGTCGGTTTTTTAACTTGTTTCGCGTTTTTATTATATGCTGACAGATATCACGGCTTTATGCCGTGTCGGAGCCTTTTGTATGCTACTGCACAATAATGGGTTATCTAATCTTAGTCTAGTAATTGAAAGATTTGAGATTGCATTATATAGACACCTTAGTAAAATGGATTGGAAATAAGAGTGTTATTATTCTTTTATGCATTCGTGGCAATTTCGTGACAACATGTTCTTTCGACTATCGACTTTTATAGTTATTGTCAGTGATCATTTACCCATTGTAACAAAATATCACTTTCGTTGAAGTATTATTTTTTAAGTTAAATTTTTTTAAACATAAAATATTGCATATCCACTCGATCTATCGATTTTGACCGGGGATAATTACTAATACAATTAAAACGTTTTACAAGAAGCCCTTATGAAAAATAAAACCAGCCAAGTGCGAGTTGAATTCGAGTGGAGAGGGTTCCGCACAATGCCAAAGTCAAATACAAAATATCACATTTGAAATCCTCACACTAAGATGCGAGTTATTTTTTTTATATTAAAAATTTGAGTGTGTTTGGCTGCACCTCACCTTATAGTAAGTGCCTATGCAGCCGAGGATGTAACACACAAGCTCAAAAAGTGCCTATTCACTCTCGTCTTGAAGATTCCTAAATTTCGCGAATCGGGGAATACAGACGCTGGCAGGGAATTCCACTCGTTGCCCTTTCGCATAATGAACGAAGAAGCAAAACGCTTCGTGCGTGAAGGTGGAACATCAACGACAAAGGGGTGAAATCGCCCTCCGCACCTGGTCGTTCGATGATGAAATGAAGAGGGGGAATGAGGTCGTGAAGCTCCAGGACACACTTTCCGAAATGAATCCTGTAGAACACCGATAGACTATTTTCTATTATGACTAGAACTATTTTCCGTAGGTGAACGTATTATATTGAGTTTACTACTTTTTTTTAATTGATAGAATTCTTATAGGTTTTCCTGTAATCTACAAGCAATGAACTGTATTTTGTATTTTTTTTGAAAATTTTAGGCTCAGTAGTTTCGGAGAACAGGGGGGAGGGAGAATGGTCAATTTTCATCTTCTTTCATGAATAAAATCAAAACTATTTATATTACAATATAAACAAAAATATATTTAAGATTCTGATAACGAGCCCTTTCATTTGATATATGACATTTCCAAAACTTTTTTTTGAAATTTCCTAATTTGTCCCCCGAAAATAACCCTTATTTAAAAAAAATTATTTACTTTGCACATCTGTGTTTGGGTCATAGGATTACACCATCCTACCAAATTTCACTTGATTTGGTCCAGTAGATTCGGAGCAAATTGGTTTGGACAGACGGACGGACAGACAGACAGACGCACGAGTGATCCTGTAAGGTTCCGTTTTGATTTTTTGTACGGAACCTAAAAACACCAGTTTTTCATTTTATTATTTATTTTACTTCAGATAACATGATCTATATTGTGTTAGTAACAGTCTTACAACTAATGTTAGTATAATTTAAATCTATGTGTATGTATTGTGAGGTATGTGATGGCATTTTAATTTCAAATGTCATTTCAATTTAATTTCACTGACCTACAGTGATATTAAACTAAAATGTTGATGCCGATCAGGTAAACAATAAGTATTATTCGCCTGACCAACATCCTAATAATTATTTTTATTATAGAAGAGGTGTGCCTCTCCGCCACAGTGATCAGTATACTGTTGGAGCTGCCCCGCACTCTGCTCAGCAGATAGCTGCTTTTTTGCGCATGACGGCATGAAAACCATCCGTTTGGGCCTGTGCAAACATCTTTGTAGCACTGCAGAAGCGGGGCAGACCTAACAGCACTCTAAAAGCATTATTGTATTGGACGCGTAGGGCATCCAGCGCTTTTTCACTCCAAGTGCATTAAATGCAACCCATACAAATGTTCTAAGATTGACTAGACTATCGGAGTTTATTTATACATATAACTTGTCGCTATTATCTGGTGTATTTTTGTATTTTACCTAGTTTGTTATTCTCAGTTTTTTTTTATGAGTGTAACGCATTATTACTTCATGTTAGTTCACCGTTCTGAACTTGTGTTGTTACAAAATATAAAAATGTTTCAGTACTAACCAGACCAGTAACTATTTAACCAAACAAATAAGTTTCACCCGCTTAAAATTATTTTTCATGACTGCACACAGAATTAAGGATTATTCTGTATTATTTATTGTGTATAGAATTAAAGTACAAATGTATTAGACTTTAGAGTGCGAGGTATCGTTAGATTCGACTTGATCCTATTAGTGACATAGGATACCTTTAACCCGACTTCCCAAAAAGAGGCGTAATGTTTTTATGAATTCGTGTTTTTATTTTATTTAATTATCGAGTTATCATTTTTTTGCAGTTTTTAGGGTTTTTTCCGTAATCGCCCGGTTGCAGGTGTGTTGGAACCTAGCAATGCATGGAAAGGACGCTGCTGCCCATCCTCCGGTTTTAAGTCCCTTAGTCTACTCTTACGACCCTTGTTGGAGGAGATGGGATGGTCCTATTCTAAGCCGGGACCCATACGGTCACGCGGTGGACTGACGACATGGCGAAGATCGCGAAAGCCGCTGGATGCGGGCAGCGCAGAACCGTTCGTCGTGGAAATCCTTGGGAGAGGCCTTTGTCCAGCAGTGGACGTTTTTTGGCTGATATGATGATGATGATCAAGTTATCTTGATCTGCCAATGGAGCCATTATCGATTAAAAATCACAAATTCATACAAGAAGATGTACGTGCTGATAAATGTACAGAGGCCAGCACATCAAGCTAGACACTCGTAGTGCGATTCTGATCCATACGCATACAGCATAAGAACGTACAAAATCCAAAGTGTCTAGCTTGATGTGCTGGCCGCTGTACCTATCGAACTAATTAATTTAACGACAAGACATAACTGATCTTCTTTATTACAAGCTTTTTACTTTCACATGTCTCGGTGTCTGTAATCAAATCTTGCAAATTAAATTAACGAGTACATGACATAAATGTTACACTTTGATATATTAAAGTAGAGTTTGTTGTCATTACTCTACTTTACTATCCCATTAATGTTCTCTTGCAAACGCTTACAGTCCGCACGATCGTTTACTGTTAAATGCAACTTTAGGTCGTCTGCAAACAGAAGGCATGCATCGGGTAAATCATTAATCATTAAAATAAATTGTAATGGAGCTAAATTGCTGCCTTGACTCACGCCTGAGTAGGTTAAATAATCATCGGGCGTAAAACCTGCGTACTCTACATATTGTTTACGATCAGCTAGGTAACTAGCAAAAAACCTTAGCAAGGAAGGAGTAAAGCCAGCAGTTGCGAGCTTTTCCAAGAGAATGTCATTATTGACCGTGTAGAACGCCTTCTTAAAGCCAAAGTAAGCGATGTCCATCTGACCCCCGACTCGCTCGTCCAGAGCATTGGTAGCAGCATGAGACACACAAGATTAGTGTGTGTTCCTCGACCTGATCGAGAGCCGTGTTGAGAGTCTGACAGATTAACGCTCACTTGTGAGTAGATTGATTCATGCAATATCCTGAGATTTCTGAGTTAGAACCGGGGTCACTCGAGTAACCTTCCAAGAATCAGGGTAGGTACGTATGTGTGCTTCTCGAATTCCAATCGAGCTGAAATATTGTATGCATATGTTAATCGGATGACAATAACAATATTATTACGACATGGACTGATGATGATGGAGCTAGGAGGTGGCTATGGTAACTCTGTAATATAACGACGCAACCCCATCGAGTTTCCGGGTGGTGGAATGCAGTTAGGTTAGGTTCGTTTAACATACTATTCAATTTAATTTCTTTATAGCATTAAATGTGGTACAAATAAAATGATTAAAAAAAACAAAGATCAGCACATTTAGTCACATGTGACATACAAAAACAATAGGTAACACAGAAAAGAAGGTATTAAAATCAAAGTATTGGAATCATAGTCAATCATAATATATTACATACTCAATCCTTGGGGGGCCACTGGTGGAGCCTTGGTCCACCAGTGGACGTTTTTCCGCTGATATGATGATGATGGTGACACACTCAAATTACATAACATTACACATGTCAACTCCTTCACATAAAAATCAATATTACAGAATAATGATATATAAGATAGAATAAAAACAAAGTCACAAGTATATTAAACTAAAAAAAATTTCGTATTATAGTCATTTTGAATTCAATAACTCTGTTAAAAAGTGTCGGTGGCTCAACCGGTAACGACTCGGTCCTTTTAACCAGAGGTACCTGGTTCAAATCAGGAAGGCCAATGTACCATTGAGTTTTTCAAAACTTTACGTACATTCGAGTATACTTACCGATTACTTTAACGGTGAAGGAAAACATCGTGAGGAAACCTGCACACACCTGCGAAGAAACTCGAAGGTTGTGTGTGAAGTCGATCAACCCGCACTGGGTCCACGTGGTCGACTAAGGCCTGATCGCCCAAATTCAGGGTAGGCTATAGCCCCTCGGTGGGGACGTATATGAGCTGATATGATAAACTCTGTTATAGAATAATATTTTTATGTTTTAACCAAGAACGCTTTAATTGTACACGAAATAATGTCAAAGGTGTATCTTTAATGTCATTGGGCAACCCATCATACAATTTTAACACACATAACATAACGTAACAATTTCTGGAATATACATCAGCTCTGGGATTGAGTCGTATACCAATCTTTTTGGAGCTCTAATGGAACGTGCATGTACTTCTCTTGTTTTTGTAAACAAGTGGTTATTTCTCTTAACGAAGTTAACAAGTTTATAAATTAAAATTGTACATGCATGGTAACGGAAGCACATTCAATTGCTCAAACAGATATGCTGTGCTCGGCTATTTCATGATCTGGCCAAACGTGGGTTCATGTTTAATAAACTAATAATAATGTTTAACGTATAAGGCGCCAAGATCACTCAATCCAAGCAGGTTGAAACGTATTTCAATAATATCGAACGTAAGTGTATTCATTTTAAGTTCAAGTCAATGCGGGCATCAACGCGGCTGTTACGTTGAAACCGAACGCCCAATTCTTTATTTTTACATGTTTTTATTAATTTTTAATAAGTTTAAAAAAATGTGTTCAATTAAAATAAAAGATCTTAAAGTCACTAATTTTTTTGTGTTGGTTTAATTCAATATGAACTATTTGTTTACGAGAAATTTTGCAATTAAAGCACTGTCTACAGTATATTTTTTTATATCAAAATTGGTTATATTTTTAAAATTGTATTCATTTAAATCGATTTTTTATTACTTTAAGTATATTATATAACTTTTCCACGGTGATAGCTTTGCAATAATTTGAATTAAAAACTGTCATTTGACCCATCTTAAGGCCTTTAACGATTTGCTCAGTCTTAGTTGACCATTACATGAAATCGTCAATTCTATAATATCGCTGCGATATAGACATCTCCTTACTTCCCCAACATGAAAAAAAAAACAAATTACGTAAGACCATAGACCAAACAGTTAATGCCCACAACGTGGTATCTGACCATATCCAATGCCGTTTGCTTTCTACCGTTGTCCTTGGCGCCAAAGCGTGACCAGTAATTCGTGTTCCGACGTCTCAGGTTCGATTCCCGGGCATTTTTTGGTAACCCAATTGTGTACCATGACGTTATAATAGGCCAGTAGTCCTTTGTAGTTGCGCCGCCGCCGAGATTTTCGGTAGTAAATTACAAATTACCTACGTGTAGTTATTTGACTGGTTGGTGTGAAGATTGGAGAAATAAATGAGAAAAAGTGGTGGGAACAGAAAATGGAATGTAATTAAAGAAGGAATTTAAGTAAAATAATAAAAAGTGTTTTGTGATGAGTGATGGATGACAGAAGCGGACGAGAAGTCCCTGGATTATGGAGAAACGATTTTGATTCGACAAACGGCAACGGATTCGAATAGTTTGCTTTTGTCGAAACAGTTCAACTGGTAACATATTCCGTGTATTGAATCGAATCGAATCCCTTGTCCCCGTGAATCAGTGGACTATCTTCCTGTGAACAATCCCTTTATTAAAAAAATAATTTAATGTGACAGCTGGCAGTTTGAGCGAACTGTCATCTGATTGTAAGAATGATTTTTATTTGCTTTTTGGTGTGATAAAACGAGTGAATTAAAGTAGAAATTGATTAATACTTGTGATTTAGAATAAAACCATCTTTATTTGTGACCCCTACCTGTTTAGGGTTCAGTACCCAAAGGTTAAAAACGGGACCCTATTACTAAGACTTCGCTGTCCGTCTGTCTGTCTGTCCGTCTGTCACCAGGCTGTATTTTATGAACCGTGATAGCTGACAGTTGATTTTTTTACAGATGATGTATTTCTGTTGCCGCTATAACAACAAATACTATTGATTAGTAAAAGTGAAAACATAAGGGGTTATCTATACAAGAAATGTAGTTTTTTTAAACATGAAGAAACTAGCGTCACCTGGTATGATGGTACGGAACCCTACAATGTGTGCGGTTCTGACTCGCACTTGGCCGGTTTTTTTAATGAGCTATCGAAGGCTCACACCTCCCTAGTCCATTTATTTAGTGCAATGTACACTATATTTACTTAATTAAAGTTAACCGAAGTTTAATTAAAATTAACTTAACTCATTTTTCTTTGTTGGTTTTTTTTTCAAGGTTTCAATGTGGACAATGACTCAATGCATTTTAGAAATTACCGTGAGTTAAGCAAGTGCGATATTTTCAAGCGACTTCCAAAAAGGAGGAGGACTGTATGTTTTTTTTATATGTGTTTCAGAACTTTTGACTGGGTGAAGCGATTTTCATGATTCTTTTTTTATTTGAAAGCTAGTGCTTCCCGTGTATTCTCATATAAATTTTATCAAAATCGGTGTAGTACTTTATTAGAAAATTAACTAAAACCAAAAATAGTAATGTAAAAAAAAATGTACTAAGTTGCTACGATGGAAGTCGGTTTTTCAACGTAATAATGTCGGTTTTTGTTTTAGACATAGTACTTCCCGGCCCCATTGGCTATATTATGGAAAGTCCGCCACCATCTTCTTTCTCTCCACACACAACAACTTATTCTAAGGACAACGAAATCATATTGAACAATGTAGTAATTTTATAGTTGAAATGAATCATCATGATATCAGCTCATATACGTCCCCAACGAGGGGCTCGAGCCTACCCTAAATTAGGGCGATCGGGCCTTAGTCGACCACGCGGGCCCAGTGTGAGTTGGTCGACTTTCACACATAACCTTCGAGTTTCCTCGCAGGCATGTGCAGGTTTCCTCACGATGTTTTCCTTCACCGTAACAGCGTCGGATAAACGTACCTACATATAAAATCGAAATTCGAAAACACATTGGTACGTGGTAGCATTCCAACCACCATCTCTCGGACAGGAGGAAGCGGCCCTTGCTGTTACGCCACCGATAAGGGAAATGAATCATCATATCAGCCGAAAAATGTCCACTGCTGGACAAAGGCCTCCTACAAGGATTTCCACGACACCCGGTCCTGCGCTGCCCGCATCTAGCGGCTTCCCGCGATCTTCAACAGGTCATCGGTCCACCGCGTGGGAGGCCTTCCTCCGCTACGTTTTCCGGTACGCGGTCGCCACTCGAGAACTTTGCCCACTGCCACTCCAGTTTAGCGACTCTGTGAGCTATATCGGTTACTTTGGTTCTCCTGCGGATCTCCTCATTTCTGATTCGATCAGGGATTACCATTGGTAGTCCATTGCCCTTTGGTAGTCACATCACACTAATATTATAAAAGCGAAAGTTTGTGAGTGTGTATGTTTGTTACTTCTTCATGCAAAAACTACTGTACGGATCTGGCTGAAATTTGGTAGGTAGACAGGTTAGGACCTGGATTAACACATAAGTAGGCTACTTTTTTCACACTCATGAGCCGCTTGCGGCACGCGCATTGCGCACCCTCGAAAAGTTATAGAAACGTTGTCCACGCGGGTGAAGCCGCGGGAAACAGCTAGTAATGATTAAAACTGAGATATCCAAATAAATAATTTCTAAAGATTTCTTTTCTTTACGATATTTATCGTAGTGTGTTACTCAGTGAGGATTCGATTGACTTGAGGATCTTTTGTAGTCTAAATAGCTCTAAAAAAGACAGGTTTTTTTTCTTCTAAACAAACATTGACGGCCATAAACATTGTCACGTTTTTATAATCACGACTTTTTCACTTTTTTTTCTTATCTACGCCTCTTTAACATTCCGAGCGTGTTAAGTCCCAGCTTCGGTTATGGTTGAGCACGCAGTGTCTCTCCTTATAAATGGCTGTCAAAGTGTTAAAGAAGGGAGCGGTGTGTACTACGGAAACTCGCATGTGTTTGTGAATGGTTAGGAAATGAAGTGAAATCAAATCGTTATTTGCGTTTAAAAGAAAATTAACATTATCTTGTACCTATATGAGCTGATATGATGAGTTGAGGGGGTGGGAAATGACATAATTCACTGATTAGCTTAACATAGTTCCCGAGGGATCTGGAGAAAACTCATGTCCACACTCGCGAGCCGCTTGCGGCTCTTGCACCACTCACCCTCAAAGACAGTCATAAAATCTATGTCCAAGTGGGCGAAGCCACGGGCAAAAGCTAGTATGTTTAATACTCAGAAATTTAAAAAAAACATTTTACTTAGAAGTTTGAATACAAGTAAATGACTTTTAATATCATTATATATTTAAGCTCATATAAGTCCCTGCCGAGGGGCTTGAGCCTATCCTGAATTAGGGTGATCGGACCTTTAGTCGACCACGTGGGCCCAGTGCGGGTTGGTCGGTACACACGCAGCCTTCGAATTTCTTCGCAGGCGTGTGCAGGTTTCCACACGATGTTTTCTTTCACCTTATGATGAAATCGAAATTCGAAAACAGCAGGCATTCGTGGCAGGATTCAAATCACGACCACCTGGATATGAGGAAGCGGCCGTAGCCGTTACGCCACCGGCGGCGCTTTATACTTATATATAGACGACTTATAATATATCTAAGTATATAGTTGAATAACTGTCGTCAGTTCCAAGAAATAAATCTTTGAACACAACAACACCTGAAATATATATACACGACACTGATACTACCTATGAAAAATAATCGAAAAATCCTATCTCGAAAATTTATTTGGACTTTTCATACAAATCGTAAAAATATTTTCATTCAAATTGGCCAACTTCGTATAGAAAGTCGAAACAATTTTTAAGTAGTGTTTTGGCATTAGTATCGAGACATTAACACCCCTCAGTCGGGCGTTGTTGTCCAAAATTACACCCATAGTCAAAATAGTAAATTAGTCTTATAGTTAATTCTTAAACAGGGTGTAAAAAAATGGTGAAGGATCCGTTAACTGGGGGTTCTACTCATCATACTGAACAACTTTACCCAAGGAACTCATAACCATTCTCTAAAAAAAGTTTGGATCCTCCATACAAAAGTCCACAAAATTGGTCGATCAGCTGATTCAAGATTCAAGATATTATTTCAAAATAGGTGCAAATTACACTCTTCCTGATAGACGTAAAATAGTGATTACATAATTTCATTTGTAAAAAATCAAGAAATACACAATCATTAGTTAATAACGTCAAATTCCAATCCGTGATATAAAAAAAAAACTAATAATGTCATTAGAACATGAAAACAATATGACACGAGAAGTTATACAATAAAATTATTGAATGGTGTAGGCAAGTACACACGGACAGCACCCGGTCACGAGTATAACGCGATAGTCAGCCATAGCTCCTCTCAACCATATTAGAGGGAAAGGAACGACCCGAAAGGATCGATTTGTATGAAGAGTTACTTACAAACATTGTTCAGTATGATGAGTCTTTTTGTATAGAACCGTTTGTTTTCCGATGAACAAAAAATTAAAAATTTAAAATAATTATGTGTTTATGTTAATCAATCACACTCTTGTCTGCGTCTCTTAGATGTAAAAATTCGTATGTATGTATACCTTTCGAGTTTCCGTGGTACAGCATCTCCAATTCATCCCATCCTAAGCCTTTTATTGAAAGTTTTTATAAGTATCCTATTTCTTTTTTTACCCATTCGAGTGATTGACGACTTATTTATAGGATAATATTTGTTCAAGCGGTACAATGAACATAATAGACCAACGGACAGTCACGCTAGTCTCGTTAGGGGCAGATTAAATCCTTTTTTGTTTGGAATGGTAGCTGATTTTTTATTTTTTTATTAACTAACATACCTACATAAGATTTCAAAAAGGTTTGGTAAATAAAATATAAGTACTCATGGGTAGGTATGTAGTATTTGACGCTTTTTTTGGATCCACAATTAAGTGACAATGATGCCGAAGATGGAGGCGGGCTTACCAAGATTCACCAACGCAATGGGGATCTGGCTATCTTATCTTCAAGCCAGAACACATCAATGCTGTTAACACTGATGTTTGGCGGCAAGATTTAGATAAGATGGTGGTAGCTAGCCAGGCGGGCTATGATAATGCCCTACCAGCAACTGAGTTTAAAAAAGTTGACCCCGCCGGGAATCGAACCCGCGACCTCCTGATGTGAACACACAACCACCACGGAGGCGGTTAAAATACCTTCGTATTTAATTTTCTTTTTTATTCACAATTGGTAAACCCTTGACAACATCTCACCTGATGGTAAGTGACGACGTTGCCGAAGATGGAAGCGGGCTCACCAAGATTCCCCAACGTAATGGGGAACTGGCTACATGCCGAAACACACAAATGATATCAACATTGATATTTGATATAACTTTTTACTAAAACATTTGTTCGTCAGTTGACGATGACGTTGGTGCAAGGAATCCAAATTAAAGTTTATTAATAGGAAAATTCGTTTCTGATACTCTGTGAGTGTGGTGTTGTTGTATGATGTTGTTATTATAAGTATATTTCATGCGCTAAAGACATAATGCATAGATATTTAGAATGTACTAGATTTTGCCAGCGGCTTCGCTCGCGTGAACATAGTTTCTAGTACTGTCTTCGAGGGTGCGCAGTAAGCAAGCCGCAAGCGGATCGCGATCGTAGAAAAAAGTAGCCTATATGTTAATCCAGGTCCTTTGTTTACCTACCAAATTTCAGCCAGATACATTCAGTAGCTTTTGCGTGAAAGAGTAACAAACAACCATAAATACAAACTTTCACATTTATAATATTTAGCTTTTGCCTGCAGCATCGCCCGCGTGGACATATTTTTTATGACTGTCTTTGAGGGTGAGTGGTGCGCGAGTCGTAAGTGGCTCGCGAGCATGGACATGAATTTTATCCTGATCCCTCAGGAACTATATCGGGCTACTCTGATAAGCAGTCTTGTCACTTCCCACACCCTCAACTAATTCTCTACAAAAAAAAAACTTCAATCTGTTGCTTCGTTGCGACGTCGACGTGTGCGAGTGTGGAAACTATTTTTCCCCAGATTCCTCGGGAACTATATCAGGGTAAACTGTTTAGTAAATAATGTCATTTCCCACCCCCTCAACCATCTTGTGCAAAAAATCACAGCGATCTATTAATTCGATGCGATGTTAAAGAAAGTAACCAAAAAAAGTGTATTTTTTCAGTTTCCTTAGGAACTGCATCGGGCTATGCTATTTTCACGGGATAAAAAGTAACCTATGTCCTTCCCAGTGACACAGACTACTTGCATGCCAAATTTCAACAAGATTGGTCACGGTTTTGAAGCGTGAAAAGGAACAAACAAACACATTTTCACATTTATAATATTATTAGTAAGGATAATATAGAAGGAAGGATTGGTGAGTGATATCATTATCAATACATAATCCTTACTAACATAATATTATAAATGTGAAAATATGTGTTTGTATTTTTTTACCTCTTCACGCTTCAACTTCTTAACCAATGATGACGAAATTTGGCACGGAGAGGTAGCCTGTGTCATAAGAAAGGACATAGGCTACTTTTTATCTCGTGAAAGTAGCTTAGCCCGATACAGTTCCTGGGGGAACTGAAAAAAGGCCCTTTTTGGTTGATTTCATTACCATCGCAAAGAAGAAACGGATTGTTGTGATTTTATGCTCAGAGATAGTTGAAGGGGTGGGAAGTAAAATAAACTTTTAATTATCATAGCCTGAGATAGTTCCCGAGGGATCTGGGGAAATGTCATTTCAAGGCTCGCGCACGTCGCGTCGGTGTCGCAAGGGAGCAACGGATTGTCGTGGTTTTTTCATAAAAATAGTTGAGGGGGTGCGAACTTGCGAAGTGACATAGACTGCTAATCAAAATAGACCGATATAGTTCCCGAGGGATCTGTAGTAAACTCCTGCCTACGCCCGCACACCTATCACCCTCAAAGACAATCATGAAAAAAAATCCCACGTGAGCAAAGCCGCGGACAAAAACGAGTCAAATATAAATTATTGGATAAATCAAATACATGCAAGTCTATCATAAGTAAATAGGGTGCCTACCTTTCCTACTAACATTCACTTAGCCTATATTCAATATAATCTCAATAATTTTATACTTATCTATCCATCGGTATTTTAAAGCGAATAATCGATCAATGGCGAATCGAGAATGATGATACGATCAAGTCACGATTTGACACAATCGATTTAAACTGAATCGATTTATTCTGAGTCAAGGTCAAGATTTGTGGATCTATTTTTAAAAGAGGTGTCTGCTAGCGGTTTGGCGGTCAACCGATTTGTTTTTGTTTCTGACAAGTGCAATAGGGCTAGTTTGGAGGTGAGGTTAAATGAGGGAAAGCCATTAAGCATAGGCTTTCCCTCATTTAACCTCACCTCCAAACTAGCCATATTGCACTTGGATGGACATGGTGGACATCATCCGTTTGATGGTTCCGATGATCACGACAGCGCAACAAACTTTTGTGACATGGCTAGGGCCGCCGCCTCCTGTCCGGGAGGTCGTGGTTCGAACCTGCCGGCTGCCACGTACAAATGTGATTTCGAATTTAGATTTCATATGTACGTTTATTCGACGCTCTTACGGTGAAGGAAAACATCGTGAGGAAACCTGCACACGCCTGCGAAGAAACTCGCAGGTTGTGTGTGAAGTCGATCAACCCGCACTGGGCCCGCGTCTAATTCAGGATTAGGGCGATCGGGACTTAGTCAACCACGCGGGCCCAGTGCGGGTTGGTCAACTTCACACAACCTTACGGTGAAGGAAAACATCGTGAGGAAACCTACACCAACTCGAAGGTTGTGTGTAAAGTCGACCAACCCGCACTGGGCGCGTGCGCCCTCGCTGGGGGCGTATACGAGCTGATATGAAACTTGAAATTATCGCTTCCGGATTCAAACAGTTTATCGCTTTGATCCAGCGCATCTTCGCCGCATTGTCACGACAAGCCGGATTCACACGTGATTTTAAATTTGGAACGTTGTCGTGTGTCATGGCGGCCTGGTTCCGTTCCACGCAGACCGCATATTTACTGATAATGCCGTCACGAAGATACGGGGTTAGATGGGGCAGGTGTAGGTATGAGAAAAAGATTTTAGACTAGAGATACTTCCGAGCAAATGATATAGGAAGGCATTTTGTTATATCGGCATATTCTTTTCTTTCCTGTACATAGATCGGCTTCAGTTTTTAACCGATTTCGAAGGAGCAGTTTTTCAATTCGACAGCGTTTTTTGACGTGATAACATGAACGCCTGTATCAACTTGTATGAATGGAATTCGGTTTTATTAACATGTTTAGCTTTACCAATCGAAATGTATAATAATTATGGTACGCTAAAGTTTTTAAATAATCGCAAAAATATTTTTGAAGTGAAAACTTCTTTATCGGCGTTGTGCACTTTTTTTGTAATGTCATGTTTGTGTACGATAGCGCAAAAAATATTGTATTCTACCACATAAATTATAGTACTTTTATACTGATAATCAAAGCAATTCGTGCAAAATTATTCCCTAACCATTCCAAAATATCAAAAATGCACAACGTTAATATTCAAGTTTTCACTTCTGCCGGCACTCCCGGAGTGCAACCCTTTTATTTTTATTGATCGATATCGATTTAAAATAAAAAAGAATGAAAATAAATTTATTTGATTTGATTACACAGCTCTACAATTAATATTATTATTTCCCTGGATATTTTAGCAAATTTTGATGTTTTCAAGTGCCCAGATTACGAATTTATTCATGAAAGTATTTAATGTGCTCTTGTTTCTATGATTATTACATATCTTATATTTTGATCAACTATCGGCTTGTTAGTAATAAAATTTATTTTCCCATTTATGATTAAAGTTCTGCACAAAAAAAAACAAGAGCAAACCTTACAAAATCATCGATAGTTTCATGAATTGTGAGCATAAATATATCCAAAATCGATCCTAGGGCAACAAAACCACTGTTGTAGGGTAGACCAGTGTTATTTGAAAAAAGTAAGAGTTCCCTCTCTCAAATGTCTGCGTGATTTCATCTTATACTTACCTGAATGTCTTTTCATCTTCCACAGTAGACAGTCGCGAGGTGCGCCCCGCAGCGTGTACTCGTACCGAAGCGCAGTAGCCCCCTCAGTTGCCTCCACGCACCGTTCCAAGGTCTCCAGAAAGGTAAAACCACTCTTCCATCCGTATCCATCATCATCAGCCTTAGGGCACACCCTGGACACTTCATACAACGGGCCAGAAATGATATTTCAAAAAAGGAATGACGGAACAAACAAAATGGTGGCATAATCCTTTACGTTCGACAACCAAACTGTAACCAATCTGTATCAATGTGGGTGACTAGAAGGATGAGGTCGCAATATAGAGAGCGGCAGGGTGTGTCCATACTGTATGTTAGTACTAATATAATACTTTGCTTAGGGTTAACTTTAACAACAATTTGTACGGCTGCGTTATAACATAGCTGTAGTTAACAAAGCATCAAATACATTTGTGTTGCACCATATACAAAATGTAATACAATTGGTGTAGGAGCCGTTACTGGGGCTTCTACTCGTCATACTGAACAACTTTTCCCTAGAAAGCCGTAGTTTTATCGCAAAAGTTTTTTGAACTGTTCATACAAATCGTCGTGGGAATCCTTGGGGGAGGCCTTTGTCCAGCAGCGGACGATTTACTGATGATGATTTACGGACTGATATGATGATGATACAAATCAATCAGCTGATTAACTTTTGTGCATTTTGGTACGGAGCGCCGATTTTTTTTATGATTGATGATAGGTTCATTGAGAAAAGTTGCTCAGTATGATGAGTAGAAGCCCCAGTTGACTTCTTCTGCACCAATTTTATTACATCCTGTATAATATAGAATGTTTAATCGCCATAAATGCAAAGTCCAGAAACTTTTTATTACCCGACTGCGCCAGAAGGAGGATGTATGTATGTATGTATACAGGGTGTGAAAAAATTGGTGTAGGACCCGTTAACTGGAGGTTTGACTCATCGTACTGAACAACTTTCCCCAAGGAATATAGTCAATTCTCAAAAATAAATTTGAACCCTCTATACTAAAGTGCACAAAAGTGGTCGATCAGCTGATCGATTTGTATGAAAAGTAAATTTTTTTTTGCGATTTCAGCATAGTCATAGAACAAAAGTTGTTCAGTATGATGAGTAGAAGGCCCAGTTAGCGGGACCTACACCAATTTTGTTACAGCCTGTATTTATTTCTTTGGCACGCTCTGTAGTGGCTTGATGGATTTCGGAGTGCGAGGTGTCGTTAGAGTCGTCTTGATCCCGTAAGTGACATAAGATACATTTTTACACGACTAGCCAAAAAAGGGAGGTTAAGTTTTTAATGTCGGAGTGCTAGGTGTCCTTAGATTCGTCTTGATCCCGTGAATAATATAGGTTACATTTTTTTTCAACTGGCCAAAAAAGAGAGGTCGGAAAGTCGGGTTTTTTAACTTTTAATTAATTCGTTTAGTTATTATTTGTCTAACTTGCTGCAAGTTAGAAAAATAATAACTAAACTTGCTGCAATTTAGACAAATAATAATTTAAAAACCCGACTTTCCGACCCCTCTTTTTTTGGCCAGTTGGGAAAAAATGTAACCTATATCATTAACTAGCATGGTCTACGAAATCCGGCCGTTGCTGGGATATTACTAGATTAAATAATCAAATGTGCTTATGGAAGTATCCGGCTGTGAAACTTGAACCTGCGCCCACGATCCACGAATCCGTGGTGTGATCTCACGAACTGATCCATCGTGATCTAACGCGTTAGATAGATTTTATCTAATGCCAGGTGGTTTTTTTATTTGTTTTGCAACTTGATTTGCACTTCTAGTTGTTCAAACTCGTAAAAAGGATTGTGAACATACGAACATACGGCGAAAATTACACTTTTCATGCAAACGGCGATTTTAATTTTCATCTCTTAAAAATTAACCGATTTTGACCAATTTTTGATAGGTTGCCAGTCAGAACAAAAGTAAGGCTTCTAGTTTTGATTTTTTAAATTGTTGATTAAAAATAAATAAATAATTGCCGAAATTAGTTTTGTATGAAAACACTGAACGATGAAAAAATTGAACTAGGGATGACGAATGCTAGTCATCTGAGTTACTTTTAATCATCTGTCAAAAAAGACATTTTGTTCTAGAAATGTTTGAAATACCTAGGCGTGACGTCATACTTTTGCAGCGTCATTTATGTACACATTTTGTGATTTTGATGAATTAAAAATCGAAGACTTGATGGAAAACAAGACGAATAAGGTTTTTCGAAGTTTAAGTAGGGGGGCAATTTAGTGATCAAGAGTCCATAATTTATTTCTGATGCTGTCGTCATCCCTAACGTAGTAAGTATTGAAAAAACAAAAACCTGTAAACATAGCTTTTGTTCTGACTTTTGAATGACAAAATATCAAAAATTTATCAAAATCGGTTTACCTTTATGACGAGAAAATCGCTATCGCCGTTTTTATAAAAAGTCGCAGGTTCACAATATGATACGATCGAGAAGAGATGGCGGTGGTGCTGGGCCGACACCACAGAAAAAATGGCCGTTGGGGCAGTAAAGTTTGCGAGTGGCCACCGCGCAACGGAGGACATAGCGTAGGAAGATTTCGCACTTGGTGGACCGACGACCCAGTGAAGGTCGCGGGAAGCGCAGGACCTGTCGTTGTGGAAATCCTTGGGAGAGGCCTCTGTCCAGCAGTGGACGTCTTTCGGCTGATATAATGACTAAGTATTAGTAGCTGAAAAGTAGTTAGGTATAGTAACTTTGATTATTAAATCATTGGGGGTTGTATGCATAATTGTCAGGCGGGTTGGAAATCGTATTTTGGTCCCACGGATCTCCTCATTTCTGATTCGATTGCGTAAGGAAATTCCGAGCATAGCTCGCTCCATTGCCCTTTGAGTGACCTAGAGCCTTCTTATGAGGCCCATAGTAAGCGACCATGTCTCAGTTCCGTATGTCATCACTGGCAACATCCACTGCTTAAAGACCTTAGTCTTGAGACACTGCGGTATTTGGGACGTATTTGGACGACTAATATAATACTCCGCTGAATTACATTTTTGCTTGACAATTCCAGGCAGGGGTAAAAGTGGATGCCATGGCCGCGCCTAACCCGTTCTGCCCCAACGTGAAGGGCATGTGTTGTCTCATGCTTCTCCTCAACCTGGGGCTCATCCTGGTCACCCTGGGCTTCGTCATCGTGCTGCAGTTCTTTGAGCCAGTGTTTGTGTGGTAAGACAATTTTATCATCTACCTAGCTGGGTCGATACACTCAAATCATCCTGCTTCGGTTTTACCCGACTGTCCGTGAAGTGGGTGATGTTTTTCAGGTGTAAGTTATCTAAAATAATCATCATCATCAGCTCATATACGTCCCCACCGAGGGGCTCGAGTCTACCCTGAATAAGGGCAATCAGGCCTTAGTCGACCACGCGGGTCCAGTGCGGGTTGGTCGACTTCACACACAACCTTCGAGTTTCTTCGCAGGTGTGTGCAGGTTTCCTCACGATGTTTTCCTTCACCGTTAAAGCAATCGGTGAGTATACGTATGTACGTAAGTTTCTAAAAACTCATTGGTACATTGGCCGTCCGGATTTGAACCCGGCACCGACCCGACCAAGTCGTTACCGGTTGAGCCACCGATCTCAAATAATAGTGCGTTTTTATTATAAGATGCCACTAAGGTACGTAGCCACTTACAAGATGAGTAAAGGACTTAGTACTATGCCACTAAGGTACGTAGCCACTTACAAGATGAGTAAAGGACTTAGTACTATGCCACTAAGGTACGTAGCCACTTACAAGATGAGTAAAGGACTTAGTACTATGCCACTAAGGTACGTAGCCACTTACAAGATGAGTAAAGGACTTAGTACTATGCCACTAAGGTACGTAGCCACTTACAAGATGAGTAAAGGACTTAGTACTATGCCACTAAGGTACGTAGCCACTTACAAGATGAGTAAAGGACTTAGTACTATGCCACTAAGGTACGTAGCCACTTACAAGATGAGTAAAGGACTTAGTACTATGCCACTAAGGTACGTAGCCACTTACAAGATGAGTAAAGGACTTAGTACTATACAGGATGTAACACAAAAGTGTGGTGATACTTAAGGTTACTCATCAAACCTCCATAAACATCATCCATACTCATCAAACATCAGTCCCTCTGTTAACTCTTTCAAAATCAAACTTAAAGAGCATCTTCTTTCCCTACAAAACGTGTAAGCTCATTTGTATACATTTACTTTAGTAAGAATATCAAATATTCTAGTTTTAGGTAGGTATTACGTATAATATTAATTTATTTACTATAGGTATGTATTATTGATGTGTAACATCTTTGCTCTCGCTTTCCTGCAATTTGTGGGTGTGATTTCGTGAAATGGGACGGAAATGTGTAACATGGGACGGAAATGTGTAACAGGAAGTCGCGAAAGCGCGGAATTCTACTTTACGAGAGTCCGACTCGCACTTGGTCGGTTTTTTTCGTCACTGTCAGATCCGCCACCCAGGTACAATATCGTCATCAAATCTAACTAACCTAAAGTATTTTGTCACCATGTTACACATCATATGCGAGTACTGTAGGTCTCGCTCGAATTTTTTTTATGTGAGTATTTAGTATAATTTTAGGTACACACAGGTTTGCCCCCCGTCCTTTGAATTCCCATAACATCCGGAAAGGGTGACTGAAAGAGATCTCTTAAAGAGATAAGTCCACCTTTGTATATGTCCTTTCTAAGAGTTTTTCATGTAAATATTTGTGTGCAATAAAGAATATATAGGGTGACTTTTAATTAGTTCTTGATAGCAAAGGATATGAATGTACTCGTGATTACAAACAACTTTCCCAAAGAAACTATATGTCAAATATGAAAAAAAAATTTTGGTCCTTGATACATTTTTGCCGATTTGATAACTTATTATGTATCGAAGGCGAAAATTTTTTTTCATATTTCACATATAGTTTCTTTGGGAAAGTTGTTCGTAATCACGAGTACATTCATATCCTTTGATATCAAGAACTAATTTGAGGTCACCCTATATATATATCAAACTAAACAACTTTTGTTTTACAATTTTACTTAAATCGCGATCTTTTTTTCGGTTAGCTGACAGGCCGGTTTTGTTTTGGGGGTCAAATTTGTTTTGCTTATTGGTCATAGGTTTCTTGGAGAAAGTTAATCAATTTGACGAGTAGAAGTCCACCTTTATGTTAATTTTTTTTATTCACAATTGGTAAGCCCTTGGCATCATCTTACATCCTATATATCGATAGGTATGCGATGGTGACTCAGTCAGACAAATAGCCAAAATTACACTGTATCACTGTGCTCAGATGGCCGTTGGAGTATTAAAGTTCTCGAGTGGCGACCACGCACCGGAAAACATAGTTAAGCGATGACCTGGTGAAGGAAACCGCTGGATGAGGGCAGCGCAGAACCAGTCGTCGTGGAAATCCTTGGGGGAGGCCTATGTCCAGCAGTGGACGTCCTTCGGCTGATATGATGATCCTGTGCTCATGATAGGGCTGCCAAGTTATACGTCTGTCCCACAGTCATAAGATCACGATAAGAAAGGCTATTATCGTGTGGCACTACTGTGCTATCCAAAGATACATATAGACATCGGTTACCTGGAGTACTTTTAATAGTCCCTACTCTTCCCTACGTCCCTACGTCTGGAGTTGCACTTAGCACCGCCCACAGGTAAGTAACTAAGTAAGTAAATATACTTTATTGCACGCCAAAAAACAATACAGGACTTATAATTTGTAATATACATAGAATACAAAGGCGGCCTTATCGCTTTAAGCGATTTCTACCGGGCAACCTTAAGTTAGGGATTGAAAGACAGGTAAACTAGTACAGGATGGCAGCAAATTCAAATTTTAAACGATCTATCTTTTTTTTATTATAACTAATAGAAATAAATAAAAGTAAAAAAAAAACAAGTTTATAAATAATAAACAAAAATACATATATACATACATACACATACATACTATACATATACAGGGTGTAACATAAAGGTGTGGTGATACTTTAAGGTGGGCTTGTACCCATCAAACAGAACAACTTTCTCCATGGAACCCATAGTCAAATCGCAAAAAAAAATTTGAACTTCCCATACTAAGTTGGCTGATCAGCTGATCGAGTTAGTATGGGAGAGCCAAATTTTTTTTTGCGATTTGACTATGGGTTCCATGGAGAAAGTTGTTCAGATTGATGGGTACAAGCTCACCTTAAAGTATCACCACACCTTTATGTTACACCCTGTATAAACACGCAAAATATCAGTGAGAAGTTTCAGTAATTACAAAGCTTAAAGTAATGAATAATGATCCTTGAGTCTCTTTTTAAATGAGTATACAAAGACTCAGCCGTTCGGATGGAAGCAGGAAGTAGGTTCCACAGACGCATTGATTGAACCATAAAGGATTTGTTTAGAAAGGTCTGTGGCATCACCCGCTGTCAGGTGCAGGTCATTTTAAATCAAGTGATTTTTATATACAGGGTGTTACAAAATTGATGTAGGACTGGTGAAGGGTTTACTGGGGCAGAAGCTAATTAACTAATCATACTGTGCAACTTTCCCCAAGGACCCCAGTCAGTTCTCCAAAAAAAAGTTTTATAAGTTTTGACCCTGCAAGTGCTCCTGGTAAGGTGTCAGTTACGTTACATAGTTACAGTGTCGCAAGTTCAATGGTTTTTTTTCCCATCTCTAATACAATTTTATAAGTTTTGACACTGCAAGTGTTTCTGGCAAGGTGTCGGTTACGTAACATGGTTACAGTGTCGCGACTTTAATGGTTTTCCCATCTCAAAAATGCCTGACACGCCTAAAGAAGTTTTCACTTCAATAATCGACGCTCCATACAAAAATGCTAAAAATTGGTCATTACGATTTTACTGCATGAAGAGTTTAATATTTTTTTTACGAAATGACTAAGGGTCTTTCAAAGTAGTTCAGTATGATGAGCAGAAGTCCCAGTTAACGACTCCAAACCTCACCAATTTTGTTACATTCTGTATATCCAAGTTTCCCCACGATGTAAGTACCTAACTAGTGGAATGTCATAAATTAATATTACGACACGGTGTCTTAAAATTTAACCTCTTAACAGTCGGTCAAAAACCTAAATTATGTGAACCGTTACCACTCCTTTTCTTATTTCTCACTGCGTACCGTTTTACGTACCAAAACGATTTTTAATGTCCGCCAGATAATCTTTCACGCTCTGAATCAATTGTCGCATAAACCACAGTATTATGAATGCCCACATACCGCGGTCTGGTTCAAAAGTATTTAGGTAGGTTATGGGCCCGCTGGAGTTCATAAATCCCATACAAACGTAGTCTTTGATTCATTCATTAGTTACACGTAAAGAAAAAGACAATTGTCTCTGTCTTTTTCTTTACGCGTAAAGAGTAAAGAAAATATCCACATTTTTGCAGTTTTTCAACGTTTTTTTTGTTTCAATTAAAAACTACAATTAATTTCAAGAAATCCAACTGGCATATTGAAGTGTGTGTTTAGACTAATCGACTAAGAAAATTTAGAAATACTAAATCCGTCTGGTTTGCCTGTAGAATGCAAATCTCTGTTTTAAAAGAGGTATTATTTGATATTTTCTTATCTGTTATAAAAGTAAACATATCGTGTTTCTGCAACTGACAAAATAAAGCCATTAAAATGAATAATCATTTCAATGGCTTATAAAATATCAATTTAACATGTTTATAATTGTTGAAAAAAGTCAAGATCCCTGCGACCATAGTTTTCAATATCAATTTTGTTATAATTTTATATCGATAAACGGATAAGAGCGTCGGTGACGTAACGGCTAGGCCGACACCTCTTGTCCGGGTTGTCGTGGTTTGAATCCCGCCACGTACCAATGTATTTTCGATTTTCTAATTTGCGCGTTTATCCGACGACGCTCTTACGATCAAGGAAAACATCGTGAGGAAACCTGCACACGCCTGCGAAGAAACTCGAAGGTTGTGTTTTTAAAGTAATATTTTTTAATCTTTGGTTGTGTGTAAAGTCGACCAACACGCACTGGGCCCGTGTGGTCGATAAGGCCCGATTCAGAGTAGACTCGAGCCCCTAGGTGGGGACGTAAATGAGCTGATATGATGAGTCGGATGACATTTATCTGGGTCGATATCGCAATACATTTTTGAACAATTAAACAGATTTCCATTATAAAACAGTGGAAGTTTTCAGATTTTTGCCCTGAAAACCCGTCTTTTTCACTCAACTCGTTAATCTATGATCAACAACGTTAAAAAACTGGAAATATATTCCCAGTTTTTTCCCGTTTACGGACCCTACACCAATTTTTATTACATCCTGTATAGAAAAACAATTCCAAAGAATAATAGACATAGGACCCAGAAAAACTACGCATCATAATAATTTCTAATAAATTTCTTCCCTTTTCTAGGATCCTAGGAATAGTCTTCCTGATCTTCGGCTTCATCACACTGCTTGGCAGCCTCATCTACTGCGTCGTGCTCTGCCGCGAGAACCCCTATCCGCGGTACCCAGACGACTTCTACTGGACCCACCACTGGTCCAAGACCATAGGCCCTTCGGAGATACACTACAGCTCGGAGAAGCCTTACCGGCAGAACGGGCACAGCGATAGATATAATAAGTATAACGGGAAGTACTCTGATCGGGAGAGTGCGAAGGGATATTCCGATCGGGAGAGTAAGCTAAGTAGGTATTGAAGAGGGTAAAACTTTGTTTGACAAAATTTGCGAAAGCCTCTGCGGTAATCAGCCCTTCCTAATTATCTACACTATTACCACAGTATTACGATATGGCTTACAGTAGCGCAACGTCTTTGATGTCGCACGATCACGCACGGCAGTACTAGCCTGTAGCCAGCCAGGCAAACTCGCGGAGCAAGAACCCTTCCGTTGCTCTGCGTAGTACATTCGTTGCACTACTGTAAGCCGCTATATATTGTAATACTGTGCTATTACCCTTATCGCTCCTTCCTTAACGAGTCAGTTGCGTAGGTACATAGTAGGTACCTACTTCCTCCCTACCGAAAGTATTCGGTTACGGTGTTTAAGAAATTACACGGATATTTCGGAATAAACTACCAAAAAAAATTATTTCATCCACTATTGAATTTTGACTTAACGGTATCTTTATCGCAACTTGATTCTGTTTTTCGGCAACATAATAATATGATACGTAGCTCGTAGAATAGATTGTCGTCGAGAAAGGCCTCCCGCTCGTTGGACCGATGACTTGGTGAGGGTCGCGGGAAGCCGCTGGATACAGGTCTGCGCTGCCGGTCGTCGTGGAAATCCTTGGGGGAGGACTATGTACGGCATCCTTCGGTTGCTATGATGATGTACGTATGATCTTGTGAATTTGTGTCTTTTTTACCCAGTTTATACTTATCGAGTCAGATATTCTAAGTGTAAAGAGAATAAACACCTACGATTCTGGTTACTACTAAGAATAGCATTAATAACCTTAAAAATAACAAAGTAGGTACCTACCTACTCATTGCAGTTTACCATAAAATCATAAAATCTTGTAAATGACAAATATTTTTAATGGGAATAACAATAAAAAATATATATTGTACTGTGGAATGTTTTAACAATAAGATAATGTATATTTATGAAGGTACTTTTTCGATAATTAACATTAAATGTAAATAATAAAATAAATTTTAGAAGTAATTAGGTAAGTAAGTTTCATATAAACTCCGAAACAAATGCCATATTAATTCTTATTTACCTGATTTAATTTTTTTTTAGAAAACAATGATTGTGTCAAAATAATTGAATTATAGGGGAAATAAATATAACCACGTGTTAATTGTCAAATTAATATATGATACAATAAAATTAATTTTAATTAAAAATCCAGCGTTTTATTACATCCTAAAACCGACACATTCCGTCAAATTAAATACATTGTAAAGTCAAGGAAGACAAAAATAGACAAGGTTGCCGTTAAGTATGAGTTTGAAGGCCTTTCCTTAAAAATCCAAGGAAATGAAAGTTATTATAAACTAAAACTTTAACAAACCCCTATTTCTTTCACCGTCTATCTTTAACCTACGAGGGGTGTTGAATATTAAGTGATAATTCGATACATTCTCCTTGGAAAGAAAAAAAAATACTGGCAGGCATAGTCCACACGTTTGATATGATGATATAAAAAAGCAATCAATTCTCTTTTCAACCGACTTTAAAAAGGAGGAGGTTCTCAATTCGACTGTATTTTTTTTGTATGTTTGTTACGCGATATCTCCGCCGTTTGTGAACCGATTTTCAAAATTCTTTTTTTATTCGAAAGAGTATACTCCCGAGGGGGTCCCATTGTTACCAAGTCAGGATCTGATGATAGGATCCTAGGGAAATCGAGGGCAACCCTCAAATTGTATAGGCAAGTTTTAAGTTTTTCATGTATTTTCTTAAATTATTTAAGTATTTGCGTGTGGTAGTCATCATCTCATGTTGATGAGCTGATGAAGGAAGGTACAGCTCCTTAACGGTTAGGAGTTGGAGGATAATTCTTCAAAAATTTTACGTAGATACGAAGGCACGTATAGACCAACAGTTGTATTTTTTAAAGTTATTCAGATGAGCTGTTCATGGAAGATTTAACTCCTTAACTTTCATGCTATTGGAAGCCACAGGAATCTGTATCTGTTTAATGAAACACATGCATTATAATTTGATGGTTCCTGTTGCCGATTGGGTTTAACGTTGTTAGTTAGATAGCAATATCACTAAAAATAAAAATAAAAGTTTAAAAAAACTAAAATCTGACTTCAAAATGAAATTCACTCAAAAGTATGAAATAATATTATTACACTTAGATACACGACATTAACCAACAGTAACGAAATCAAAGGTGGGTACGAATGAAATTAGGGGCCTAAAATTTTTTTTGAGGTCGGTGTCAGCAATGCCATAAGTAAAATGTGATTAGCTATGTGCTGGTACCGACCTCAAAAATAAATTTAGGACCCTAATTTAATTCGTAACACCTTTGATTTCGTTACTGTTGGTTAATGTCGTGTATCTAAGTGGAATAATTATTTCATACTTTTGAGTGATTTTCAAGTCGGTTTTATATACTTTTATTTTTGTTTTTTCAAATTTAGAAGTCATTTGTTTGCGTCGTCGGTGTCAAAACGTGTTCTTAAAAGTAGATAAATTTGATTTATGCGCGGTAATAAAATATCTTTCTGCATAAAAAATTTTACTACGGAGCACATAAATTAGGACTTAGCAACATTAGGGGTTCATGCTCCTCCATGTCCATATTAATATATATACTTTGTCCATATTCTACGGTTGCGCGTTGGCGTGCTGAGTTCAAGCGACGAAGAACTCACTAACGACGACCCACGCACGGGACGCCGTGACTGAACAAATGACTAAAAAAGCAGAAAACATTGTCTTGGCGAATCGTCGTGTTACTGTTCGTTTTGTAGCAGAAGAAGTGAAGATTTCGATAGGAAGTGTCCATAATTCACGACCATTTGGTTATAAAAAAAAGTGTCAGCGCGCTGGGTGCTCAGAATGCTGTCTGACGCGCAGACAAACGAGACAGAGAATTTCACAAAGCTGTTTGGATTAGTTACAATAAGATCCTGACCGATTTTTGGCTCGATTCATAACTATGCACGAAACATGGCTCCACCCACAGATTAAGAAAAAAATATTGCGCTCCACCATTATGACCTGGAAACGAAAAAACAGTCCATGACTTGGAACATTCCCTCTCGTATATCAACCAGATACGCTAAAACTACCACGTTTATGATATAGCGTCCCCACTTACCTACCCTTGGGCATAACAGTGAAGGTCGCTATTCCTGCCAAAACTATAAGGTGAAGACAAGGACCAGTTACGGTAGGTCTTGCCGCCAAGACGCTTATCCCGGTACTCTGCAAGGCGAGTGCCTCGTGGAAGAGAACCACTACCTACTGTCCAGTTAGGTCCTGGAGCTGTAGGCACGCTCACCTCCCGCGGCTTTCGCTGCTGGCGGTTCGATCCCCGCTTGGGACGCCAGAGAAGCTAGCTCCCACATATCCGGTGTCGGTACCGGAGCTGTAGACACGCTCACTTCACGGCGCTTCGCACCTGTCCAGACTTACTCCTACGCGGCTGGATCGGCCGGAGCAGTATTAGCTTAGCTCTACTTGCTATCCAGGCAAGTGCCGGAGATGCTTCCCTGCCAGTAAACAAACCAGCAGCTCACGTGCCCCGCGTTGTTTTCACCCAGAGTCCACGTGGCGGCTGCGAAAACACTAGTTGCGCGCGGGGAAGGACGCCTGGACGCAACGTGCTTGCCAGGCAACATACATTGCCCAACCCCTGCAACTAACCACATACCACTACGAGTCCTTGACCCAGTCGGGGGACCGACAAGCCAGAGTGCCGAAGGCGATAGATCCAACGGCAGGCAAGCGGTGGGCTACCCCCGACCCCGTAGTACCCTGATCCAAACAGCCGGACCCGTAGTTCCGGCTGCGACCTCGACTTAGCCGGGTAGCTCTAGGCAGAGGGTGACTTGGAACAGACCGTCATCTCCAACTCGGAATAAATTTAAGGTGATTCTATCCGCCGCCGCCGGTAAGATCATGGGCTCTCTTTTCTGGGACGGCCAAGGGGTGGTAATAATCAAATACCTTGCCGCCAAGAGAATCAAGTATACGTTATCAAGAGCCATTATTACGGGGGCTTTGTACGCAGGATAAATAACAACGTTGCGTGAGGAAATACGCAAGAAAGGACGTGGCAAACTCGCTAAAGTTGTTTTGTTTCACCAAAATAAAGCCCCCGCCCCGCGCAATAGTTCATAGTTGCGATGGCTGCCATTCTTGAATGACTAACTTTCTTGAAACTGGCTTCGAATTGATGGAACAACCTCCATATTCACCGGACCTTGCTCCTAGTGATTTCTACCTATTTCCGCGGTTAAGGCGGTAATATTACAAATTTTCATTATTTTTGACGTCAATTACTCCTAAACGATAGAAAATCCAGGGTTGAATAAAATATCCTTATTGTTGATGATGTTCCCTAAAGTCAAAAGCTATTGGAAACACGACTGAGTAGTTTTGGCTCGAAAGAAAAAATCCTAAAGATAGGTTTACACCGTCACTTTCAACTCTATAGATGACTAATGTTTTGAAGTATATTTTTTTTTAAATATACAACAGTATTAGTTATGATAATACAAAGTGAGTAATGTTTTTTTTTTCATTGTAGTTTTTGATTGAAACGAAAAACCATTGAAAAAGTGTAAAAGTGTGGTTATTTTCTTTACTCTTTACACGTAAATAAAAAGACAGAGACAACTATTCCAGTCAATACCTCGCCATAAAGGAACATCTCAGTGTACGTTAGTACTAATATATATACTGTGTCAGTGGCCAGAAATTTGAAGATGATGGATGACGCAGCAGTCGCCGCCGTACACGATTTTTTATGGGATTTTTTAGAAAGGGAATTTTAGGTTTAGAAAAAAGATATACAAAGTGAACAAACCTGAAAGGTGACTTGGTCGAAAAATAAAATAATATTTAATAAAAAATTATTGCGTTACACTCATTATCACTTTTTATTGAACACCCCTCCCAAACACGATACCTCTGCTGTAAGTTAGTAAGGAGTTGGGTATCCTGCAGATTCAAGGTGATGCTGCAGCATCACACAGATAGAGGTTACCATGTTTTTGGAATATCATTGAAGTAACAGGATACCAAATTTCGAATCGATTAGACGTGTGGGAGTTGCCCACATCCCTTCATCAACTAGAAAAGAACTGATATGATCGTCAAACTGCTAAAGTTATTTTATAGAAACCTATTTATTGATTCCAGTCACCTTTCAAACAAAAAACAATCTGAATCGGTTTATCCGTTTGGGAGCTACGTGAGACTACCACACCCTCCTGCCCTCTTGTCTTGCACACCAACTTCTTGGACACCATAAAACATAACCTTTTATTTAAGGTAAAATTATACATGGATAATAAAAAAAATAAAGTACTAGCTGTTTCCCGCGGCTTTACCCGCTTGGACGTTTTTACGACATTTCGAGGATGCACAGTGCGCGAGCCGCAATCGCGGCTCGCAAGCGTGGAAACAGTAGCCTGTGTGTATTGAATTACTACTACTACGTTAGTAGTAGTAATTCAATGCCTGTGTGTTAATCCAGGTCCTAATCTGTCTACCTACCAAATTTCAGCCAGATCCATTCGGAGTTTTTGCGTGAATGAGTAACAAACATACATTCTTACAAACTTTCGCGTTTATAATATTAGTAGGATATTCAAGCCTCATCATCAGTTCAAGTCATCAGACAGAATTTATCATCAGTTGGTGTGCTCTGTCAGTACAAAATAATTTCTTACTTTTTTGAAAGTAGTCTGTTGGTACCTACAAAATATTTCCGCGATGTTTGAAAAAACTGCTTTGTAATGAAATGGTAGCCAAGCCAGCTATGTTGTTAGATACAGTCGCCATCAGATTTATCGTAGCGGGCGAGGTGTTCATATACATATTTCTGAGCAGTGTTGAATTTCAATAAATTATGTACACTAGAAGTTTCTATTAATATCTGAACATCTAATTTGTCATAAATATCTGAGGAGCAGATTTTTCAATATGTAGCATTTTAGGAAAAAGTTCCTCACACACTGTGTGTGAAAAAAATGTTGCCCTGCTGCCCAGATATTTATGAGAAATTAGATGTTCAGATATGAAGGCGCTAAGATCACTCAATGCGAGTAGGTTGATTGATACGTGTTTCAATAATATAGAACGCAAGCCTATTCATTTTAAGTTCAAATCAATGCGGGCTTCAACGCGGCTGTTGCGTTGAAACCGAACGCCCAATTATCGATTTTTACATGTTTTTATTACTTTTTATCACTTTCAGATAAGTTTTAAAAAAATGTGTTCAATTAAAATGAAAGGTCTTAAAGTCACCGATTTTTGTAGGTTTCATTCAACATTAACTATTTGTTTTCAAGAAATTTTGCAATTAATGCCAAAACCAGTGTCTACAGTATATTTTTTTACATCAAAAGTTGTAATATTTTAAAAATTGTTTCCATGGCTTTACAGTCTTTCGATAATTTGAATTGAATATTGTCATTTGACCCATCATCTTAATAATAGAAACTTCTAGTGTACATTTTTATAATTATTTATTTTTTTGTCTCTTAGTTATTGATTTTGTGATGTGTTTGTTTTATCTGATTTTCAATAGATGAGTTTTTTTTTTCAATTCAACACTGCTCAGAAATATTAACACCTCGCCCGCTACGATACATCTGATAGCGACTGTACGAAATTGTTGTAATAGCCCTTATCTGTTAACTTTCCCTACGTCAATTTGCAATAATATTTTTGGACTACTCATACTAATCGATCAGCTACTGACCGATTTTGTTAACTTTTGTATGATTTTTTGCAGAATTGACTAATTGGCTACTTTCTTGGCAATAGTTGTTCAGTATGATTAGTAGAAGCTACTACGTAAATTTTGTGACACCTGTATCACAGTCTAAGAACCTGTATATTATTATTTTACAAGCCACGTCAGCGGCAATGGCATGCATGGCAAGCCTGTGCGTGCGCGCAAGAGCTATATAAGCTTTGTATTAATACGCAAGAAACTTGAATCCTTTGCGATTCCCAAATTGTAAAACTAGAAATGTAATCAGTAATCACAGACGAGATCTTTTATATAAAATTAATATAGCTCGCATAGCGAGGCCCTAAGGGGTTAAAGTAATAAATCTAAATTTAAAAACTAATATAAACACGACTGCATAATAATTTTCGAAAGACCTAAAAAGTTTTAGCTTTTATTTGCACATTATCAATTATTTCGTATTCACATTGTAGGATTGCATTAAAAATAATTAGTCCGCCATCTTGGGTGCGCCGCCATGTTGGATTTAGAATGACGTTACATAGTTAACCATGCATTGTCATCCAAACTGAACGTGTACATAAAATTTCAGCTCCATCGGTTGAAGATATCTACTTAAAATTTGAGTCGCAAGATTTCACCTGAACAAAAGTTTAAAGGTTGTAAAATTAATCCTATGTCACTCAAGGGATGAAGACGAATCTAACGATACCTCGCACTCTAAAATCCATCAAGCCGTTTATCATATAATTATGAAACTTATATATACATTAAGACCTGAATACAATTCTCCTTTTTTGTGTGCAGTCGGTTAGCTCACAGAGCGATAACTCAGAGGTTAAGATAAAAATAAAACGTTACATTCAATTTTTTCAATTAATTTATTTACACATTCCTCAGAACACTAACGTATTACATGCAAATTACACTAATTTCAAAAGAAACAGAAACAATGGCGTAAGAATAACAAAACAAGAACTGCGTGGCATTTTAAGCTTATCCAAAAACAAAACTTATAAAAACAAGACGACCGGGAAAGATATGGAATGAAAAAATCCAAATATAAATAATTAATATCATTTATAGGAAAAATATTAGCGGTTTTTATATTTCATTTGAGCATGAAATATTAAATCAATTAAATTGTTCATAAGTATCAAAATACCATAATTGCAAACCTAGGTAAATAGATTCTCAAAAACAATCTGAAAATCTAATAGGTACCTAGTAATGAAACGATAATCGTTTAAATAGAAAAGAAAGATGAATAGGTTTATAATTAGGATTAAATAGTTTATGTACAAATATCATAGCCGAGTCAGCTAATATAAAATAATAAACTTGAAATGGAAAAAAATCTTGGGAAGACGACTTTAATGTTGAAATAAAATACTTTCCGAATTGACGTAGGGATAGTCAGAAATAAAACATGAGGGTTTACTGTGCTTATAACACAGCTCTACAAAAAAAAATATATTTTTGTTGCCCTGGATATCTAAGCAAATTTTGATGTTTTCAAGTGCCCAGATTACGAATTTATTCATGAAAGTATTTAATGTGCTCATGTTTTTATGATTATTACATATCTTATATTTTGATCAATTATCGGCTTGGTAGTAATAAAATTTATTTTCCCAGTCATGATTCTGCGCAAAAAAAGCGAGAGCAAATCTTACAAAATCATTGATAGTTTCATGAATTGTGAGCATAAATATATCCAAAATCGATCTTATATATCTAGGGCAACAAAACCACTGTAGACTAGTGTGATGCTACAATAGGAATCTTAGTTTTCTAACGCAACCGAGAAATCCGAGCAGGATACAGGACTTCCTGTTGGACCAACCATTTCGCACAGCTAGTAATATTCCCGTTGACACAACTACGCAACAACACTTTTTAAGAATATGTACCTGTGTTTACAGCGAGTCAATGGTCTCACTCTTATGTACCTCGTATTTTCTGTACATCCTCATGTCTTGACAACATGACTCATGTCTAGCCTATGCTTGTCCCTTTGGTTAGGAAGTTAGGATTCCTGAATCCAGAGTAGTGTACGCACTAACAGAGACATCTAAAAAACACGACAGAAAAATAAATCAAAATTAATTATATTTAAAAATGGCAAGTATTTACAGATATCGTGGTACTTTTTATATGTCATTCCCAAGCTTTCCGATTCCAAATTAATTATCCGCTGTCAGATTTATAAATCTCAATTACAGATTACCAGAGCGATAAATAAAACTAACAGTCTAAAAGAATTATTCGAAATTCCATTTTAGTTTGATAAATTGTGGACTGGGCACAAACGTACCAGACGTTGTCCTGTTTATCAGTAATTTTAAATCATCGTATCGAAAATAATATTTAAATAAGATTATAGATACAAGATTCTCGTAAAAATATAATTTAAGAGGATTGTGAAGCCGCGACTTTTCATATAAACGGCGTTAATGATTTTCACCTCTTAAATGTTACCAATTTTTGATAGGTTGTCAGTCAGAACAAAAGCTAGGCTTATACGTTTCGTTTTTTCATCATAATCATCAACATCATATCAGCCGAAAAACGTCCACTGCTGGACAAAGGCCTCCCCCAAGGATTTCCACGACGACCGGTCCTACGCTGCCCGCATCCATCGGCTTCCCGCGATCTTCACCAGGTCGTCGGTCCACCGCGTGGAAGGCCTGCTACGTTTTCCGGTGCGCGTTATTGTGCGGTGTTCGTTTTTTAAATTACTGATTATAAATAAACAAAAAATGGCCGAAATTAGTTTTGTATGAAAACACGAACGACAATAAAATTAAACTTGAACTTATAAACTTCTGACTGACAAAAATTGGTCCAAAACGGTAAAAAGGTGAAAATCGTTAACGCCGTTTGTATGAAAAGTCGCAGCTTCACAATCCTCTAAAAACTATCAAGTTAATAATAATTGTATACAAAGAATACAACTACGAGATTTCATTCACTCTTCAAGCTTTGAACCCTTCCGGTCCAGGAAATGTCAAGTTTCATAACAAAAAATGTCAAAATGTATAAAAAATTACTTCAACATAGAGTTCAAGTGTTAAATTAGGCGGTTGACAGTCACTCTCGATACCGAATTTACAATTTGTCGTGTACAGTGAACGTGCACGAAGATCACTGCGACTTTTCTGCACAAAAACTGGATCTGTAACAATATAATAAAAGTTTAAACCTGCTGAATTTGCAAAAAATCAAACAGGTATGTTGTCATATAAAAGTGAGAAATTCCTTTTTTTATTAACAATTGGTAAACCCATGAAAACATCTCACCTGGTGGTAAGTGACGATGTTGCCGAAGATGGAAGCGGGCTTACCAAGATTCCCCAACGCAATGGGGAACTGGCTATCTTATCTTCATGCCGGAACACACCAATAATATCAACATTAATATTTGGCGGCAAGACTTAGATAAGATGGTGGTAGCTAGCCAGGCGGGCTTAGAAAATGCCCTACCACCAACCAAACCGAGTCTTACAATTGACCCCGCCGGGAATCGAACCCGCGACCTCCCGTGTAAAGCCAGTGAACTTTGCCTCTGAGCTACGGAGGCGGTAAAAAATCGTCGGCCGTCCTAAAGCGCCGCCATCGTATTTGAAATTATTTCTTTAAATTAAATTTCATTAATTTAATGTAATTTCTTTTCTTTTAATTTGGGTATCTTCAAGGCGAGAGTGAATAGGCATTATTTGGGTTTGCGTGTACCATCCTCGACTACATCGTCACTTACCATCAGGTGAGATATAGTCAAACGTACTCAAATTATAAAAAAACTCAAAAAGTATGCTGAATTAATTGTGATCCAATACAAAATGATTTCATAACACAAAAAGCATGACCGGCACAGATTTGGACAGAAGGATCCGCCCGTCTTCATATTTTACTCAGATTATCTTCATAAAAGCAAAAAGTAGCGCCATCTGACATAACTCGTACGAACTAGCGTGGGCAAGAGTTGACGTCAGTGTCGCGCTAAAAGGACCTTGGTAGAATTTTCGCTTTAAAAATGCGATTATTTAATTTGTTTACAAGAAAAAATACAGTGTATGGGTACTGAACGATGATACGATATTCTATGTTTCTTTTTAGCCTTTTTTTCATGATTTTTACAGCCTGTAACAACACAATAAGGTATTTTTATATGGAATATCTTTCGACCGCCCTCTACAATTTCCCGCAGACGACTGAGTCGCGAGTGTGCGAAACTTTCAATTTTCACACCAATTCGCTGAGAGCATTAGTCGCGCGCGTTGGCCGGGTCCTTACGCCAGTAATATAAAAGTCATTGATGACCAGTATTGACAAAAGTGGCAACCAATGTCAGTTAAGTTGATAGTAATTTAGAGTGTTCATGTTCAAGGTAAGTCTATATTTTTGTGTTGTAAAATAATTCTTACTACTTTTAGCTTTTTCGTTTTTTTAATTTAACAAATAATTTAAAATATGATGGCGACGCTAGTGGAGTGGAGTGTGCGTCGTCTTAACGTCTCAGTGGGATAAAGAATGTGGAGAATCCTATGAATCATAATCTTAATAGACATAGGCCTGGGCACTACTGACCTCCAGAGCGCTATCCTGATCACTAGACATCAGTGTCAAAGAAGAATTTTTCGGCCCTAATAGCGCGAACTTTTAGTAAAATGTTGTAGTTTTGCAAATTAAACTACCAATCTATATAAATAAAAGTGAAATGACGTTCGTTGGTAACGCATAACTTGAGAACGGCTAGATTTCGCAAATTTTTGTTTTAAAATGTTCGTTAAAGTCTGAATAAGATTTTTAGGATGAATAAAAAACCAAGCGAACCACTCACGGCTCTCGCACCGCGCACCCTCGGTATCCACGGGGCCGAAGCCGCGGACAACAACTTGTTTATAATAAAAAATATCACTGTGCGTACAGATACGGAAAATAATTATCTCCAATGTATAGTCGCCATCAGATATATCGTAGCGGGCGAGGTGTTCAAATATTTCTTTATAAGTAAGAGCACTTCATTGTTAAGAATGGTGCATGGTGGTAGCCCTATCAAAACCTGGCCAGAGTGACTTGAGATATCTGAGGTCGAACCTGTTACTGCACTATTGCTTGATCAAAAAAAACTTTTTGACAGTTTTAACAATTAGTCATGACATTTGACGGACTCCACATTTTTTTTATAGAACTGTAACGTTGTGCTCTAGCACGTTACAAATAAAATATTTGTTAAACTGTAAATACAATTTTAAAAATTTCTAAAATAAACTAAATTAATATCTAATAAAATAAATTAATAAACCTACGTACTTAAATATAATTAATAATAATGTAATATTAAATCATTATTAAAATAAAACTAAAAACTACATAAATAAATATTACGACGGAACCTCTACGTTCCAAACTAACAGTGCAGCGTTTGGCTTTCTAGCCGCCGCTCGCGCATCCCTAAACCGACGCTGCCACCAGCCACCGAGACTAGGGTGTGGATCAAACCTGCTTCTTCACTCCAAGCATTGCTTGAGCTCTGAAAGCACCTACCTATTGTGAAATTCTAAAATATTTAATTCTACTTTTAACTAATGTGACATTTAGTGTCCTGTTGGAATCCCTCTAGCTAGGGTAAGTTGTAATTTAATTCTAAAACTACAATGTAAGCTGTTCTATTGTGCTTCTGCCAGAGCGTGCTACTAATTTGGGTCGCTGGACCTAAATTACAGCAACGTGCCACTTCGTCTGCATATTCTAAGACGGGACTACGATCAATTCCAGGCCCTAAGGACGATCTAAGGATCTTCACGAACAACCTTGAGATATTTTGAGAAATTTGAAGGGCGTCTTCAATATCTGCGGGTCTTCTCATCATTTTGATATACCTGCCGAATTGCTACTACTGAAGCGTACCAAGTCCCTGGAAACCTACACTACGTGCCACCTACATGCGACTAAGGCCAGTCACCCTACCTACCTATCTATACGAGTATTATGGACGTTCTGCGGTATATGAGATTATGAGGGCGGAATAATAAATTAATTCTAAACTTAAATTTGTTTTTTAACCCACTCTAGATCTGTCTCTGCGGACCCTAAAACGTCGCAGAACATATAGAATTAATTTGATGGGGCCACCTACAGCATGCGTCACATAATGTGGCAGCTCTTGGCTCAGGCTGCGTATTAATTTGCCTACCATGTTATCTTCACTCGTCGCTGTCCGAGCCTGAAGGTGTACTTCTTGTTCAGCTCAGCTCGGGCAGTGCTACTAATCGTAGAAGCTGGCGACGCAAGGAACTACTCGTCAGGTCCACAATCGTAGGTACTTTGTCAAACTGAACTCACCACACATTTCTTCACTCGTCGCTGTCCAAGCCATCACTGAAGGTGTGCTTCTTGTTCAGCTTAGCTCGGTCAGTGCTACTAATCGTAGAAGCTGGCGACGCAAGGAACTACTCGTCAAATCCACAATCGTAGGTACTTTGTTAAACTGAACTCACCACACATTTCTTCACTCGTCGCTGTCCGAGTCATCACTGAAGGTGTACTTCTTGGTCGGCTTAGCTCGGACAGTGCCTCTAGCCGTAGACGGTGGCGACGACGCCAGGAATTCCTCGTCAGATGCGGAATCGTCGGAACCCTTCTTTTTTTGCTTCTTGCGTGGGTTGGCCGCCGCCTTTTTCTGTTAATAACATATTTTTTTTGTTAATAGGAACATTTTTTCAATTCTTTTTTTTAATATTTACTATTTTCTAAGAAGTATAGAAACGAAACGAATGTAATATATTACAAGTAATGAGGACCATCCACGTAGAACAATATTTCTAAATGGTTTTAATAAATGAAAGTACATAATATTTAGAAATGCTAACTACTGATTTATGTTACATTAGTATGAGACTCAAATAATTACTTATTTAGAAAAACATAATCCAAGAGCAGTTCAAGCTAGACACTTTGGACTTAGTACTGTAAAGATCGTATGTCTTTACATTTACGCACTCGCGCCTCCTTTAATATACTTGCCAGCGCGAATCGTATTAAAAACCTAAGTTCAAATTCAAACGAGTAAGTCGTTCTAAAGCTTTCTGAAACAGCTAAGTTTCATTCTATTGAGGACCGCGAGCCAGGACCGAGGTCCTTTATCAAGAGTAAGATTCTGTGAACTGTTGAACTGTGAAGACCGCGCACCAGGGCGCTTTTATGTGTTTTTCTTACGGCAAGAGTATATATTAGCTAGTTCTCTTCGAAAAACCAATAATAAGTGAGCTGACAGAGCATATATATATATATATATATATATAGCGTTCTTATGCCGAGCGCGTACGGGTCAAATTTGCTAGTGCAAGTAGTTGTTTAGTTTGATTTACTCTTGACCTTACAATTCATAAGTTACCATTTCCCATGGAATGCAACAATGACCTAACAATCACAAAGCGGATATTCCAGGATTCCCGGATATAATGGCTAATACAAGAGAGAGAGAGAGACTTCTCTTTTCAAAGACAAGAAAATTTGACAATGTGTCTTATAAATCTAAATGAGCTAAGTACCATATTTACTTCCAATTTACTTACTCTACAAAAATCACAAACTTATAAGTTTTGCTTACGAATAGTTCAGGATTTAGGGGTAAATTTTCCTAAAAAAAAGGTGAATGAAATAAATAAAATGCAAAATAATAGGTTATACCCAATAAGAACCAAGTACGGTCAGACGCACCGTAAAACCCGCTACAGACGTTCGGACGTAGTCGACGAATGAGTGCGATAAAGCAATAGGTTAGATATGTCGGCGGCAGATCGTAAGAACCAGGCTGATCGTGATCTGCCCAAATATTCTAGGCCGATCGTAAATTACCCAGGCAGTTCATCGCGGGGCTACGATATTTAGTATAGGATAGGATAGGTTCGTTTTCTCGAAGCCCCGCGATGAAATGCCTGGGCCTTTCACGATCTGCCTGAGAATATCTGGCCAGATAACGATCTGCCGCCGGCAGATATAAATTGATTATGTACGTTTTTAGTGTTCCGTATCAAAAAAATCATCATCATCATATCAGCCGAACTACGACCGGTTCTGCGCTACCCGCGGCTTTTCGCGACCTTCACCAGATCATCGGTCCACCGAGTGGGAGGCCTGCCTACGGGTACGTTTTTCGGTGCGTGGTCGCCACTCGAGAACTTTACTGCCCCAACGGCCATCCGTTCTACGAGTGCAAGGTCTTCGACCAGTATGTGTTGCCAGTGATGACATACTGAACTGAGACATGGTCGCTAACTATGGGCCTCATAAGAAGGCTCAAGATCACCCAAAAGGCAATGGAGCGTGCTATGCTCGGAGTTTCTCTGCGTGATCGAATCAGAAACCAGGAGATCCGTAGAAGAACCTAAGTTACCGACATAGCTCTCAGAATTGCTAAACTTAAAGTGGCAGTGGGTGGGGCACATAGCTCGTAGAACAGATCTAAAAATCGTTATAAGAAAAACACTAATCACGAAATACCGACTTCCATCGCAACAACTTAGTACAGCTTTGCATTATTTTTTTTAGTTTTTGTTAATTTTCTAAGTTAAGTACTACACCGATTTTTATAAAATTTATATGGGACCAACCTGGCGGCATACCCCCTTGCATTGTTAATTTTTTTATTTCTTTTTAACACATTCTGTGAAAATTAACGGTTCTAAAGATACAGCCTTTTAATTGATTATCATGTCTCTGATTAGTTGACCACCCCATTATATAGGTGATATCGTATGCGAGACTTAAAAAAAAAAGTATTTCCATATTAAATTGTCCCTGTGCTACAAAAGGGTTCGTACTTGTTTTACCTACTACTGTGAACTTCGCCACTATAGCTTTGTGTGGAGTATTGCCTAAGCTTCCCGAGACATGGGAAGACCCACCCGCGCCGCAGTAGTGGCACAGTATTACAATATAGCGGCTTACAGTCGTGCAACTAATGTACTTACGCAGAGCAACGGAAGGGTGCTTGCGGGGCTGCTAGTACCTCTACGCCCGCCGTGGCAAAAAAGCGTTGCGCTACTGTAAGCCATTTCATAATACTCTGTGGTAGTATTGACGAGATGGTTTTCAACATGTTAAATAAACTAACCTTTTTAGTGTCAAATATGCTGTCATCCTCATCGCTTTCCATACTAATCGCTTTAGCCGGCCTTTTCTTCGGTTTCTCCTTTTTTTCTCCTCCGTCTTCTTTCTTCTTTTTCGGGGCTGGTTTCTTCTTGGGAGGAGAGGGAGGTGGGGAGGGGGAGGCGCGGTCGGAATCGCTGGAGATAACGGTAGGGTGAGAGTTTGTTTGTTTATTGTTGGGTTTCGACTTTTCTTCTTTTTTCGTGTCTTCTATTAGGGAGTCGAAGAGGCAGTCTGTGGGTAGAAAGAAAAGCATGACTGTTTAGTTTTAAGATTAACTATTTATTTTCGGGTCACGACGGAAACATGGAAAGTGACTACGGCCGCCTACGAGCTTATGGCATCAGTCGAGTTATCAGTGCTTTTTCGGTCTTTGAGGGCTAAGGTGGAATGCCTTTTATTTCGGTTATCTCGCTGTCTATCTCGCCCCACCCGCCGGAACGCAGAGCGCTGCTTGGCGGCAGATATTATAGATCGAACCGTGGTACCCACCCTCGAACCTAGCATAATAAATAAGATCCAACTAGATTCACTAGATCATTCCACCTAGTTACAGTATCATAATCATCATATTAGCCAAAAGGAGGAAAAACATAGTACGCCAACTGGAAAAAAAACTAACAGAAAGCTAAAAAAAAATACATGGAAGTCCACTGCTGAACAAAGGCCACAACGACCAGTACTGCGCTGCCCGCATCCAGTGGTTTCCCACTACCTTCACCAAGAAAGACCTTTCTTACTACGCTACGTCTTCCTGTGCGCGGTGGTCACCCGAGAACTTTAGAACCTATGTTATATGAAACAACTACATAGCCCATAGCTCAAGACTGAATCATCGGTCAAGCTATATAGGGTTTCTTTAGCCATTAAATTAGAACAAATAGAACGTGAAAATGGATTTTTAGCAGCGCTCTGCATATCTATTTAAATAAAATTCTCGTGTCACAGTATTAGTTGCCATACTCCTCCGAAACGGCTGGACGTATTTCCATAAAATTTTCTGTGTAACAAATAGAACGTGAAAATGGATTTTTAGCAGCGCTCTGCATATATATATGTGTATATATATAAATAAATTCTCGTGTCACAGTATTAGTTGCCATACTCCTCCGAAACGGCTGGACGTATTTCCATAAAATTTTCTGTGTAACAAATAGAACGTGAAAATGGATTTTTAGCAGCGCTCTGCATATATATATGTGTATATATATATATATATATATATATATATATATATATATATATATATATGTATTATAAATTCTCGTGTCACAGTATTAGTTGCCATACTCCTCCGAAACGGCTGGACGGATTTCCATGAAATTTTCTGTGTATATTCGGTAGGTCTGAGAATTGGTATAGAAATTTTTTCACCGGGATCTGAGAGGGCGAAGCCGCGGGAAACAGCTAGTGTATGTATAATTTCCAATCATCAACAGTTGGACTATCTATCACCTCGCCTGGCGGAGATATCTCACTTTGCTCTCGACAAGTAGCAAGGAACACACGCGTTCCTACACCTAGTTACATACCGGAGTCCATCTCAGCGGGTTTCTTGCCAGGATTCTTCCTGATGTTGAAGTCATCGTCATCATCGCTCAAGTCCAAAGCTTTCGGCGCCTCCTCGCTTGAATCAATCTTGTTGTCCAGGAGTTCCACGTCAGAGCCAGAATCTGATGATTCCATTCCATCCTTGTATTTTTGTACCTGACAAAGAACCAAGTATTTTAAAACTTGTTTGAAACAAACATCGATGTGATCCCTGACCACCTGGTGCATGTTTGGGGTGTATATTCAAAGAAAAAAGAAAAGTTACCAGAAACAGATGTGGATTTTCTAACTAAAAAGAGTGTGAATGTGAAAATTTAATTACAATCAATGGCACAATATCGCGCCCTACCAACCCGGTTTCGTGCACGTTTGTGGATTTGCTTCAGGCAAAGCAAATGACTGTAGCAACACATTGGGCCCAAATTTCTTTGGAATCGTAGACACGGTAAAGAAGAAAAATCGATGGTCGTCCTCCCCCTTGCATCATTGTTCTCATTACCGAGTCTTGACCTCAAAAAACCTTTACTCTTAACCTTTTTTTAACCGCCTCGGTGGCGTAATGGTTAGTCCAATCGCTTCACACCAGGAGGTCGCGGGTCCGCTTCCGGCGGGGTCAACTTGTAAGACTCGGTTTAGTTGGTGGTAGGGCATTTTCTGAGCAAGCCTGGCTAGCTACCACCATCTTATCTAAGTCTTGCCGCCAAACATCAGTGTTAACAACATTGATGTGTTCCGGCTTGAAGATAAAATAGCCAGTTCTCCATTGCATTGGGGAATCTTGGTAAGCCCGCTTCCATCTTCGGCATCATTGTCACCTACCATCAGGTGAGATGATGCCAAGGGCTTACCAATTGTGAATAAAAAAAAGGTGTTACTTCGACTTTTCCTGACCTCGGCGGTCTACATAGCGTCATAGATATTGGATTTTGATCTTTGCGGGCGGCGTTATGTGTGCGTGAGCTTGTAATTATGCAGCTTTAATTTGTGCGGCAGTGACTTGGCAGTCGTCGTGACATTGCCACACAAATTGAAGCTGCATAATTACAAACGTACCCACACATAGCGCCGCGCGCAAAGCTGAGATCTATACATAGACGCGACCCAGCGCTAAGGCCATCAACTTCATTCGCGGCACTCCTATGTTGTTGAACGGACGGCGAGATACCGCTGTACCCGCGGTCGAGCTACGCACGAAGTTGACGGCCTGTAGTAGACTAGGAGGTTATGACAAATATGGTAACGACAACGGAAATGGATAAACTTATGTTGAGAGTATAAATGGCAACCCTCTGATGTTAAATAATGTACTTATAGCGCCTGAAAAACGAAATATATATATTTTTAAAGGCATAATAAACATTCAGTCCGCAAAATAACTACTTGCAAGATTTCATGATTGAGCGGCAGAAAAACATGTCTATAAGCAGCAACTCAACACTGTAGGAAGAGTGTGGTACGGGGAGTTCTAAATGGAAGCGGGAGCGAGCGAAGCGAGCTCGGACTTGCGGAGCACCCCGACTCGGATCCGTTAGGTTCGGAGACTGTGCGGGGAGGCGAGCATGAGAACACAGAAGTAGGAGCCCCGAAGGGGCTCCGTCGACCACTCAACACTGTAGGAAGAGTGTAGTACGGGGATGTTTAAAATAATTACAGCCATCCAGAATGACATAAATTGCTGATTGATTTTGAAATGTTTGCTGACCATGAGTTGCTGACCAATTAGCTATTTCTGCTGACCGATTAGCTATTTCTGCTGACCGATTATATTTTTCTGCTCACAGAAATAACAATACTATGCTAACCATTTAATTGACACCCCTGAAAAACTACTTATGGTGACCAAAAAAAGGATAGGGGAAATGGCTGAGTAAGATAGAAAATGAAAGTACTAGTTGTACTCATGACAATTATGCAAAAACTGACCAAATATTCGGTTGCGTTATGGGGCAACGCCCGTTAGTAGTAGGAATAGCGAGAGCTCTGGACCAGGATCCCTACCCCCTGCCGGAGTGCCAAAGTTGCCTGGACTTCCTATCTCGGAAACGCTTGAAGATAGCGAAATGGGACTACGCGCAAATGATTTAAATAGGGGCGTCACCATTACTTTTAGTGTTTTTTTTTATAACAATTATTTTCCGCCATTTCCAACTTTCGGCTCCGGCAGGGGTGTTGGGGCCTGGTCCAGAATTCCTTCTACTAACGGGCTTTCCTCCATAACGCAACCGAATATTTGGTCAGTTTTTGTATAATTGTCTCATGTACAACTAGTACTTTCATTTCCTATCTTACTCAGCCATTTCCCTTATCGTTTTTTTTTTGGTCACGTTAACCAGTTTTTCAAGCGCTATAAGTACATAACGCAACCACTTTGCGCAGGCAGGCAGACCGACATATTTAACATCAGAGGGTTGCCATTTATCCTCTCAACCTATGTTTATCAGCTGGTAAGACCAACAAAACGTGGCACACCCACCACCGAGAACTCTCTCCTTCCATTTTTCCCGGAGCTGTTATGTTGGTTGGTAAATTTTTCTTAGTTTCATTAATTTGTGTGTACTCACTTTAGTGGCGGCTCTCCTGGCGTTCGCCCGTTCCCTCGGCGCAGGCGCGTCGTCTAACTCCACATCTGAATCTGAATTCTCGCCCGAACTGCTACCGCTGAAGTTCATCTTTTTCTGAAAAATAACAAAACATTTTTTGACTACCTAATACAAAGTTTATATCACTAGGAGCTTATTTATACATTCATTCATTCAATACTTCAATCCGAAAGACGCCCTCTATGTCCGTAAGACACTTAGCTGTTAACAAAGCAATAAAAGGCCAGAAAGGCATTCTACTTCATTCAACTTGTCAAAGGCATTCATGACATTCAATGATTTAATGTATAACTTCTCGTGTCATATTATTTTCATGTTCTAATTACATAATTTGTTTTTTTTTATATCAAGGATTGGATTTTGACGTTATTGACTAATGATTGTTTATTTCTTGATTTTTAACAAATGAAATTATGTAATCACTATTTTATGACTATCAGAAAGAGTGTAATTTGCACCTATTTTGAATAAATATCTTGAATCTTGAAAAAAGTGTTAACTACGCTCAGTTCGCGATGTGCACTAACGGTTCACACTTTTGTTGCCCCGACTGCAGTGCAGCATCGATCGTAGAGTATTACGGACTAGAAAACGTTCGTCTCCGGCATGCGGTTGCCACTCGAAGGTAAATAATACGTCACGTTACATTCTCAGATCAAATATAAGTTCAGATAGACCTTCACGTAAATTCAATGTGAAGCCGTCAAAACCACTCCAAACCTGTACGTACACTGTACACGCCTAGACATCAAACCACTCAAAAATACTTGATACTATTTATTAAAGATGTCGTTGAAGACACGCACGCACGCACGCATACACACACACGCGCACGCGCACGCACACGCACACACCCGTTTCAAAAATACCGCACAAGTTTCAAAAAACGGCTTCAATTTAACAGTTCGCAGCATTCTATCTTGACTTTTATTTGATCTGAGGTTACAAACAGGCGTGATCTCCTTCTTTTGATCTCGTGAAGACGGGACATTGGTCTGCAACCAGTCCAGAGACTTTTAACCGCCTCCGTGGCGTAATGGTTAAGTTTATTAGCTTCACATCAGGAGGTCGCGGGCTCGATTCCCGGCGCAGTCTAACTATGTATGAATCGGTTTGTTTGGTGGAATGGCATTTTCTAACCCTGTTTGGCTAGCTACCACCATCTTATCTAAGTCTTGCCGCCAAGCATCAATGTTAACAGCATAGACGTATTCCGGCTTAAAGATAGGATAGCCAGTTCCCCATTGCGTTGGGGAATCTTGGTAAGCCCGCTTGCATCTTCGGCATCGTCACAAAACTCCAAAATCAAGCCCCGCGGCGGCGTAGAGTTTCCGTAAGGCACAAGTAAAGTTTCACTTAAAAATACGGCGGCCTCCTACAGCCAACCTACGTTCCAGCGGATTCAGTCAGTCCAGACACATGGACTGCATTCCAGCTCGCAGTTTCACAGTTTGGATGCAGTTCTCCTAGTAAAGTTGCGCTTAACTGCATCCAAACTGCGAATTTGCAGTTGGAATGCAGTCCGTGTGTCTAGACCTTTAGGCCGAGATGGTGACGCAGGTCCTGGACCTGGACCGCTCTGCGTTTTCTTGTGTCCCAGGCGGCGCAGTGTCTATGAAGAGGACATTCCTTTTGCGATACTGACAAGTCTTCTGTTATAGACACAGACCTATATGGAAGTAGACAACGCAAGATCGTCGAATTCTAGGAACATTAAAAGATCCGCATTATTTAAATTATTTAAATGTTGGAAAAAAAATATTGAACTTTTTATATAAATCGATCATCAGCTGATTGGCAAATCTAATAGGGGTGACGACAGCATCAGAAATAAATTATGAACTCTTGATCACTAACTTGCCCTCCTACTTAAACTTCGGAAAACCTTACTCGTTTTGTTTTCCATCAAGTCTTCGATTTTTAATTCACCAAAATCCCAAAATGAGTACATAAATTACGCTGCCAAACTATGACGTCACGAATAGGTATTTCAAACATTTTAAAAACAAAATGTCGTTTTTGACAGATGATAAAAAGTAACAGATGACTAGCATTGGTCATCACTATTTTGAGAATTATTGTACGGAGTTTTTTTTTTGAGAATTGACCGGATTCCTTGGGGAAAGTTATTCAGTATGATGAGAAGAAACCCCAGTTACTATGTGTTACAACAATTTTATAACAATCTGTATAACTCCCGATAACCAATGCTGAATAAAAAGGTGGATGTTGGTTGAATGTTCTCGAGTAGTGACCCAGGTAGGGTTGGCCGGCCTTAACCAGGTGGATTGATGAACCAGTGAAGTTCGAAAAAATCCGCTGGATGCACCTGCACGTGGCTCAGGAAGGTGCTGTGGAGGTCAATCAGGAGGCCCATGTATGTAAACCCGCTGAAATTATAAATGATTTACCTTCTTAGGCTCCTTCTTGAAGACGAGCTTGGTTTGCTTAAGTCCGTCCTTGTCTTTCTCAGCCTTCTCTGGCTTATCAGCTTTCTCCTTCTTAACGCGCCCTTTGGGCTTCTTTTCGGCGTTCACCGAAGGACTCACGGCGGTTGGGTCGTCCTGGGAAAGCAAGTAAAATAAGACTTGGGTTGTAAATACATTTTGAGACATGGCACGGCTTTAATTGGTGCTAAATGGATGGTCATCTATTGTGATAAGAAAATGACTTCAAAAATTGTAAATGATCCATCAAATTCTTAAGTTATGGTATATTTATCTTCTATATTGCATTTTAAAAAATTAATTCGAATATTTATTTATTTTAATCACAGATCATTTTTAATGACTTTAAAATGATAAAAAATGATAAGATTGATCAAAGGTCCAAACACTTTGAAAAATACAGCCACAGTATTATCGAGGGTTAATAGCTCATCTGTAAACCTATCAAAAAAATGGATTACTTTAGTTCTTATAATATTTACTTTTATTTATTGCTTTGCTTTCTTTGTATTTGTGATTTGAGCGATTAAACTAAGATGCAGGCGTTCCAGGTCTTCTAGCGAAGATTATTTCCGCAAATAATTGAGAACATATGTCGGCAAATAATTATTTATGACGAGGCTCTTTGGCAAACATTTAGTCAAATGTTTAATATACAATTTTGTATTCTTTCCACCATTTTCGACTAAGCCAAATCTATCTTCCCCATTTGATAATAAAATATCAATAATAAAATAATACCGGATCATATTCCTTCTTGGTTTCCTTCTTGATCTTAGCCTTCTCAGCGGCCTGTATCCTCTTGATGAGTTCTTCCGAGATCTTCGGCAATACGCGCATACCGTTCTCCGACGGAGCGTAGTCCATCAGCGACTTTCTGTTCTTCTTGTTTGCAGCCTGGGAATAAAAGAGAAATGAACAAACAAATGATAGATATCAAAACTTAAACCCGACCTCGGATAGACGTAGTTTTCCATTCGCCATGGTGATTAAAGAATTCGACAGTATCAAAAATAATTGTAAAATATTATTCACTAAATAGCATTTCTCCTACACAAGCACAAAAGTTTACTCATTTGACATTATAATCCATTTTCAATTTTATATTTATTCATCATATCAGCTTAGCTCATATACGTCCCCACCGAGGAGCTCGACCTACCCTGAATAAGGGTGATTTGGCCTTAGTCGACTACGCGGGTTGGTCGACTTCACACACAACCTTCAGAGTTTCTTCGCAGGCGTGTGCAGGTTTCCTCGCGATGTTTTCCTTCGTAAGAGCGTCGGGTAAACGTACATACGAAATCTAAATTCGAAAGCACATTGGTATAGGTCAAGATTCGACCCAGATAGGAGGTAGCGGCCGTAACCGTTACGCCACCGACGATATTTATTAAAATCACAAAATTAGTTCGTCAAAGATGACTGTCCCACGAACATTTTCAGAATAAAATATTGTTCGATTAAGCTAAAACTAATTTCCTCATTTGTTAATAAAATCGGTTCAAAAGTTAGGCATATTTCATACGTACAAATTTTATGAGATTCACAACATTTCCTCTTGGTTTTGCCGTGGTCGGGTAAAATGGAATTAAACTGTTATTGTATTGCAACTATTTCTAAAAAAAAATACATTAGGCTGATTTTGAGGCATGTACGTAGGAATAACTGAAATAGGCTTAAATAAAAACACCTCCCTGTACACATATTCTCTTCACAAATTTCCGCTGACTATTTTTTTCAACTTTCATACAATAATGACGGGAAAAAAATATTCAGACATACAAAAAAAACAATTTTATGAATTATAATTTAACTTGAAGTAATGTATAAATATATTCACTTATTGTATAATTTTGATTATCTCAAAGTATGGTGAAAACAATTTCTAAATTTGACTCTAATTTAAGTTGCTGTAAACTGCTCGTGCTAAACTAGCTCATAATGTTCTTAAGTGATATTCGATGTATGCTTCACATAGTTACTCAGTTTCCAATGAGCAAAGAGCCTTAAATCAAAAATACGATGATGATGCCAAGGGCTTACCAATTGTGAATAAAAAAATACCTACAAAAAGGTAGTCGATTTGGCTGACTCTACTGTATACATACATACCTTGTATCGCTCCATCTATAAGTAAGCGTGGAAAAAATGATATAACTAATTAGTATGATTGTTAGTTTTTTTATAAGATTCTATCCCTGAGTCTGCTTCATACGTACGTCATTACGTCAGTACGTACCTCGTAAAAATGTATTAATGACTTTGTTAAAACATAATATCTAAGTAATTAATTACTCCTAACTCCTATCTAGTAAATTTATGCTTGTAGCTCTAGCTCCTTTGGCGGGAGAAATATTGTACACTAGCTGTTGCCCGCGACTTCGTTTGCGCTTTATTTCCGAATTTCGAAAAATCTACAAATTTCGAAATGTCACTGCTTCTTCTGTCTATATTATAATGACAGCGCGCCGAAATCGCGGCGTACCCACCGTATTGGGTGGGACGCCGGTGGGGTACAGGCGGGTATTCAAGTCTCTAAGTGGACTCATTACACCCTTTTTTACCCACCGTACCCCTGGCCATACCTCTGGTGGTACGGTGGATATTTGGTGAAGTATACTGTCAGGTGGTATATTACGTCAGTCTGTTTTGTTATTTTAAAGTGGGCCAAACAAAGCAGAAACAAAGTTGATTAACTCCGAAATGGATATTAAACGTAACAATGTGATCGCCTTGCCTTTGACCGCAAAATCACAACCAGCTATGGTTCTGGAGCTCTCACATTGACGTGTGAACAAAATGTTTGTGTTATTTCCATCTTCGGCATCATCGTCATTTACCATCAGGTGAGATGATGCCAAGGGCTTACCAATTGTGAATAAAATAAAAATAATAATAATAATCCATTAAGCTTTACAACCAAACCGGAAGTATTGCTAAACGGCATGGAGGTGGTCATCAGAAAACAGCAACATCACGGGATATATTTCAAAAGGTGAAGGATATTTATTTATATAAAAATTTGAGTGCGTTTTGCTGCTTCTCACCTGATGGTAAGTGCAGATGCAGCCGAGGATGTAATAAGCTGAAATAGTGCCTATTCACTCTCGTCTTGAAGATTCCTAAATTATACGAATCGGGGAATACAGACGCCGGCGAGAATTCCACTTCTTGGAATAATGAACGAAGCAAAACGCTTCGTGCGTAAAAGTGAACAAAACGAAAAAGGGCCTGGTCGTTCGATGATTAAATGGAGGGGGGGGGGGGAGAGACCGTGAAGCTCCAGGGGCACACTCTCCGAAATGAATCCTGTAGAACACCGATAGACAGGCGAATTTGCGACGATGCTAGAGGCTTTGGAGCCTGTTTGATACAAGTTCCTCGTCGCCAATGAGTCTCCTAGCGTGTCGGTCGATAGAATCCAAAGCATCTAACTATAAACATCATTCAAACAATTCCACACTAGAGTACTACAAAATTGGCCAAAACTTTTAATGTATCTGAGTTGGAAGTATTCGACGCATACTGAAAAACGAACTGCATATGCAGTTCGATTTTGGAGCGAGCAGCGGTTTCCTCTGAGTAGGACCCTACATAATGGCTCCTAATACTAGTCTTTTTATGCAAGTAATTAACTACATATCATACCATGGCCTTGTTAGTCTTCTTGTTTGTGGTGGCCTCCTCCTGGCGCTCGTGTTCCTCGATCTCGTCCAGCTTTAGCAACAGGGCGTCTAGGTCATCGCGCCATAACATAGAAGGTGTTTTGGCTCTGAAGGAAAGAAAAAATCCTTAGTTTAAATGTAATGGTGGGCAAAAGTGGTCAAAGAGCCGCTACAGATGTGTGGTAAATTAAAAAAAAATGTTAACCTATCTATGTTAAAAAATACTATAATTAAAGGAAAAAGTTCCAAAAATTATAACCCGACTAGGGATATATAATAGTAGTTTATGAAACTGTTGCATATAGTTTCATACACTACTTTATCTAATCTCTTATATTGGGATTGAACCTACTAAGTAAAAGAGCAAAGTTAAAAGAGTAAGAAAAATCTAACCACTCCGGGAGTGTCGACAGAAGTGAAAACTTTTTACAGTTTTATAAGTTTTGACCCTCCGAGTGTTCCTGGTAAGGTGTCGGTTCAATGGTTTTTTCCCATACGACGGTGACTAAGTTAACAACTTTTTTGGTGTATCAGCAATCGCTGTCTGCCATTATGCGACGGAAATCCACCCGAGACACCAGTGGCTACATAGATGCGATCAGGAGTGTAGGGTGGTCGCAGTTAGGATGGGAGTGACTGAATCTTGAGCCGACAAGTATACTAGCAACGAGGCAGCATATTAAGAAGATATATATATTATACTTTGTGTGTCATAGATACAGGGGAGCAATAATACTGCTTATCAATGCGTCTTCATGCATGCCGCAATTCTATTTTTCTCTCCTCTCCCACGCGAGTTCTTACGAAGTGGAAATTTCAGGTGCGGACAGCTATGGCTCGTTTACTAAGAAATTGACCGCAGATGTCAAATGTGCCCAAGGGTCAAGGATAAAAAACAAAGATTGTGTGTACAATATGCCACAATAATGTATGCAAGGAGCATCAATTCTTTGTATGCCGAAATTGCCATGCTAAAAACAGTGCCTAAATTAAAAAAGTGTTTATTTTTTTTTTAAGTTGATTATTTTTAAGAAAGATAATAAGTTTTGTTAAAGATGATTTTTCGATACATCATGTCTGATTTCACATGCACTTTTGGTTTTATTGAGTAATGAAAATTGGGGTAATATTTTACCCCACGCGAGCAGTAGTGTTAGTATTTATAACGCGAGTAACCAAGGGTTAACCTCTTGGATTTGTCCTGTATCATAATGGTAAAAAATTAATTTTATTCTGTCAGAGAAAAAGTGTTACATGTTTTTTTTACTGTTTCGGTATGTTGTACAATAAAGTATGTCAATATAAACTCGTTTTGAAGTTTGAAATTCGAATTTTACGATATGTGAGATTTTTTTTATATATTCACAATTGGTAAGCCCTTGGCATCGTCTGACGATGATGCCGAAGATGGAAGCGGCCCGATCATCCAATTCAGGGTAGGCTCGAGCCCCTCGGTGGGGACGTATAAAATTAATTTTATTTTGTCAGAGAAAAAGTGTTACATGTTTTTTTTTACTATTTCGGTATGTTGTTCAATAAAGTATGTCAATATAAACTCGTTTTGAAGTTGGAAATTCGAATTTTACGATATGAGAGATTTTTTTATATATTCACAATTGGTAAGCCCTTGGCATCGTCTGACGATGATGCCGAAGATGGAAGCGGCCCGATCATCCAATTCAGGGTAGGCTCGAGCCCCTCGGTGGGGACGTATATGAGCTGATATGACCCAGCAAATAGTAATTTATAACTAATCATTTGCCACATATTTAATTAGGTTGTAACAATTTTCATTTTTTATTGGAGTGCATAATAAAAAAAAAGATAAATAATAAATGATTTGATTAGTTAGACTGATGATTTCATCATAACCTTTCCTTTTGGTTTTGCCGTAGTCGGGTAAAAAGTAAGAGCACTGCAGTGGCTGCTGCATACTTGTGGTAAAGTCCATTAAAATTATAACACATAATAATATAGTGCAGCTCTTAGGCCAGGCTGCATATTAATTTGCCCACAATCTTTTGATATGGACTTATACGTTGCCACCAAGCAAACTAATTATCTGCTGAAGCTTGCAGGAAGGCACTGGATGCATGTGGCTCAAGATCCAGCTAAGAGCAAAGTTCGACAGTGCATCCCAGCTGAAGTGGTGATGCTGAAGACTCACTTTAATGCTGTTAGTTCAGCCAGCTTCTGGTCGCGTTGCTTGAGCAGTTCGTCTTTCTTCTCTTTGGTCAACATCCACATTGACATGCCCAGCAGATAGTTGAACTTCTTTACTTCTTTTAGTTGCTGGAACGCTTTCTCTGTAGGAACAAAATATACATGTAAGAAAACTATCTATGATTTGGAGTTGCGTGGTTCTAATCTCATCTATATGTTAAGTGACAGTAAACTCTGGTAATGTATAAATATTCTAGACTAGCTTTTGCCCGCAGCTTTGCCCGCGTGGACATCGTTTTTATGGCTTTCTTGAAGGGTGAGTGATGTCATGTGAAGATGTGAAGTGATGGACATGAGTTTTCTCCAGATCCCTCAGGACTGTATCGCGCTATCCTAATTAGCAGTCTACATCACTTCCCATCCTTCTCAACCAATTCTATTTAAAAAAAATACTTTAAACCGTTCCTCCGTTGCAACGCCGATGTGCGCGAGCGTGGAAATGAGTTTTCCCCAAATCCCTCGAGAACTATGTCTGGATATACTAATTAGTAAGTTATAACATTTCTCACCTCCTCAACCATCTCTGAACATACCACGAGTGTCGTAGCTGTGATTTAGTCCTCTAGAGCAGTCAGCTCCGGTATTACACTCTGATACACGATGTACCACAGATCTTTCTACAAGCTACCTGTGACATCACATACCTTGGTCTACGGTTTCCCCTTTACTACGGTTTCTCATCAGACTCCTTGGGCTCGTCTTCCAAGTTCGCAGAAATCAAGTTCATGCGCTTCGCCTCCCGATACCCGCGCCACTTGCTGCTTGCGCACTCAACGCGTCAGTATGGTGCGTAAATTAGTATCTCCGTCTGTAGTAATTCGCTGTCATCCAAACCAGGGCCCATGTTTACTTTTGCGAATAGTACTTGTGACGTCACATACCTGGGTCGACGGGTTTCCCCTTGTCCTCGGGCTCCGGTTCCTCATCAGACTCTTCAGGCTCATCCTCTAGAGCAGTCAGCCCCTGCATCTTGGATGCACGCTTCTTCCATTCAGCGATGGGGTCCGGTGCATAGCCTGTGGGATAAAATAATAATTTATTTGGTAATAAATAAACTAATCGCTAAACTTGATCGGCAGTGGGCGGGGCACATAGCTCGTAGAACAGGTGGATGTTGGGGCAGTAAAGTTCTCGAGCGGCGACCTTGTAAAGTAGAAATCGTCCCTTGGCATCATCTCACCTGACGAATAATTTAGATGTGGACGTGTTTTCGCTGATATTTTATTTTTTGCTTATATCGGGCTGATCGTTTAAATAACAAAAATAAAATTGTATAACAAATTCCATAGAAAAAAATTGAGTGCTAAACTTTGGTACAGCTCGCGCTTATAAACTTTGGTACTTTATTGCTGATCTGAACTGTGATGCGAGGGCTCTTTCTTTCTTATAGTGTGGCACAATTAACCGTGCTATCCAAGGGATAGACGGCGGTTGCCTGGTGTTGCACTTAACATCACCCGCGGTCACGTGTAGGGCATTTAGATTTACACCTACGGACGTGTGCAACGCGACCTTTATACAATCTGGAATCAGATGTGCAGGTTTCCTCACGATGTTTTCTTTCACCGTTAAAGCAATCGGTAAGTTTATGTACTTTAGTTTCGAAAAACTGATTGGTACATTGGCCGTCCCGATTTGAACCTAGGACCTCTGGTTAGGAGGACCGAGTCGTTGCCGGTTGAGCCACCGACGCTTTTTATTTTTAAGTAGCTTTACGTCGTAACACAGACGCGTCTTGCAACCAACTTCAGAGCCGTAATAAAGTTTGGCGAGAGCATTACTGTTTCAGTGACAGTAGTAGTCTTTAGACTCCCACAGAACCTTACCCTTGGAAAAGACCTCCAAAAGTGATATAATTATGATAAAGGAATAAACTACCTAAACACACACTTATATTGATTCACCTACGTCGCCCTGGTTATGTCAGATTCGTCTCTATATTATCCGGCGAATGTCAGAAGACAGAAACCCCCATAATCTCACTTGTTAGCGTCAGATCCTCCATAAACAGATGCCCCCGTTAATTCAGATCCCTCCGTTAATGACGAACGTCAGAGCGAATTGAACTTGCCTCTCTTAATCAACTCTTCCACCATGACCTTCCGTTTCTTATTCTCGACGACGAGTCCCTTGTCGCACTTCTCCAAAATGAAGCGCGCCTGGTTGGACAGCTTGTCGGCTTCGGCTTGCAACTGCCCTTCCAGATAGTCCTTACGACGTGAGTAGTACTTGATTCGGAGGGAGTAGAATGTGCGGAGGATTTCTTCTACTTTGTCATATCTGGCAATAAAAAAAATCAATACAGTTGCTTGATAAGTGATAAGCGGCACTTAACATACATATCTTGAAAGTTAATATTTAACGTGAAACTGGGCAAAAGAAGTGATGGTGAGCTGAGAGTAGGGCAATTTGGATATGGAGAGAGAAATGCACGTGGCCAAATGCTGGCCGACTTTATGGAGAGGGCGGGCCTCTTTATGATGAACTCCTTCAAAAAGCCTAAACAGCGAAAGTGGACATGGTTACATCCCAATGGCGTAACGAAGAACGAGATCGACTTCATCTTGTCGACGAGAAGGCAAATATTCAATGATGTCTCTGTGATCAACTCAGTAAAAACAGGAAGCGAGTCCACGCTCCGACCAGCGCCCATCAAGCTCCAAAACCCCAAGAACTTTCAGCTCGAGTTGCACAATCGCTTTTAATGCCTAGGAGACTGCGAGAATGTGGACGATTATAACGACAGGTTCGTGGAAATTGTCTAAACGGTCGGGTCTAAGATTTTTAAAACTCGCCGTTCAAACAGAACCTTAAAATTTCGGACTTCACCAGCAACCTCATGGAAGAAAGACGCAGATTGGTTTTGCAGTCCTCTGAACACTCTACTCAGTATCGGCAACTAAACAAGCAGATCTCTAATTCCTAACTCGCGATTTGCGCCACTATAATACAAATTGTATTAAAGAGGCGATTGAGAACAACAAAGGCTCAAAAGTGTTCGCGAGAGATCTGTCTGTTGGTCAAAGCCAACTGACCAAGCTGAAGACTGAGGATGGCAGGATCATATCGTCTAAGATTGAGTTGCTGGAAGAAGTTGAGAAGTTATACGGACAATTGTACACGACCACACGTCTGCCTGTCAACGATCTGGTTAAAGCCCCAAAAGCTAGACTTACCCGACACTATACCGAAGATATCCGGACGTCAGCCTGTACGAGATTAGAATGGCTCTTAAACAGGTTAAAAACAATAAGGCACCCGTTGATGATGGAATTACGGCTGAACTTCTGAAAGCAGGTGGAAGAACGGTACTTAAAGCTCTTCAGAAATTATTTAATTCCGTTATACTTGAGGGACAAACGCCTAAGGCATGGCACAGAAGTGTGCCGTGTGGTCGTGCTTTTCTTCAAAAAGGGCGACAATACCCTGCTGAAGAACTACAGACCCATCTCACTTCTGAGCCATGTCTACAAACTGTTTATGAGAGTCGTTACGAATCGTCTCGCACGCAGGTTTGACGAATTCCAGCCTCCCGAACAAGCCGGTTTCCGAAAAGGATTTAGTACCATAGACCACATACAGGAAGGCTCAAGGTCACCCAAAGGGCAATGGAGCGTGCTATGCTCGGAGTTTCTCTGCGTAATCGAATCAGAAACGAGGAGATCCGTAGGAGAACCAAAGTAACCGACATAGCCCTCAGAATTGCTTAACTTAAGTGGCAGTGGGCGGGGCACATTGCTCGTAGAACAGATGGCCGTTGAGGGAAGTAAAGTTCTCGAGTGGCGACCACGCACCGGAAAGCGTAGTGTAGGCAGGCCTCCCACTCGGTGGACCGATGACCTGGTAAAGGTCGCGGGAAGCCGCTGGATGCGGGCAGCGCAGAACCGGTCGTCGTGGAGATCCTTGGGGGAGGCCTATGGCCAGCAGTGGACGTCCTTCGGCTGATATAATGAATATTTACAAGCTAGTATTGCCAGTATGTATACATGTCCTGAAAGTAGCATCTCTTCCGTATCTTCTTCTACAGTTCGTAGTCACAATTTATATTTTTTATTAATCTGTAGTTAAATTAAACTGTTTTCTCACAACTGTATTGTAAAACGTCGTATGATATGATCAAAGCTATGTGGCTCCAATGTTTATGCCCGATTTTATTAGGTAATTCACTGCAATAATGTTTTTTTTTCTATTTATTTATCTTCTGTTATTCTTTGTCTTATTATTTATTTATGTTATTTATCATTATTATTTATTTTCCATTTTGATAACGTAACATTATTTCGTGTTTTCCACTACCTTAAGATTGTCTGGAAGAGACTGATTATCAATAAGATGGCCTGCTTGTCATCTCATGATATCCTTAAGTAAAAAGATTAAAAACTACTTGGCACCATCTGGTTATAATATTTGGGACTAAGGTCAAAGAAGATAATATACTAGTTACTTGCTACGGTTTCAGTATAAAGGTTAGCAATCTATTCTGACCTTTGGTAATAGTATTTTTTTGGTAGTGTTGTAGTAACCAATGTAATTAAAAACCGCAAACATTTTAAGCCACAATTTTTATGCTATGTCCTCAGGAGTTCAAGATGAATCTAATATCTCTTACTCCAAAATCCATCAAGCCGTTTTGGTTATAGACATACATACACCCGAAAACATGACCTTCCTTCTTGGGTGGTAGGGTAAAAAGAACTTAACACTCACTTGTTAAGGCAGTTGTTGTGGTCAAACGCGTTCATGCAGGTCATGGATATGGTGGTCTGAAGCTTGAACACCTTGTGGATGCCCTCCGCCTCCACCTCAGACAGTTTCCCCGACAAGAGGGACACCACGAAGCGCACTGTCGTGTCTGTGTTGTATTCCTGTTAACAAACAATGATTTATAACCAATTAGATTCTTATGGTGAAGGAAAACATTCTGAGGAAACCTGCACGAGCCTGCAAAAAAATTCGAAGGTTGTGTGTGAAGTAGACCAAGCCGCACTGGGCTTGCATGGTCGACGGGCCAGATCGCCCTAATTCGGGGTAGGCCCGAGCCCCTTGGTGGGAACGTATATGAGCTGATATGATAAGATTTCTATATCTTACATTACTGCTGGACAAAGGCCGCCCCCAAGGATTTCCACAATCATAAATTAGAAGCAATTTATTTTCATTTTTCATTTCATTTTTTTTTTATTTTTAGGTAAAGTGGAGAAAAGTAACAGAAACTAAGACATAGCTGAGAAATATTATAAATTTTATGAAAATTACACTATGTTTTTTTTTATGTGACAAAATATTTATGAAATTAATGAATTATCGGGTCGTACATCCACGGGTCGGGCCTTCGGATAGTTCGTCTCACATTAGGCGGCATGGCCATGTTATTTTAGCCTTTGTAACTTAAAAAACGTTCGCACTGTCTGTTACACTTTTCCGTCCCATCATCATCATATCAGCCAAAAATCGTCCACTGCTGGACAAAGGCCTCCCCCAAGGATTTCCACGACGACCGGTCCTACGCTGCCCGCATCCATCGGCTTCCCGCGACCTTCACCAGGTCGTCGGTCCACCGGGTGGGAGGCCTGCCTACGCTAAGTTTTCCGTTCCATATCACGAAATAACTCCCACAAATTCCAGGAAAGAGAGAGGAAAGATTTTACACTACAAAAATTCGCTTTTGTGCAAGAACAGCAATTACTAAAATATGAGGCTATCCATTAATACCGGATATAAAACTGTTGGCGTTGCCGGGAATGCGACAGAAGAGTCTAGGGAAGCAACTCTTAAGTTGAGAACTTTTCTGGATGGATCCTTAGTAATAGTGTAAATACGAAAGCGCATTTGATGTGTGTCCTTCTTTCACGTCGCAAAAGATCAACCAATCAACGTGATTTTTTGTACAGAGGAATCTGATGAGGTGAGAAGTTACATAGTCTTCCGTTAAAATTCCGTGACAGGCATAATTTGAATTTAAGAAATGTAAATAAAATAGATATAGCCTTTTCGAGACTGAGTAAGGTTAAAAAGTCATTTGTGGGGCAGTGTATAAGATTCTACAATAAAATTCCAGAAAATGTAACTAGTTTGTCAGAGAATAAATTCAAGACTCATGTCAAAAAAGTTTTGTGCTCTAGAGGATATTATAAAATAATAGATTATGTAAATGACAAAGATATATATGTTGATTCTTTAACAAATACCGTTACCTGAGACTGTAATCTGAATCATGACATTATTTGTAATTTTATTTTTATTGTATTTTTTTTTGTTTTGACTATTTAAAAGTGTGTGTAAACACCCATTTGAAATAAATAATATATATATTTGAAATATATATATATATATATATATATATATATATATATATATATATATATATATATATATATATATATAGCTTGACGTAATCCCTGAGGATCTGAAAAAAGTTCTATTTTTGTTTGTCATTCATTCACGTCGCGAGGGAGAAACGGATTGTAGTGGTTCTTTGCACAGATAGTGATAGTGACAGAGACCACTATGTAATTGGCATGGCCCGACAATAGTTTTCAGAGGATCGAATTGAAGCATTTCCACGCTCGCGAGCCAAAGATAAGTCATAGAAACAATGTACATGCAGGCGAAGCCGCGGGCAAAAGCTAGTAAGCAGTGCCTTTCCATTCAGAACATATTTAAATTTTCGCAACCGAGATCATTTATTAAAAGCTTTTAATAAATTTATTTTATTTATTGATCATCCAATACATAGCTCAAGTGATAACAATCCAGAATGCGCGAGTTCACAATCAAAGAATTTTTTAAATTCGTGATACATGTTTATGTACTAGTTTGGGAGTGGTCGGCTAGGGGCGCTGTCTTATTTGAAAGAGTAACTACACTATTTTCAGGTACTCTTTGCTAGTGATGATAATATTTGGTATATAAGCTTTACTTACTCTATATTCCTGAATTAGCGGTTTCACTTTATCCGTCCCGAGCATCGGTTCGAGAACATTCTCCTTGTAGTTTTGTGTCCAAGTGCCGACCGGGAGTTCGGTGATTTCAATCTTTTCGCCAGGCAAGATGGCCGCCTCGCCGGATATTACGTATTTGTCGCCGAAACTTTCAATGGTGCCGCGGAAGTTTTTGTACCAAGGGTGCATTGGTTTTGGTTCCTCGCCATCTAGCATTCGCCTGTGGGTAAAAAAATATATGTCAAAAGGTTAAATCTTACTCTCTTATCGTGTGGCACAACTAATGCTATTCAAGGGACGGTTGTAGCCTGGTCTTGCACTTAGCATCACCCGCGGTCACGGGTAGGGCATTTAGATTAACACCTACGGACGTGTGCAAATGACCTTTATACACATCTGAAATCAGATGTGTAGGTTTCCTCACGATGTTTTCCTTCACCTTTAAAGCAATCGGTAAGTCAAGTTTCGAAAAATTCATTGGTACATTGACCGTTTGCAGCTCAGAGCGATTCGCTGATTGCGGTTGACTTACCTGAAGCACGGTCATTACCTGGATGGGTTTGACGGTTAGTGGAATTTTTAAGTGCTTCGCAAGGCACCTTAAGCCGTTGGTGCCAGTTGTTATTACTAGGTGACAGTAATTAAGCCGTGTCAGATATCTTATAGGCGGATTGAAAATCTTCATCTTCAGATTGACAGTGGGGGTTCGTCACTCACTAGCCATATAACCTCCACCAACCTGGACTTGTGCGGAGCAGGGATGTTAGGGAGCTCCGTAACCGTAACCGAAACTATCGGATATCCGATATAAAATAATATCCATAACCGTAACCGAATCCGAAATAAAAGTATCGGATAATATCGGATAGGGGCGGAGCCTAATTGCGACACGTTATGACAGGTTGTTTTGTTGATTGGCCGGGCAGCGGTGTCGACACACGCGCGTATGCTTTGTTTTCTTCTGTTGTCGTCTTATATTTATATTTTACTTCTGAAATTCCTTAAAATTATTATATCCTTATCCGAAACTAACGGATAATCCGAAATAATTTCATATCCGTATCCGGTGTAATAATTATTTCTATAACCGTATCCGAAATTTCATATCCATAACATCCCTGGTGTGGAGTATGGTCTTAAGTTCCCGAGTTTGGTAAGAGACCCGTGCTAGGGCAGTGGTGGGGTTATAGGTTGCTATGCTAACAACAACATAACGAAAGCATATCGAATGGCGGACGACACGAAGTAAAAAGTCGGACAGACAGACAGCGTAAGCCTAAGCAAAGTATATATATTAGTACTAACATACAGTATGGACACTCCCTGCCGCTCTCTAGATTGCGACCTCACCCCCTCGTCATCTAGATTGGTACAGATTGGTTACAGTTTGGTTGTCGAACGTATAGGATTTCGCCGCCATTTTGTTTGTTCCGTCATTAGTTTTTTGAATTGTCATTTCAGACCCGTTGTATGAAGTGTCCAGGGTGTGGCCTAAGCCTACTAGGAAAACAAATTACCAATAACATACTATTATTACTAATAATAGGGTGCACATTCCTGGTACAGAACCCTGAAAAATCGTTTTCAAAAGATCATACTTATAAAGCTGAAAATTTTCCTAGTTTTACATCGTTTTATAGAGGTTGCTATCAGTTCAATATAATCAATTAATTTCTGCTTGGTGTTCGTTTTTCTGATCGATTCGAAATTTGGTATCCTTGTACTTCAATAATATTGCAAGAACATGGTAACCTTGACCTGTTGTAGCTGCAGTATAACCTGGAATCAGTAGGGTACCCAACTTCTCATTGCTACTCCCAACGTATGTTATTCTCGATTATGTACCGCGACAGTTGATACTTTTGATTGTAAGTTTTTGGTGGAACTTTATATCACACATTTTGGTATATATTTACATGTGGAATTAGTGTAAATATATACCAATATGTGTGATGTACCGCGAGTTATTTATTTATCTAATACCTTTAAACAAGAAATTCTTGTATATAAATATAATCTGAATCTCGGAAACAGCTCCAAACGATTTGCTTGAAAATTGGTATACGGGAGTTTTTAGGGGCGACAAATACATCTAGATAGGTCTCATCTCTACTTATATTTATATGTTACAAAAAACATATACACATTCCAGATGTAGTTGGTTATCTGCGTAGGAGGAGTGAAGATGTGTTATTTGCTATTCTTAAGGGCGACAAATAATTCTAGACAGGTCTCATCTCTAGGACAACACAAGCAAAGCTCGGTCGCCCATGTACTTATATTTATATGTTACAAAAAACATATACACATTCCAGATGTAGTTGGGTATCGAAATGATATACATAATTATAACTGTAGTTATTTACTGAATGCTGTGTGAATACTAAACTCTTTTTTTTTCATACTTTTCGTTGTATTATGAGAAGGTAGGAGGAGTGAAGATGTGTTATTTGCTATTCTTAAGGGCGACAAATAATTCTAGACAGGTCTCATCTCTAGGACAACACAAGCAAAGCTCGGTCGCCCATGTACTTATATTTATATGTTACAAAAAACATATACACATTCCAGATGTAGTTGGGTATCGAAATGATATACATAATTATAACTGACGTATCTATAGGCAAGAATGCAGGTAGGGTTGAATCACACCGGCGGTATTGGTCACAAAATGTTTGTTAGTTATTTACTGAATGCTGTGTGAATACTAAACTCTTTTTTTTTCATACTTTTCGTTGTAAACAAACACCGTTCGAAAAAAAAAACACCACTTTTCGAATACACCATACACATTATGAGACTAAAAAATATAAATGGTAACTGCGATGTGGACGTACGAATTAACAATGAAACCTGCTATTATTTTGTACATCTTTAAACACTTTTTCCTTGACCGACAAATCGCTACCGCTTATTAAAAAAAGGTCCTCCACTTCTCTGACGGCGAAAATCGCTACAGCTTATTGGAAAAAAAGGTGAAGTCAATTTGATCACCAAGATTCATGATATGGAGTCCAGGGGGCCCAGCCCCCAAATTTTATGGAAAAAGTGTTAGAAGATGTATAAAATAATAGCAGTTTTCAGTGTTAATTCATACGTCCACGTCGCAGTTACCATTTACAATGTTTGTGTATATAGTGAATAAAAGTGCTTGCGTAGCTCGTCCTTTACGTTTGGTACCCAATCTACACCCAATCTGAGTGACGGGGGGTGAGGTCGAATTTAGAGAGGGGCAGGGAGTGTCCATACTGTACGTTAGTACTAATTAGGGAATGCAATCCCGCAGCAAAATTTCAATTGCTGGATCCCGCGGGATTGAGAGGTTCGATCCCGCGGGATCCAGGTATTTGCGGGATCCCGCATGTTTTTTGAAAGTCATTGAAAAAAGAGAGGAATCCTTTATCATAAACGAGTCTAAAGAACTTAAAATGAAACCAAAAATATTATTGACACTATTTATTAAGTAATCAAATAATTAATCAGAAATAACAGTTTCAAACAAAGGTCAAAAACTATTATTACAAACAAACAAAAAACAACTATCCATTATTTAGGAAGGAGCTGCGCAAATACACATAAAACATAGCGTCTGCATAGTTTTGTAAAAGTGAAACTATTTATAAGTAATCAAATCAATCTCTAATTAGAAATAAGAATAACTATTACAAATAAACAAAAAACAATTATCCATTATTTTGGAAGTAGCTGCGCATGAAACATAGCGTGTCAATAGTTTTGTCAGCTAAACGACTTCTTACTTTGCATGCTAAGTATCCGGCAGCAGAAAATGCCCTTTCCGCTTCCACGCTGGTGGGCACAACTGTTAATAACGCATTGTAGACGAATTGAAGATTTTCACCTTTGAGCCCACCAGACTCCAACAAATTCATTTCTTTCCTGATTATACCTTCAACGTGCAGAACAACACATGCCGTATGTCGCTGCGCAGTCCCGCAAATCCCGCGGGATCCCGCACGATTTAGGCGCGGGACTGGTCCCGCAAAAATGGTGCGGGATCCCGGTATTTCGGGATCCCGGTATCCCGGTATTGCATTCCCTAGTACTAATATATATACTGTGACCATGGGTATTATGAGTAGGTAGGAGGAGTGAAGATTGTTTTATTTGCTATTCTTACCGTATGTTCTCAATAATGTCCCGCGGGTTGTAGTTGGGTATCTTGGTGGACCACCCCGTGCCGATGCCGTCGGCGCCGTTCACCAGCACCATGGGTATTGTGAGCAGGTAGGAGTGATGATGATTGTGTTATTTGCTATTCTTACTGTATGTTCTCAATAATGTCGCGCGGGTTGTAGTTGGGTATCTTGGTGAACCACCCCGTGCCGATGCCGTCGGCGTCGTTCACCAGCACCATGGGTATTATGAGCAGGTAGGAGTGATGATGATTGTGTTATTTGCTATTCTTACCGTATGTTCTCAATAATGTCCCGCGGGTTGTAGTTGGGTATCTTGGTGAACCACCCCGTGCCGATGCCGTCGGCGTCGTTCACCAGCACCATGGGTATTATGAGCAGGTAGGAGTGATGATGATTGTTTTATTTGCTATTCTTACCGTATGTTCTCAATAATGTCCCGCGGGTTGTAGTTGGGTATCTTGGTGGACCAGCCCGTGCCGATGCCCTCGGCGCCGTTCACCAGCACCATGGGTATTATGGGCAAGTAGTACATCGGCTCGATTTTCTGGTTGTCTTCGAATTCGTGCTGCAATCACACAACATAATGCAGAGGCAAGGAAAAAGACAATAATTTCAGATTGAGTATGAGGTTTAACCAGGGTTAGAAATTATCAAGATAATTATTTTACTTGATAATGTGGCGACATCTGCAGTACCCGCCACTAACAACTACATACCTCAACTCAAGACTGAACCATCGGTCATACTATATGGAGAGTTACATCTTCATCTCGATAGATGGCACCATCATCGCAAGAAGGCTATTAACAAAGCATCTACCACGCACTACCAACATTTCCTTGCTCATAAGCATATATACAAGCACCAACCATACACGGTTGGTCCACGTCCGGACCCCAGGCACAACACCTCGCCTGGCGGAGATATCTCCCTTTATTCTCGAGAGTAGGAACACATCCGTTCCTACAATAATTATCATAATTATCGGCGTTGATTCTTATTTTTGGGTATTCACTTTTTTACTATAAATTAAAATACAAAAATTTTATGTAGTAAAACCGGCCAAGTGTGAGTCAGAACCGCACAAATAGGGTTCCGTAACATCGTACTAGATGGCATTGGTTTCTTCATGTTTAAAGAAAACCACGTTTTTTTGTATGGAGACCCCCCTTATATCTTCACTTTTTCTATTTTTTTGTATTTGTTGTTATAGAGGCAACAAAAAAATACATCATCTGTGAAAATTTCAACTGTCTAACTATCACGGTTCATGAAATACAGCCTGGTGACAGAAGGACGGACAGCGAAGTCTTAATAATAGCACAGTATAATATATATTAGTACTAGCGTACAGTATGGACACACCCTGCCGCTCCCTAGATTGGCCTGCTTACGCTACATCTTCCGGTGCGCGGTCACCACTCGAGAACCTTACTGCCCCAATAGCCATCTGTTCTACGAGCTATGTGCCCTGCCCACTGCCACTTAAGTTTAGCGATTCTGTGAGCTGTGTCGGTTACTTTGATCCTCCAATGGATCTCCTCATTTCTGATTCGATCACTTTGGGAAACTCTGAGCGTAGCTCGCTCCATCGCCCTTTGGGTGACCTTGAGCCTTCTCATGACGCCCATAGTAAACGACCATGTCTCAGTTCCGTATGTCATCACTGGCAACACACACTGGTCAAAGACCGTCTTGAGACACTGCGGTATTTATCAACAATTTCGTTTTTGTTACTTTTTTCCGAGATTTGATGCGTTCCGATACGTCACGAAACGTCAAATCGTGTTGGGATAAACATGGCAGGACATAGCGCGAGGCTAGCGTTTTGAAAATATTTTTTTTGTTAATTAATTTTATAATTATCAAGACAATTATCAACATTATAATTATCACTTCGAACCCTGGTTTTAATTAATAAGTGCAAGACATCCTATACTCATTTCCGCCGAGGCATACTGATTACTTAAAAAATGCAAGGAAATAAAATCGAGAAGTCAAACTTTTGTGTTTTCTCTATTCAAAGAAAAGGCATTTCTTACGATTTTCTGGATTTTTTTTAATAAAAAAAGACACCATTACATACATACAACATTCTTGGAGGTTTTTTTGTTCTGTGCGTAAATGTGACATCTCTCGTTTTATTCTTTTGAACGTGTTGATAATAGAATATTTCCGAAATCTGACATAACTTTGCATAAAGGGATTTGATTTTTTTTTTGTGTGAAGACTGGCATAGAACCAGATCCGCCATTTTCATAACAGCGTCGCACAACTAAACCTGTATATTTGAATAGAGAACATCACGTTACGGAAATATTTGACTTCGAGAAATAGAATGACAATATTTCCAGTCAATCTGCAATTTCATGTCCAGTTATCTCTGTAATGTGACGTTGTAGGACCTTATGCTAAATGACATTTTTTGTTTGTCTATATGTCCCATATCCAAATATACAGGTTTCACTGTGCGGCGCAATTTTGACAAAATAATAAAAAAGACTATTCCAACAATTTTCAAACCGCTTTATGAATTGACCTTAGGTTTCTCAGAGAAAGTTGTTTAGAACCACTAGAAGCTGTGTTTTAAGAAGGCTGTGTTTACAAATCGTAGTATATCGATAATTTGAAAATCAGATGTTGTTTTATAAAAAGATCAGTTTATTTACGATCGGATAAGTCATCGGTCATCGTGGAAATCCTTGGGGGAGGCCTATGTCCAGTACGTGGACGTTTTTCGGCTGATGAAAAAAAATGATGAAATCTACGTCAGTATATCCTTCTTTTTCAAAAAAACTAATATATGCCGAGGTATAACAGTCTAAATAAACACTTATACATATAAATAAACATATACATTATTGATTTCGACTGTTAAATCTCAGCATATATGTTTTTTTTAAAGGCAGCGATATTCTTCTTATCCAATCGCAAATAAATGGATCTTTTTATAAAACAACTTCTTGTTTTCAAATTATCAGTGGAACTCCTTGCCTGCGTCAGTGTTTCCCGATTCCTATAATTGGGGGATCTTCAAGGCAAGAGTGAATAGGCATTATTTGAGATTGCGTGTACCATCCTCGACTGCATCATCACTTACCATCAGGTGAGTTGCAGTCAAACACACTCAAATTTTTATTTTAAAAAAAAGTGGACTGCGATTTGTATGGATGGCGGCCAGGGAAGGATGAACACTTACAAGTAAGTTTTTTGAAGATCTATCTACAATGTATATTAAAAGTTACTTACCACAAGCAAGGGATCGTCGTGTGGATGGAATATCAATCTCGTGAGTGGGGACATGAGAGTGAATATGTATCTCGGGCTAGCCGAGTCCTTCCCGCCGCACAGTCTGGTACCGAACTGACCGCGCGGCTCCAACAGGTTGATGTTGTTGGATCCCACGTAGTTTTGAGCCAGGTTCACGATCGTCATCGATAGGGATTGTTCACCTGGAGGGAATATGTGAATTATAGTTTAAGATTCTGAGAAACCTAAAATATTAATGGCTCATTGATGGCGACTAGGTGTCTCCTAGGCCAGCGGTTGCGGCCCTACAATAGGACCACCCCATCTCTTTTTGAGGGTGTCGTAAGAGTTGACTAAGGAAACAGACCAGAGGATGGGCAGCAACATCCTTCCTTCCCACTTGGGGGAGGCCTATGTCCAGCAGTAGACCTCTTTTGGCTGATGTGATGAGGTACCTCTTAGTTCTCGAGGTCGAATCTCAAAACGGGCAATGCACCAATGAGTTTTTATACCTGATTGATAGGAATGACAAGGCGAGGTCGACTAAGTTTCTCTTGAGTTTTCTATTGGAGCATGCTTTAGGCACACCCCGGACACTAACGACACGGACACGGACACTACAAACGAGCGAGAAATTATATACATAATTATAACTGACGTATCTATAGGCAAGAATGCAGGTAGGGTTGAATCACACCGGCGGTATTGGTCACGAAATGTTTGTTAGTTATTTACTGCATGCACACTGCAAGATATATAGTGCAAGATATACTGTGCTGCAAGCAACAATCAACAGTTATCTTACATGATTAAGTAACTTACATGGATAACATTGTTCATTTGTTCTTCAAACACAGGACTTTTTGTCCGTGAAACAATCTCATTTAGCAACCTACAATAATAGTCAATCTTAATCTATAATTCCGAGATCACATTTTATAATATCACACCACTAGATATTTCTATACAACTCATACTTTCACACCATCTAATCAAATTATTACAAACAATCATCATTTTAAATAAATAAAACGAACAAAATATCTCACAATCCACAATAACAAAGTGACATCTGACATATGAAAAACATAAAGGAACTACATTTCTAAAAAAAAAAGATACAGCTAGTATGAAGATTCATAGGAACTGATTGTTCTTAGATTTGGTCGTATAATATTGGTGGTCAGCCAATCATGATACGAGGCATGCTGAGACGCCGCGGCCGACTATTGGCGTCGAGCGGTGAGCGGCGCGCAAAGTAAATATAAGTGACGTTAATCGCGCATGCGTAGTTCGTCCTTTACGTTCGGTAACTAGTTGCTTTTTATTTCGGTGTACGAAATCACAGCGGCGCGCAAAGGGAATATAAGTGACGTTTATCGCGCTTGCGTAGCTCGTCCTTTACGTTTGGTCACAGATTACTAAATAGTTACTACGTAACAGATACTTCACTCAGTAGTAAATTTCCAATACCTACTGCTATAATAGCCTACTCCATCGCGTCAGCAACTGCAGTACATGCTTCACACCGCTCGATCGCAGGGCTGCCTCTTCGATAAAATTAAATTAACGTAACTTTTTGTGTCTATGTTATTGAGAACTGTGAATATATTTTGACTTATAGGTGGTAGTTTAAAATTGTATCATTTATCTAAATATCTATAATATAAAAATGAATCGCAAAATGTGTTGGTAAGCGCGTAACTCGAGAACGGCTGGACCGATTTGGCTAATTCTTTTTTTGTCGAGTTTGTTATTATTAGGAGAAGTTTCTTATGTAGGGTAGGGTAGGGTAGGGTAGGGCAGTGTAGTGTAGTGTAGGGTAGTGTAGAGTAGGGTAGGGTAGGGTAGGGTAGGGTAGGGTAGGGTAGGGTAGTGTAGTGTAGTGTAGGGTATGGTAGTGCAGGGTAGGGTAGGGTAGCGTAGGGTAGGGTAGGGTAGTGTAGGGTAGGGTAGGGTAGTGTAGGATAGGGTAGGGTAGTGTAGTGTAGGGTAGTGTAGTGTAGTGTAGGGTAGTGTAGTGTAGTGTAGTGTAGGGTAGGGTAGGGTAGGGCAGTGTAATGTAATGTAAGGCGGTACGTAGTTCGCCGGGACAGCTAGTATATATATATATATATATAATTCTCGTGTCACAGTGTTAGTAACCATACTTCTCCGAAACGGCTGGACCGATTTTTATGAAATTTTGTGTGCATATCGGGTAGGTCTGAGAATAGGTTCTTATCAATTTTTCATACCTCTACGCGGGCGAAGCCGCGGGAAACAGCTAGAAAAATATATATTTTTTTATAAATTGGTGCTGACTGTGCAATACATCTAGATAACACATAATTTTAGAGGTCAGTGTGTAAGTAAAATGAAAAAATCTTTAAGAGTTACATGTGTTTTATTTTTATATAATTTTATATTAATTTCTTACCCTTTCTAAATTCTCGGTTATTAAATTTTAGTGTAGCAAAAATCCTGAATCTACTAAAAAGTTTTATTAGATATTGTTTTGGGAAACAAGGGCAGGGAGAGTCAAAATGTATGTCATTTAAAATTTCATATACCTATACTACCCGGCCTTTGTTTTATATTTTTTTCAAAATTATTAATAAACATAGTCTCAAGTTCTCTTACATAATTATAAAACGCATCTGTTAGTACTTTTAACTTTCCATAAAAAGACGATGTTTTGTTGAATGCTTTGCACATATTTGCTTTGAACATTGTTGAATGCTACAGCACATAAGGCACCAGACGGCATCGTAGGTACGCGTACGAACGAACGAAACGATTTAAATTAAAATACGTGCGTGCGCTTCGTTTGTGAAAACCGCACTGAATTGGGTCCGCAAACGGCCCGAGAACGCTCTGCTGGGCGGTAGGTTATTATAGCGCGCAAGTACATGGAGTGACGGAGGCCTGGTTTGGTACCCAATCTACATCCAATCTGAGTGACGGGGGGGTGAGGTCGAATTTAGAGAGCGGCAGGGAGTGTCCATACTGTACGTTAATACTAATATATTATATACTGTGCTTTAGGGATTTCAAATGCCTTGGATAGACTAATGTCATTTTTACAGGATCTCATGTAGATTTTTTTGTTTGCTTTTAAAAATACCTAACATTCTAAAAATATACTAATAATACAATATAACATCCTACTTAATGCTATATTTACATAATAGGTCGGGGAAACATTTTCCTTATATTTTGTGAGCATAAATCTAAATATATATAACTCAAAGGTGACTGACTGACTGACATAGTTATCTATCAACGCACAGCCTAAACCACTGGACGGATCGGGCTGAAATTTGGCATGCAGGTAGATGTTATGACGTAGGCATCCGCTAAGAAAGGATTTTGGGAAATTCCCACGGGAACCGCAAAAATCGGGATCTGCGCGGGCGAAGCTGCGGGCATCCACTAGTTTGTAATAAAACTCTTTGCTGGTTTTATTATTATTTATTACCTGAGTGGTTAAAAGGTAAACATTCGGAATTTTTAATAAAACATAATATCCCGCCACTTTTCATTTGTTTTTTCTGTCTACCTACAAAAATGAGTGAAAGTAACAAAGAAATTCCTTACCTACAATTTGAAATTTTATTTTAAATAAAGTAAAAGATTTATTATAGGTATGTATTATTTATGTAGATTAATATAATTTATATTATAATTATATATTAATACTTTATATTTATATATATAAGGTCTAACAAAATTAGCTGAAACTATTTTAACTGGTGCTTCTACCCATGAAACTGAACAACTTTCCCCATGAAACCCATAATCAAATCTCCAAAAACAAAATTGAACTTCCCATACCTACTAACTTGGCTGATCAGCTCATCGAGTTAGTATGGGAGAGCCAATTTTTTTTTTCGATTTGACTATGGGTTCCATTGGGGAAAGTTGTTCAGTTTCATGGGTAGAAGCACCAGATAAAATAGTTTCAGCTAATTTTGTTAGACCTTATATACTAGCTGTCCCGGCGAACTTCGTACCGCCTTACATTACATTACACTGCCCTGCCCTACCCTACACTACCCTACACTACACTACACTACCCTACCCTACACTACCCTACCCTACATACACTACACTACCCTACCCTACACTACTCTACACTACCCTACACTACACTACCCTACCCTACCCTACCCTACACTACCCTACCCTACACTACCCTACCCTACCCTATCCTATCTCTCAAGTTGGATCGAACTGCACATGGTGTGCGAATTTTATTATAATCGGTTAAGTGGTTTAGGAGTCCATTGAGGACAAACATTGTGACACGAGATTTATATATATTAAGATATATATATATATATACCTAGGCTGTTTATTAAGTACCCGTTTACTAAATATATTAATATCACTGGCCGAAAATAAGTATACCACCTTTTTAAGCCATTTTTCAGAGGCGGGAAAAAGAAAAATAAAATTGCATTCTTTTGTTTTTTTTCTCATTTGACAGCGATTTAGTGAAAGCGTGAACTTAAAATTGTTAAAATGGAGAAAATGGAGTTTTTGGAAGGAAAAACATGTGATGAAATAAAAGTAAGAATGCAAGCGGTTTACCATGAATGTGCTCCTTCTATGACAACCGTCAGATATTGGTATAACGAGTTTAAGCGGGGGAGAACAACCGTCTTTGATGAGGATCGCCCTGGCCGGCCAATTGAGGTGACTACAGACGATATGGTTAAGAAAATTGAAAATATCGTTTTAGCCGACCGCCGAATTAAACTTCGAGAAATCGTTGATGGTGTAAACGTTTCAATCGAGAGGGTACAACACATATTAGAAGAAAAATTGGGTATGAAGAAAGTATCGGCGAGGTGGGTGCCGCGTTTACTCACGGAGGAGCAAAAACGGAACCGACTGACTACTTCGGAGCAGTGTTTGGCCGTGTTCAAACGTAACCCGAAGGAGTTTCTGCGTCGTTTCGTAACCGTGGACGAAACGTGGGTTCACCACTACACCCCGGAAATGAAAGAGCAGTCGAAGCAGTGGATTTTACCGGGTGAACCTGCTCCTAAGAAAGCAAAAACCGTCCCATCGGCTGGAAAGGTCATGGCGACTGTTTTTTGGGATTCGCAGGGTATTATACATATTGACTACTTAGAAAAGGGGAAAACGAGAACAGGGCAGTGCTATGCTAATTTATGGATGAATTTGACGCCATCTTAAAGGACAAACGACCCCATTTAAAAAAGAAAAAAGTACTGTTTTATCACGACAACGCCCCGGCTCATTCGTCCAGAGTTGTGACGGCTAAATTAGCACAGTTACGATACGAACTATTGCCTCACCCCCTGTATTCTCCAGATTTGGCCCCATGCGATTTCTTTTTGTTTCCCAACCTAAAAAAATGGCTCGGTGGTAAGCGATTTGGATCAAATGACGAAGTCATTGCCGCCACAGAGGCCTATTTTAATGACTTTCCAAAATCATACTTTTTGGATGGTTTATTGAAGCTTGAGTATAGGTGGAATAAGTGTATAGAGTTAAAAGGTGACTACGTAGAAAAATAAATGCATATATACAAAAAAAAATGTTTTTTTTTTGCCATAAACGGGTACTTATCAAACAACCCTCGTATATAGTATAATTTTAGGTACACATACATAGGTTTGCCCCCCGTCCTTTAAATTCTCATAACACCCGGTAAGGTTTTTTTTATTATTCACAATTGGTAAGCCCTTGGCATCATCTCACCTCATGGTAAGTGACGATGATGCCGAAGATGGAAGCGGGCTTACCAAGATTCCCCAACGCAATGGAGAACTGGCTATCTTATCTTCATGCCGGAACACATCAATGTTTTTTAGCCAGGCGGGCTTAGAAAACGCCCTACCATCAACCAAACCGAGTCTTAAGCCGCGTATCGACTGCGCGCGGCTGCCGCGCGAGCCATGTTCGACCGCGGCAAACCTGCGTTTTGGTGCGCGAGCCAATTTAAAGCTCACATTTTCATATAGCGCAACAGCCGCGCGCGGCAGGCGATCCGTGAACAAACATTCATTTTGTGCGCGGTAACCATGGACGTATCATCTGGCACGGGCAGGCCCATTTCTACGCTTATTTCATTCCATGCATCCTTTCTTAGAGATTTATTATGATATTCAGAGCATTTATTATTCCATACATAAGTAAGGTTTTAAGCCATATAATCTAATCAAATGCCGACAATTCTCGTTATCCATCTTGCCGCGCGTCTCTAAGTAAAAGGTCCGTCCCAATTGCGCACGCACAACACACTGACGCTCTTTTGCCGCGCCACCAAAAACCGACACGAACTGGTTCGCCGCGCGGCACGTTCGAGCGCGCCAATGTTCGAGCTGCCGCGCGCGGCGGAGCCGTCCCCATATTGCGCGGCCGCCGCGCGAGCCAATGTTCGATGGTTTGCCGCGCGCAGTCGATACGCGGCTTTACAAGTTGAACCCACCGGGAATCGAACCCGCGACCTCCTGGTGTGAAATGGACTAATGAAGGTTGACTAAAAGAGATCTCTTATAGAGATATTCCACCTTTGTACATGTCCTTTCTAAGTGTTTTTCATGTAAATATTTGTGTAATTTTTTGTTTAACATAGGCCGTGAGCAAAATTGTGCTAGTTTATGGACCAGGAACTAGTCCTCGCTGCCCGCATTCAGCGACTTCCGGCGACCTTCACCGAAATACGGGGTAATCGTATGTTACAATTAAAAATGCCATGCCACAAGAAGAAATACTGACCATGGTGGTAAGCGGAGTGCTCCGCAACGGAACCAGCCAGCTGCGCCACTTTCACCTCTCTTTTGTCATTACGCTTTATGCACGTGAAGATCACCTTACGCTGGCCCGGCTTCAGGCCGTCTATCATTGAGGGGATCGACCTGAAAATACAGTTAAATGTAGAATTTGACACTTTTATGTAGCCTCCCTTAGAACTAAACATTTTTGTTACGGACAACGGAGGAGACGGCGTCGCGGGAACGAGGCATCGAGAGCGAGACAACAAAGAGTGACAAAGAGGCGCTGCCAGTTAGCGCTATTTCTTTCCGTCCTGCGCTCACTTAGTACTTAGCCAATAGCGATAGGCAAATTGTACAGATAAATAAGCATATTTTTTAAGACGGTTGTTGTTGTCGTGGTCAAGTTGCATTGTCATTGATTATTAGGTTGCGATACCGTCGTTACCTTTTTACCTTACCTTCTTCAAGTTCAGCAAATAAACTACACGCAAGCGATCCCTGCCATTATACCTTGAACAAGCGTTTTCGATCAACATACAGTCCACTTAGCTCCCAAAATTTTTCTAACACAATCATCATCAGCGTTGCCAGACGTATATAAATTAACCGGTACGATATACGATACAATATGTGTTATCGTCGGTCAAAGTACGATAATTTCCAACCCTTCTCCGAAGTGGAGTGAAAAGACTAGTATAGTCATCTTAAAATACAAAATAAAGTCTATGTCGGGGACTTCCCCTCGAATATACCAAATCAATGAACGATTGACAATGATAGTTCATTACATTAAATACTTATTCCTTACATTCAAAGTTAAGTTCGCTAGCTGAGTGTAAATGTAAAAAAAAATGTTATAAAGTTCCAAATTATACTTGGATTAACGTACTTTTAACTTTGGTAAGTGACTAACTTTGTTTTTTGTTTTGCGAAATAGCGCATTTCGCGCGGTTCTGGCAGTTGTACGATAACTTTTCATCACGATAATTTTTGAATACCAGTACGATAATTCACTTGCACTCGTCTGGCAACCCTGATCATCATCATATCACCCAAAAGACGTTCACTATATCTTAACCATAAACCTTCGGTGTGCTGGGAACAGGCGCTTGCAGTGCGCTGTTTATTTATTCCCAGAAGAAAGTAGGCGGGCACTCGCTGGCTCCACATTACTTGCTCTAGGCCTAGGAGTGGGAGTTGATGCAACGAACCGTTTTTATTTACCGATATTCTACTGTCAACGGCATTTACGGCAAAACCAGTTGAATTCGTTAACGTAGGTTCAACGAACGAAACACAGTGTCAGTCGTTCGGTCGTTATTTGTCAACGCTTCGGTTAATTCGTTGTCGTTTATTCAATCCAATTAAAAACGTCAAAAAAAAGTTAGAGTCGCAGTGTGTCGTGACCCTAACTTATTAATTGAAATGTGTGGTGATTCTAACCCTTCACAAAATGAAGTGAGGGTAGATGGAGGTGTTCCTGCGATGAGCCGGCGGCGATGACACCGCGGCTTCAGTCTACTCGCGACCACGGCTATAGAAGCATAGTGGAAACGTTGAGGTAAAACCAACATCAATACCTGCTCATATGATATATAAAATCACGTCAATTCCCGCTTTCAATTTCTCATTAAAAGATACATGATAATTGTTTGTTGTCTGTCGGCGGGCTGTATTTCATGAACCGTAATAGGTAGACAGTTGAAATTTTCGCAGTGTCTATTTCTATTGCCGCTTTAATAACAACTTAGTACCTCCTCCTTTTTGAAGTCGGTAAATAAAAGGGGGCCCTAGAAGAAACCTTTTTTTTTGTATATTACGGAACCCTACGTGTGCAAGTCGGACTCGCATCTGGCCAGCTTTTTTTAAATAGATGTGCCTAGAAAAAGGTATTATGTGTTATGCTTCTGGGAATTTTATGGAATTGTAATAATTTGAGCACTAATACACTTGTCTAGGGATCATTTAATATTTCTCTTACAAAACATATTTTACTGATAGGACATACATATCTAATTTTAAGAAAATAGTGGAACACAATTTCATTACACATAACGTCACCTAGAAGAACAACCTTTATAAAAACTGAGAGGGTAAATTTACTTAACCATATTGAAAGTTGCTACCCTACATGTCTTAAGTATTTTTAATAGATGAAGATAAAAAAAACTAAATACATGTCAAGAGTCATAAGTGAAAATAGCACATATTGCTCGATAATGGGTAAAAACGATTTACAAACCCGAAAAAACACAGTTTGGTGTAATGAACATCAATCTATTACTAAAAAATCAGTTTTCAACCATTTTAAACTGAAAATTTGGATTTAAAACGTTTTAAATGAAAAAACCGGTTTTGAACCTACTGGTTGAATTGGTTTTAAACCAGTCCATAATCATGACTAAATGAAACAAAACTTTACACCTTTTCAAAAAACAAATATTGTATAATGTTCAGCAGTGTAGTTATGATGACCTTTTGATGAATGAAAATAAAAAATAATATATTTTCTCACCTCACATTATCACCATTGGAGAAGAGCACCAGCTCCAAATTGACAAAATCTGAATAAGTTACTGTCTTTGTCTCTTTTGTGTACAGGTATCTTTCGGGCAGTCCAATTTCCTTTCTCCTTTTAACTTCGTCCATATGACTGGTCAGCCATTCCTTACGTTGGTCTGCACCTTTTTTTGAGAATGCTAACTCAATGTGGTGGTCATCTGTAGGCCCTGCGTACTTGAATCGGATCCTGTGGCGCTCCATATTCTGGAAATACTCTTTAGCTTCCTTAGATGTGGAAGTACCCAAACCCTTGTAGTATTTGATAGTGTATGTGTGATGATTATCTGTATCTTTCTTCCATTCTTCGAATTCTGGCAAGGAGTAGAAGGATAGTTCCTTATCTTTCTTTGTGGCCTTCACAATGGGAGTGATGAATTCCTCCAAAAATGGCAGTTTCAGCAATTCAGGCCAGTTGTGATGTACAAAGTTTATTATGAGGCCTTTGATGTGAGATCCGTCCTGATCCTGATCGGCCATTATCATCACTTTACCATATCTGAGAGATTTCAAATCATCAGTAGTGTTGTACTTTTTTTTGTACTGCAATCCAAGGATTTTGATTAAATTGTTGATTTCAACGTTGTCCAAGATTTGTTTGTGTGATGCGTCGCGGACGTTTAGCGGTTTACCCTTTAGAGGGAAAACTCCATAGTGGTCCCTGCCCACTACACTCAGCCCTGACACAGCCAAGGTCTTGGCCGAGTCTCCCTCTGTGAGTATAAGAGTACACAGATGAGCATTCTTTGTACCAGCGTCATTAGCGTCTTCAAGCTTCGGTATGCCTTTCAGCTTACTTTGTTTCTTACCAGATGTTTTGACCAACTCGGTCTGAGCTTTAAATTTTGCCCACGTCAAAACGGACTCCACCAAACCACTCTTAGAGACCGCAGTCATGAATTTCTCACTGTAGTTGCATTTGGAACCAAAGCTTTTAGCTTGGAGAGTCATGTTTTCTTTTGTTTGCGAGTCAAAGGTTGGGTTCACAATCAAACAATTAATGAACAGCCACATGTGATTTTTCACTTGGAATGGCTTTATGTTCACTCCTCCCTTGTTTTTCTTCTTTATAATCTCTAGCACATTTTTCACAATACTATCAGCCACTGAGTCAACATGTTTACCCCCTTTTGTTGTAGCTATGGAGTTCACAAAGGAAACCTGCTGGAATCCTCTGTCAGAAAGCGTAAGGGCAACCTCCCATCTGTCATTAACTTTCTCATAAACAACTTTCAATGGCTGTCCATTCTCATCCTCTTTGCCTTTAATGTACAAGTCTACATAGTCTTTGAATTTGTTTATCTTTAGTCTTTCACCATTCAGGTACACCTTTACGCCCTGCGAAGACGCGGCAACGTCGTAAGCACGGCGCGACATCAAAGCAACAATGTCATCTTCCAACTTTTCCATTTTAAATTTAGCCAAGTCCGGGCTAAAAGTCACTTTTGTAAAGTCTTCTTCTTTTCCAGATTCCTTTACCTTAGGCTCGGAAGCCTTTGTCATGTTCGAGCCCCACGTCTGTTTGAAATGTTTCTTGTACTGTTTAGCAGCAGTCTCGACGGTGAACTTCGTTGAGAATATGTTGCAGAGTTTGGCGCCGTAACCATTTCTGCCACCTGTCACTTTTTCTTCTTCATCATTGTAGTTAGATGATGTCAGTAGGTGTCCAAAGATCATGGTTGGGACGTACATTTTCTCTTCCTTGTGCATAACCACTGGGATACCGCAGCCGTTATTGTATATAGATATCACATTCTGTTCTTGGTTAATTTCAATTCTGATGACGTCCATTTTGGGGTCTCTTTGCTTATTATCAGCAGCATTCACGAGAATTTCGTCATATATTTTGTAAAGACCTGTAGAGGAAAATGGCATGATGTTAATATGAGATATACAAAGATTAAAATCAAAATAGGCATGTTGTTAATATGAGATATACAAAAATTAAAATCAAAAAGGCATGTTGTTAATATGAGATATACATAAATGAAAATCAAAATAGGCATGTTGTTAATATGAGATATACAAAAATTAAAATCAAAATAGGTATGTTGTTAATTTGAGATCACAAAAAATTAAAATTATTTTATTTCAGACTCCCAGATCCATAATTAACTAGTATTACAGTGTCAACAAAGTAAGTGACCCTAGCAGTAACTGTTTCGTCCCATTCGTAATATGATAACGATTGTACAAAAGGAATACAAAATTATTTAATATTTTTTTCCTTATGGTAGCTGACTTTGAAAAATTCACTAGTTTATCATATGGTATCAGTTGAATTTACGATCGCATTTTCTAACATTTCTAGAACAAAGTTGCAATTTCCCCTAGATATGCTAAAAATCAACATGCTCTTAAGATCCTAGTGACTCATTCATACTTTGAGAAAAACTCGTAAAATTATTGTCTGCAAATGCGGTGTCATGAGTTAAATTAAAACTTACCAGGCACATAAGTAAGCTCCCTTTGTACCATACAGTCTTTGGACTTGTCAAAGACCCACATAGTCTCCGTGGCCCGCTCTACCGACCCGATGTATGTGTCAGGACGGAGCAGGATGTGCTCAAGCTGTGACTTCTTCTGGTAGGTCTTTTCGATTGACCCCTTTGTTGAGCTCTTGGGGGCAGCAGAGTCCCCCGTGCCATTCTCCTTGACACTGTTCATTTTGTTGAACATTGACTGAGGAAAGAAATTTATAAAGTTATTCTTGCTGATGTACAGTTTAGGAGTACAAATGATTTTGGCAGGGTTCACACTATGTACATGACGCAGCTGCATGTCTAGTGTCACCACAATTTTGCCTGAATTGTAAACACAATAGGTAATCAGTAGACTAGCTCGTTAATTGAAAAGCTGACATACACACTAACTAAATATCAGGATAGGTGAATTAAATTTTCTTTGTCTAGTCCCAAGTGTAGCTCCACTTGGATCTAATGACCTTTCTATTTCGATCTCCTTTTTAAATACATTTTAATTCCTCTGATGTAAGCAGGAGATTAAAAAAAAACAATTTATGTTTAAAATTTTAAATGTTGTTCCTCCAGTTCCAAGTGTAGATCCACTTGGATCTCAGGGCAATGACCTTTCTAATTCGATCTCCCTTTTAAATAACTTTTTGTTAGATGAAAAAAACAATTTATATTTAAAATTTTAATATATATTCCTCCCCTGCCATTTTTGAAAGTGGAAAAATGTAGTTATCTTTTTATTGATTTTTCAATGGAAAGGAGGTATACAATTGGACTGTATTTATTTGGCTGTATGCAATATCATCACATATTGTAAACCAATTTTCAAGATTCTTTTTTTATTCGATGAGGTATGCTCCTAAGTTGGTTCCATACTAATTTTATCAAAATTAGAGATGTACTTTCTTAGAAAATGAACAATAACAATAATGCTATGGAAGTCTGGTTTATAATGTGTTTAGCATTATCCTCCGAATGCAGTATATTGAGTTTTTAAACAAAGAAGTTCAAAATGATTCCTCAACACATTGGATCAATTATATTAAAGAGAAAAGAGTGAGCTCAAATCTTCAAGACAGTACCTACAAATTTTCAATTTTAAGAAAGCAAGGACCCAGGTAGTTCCTATCTGTCCCCACAAGGGGACAAAATGAATAACAATTCCTGTGTTAAAATTCAGGGACAAACAAATGCACTGTGCACTCTCAAATTTAGTCGGAAAAATTATATACATGCAGGCGAAGCTGCAGGCAAAACCTAGTAGATGATAAGCATACTTTTTATTAAAGGTAACTATTATCTACAAATATAAACTAGTTGGAGAAACTTTTTAAATGTCATACGCAAAAACCATCCAATGTAGTGTCATTTAGTGCAGTGGTACCTCATGTATATACTAACTTTTGTCCACAGCTTCGCCTGCATGGATATTCTTTTAACCCGGCGGTGAAGAAATGTAACAGTGTGTGGTCGGGTATATGATGCCCATATTTAAAAATGGATGTAAATACATAACATTTCATAACATATATTAAGTAAACATATTTCCTAAGTAATATGGGTATGTATTTACGACTTTAAAATTTATATTTTTGTATTAGTATCGGTAAATTTTTTAAACCAAAACATAGGCACTTTCAACCATAAAATCAAAGAAACACATGTAACTATAGAAAAACTTTGAATTATTGAAAAAGACACTAATTCATTACATTGCTCAAAAAAATACATAGTTTTTATTTTGGAACACCTTAAGAAGTTTAGCAGTCAATTTACAGAGGTCTGGTTCAATATCAGAGTTAGATTCATCCAAGAATCATCCAAAACTTCCTCCAACATGGAACTTAGTCTTTTTTCTGTTCTTTCCGTGTCCATTTTCAATCAATAACTACAATAAAAACCAGAAAGTACGCAAACAAAACTAAAACGGCACCAATTGTATACACCAGCTGTGTGGCGGGTATGAGATACCCGAACAATAACTAAAATATATCTTACTCAAACGGTAGTTAAGATACGACTGCATACACTGTACCAGGGATGTTGCAGATGCCGATATTTTCACATCCGCGAATGCGGATGCGGAGTTTAGCAGGCTCACATCCGCGGATGCAGATGCGGATGCGGATGTATAAGATATTATGTAAATAAAGTCTATTAATGAAGAATTAAAACAATGACAATAAAACGTATTACCGGCGTAATATAATAGAATTTACCTTGTGATCTTATGGATATTAGTCTTAAATAATTTAAAGTTTTCTTGTAAACTCTTCTTATTTACATTTTACACACTGTATCACAACAACATTAAAAAAAATACCTATCTATCTTTATGATACGATAAGTAGTTCACTTTCACTTCACAGCGCAAACAAACACGTAATATTTATTCACTTGCAAGAAACAAATGATGCACTAGCTAGAACAAACAAACGTGTCGAATCTTGTCACCAATTTCTTCGCTCCCATTGGTTATTGTCACGTCACGTGACTCACTTACTCACGTGCGACCGGCACGCGTCAATCACCGGCCCCGCCCAATTTCTTTCTTGTTGCTACTTGTATAATATTCGCATCCGCATGAACATTCGCATTGATTAATGCGGATGCGGAAGCAGATGCAGATGTCCAAATCAATGCGGATGTTCCGCATTTGCGGATGCAGATGCGAATGTTCGCAACATCCCTGCACTGTACTACCTTCTTTCAAAACTTATTTAAACCAGCTACTCAAAGCCACGAATAGTTTGGGTGCTGATGTTGTACAGTACCCTCATATAAGTGGGTGGGTATGACATACCCTGCCAGAGTGGGTTGATGACTACATTTGAGAGTGCATGGCGTGTTTATTTGTCCCTGTATTAAAATTAGGGGACAGACAGGAACCACTTGTTTTATTTTTAATTTCTAGAATCTGCACTTAATAGGGCTGCCATATAAAAAATCAAGGTTTGATATTATCACAATGTGTATTTTATTTGATAAATATCAGCAGGGCTCGAAATTATCAAGACAATTTTTTTATATAATTATCTGATAATTAGCAGATGATTATTAAATTAAAATTTATTCAGTTATTTTTTTCTACATAATTGTATTTTAATTTTGTTAAAAAAATGATATAATTATCCAACATTTTTTTTAACAAAATTAAAATACATCAGGTAATTATCTAACATTTTTTTAACAAAATTAAAATACAATTATGTAAAAAAATAACTGAATCAATTTTAACTTAATAATCATCATATCAGACGAAAGATGTCCACTGCTGGTCAAAGGCCTCCCCCAAGGTTTTCCACAATGACCAGTCCTGCGCTGCCAACTTTACCAGGTCATTGGTCTACTGTGTGGGAAGCCTGCCTGTGTCGAGAACTTGATTACACTAACGGCCATCTGTTCTGCGAGCTATGTGCCCTGCCCACTGTCACTATGGTCACTTCAGTTTAGCGATTCTGTAAGGTATGTCGTTTAATCTAGTTCTCCTGCAGATCTCCTCGTTTCTCATTGCCCTTTGGGTGACTTTGAGCCTTCTTATGAGGCCCTTAGTAAGCGACCATGTCGCAGTTCCGTAAGTCATCACTGGCAACACACACTGGTCAAAGATTTTAATCCTGAGACACTGCTGAATTTATCAACGATTTCGTTTTTGTGACTATTTTCCGAGTTTGAAGTTTCATGCGATTCAATATGTGATGGAACTTCAAATCGTGTTCCGATAAACATGGCAGGACATGCGAGGTTAGCGTTTTGTCAACAATAAATAATATCACTGTATTGTTTTTTCAATTAATTTTATAGATAAGATAATTATCAATGCGAACTCTGTAAAAAATTCCTCAGTTCAATATTTACTTTAGAATTGAAGAATATCTATAGGTTTGGAAAAGATTTGTTAGTATATTCTGGCTTGTACAGTGAATTGATGATGCTTGGCTACATTATCTACACATTTTTGGAAGGTGCCTAGGTCAAAGAAAACAGATCTGTTGCTACAAAAGTTGCAAACTAAAGAATTCAAGCAAAAGGTGTCCAGCTACCTACCTAACACTGATTGCAAACAAGATAGCTACGCCCAGCAACTGTAAATACCAGCTTGCAGCAAAAACAATTACAACAAAGCCTGCCCATAGTTGCATACATAATTGACTTAATAGTTTAACCATACTTACGTCTTAATATTTAATGTCAACTTGACGAAATAGCACTCGTATCATTGCAATAATATGTGCATCATATTATAATTTTTGACCGTTAGGGCAATCAAAATGCCGCCAAAGCACTCACCTTTATATCAGCCATTTTGTCAGTAGTGCTTTTAAAACCAGTGCGATAAACGCGCAGTAACGCCGAGTGCCTGAATTTCGAGAAAACACTCAAATTATTCAGTATTGCTTTTGTAAAACGACATTGTCAACACCGAAACCCAAAAAAGCCACAAATGCACGCACGCAACGGCAACGAATTTGGGATGGGAAGACGCGCAATCCATAGACATTTTTTTTTTTCGCACGAAGCAAAGAGAAAATCTTGGGTTTTTTTTTCGTTCGTTTCATTGCTAAAAAAAAACATTACTACGTTAGTACCAAGAAGTTTATAGGTAAATCTGGAGGTCACACTCTAAATACCTACTTGAAGCAGAGTTTTTTGGCGGGGTTTGTGGTGGACGCATTCGTAGTTTTATTTTGTTGTTTTTTCATTGTTTTCTGCTGGGATTTTGTTCAAGAAGTGGTGCATTTTGGAGAAAATCGTCTAGTGCACGTGAGCAATGTGGAGAACAAGAAAATAAAACGAAGGAGGACGTGAGAACCCAACTTGCTCTGGGTGCGGTTTTATAGACGCCCAACAGCAACTGGGTGTTCCACCTCAGAATGCAGCTGCTGCAAATGCTGACAAGAACTTCAGAGAAGATTTGTAATGCACCCGGCACTAGCATTATAAATCCAAAAACAAATGAAGAAAGTGAAAAATATTTACGAATCCGGCTGAAGGACTAGTTTCCATGGCCAAGAAAAATTCACAACAACAACTATTTGAAGCAAAGAAATATGGCCTTGAAGTTTCTCGTTACCGCTCCGTCTCTTTCTAATTAGGAGGCATGAACAAGACGTATATAGGTGAAGCTCTTGCTCACAACCGCTAATTGAAAAGAGACGGAGCGGTAAAGAGACATTTCAAGGGCATATTTCTTTGCTTCAATTGGGTATTTAGAGTGTGGCCACCAGTTTTACATATAAACTTCTTGGTTATTACTAATATCTATACTTTGACATTACTTAACAGTATCAAAGGTGACCTATTATTACTAGCGTAAAGATGCGACATTCACATCCCCCCGCTAACATCAACGTCGCTTGTGTGGTGGTGATCATGTATGTGATTGATTATGTATCTTCAATTGTCACCGTAAGCTGTGTAAAATTAACGTGAAGATAAAAATGCAGTAGGAGGAAAACCTTTGAATATTCATTCTAAGACTAAGACTAAAACTATGTATATGAATATGAACCATTTTGTTGACCTCTAGCAGTGCTCCGTCACTCGCCTATACTTACCGCAAAATATACCTACGCTTAGCGACCCACTCGGACGGGCTCTAGCGAGTCGGGCCGCCACGCACCGTGTGTCTTGTGTAGGTATAGTTCGTCCGTTTCTTTATAACATAATCCGCTAGATATGACAGGAAATCCGTTAAGTTGGCAAAGCTGCTGATGTTTGATGTTTCGCAGATACTAGCGCCTGTGTGTGACAACCTTTAGATGGATGTGAGTTTATCAAGAAGTTTATAGGTAAAACTGGAGGCCACACTCTAAATACCTAATTGATGCAAATAAATATGCCCTTGAAATGTCTCTTTACCGTTCCGTCTCTTTTCAATTAGCGGGTGTGAGCAAGAGCTTCACCTATACACGTCTTGTTCATACCTCCTAATTAGAAAGAGACGGAGCGGTAACGAAAAACTTCAAGGCCATATTTCTTCGCTTCAAGTAGGTATTTAGAGTGTGGCCTCCAGATTTACCTATAAACTTCTTGGAGTTTATACTATGGTCCACAATGGTCAGAGGATGTTTTTTTACACATTTTAGAGCAGGCCCTTAGCAATGAACCTTTTCATTGGCCATACCGCCTTGTCTTCAGTATAATATTTTTTCATTATGTAGTATTTGTAGATTTTACGTCTTTATTAAACAGTCTTTAAGGTCACTATTTCTTCACGTTCACATAATATAATAATATATAGTCTCTAAACTACCTAACTAAACACTCTAGCAAAATGATAGCACTTTTGCTAAAGCTTTCGCGGACTTCTTGTGGAACTCCAAACACATTCGATAAACACACTTTTATTTCATTATCCTACCTAGTATCTCATCTGTGATCCTACACAATAAATACACACAATAAGCAAATAAGCTGTGGACGTTTTCCGGCTGATATGATGATGAAACACAAATGGTACTTTGCTGATAAATACACTATCAATATAATACATCAAAAACCAAAAAATGTAATTTTTCATATAGTAAAAGAAAAATGAATAACGACGCTACAAAGTCCTGCCAAAAAAGTCCGGTCAGAGAATGGTCCAGCAGGCGTAGCATGAGGTCTATTTTGTCTACCCACTAATGTCAAATGTAGACTTCGAAGCGCGACAAAACGGTTGTATCTCGACACTGAGCATAGCCCTCGCGAGATAAGACTGGTCTCGCTCTCATCTGTCATTTGTAGAGAGTGTGTAGAGATTTTTATCTCGTGCCGAGCATGAACGCATCGGAATAGGCTTATTTTGACGTTTGATTGAAGACATATATGTTGGCACCCCGTTGCTGTGTCGACAAACTTCTAGCGACTATTTATAAATTTTTTGTGTTTTGTTATTGTTTTATCATCAAATAACAAATTAGGTACTTACTTTTTCCTTTTATTTTCATATGCTTTAGTCTCAGAAACTTGCGCGAAAACCAACGGAGCCAGACAGTACCCTCACCTCCAAATAGCATATAATCACTACGTTTGCCCACCTCACAAACGATAACAGTTGTTTTTGTGTCAAATTATTACTTAATTATGCATATTTTCATATCTCGGTCTCTTTTTGGAAATAAAAAGCAAGCAATTTGCGAAAAACAAAACAAAATCATAAACATTTGTCATTTGTAGAGAGTGTGTAGAGATTTTTATCTCGTGCCGAGCATGAACGCACCGGAATAGGCTTATTTTGACGTTTGATTGAAGACATATATGTCGGCACCCCCTTGAGGTATCGACAAACTTCTAGCGACTGTTTACAGATTTTTTGTGTTTTATTATTATTTTATCATCAAATAACAAATTAGGTACTTACTTTTTCCTTTGCTTAAGTCTCAGAAACTTGCACGAAAACCAACGGAGCCAGACAGTCCCCTCACCTCCAAAGAGCATATAATCACTACGTTTGCCCCCCTCACTAACAATAACAGTTGTTTTTGTGTCAAATTATTACTTAATCAAGCAAATTTTCATATCTCGGTCTCTTTTTGGAAATACAAACCAAGCAATTTGCGAACAACAAAACAAAATCATAAAAAGATTTGTCGCCTATCAAACTGCTATGTCGCCGCGACTTTTTACTCTACATACTCTCTACTTGTATGTAACGGCACGCTCGCACACGCGACAAAAGCCCGTAGAAAGAGATAATTTTCTCTCGTCGCGCGCGACATATTATGTCTATGATATGACCTCATGCTACGCCTGCAGGGACGTTTTGTCAAATGTCAAATCAATCAGCTGTTTGTACTTTTTGGTACCAAGAGTCCGTCCGACACCGAACTCCGAGCGGAGCGAGTATTTACGTTTAGAGGTTATGCTTAGAACCTTATACTTAAACAAGTTTTACAATATTACCGAATAATGTCGTTTTTGTCATACGCTTCTGCAGTTTTGAGACGAAGCATTGGCTTCCACTATTCACTAGCATGTAAAAATAGTGTAACCACTGCGAAAAATATCAACGTTCGTTCGTTCGCCCTAAGAACAATTTACGATGTCAACACAAACGTTGTGAAGGACGTTATCCTATATAAATACGAGAACCCTTCATTTTATAAGTACATGAACATTTTCGCAGTGGTCCAATACATGTTTTGGTCGTATTTGGGGATGTTCGCATTTAGTTCGCTGCGAGACGCGCCGGTGGATGAATCGAAGATTACTGAGGATACTCCATGGTTTCGCCGGATCAATTTAGGAGAAAACAAGTATCGAAACACATTGGGAGCTGTGTGTATTATAGTAGGTAAGTGATTTTATCTTAGCAAGAATAAAAAATAATTTGTAGCAACACCTTCACTAACCCTACGCAGAGAATACTGAATCTTAACACAAGCGACGAGAGTATAATTATATACATCTAGAACATGCTATTAACATGTCTTCACTACTGAGGACCCCAGGCATATCACCTCGCCTGGAGTGGAGATATCTACCTTTGCTCTTGAAGAGTAGGAACACACCATTTTTACAAATTTCATACATAGATAATGTCAGAGACGTATGCTGGGCCCTGACTTGGGATGCATAGTTCTTGGTACAACTGCTAAAATAAAACTAACTGATTTCTTTCATTTACTTGTATTTCTTTAGTTACTTATATCAATTTTGGCTCTGTTGGCTAGCTGATTTTTTGCATTTTGATTAAAAAAATGTTCAATGTTCAGGATCTGAGGGTTCCTCTATGGACTACCACTTCGAACCACAATCTAAACAAAGAATGAAAGTAGAAAAATTATGTATGTTTATTTCTACACAAAGAAATATGATGGGTGGCTGTAATGAGGTCACTCCAGTACTATATTTTTATATCAAAACTCAAATAATATGTCAATGATCAAACCTAAAATTTTCTGCAGACATGGTTTTTGCATTTATGTGAGCTGGCGATGGCATGGACAAAGTTTCATGCCAATGTATCCATACTGCAGGAACTCTACATCCGCAGCATATTTGTTTTTAGTGCATACTTGCATACTGAAAATATTCACACATAGAATGAGGCACTGAACTGATCAAGTAAAGACCATGGTGGCAAGCCCCATTATTGAGTGCTCAAGAATTCAACAAGCAGAGAGTGAGACAAGCTACATCTGCCACCCATGCCCATGACACTACTACATGACCGACTAAGGTTGTTACGACTGAAGTTATGAGTGAACGGGGAACAGAAGGTGAAGAGCACTAGGTGTAGTAGTTACTATGGTGCGCTTGGATGAATTATTGCATCTCTACCTTCATTATCAGTGTGCACTCACACAGATGCTAAATCCATGTCAAATCGATTTGATTATATCTGCCTAGATGATTTGACTGTATCTACCTACATAATTCTATTTCTACCTACATTATTTTCCATTGGTTTTCCAGGTACAGGGTCACTCTTTATGATATGGACATACACATTGAGGTCCGTCCGCTACCTCATCCTTAATAAAGGCGGGAAGCAGCTGACCTTCGTCACATACACTCCATTTGGCAAGAACCGCCTGATGACTGTACCAATAGACAATGTGTGTTGCAAGGAGAGTCGGCAAAATGCCAAAGTGCAGCTTCCAATCAAAGTTAAAAACACGTGGATGCATTATATGCTGGATATGAGAGGGGAATTCAAGAACTCATTGCTGTTTGATAGCACAGCTGGTTTGGCAAGGAAGTGGTAATTTAATTTCTTTAAGAGTTGTTAAGATGTAGATAAGGCATAATATGAAAGGTTAAACATTACAATCTCGATCAGGATGGTAAATTGAATAATTATGAAATGTGATCCTGATACACTCTAAAATATTTAGTGTACTTGTATTGCTTGAAAATTTTACAGTTTTTCAAAATAAAAAAATCACTTCCATTTTTTACTGACTTCAAAAAAGGAGGAGGTACCTCAAGTCAACCCGTACATAATTATTATATTTTTGTATATATGATTATTATTATCACGCATAACTTTTTACAGAGCCGTCTGATTTCAATAATTCTTGTTTATTGGATAGATGATAAGAGTATACTTCAAAGTTGGTCCTATATAAATTTTATCAAAAAACGGTCTACTACTTATTAAATATCAAAAAAAATAACATGTAGGTAATTTGTCTTCAGCTTGGTCAATTATTAGGATTCTATAGTCAAACTGGAAAGAGCTACACCGATAAGAGCACGGCTCTTAAATTGTGATGATGATAGTCAAACTAGAAGACCTTATTTCAATAAAATAAAATTAAAGAACTAAGTCAGTGGAGGTAGAAAATAAAATACATATTATGAGATTTATCAGAAAAAATCTTTATTTAGTTTAATTATAGTAACGGAAAAAAGATGTTTGTCTTAACACAACACAAACAAAATTTAAAACAAGACAAAGTCATAACAAAAAATAGATTTTTCTCTATTTACATATTTGATTCCGTAGTCAGTACTTACATACTATTGGGCGTGAAAGACTGAAACTGGAGTCAGAAAACATGACTGATTTTGTTGATGTCTAAAACTACTATGATAAGTCAAATTTAAATGCTTCTGTTTTCATTAAGTACGATATAGTCAATAAAGATTTTGAGTGAGATCATCAAACTAGCAAATAACTCAGTTCCAAACTTTGCACCCAACAGCAAAAAATACAAATAGTTAATATAAATAATTCTAATACAAAAAAAACATTCTTTTTATGAATACCATAAGACGAAAGTGATTTCAAAATCAACCAATCAAAGAGATGACACGCTAATCACTTATTATTTACTATTAGACAACTACTGACAATTTATCATTTAAGTCTACAAAATGCTTTAACTAGCTTGCTACAACAAGCTAAAGGGCCAGTAGTGGGTTACTTGGGTTAGCACTTTTAAATCGCATTAAACCAGTCTTATTGCACTTGATATGTTTCTGTGGTACCAAATTGTGTATTGGGTGTTTTTATCACTGTATTATGTTAGTGCCATAAAGCAGACATAAAATCTCATACTCTTGCTATCAGAAAGGGAACCACCATCTGACCCTTAAATATTAAGTACAATTAGTTCTTATGTACATTCATAAATATTAACATTCTACCAATAAATTACGAGTTAAGGCTCTGTGAGTTCACACAGGGAAAGCAGTGCGAAAACTATATGTTAGTATTCTTCATAAAATATTAAATCTGTCCTCACAGTAATCCCTGATGAGTGATCATAGAAAAATAAATTCACGCAATACACATACAATATTCTTATATACTCTTCTGATGTAAATATAATATGTATTGTGTATCCACTGCATTGCAGTTACAATAAGATTTCAGATTACATTTTTATAATTATAATGTATACATACAAAATATGTTTAAATAAAAACAAAACTTGTACATAAATATTGTTTTTATTTAAAAAAATACATAATGTTAAATAACTATTACTCTCATTTAAATGTAACTAACTTACAATGTCTACTATCCTTTAAAAGACAAGTAAAAGCTTTTTTTTACAGCAGTACGATTAAGTGAACTTGAAATTACGTAAATGTCCGTGTGATCTGTGAACATACCGTATTACTATCGCAAGTACCTAATAATTTATTTAAAGCAATTAAAAATTGGGCAGGTAATTTTCCTATACAAAATTTACCTTGCATTGTAATATGTTTCGTGTTTATGTTTGCTACAAGCCATAACTAGTATTGAGTTGTTGCGTATTTTACACGTATCTAGCAGTGTAGTTTTCCAAATTTAAGAAAGTAAAAGTACTGACCAATTTTTATTTGCAAATTTTTTTTAACCACTCAAAACGTTACAATAATTGGCACCCAACCTTTATCAATTATCATTCAGTCTCATCTCAATATCTCAACTTACATCAAAGTCTCTGCATTCGGAAATACACCAAATGTCAAATCTAACGATTAGTTCATTAAAGTTTAACCTTTTAAACGCCACGCCATGTCAAATGCAAAAGCTGTCACACCCACGTCAAACACGTCTGAAAAGTAACAGAAATTATATGTAACCTTACGTTGACGTGTTTAAGTATGCTTGGACGGATATATCCCTCCTTGGAGGTGAACAAGAAGTGCAGATATATCCGTCGTGGTCAATCTGTAATACGGATATAGCCGTCGTTGGCATTGAAAAGGTTAAGAAGAGATAACTGTTAGGTATATTATTTTATTAGTCTCAAGAGTTTTGAGGAAATTGAAAACGGGTTTAAAACTTTACAAAAAGATAAACAATATACAAAACAAAATCGAATTGACAAAATCGGAATAGATGTACTTTTACTTCTTTCGAATGTTTCGATTCCGATTATTTGAGTTTGCGTGTACCATCCTCCACTACATCGTCACTTTCTATCAGGTGTGATGTAGTCAAACGCACTCAAATTTTAATAATCGTTAATTTTTTATAGGAAACGTCAATGTCAAACCAGTTTTAAAATTAAGTACTGATCTAAAGTCTCATGAACGGAAATAAACCATTATGTACATTAACACGTTTAATTAAAATTCAATTTCTCTTGCACGTTATATCAAGTCATTCGGTCATGCACCTGTCAATAAGTTTGACCCTTTTACTTTATGTCCTTATAGTTATTTATTAGATGTTTATTTATTCTGTAAATGGGTTATCATGTCAGTAAGATTTTAGGTCTCAAGAAAAAGTTTTAAAGTAGTTGTTATGGAATTTTAGAACACATAATTATAAATAATTTATAGGTAAAGTACCAACAGTAGTTACTCGAAGTTTCCAAAAGATATATCCAACATTTTCATTCATTTTTGATAACTGTTGCTCATCTATAACCAGCGAATTCTAATATCCCAAAACATTATGCTACATAATATGTACAAATGTTTTCTATACACAGTCAAAAATATTAGTATGTATATCAGCCAAAACTACTGAACCATTAGATTTTTAGTAGGCATTCACTTGGTTTTTCCAAAAAGTTGGGTACATTGCCAACAACTTATCTGTTCAGGTAGCGGAGTCGCTGACTGTTTGAGTTTGTTTTTGCGGAATGACATTTGACTTTAATTTTTGTTTGTCCTCCACGAGTACTCCATTTTTTCACCTAAACAGGTAAGTCGGTGGCACTGTAAATGTTATAAACACTCAGCGCCATCTATCAAACAACTTCATACTTTTACGAATATCCGCTCGCTATCGTTACATTGTGAAAACATCAATCAATACGTTCAACATGCTATTCGTCGCTGAAAAATTCTAAATTCAAATCGAGCAACACATGTCACTTTGCCAGTAAACGAAGAAATCTTGACGTATCCCTTCATCTGGGCAAAGGCATGAGGCATACAGCCGTTCACCGATAGGAAAAGGCATGAGGCATACAGCCGTTCACCAATGGGCAAAAGGCATGAGGCATACAAACGTTCACCGACAGGCAAAGGCATGAGGCATACAGCCGTTCACCAATGGGCAAAAGGCATAAGGCATACAGCCGTTCACCGACAGGCAAAGGTCACTCGGCTTTCCGCCGCAGTTAAGCTTAGTTTAGTACCGCGTCATACGTCAGTCGGCTAAATATCGCGTTCTGGATATATCTTCGTCGTCCTCTCTGCTCGGACTGATGCTGTCTATCTCGTCCACTTCTTCCAAGTTCTTTGTGTTCGGGTTGCATAGTCTGTGAAAGGAGAAAGAAGATTAAGTAACAATTTGACTTTTTTTTTGCGAACAAGCTAGAAGATTGTAATAGTACTCAACATGATCGATCCTGTTAGGGGTTCTGTGAGCGATATCGGTTACTTTGGTTCTCCTGCGGATCTCCTCATTTCTGATTCGATCGCGTAGGGAAATTACGTAGGGACGTTTATGAGCTGACATGATGAATTGATGATACATAATACCTACCTAAAAATAGAATACTTACTATTCTTACTAAAAAATAAATGTATACAAATAAACTTACACGTTTTGTAGGGAAAGAAGATGCTCTCTAAGTTTGATTTTGAAAGAGTTAACAGAGGGGCAGTCGCGAATGTTGTTAGTCAGGCGGTCGGGTGGTGGAACCGTGTTTAGACGTCCGCATAATATATTTTTTTCATTTTCATGATATTTTAACACTACTAAACAAGATTAGAAACCGTTGAGCATTTTCCATAATACCTGATAATATGAAAATTAACTGCCGCCATTACAGACTCTTCTGCTTATGTTTATATTCTGCCTTAATTATTGTCCTATGGTAGAAATATAGGTACCTAAACTCATGCTAAGCAACTTGCGGTGGCGGGCCGGGCCGCCCGCGCACGCCGCCCTCGCCCCCCTCACATCAGTGATTGAAGCTCAGTCGCCTCATTGCGCGCGCAACGTTTAGACGTGTAAAATTGCACGTTTTTGTATTACGTCAAACGAAAATTTCTTCTTTTTTCAATGCTTAGTTTGCTTGTCATACTGTAAGTGTATCTAAATATATAGATCCTTATAACATGTATAGATCCGTTTGACTTATGTGATAATATGCAGTCTCTTATGAACATTGTATCAGGTAGAATAGCTTCAGATATCGTAAACGTGCACAATGCAAATGAAATTGGACAGAAACAAATGACTAAATACACCGCCACCTGGCCAACTGGCTTCTATTCCACTATACCAAAGGAAATAAAGACAATGGCTGTCGCCAGAAAGACCATACGTGTAGGAACTACTGATGTATGCGATGTCACGTTGATATGGGAGTATATGTGCTTGGTCTACAGCCTACCAGAGACATCAACTTTCAACAAGTCCTGAATTACGAACTTGCTCCTATACCAACGGCTATGTTTGATGACAAAGGGGAAATGAGAATACCAAACACAAAATCAACCTTGAAGAAACAACTGCAAGTTGAGAGTTCTGCTGGAAATTCTCCAGCGCTAGATACAACAGTAATTGACGGAAGCGCCATTCTATGGGTAGTACATTGACCAGCCCAAGGAACTGTTCAAGACTATGTAAACAACGTTTGCAACTACATTTTGCAAAAGGCAAGTTTTTGTGAAATGTACGTGGTATTCGATAGATACCATGATTATACGAGTAGCATCAAAAGCGGTACAAGGTTAGTAAGGGCTGGTCAGATAGCTAGTAGAAGACATAAGCTAAGCTTATCAGCTCCACTTCCACTGCAGAAAGTAGCAGTTACTGTTACAGAAAATAAGGTGCAGTTGACAGAATTGATATGCCAGCAGCTTATGTCTATTAGTAAGTGCAGAACCTTAGAGCATAAACTAGTCATCACTGGTAAGGATCCAACTCCAATTGGAAAGAGACCGAGTGGATTTGCGGACAACACATGAGGAGGCAGATGTGATCATAGTTCAACAGGTTGTGCGGATAGCCAATGAGGGCGCTAGCAGCATAAAAGTTATGTGTGATGATACGGACGTTTTTGTACTGCTTGTGTATTTCAGTAGAAATATAAATAAATAGTAATACACTTGAACTATAATGCGTACTCGTTATGGAGAGCAGTAGTGGGTCTCAGCGAAAAGTAATTGACATTGGGGCGAGTGCAGAAAAACACAATAAATTTGTTATCAATCTTCCTGGCGAACACGCTTTGACAGGGTGTGACACTGGCCCAATTCTTCGGCATCGGGAAGGTAAAAGCAATAAAGGCAATTACTACTGGAAAATGTCTTCAGGCACTCGGAATAACGAATTCACTTTTTGAAACTGTAGTAAAAGAGGCTACTACTTTCATGGCTGCCTGTTATGGAAGTACTACGAAAGAATCCAAGAGTATGTCTGACACAAGAGTCGATGTTTGGTCATCAAAGATGTCAAGACGTAAGAAAACTGCAGCTCTTGACCTGAAATCTCTTCCACCCATAACGGAAGCTTTCGAAATGAATGTACGGAGAGCCCATGTTCAAACTGTTACATGGTTGTCTGCCTGTGAAGCAGAACCTTCGCAGCTTGATCCCACAGCATACGGGTGGAATTCTGATGATCGCACAAAGTCGCTAGTTCCAGTTCTTTTACCTGCTGGTACAGCACTGGCACCACAAGAGGTGCTAGATATGATTCACTGCAACTATTCCTCTGACAGACCATGCTTAACATCTACTTGCCGTTGTAATAGAGCTAAACTTCCATGCTCCATATTTTGTTCCTGCCGTGCTGAGTCAAAATGTCGAAATGAAAAAAAAATAGCAGCATCAAACGAAGATGAGGAAGAAGATGATATAAGCTTAGACACTATCGAATGAGTCACCTAATCTAAATTTTATCTTGTCGTGTTAATGTACATTTATTACTTCAAAATAAAAACGAATGGTTTGTTTTATAATAGTGCAAAATAACTTACTTTTGTCACCTTCACTTATTTGCAGTGAGCTAAATATTTATCAAACGCTTATTCTACACTACACTTATCCTTGGTTTCCTTTACCATAGAAACGTGGGTGTGGATACCCATAAATCTATCAAAGGACCATGGGCGGCGGCAGGATTACTGTCAGGGGGTCTGGTCTACCTATACATTATTTATTTGCATGCTTAATAATTTTAAAAAATATGATTTTGGGTTTTTCTGTATTTTATCCAAAACAGAGATACAAGTGCATTTCAATATCATGGGGTTTATCAAAGGTGTCAGGGCGACACCCTTCCTAGAATTGTTTACTAGTACCTAAAGATCATAAAAGTGTAAATATAATTTATGCGGACGCGAAAACACGCTTCACCTAAAATTTGGAGTCTGACTGCCGGACTATGTCGGTTAATTTGTTCCAGAGGTTCGCAGCATCAACAGTGAACGAGTTGGAGAAGAATTTGGTATTGCAGCGGGGAACTACCAGAGTTTTGGTGACGCATAATCTGGGTGAGTAAGGCACGGGTAGTAGGTGGAAACGGGAGCGGAGATATTCAGGAAAGGAAGGATAACTCGCTTCATTGCCCTTTGGGTGACCTTTCTTGTGAGGCCCATAGTAAGCGACCATGACTCAGTTCCGTATGTCATCACTGGCAACACGGCAGTGTGCAGGGCGCATAGCTCGTTGAACAGATGGCCGTTGGGACATTCCCTCTCGTATATTTACCAGATACGCTAAACTACCAGGTTTATGATATAGCGTCCCCACTTTCCTACCCTTGGGCATACAGTTAGGGCCGCTATTTCTGCCAACACCATACGGTGAATACAAGGACCAGTTACGGTAGATCTCGCTGCCAAGACGCTTGTCCCGGTACTCTGCAAGGCGAGTGCCTCGTGGAAGAGAACCACTACCTACTGTCCAGGTAGGTCCCGGAGCTGTAGGCACGCTCACCTCCCGCGGCTTTCGCTGCCGGCGGTTCGATCCCCGCTCGGGACGCCAGAGAAGCTGGCTCCCACATATCCGGTGTGGTAACGGAGCTGTAGACACGCTCACTTCCCGGCGCTGATCGCACCTGTCCAGACTTTCTCCTACGCGGTTGGATCGGCCGGAGCAGTATTAGCTTAGCTTTACTTGCTATCCAGGCAAGTGCCGGAGATGCTTCCCTGTCAGTAATTAAACCAGCAGTTCCGCTTAATGGACAACTCACGTGCCCCGCGTTGTTTTCGCCCAGAGCCCACGTGGCCGGCTACGACAACACTAGTTGCGCGCGGGGAAGGACGCCTGGACGCAACGTTCTTGCCAGGCAACACACATTGCCCAACCCCTGCAACTAACCACATACCACTACGAGTCCATGACCCAGTCGGGGGACCGACAAGCCAGAGTGCCGAAGGCGATAGATCCAACGGCAGGCAAGCGGTGGGCTACCCCCGACCCCGTAGTACCCTGATCCAAACAGCCGGACCCGTAGTTCCGGCTGCGACCTACACCTAGCCGGGTAGCTATAGGCAGAGTAACGTTGGAATAGTAAAGTTCTCGAGTGGCGACCGCGCACCGGAAAACGTGGCATAGGCAGGCCACCCACGCGGTAGACGACGACCTGGTGAAGATTGCGGGAAGCCACTGGATGCGGCCGCGCAGGACCGGTCGTCGTGGAAATCCTTGGGGAGGCCTTTGTCCGTCCAGCAGTGGACGTTTTTGAGCTGATATGATGATGATGATGAACTACAAACCCATAGTCCTATTGTTAGTTATTCTTATCATAAAGCATCTTCAATCTTTTTAAAATCGATCTTATAGATAAGAGAAAGATATCAGATAAGAGAAAGAGAATTGCATAATGCTAGGTTTAAAAGATGTAAATGAATAATCATCAATTAGTTTAAAAAACTAAAAAACACGCTTTTAGTAAACACGTTAAGTAGTTAGTTATCTTGGATGTCCGCAATGTTGGATTTAAGTCACGTGACTATATTTTCGTATTCCTGACAGCAAACTCTTTCATTTGCTACCCATATCATGGGGGTGCATTTCAAATAGCCTGTCCGCCATCTTGGACGTCCGCCATATTGGATTTAAGTCACGTGACAATTTTTTTCGTATTCCTGACAGCAAACCCTTTCATTTGATACCCTACCCATATCATGGGGTGGATTTCAAACAGCCAGTCTGCCATCTTGCGGAGGCCGCCATATTGGATTTGTAATGACGTTTCTTAGCTAGTCATGTATTGTCATCAGAACTCGGAGCGTGTGCAAAATTTCATCCTAATCGAAGACCGGGAAGTGGGTCAAATTAAGATTCCAAGATTTTCTTACATAGTTACAAGTGAAGGTAATATAAAAGCGTGTCTATAGTACTTACCTGCACTTGCAACAAACGATGCAGGGCGCAGCGAGCAGGAGAAGTGGACTGGCCACCAGCAGTAGCAGTCCGAAACCAGCGAATATGCCCACCACCTGCAAATAGAGCATTAAAAATTAATACGGTAAACATACTGAGTGCTTCTGACGGGTGGCTTTAAGCACAAGTAGCGTCCATATCCCTTTATCAGGCCCCATTAGCATAGGCCCTCGTAGAACAGATAGACGTTGGGGCAGTAAAACTCTCGAGTGGCGACCGTGTGCATCGGAAGACCTGATGAAAGTCGTGAGAAGCCGATGGATGCGGGCAGCACAGGACCGATCAATGTGGAAATTTTTGGGAGGCCTTTGTCCAGCGGTGGACGTCTTTTGGCTGATATGATGATGATTATCATCTATATTTTTACCCGCATATTCCGAATAACCTTTTAACATCATAATATGGATTTTTAGACTGTGATATTATCATCTATGTTGTTACCTGTAGGTAACTAGTATCTCATCTGTGCCAGTAGAAAATATTCCAAATAACATTTTAATAAAAAAATACAACAAGGATGTGGTTGTTTTATGTCCTATTATAAGCTTTTTGGTGTGTTGGAGAGAGCGTCGGTGGCGTAACGGCTAGCGCCGCTCTCGTGTCCGGGAGGTCGTGGTTCGAATCCTGCCACGTACCAATGTGTTTTCGAATTTCGATTTCATATGTACGTTAATCCGACGGTCTTACGGCGAAGAAAAATATCGTGAGGGAACCTGCACACGCCTGTGAAGAAACCCGAATGTTGTGTGTGAAGTCGACCAACCCGTACTGGGCCCGAGTGCTCGACTAAGGTCCCATAGCCCTTATTCGAATAGGCTCGAGCCCCTCGGTGGGGACGTATATGAGCTGATATGATGTTGGTGTGTTGTATAGCTAAATAAAAATGTTTTTCTAATGGTTCTATTCTAACGGCGACTGCAGATCGCAGGCCACAGCTTCATGCGGCCAGCGACACTATTGGTTTGTATGAATTTATATGAAAAGTAGCTGTTTCCCGCGACTTCGCCCGCTCAGATCCCGGTGAAAAATTTTCTATACCTATTCTCAGACCTACCGAATATACACAGAAAATTTCAGGGAAATCCGTCCAGCCGTTATGGAGGAGTATGGCAACTAACACTGTGACACGAGAATTTTATATATAGAGAAGATAATTCCGAGCGTGGCGACACTGTGTCGCTGCAGTAGGTAGAACAAAAAGTGCGGTTGCCGTCGGAATAGCACCTTAATTTAAAAATGTATAGGATTATCTAACGAACTCAAATTATTATTTAAGTGATTTATGAAACGTTACTGATAAAGAGTTAAAAAACCTTTTATTTAAATTTGCCGTTTGACTTGAGTCTAAAAAGAGTCGTTACTACCTCATAGAGCTAGTGTTGTTTGACAGTTCTAGTTAGCTTTCCTTTATTTGGATGCACTCGAGATGGGTAAGGAATGGTCTATACAAGTCCTTTGCGAAATTAAATCAAAGAGACCTCGTAATCAGAGTCAGGAACTTGAAAGAGAGGATAGGGACTGCGTCTGATATTAGTTTCTTGGTAGAAAGCCAATCAAAACGTAAGAGGCCCGGTATACTAGTGGTAGGATCTTTTTGGGAGGACTAACTAGGTTGGTACCCACAGATCCCTTTAAACATGTCGACTCAGATCAATAATCAATGCCTTATCTGCAACTCACCCTAAAACAATGACCCTTATCTTATCTTTGTAAGTGGGGGCTGCAGTTGCAGCGACACTTCGACCCAATGGGATCTTTTGTGTCTACTGACTCTACCCCTATAACCTTTGCACCCCAACCTGCTCGAAGATGTATTGCATCAATGCAGCAATTCCGCTGATTAAAAGGTGCTTGTAGTCCTCCCCGGTTTTGGGTAGCCATCACCTAGGAGGTCCATACGCTTGCTAGCCAGGACAACGCCGTGACACAGTGTTCCATTGATTCTGTATCTTCACAACAGGCCCTGCAGGTCGGGATATCGTCAGACCGATTTTTTGCAGGTGTGCGTTTGTGGCAAAGTGGCCCCTCAGCGCTCCTGTTACAGCCCTGCTGTTATTCTAAATGTATTTGGTTGCCCCTGTGGTGACCTCGCCGATGAAGAGCTTAGAGTGTTTGTGTCCATCCCTGAATAGCCATGCTGTGCCTTCCCTCGGCCTGTTCCTTTAATGTCCTTATAATAGTGCTCCTTGGTACCCCTATCCTTGGTTCTGGACCACACATTGTTGTCTGTGATCCTATTCTAGCCAGTTTGTCTGCTTCTTCATTGCCTTCCACTCCTACGTGTCCGAGGACCCAGACCAGTTGCAGTTTGTTGTGTCGGCCCACCTTGTTGAGGACCTTTACACAATTTAGCACTAGCCCAGAGTCAACCTTAAAGGAGTTAAGAGCTTTAAGAACAGCCTTGGCTATCGCGGAGAATATAGATGGTTTTGTCTTTGACTTCCTTGTCTATAATCTCCTGTGCACATGCAATGATAGCATAAGTCTCCGCCTAGAAGACTATTGCATATTGCCCCAAACTGATGCTCGCTAAGTAATCCTTAGCATAGACGCCTGCACCAGCACCAGACTCCATTTTCGATCCGTCTGTATATACCATGTAAGAGTGTTTGGTCCTTGTTGTTTAAGTCCTTTACTCCATTCTTCCCTTGTCGGAACATAGATTTTATATTATTTTTTGAATATATGCACAGTCTGTATTTTATCACATCCATGCGCATAAGCCTTTCCATACCTGTGTCTAATGGTAGATTGGTATGTCTGGTTTTGGGCATGTCAAAATTCCACATGCCATTTAAAGATAACCTGTGTAGGGCCTTGGCCACCTCTGTTTGAATGTGTATTTGAAGCGGCTTTAGATTTGGCAGCATTTCCATAGATACAGTAGGTGTTGTACGAAATGCTCCAGTTATTGCCAGGCAAGCCAACCGCTGAAGTTTCGTCAGTGTTTGCCTGCATGTGCCTAACTCCGTTCTAGGCCACCAATGCTTCTATAAGTAATAATGGGTCTTACTATCATTATGTATAGCTCTATGACTGGGTTTCAAGCCCCAGGTCTTTCCGTACGCAGATCTTAGCATACCAAACATTTTTATGGCCTTGACCATGATCCTTTCTGCGTGCAGCCTCTACGTTAGTTCTTTATCCAAGGTCATGCCTAGATATTTGACGCTCTTGGACCATTTTATTTCTGTAGCATACAGTTTGAGAGTTTTTAAACCTTGTAGGAAATTTTACTTGTGAATGGTCAACCGTTAACAGCAAAAAAGCGCTGTGCCAGAAAATAGTGAAATAGTCTTAGCAGTCATAATAGAACGGAAATACTACGTCCTTATGGTCAATAGCCTTATAGCCAGTTCAATCAACAGCAGTTCAAAGTCAACTCTAAATGTTGAAAATTTTTTGAACGTTTTCGTATAATATTTTAACCAAGTAGTAAAAATGATATGTAATCTGCCCGCAAATCCCTTTTATTTGATACCCCACATGATATATTTAAATGATTTTTTTTTAAAATTATTTGTATGGCCATCTTTATGCGGTCATAGTTTCTACCCCCACAGTTTGCGTGCTTGTCATCTCATATATTGATGTTCAGGAGATCATACTGAACGCACTGATACCACATCCTTACTAATATTATAAATGTGAAAATGTGTTTGTTAGTTTGTTTGTTACCTTTTCACGCTTCAACGCCTTGACCAATCTTAATTAAATTTGGCATGCAAGTAGCCTGTGTCACAAGGAAGGACATAGGCTACTGTTTATCCCGTGAAAATAGCACAGCCCGATGCAATTCCCGAGGGAACTGAAAATATACTCTTTTTTGGTTAATTAACATCGCAACGGAACAATGGATTGTGTGATTTTTGCACCGAGATGGTTGAGGGGGTGGGTAATGACACGATTTACTAATAAGCATATCCTGACATAGTTCCCGAGGGATCAGGAGAAAATTCATGCCCAAGCTCGCGCACCGCGCACCTTCTAAGCCAGTCACAAAAACGATGTCCACGCGGGCAAAGCCGCGGGCAAAAGCTAGTAACCCTATACTTCCGAGATGACTTGTGCCAAAATCGTATTTAAGCTACTTACTACTAAATAACTAACTACAAATCGACTATCTCTATAACATCAATAGAAAGCTGGAAAGACGTAGATGTTTCCAACATGTTTTGCACATTTAGTTACTAGTTTTTTTGAGAAAATAGCTGTTGTTGACGTTTTTTTTTGCAAAAAAATAAATGTCCATTCAGTTTTTCATTGATTACTTTTTGACGTTCTTTAGTTTTTGACCAATTTGTTATGAATAGTCAGTCCGTTAGAAAAAAAAAGTTATTAAATAAGCAGTTTTTTTTACTTACTTTACCAGGTTAAACCCATCTTTCGAATCCGGAAATAAACCTTGGTTTTAAACCGGATTTTTGGTAAAAATCCAGGTGCGTGCCAATCTCTAGTACGGAGTAAGCTTTCTGTACCTATTTTGTACTATCATTATAAAAGAGAACCAACCTGCGCACGATGCCACAGCACAGATGCGCGGGAGTGTCCCAGTTTGTTCTTGCAGGGGCCTTTGTCGTAGTGCCGCAACAGAAAGTCGTCCTGTCAACAAAAGGATAAATCGCTGAAACTACATATTATCACAAGATGATTGCAAGCAATATGCTAACATATAAATAACCTTGCAGTTTGCTGAGATAAGAGATAGATACTTAAGAAATAAGTAAATCAGCCCCTTCCCTCTCTCCACTTCTACTGTGGAGAAAGTCTTCTTCTATTTATTCTTCTCTGCGGTTTCTATGTCCATTATAACTAAGTCGTTTAGATTTTTTTTTTTTGTTTCTTCGCCCTTTTAGGGCAGGCTAAGGCTCATTGGCCATACCGCCTAGTCTTCAGTATATGTTTTTCAGCAGTATTATTTTGTAGAATTCACGTCTTCAGTATATTTTTCAGATTATGTAGTATTTTTCTTCTTTTCAGTCATCAAGGTCACTATTTCTGCACGTTCACATCATATCATTGTCTATAAACTACCTAACCTACATACTCTAGCAAAATGATAGCACTTTTGCTAAAGCTTGCACGGACTTCTTGTGGGAACTCGAAACACAGTATACACACTTTTATTTCATTATCCTACACAAGAAACACGTAAATGATACTTCGCTGATAAATACACTATCAATATTACACATCGAAAACCACTAAATGTATTTTTTCGGATAATAAAAGAAAAATGACAAACTGAACGCTACAAATTCCCGCCAAAAAGTCTAAGTCGTTTAGATTTATTTATTTCATTATTTTTTTTATTTAACGGTACCTACTTTGACTACGGAACCCAAAAAACAATCCGAGTGACCGGACCATAAAAGAAAAAAACCTAATATATTTTTTTTAAATTATGGACTGGACTTTTTTTAATGCAAAAAGCAGACAAAGATCAAATGACTATATGTATGAGGAGGAGGGTTAAAAAGAGACAAAGAATGTCCACCGACTACGACTGTCTGATGGTGAACATCTCGAAATACATGACGACACTAGGACCAATGCTAGAAATGACGCGAAATCGCCAAGAATGGCGAAATAATATCAGGAGGACCCCTAACTGGTAACATGAAAAACATGAGATTTTGTTTATTATTCCTCATAATATCCAAAATCAGCACATTTGACAAATTCATTCGAATTGGTAGAAAATCATGTAAGACTGTCACAAAACAGGTTAAACTAGTTAAAAAATTTAACATGGAGTCACAATTCACAAAAAACCTAGATTTTTTTTTAATTCGCGCCATAACCAAAACAAATCACCTTAAGCAGTTACATCAATAATCGTATTACTTTAAACGAGCAATTCTTGTATATAGGGTGACTTTTAATTAGTTCTTGATAGCAAAGGATATGCATGTACCCGTGATTACAAACGACTTTCCCAAAGAAACTATATGTCAAATATGAAAAAAACTTTTTGGTCCTTTATACATTTTTGCCGATTTGATAACTTATTATTATGTATCGAGAACCAAATTTTTTTTCGTATTTCAGATATAGTTTCTTTGGGAAAGTTGTTTGTAATCACGAGTACATTCATATCCTTTGCTATCACCTTGTATAATTGGTTTCATGGAATCGGCTCTAACGGTTTGGCTGAAAATGCTATATGGGGATTTTTGTGGGAGAAAAATCGACCTGATAGGTTTTCATCTCTGGGAAAACGCGTTTTTCCGAGTATTCACGCACTGCCTCTTTTCCGTGTAATAGGTATTATATTTTAACATACTTTTCAGAAGCGAGGCCAGTTACCTAGTTACGAGTCTAGCCCACAATCCAGTTAGACTTCCGATCGTACCTCAGCGGAGGCGTGACTTTTTTTTTGTTACGGGGTTTTTTCACTTATTTATACTGAGTCCGTTTTCACACAAAAGAAAACCTAACCACTCCGGGAGTGCCGACAGAAGTGAAAACTTAAAGGGCTTGTACCCCAGAGACGTTAAAATATTCTATATAAAATTCGGTTACGATAACACGTAACGGTAAGTGTCGGGAATTCAATGGTTTTTCCCATCTCAAAAAATGCCCAACGCGCCTAAAACAGTTTTCACTTCAAAAAAAAATATTTACATGCCTAGGAGACTTGGAGCATCGTCGCTCAGTCGCCCATATAAATTACATATACCTATTTCAGTGTAAACAATTACATTACGATGTGTGTTCAGTCGATTTTGTGTACACACAACTTGGTTACTTACTCTGTTGTTTGCAAACTCAAATTGTTTGCAACCCGTTGGCGTAACGTAATCAACAACCAGTAACGGATCTTAGGGTTTCACAAAATCAAAGTATTTCTAGATTAATAATTGAAAACGCTAAACACGTTAAAAAACACTTCTATCGCAATAACTTGGTACAATTTTGCACAATTATTTTTGGTTTTTGTTAATTTTCTAAAAAAAAGTACTACGCCGATTTTGATAAAATTGATATGTGACCAACCTGGCAGCATACCCTATCGAATAAAAAAAAACATGAAAATCTGCGACGATATCGCGTAATAAACATAAAAAACAAAGTCGACTCTCCCTTTTGATTCGATTGAAAGTCGATGGAAAATGAGGAACTAACAATCTCAACCATGACAAACTATGGAATGGACATTACAAAAGCAAAGTATACATATTAGTACTAAAATACAGTATGGACACTCCCTGCAGCTCTCTAGATTCCGACCTCAACCCCTCGTCACCCAGATTGACACAGTTTGGTTCTCGAACGCGAACGTATGGGATTTCGCCGTGATTTTGTTTGCTCCGTCATTTGTTTTTAGAAGTGTCATTCCAAGACCGTTGTATGCAGTATCCCGGTATGCCCAAAAGAAATCATTGATAAGAAGCACGCGCCTTTATAGCAGTGAAGGTGGCACCATGGAGTTTTGGCATAAGCTAGAGGTAACTGAAAAAACTGGGTTCCGTACCACCACAACTCTCCAAGACAAGAACAATAATACCTATTCATTTCAATCGGAAGCAACAACCAGAGCGACTGAAAAAGTTTTTTTTTTTGGAGTTTACTACTCCTTAAGAATCGATTTGCATATAAGGCGCCCGGTATGAAAAAAATATGAGGAATAAAATCTAGTGATCGAAAACGTAGTTTGTTATATTCTCTTTGCGCGTTACGTTTTTTACGCGCAACCTATTGTGCGCACCTCTGTCACGTGATACAAAACAGTCAGGATTGGCTGAATCTGACAAAAAGAATATAAGTCACTACGAAATCTAAAATGAAGTCACAACACAGTAATCAAATCAGATCTGTTATTGTTGCAGTCTTACAATTTTTGATCTGATAAGATTTTAAAATTTGTGATTTTTATATAATTTGGTATTCCACTCCATCATGGGTGTCAATTTTGTGAAAGCAGATAGCAGAAACTTGCCCAAAGTGGACGCAATCATGTTCTTTAAAAATAACCCCGATTTTTATTCTGCAGAGCTGAGAAATGTAAAAACAGCAATGTAAGTACTATAAAATAATATAACACTACCTACGTAAGTAACCTTAATTCTGCTAAGGCGAAATAATAGCCTTTCTTTCAGTAGTAGTTTTTTAGGTTATAAAGAATAAATTTTGTTTACAGTAAGTAATTAGTTTGCATTTTCAGGGCTGCACGAGAATCTTATGGTGACGATGCTATTGGGTACGTGCAACTACGTTGTGGATCAGGACTTTGCACACTCAACTAAAGGTGAAATCGTCAGTTGCCAGTGCTTGGACTGAGCAGCTTTAGCTGGTGGTTGTAAGCATGCAGTGGCATTTTTGATGTGGACCCATCGTCGCAGTGAAGAACCTTCCTTGCGTGAATGTTACTGGAAAAAACCCGTCCTCTCGAGAGTAGGGACTACTATGAAATACGTCACTGTATATCAAATTTGAAAAAAAAAACAGCTCCACATCATGAAACCAGCACAGACCTTTTCCACGGGTTTCTTTAAGAAGCAAAAAAGAAGAAAATTATGAATTGTTAACTTTTAAAGTATCAGAACGACTTTAAACACAGTGATGTCCGACAGTTTTCATTTCCTTATTCAAGTAAGTGATGATATAAAGAAAGATGTCAACAAATTACTAGAAACATTACAAGAGAAACTTAACAAAAATGCTCTTGATTTAATTGAAGAGTCAACACAAAACCAATGTTAGAGCCCTTTATGGTATGACCTAAGATATGCTCGTATAACCGCATCTAAAGCATACGAGGTTAGTCGCTGCCAAACACCAAATGGATCATTAGTAGCTGCGACCATGGGAGCTAAAACACCTGACACATCAGCTATGAAAAGAGGCCGGAAATTGGAATGATTAGTTATAAAAACTGTGCAGAGTAAACTTAAAACTAAAGTCAAGCCCTGTTTTGTGCCTGTTTAGACAATCGTACTTAAGTAGTAAACTCCAGTCGTGCGTCGGAGCTGACACACACACTTTTTTTTGATTCGGTTCAGGCTCCTTAGCGCAAGTACCACTCACACTTGGCCAGTTTTTGGCGACCGAGCGGGAAACGCGCGGTTGGACTACCCAGATACCGCTGTAAAGATGAAGCGGAAAAACACCTAAACGACCTACAAATAGTCAACTGGCAAGACGTGGCGCAAGATCGTGATGACTGGCGTCAAAGTGTCAAAGTGAGACCAAGATCCTCTTCGGGTCGCTGAGCCGGTGGAGTAACTAAGTAATGTCGCGATTACACTTCACTACATGTAGTGCACTACAACCGCCTCCGTGGCGTAATGGCTAGTCCATTTGCTTCACACCAGGAACCACGTCGCGGGTTCGATTCTCGGTGAGGTCAACTTGAAAGACTCGGTTTGGTTGGTAGTAGGGCATTTTCTAAGCCCGCCTGTCTAGCTACCACCATCTTATCTAAGTCTTGCGCCAAACATCAGTGTTAACAACACTGATGAGTTCCGACTTGAAGATAAGATAGCCAGTTCTCCATTGCGTTGGGGAATCTTGGTAAGCCCGCTTCCATCTTCGGCATCATCGTCACTTAGATACCATTAGGTGAGATGATGCCAAGGGCTAACCAATTGTTAATAAAAAAAATAATCATGTAGAACACTAGATATAATGAGTATAAATGCATGTAGGAATGTATAGGATCCTAACTTAGGACGATTAAAGAGCCCGACTGTCCTACATGGCCTAGTGTACTACATGTAGTGCAGTGTAATCACAGGTAGAGAGGTAGAGCGTTTACATAGGATGCTCAGTCTTGCCGCGGCATTTGATGCGAGTGTATGTGTATAATATAATATGTTCTGAATATAGCATGTCACTAAATTTAATAGGTATTCTGATGTAATTTCTGAAGTCTTCTGGATCTAAAATGTCTAAAATGTTCATGTTGCTCAATTTGTTTCTTAGTAGCAGATACCGCTTCATCCAACATTTTCTTTTCTTTTTAGACTTATTAATAACCGCTGTTACGGCAATTAGTAATACCCGCTGTTACGGCAAGGCTTGTGGCAAGGCCAATGCCGATTTTTTGCATTTTAGAAAGCACCGTTAACAATCTGCGAAGATATCGCGTTACCTATTGTAAAAGGAGATAAAAAAAAGCACCATGTTCGGCGTTTGGTCTCTGACTGAGTTATAGTTCTTATGTAGTGCAGTGTAAACAAAACGCCCTATATGTAGTGCCATTAACTAGTGCACTACAAGTAGTGAAGTGTAATCGCGGCTTAAGAATGCCACGGAATCTAGGGCCAGGTTTCACATGTGAAATCACCTGCGTCGTCCAGAACTGGGGTGTAGGTAAATTAAGAAAATCAGTATGAATTATTATAAAATTATTTGTATGTATTGGACGTTGGAGTCAGAATGAAACCTTCCTGAGATAGGGTAGAAAAGAAAGATCACATATCTCTTCACCTGTGGCCCAGGGAACACTATGTGCTGTTATTGTATCGTGCAATGGTGAAGAGAAAAAACCTTATAAGTATATAAAAATAAGTAGGCTAGACAGAGATGAACCTAATGAATTGGATATCGCATTTAATTGGTCTAAAATTTTTGTCTTTGTGACAAGTAGAGAGGCTCAAAAAGAAATATTAACAGTTTTAATTAAAATGAAGTCGGTATTTTTTGCGACCGCGCAGCCAATTGTTGTAAAACCTTTTACCTAATTGCTAAGCAATTAAATCTGAATTCAAGCCACAAGGCACTAGAATGCAGCAAACCAATTAGGTATTTCGTTAAATGGTGGCGAGGCCGGGTCGAACCATTGTTTGCGGCAAGCAGAAACCATAGACAGCCGTGACCCCCATAGCCGTATACCTCTACACCAAGCGAGCGATACCACAGGGATGGATTGTTCCACTCTGTTCTTAAATCTATATATATATAAAAGAAAGTCGTGTTAGTTACACCATTTATAACTCAAGAACGCCCGGACCAATTTTCTTGATTTTTGTGTTTTTGCATTTGTCTTCGCCCGGAATCCCTACTAATATTATAGCGAAAGTAACTCTGTCTGTCTGTTACGCTTTCCCGCAAAAACTACTGAACGGATTTGGCTGAAATTTGGTAGGTAGACAGATTAGGACCCGGATTAAGACATAGGCTACTTTTTACCACGCTCGCGAGCCGCTTGCGGCTCGCGCACTGCGCACCCTCGAAAAGTCATAGAAACGTGGTCCACGCGGGTGAAGCCGCGGGAAACAGCTAGTAGGATAATAAGTATTAAAAAATGATCAATGAAAAAATATTATCAATCAAAAAATAATTGGTTATAGGGTAGAGTAGTGTAGGGTAGGGTAGTGTAGGGTAGGTTAGTATAGTGAAGTGTAAGGTAGGGTAGTGTAGGGTAGGGTAGTTAAGGGTAGGGTAGTGTAGTGTAGTGTCAGGTGGAACGAAGTTCGCCGGGACAGCTAGTAATTAATAAACTTCCTCACTCCTGGCGTCCTGGGGCTCGGGTTTCTTACCAAGTCGCGGGAACTGATAATCGCCTTTGTGGCGTAACGGTTATAAGTCCTAAAGCTTCACATCAGGAGGTCGCAGGTTCGATTCCCGGCGGAGTTTAACTTAGTAAGACTCGGTTTGGTTGGTGGAAGGGCATTTTTCTACGCCCGCCTGGCTAGCTACCACCATCTTACCTAAGCCTTGCCTCCAAAAATCAATGTATTGATGTGTTCCGGCTTGAAGAAAAGAGACAGACAGTTCCCCATTACGTTGGGGAATCTTGGTAAGCCCGCTTTCATCTTCGGTATCATCGTCACTTACCATCAGGTGAGATGATGCCAAGGGCTTACCAATTGCGAATAAAAAAAAGGTTAAGCCATGGTCATCAATAAACCATAACGTACCCCACCTCCTTGGACTTGAGGGCACGGATCTCTATCCATACCGCATGAAGGTTAAGCCATATCCAAGGTTGTTAGACTAGTAGACAGCCCTTCTGTTAGAAATCAGGTCATAAATCCTCTTTTATGGTTTGCGACTGCCATCTAGTGGTAGCATTAGCAACCTGCACTTGCAAGTGCAATGCGAAACATGGATATGCAGTAGAAAATAAATCTCCTTCTCCTTCTTTTTTTTTATTCACAATTGGTAAACCCTTGACTTGAGGTGAGATCACCTGGTGGTAAGTGACGATGTTGCCGAAGATGGAAGCGGGCTTACCAAGATTCCCCAACGCAATGGGGAACTGGCTATCTTATCTTCATGCCGGAACACACCAATGATATCGACATTGATATTTGGCGGCAAGACTTAGATAAAATGGTGGTAGCTAGCCTGGCGGGATGCCCTACCACCAACCAAATAGAGTCTTACAATATTTGGCTTAGATTATTTTATTCCAGACCAATAGATTGTAACAAGTTCTCTGCTACCCGGACAGCATTGTCTGTTGCGTTGTAAAGGTCCTCGCGTTCATGTGGGTGCTAGAACACGCAGGGCAGTAAAGAGTCGTGCCATGGTCTGGGGAGAGGCACTGCACTCGCATGCGCTATCAGCCAACTTGAGTCCGGAGTGTGTTTAAAGACCTCCATGTCGGTCAGAGAAGGTCGTGTCCAGGGGGGAGTTTTTTCGGACAGTGGGATATGGGTTGCCGCGAACGATGAAATAAATAAGCGCATTGATTTCACAACACTCGAAATCCTTACTAATATTATAAATGTGGAAATGTGTTTGTTTGTTACCTTTTCACGCTTCAAGGCCTAGACCAATCTTAATGAATCCGCTTGCGGCTCGCGCACCGCGCACCCTCTAAGACAGTCATAAAAACGATGTCCACGCGGGCGAAGCCTCGGGCAAAAGCTAGTTTTAAATATTTGAACCCACCCATGTAAGTAGGTACTACAATATAGTTATTAAAAACAAAATTTGGTCCGCAGTGGAATAACATTACGTAAACGACGTTAACTTCATAACTTAGTATTTTATTGTGCTGATGGTTTTAGAAATGAGAGGCAAAAGTGTTTATTTGTACTTTGAAGTTGGTAAAGAAATTAATTAACGACTAGACCTTTTAATGGCTTCGTTACGCTCGCTGTAGGGCAAAACTAATTAGCGAATAATTGACCACGCCGAACACGTTCAAAAAACTGACTTCAATCGCAACAAGTATATTTTTTCTACTTTTTTAATGTTTTTATTAATTTTATAAATAAGTACTTGACATATTTTGATAAAATTCATGTGGGACCACGTTGGAGGCATAACTTATCCAATAAAAACGTAACCACTCCGGGAGTGCCGACAGAAAAGGAAACTTTACAGTTTTATAAGTTTTGACCCTCTGAGTGTTCCTGGCGAACGACTAGGTTGACAAAGTTTTGACCCTGCGAGTGTTCCTGTTACGGTGGCGGTTACATTACAGGTTCGCGAGTTCAATGGGTTTTTCCTATCACAGAAATGCCCAGTTTTCACTTCAAAAAGAATTATCGAAATCGGACTCTTCTGTAAAAAAGAAGTGGACATACATAAAAAGTGTGGACTTAAGAACCTCCTCCTTTTTTGAGGTCGGTTGAAAAATATTCTTTGTTTTATTAAAGTAATAGAGTAAAATCTTTTACCTGTACAACACTAATTATTATTTGCTATGAAACACAATTTTTTATAAGGTCTAACAAAATTAGCTGAAACTATTGTAACTGGTGCTTCTACGCTGAAACTGAAAATCTTTCCCCATGAAACCTATACTCAAATCTCAAAAAAAAATTTGAACTTCCCATACTAAGTAGGCTGATCAGCTGATCGAGTTAGTATGGGAGAGCCAATTTTTTTTTGCGATTTGACTGGGTTCCATGGGGAAATTTGTTCAGTTTCATTGGTAGAAGCACCAGTTAAAATAGTTTCAGCTAATTTTGTTACACCTTATATAGTGGCACATTGGAATTGAAATGAAGCGTCATCTATCAGCTATAGCCCCGGCTCCGCACTTACCGCATTTCACCCCCCCCTGTTCCACTTGCACTTACACTACTGCAAACTCAATATTTCGTTGATTTTTTAAATCCACAATTGGTAAGCCCTTGACATCATACATTATGGTAAGTGACGATGATGCCGTAGATGTAAGCGGGGTCACAGATGAGATACTAATTACTTACGGGGTTAACAAGATTCCTAAACGCAATGGGGAACTGGTTATCTTATCTTCTTATCACATCAATGCTTGGCGGCAAGACTTAGATAAGATGGTGGTAGCTAGACACGCAGGCTTAGAAAATGCCCTTCCACCAACCAAACCGAGTCATACAAAGTTAGACTCCGCCGGGAATCGAACCCGCGACCTCCTGATGTAAAGATAATGGACTTACCCATTATGCCAAGGAGGCGGTTAAACTGTAAGATTCAATGTACAGATGTCTTGCAGAGTACCAGGACAAGCGTCTTGGCGGCAAGACCTACCGTTGTTGGTCCTTGCCCTTGCATCACGGCGTTGGCAGGAATAGCGGCCCTCACTACATGACCTAGCTGGCTGTGAGTGGGGACGCTATATCATAAACCTGGTAGTTTAGCGTATCTGGTAGATATACAAGAGGGAATGTACGGATGTCTTGTGTTTCTTTTCCACGAGGCACTCGCCTTCCTTCCAGAGTACCAGGACAAGCGTCTTGGCGGCAAGATCTACCGTTGTTGGTCCTTGCCGTCGCCTCACGGCGTTGGCAGGAATAGCGACCCTCACTACATGACGTAGCTGTCGGTGAGTGGGGACGCTATATCATAAACCTGGTAGTTTAGCGTATCTGGTAGATATACGAGAGGCCATGTACGGATGTCCTTGCCTTCGTCTTATGGTGTTGGCAGGAATAGCGGCCCTAACTTTATACCCAAAGGGTCGGTAAGTGAGGACGCTATAGTTTTAAGCGTATTTGGTAGATTACGAGAATGCACGGATTTCCATCAGATATTGAAGGTTGACTCACGTCGAGCGAGGCGAGGCAGTACCAGCAGAACACGTGCTTGCATCGTTTGCACATCATCTGCGCGCAGCCCTCGTCCTTCTCAATCGGCACGCGGCACATGGGACACAGCTTGATCAGCTCCGAGTCTGGTAGCAGAGGAGCTCCCGCACCTCCCATGGAGGAGGATGCCGCCGCCGCTTCGCAGGTCAAACCGCCGTGCCACTGGGGGAAAAAGAAAAAATTGCTGTTAATTTTCTAATGAAATTCTAATAAAAATAATAGGTCATTTATTTGTGAACAGGTTCTTCTGAAATCCGAATAACTTTCCCCACATGTAATGGCCCCTAATTTTATTCGTACCCACCTTTGATTTTGTTATTGTTGGTTAATGTCGTGTATCTATGTATAATATTATTTCATACTTTTAAGTGAATTTAATTTTGAAGTCGGTTTTTAGTTTTTTAACTTTTATTTTTTATAATTTGTTTTAAACAGGTATGCATTTTTTCTAGCGTTTAAAACATTTGTTTAAAACAACATTGCCAACCCTGAATTCTTCCCTTTACCCGGGTTGCTTCCGGCTTTTTCAGAATCCCTGTACCTCAACTCCAGGGTGTAGTGAGGTACTGATACTATACTACTTATGAATGCGAAGTTTGATCGTTAAAATGATTACGCATATTTGATTCTACTTCTTTTCTCTTTCTCATCGTGGGGCACAATTAACCGTGGTTGATTGTGCCACACGATTCAAGGGATAGACGGCGGCTGCCTGGTGTTGCACTTAGCATCACCCGCAGTTACGTGTAGAGCATTTAGATTTACACCTACGGACGTGTGCAACGCGACCTTCATACACATCTGGAATCAGATGGGCAGGTTTCCTCACGATGTTTTTCTTCACCGTTAAAGCAATCGGTAAGTATATGTACGTAAGTTTCGATAAACTAATTGGTATACATTGGCCATCCGGTAAAACCCGGGACCTCTGGTTAGGAGGGCCGAGTCGTTACCGGTTTAGCCAGCGACGCTTTTAGAAATAGAAATGATTTTCTATCAATTATTTCGTATTCTTCTCGGCAAACCCCGTTATTTGATACCCATATTGTAGGAGTGCATTAAAAATAACTAGTCCGCCATCTTGGGTGCACCGCCATGTTGGATTTAGAATGACGTTAGACAGTTAACCATGCGTTGTCATCGAAACTGAACGTGTACACAAAGTTTCAGCTCAATCTGTTGAAGATATCTGCTTCAAAATTGACTTGCAAGATTTCACCCGAACAAACATACATACTCGTACGGAGAGCGACACATCAAGCTATACAAAACCAGTATAAGCTGGCCGCGCGACACCCCTCTGCGTTTCAACATACGCGAGGCCCGCGTATACTGGTTTTGTATAGCTTGATGTGGCGCCGTGTGTACATTGCAAGTTAAATAAAAGCTTGTAAAAAGCTTATATATGTACTTAGGTAGTAATAATCATATCACTCGCTATGTGCCAATAAACAATAATTTTATCATTATTACGATTTTTCTAGATGTTTTCACTCGCTATCTATTACATAACATAACTTACCTAATCTAAATGTCCTTATCGTGAGTAAATGTAACTATAGCTTAAGTTTATTATAAAAACTATGTAACTATAGTGGACTACTCTTACAATCAGTGTCTCGTTTGTCTTAAAACATTACAATATTACGAATTACAAATAGTTATCGTCATCTTTGAGAATGTCATAATTATAGTTTCACCACATCAGCTCATATACGTCCCCACCGAGGGGCTTGAGCCTACCCTGAATTAGGGCGATCGGGCCTTACATACAACTTTTGAGTTTGTCCGCAGGTAGCGTTGCCAGGCGTCCGGATAAAGCCGGACAGTGTTAGGCTTTTTGGATGCGTGTCCGGCCAAATTAGAAGGTGTCCGGCCTGTCCGGCTTTTTAGGTTTAATGATTTTTCCAGTCACCTGGACATTCGGGTGAGCGCTGTCGTATTTATGAGACTATGGCGGCGTTTCTTTGTCTGATTAGGACCTCGCTAAAGGCCAGTAAACATGACTGATTGATTTAGGGGTGTCTAAAGAGGGCTTTAATAATTTAGGGAGTCCGGCTTTTTTACCCAAAAGTCCGGCTAAACTGGCAGGTATGTCCGGATATTTAGTTTTAAGACCTGGCAACCCTATCCGCAGGCGTGTGCAGGTTTCCTCACGATGTTTTCCTTCACCATAAGAGCGTCGGATTAACGTACATAATCATCATCATATCAGCCGAAGGACGTCCACTGCTGGATAGGCCTCCCCCAAGGATTTCCACGACGACCGGTTCTGCGCTGCCCGCATCCAGAGGCTTCCCGCGATCTTCACCAGCGGTCCACCGAGTGGGAGGATTGCCTACGCTATGCTTTCCGGTGCGCGGTCGCCACTCGAGAACTTTACTACCCCAACGGCCATCCGTTCTACGAGGTATGTGCCGTACGTACATATGATATCGAAATTCGAAAACACATTGGTACGTGGCAGGATTCAAACCACGACCTCCCGGCAGGTAGCGGCCCTAGCTAATTACAGTTTTAATTTCGGAAAATGTAGAGGAAAACCATGGGCTACACTCACAAATAAAACCTCTGTGACGTTCGTTCTCAACCCTCAGCTGCGTACTGAAATGACAGTTCCATAGTCTGCTATGTTGAAATTAGTTTGTTAGTTAGTTTGACAGTACAGTGTGACGAAGTCAATCTCTTGGGTTTTTTATGTTCAACCTGTTTTTTATATCATCTTTTTATCTATTTTTACCTTTTGTTATTTGTGTGTTTTTTGAAATTGTCGTTCTATTTCCGATTCGATTCCATTCCCATCCTGTGCAACGATTCTGTTTATGTTCAATATTATATATTTATTTTTCAATATTATTTATAACCTGTTGTAATATATTCATTTTTTTCCGGTGGATTTATATATTTTAAAAAATAACCTGGCCCTTCCCTCCATTATTCTACTTCTCCATCTTGTGCGAGCGACGGCGCAGAAGAAGGGTGCGTCGCCCGCTGCAACAACTTGACATGGCTCTCCCCTTGTCATGCCATGTCAAACTGTATATCATCCAACTGTAGTAGCTGTATACCGAAATGACATTTCCATAGTCCGCTATGATGAAATTACTTTGTTATTACGACAATGATTGCTTGACAGTACAGTTTGACATGGCTCTCCCCTTATGATGCCATGTCAAACTGTATACTATCCAACTGTAGTAGCTGCGTACCGAAATGACAGTTCCATAGTCTGCTATGATGAAATTAGTTTGTTAGTTCGACATGGATTGCTTGACAGTACAGTTTGACATGGCTCTCCCCTTTTCATGTCATGTCAGACTGTATACTATCCAACTGTAGTAGCTGTGTACCGAAATGACAGTTTCATAGCCCGCTATAATGTAATAAGTTTGTTTCGAAATGGCACTCCCGAAGTGTTAGGTTTTTTTTATTCATTTCGTTCCCGCAGCGTAGATTTCCATAACAAAGTGAGAGAACTATTACAACGCATTTCCTCTATAAAAGAAAAAAAAATAGTCGGGTAAAAATTTATCCTATGTCACTTTTGGGATAAATATGAATCTAACGACACATCGCAATCCAAAATCCATCAAGTCTATTAGCCTACAGGCTCAGCCAAAGAAACAGACTTACATACATACACCGATACATACATATTACCTATATTCACTCGAAAAATATTAACCTCTCATAGTCACTGGGCTGCGGGAGCGAAAGGAATACAATTTCACCCTGTATTATCTGTGGTACTAGGCGTTAGTTTACAGAGAAAAGTGAAAACAGAAGCCCGAACAGCTTGCGAACCTGTATAGTTAAGATCCAGTTTCAGAAAGGATTGCTTTGCTTTCACTATAATAGCTATCTGTATATACTTACTCCGATAATTGACAGTACCTGGGCAAAGTAACTAGTACCTATCTCATCTGTGCCTGGGCGATCAAGCTGTGCTCGGAAACGGCAAAAAATAAAAACGAAATGTCAGAGAAAGAATTGATTGCACCGGAGATTGAACCCAAGATCTGCGAGGAGGAAGTCCAACGTTTTGAAACTGGCCTCGAGTTTAGTGAAACTTATTATTTCGCGCGAAAGACGATGTGCGTAAAACTGGGATAAACGAAACCAAACATTACCAAATATGAGACCTGGCTAAATCGGTTTTTCGCCCCCAATTTTACAGTTTTTTTACAGAAATCGTAAGAGCCGTTTTCAAGAACGTGATTACAAAATATGTATATACAAATACTGCTAGTTTAATAGTATAGTATTTAACCTTAATTGAATTGATTGCATTAATTGGCATTTAGCGAAAAGGTGTAAAATGAAAAGGTGACTTTTTTTAAATTCACAATTGGTAAGCCCTCGGCATCATCTCACCCGATGGTAAGTGACGATGATGCCGAAGATGGAAGCGTGCTTACCAAGATTCCCCAAACGCAATGAAGAACTGGCTATCTTATCCTCAAGCCGGAACACATCAATGTTGTATATCATCGCCCAGCCGAAACCTGTTAACGAATTTTTCTAAAATTTGGAATACATCCGCTAAGAAAGGATTTTGGGAAATTCCCACGGGAACGGCTAAAAACGGGATCTGCGCGGGCGACCACCAGTTCTAATTATAAGTTTGTTGACTAGCAGATCCTACATGCCTTGCGAGTTATCATGTCCAAATGTTACAATTAAATGCCTATACCGCAATGCCTAAAGTTTTTTTATTACTTTAAGTATATTATATATTTTTTCCATGGTGATAGCTTTACACAGTCTTTCAATAATTTGAATTGAATATTGTCATTTGACCGATCTTAAGGCCAGAACTACTTAGTACCTAGGCGATCGAGTGAAATCGAATTTCCAGAATAAATAAGTTTTAATAAACCCGTAATATGAAAAAATAACCTGAACACTCCGGGAGTGCCGACAGAAGTGAAAACTTTTTACAGTTTCATAAGTTTTGCCCGCTTCCATCTTCGGCAACATTGTCACTTACCACCACGTGAGATGTTGTCAAGGGTTTTTTTTTTATTAATAATTTGAGTGCGTTTGACTGCAACTCACCTGATGGTAAGTGATGATGCAGTCGAGGATGGTACACGCAAACTCAAATAATGCCTATTCACTCTTGCCTTGAAGATCCCAATTATAGGAATCGGGAAACACTGACGCAGGCAAGGAGTTCCACTCCTGCGCTGTGCGCATAATAAATGAAGAAGCGTAACAATTCGTGCGATAAGGTGGAACATCAACAACAAAGGGGTGCAACCCCTCCCTGCGTCTCGTTGACCGACAGTGGAATGGAGCAGGGGGAATGAGGTCGTGAAGTTCTTGCGCGCACTCTCCGAAATGAATTCGATAGAATACCGATAGACAGGCGACTTTGCGGCGATGCTCAAGGCTTTGGAGCTTGTCATTGACTAGCTCGTCGTCACCCATTGGCGTCTCCGTGCGCGTCGGTCGATGGCGTCCAAGGTATCCAGCTGATAGCGGGCTGATCCATCCCATAAGTGTGAACAGTACTCCATACATGAGCGGTTTACCAATTGTGAATAAAAAAAAAAAAAAAAGAGTGTTCCTGGTAAGGTGTCGGTGTCGATTACGGTGTAGCGAGTTCAAAGGTTTTCCCCATCTCAATTACAGTTTTGTAAGTTTTGACCCACCGAGTGTTCCTGGTAAGGTGTCGGTGTCGATCACGGTGTAGCGAGTTCAAAGGTTTTCCCCATCTCAATTACATTTTTGTAAGTTTTGACTCACCGAGTGTTCCTGGTAAGGTGTCGGTGTCGATCACGGTGTCGCGAGTTCAATGGTTTTCCGTTGTTCAATTTACGCTTCCGCCGAAGGTTCAAACTGCTCACTTAAAGTAGGTATGTACAAAAGTTATTCAACTCCGATTAATATGTTCCAAAAATTGTACCAAAAAAAGTTAAAATCTACCTGCACTTTAATTCTTTTATCCTTTTTTGTTTTTAATGAGTAATAAGAAGTTTTTAATTGGTTGAAACACTTAAAAAGCCAGTTTTGAATAAAAGATCAAGCGTATAATAAAAATAGCCAGACAAGTAAGCATTGCAACACACATGGAATTAGGTTCCGTAGACATTGCATCAAAAAAAACGCTAAACACGTTAAAATACCGACTTCCATCGCAACAACTACGTACAATTTTGCAAGATTTTTTTTGGTTTTTGTTAATTTTCTAATAAAGTACTACACCGATTTTGATAAAATTTATATGGGAGCACACGGGAAGCACTAGCTTTCAATTAAAAAAAGAATCATCAAAATCGGTTCACCCAGTCAAAAGTTCTGAGGTAACACACATAAAAAAACATACAGTCGAATTGAGAACCTCCTCCTTTTTGGAAGTCGCTTGAAAAGTAAGGCTGTGCCGGGCTCCATAAGCAAGTTCGAATGACGATAGTGCGCAGTATCATATAGGTCGGTGACAATTACTTCATTGGCGGTAAATCAAACAGTCGTTACGTCAAACCAAACACGATTGCGCCAACCAAAAAGATCTCGGAATCCACCAACAAACTCATGGAAGAAAGACGCAGATTGGTTTTGCGTTCCTCTGAAGACGTAGTCAGTATCGGCAACTAAACAGGCGGATCTCCAAGTCCCTGACTCGCGATTTGCACTAGTTTAATACAAATTGAGCGTCGGTGGCGTAATGGCTAGAGCCGCCACCTCCTGTCCGTGAGGTCGTGGTTCGAATCTGCCACGTACCAATGTGATTTCGATTTTAGATTTCATATTGTACGTTTATCCGACTCTCTTACGGTGAAGGAAAACATCGTGAGGAAATCTGCACAAGCCTGCGAAGAAACTCGCAGGTTGTGTGTGAAGTCGACCAACCCGCACTGGGCCCGCGTGGTTGACTCAGGCCCGATCGCCCTAATTCAGGGTAGGCTCGAGCCCCTCGATGGGGACGTATATGAGCTGATATGAATACAAATTGTGTGTACCAAAAACAAATTTATATTTGTGTATAGCTTACTGCGTGAACGCCAAGGATGGCGCGGGGGTATATCAATCGGTTGCCTGGCTCTTGGGAATTCAGTCGCTATGGAACGTTTCGCGGGAGGCAGCGTGCGTTCTGTGTATGCCCGCGTTTTACAAAAACAATGATTCTAACAATTCTGTCATAACAGGGATGACGACAGCATCAGAAATAAATTATGAACTCTTGATCACTAAATTGCCCTCCTACATAAACTTAGGTAAAACTTTCTTCGTTGTGTTTTCCATCAAGTCTTAGATTTTTAATTCACCAAAATCACAAAATAAGAACTTAAATGACGCTGCTAAACTATGACGTCGCGCCTAGGTATTTCAAACATTTTTAGAACAAAATGTCGTTTATGACAGATGGTAAAAAGTAACTCAGATGACTAGCATTCGTCATCCCTATTGCGCGGCGGCGGAAATTTTGCAATCTTTACCAAATTCGTCCCCATAAAGAAGCACCAGAATTAAAAAATGGGTACAGAAATTTGAGGAGGATCTCCTTACACTTCTGAACCCATGTTATAATTCTGGTGCTCCTTTTGAATATGAATAACTATATGTGGTGTGTGTGAGTGTGTGTGTGTGTCTGTCTGGGTTTCTGTCTCTGTGTGCGTGTGTGTTTGTGTGTGTGTGTGTGTGTGTGTCAAGATCAAAACTTCTGAACGTTTGCTTTATTTTCCGAAGGTAAAAATTCCCGAAATCGGGATCGGTAGTTTTCCCGAGTATTCCCGAGATCGGAAACCCGGGAAAGAAACCCTAGTCAATAGGATTGCGAGAACGTTCATTAGGTCGAATGCACGTAGGTAAACGTACTTAACAAAATATTTAGTTAAGACAAGGACGGACGGATAGAGTAATTCTCTTCCATTTCGAATGCTTCTAATCATTCTTTGTCCGTCTTTGTCATGGTCCAGGTCCAGCTTTCACTCCAATGCTTTGTTCCAAATGTAAGATATAGATTTTACAAAAGCTTTCTAATTTTCACTTTTATTTTCTTTGATTTTAGTACGGATTTTATGCCGTTTTATCTACTGCAACGTAGAACCTTAAAATGTAAATAATAAAATCACACATACAATTTAACAGGACTATTTATGAAGAAACTTCTACAGTTTTGTTCTTCTTAGAGCTCGGCTCTTGTCGGTGGAGTGACCCCCACCCCTTTCTGTCCCTCGTCTACTTCTTGACTTCATGGTAGGTACGAACCACGTTTATTTTTACTGTCACTTGGTTGACGACACAAATTTTTGATTTTCCTCTACGTTCCACTATTATATAAGGTGTAACAAAATTAGTTGAAACTATTTTAACTGGTGCTTCTACCCATGAAACTGAACAACTTTCTCCATGGAACCCATAGTGAAAACTCAAAAAAAAAATTGGCTCTCCCATACTAACTCGATCAGCTTATCATGTATGGGAAGTTCAAATTTTTTTTTGAGATTTGACTATGGGTTCCACGGGGAAAGTTGTTCAGTTTCATGGGTAGAAGCACCGGTTAACATAGTTTCAGCTAATTTTGTTAGACCTTATATATAATTATAAAATCATCTTGTAGTAGCAAGTGTCCCATCATGTTTTCTTTTCTATTCTCAATAAAATTCATGATATTCCTTTTCTCTTTCATTCTGTCCAATACTTAGTCATTTCCGACTCTCTCAATACAATCCATTCTCTTCCATTTCGAATGCTTCTAATCATTCTTTGTCTATCTTTGTCATGATCCAGGTCCAGCTTTCACTCCCATATAATGCTTTGTTCCAAATGTAACATTTTAAAAAAGCTTTCTTATTTTCATTTTTATTTTCTTTGATTTTAGTACGGATTTCTTACTGTTAAATGTCATTTTATCTACTGCAATGTAGAACCCTAAAAATTTAATAATAAAATCACACAATTTAATATCCTTTTTTACGATGTAATTTTACAGTCACAAGACACGACCTTCACGTGTTATTGACCGTTCATAATGCTTTGTTTACTTTTGCCAACAATTCGCGTCTATAACATGGTGGCGATATCGATAATTATTACAAATTTTATGTTCATGATTCGCGGTAAATACTGAATGTGCGGCATATTACCATAGAACCGCCTCCGTAGCTCAGAGGCAAAGTTCACTGACTTTACACAGGAGGTCGCGGGTTCGATTCCCGGCGGGGTCAATTGTAAGACTCGGTTTGGTTGGTGGTAGGGCATTTTCTAAGCCCGCCTGGCTAGCTACCACCACCTTATCTAAGTCTTGCCGCCAAATATCAATTTTGATATCATTGGTGTGTTTCGGCATGAAGATAAGATAGCCAGTTCCCCATTGCGTTGGGGAATCTTGGTAAGCCCGCTTCCATCTTCGGCAACATCGTCACTTACCACCAGGTGAGATGTGGTCAAGGGTTTACCAATTGTGAATAAAAAAAAAAGAACGTAGGTTGTAAGGTTGTAACGCGGCAACTCTGTTATTAAATCTTCTTCCTTTCGATCTATTTCGTCTATTTCTCATGCGCTGGCACATAAAAATCCATGTGTCACATTTTGAAAACAAAATGTGACACATGTGATTCAAAAATCCGAATTCTGTTCAATATTTATTCACTACCATTGGAAACTGATAAATAAATAACTATTTATAAAATATGTAAAAGAATCTGAGAGAGCCATGGAGGCGGTCGTAGATTTATGAAATAAAATAGAATTGAACAGAATAGAATAGAAAATAATAAAAATGTGTATTCAGTGATAAGTATCATCATGTCAGCTCATATACGTCCCCACCGAGGGGCTCTAGCCTACCCTGAATTAGGGCGATCGGGCCTTAGTCGACCACGCGGGCTCAGTGCGGGTTGGTCGACTTCACACACAACCTTCGAGTTTCTTCGCAGGTGTGTCGTGCAGGTTTCCTCACGATGTTTTCCTTCACCGTTAAAGCAATCGGAGAGTATATGTACGTAAGTTTCGAAACACTCATTGGTACATTGGCCGTCCGGATTTGAACCCGCCACCTCTGGTTAGGACGACCGAGTCGTTACCGGTTGAGCCACCGACGCTTTTAGTGATAAGTATACCCAAGTGAAATATTGCGTAATAGGTATTAAAATATATAATTTTACGCCCACCACTCGCCAGCTGACATCCCTACCTGCACCAAACCGCACAATAGGCGCATGTTTCGGTTCACACGGCACCTGAACTTGGCGATGGCAGTCGGTTATAGTGAAAACATGGGAGTTGTACAATCGCACAAGCGTTATTGTGTGCCGCGGAACCAATTGGCCTTCCCTCGCTAATAGAACTGTGTCATACTCATAGAAAGTTACGAGAATAACAGCAAAATAGTTCCAATCTATTAAATTTGTCCTTCGATAGGTAAAATTAACTATTCCGTTTGAAGACTTTGTAAAAACTTTTTCTATTGTTTGTTCTTATTTTATCCTTTATGTTTCGTTACTTTGTAAATTTTTACTCGTTAACAAACCATAGAGCGTCGGTGGCGTAATGGCAAGGGCCGCTACCTCCTGTCCGGGAGGTTCGAACGTACACAACCCTGCCACGTACCAATGTGTTTTCGAATTTCGATTTAATTTGTAAATTTATCCGACGCTCTTACGGTGAAGGTTTTCCTTCGTGAGGAAACTTGCACACGCCTGCGAAGAAACTCGAAGGTTGTGTGTGAAGTCGACCAACCCGCACTAGGCCCGCGTGGTCGACTAAGGCCTGATCGCCCTAATTCAGGGTAGGCTCGAGCCCCTCGGTGGGAACGTATATGAGCTGATATGATGAAGGACGAAAACGTGGAAAATGTTTGCATAGCATAAACATCTAGGACAGTACACCATTTTTGTTTGGGAGACGGTCATTATGATAATGTGAGGGTTTTTATTTATTTTTTATTCACAATTGGTAAGCCCTTGGCATCATCTCACCTGATGGTAAGTGACGATGATGCCGAAGATGGAAACGGGCTTACCAAGATTCCCCAACGCAATGGAGAGAGAACTGGTTGTCATATCTTCAAGCCGCAACACATCGATGTTGTTAACACTGATGTTTGGCGGCAAGACTTAGATAAGATGGTGGTAGCTAGCCAGGCGAGCTTAGGAAATGCCCTACCACCAACCAAACCGAGTCTCACAAGTTGACCCCACCGGGAATCGAACCCGCGACCTCCTGGTGTGAAGCGAATGGACTAACCATTTGGCCACGGAGGCGGTTAAAAACGATGATAAACAAATGATTCCATTCGTATTTTTACACATGATTGATCAGTGATCACCATATTTACACAGCAATTTTGAAATATTTGTTTTTCACATGTAACACTATGTATTGTAATATGTGAGGTTATATATAATTTATGCGATAAGATCTCTTTACCATGGTGATTGAATGCCTTCCTTCTAATGACGTTTTGTTATAAAATAAAAACTAAACACCGACTCCAAAAAGAAATATACTTAAAATTATGAAATATATTTTTTTAAATCATCATCAGCTCATTTATGCGTCCCCACCGAGGGGTTCGAGCCTACCCTGAATTAGGACGATCGGGCCTTAGTCCGAACCCAGTGCGGGTTGGTCAACTTCACACACAACCTTCGATTTATCGAAGGCGTGTGCAGGTTTCCTCACGATGTTTTCCTTCACCATAAGAGCGTCGGATAAACGTACATGTGAGATCGAAATTCGAAAACACATTCGTACGTGGCAGGACTCAAACCACGATTTTAAAAACGATTTTTAAAAATAAATACACGAAATTAACTAATAATAACGAAATCAAACGTAGATACGAAACAAATAAGGGGTTACAATGTTTTTTGAGGTCGGTAGGGCAATAAACCAAAATTCAATAATGATAAATATACAATTTTGGAGGGCGTTTATTTTAGGTAAATATGAGTTAGAGCAGTTATAATAAAACACATGCTTTTTATTTTTTCATGTTCTCAAACATATGATCAAACCAGTAATTAACTAGCGAATTGCTTGAACAAATCTTGTTATGGAAGTTACTAGTCACTTTTTAGTACTTAGGATGACAATTTCTCCCAATGAGTTGAAGTAAAAAATAACGTGTCTAGATATATCAAAATCAAATCAAATCGGAGCCAGGCAGTGGGGTACCTTTCCTTGTTAGTAAGGATTAAGTAAAACCACTTATCCATGGATCATGAATATCTTATTAATGGATTTGTTACCGTCATTCAGCTTTTAGTGCATCTTTATGATTGTGAAACTTAATTTCACAACGCTCAACATTTGGCGGTTAATTGATAATATCAACGAGTGGAATTTGTCACAACAACCATCCGATGTCGCTCTTCCAAGTAGGTACTTTATTTCTAAATTCTCGCCCAGCTTTAAAGAAAGCTGTTCGTTTCGTTCTGTCACAGACTGGACACTTCATACACCGGGCCAGAAAAGACATTTCAAAAAAAATGACGGAACAAACAAAATAGCGGCGAAATCCTATACGTTCGACAACCAAACTGTAACCAATGTAAGTGACGAGGGGGTGAGGTCGCAATCTAGAGAGCGCCAGGGGGTGTCCATACTGTATGTTAGTACTAATATATAAACTTTGGTTCTGTCCCGTATTTTCTAAGGTCTCCCGATAGCGATATTTATCGACGGAGACTTGGCAGAAATAAGGGTTTCAATCCGTAATGATACGAACCTCCTGGTTGCACTGGGAGCAGAAGTCATGGCTACAGGAGGGGCAGTGCGCGGGGCTGGCCGCTCGCACCGTCACCACCGTGTCGCAACCGACCCTCGGGCAAAACGCCCGGCCGGAGTCCATCGCCACTTCTGCAAAGAATAAATAAAAGAAAATGTTACGTAATGGTTGTTCGTAGCTTGTACAGTATGGTCGCTACTAGTGACTCTCTGTCAATGGGTTGTATCCAAGAAAAAGTATTTCTTTTATGGTTAGATTCAGGGTACCTCCGAGAATCCTGTGAAAGTCCCCTTAGACTTAATTATGTGCTTCTGGAAGGAGTTTCAGGACCGAAAAAAAATGGCCTGAATGTGGAAACAGGCTCCAATTAATTGCTAATACCCGTAGATAGTTGATAGATAACAAAACATAGATTCTCGAGTAGCAACCGCGGACTATGCAGAGAAAGATATATTTTTTTAAATTAAAAATTTAAGTGCGTTTGGCTGCACCTCACCTGATAGTAAGTGGATGTGACACGCAAGCTCAAAAAGTGAAATAGTGCACATTCACTCTCGTCTTGAAGATTCCTAAATTATACGAATCGGGAAATTCAGACGCCGGAAGGGAATTCCACTCTTTGGTCGTTCGCACGATGAACGAAGACGCAAAACGCTTCGTGCGTAAAGGTGGAACATTGACGACAAGGTGGAAGATGTAGAAAACAGCTGGCTGGATGCATTTTGCTAAGGATCGGACAGCTTTTTTCAGGTCTGAAATGACGCATGATTATGAAGGAAGGAGTTGCTGGGTAGAGTTTCAATCCTTTCTGAGAGTATCATAAATTTATTCTGGGATACATGACTAGGCTAAACACTTCCAGAGGTCGCATATATTTGATGACTTTTGTACATCTTGTTACCTTGCTATGAACACGAGTAGGTAGGAACTCGATTCTATCTATTTGGATATAAACTTACAATGAGGATATTAAACAAAAAAATGTATGTACAAATCGCACAAAGTACATTTCCTTCCACACTCGCATTATGGCAAAAAATAAACTGTCATATGTACATTTAAATCATACCATTTATGAACCTATTATCATAAATGCATGACCATTCAAACGCTTAGCAAATATTATCATGTCTCCAGTATAGCTGCGTCAAAACCTGTGTTTTCCTCCTAGACCGGCGCATTTACGTCATAATTGAATCGATTATAGAAGCATCCTATCTTCTTGTTTTAAATTGACAAGGAAATTATACACACACCATTATCGTTAGATTAGCCATTAGACCTTACATAACAGATAATTGTGCAGATAAAAAAATTACATGGAGGAAAGGTGTTTTGGTGACTGTTAAGACTTAACGAGATAATTTATCTATATCAAATCTATATACAATGTAATTTATAAACAGAATTTTGATTGATTTATCGAAGAACCTGCACATCTGAGGCAATTAGACATGTATGAAGGTCGTGTTTCAAATGCACACGTCTGTAGCTGTAAATCTGTAATGTCCAACTATATGTCATCGTGGTGGGGATTCTACGTAAAACACTAGGCAGACTCTGCACTCGTTTTAACGTTGGCCACTTCTCCTTTTTGACCATTTCTGAATTTGACTACACCTAGGACATCACGATTAATTCAGGAAATCAATCAAAAGTTATTTCAGAGATTGATCATGCGGAAAAGGGGATTTTTGTCTTGGGGCTAGACATAGTATCGTGACAGTGTGTATTAAAAAACTAGAAAAATATAGGCATTTTAGAATAAAAGTATTATAAACTAGCTCTTTCCCGCGGTTTCACCCGCGTGGACAACGTTTATGACTCCGAGGGTTCGCAGTGCAGTGCATTTTTCGAGGATGGAAAAAAAATAGCCTATGTGTTAATACAGGTCCTAAACTGTCTACCTACCAAATTTCAGCCACATCCGTTCAGTAGTTTTTACGTGAAAGAGTAACTATCATACATCCATACATACTTACAAACTTTCGCGTTTATAATATTAGTAGGATTAATTTGAAACAGGGTATTTACAAACTAGCACGATGTGTTTAGCCAAAGACCATATAAATTTATCTTTGGTTTACGAAAAGTCAACATAGAGTATAGTGATGGCAAGAATGGCAACATTTTTTTATTTGAAGGAATAAATCATTTAGTAATGTTTTTGCACATGTTTAGTGGTATAAGAAAACAAAACCACATCAAAGAAAATGTATAGTTAGCCAAGACCTATGAAATATCTATAGATCAGGCCCAGGCTCCATACGAGTACTATCCTTAAACTTCTCCTTTCATGGCGGTAATATTACAGATTTTCGTTATGTTTGACGTCAATTACTCCTAAAGGATAAAAAACCCAAGATTTAAAAAAAAATACCCTTATTGTTGATGATGTTCCTTAAAGTCAAAAGCTATTAGAAACACGCACGATTGAGCAGTTATGGCTGGATAGAACAAAATCCTTAAGATAGGTTACACCGTTACTTTTAACTGTAGTTATGACTAATATTTTGAAGTATAAATTTTAAAAAATATACAACAATATTTGTTATGATAATACAAAGTGAGTAAGTTATTATATTTTATACTTTCATTATAGTTCTTGATTGAAAAGAAAAACCATTGAAAAAATTAATAAGTGTGGTTATTTTCTTTACTCTTTACACGTAAAGAAAAAGACTGAGAAAACTGTTCCAATCAATACCTCGACTTAAGGTTCCAACCACAAAAAAAGGAACACATAGGATCACATCGTAGTCCGTCTGTCTGTCAAGACCTTTTTTCGCAGGAACGAGGATCAAGTTGAAATTGATATCAAATACTTACGTCGTGGGGATGGCCTATGTCCAGCAGTGGACATTCTTCGGCTGATATGATGATGATGACTTATGTCTACTGTCCCTTGGAGATGTAAAAAAATCAAGCTTCTAAATCAAAGCTGACAACTTTAGGAATTCATTAGAAATTAAAAACCCGACTGCGTAATTACTTAACCTCTCTTTTTGGCCAGTCGGGTTAAAATGTATCTATCCTATGTCACTCACCGAATCGATACGAATCTAACGATACCTCTTAGGTTCATCATAACAGCTCATATACGTCCCCACCGAGGGGCTCGAGCCTTCCCTGAATTAGGGCGATCAGGCCTTAGTCGACCACGCGGGCCCATTGCGGGTTGGTCAACTTCACACACAACCTTCGAGTTTCATCGCAGGCGTGTGCAGGTTTCCTCACGATGTTTTCCTTCACCGTTAAAGCAATCGGTAAGTATGTACGTAAGTTTTTGAAAAACTCAATTGGTACATTGGCCGTCCAGATTTGAACCCGGTACCTCTGGTTAGAAGAACCGAGTCGTTACCGGCTGAGCCACCGACGCTTAGGTTCATCATTCAATCCGCTCAGGTTGTAGCAAGGAAACATAGAAATCTATACATTTATACATACATACATATACTCGAAAAACATAACCCTCCTTCAGAGGCAGTAAGGTAAAAAGATTTAACGGCCATTTATGTCACACATTTTGATACTCTAAATAAAAATCTATAGGGTACTTCCCGTGGACCTACAATCATGAAGTTTGGTAAGAAGCAAGGTCGCACAGCACAAGTAAAGGAAAAAAAATCGAAAAATTATTTTTTGCAATTCCAAACTTAAATTTGCAGTTGAAGAATGAACTTTGACTTATAAAGGTGTATAGGCGAACATTTTTCAAGTACAAAGTTAAGTTTGTCCTCCAATCAGATTGTTGTACCTACTCGTTGATGTTTGTGATGTAGCCAAAATGTGTTCTGGCACAGTCAGTACCCTCAAAGCGCGAGTCCGTCTCGCACTTGGCCGTTTTTTTTTCATTTGCGACAAAAGGGGGCGACTGCTTTATAAGAAAGAAATAAATTAAGTTTATTCGACAACCATAAATACAGTATTGGATAACTTATTTAAAAAACTATAGTTAAAGATTACTCAAAAACTCAAAAGTATGAAATAATATTTTTATACATTATAAATATACGAAATTAACCAAGAATAATGATATCAAAGGTAGATACGAATCAAATTAGGGCACTAAAATTTTTTTGAGGTTGGTACCAGCACACACCTGTTCACCTATCAAATGTTTTAGATTCGATCGCTTTGCTGGAGTTACACCTTCCATCATCAGCTCACCTCAATAACTTGAAAGAATACAACTATCGGTCTATATGTACACCTCAATGACTTCTATATTACTGGCGTAAAATCTGTGGTACACCTACTTATCTGCGTATAATACTTAAAGAATTATCCTCTGACTCCTAACCGTTAAGGAATTGTATCTTCCATCATCAGCTCTGCAGCATGGGATGATGACTACCAGACTTTTAGAAAATACATAAAAAATAACAAACGCACTAGTCGCCATTACGATTTTCGAAGGTTCCCCTCGATTTCTCTGGGATGCCATCATCAGATCCAGGTTTCCTTATCATGATACCTCCCGTGGGATATCTCCTTTCCAACAAAAAAAGAATCATCAAAATCGGTTCATAAACGAAGAAGTTATCCGCGAACACACAAAAAAAAATATACGATCGAATTGAGAAACCTCCTCCTTTTTTGAAGTCGTTTAAAAATAAACTATAATTAAAATTATCATTCACTTTGCTCACAAGAAATGTAAGACTAGTGTAGTTAATACAATTATATATCTCGGCATTGTACAGTGAACAGCACATGCAGTTGGACCAGTGTTACCATGTCCAAAATCTGGGCAACGGTGATACTGCTCAAAAAATACGGTAGATTCTAAAAAATTACGGCGAATGAGCCTGGAGAACAACGGTAAAAATAACGGTGAATTACTTTTAATAAAACAACCATTTTAGAGCTCAATTTGCTTTTTATTCGAAAATCTCAAAATACAAACCAAGGTGCAACAATCATACGAGAGCAATTATTTATAAACATTAGTCTGAATTCTGACTCTGATAATAAAATCTCTTCATTTTTGTAATGGTTAATTGCTGGTGTAATGGTTGAATTTGTTGAGCATTTCATCATCAGGTTTAAAGTAATGCAGTTTTGTCCGTGCCTTTTGATACTTTGTTGTGTTAAGAGATTTCCTTTTATTGAGCAGGTTATTAGTTTGTTACGTTTTTTGTTGCTATATCGTTCCCCTTACTGAACATACGTTCACATTCAGCATTGGAGTGCGGTAAAGACAGCAATGCAAGCATAAATTTCGGTAGCTGCGTAAAAATCTTTCTGATTTCTTCGCCTATATAACCTGATACCAAAACTTATCAGGAGGAGAATGTTTTCAATTGTTTTACGGCTCTGATTTCGAGACCTTCCTAGATTACGGTAGTTATCGTCACCGTTGCCCAGCTTCAACGGTAGGTGGTAAATTTTTGCTGAATACGGTGCATTTACCGTAATTACGGTGCACATGGCAACACTGAGTTGGACATAATGGCCTTGAAAATGTTCGAAGTTGAACAGAGCGAATGCGAAAAAGAGATAGTAATTGTTCTCTTCGCGTTGTTTTCAATCTGCGCTGCCGCTTACCGCTGGCCGGTGCGGGTCGGCGGGGTCGGGGGAGATCGCGTTCGTCCGAAGATTTTACATACATACTTATTGATGGAAATTCCGATTTATTTGTCAAAAAGACCAGACTATTAAGAATAAAATATTATAGGTAGTGGTAAGGTTTGTTTATTTGTTTGGTTGTAGGGGGTTAAACTTTAGAATTATTGAACCGAATCTAAAATTCTTTAACCGCCTCCGGGGCGTAATGGGTAGGTAGTCTATTTGCTTCACACCAGGAGGTCGCGGGTTTGATTCCCGGTGGGGTCAACTTGTAAGACTCGGTTTGGTTGGTGGTAGGGCATTTTCTAAGCCCGCCTGGCTAGCTACCACCATCTTATCTAATTCTTGCCGATAGACATCAGTATTAACAACATTGATGTGTTCCGGCTTGAAGATAAGATAGCCCGTTCTCCATTGTGTTGGGGAATCTAGGTAAGCGCGCTTCCATCTTCGGCATCATCGTCACTCACCATCAGGTGAGATGATGCCAAGGGCTTACCAATTGTGAATAAAAAAAGCAGTGAAGAATGAGACGGTGTACGCTCACAAGTTCACAATAAATGCTATCTAATATCTATGCGACTTGACTTGGACTGACAAACGTAGTAAGTATTGGTGACTTATATTCGCTTTGAACGGGACGAGAACGTAGTGTATTATATTCTCTTTGACGGAGACGGATGAGTGAGTGACTGTGGAGTGACTTTAATATACTGGCAGTGTTGCCGTTAGGACAATATTGTTTGTGGTTATTAAAATGAAAAAGTGGCCAATTTTGTAATGTAGAAAAAAAATAATTGTAGGTCTACAATGGCATCTGGTAATTCTGAAATCTCTACGTCAACGTCAATCGATCTGTGATGATGATATAGATGGGGTTTCAATTTTTTTGATTGCTTTGTCCGCTTCTGTAAATTTGTTTAAAACTTCAGGTGGCAAAACATAGTCGTGGCATTTTTATTATTTATTTTTATTGACTTTTAATCATAATTATGGAATTAAGTGTTAATGCACACATTTTGTTTCATAATTTATTTTTCAGTGTGTTCATGACACTTAACTACTTACTTCCGCATTAGAGTGAGGAAGACAAGACCGCAGTAACTAGGTCAAATATGTCGCGCGCTACGTACAAGGGTGTGGAGTGCGTCGGAGATAATTAAAAGTTCGTCAAATATAGTACGATAACTGTATAATAAAGATCTCAGTACATGTGAGAAAACGTCCGAGCTATACCGTGGTTTGATGCTGACTCCGTAACGAACGTAGCTACACAATAATCGCAGCTAGCTAACGGTTTTCATCGGACGCTTTCTAAACGGGACATACACACAAAAGAATATTATACAAACAGAAAAATAGTGACAACATAACAATTAAAATTTACGCGAAATTAGAAAGCCGACGAAATACAAAAGCAAGGGTTACATTCGTTACGGCCAAAGAAGTTATATTAGACAATGCCTGTTGTTATTTGAGAAACATATATATTGCACAATACCAATTATTACTAAAGGATCTAAATAACGGTTGTCGACAGAATACCTAATGGTTATTTAGAAATGACAAATATCGTAAAACTATACTGTTAAAAATATTTCTATTGACACAAAAGTTAGGTTCGCAACAAAAGAAAACATTCATTTACAATTTACAGTTAGGTGCATACTAGAGAAAAACATTACAAGATCGCTATTTTATGACAGGCGTATGTGAGACAAAGTCACCACAGTATCCCCTCTCCAGTGGTTTAGACCATGAAAAAAACAAAAACAAACAAAGATACAGATTATTTAATACACACAATGGTCTAAATCACGAAAAAAAAATTAATAATAATAACGCCATGATATAAATCACGCAAAACCAGCTTGGTAAAAATCTGGGAAGCGGACACACCTGTTTGTGCGTCGAGGAATATTTGAATGCCTAACACCTGTTGAATCTGGCGTGGCGCTCGGCGTGTGCGCCTCAGAGGTAGCGCTCCCATTGTTCCCATTATTAACCTGTTGGGGATGGCTATTGTACCGTATTACGGTGTCTTCAGAGTCGCTTAAGCTATTCTCGGGGTGATGTGCCGTTTCCCTTAACACGTAAGCTGGCTTTAGCCTATCGACTGAAACCGCGATCTCGCGACCGCGCATGTCTAAGACAAACGTTTTTTCTTTTCGGCTAACCACCCTAAAAGGTCCGTTATATGGTTGTTGAAGACCTGCTCTGATTGTGTCATCTCGAACAAAGACATGACTAGTCGTAGCTAAGTCTTTATAGATAAAGGTACTTTTCTGGCCGTGGCTCGCTCCAGCTATGGGTTTAAGCTGTCTGAAGTTATTACATAGTTCTTTAACGAATTCACTTTGCGACGGTCTAGGTATTGTATCGGTTCCTAAGAACTGTCCTGGAAGACGTAAGCTCTGTCCATAAACTAATTCTGCGGAAGTAGCTTGGAGGTCATCCTTCCATGCGGTTCTAACGCCTAGCAAAACAGTCGGTAATATTCGCGTCCAACTGGTACTGTTAGATCCGTGACACATTATAGCGCTTTTTAGCTGTCGGTGAAAACGCTCTACCATACCGTTTGCAGCTGGGTGATAGGCAGTGGTCTTAAAGTGTTGCGTACCTATTAGGGCATTTAGATCTCTAAATAGGTGTGACTCGAATTGCCGTCCTTTGTCTGTCGTTATGTTAAGCGGAACACCAAAACGAGCTATCCAATTAAAATAAAATGCGCGTGCGACTGTCTCCGCCTCTTGATTCATTATCGGAATGGCTTCAGGCCATCTTGAAAACCGATCTACGCAAGTTAGGCAATATCTGTATCCCTCGCTAACGGGCATAATAATTATGTCCAGATGTATGTGTTCAAAACGAGATGATGGCAGCGCGAATGTGCCAGGTGCAGTTACGACGTGTCTATTTATTTTTGACCTTTGACAGTCTATGCACGCTTTTACCCATTGTTTGCAGTCTGAGTTCATAGAAGGCCAGACAAAACGTTTGGAAACAAGCTTGCTTGTGGCTCGCGCACCCGGATGTGAATTCCGGTGTAGAGTATCAAACGCGATTTTTCTGAACGGTTCTGTTAGGTAGGGTCTCGCAGTTCGCGTAGAGACATCGCAATAAACTGGCTGATCGCTATCGGGCAGGTAGATAAGTTGTAACTGCAACGAAGAGCTATTGTTTTCAATTAATGACTTTAATTGTGAGTCATTCTTTTGTGAAGTCGCGAGTGATTCCCAGTCTATGCCCTTCTGTATCGACTCAATTCGTGACAATGTATCAGCTGGAATATTATGTTCCCCGCTGATATGTTTAATGTCAGTCGAAAATTGGCCTATAAAATCTAAATAACGGAATTGTCTAGGCGAGCATTGTTGGTCTTTCTTACTAAACGCGTAGGTAATTGGTTTATGATCAGTAAATATGACAAAAGGACGCGCTTCTAAGTAATGCCGAAAGTATTTTATTGCAGCGTAGATAGCAAGTAGCTCGCGATCGTATGTCGAATACTTTTGTTCGGTGGGCGTTAATTTCTTTGAAAAGAACCCAATCGGCTCCCAGCCGTTATCTGTCCTTTGTTGCAAGGCGGCGCCCATTGTATTATCCGAGGCGTCGCAAAATAGAGCTACTTCAGAATTGACACCTGGGTGGGCTAATAATGTCGCTTGTGCTAAACTATTTTTACATAAACAAAAATCATTTTTTGTTTCTTCAGTCCACGTGACTGGCGTTTTGCCTTTTTTATCGCCCAGAAGCTTATTAAGGCTAGCTTGGCTGGCGGCGGCATTAGGTATGAACCTCCTATAAAAGTTTAGCATACCTAAAAACCGTCTGAGGCCCTTAGCGGTTTCGGGTAATGGGTACATACGCAGAGCTTCGACCCTCTCAGGTAGCGGGCGGGTACCGTCGGCCGATACTGAATAGCCGAGAAAGTCGATTTCGGTTCGGCCGAATACACATTTTGACGGGTTAATTACTACACCGTATTGTCTTAATCTATTGAATACTATCTTTAGGTGTTTTAAATGTTCGGTTTCATCATTTGATGCGATTAATATATCGTCAATAAAACAGTAACAAAACTCTAACTCACTGAGCACTTCATCCATAAACCGTTGGAAGGTTTGCGCTGCGTTGCGCAAACCAAACGTCATAAATTTAAATTCGAATAGCCCGAACGGTGTTATTATCGCCGTCTTCGGAATGTCTTCTTCGGCTGTAGGTATTTGATTGAAGGCGCGGATTAAATCAATTTTTGAAAACACTTTTTTACCGTTTAGACACTGTGAAAAGTCGTGTATATGACGCACTGGATATTTATCAGGAACAGTTCTATTATTTAACCCGCGATAATCTCCACAGGCACGATGCTTCACGGTTTGTTGTTCCCCGGTTTCCGGCCCGGTGAAAGGTGAAAGTTTTTCCGGCTTTTCTCCATTTGTGGGTTTCTGTACCATAACTAGTGGTGCGGCCCAAGGGCTTTTTGATGGCTGGGCAATTCCTAGCTTTACCATAGTTTCGAATTCTTTTTTAGCCGCTATGAGTCGATCTGGAGCTAAGCGGCGTGGTTTTTGTGCCACTGGCGGTCCCGGTGTGGTCAGTATGTGGTGCCTCGTATTATGTTTGACCTCTTTCACGACTCCATCTGGGCGCGTGATATCTATAAACTTAGCCAGGAGGTCGTGATACGGTGAAGTACCGGTCACGGTTTTTACCGTAAACTGCTCACACCGTGTTGTCTGTCCGTTGGACTTGAGACCAGTGGTCGCGTCTACAAGGCTTTTATTTTTTGCATCGACCATCAGGTTATAATGTGCTAAAAAATCCATACCGATGATCGGTTTCTCAACATCAGCCACAACAAAAATCCATGGGAAGTCTCGCCTTAAACGTAGGTTAAGTGTTAGAGCGACTGTACCATATGTAGGAATTGGGGTTCCATTGGCCGCGACTAGCTCATAGGCAGACATGTTGCGAGCCGTATGAACTAGCGCTTTCGGGTACACGCAAAGATCTGCGCCCGTATCTATCAGAAACCTCACCTTGCTGTCCACGTCTGTGAGAAAAATGCGGCGTGATGCTGTGTGGGAGTTGATCTCATCCGCCGTTAATGGCTCCCGCTGGCATTTCCCGGCGGCGGTTTGTACGCGCACGGCTGTACACAGGTGTTGGCCTTTGATCCAAATTTGTAGTGGTACCAACATAACCAATTTTTCGGTCGGAACCTTGACGAAGAGCGTTGCCTCGAGTGACCGCGCGAGTGGGATTGTGTACGTGGCCTCGCGTCCCTTACCGCGTTAGGAGCTTGCAGCTGACTTGACACATTTCGTATTAACCCTTTTATGGCAGATATTTCCTCTTCTAACCGCCGTATATGATCGTCGGCAAAGTCTGTAGCAGTAACGTCTGCTACCGTAGGGCCTGAACTCGCGCATCGCAGCCTCGCATTCTCGGCAACGAGGTCGGCGATCTCGGCGAGCGTTTCAAGCGATGTGTTGCCTCTCGCCACTGAAGCTGCCTGCAGGCCTGTCGGTATATTTTCCGGAACCATTTTCACTCACTAATAAGTTCACTTAAAAAGTCACAAAATGTCACAAAGGTTCGTTAACACACGACGCGTATACAATTAAAACTTCACACACACCTTAGGCGCACGATAACCGAATGGATCACGTCGGGGTCACCACTGTCGCGCGCTACGTACAAGGGTGTGGAGTGCGTCGGAGATAATTAAAAGTTCGTCAAATATAGTACGATAACTGTATAATAAAGATCTCAGTACATGTGAGAAAACGTCCGAGCTATACCGTGGTTTGATGCTGACTCCGTAACGAACGTAGCTACACAATAATCGCAGCTAGCTAACGGTTTTCATCGGACGCTTTCTAAACGGGACATACACACAAAAGAATATTATACAAACAGAAAAATAGTGACAACATAACAATTAAAATTTACGCGAAATTAGAAAGCCGACGAAATACAAAAGCAAGGGTTACATTCGTTACGGCCAAAGAAGTTATATTAGACAATGCCTGTTGTTATTTGAGAAACATATATATTGCACAATACCAATTATTACTAAAGGATCTAAATAACGGTTGTCGACAGAATACCTAATGGTTATTTAGAAATGACAAATATCGTAAAACTATACTGTTAAAAATATTTCTATTGACACAAAAGTTAGGTTCGCAACAAAAGAAAACATTCATTTACAATTTACAGTTAGGTGCATACTAGAGAAAAACATTACAAGATCGCTATTTTATGACAGGCGTATGTGAGACAAAGTCACCACAGTATCGGTCACCACTGTCGCGCGCTACGTACAAGGGTGTGGAGTGCGTCGGAGATAATTAAAAGTTCGTCAAATATAGTACGATAACTGTATAATAAAGATCTCAGTACATGTGAGAAAACGTCCGAGCTATACCGTGGTTTGATGCTGACTCCGTAACGAACGTAGCTACACAATAATCGCAGCTAGCTAACGGTTTTCATCGGACGCTTTCTAAACGGGACATACACACAAAAGAATATTATACAAACAGAAAAATAGTGACAACATAACAATTAAAATTTACGCGAAATTAGAAAGCCGACGAAATACAAAAGCAAGGGTTACATTCGTTACGGCCAAAGAAGTTATATTAGACAATGCCTGTTGTTATTTGAGAAACATATATATTGCACAATACCAATTATTACTAAAGGATCTAAATAACGGTTGTCGACAGAATACCTAATGGTTATTTAGAAATGACAAATATCGTAAAACTATACTGTTAAAAATATTTCTATTGACACAAAAGTTAGGTTCGCAACAAAAGAAAACATTCATTTACAATTTACAGTTAGGTGCATACTAGAGAAAAACATTACAAGATCGCTATTTTATGACAGGCGTATGTGAGACAAAGTCACCACAAATATTTGGTCAACTGTAAACAGTAATTATCAAAAACATAATTACCAAAAGTAACTAGAATCGTTTGGTTAGCTAAAATTATTTTTGGCTAAACCGTTATAAATATGCTAGATCTAGCCACAAAGTGGCTAAAACGGCAACACTGCTTGCTAGCTCGTGTCACTGCGCGGATGCTTGGTTTATTAGATCTGTGGCGGATGCTTTGTAAGGGGCGTGGCTTATGATTTGTCAAAAGCACAGATCTGTGGTCCTAAGTTTGTGTGAATTCGTTATTGGTCTTAAATAGACGCTTATTTAGAAAAGAATGTCGATTGGTGTATTTTCGTAAAGATGACGAATTCTACCAATCACCGAAGTGTGCGAGTGTTCAACTGTTAAAAATCGGTCGTAGTTGTATGTGTGTATACTGTCCATCGCCACGTGCTGGCCACTGTACATAGCAGGCAGTTAGGATGCCAATTCCAGTTTAAAAATGATTTCCAGCTTGTATCTTCAAGGGTTCAGGAATCGGAAACAAAGCGAGGTTGTGTGACAGTTTATGAGACGCTTACTATATAATTTGTGTTAAACGTTCGTAATATGGTTTGATTTAGTAGGTACATAGTGACGACTGTCCTTGCGTCTAACACTTTGTGTCGAATCGTATAGTTAATTCCAAACTTTTCAATTGAGTCAAATCTGTAGGGTGTAACAAAATTGGTGTAGGTCCCGTTAACTGGGGCTTCTACTCATTATACTGAACAACTTTGGTTCAACAACTTTGCCGGAAATGTAAAAAAAAACTCTTCATACAAATCGATCAGCTGATCGACTGATTTTGTGCATTTTAGTATGGAGGGTCCAATTTTTTTTTGAGAATTGACTGACTATGGGTTCCTTGGAGAAAGTTGTATGACGTGTATGACGAGTAGAACCCCCAGTTAACGGGACCTACACCAATTGAATTTTGTTACACCTGTATAGAAACCGCGACTGACTGATCTATCAACGCATAGCTCAAACCACTGGACGGATCGGGTTGAAAGGCATACAGATAGCAATTATGACGTAGGCATTCACTAAGAAATAATTTTGAGAAATTCCCATGGGAACGGTAAAAAACCGGCAAAGTGCGAGTCAGAACTTCACACAAATGGTTCCGTACCAACATACTAGATGGCGCTAGTAAGAAGGCGCTAGTTTCTTGACGTTTAAAAAAAACACGTTTTTTGTATGGAGACTTTCACTTTTTCTAATTTTTAGTTTGTGTTGTTATAGCGGCAACAGAAAAACATCATCTGTGAAAATTTTAACTGTCTAGCTACCACGGTTCATGAAATACAGCCTGGTCACAGACGGACAGACAGGCAGACAGACGGACGGACAGCGGAGTCTTAGTAATAGGTCTTAGTAATATAAACCCTTTGGGTACGGAACTCTAAAAACGGGATCTGCGCGAGCAAATCCACGGAAAACAGCTAGTCCAATATATTTTGTTCATTCATTGACCTTACGCTTCATTAAATGATTACTGAATAGTAAAGTAAGTATAATAATGCATTATATCAGTGTGAAACATAGTAGGAGCAGAACCCTAATAATCATCACACTGAACAACTTTCCCCAAAAGAACATAGGCACATAGCTCGTAGAACAGATGGCCGTTGGGGCAAAAAACTTCTCGAGTGGCGACTGCGCATCGGAAGACGTAGCTTAGGGGTACCTCTACCTGCCTGATGTAGTTCCTATAGTTCATACACGGTCAAGTGTTAGTAGGTAGGTATTCCTTCGAATCTGCCCTTCATACACACCTGCTATCATAATGTGCAGGTTTCCTGACGATATTTACCTTCACCGTCACAGAAATCGGTAAGTAAATGTGTGTAGCTGTCGAAAAACTCATTGATACATGGACGTCCCCGGATTCGAACCAGGGACCTCTAATTAGGGGGATGATGATGTTTGTATACCGGCACGACCATCCGATCTTGCCAACTATAAATTCAGCGATTATTCGATAAAACAATATTCGATAATACGTATGCACGGAAACTACAGGACACATTGCAATTTGTTAATCATAATCACTGTTTGAGCCTCAGGCAGTAGGTATGAAATATTTATAATTATTATGACACGTAATGACGATATAATGACATAATCACCGGCAATTAAGCAATTGTAAAAACAAACATGAGTATTGTTGGCAGTGTTTATTTTATGTGAATGTGTCATATACATATTGTTTCTATACTAAGAAAGAAAAGAAATGTGTAAGATCACTCTGTGGCGCGGGTTTTTTAACTGGCCATGGATTTTTAACAGACCACTTTTTATTAAATACAAATTACTTACGCTCACTAGCCTGTATATAGGCTGTAACAAAAATGGTGTAGGTACCGTTAAAAAGGGATTCTACAGATCGTACCGTTAACAAGGGATTCTACAGATCACACTGAACTGAACTACTTTTCCCGAGTAACTCATAGTTAATTCTCAAAAAAAATAGACCCTCCATACAATTTGCACAGAAACTTTAACTAAAAATTAAAAAAAAACCCCGACAAAAAACCTCTAAAAGTAGAAAATAATATATTTTGGCCCTTTATGTTTAATTTAATATAAGTAGTTACATTTTGATCTAAGAATCGTCGCGTAGGGGGACCGCTAAGTTGTGAAATTATTAGTAATTAGTTGGAGTAAAGTAAAACAGTTGTATTCTGTTTTTATTTTATTTACTTAGCGGTCCCCCAACGCGACGACTCGTAGATCAAAATATAACTACTTATATTAAACTTAAAGAGCCAAAACATATCATTTTCTATTTTTAAGAGGTTTTTAGTCGGGGATTTTTTAAAGTTTAAATTTAAGTTTTATTTCATGCTTTTTAAACTTTACGTATCCTAAACACAATACCTCTGTTGTAAGTTGGTAAGGAGTTGGGTACCTTGCAGATATCAGGAGATGCTGCAGCATCAGGTCTAAGGTCAAAAAGGAACAAAATTTGTTCCTTTTTGTCTAGTTACCATATCCTATCTAACACCTATTCATTGAAACTATTCCAATGCGCCTAAACACGATTCATCTGCTTTAAGTTGGTGAGGAGTTGGGTATCCTGCAGATTCCAGAAGATGCTGCAGCATCAGGTTAAAGTTACCATGTTCTATGTAACACCTATTCATTGAGACTATTCCAATAAGCCCAAACACGATACCTCTGCTACTGTAAGTTGGCGAGGATTTGGGTATCCTGCAGATTCCATTAGACGTTGCTGAATCAGGTCAAGGTAACCACGTTCTATTTAACACCTTAGTCGTAACATTCATTACGACTATTCCAATGAGCCCAACACGATGCTATTAGTTGGTGTGGAGTTGGGTATCCTGCAGAATACAGGAGATGCTGCAGCATCAGGTCAAGGTTACCATGGTTTTGCAATATTGTTACAGTTACAGGGCACCAAATTTTAAATCGATAGACTGGTATAAGTTGGCTACATTCTTTCATCACCTAGATGAGAGCTGATGATCTTCAAATGGCTGAACAGATCTTCATATATTATAGTTAAGAACCACCTCGATCGAGCTTTCAAACCAAAAAAACCGCATCAAAATCGATCCATTCGTTTAACAACTACGATGCCACAGATAGACACAAAGATACACACACACGTTAAACTTATAACCCCTCTTTTTGCGTCGGGCATTAAAAATCCGTCGATCAGCTGATCAATCTGTATGAACATTTAAATTTCTTTTTTGCGATTTCAGCAGTCATAGAAAAAAGTTGTTCAGTATGATGAATAGAAGCTCCAGTTAACGGGACCTACAACAATTTTGTTATATCTGTATAAAAAAAAACTCTGTCTTTCTGTGAAGGCGCATCCCGAATACTCCCACACCCAAACCTTTACGAGAACTACGACCTAGGAAAGCCTACAGTATTAGTACCCAAATATAAGTTGACAATGGCACAGAAAAATGTTTTTCTACTCCCATTTGGTAATTTGCATAATAGGTACATAACCTCAAATCATTTCACAAAAGTATTTATCCCTACAAGTTGTTTTACAACGATCATTTCAAAACGAGACAACTGTACTACAAAGTTTTTTTAAGCTATTGCATAGCTTTTATCGCGGGCTTTGAGCGCGGCGACCCAATCAAGAAATTCCGTAACAAAAAAAAAACTTACAGTGCCATCTATTAGCGATTTGCGGTACTAAAGGAATGGTCAATTTTACTGGCTCGGCTAGCGTAACGTAAAGTTACCGCGTTCCAAAAAAAAAACTTACACTGCCATCTATTAGCGATTTGCGGTACAAAAAGGACTTAGTCAATTTTACTGGTGTAACTTTCTTAGTGATAAAAAATGCTATGCAATAGCTTTACCGCGGCAATCTCCGAGTCCTACACGTCTTTTTTAAATATTTTTAAAGCTTTAGCTCCAAAAATAAGTATTCATTCCTACAAGCCAATTTCTAATGATAATTTCAAAACGAGACAACTGTACTACAATTAAACTTTTTAAATATTTGTATGGCTTTGGCTTCAAAAATTCAGTATATGATTATGACAAAATTTCAATGTATTTTATTTATTTCATGGTCGTAGAAAAAGTATTGTATGCCACTGCACGCAATTAGCAATTGTAACACTCGTGCTGTCCATTGTGCCACTCAGATTTCGCTTCGTGGCACAAACTAGCACTCATGTTACAATGGCTCTCATTACTTGGCAGTGGCATAAATAACTATTGTTTTATGGCAGCCAAAATAAACAACGACGAAATAGACATGATGACCAAAAGATTATTTAAAAGAACCCTGCATAAATGGTTAATAATATTGTAATTATGAAAATGTATGTTAAATATATGCACGCTTAAATTATGGGCAGGTTTTGTAAGGAACCTTTTTATTTCTTATATATTTACGTAAAATTTTTGTACCCAAAACTAAGCAAATAAATTATACTCATTTAAATTTCATACGACGAATTCTCCGACTAAAAACCTTTTGTTGAATAAAAAAATATATAATGTTGAAGAAATTTATTATATTATTATTAATTTATTGAGATTTTTAAGTATTGATGACTTTTTATTTTATTTTGACAATTTTGCAATATTGAATTAAAATTAATTAGTTCTTTTTCGACGATCATGCTACGCTTTGACAAGGTTACGTAAATGATCTAATCTAATCTACCTATAACATTTGGCGCCCAACGAGAGACGTTAACCTGGAACATTTTATGTTGGAGCGTAATTAAACATCACCATATTAAAGTACAAATATAAAACTGTAAATAAAATTTAAGATAACAATAAAACAAATGACATTCAAATAGTTTCAGCGCAAAAATTACCCGTAAACTTTCCATTGAACTATAATTATTGCAAGCTCACAATGGACTCAAAGGAATTGAACATTTCTCTGTTTAAATTTGTCTTCGTTCATTTATTTAGACCCTTTGAAACGTAATAGATATCTATACTAGTATAATAAGTAGGTAAAGTTTGTAAGTAAGTATGTAAGTTTGGGTGTAAGAGGTAATTTCCGAAGCTACTCATCGATTTCCAAAACTCTTTTGCCAACATTTAAAATGGACCTTCACGACCGCTCGGGATTTGAGTCTATTTAGATCCTGACAAAATCAACATAGGTTTAAAAAAACGCAAGCCGCTTGCGCCTTACGCACCCTTGATATCCACGCGGACAAAGCCGCAGGCAACTGCTCGTTAGGTCTTGGTTTTTAAAAATCATAAAATAATAATAATCTTCATTAAAATATAGTGTAAAAAAACATGTAAGTAGGTTTTTTTTTGCTTGTGTGGGCTCTGAATAAATGCTTATCTTATCTTATTTAAAAGTTCAAAATGAATTCTAGGAATCAATTCAACGGACTACCTAATGATATGAATGCGGCTTACCTGAGACTTGTTCTGGATTCTGAGCCTGAGACTTTCGTCGAGAGATCGTCAGAAAAATAAATAGGCAGTAAAGATATTAAAAAAATATATAATTCTTAGTCAGAATGGTCTTTGATAGGCGCTAAATCTTCGCATGGAAAACCGCTTCGAAATCTACACACATTACCTTTGCCTTTGGATATTTTTAGACTTTTCATACAAACATGGTTTTTTGAGCTATAAATATACTTAGGACCTGCGTAGGGTAGAAACGTTCGAGATGGCAAGTCCTATATTTACCTCCTCAGTTCATATAAATTAACTAGTGGAAGCCCGCAGCTTCGCCCGCGCATATCCCGATTTTTGCGGTTCCCGTGGGAATTTCCCAAAATCCTTTCTTAGCGGATGCCTACGTCATAACATCTACCTGCATGCCAAATTTCAGCCCGATCCGTCCAGTGGTTTTTGTCAGTCAGTCAGTCAGTCACCTTTGAGTTATATATATTTAGATTTAGTTTTAAGTGGTTTTTGTAAAAACGCACGGAAAATTAATATATTGTTTTTATATTGTCATAAAAGGATGGCAAATAAAAAATTAGTAGAACCCATGTTTAAAAGAACTAAATTAACTAAATTTATATTAGGTATGGGACCAACTTGGCAGCATACCCATCGAATAAAAAAAAATCATGAAAATCGGTCCACAATCTCTGAAGATATCGCGTAATAAACACACACACACAGTCGAATTGAGAACCTCCTCCTTTGTGGAAATCGGTTCAAAATAAACAACAAACACTTATTCATTCAATGTAACTCGAAACAAGCCACGTGCTAGATTCTTGGAACCTTCATTCACTTGGAATAACTTCGGGTAGGTGAAATGAAATCTGATAGAACGGTGTTTCGTCAATCGTGTATTGAAAGAAAGAATATAAAGAAAATATTTCTAAAGAATATATCGTTTTGTTCTCACATACACAGCTTTTCTGCACTATTGAAACATATCTTTACAAGGACACAATATACACTATACTATTGAAACATATCTTTACAAGGACACAATATACACTATACTATTGAAACATATCTTTACAAGGACACAATATACAGGGTGTAACAAAACTGGTGTAGGTCCCGTTAACTAGGGCCACTACTCATCATACTGAACAACTTTTGTTGTACGACTGTTGAAATCGAATAATTTTATTTTTTCATACTATACGATCAGCTGATCGACGTACTATTGAAACATATCTTCACAAGGACACAGTATACAGGGTGTAAAAAAACTGGTGTAGGTCCCGTTAACTAGGGCCACTACTCATCATACTGAACAACTTTTGTTGTACGACTGTTGAAATCGAATAATTTTATTTTTTCATACTATACGATCAGCTGATCGACGTACAATTGAAACATATCTTAACAAGGACACAATATACAGGGTGTAAAAAAACTGGTGTAGGTCCCGTTAACTAGGGCCACTACCTACTCATCATACTGAACAAATTTTGTTGTACGACTGTTGAAATCGAATAATTTTATTTTTTCATACTATACGATCAGCTGATCGACGTACTATTGAAACATATCTTCACAAGGACACAATATACAGGGTGTAAAAAACTGGTGTAGGTCCCGTTAACTAGGGCCACTACTCATCATACTGAACAACTTTTGTTCTATGACTGTTTTCATACTATTCCATTTTTTTTTTGATAATTGTCTATGAGTTACTTGGGGAAAGTGGTTCAGTGTGATGAGTAGAGCCCCCGGTTTACGGGTCCTACACAATTTTTGAAGTGAAAACTTCTTTAGGCGCGTTGGGAATTTTTGAGATGGGAAAAACCATTAAACTCACGACACCAACCAGGAACACTCGCAGGTTCAAAAATTTGTCAAAAAAAAATCAAAAAAATCAAAAATTGTTTATTTTGTAACGATAGTTTGTACATAATATTTTGTGTTTGGACATCCTTTTAAGTAAAAAAGATACTTGTGACAGGATGCCCAGTTCTTCCATACCACTAAGTACAAATAAACAAACAAACAGATCAAATAGAAGTACATATAACATAACAAGGTTCATCCAAAAATTTACATAAAAGAGAAAAAGGAGAAACGAAATAAATAATAAAAGAACTATGAATAACGTGTGATGTTGTGTGTGTGTGTGTGTGTGTGTATGAATGTATGTTGCTCCACCTCACATTTTCAGTCAACCTAGTCGTTCGCCAGGAACACTTGGAGGGTCAAAACTTATAAAACTATAAACAGTTATCCTCTCTGTCGGCACTCCCGGAATGGTTAGGTTAGGTTATTTTGACACCCGTATACATCCTGTATCATCATCATATCAGCTCACATAAGCCCCCAACGAGGGGCTCGAGCCACTTAGGGCGATCTACCACGCGGGTCCAGTGCATCAGTGCAGAAGCAGCGAGTGTTCATACTGTATGTTGGTACTAATAATATGTACACCTGTATATTAGTACCAAAAAGGTTCCATGTATTCTTAAATCATGTGAAATATGTAGAAGATGACAAGAGCTTATCAATTACGAATAAAAAAGAATATTGAAGCAGAAACGTAAATAGACGAATTTTAAATTTATAGCGAAATCTGAACTCCATATACCAGCAGCACCAACGGCATCCTGAAAGCCATTGCCAGCAAGCCGGACTGTCCTATATTTGGCCACTGGACAACGCTACACAAGCGCCTGGCCAGTGTCCGGATATAGGGACTATGTCAATATTTTATTTTGTAATGTCACTAACATTAGATTTGTAAGTTATTGTATATTACTAACATTTATGGGCTGTGCAGCCTGCAATAAATTTATTTGATTTGATTTGATATACTTTGTTTTTTTTTACCCGACAGCTCCAGGAGAGAAGATTATGTTTTTGCGGTGTATGTAGGTATGTCTGATTCTTTGGCCAAATCTGTTGTCTAAACAGCTCGATAGATTTTGGAGTGCGAGATATCGTTAGATCCAGTCCAGTGTCATGGGATACATTCTATGCAGTTAGGTTTTTTTGTAACATAAAAAAATGTTTTTCGCTCGTTTGCTCCGGTAGGGGGCACTTTTTCAGCGAAAGCACACCCTGGACACTTCATACAACGGGCAAAAAATGACATTTCTAAAAAAAATTACGGAACAAATAAAATCATGGCCAAATTATATACGTTCGAGAACCAAACTTAAACCAATCTGTATCAACCTGGGAGATGAGGGGGTGAGGTCGGAATCTAGAGAGCGGCAGGGAATGTTCATACTGTATGTTAGTACTAATAATATGTGTACTTTGGCGAAAGTGTGACATGGCGATTACTCTGAAAGTATTTAGGGTATCGTAATGGTTTAAGTGTCAAAATGCACGTATTGGCAAGGACTTTAATTTAGAAAAAAAAAGTCAAAAACGATTAAACAATCGTTTATTTTTAAATGTGTAATTTTTTTCTAAACTTTACTCATGAAAAGGCCCGTATCTAAAAACTAATTAATTTCATTGAAAAATTAAAAAAAAACATCCAGAGGCGTCATGCTACATTTTAAATGAAATAAAAGTAAAATTGGTTAATAAATAAGGGTAGATAATGTGTACATTAATGTAGAGCACAAGGACGTTCTGCACCGCACCATTAATTAAATAAAAAATAAATAAAAATAATTAAGAAGATATTTGTATTAGATTTAGATTTCATATGTATACGTTTATCCGACGCTCTTACGGTGAAGGAAAACATCGTGAGGAAACCTGCACACGCCTGCGAAGAAACTCGCAGGTTGTGTGTGAAGTCGACCAACCCGCACTGGGCCCGCGTGGTTGACTAAGGCCCGATCGCCCTAATTCAGGGTAGGCTCGAGCCCCTCGGTGGGGACGTATATGAGCTGATATGATGAAGAAGATATTTGAGAAAGATTAGAATTTTGCCTGAGTTCATTTTCAATGTACACAAGCCAGCACATCAAGCTCCACACTTTGGACTTTGTACCGTTCTTATGCCGAATGCGTATGGATCAGAATCGCACTACGAGTGTATAGCTTGATGTGCTGGCCTCTGTACCAACACGAAGGTCATGAGATCTGTGATGTTTAGTTTTAGTTTATTTAAATTTTTCAGAGTTTACGATAGAGCAAAAACAAAAAACATCGTGCGTTCATTGTATGGGACCCCCCTAATTTTTGACTCTTTGTCATTTTAATTTTTTATCAGAAAATCCGCCATTAGAGCACTTCTGTGCAAATTTTAATTAGCTATTTATTACGGTTCAAAAGGTACAGCTATTTAAAAGTAGGATAGATGGATAGCGTAGGCTTAGCAATTTGGATAAGGAACTAGAAAACACATTTACAAGTCTATAAACTGAATAGTTTTCCTCAAATTGGACATACCTACTAGTTACTTCAAATAACGGCATTTTCACGTAGGTAACAGATAATATCAGTATTGCATAGTAACCGGTTTATTGTATTATTATTATATAAACTGAAGTGGCAATGGGCAGGACACATAGCACCTAGAACAGATGGCCGTTAAGGCAGTAAAGTTCTCGAGTGGCGACCGCGCAACGGAAAACGTAGCGCAGGTAGGCCTCCCACGCGGTGGACCGACGACTTGGTGAAGATCGCGGGAAGCCGATGAATGCAGACTGCGCATGACCGGTCGTCGTGGAAATCCTTGGGGGAGGCCTTTGTCCAGCAGTGGACGATTTTCGGCAGACATGATGGTATAAGCTCATATACTGAATTAGGGCGAGCCTACCCGGAATTAGGGCGATCGGGCCTTAGTAGAGCACGCGGGCCCAGTGCGGCGGGTTGGTCAACTTCACACACAACCTTCGAGTTTCTTCGCAGGCGTGTGCAGGTTTCCTCACGATGTTTTCCCTCACCGAAAGAGCGTTGAATAACAGGTTTATTAGCTTAAATTGCGGCGTACCTTGGACATAGCAAAAATTAGAGCTCACGCCCTACTAGACACGCGAACTGTTCGTTTGCGATACTCAGCAACTTGTAACGGTAAAATATTATGATATAAAAGAAAGTAATTACTTACTGTACTAACCCAACACTAACTGACTTATAAGAGAACTAAGAAAAGGATCGAGAAAAAAATTGTACAGCCAAGCTGCACAGCTTGCAAATTATATGCAAATTGTTTTCTCGCGAAGCTTCACCACAGTCTAAGACAGGGGGGGGGGGGGGGGGGGGCAAAGTACGGCCCGCGCCAAACTACCTTTCTAAAGTAGGATGAGAAAAAAGGAAATAGAAAATATATCGTCGACGTATGAAAAATGTCAGCTCTAATTGATATTATGTATCTTATTCAGTTTTACGTAATTGTTATTCCAGGACACGCGCGAGAATTATATAAAGTCATTGAAAAACTTGTTCTTTTGTATACACAGGAAAAATAATTTAACTCACTTTCCGTGATTGAAAACCGAACTGAACTAATTCAGTAAATTTAAAAAAGCTACACAAAGAATTTCAAAATGAGGTTCAAGATCTTAATAAATGTATTTTTGGCCCCACGTGAATATTCCTATGTCCTGATGGCCCCTTTTGAAAAAAGTTTGCCCATCCCTGAGTCTAAGACAACGACAACCACAAGACAAGTTACAAGACAAGTATTGTGACAACCCTTGGTACTGTGATCAGTCACTAGTGATGTCGGCGATGACGCGATTATCAAAGGCGTTGGACTTATGGACTGTGTGGATTCTTAGACTGTGGCTTCACCATCTGGTGTAGTCGGGCAAACACAAATCTTCAAATCAAATCACAAAACTTAAAATATACTCTTTTTTGGATAATTAACATCGCAACGGAACAATGGATTGTGTGATTTTTTGCACCGAGATGGTTGAGGGGGTGGGAAATGACACGCTTTACTAATAAGCATATCCTGACATAGTTCTCGAGGGATCTGGAGAAAGTTCATGTCCACGCTCTCGAGCCGCTTGCGGCTCGCGCACCGCGCACCCTGTAAGTCAGTCACAAAAACGTTGTCCACGCGGGCAAAGCCGCGGGCAAAAGCTAGTAGAAAATAAAGCAGATAAACAGAGCGAGGCATGCAAATTGCACGGGTGCACAATTCCACATGAGAAGCGAAACGAGCCGCACAGCCGGCCCATCAGAGCGTGCAACGGTTCAAACGCACACGGTCCGTCTAAAACACCACAATAATATTTTATTTGTGACAAATATAAAATGAATCGTAGGAAAGAAGAGCGTCGGTGGCGAAACGGCTAGGGCCACCGCCTCCTGTCCGGCAAGTCGTGGTTCGAATCCTGCCACGTACAAATGTGATTTCGAATTTAGATTTCATATGTACGTTTATCTGACGCTCTTACGGTGAAGAAAAACATCGTGAGGAAACCTGCAAACGCCTGCGAAGAAATTCGAAGGTTGTGTGTGAAGTCGACCAACCCGCACTGGGTTCAGGTATCACCCTAATTCAGGGTAGGCTCGAGCCCCTCGGTGGGGACGTATATGAGTTTATACGATGATTAAAAGATTATAAAAAAGAATATAGCTTCTTTGTATATAAAATTATACATACATAAGGTCATCTTTGATTTAGCGACAAACTTAATTTACGTTATAATCCTTTTTTGTATTTAAAAATAAATTACAAATTATAATCCTTAATAAAATAAATGTGAAAATGTGTTTGTTTGTTACCTTTTCACGCTTCAGTATCTCGACCGATCTCGATGAAATTTAGCATACAGGTAGCCTGTGTAACTGGGAAGGATGTAGGTTATCCCGTGAAAATATCAAAGTCCGAATAGTCCGATGCAAATTTGTCTTTTTGGTTAATTTCTTTAACATCGCAACGGAACAATGGATTGTGGTGATTTTTTGCACATAGATGGTTGAGGAGGTGGGAAATGACATAATTGACTAATAAATAAGCATAGTCTGACATAGTTCCCGAAGGATCTGGGAAAAACTCATTTCAACGCTCGCGCACGTCGACGTCGTAACAGAGCATCACGTATGAGGTGTTTTTTTTTGTATAGAATTGGTTGAGAGGGTGGGAAGTGACATAGACTGCTAATCAGAATAGCCCGATCTAGTTCCTGAGGAAACTGGAAAAAACTCATACCCACGCTCGAAGACGGTCATAAAAACGATGTCCACGCGGGCGAATTCGCGGACAAAAGCTAGTCCGCAATAGTTCAAGATCACTCGACTTGTCGGCACTTGCACCATAAAGAGAAACCTGACATTTAAGGCATCCCACTATTAACCACTTTCGAGTTCAGACCCATAACATATCTCTGACACCGCGAATATTCATATAATTAAATAGGGTGAACAACCGAGAAGAAACAAGAGACATTTAACTGAAGGGTATTTCCGTGAAAGCCTTCGACTAGTTCATTGAACGTGAAAGAGAAAGTGATACAATCAGATATTGTTACTGTAATTTCCTGATATTTAATTGATTTCGGTAAGAGTTGCTGTGTAATTGGAGCGAGCTTCAGTGTTATATATAGGGTAAAACCAGGATAGTTGACCCAGGGGTATAATTGCCACGATTGTAATTACTCTAGTTTCGCGGATGAATCGCATGCTATTTTATTACCCGACTGCGCCAGAAGGAGGGTTATGTTTTTCGAGAGTATGTATGTATGTATGTATGTATGTATGTATGTATGTATGTATGTATGTATGTATGTTTGTATGTATAATTGTTTGGCACGCTCTGCAGCCTGAACGGCTGGATGGATTTTAGCTTGAAACGTGTCGTTAGATTAGTATTTACTGTGAGAGTGACACTGGGTATATCAAAATAAAAAAAAAACAAAATGGCGGATTTTTGGCGCCAAATTCAAATGTTTGGCATGCTCTGCAGCCTGAACGGCTCGATGAATTATAGCTTGAGGGTTGTCGTTAGATACATTTTTACTGTGAGAATGACACTGGGTATATCAAAATATAAAAAAAACAAAATAGCAGATTTTCCGGAGAATAGCAAGCGGTATTTGTTGACGACCGCACAATAAAAAAATATCAACCAGGAGTTCGTATACGGATTGAACCATGTACGATTGATTTTGACGCACTTCGAGGACAAGGAAAAATTGAACGCAGGATGTTGCCCTTAATCCTAAGTTGGGCTGTAACTGTCCACAAACTTCAGGGTGCTACACACGATTTGGCACTTGTGGACCTCGGATCACATATATTTGGTCAAAGTCAAGCATATGTAGCTCTTAGTCGAGTTAAAACATTAGCTGGACTAGTCATCTGCTCACTTGATCCTAAAAAACTTTTGAATCGGCCACACGATCAGAATTCTTTTATAGAGGTTCAACGTTTACGAGAATATTATTCTATCAACTGATAAGTTAATAATCTGCGTAATCTTAATGTGTGTCATGTGTATATAGGTTACTATACAAACTCATTCAATAATAAAACTAAAAAAAATGAATAAAATAAAAAACGGTAATTTAAAAAACTAAAAAACCCGCTTGCGTTTCTGTGTAATTTGGAAATGAAAAACCCTAAAACAAGAAAGTCGTCATACCCGATTGCACTTAACTCAAGAAAAATTGTAGCAGTCGGGACCCATTCTAGAAATGGATGCATAGTGAATTGAGAGCACATACCTATATTACATTGCAGATTACGCCAATATACTGACTAGACGGCTGACTTTCTAAAATGGGTCCCGACTGCTACAATTTTTCTTGAGTTAATTGCAATCGGGTATGACGACTTTCTTGTTTTAGGGTTTTTCATTTCCAAATTACACAGAAACGCAGGCGGGTTTTTTAGTTTTTTAAATTACCGTTTTTTTAATCTATCGAACGATTCTCCAACTACGACTAACAATAAGTTGAACGTGTCTCATTACTCTGTGCAATTGCATGAGAAGGCAAAATGCGATCAAAGTTTTTGCGGGGTTGATGTCCTGTTTCTCGGCGGCGCATCTATCCTAAAAGTAATTTACATGGATTAGGCAACTATTCCCTATGTGGGATAGATTTCTCAAAATAAAGAGGTGCGCAAAAATCACTAATACATACTCTAAAAACATTAAAAATAATGTTTTTTACTTTTTATAAATTTGTAGTTATAACACCAAAGTACCGGTCACTTTTACAAATAAAGTATATTGCATATTATATTGAGAGATATAGAGTGATTTAAAAAAGTGTGGCAACTATCCTGCTTTTACCCTATTTCAAAGAAATATACTGTTTACCAAACCAAAGCATGGAGTAGGTATCAGAATACTGTTACTCTGAGAATACTCTGAGGATAAATGAGACGGAATTTGATGTGTTATTTACTTACTCTATGACAAATAGCCTGACAAGTGCTGATGAGATCTCATTACTGATTCCGTGGCGTAATGGTTAAGTCCACATTAGGAGGTCGCGGGTTCGATTCCCAGCCGAGTTTAACTTTGTATGCATTTGGTTGGTGGAAGGGCATTTTCTAAGCTCGTCTGGCTAGTTACCACCATCTTATCTAAGTCTTGTCGCCAAGCATCAATGTTAACAGCATTGATGTGTTCCGGCTTGCAGATAAGATAGCCAGTTCCCCATTGCGTTGGGGACTCTTGGTAAGCCCGCTTCCATCTTCGGCTTGATCGTCACTTATCATCAGGTCAGATGATGTCAAGGGCTTACCAATCGTGGATAAAAAAGTGCCCAGTAATTAACTTGCGATGAATACAATACCCAGTAATATTTTCAGTAATTTACTTGAACGAGTATATTACCCCCCTTTTCAATCCACCATAATTGGTAAGCCTTTGGCATCATCTCGCTGATGGTTGGTAAGCGACGATGATGCCATCCACCATAATTAGTAAGCCCTTGGGATTATCTCACTGATGGTTGGTAAGTGACGATGATGCCGAAGATGTAAGCAGGCTTAACAAGATTCCCCAACACTGATATTTGGCGGATGGTGGTATTAGAAATAGCCCTTCCACCAATCACACCGAGTCTTACAAAGACTCCGCCGGGAATCTAACCGTGACCTCCTGATGTGTAGCAAATGGACTTAACCATTACGTCACGGAGGGAGGGGAAGTAATAAATAGGGCAAAAAGTAAAATATTGGGAATATTTCATTGTGACCGAGTAACATACCGGGGCGGCGGCGGCACATGAATAGATCTCTCTAGGCAAAGAAATTATAATATCTTGGTTAACACGAAATTTGATATCTTTCTTCATCACCCACACGGATAAGATAAATTATCTGATCCGTGATCACCCAACATCTGTGCGAACAATATATCTTGTATATGATCAGAATATCTGAATTATCCCTAAATCGTGTCTCCTTACGAATAAAAAACAACCATGTTTTTAAAAAAAAAAAAAAATTTAATAATATAGTCTTAGTCATTCTTTTTTTAAAAAAAGAAATCATTAATTTCATAAAATAGTCTAAATTTTAATTTTGAAAATAAATTTATATTGTTTGTACACAGGCCAGCATATCATCAAGCTAAACACTTTGTACTTTGTACCGTTTTTATGCCGTATGCGTATGGATCAGAATGGCACTACGAGTGTCTATCTATCTTGATGTGCTGGCCTATGTACACACGGCGTCACATCAAGCTATAAAAAACCAGTATACGCGGGCCTCGCGTATGTTGAAACACACAGGCGTTGCGCGGCCAGCTTATACTGGTTTTGTATAGCTTGATGTGTCGCCGTGTGTACATACCCAATTGTACCAGTAGCCTTACATCGAATATACCAGGGAGGAAATATTAGGTGTTTCTCCATGACAGTGGGCTTAAATTGTCATCAGGGCATATCAGCGAGGAATCTGTTTAGGGCACCTGAATAATCTTTTGGACTATTTTTATTACGTTCTGTAAATGTAAAACTAGCAGCACCCTGTCTACGAGTATACCCGAGGGTCTCGTAAGAGGCGACTAAAGGACTTAAACCGGAGGATGGGCAGCAGCATCCATGGCGTGGCGATTAGGGTTGTTGCGGATATAAATGAGACGACGATTTCTTGGTAGATAGGTTGTGTGATATTTATTGGTGTGAGGTTTGACAAAAAAAAGGGGGCTTGCAATGCCCGTGGACTAGCTTATAAATATTTGTAAAGAACGACATCTATACCTAATACATAGAACTAAATTCTTCATACATAATGATAAATGTTGTCTACTAATAGAAAGCTAAACTACATTCTGTAGTACATACAGATCGTAACAGATGGGGTTACGTGTCTGAACAAGGGTAAAACCTGTGGGGAGGCAGGGGGAGGCCTATTTTTTTTAATTCACAATTGGTAAGCCCTTGGCATCATCTCAACAGATGATAAGTGACGATGATGCTGAAGATAGAAGCGGGCTTACTAAGATTTCCTAACGCAATGGAGAACTGGCTATCTTATCTTCAAGCCGGAACACATCTATGCTGTAAACATTGATGTTTGGCGGCAAGACTTAGGTAAGATCGTGATAGCTAGGCAGACGGGCTTAGAAAATGCCCTTCCACCAACCAAACAGAGTCTTACAAAAGACTCCGCCGGGAATCGAACCCGCGACCTCCTAATGTGAAACTAATGGACTGTACCATTAGACCACGGAGACAGTTTAATGTATAGTACGTTCGGGGAATTAGCTGCAGTACACCCGAACGGAGTTCTGGATATGTGTAAAAGTATATAATATGAAAGATAAAACAATTGTACAAAAAAAAAACTAAATATATATTTTTAATTTACAAATAATCATTAATTTTAATCACTTTCACTGCTGGACGAAGTATCTTCAGAATCGTCGCCTACATTAATAATTTAAGACTGAACAAGATACGCGCGACCCCGTGCGGGTGTAACGTCAGAGCGGCTCCTTTGACGCAACCGTTTGACGCGAGCCGGCAACGGCGAGCTTCATTTATCAAAGGTGCAAACTTATTCAGGCAGTGGATGTCTTTTGACTAATGTGATGATTTATTATTATCATCATTATGTTGGAATATCAACAAAAATAGATCTGTCTCACTTTGACTACAGGTAGTCTTTCTCTGTCATACATGTATGTATTAGTTAAATACAAGAGCTCTTTCTTCTAATTTGATTATATACTGTAAAGCTACGTTTCAGTTTCTCTCTATGCTCTCGGTCCTGTACCTGTACTATTGAGACGTTGAGAAGAGAAGACATGCATGAATACACACCATTCCTGATAAACAGTATAATAAATATTATTATTCTTTCACCGTTGAATACCATAAATGTGTCTTTCATTTGGTCACCCAAACCCAACACAAAACATGTCAAGCAGGCTGGTTACCAGGAAAATACCAAGCTTACTAACCATGGTTGAGCCGGAACTTCAGGTGTTTATCCATGACGGACGGCTCGACCAGTGCCGAGATCTCGTCGAGCGAGAGTGCTGCGCCCACACGGCACCTTGCGTCGGGGCAGGACACCTCGTACGCGCCGTTGCACACCTCGAACTCTACGCAAGCCTTCATACACCGTAACAAACAGAGCGAAAAATACCAAGCTTACTAACCATGGTTGAGCCGGAACTTCAGATGTTTATCCATGACGGACGGCTCGACCAGTGCCGAGATCTCGTCGAGCGAGAGTGCGGCGCCCACACGGCACCTTGCGTCGGGGCAGGACACCTCGTACGCGCCGTTGCACACCTCGAACTCTACGTAGGCCTTCATACACTGTAACAAACAGAGCGAATTTTTAGAAAAGACAACATAAAAAGGTATTTGACAGTGTTTAAAATTAAGTAAAAAAAAATATTCACTTAATAGCATTTCTCCTACAAAAGCATAAAAACTTTAGATGAATAAGTTTTTATGCTAATTTCAATTTTCTATTTATCAAAATCACTAAATTAGTTCGTCAAAGACAATGACGTCACAGGTTTGTAATACAAACAATTTCAGAACAAAATGACGTTTTTGACAGTTGATAAAAAGTAATTCAAATGACTAGCAGTCAAATACCGGATTATCATTATCACACAACTGGCTTTTGTCCGTGGCTTCGCCTGCGTGGACATCGTTTTTATGATTGTCTTCGAGGGTGAGTGACTTCTCACCCTTAAAGACAATCATAAAAACGAAGTCCACGCGAGCGAAGCCGCGGGTAAAAGCTAGTAGTTAACTAATTCCCGCCAGGTTTCATGTTGTGTGACGAGCTGGCGAGCCGCAAGCGACTTCTTACTCTCAAAGAGTCATAAATACTATGATCACGCGAGCAAAGCCGCGGGCAAAAGCTAGTATTAACTAATTCTCGCTGGTTTCATGTTGCATGACGAGCTCGCGAGCCGCAAGCGACTTCTCACCCTTAAAGACAGTCATAAAAACGAAGTCCACCCGAGCGAAGCCTCGGGCAAAAGCTAGTAGTTAACTAATTCTCGCCGGGTTTCATGTTGTGTGACGAGCTCGCGAGCCGCAAGCGAGTTCTCACCCTTAAAGACAGTCATAAAAACGAAGTCCACCCGAGCGAAGCCTCGGGCAAAAGCTAGTAGTTAACTAATTCTCGCCGGGTTTCATGTTGTGTGACGAGCTCGCGAGCCGCAAGCGAGTTCTCACCCTTAAAGACAGTCATAAAAACGAAGTCCACCCGAGCGAAGCCTCGGGCAAAAGCTAGTAGTTAACTAATTCTCGCCGGGTTTCATGTTGTGTGACGAGCTCGCGAGCCGCAAGCGAGTTATCACCCTTAAAGACAGTCATAAAAACGAAGTCCACCCGAGCGAAGCCTCGGGCAAAAGCTAGTAGTTAACTAATTCTCGCCGGGTTTCATGTTGTGTGACGAGCTCGCGAGCCGCAAGCGAGTTCTCACCCTTAAAGACAGTCATAAAAACGAAGTCCACCCGAGCGAAGCCTCGGGCAAAAGCTAGTAGTTAACTAATTCTCGCCGGGTTTCATGTTGTGTGACGAGCTCGCGAGCCGCAAGCGAGTTCTCACCCTTAAAGACAGTCATAAAAACGAAGTCCACCCGAGCGAAGCTTCGGGCAAAAGCTAGTAGTTAACTAATTCTCGCCGGGTTTCATGTTGTGTGACGAGCTCGCGAGCCGCAAGCGACTTCTCACCCTTAAAGACAGTCATAAAAACGAAGTCCACCCGAGCGAAGCCTCGGGCAAAAGCTAGTAGTTAACTAATTCTCGCCGGGTTTCATGTTGTGTGACGAGCTCCCGAGCCGCAAGCGACTTCTCACCCTCAAAGACAGCCATAAATACGATGATCACGCGAGCAAAGCCGCGGGCAAAAGCTAGTAGTTAACTAATTCTCGCCGGGTTTCATGTTGTGTGACGAGCTCGCGAGCCGCAAGCGAGTTCTCACCCTTAAAGACAGTCATAAAAACGAAGTCCACCCGAGCGAAGCCTCGGGCAAAAGCTAGTAGTTAACTAATTCTCGCCGGGTTTCATGTTGTGTGACGAGCTCCCGAGCCGCAAGCGACTTCTCACCCTCAAAGACAGCCATAAATACGATGATCACGCGAGCAAAGCCGCGGGCAAAAGCTAGTATTAACTAATTCTCGCTGGTTTCATGTTGCATGACGAGCTCGCGAGCCGCAAGCGACTTCTCACCCTTAAAGACAGTCATAAAAACGAAGTCCACCCGAGCGAAGCCTCGGGCAAAAGCTAGTAGTTAACTAATTCTCGCCGGGTTTCATGTTGTGTGACGAGCTCGCGAGCCGCAAGCGACTTCTCACCCTTAAAGACAGTCATAAATACGATGATCACGCGAGCAAAGCCGCGGGCAAAAGCTAGTATTAACTAATTCTCGCCGGGTTTCATGTTGTGTGACGAGCTCCCGAGCCGCAAGCGACTTCTCACCCTCAAAGACAGCCATAAATACGATGATCACGCGAGCAAAGCCGCGGGCAAAAGCTAGTATTAACTAATTCTCGCTGGTTTCATGTTGCATGACAAGCTCGCGAGCCGCAAGCGACTTCTCACCCTTAAAGACAGTCATAAAAACGAAGTCCACGCGAGCGAAGCCTCGGGCAAAAGCTAGTAGTTAACTAATTCCCGCCGGGTTTCATGTTGTGTGACGAGCTGGCGAGCCGCAAGCGACTTCTTACTCTCAAAGAGTCATAAATACGATGATCACGCGAGCAAAGCCGCGGGCAAAAGCTAGTATTAACTAATTCTCGCCGGGTTTCATGTTGCATGACGAGCTCGCGAGCCGCAAGCGACTTCTCACCCTTAAAGACAGTCATAAAAACGAAGTCCACCCGAGCGAAGCCTCGGGCAAAAGCTAATAGTTAACTAATTCTCGCCGGGTTTCATGTTGTGTGACGAGCTCGCGAGCCGCAAGCGAGTTCTCACCCTTAAAGACAGTCATAAAAACGAAGTCCACCCGAGCGAAGCCTCGGGCAAAAGCTAGTAGTTAACTAATTCTCGCCGGGTTTCATGTTGTGTGACGAGCTCGCGAGCCGCAAGCGAGTTCTCACCCTTAAAGACAGTCATAAAAACGAAGTCCACCCGAGCGAAGCCTCGGGCAAAAGCTAATAGTTAACTAATTCTCGCCGGGTTTCATGTTGTATGACGGTGAGCACTCAGACACACCCCGGACACTGCATGCAACGGTCGTGAAATGTCATTTCGAAAAACAAATGACGGAGCAAACAAAATCACGGCGAAATACCAAACTATAACCAATCTGTATCAATCTGGGTGACGAGGTCACAGTATATATATTAGTACTAAACGAGGTAGTGGGGTCGGATTCTAGAGAGCGGCAGGGAGTGTCCATACTGTATGTTAGTACTAATATATATACTTTAACTCAGTAATAAAATAACTGTAACTGTACATTTAATTAATGAACAAGTTGCGAGACTGAACCCACGATTTCTGTTTCGCCAGAGTAATGAAGGTCTCGACACAAAAGCCTTTTCATGCGACTACAAATATTATTAAGCCTTATTTATGCCGGTCTGAGACGTGTGAAATAGTTGTATATAAAACAAATTATTTGACAAGTTGAGTGTACATAAAACAGTCTTCTATCACACCCTGGACATTTCATACAACGGGCCAGAAATGACATTTCAAAGAAGAAATGACAGAACAAAAAAAATGGCGGCGAAATCATATTCGTTCGACAACCAAACTGTAACCTATATTATGTAAATTTGGGTGACGAGGGGGTGATGTCGCAATCTAGAGAGCGGCAGGGAGTGTCCAGACTGTATGTTAGTACTAATATAATATACTTTGCTTCTATACAGGATCTGGTATTAGCCAATCATCTTCAAACTCAAATAACTCTTTATTGTACATCAAAATACATATACCAAATTTAATTATAAACTAAGAGACGTAAAATTTAGGCGGTCTTCATCATCATATCAGCCAAAAAAGATCCACTACTGGACAAAAGCCTCCCCCAAGAATTCACAAGATAACCGGTCCTGCGTAACCCGCGTCCAGCGGCTTCCCGCGACCTTCACCAGGTCGTCGGTCCACCGTGTGGGAGGCCTACGCTGCATCTTCCCGTGCGCGGTTGCCAGTCGAGAACTTTATCGCCTCAACGGCCATCTGTTCTACGAGATATGTGTACTGCGCACTGCCACTTAAGTTTAGCGATACTGTGAGCTATGTCGGTTACCTTGGTTCTCTTATGGATCTCCTCATTTCTGACTTGATCACGGAGGGAAACTACGAGCATAGCTCGCTCCATATAATAATTCCTACATAACAGATAAATAACTCCCTACAAAATCTTTTACACATACTACGAATACATATCTAAATCAAATCATTTTTTTCTAAACGTTCGGGTGTTAATTAAATATAAATATAGTCACAATCAGCTACATTCTCTATTTCTAACATATTTTTCAGTGCCACTTAAGGTCTTAAGATAGATCAAATGACAATATTCAATTTAAATTATGTATTGAAAGACTGTGTAAAGCTATCATTATGGAAAAAATATATAATCTATTTAAAGTAATAAAAAATCGATTTAATTGAATACAATTCCAAAAATATGACCACTTTTGATGTATAAAAATAAACCGTAGACCCTGTTTTTGGCATTAATTGCAAAATTTCTCGAAAACTAATTGTTAATGTTGAATGAAAGCAACACACAAAAATCGGTGACTTTACGACCTTTTTTTACACACATTTTTTTAAAACTCATTTGAAAGTATAGAAAAGCAATAAAAACATGTAAAAATCCAGAATTGGGCGTTCGGTTTCAACGTAACAGCCGCGTTGAAGCCCGCATTGATTTGAACTTAAAGTGAATAGGCTTACGTTCGATTTTAACACATATCAACTTGCGCGGATTGAGGCATCTTAAAGCCTTCAGGACTGTATTGCTTACTGGATGATAGGTAAAATAGAGCATAGTGTTTGCAGGGCATCTAAAAGCTGAATAATTTTTGTTCTACAAATTTTCTAAAATCGCAAGAATATTTTTGAACTTTTCATACCGTCAGACATACATTTACTTTAATGATCATTCACTTTTGTGGGTCTAATGTTTACCTATATACTATTTTTTTTCGATTAATAAATAAATAAATAATAAATTAGTTGATAAGCTAACTTTGTTAGGGGTATTATATCAATATGTACCTAAATGTATAGACTTTCGCGCATTGCGGCCCATTGCAGTTCGTCGGCCGTGGGCCGATCGGCTGGCAATGTATGGCGCCGCTACCAATCGGCCGCCGGCGGCTGTCGCAGGCCTCGGAAGCGGCGCCATACATTTCCTAGTGCGAGATGGCCACCAGCGTCTGCAATTGGCCGCAAGACACTTACGTCTACCTTTAGGACTTGTCAAGCTTGTCAAATACTATGGTACCTCTACATACCAAGGCACAGAATACCTATCTGGGGGCACGGCAGTGCCCCCGCCAAGTCGAGAAAAAAAAGCGGCACGGCCGTACCATCCTTTTCTCGAAGCAGTTCAGGCCATTTTCGACCCCCCACAACTTCGTTGTAGATAAACCTAGAAGCCTGAATTTTCTGTACCCAAGCAGGCATCATATAAGCACGGTATATTCCAAATTTCATTCAATTTGAACCAGTACTTTAAGAATTATAACTAGTCAAAGTTTCCTAATTTGTCACTCACTGACTGACAGATCATCAAAATTCCAAGGCACTTCTAGCCGACATAGAAGATTCAAATTTAGAATACAATTAGTTTTTAGTGTATAAAGCAAGGAAAAATTCAAACATTTTGCAATTTCGGTCCAGTTTTCTAGTTACACAAACTATATAAATAACTTTGTAATCCCATATAAAATATATAGGATTACAAAGTTATTTATGCAGTCGCAGGACCGAACTCTTTGATTTACTAGTTTTTAAGGCGCAGTACATGAATCAATGTAGTTTTCTACAAAAATAAGTGAAATCCCACCAAAAACATCCTGTAAAAACTAGCCAAGTCTCGATTGAGCTGCTTGTTTTTCTATAAAAAGTAATGAAATCTCTAAGCAAAGCCAAGCCTAGTCTAGGGTTCTTTACTGCGATTTCTTTATTATTATGGTTAGATTTTATGTGACTTGGCCGTTGACTTGGATGTCTCAAGGAGTAAATATGCATAAAGAATGTTCAACGGCAGGTCACATAAAATCTAACCATAATAATAAAGAAATCGCAGTAAAGAACCCTAGACTAGGCTTGGCTTTGCTTAGAGATTTCATTACTTTTTATAGAAAAACAAGCAGCTCAATCGAGACTTGGCTAGTTTTTACAGGATGTTTTTGGTGGGATTTAATATACAGAAATAGGTAGGTACAGTATAACCGCTAGTACTCTTTATTATACTGTGGTATAACACAATATCTCTCTCTCTCTCACACACACACACACACACACACACATATTAGTAATCTGTGGCCGCGCGCACACACACACTTTTTAATATGTATTACATATTATACTAGCTTTTGCCATCGACTTCGCTCGCGTGAACATCACACTAATATTATAAAGGCGAAAGTTTGTGAGTGTGTGCGTGTGTATGTTTGTTACTTCTTCACGCAAAAACGACTGAACGGATCTGGCTTAAATTTGGTAGGTAGACAGATTAGGACCTGGATTAACACATAGGCTACTTCTTCTCACGCTCGCAAGCCGCTTGCGGCTCGCGCACTGCGCAACCTCGGAAAGTCATAGAAACGTTGTCCAGCTAAACAGCTAGTAAGTTCACATGTTTGGAAGGGGCTAGTTTCTGTAACACATGCACTGCCTAGTACAGAAAATAGGGTTTGCACACCCAGATGTTCCTACATAATTTAAGGCGGTATATTGGCAAATAAGCAGTGAGAATCGCTTAGCAAAAAAATCTGGAAAATTATTCCCGCTTATTTTTTCGGCCTGAAAAAAAGCTATGTTATATTCAAGGATATCACCCAGGGCCCTTGTAAGTTCATTACACGATTAAATTAACTTGACTGGATTATAAAAATCCCAAACATAGCATAAATTGAAGCAAAGCTTGTAAACATTTGTAGGAAAAAATATATCTTTTAAATTTGAAATTTTGATCATAATTTTCTTCTTTTGAAACTACGAGTACGTAGTCTATGTTTATTCAATTTTAATTGAGTTCACATTTTCGAAGCTTTTCAACGAAAACACATTGAAAAAGTGCCAAAGTGTCGTTATTTTCTTTAATCTTTACACGTAAAGAAAAAGACCAGAGACAACTGTTCGATCAATGCCTCGCTTTAAGAAACTAATATGATAACTTGATAAGAATTGTTAAAGTGAATAAGCAATTTATTTATTTATACTCGTACATGTTTCCCAATTATAAGACAGTATATTATTCCAAAAGCGTCGGTGGCTCAACCGGTAACGACTCGGTCCATCTAACCAGAGGTACCGGGTTCAAATCTGGACGGCCAATGTACTGCGAAGAAACTCGCAGGCTGTGTGTGAAGTCGACCAACCCGCACTGGGCCCGCGTGGTCGACTAAGGCCTAATCGCCCTGATTCAGGGTAGGCTCGAGCCCCTCGGTGGGGACGTATATGAGCTGTAATGATGATATTATTCCTGCACACGCTATGCATGAGTGCATGACTACCTCTTCCACCTCACAACAGCATACTGAAACTTTGCAAGAGTGTATGAGAGATATCACAAATATAACGTACTTATTTGTTCCCTTTTTCAAATATTAGGACAAAACCGAAAACTTTCTTTGTCACCAGACTACGACATATACACTTTTTATGTGTGTTACCCGACCGTGCCAGAAGATGGGTTATTTTTGTTGAGTGTATGTTTATCTATTTATTTCTTTGGCACGCTCTGTAGCCTAAACCAAAGTATAATTATATATTAGTCTTAAACGGCTTGATGGATTTTGGAGTGCGAGGTGTCGTTAGATTCGTCTTGATCACGTGATTGATATAGAATAAATTTTTACCCGACTGGCCAAAAAAGAGAGGTTCAGTTTTTATGCAGTCGGGTATTATATAACTGCTTGTTTTTATTTGTTTTCTGGTTGCTCTTTTAAACCTTTAAGCTTATACATTATAATTTGTATTCTGTATATAAATATACATATATATTTTTCCTATTATACCTATCTATTATTGTTTATTACGTATTATACTCTTTAAACGTGGTTAATTTGTTCGCCGCACGGAGAAATCCGTCGGACCGGTTTCCGTCCCGGCGCCGGCAAATATCAGCGCTCTAGGTACATAAGTACCTGCAGCATATGCTGAGTCGGAGCCATTTCTGAGCTAAGGCACAATTTTATGTAAGTATCTATCTACCCTCTTTTTACATTTAAGCTTAAATAAGAAGTTTTTATAATTTTTTGTTTTCTTTTTGTGTATCAATTGTAATGTAGCTTTGAATAAATGTTTTATATATCTATTTAATTTTTAATAAATGTCTTATTATCCTGCAGTCTTGGTCTGTATGTCCTAACACCTATACGCGCGAGGCATTGTTCAATGCGACGGGCAATGATGTACCTACCGTCCCCATTTCTGGTGCACGGGCACCATCTAAACTTGGGGAAGGTTAGGCCATACTCCACACCGGAGGGGCAAGTCAAGGTTGGTAGAGGCTGTAGGGCTTGTGGCTAACCCCTCTGCCAGATAAGTTGTTCAAGCCGCCTATAAGGCATCTGAGACGGCTTAACGACTGCCATCTAGTGATAGCAACCAGCACCAATGGCTTAACGTGCCTTGAGAACCACGGAAACGGTTAACAGAAATGCCACTTACAGTCAAACTCATCCAGGTAATGACCGTGCTTCAGATCCAGTTACCCTGCGTGATCGATCCAACCACGCAATTTGCACTGAGCTACGACCGTGGTTGAGTACTGATGAGGAAAGTCTGAGCCAAATGGTCGATTCGCTAAGAATAATAGAGAAAGCTTCTCAACACAACATAATAATATAGTTTCTCACACGTCTGTGACAGGCATTAGGAGCTTGAATATTCACAAAATTGTATTAATTCGATCAATGCGTGTGTTAGCGACCTTGCCCTTTCAAAAGCCTTGTTTCTAAGCACTAATTCGACACCTAATAAGGGTACAGAGAATTTGGGGAGCTTTTAGTACGGCTGGTACCTACAACATTATTGAATTAGTAAAACTTCAAGCGGTTTTAATAGTTTCATATACTTGTTTTAAAGTTAAAGCCGTAAAGGTCAATGTAAGCTCTCTACTAATAATTATTTTGCTACCAAGAACTAATAATGTAGATATATTGGCATCTCAGACACAATGCAACGTTCGCTATCTTTTTTACCCGACTGCGCCAGAAGGAGGGTTAAGTGATGTATATTTCTTTGGCACGCTCTCTGTAGCCTAAACGGCTTGACAGATTTTGGAATGCGAGATGTCGTTAGATTCATCTCGATCCCGTGAGTGACATAGGAAACATTTTTACCCGACTGGCCCAAAAAAGAGGGGTTAAGTTTTTAATTTTGGAGTGCGAGGTGTCGTTAGATTCATCTCGATCCCGTGAGTGACATAGGAAACATTTTTACCCGACTGGCCCAAAAAAGAGGGGTTAAGTTTTTAATTTTGGAGTGCGAGGTGTCGTTAGTTTCGTTTTTATCCCGTGAGTGACACAGGAAACTTTTTACCCGACTGGCCCAAAAAAGAGGGGTTAAGTTTTTAATTTTGGAGTGCGAGGTGTCGTTAGATTCGTCTTGATCCCGTGAGTGACATAGGAAACATTTTTACCCGACTGGCCAAAAAAGTGGGGTTAAGTTTTTAATTTTGGAGTGCGAGGTGTCGTTAAATTTGTCTTGATCCCGTGAGTGATATAGGAAACATTTTTACCCGACTGGCCAAAAAAGTGGGGTTAAGTTTTTAATTTTGGAGTGCGAGGTGTCGTTAAATTCGTCTTGATCCCGTGAGTGACATAGGAAACATTTTTACCCGACTGGCCAAAAAAGTGGGGTTAAGTTTTTAATTTTGGAGTGCGAGGTGTCGTTAAATTCGTCTTGATCCTGTGAGTGACATAGGAAACCTTTTTACCCGACTGGCCAAAAAAGTGGGGTTAAGTTTTTAATTTTGGAGTGCGAGGTGTCGTTAAATTCGTCTTGATCCTGTGAGTGACATAGGAACCTTCCCAAGCAGCAAATGGACGTGCTATAATGGTCGAGAGCACGTTCTTGTTTTCGCTTTAAGTTCTATAAAAGTTCTTAAAACAGTCGAGTAAAAGTGCTGTAAACGTTTACTCGACGCGAAAAAGGCGCAAATTATTCAGACTAAAGTCCTATTAAAGTGGAATAAGCGCTGAGTAAGCAGCAAAAAGATGCTGTAAGATTTGAGTAAAAGTGGTAGAAAACACTAAGAGTGTTTTAAGAGCAACCAAAATGCGTATATAGGATATTGAGTTCAATTAACGCAATTGATTTGCTATTATACAGATAAAGTGTGCTATAATAGCAGCCGAATTGCTATTATTCGCCTTTTTAGTTCTATAACAGCGAATAGAATGCTTTTACTCGACAAATAAGTGCTGTAAACGATCTTAGGGAGGCTTTTATACCACTAAGTTAATGAAAATATTCAACTCAACGAGTGCGAAGTGCTTGTGTGCTAATTATTTGTAAAACAAGTAAACTATATTTCAAAGGCAATATTACCATATTATTAATAATATTAAGTAATTATCAAGTTTTTGAGCAATCAATGTGTTTATTTTTACTGTTCGTGTAGCTACTCCAAAACATCATGCGCAACAAGCTTTATTGATAAACCCAAAGGCATTTTTACATAAACATTCATGCGCTGCCTATTTTCTTAAATTTGACGACTAAGTTATAAAATTAAATATATTTTAAATAATTATCTTTAATGCTATGTCCATATTGATAATTTAGTTGCAGTTACAGCTAACTTATTCCATTAAAAGTCGAGTAAAAGTGCTGGTCACCACATTTATAGCACAAGTGTCGCCATGATAATAGGATTTAGGGTTCGCTTGGTACGAGACCAAAAAACCAATTTAATTAATTATGATTATTTTTCTTTAAAGGAACATCTTATTTCATAAAACAATGCCAGACTTCTTGGATGTTGATACCTTTCTTAACAAAGATGATTTAAAACAACTTGACCAATTCAGATGGCCTTGGAAGGAAACGCATTTTATATTATCAGATAAATGTAACGGATGTGGCCTTAGGACAAACGATAACTCAAACTGAAGAAGGTTTCACTTTGTTTTACCTGACATTAAAATAAAACATTTACTAAATACCGGTTTCTTTTGGTGTCGAGGTTGTGCTTACTTTGCTGTTTATGATCATTTTACGAATGATGAGTGTTATTATTGTAACTAAATATTTTTACAACCCTAAGGTGAGTGTAGTACGAACTTTACTCAGGGCGTTCGCAATGTCACGCGTGATCATGGTGGCCAGCTCGGCTCATGTCATGCTGTTTTCGAAGAGGAATTCGGGCTTTGAGTAGAGGTCAGGTTACGCTGGAAACTGGACTTTCTTTTTGGCTATAGCAGTCGGGTTCTTTTTATAGGGGTTCTATTTTATTTAGATAGATAGACACAACTACAATACTACGAGATGTGTTAATAGATTATACCTCGTCTGGGAGTACTTTTATACTCGGGAAAGTCCCTAAAACTTATCTGCAGTTGCCCTTCTCGCTCGCATGCTCAAATTGTCGACGGGGAAGTTCCAAACCTCGAAATAAGAAAAACAATTTTGAACTTAAATTGTATGACTATAAAGTTGTTTCTTTGAGGAATCGTAAAAAATAAGTGGTGGTTAATTTTGCTTAGTAATGCAGAGAATAGTAAACCGTAATAGTTTACAGTAAGGCTGGAATTGAAAAAATACAGCTCTTTTAGTAATGACATTTTGTTAATACTATGTCTTCACAAGTAGTTATCTACAAGCCAGTTTTATTCATTTCAGTTGTGAAGTGAGCCATCATGACGTGGGTTGCGAAATATGTTTTGTTTATTTTGAATATTGTGATGTGCGTGTAATTTTTATAGCTAACAGAGTTAATTATTGTGTTACTTGAGTCTACAGAACCACTTAAAATACTCGGACTCGCGCTTGGAAATTCACTAGTTATTTGCAGAAATTAAGTTTTGCTGAATCAGTTTTGCAGAGCATTTCATCTGCTCCAACGTTTTTTTAACTTTTTTACGAAAATGGCCGCTTTTTTCAATTTCTACCATTTGTTTTTATCCATTTTGATAGAAAAATACTCGCGAAAACGTCTTCAAGGTATCGATCAACAAAATGGACGGACTTGTGCTGTTACTGTTTCCCAGAACTCTACAATACTACTTTAAACTGAGTAAATATCGTATAAAAGCTCTTAATTACACTACAGCTCCTATACAAACGTTTTTAATTCTATTATACGAGTTAGTCTATAAGCGTGCAGTAACAGCAGCAATGTTGCCATAAGCAATTCGATTGCGTTTATAGAGCTTTTATAGAAACATAAAAGAGAGCTGAGTAACGGCTGTATAAAAGCACCCAATTCAGCGAATCAGCTATTCTACAGCTATTATACGACTGTTATAGATCAAAAGATCGAATAACGAGTATTTTAGCTACTTTAATTCAGCATCTGCTAAAAGGTGGAGTAAAAGTGCTAAAACATAGTGCTGTAAACGTTTATTCGACGTCCTTAAAGCACACATTAGCAATATAGCCAAATAGTCGAGATAACCGCTATTATACGATAAATGGGTGTTTTAAGAACAGTTACTCGGCTCTTATACGATTAAAGGCTGAGTAAACAAATTCTTATTCGACTATTTTGCTGCTTGGGTTTTTACCCGACTGGCCAAAAAAGAGGGGTTAAGTTTTTAATTTTGGAGTGCGAGGTGTCGTTAAATTCGTCTTGATCCCGTAAATGACATAGGAAACATTTTTACACGACTAGCCAAAAAAGAGGGGTTAAGTTTTTAATTTTGGAGTGCGAGGTGTCGTTAAATTCGTCTTGATCCCGTAAATGACATAGGATACATTTTTACACGACTAGCCAAAAAAAGAGGGGTTTTATTTTTATGCAGTCGGGCTTTTAATGTTTAATCAATTCGTGTAGTTATTTCTTTCCCACTTGGTGAAAATAAATGGCTTTACTTATTACTAATTATGTTATATTTTCCGTACCATCATACTAGATGGCGCTTGTTTCTTCATGTTTCAAAAAAATTGACGTTTTTTGTATGGAGACCCCCCCTTATTTTTTCACCTTTTCTAATTTTTTGTATTTGTTGTTATAGCGGCAACGGAAATACATCATCTGTGAAAATTTCAACTGTCTAGCTGTCACGGTTCATGAAATACAGCCAGGTGACAGAAAGACAAACAGACAGACGGACGGACAGCGAAGTTTATCCTTTGGGTACGGAACACTAAAAAGGTCGATATGCGTAAATTGTAATATTTTTTTTGTAATGCCTATAGAAACGGCGCGCCCCGTACGAGTATATGCGTTCCATTTGAAGAAAATAAATCATTGATGGAAGTATTAACTTCTCCGATTTGTCCTGTATTGTAATGGTAAAAAAAAATATTTTAAACATTATTTGTTAGAGAAAATGTGTTATAGGATTTTTTCAAAATTTCGGTATTTCGTTCAATAAAGTGTGTCAATATAAACTCGTTTTGAAGTTTATAATTCGAGTTTTACGATATGAGAGTAAATAAAAACCTTTTCACACCTCATGCGCTCACCAGTTACAGGAGGCATAGGACCCCGCCTGACCAGTCCAAACATGGAGTGCGAAGAGTTGAGTGTCATCGCTCTGCTATCCTCAGGCTGTTGATGAGCTGGCACGCAGCCTGTCCTATTTAGGCTGGGTATTGATTGGAACAGTTGTCTCTTTTTTTTCTTTACATGTAATAGTAAAGAAAATAATCACACTTTTTCAATGGTTTTTCTTTTCAATCAAAAACTACAATGAAAGTATAATAAATAATAACATTACTCACTTTGTATAATCATAACAAATATTGTTGTATATTTTTTTAAATTTATACTTCAAAATATTAGTCATAACTAGAGTTGAAAGTAACGGTGTAGACCTATCTTTTGGATAACAAAAACTGCGTGTTTCTAATAGCTTTTGACTTCAAGAAACATCATTAACAATAAGGTTTTTTTTTCACCCTTGGGTTTTCTATCGTTTAGGAATAATTGACGTCAAAAACAACGAAAATCTGTAATATTACCGCCTTAAGCAGAATGGTATGAAATCCATAGACACTCGCTTACGCAAACATGCCAGAGGCATAATATTAAAGCCAATATTGTATAGCGTATCATGACAACGATTACTTCAGTACCTGGGGTACGCCTTAGCTTAGCGTGCAATGCTATCTGTAAAATATACCAGTCCACCTTTTGTCATCACGCGATGTTTTTGTTACGTTGTTTATTATTCATAATATACTTATTCATAACCGGCTTCACCGGCGTATATAAGGTCTAACAAAATTAGCTGAAACTATTTTAACTAGTGCTTCTACCCATGAAACTGAAAAACTTTCCCCATGAAACCCATAGTCAAATCTCAAAAAAATTTTTGAACTTCCCATACTAAGTTGGCTGATCAGCTGATCGAGTGAGTATTGGAGTGCCAAATATATTTTTTTGCGATTTGACTATGGGCTCCATGGGGAAAGTTGTTCAGTTTCATGGGTAGAAGCACCAGTTAAAATAGTTTCAGCTAATTTTGTTACACCTTATTTATGGTTTTTGTGACTGTAATCGAGGGTACTTTCCAGATCTTTCGGGAACATGTATCTGGTTCTGGGACAAAAAGTATGCCCTTTGCCTTAGCTTATACTAAATTTTATCAAAATACCAAAAAGTATGAAATACATAATTACGTTTTTAACCGACTGCCCAAATAGGTGTGTATGTACGAGATGTATTGATTGAATTCGAAGTGCGACGTGTCGTAGATTCGTCTTGATCCTGTGAGTGACATAGGATACTGTTTTACTCGACTATTCCAAAAAGAGAGGTAATGTTTTTATGTTTACTCGGATACTTAATAGGGATGACGACAGCATCAGAAATAAATTAAGAACTCTTGATTACTGAATTGCCCTCCTACTTAAACTTCGGAAAAGCTTACTCGTTTTGTTTTCCATCAAGTCTTCGATTTTTAATTCACAAAAAATCACAAAATGAGTACACAAATGACGCTGCAAAACTATGACGTCACGCCTAGGTATTTCAAACATTTTTAGAACAAAATGTTGTTTTTGACAGATGATATAAAGTAAATCAGATGATTAGCATTCGTCATCCCTATTAAATTGTTTAGGTTATTATACAAAAATGCGCACACTCAGCATATGTGATGTTCATTCAAAAATTGAAGTAGGTATAACTCCAAACACCGTTGAATTTCAACTCGTGTAAACATGTATTTGACTACTAGTCATTTGAGTTACTTTTTATCAACTGTCAAAAACGACATTTTCTTCTGAAATTGTTCATGTTGCAAACTTGTGTCGTCATTGTCTTTGACGAACTAATTTAGTGATTTTAATAAATATATGCTACAGTTATAACCAGTTTTTAGATAATCGCGTTTTCCCTAGTTAGAACTAGCTTTGACTAAATGCTTTTGTTAAAACTAGAACTAAAACAGCCTGGTACACTTATCCCTAACGAGCTAACCCTACTGGTTGGGATAAGTAGGTACACGTTTTAGTAGATTTATTTCTACCGGTGGGGATATGTGGAAATGAACAGTAATATGTTTTAAATGAGCTAGGGAAGCGAGCGATGTTAGGTTCGGTCAGGTTTGATTGATTATACAGTCAAAGATTTATTTCGCGAGATTGGGAACTGTCGAAAGATTGTGAACTGTAACATATTGTTTACAATTTCACTAGTGACATTGTAAACTCACTAGTAACATTACAATAACACTAAACGAAGTGAAAAACACTAAATAAATGAGCTCGCGAAGCAAGCGATGTTAGGTTCGGTCAAGTTTGATTGATTTAACAGTCAAAGATACTGTCAAATACACTATTGTGACTTTTTCTGTTGCAAATGTGAAATGAGTTTCTCCTCTGAGAGAAATCAAATTACCAAAAATCCCTGTATACAGGATGTAACAACACTGGTGTAAGTCCCGTTAACTGGAGCTTCTGTATACTTATGTATACTGAACAACTTTTGTTCTATGACTTGTGAATTATGTTCTATGAATTACCCTTCATAGAAATAGATCAGCTGATCGACCAATTTTGTGCATTTGTGTATGGAGGGACCCAATTTTTTTTGAGAATTGTCTATGGGGTCCTTGGGGAAAGTTGTTCAGTATAATGAGTAGAACCCCCAGTTAACGGGTCCTACATAAATTTTGTTACATCCTGTATAAAGCGTTTGATGCAAACTCTATAGCCCGAACCAGCTGTAAGTTTTCATAAGTGTAAACAGTGTAATTAATTTTTACATCAATCATCCTTGAATTCTAAGGTAAATAGGTAACACTGATGAAAATGCTACTATAGTCAAGTAATATGATGCTCGCCGGTCAAAGAATGAATCATAGAAAATAAAATGTTATAGTACTCTTTAACATAGCATGATAATCTTGAAGTATAATAATGCCTTATTGTAAAGTAAGTGCAAATACCTCTGAGATTAGTCACAATACTCGACTAGTTATGTATAGTTATAAGACTGACAACACTAGAACGAAGCGAATCATTATGAGCATAATCTTATTCAGAAAAACATAAAACTTTTAGGTACAAGCTTGTATTTGAAAAAATAAAATTATTTAGTAATCTTGTCAGCAAACCTTTTCATTTGATACCCATATCGTGAGGGTGCATAAAAAATAACTGGTTCCCCCCCGCCGTAATGTATAGTCCGCCATATTGGATTTAGAATGTAGCTAACCAACGCATTTCCAAACTGAACTTGCATGCAATTTCAGCTCAATCGAAACAGGGAAGTGGGTCAAATTTGACTTGGAAATATTGAAGCGGAAAACTTACATACATACAAACATTGCAAATTAAATAAATGCATGTGATAAAAATCTCTACAATCGAATCTAGCTAGAGTTAGAAAATACAAGCGCTTATCACATCACATCACATTAATCACACTAATCTTATCAAGGCGAAAGTTTGTGAGTATGTGAGTGTGTATGTTTGTTACTTTTTCACGCAAAAACTACTGAACGGATCTGGCTGAAATTTGGTAGGTAGACAGATCAGGCCGCTTGCGGCTCGCGCACTGCGCACCCTTGAAAAGTCAAAGAAACGATGTCCACGCGGGTGAAGCCGCGGGAAACAGCTAGTTATACAAAATAGCTTCATTCCAGGTCTAAGGGGACAACATATTCAAAACCGGTCAAGTGCGACTCGAACTCGCGTCGAGAGGGTTCCATGAAATTTCATTTTCCATTTAAAATTTTAAACTCAGTAGTCTCGGTAATAGGTAAGGTACCTACGTATATTTTCCTTAATAAATTTTCCAAATATATTTTTTATAATTTTCAAACACGTACGACCTTAAAAAATTTTTGATCCCCAATTTCTTCAGAACTTCTATTGATTTCATTTTTGTTGGTTAATTTCGTGTACCTATATAATAAAAATACTATTTCCATCAAGTCTTCGATTTTTAATTCACCAATATCACAAAATGAGTACAAACATGTATGACGCTTCTAAACTAGGACGTCACGACTAGGTATTTCAAACATTTTTAGAAAAAAGTGTCGTTTTTGACCATTTTTTGACAGATGACAAAAAGTAACTCAGATGACTAGCATTCGGCATCCCTATTCTTTTAGTGGTATATAGCACACAGGTCGTCATCCGCAAAAAACAACAGTATACGCTCCAGACTCTTTAGCTTCAGTTCCATTGGGAGTTCCTCCCCCTCCGAGCAAAGAGGTCCTTGCCCACCTAGGCGCCCTTAGGGAGCTGCATCTTTTGCTTTGCATATTAGGTTGAGTATCCTTTGCGCTCGCATCCCCTGTCCGGTGAAGTTGTAAAACCCCCACGGCCAACAACCAGCTTAAACTTTGAAAAAAAAAGAAAAAACCGAACCATTCCGTGAGTGCCGACAGAAGTGGAACCGTTTTAAAGTTTTATAAATTTTGACCCTTCGAGTGTTCCTGGCGAACGACTAGGTTGACAAAGTTTTGACCCTGCGAGTGTTCCTGGTATGGTGTCGGTTAAGTTACGTTACAGTGTAGCGAGTTTAATGGTTTTTCCATCTTTTCCTGGACATTTTTGGGGTTACAAACTAAGTTAGAGTTTTAGAGTCGAAATCCAACTAAAAATGTTGGCTGTTGGACGTGTAATAGAAAAAAAATATTACAAAATTACTTCTTAGGTATTTTAAAAGAAAAAATAATGATTTATAAACATTTATTTTTATTTTTTGTGAAATCTATTAACTAACAAACTGCATACATATACATACAGTCATAGATAAAAAGTTATAGTTAGTTTCCAAACGACTGGCCGGGCGCTCACCTCCCCCCCCGCCCTATCTCACCCTCTCTCCCGCACCTCACGCACTCACTCTCACACAACGACACATACCGTAATTTTGTTGAAAAAAACTAGTATCCACGAATTTCGGGACAATAAGGTCTGGACACGGGGTCACACGCAAAATTCTGGAATTCCCGGCCATCTGGCAACCATACTCATAGCACTGTACTTAAGAAAACTTGACTAATTTTATAACAGTCATACATAATTCTATGGTATTGTATAATTATACTCATCACAGCGCGGGCGGTTACGTTTATATTATGCTTTTAATTATTAGTATAGAATCTTCCACTTTTACAGATAAGCATCTTAGTTCACAGGTTGACGGCTGCTCTGATAAGGGATTACTTATTATGATCTTACAGCATTTATATGTGTAGGTGTAGTAAAGGTTAAATTTAATAATAAAGTTAAAGGTGTAGTAGTTAGTGATGGATGTCATAAGTATTCATGAGGCTCAATAAGTCTCGATAAACGGTACACGGCAGGGCCTTTTCACTCAGAACACTTTTTCTTTGTATGAGAAACTGTATTTTACAGGTTTCTTCGATAGTTGGCGCCACAAGCCCGAGTTCGCGAGTTCTAATACCTAGCCGAGTGGTTAGAGTTTAATGATTTTAAAAAAGTCATCATCATATCAGCCGAAAATCGTCCACTGCGGGACAAAGGCCTCCACCAAGGATTTCCACGACGACCGGTCCTGCGCTGCCCGTCTCCATATTTTAGTCAGATTTGCTTCATACAAGCAAAAAGTAGCGCCATCTGACATAACTCGTACGAACTAGCGTGGGCGAGAGTTAAAACAATAAGGCATTTTTATATGGAATATCTTTCCACCGCACTGTACAATTTCCCGCAGACGACCGGGTCGCAAGTGTGCGAAACTTTCGATTTTCGCACCAATTCGCTGGGAGCATTAGTCGCGCGCGTTGGCCGGGTCCTTACGCCAGTAATATAGAAGTCATTGGATTTCACAGATTTTTGCTTTAGGACCCTTAAGTTAGACACTTGTACCGTTCTAATGCCGTACGCGTAAAGATCAGAATCGCACTACGATTGTCTAGCTAGCTTGATGTGCTGGCCTCTGTACGTAAAGGTTAGGATCGCCAACGCAACGTTGTGGGTTTGGTGTAAGTACCTTCACACATGAGAGTTGAGACCCTGGTTTGCGTGCCCTAAAACATGCACGCGTCAGTAAGAAAATGTGGGATTTAACGTGACTAAACAAAGGACAAGAGAAAAACTACTTTCTATGGACATGCTAATAACTTTAAATTTTAAAAAAACATGACTGCATAAAAACATTACCCCTTTTTTTTGGGAAGTCGGGTAAAATGTATCATATGTCACTCACGAGTTAAAGATGAATCTAACGATACCTCGCACTCTTAAGGCCTTAAGATGGGTCAAATGACAATATTCCATTCAAATTATTGAAAGACTGTGTAAAGCTATCACCATAGAAAAAATATATAATATACTTAAAGTAATAAATAAATCGATTTAATTGAATACGATTTTTAAAATATTACCACTTTTGATGTAAAAAAATATAATGTAGACCATTTTTAATAAAAAATTTCTAATAAAACAGAAAACAGATAGTTAATATTGAATGAAATCAACACACAAAAATCGGTGACTTTAAGACCTTTCATTTTAATTGAACATATTTTTTTTAAACTTATTTGAAAGTGATGAAAATTAATAAAAACATGTAAAAATCGAGAATTGGGCGTTCGGTTCCAACGTAACAGCCGCGTTGAAGCCCGCATTGCTTGAATTTAAAATGAATAGACTTACGTTCGATATTAATGAAACACGTATCAGCCTGCTCGGATTGAGTGATTTTAGCGCCATAAGTATATCAAGGCGTTTAGAAGATATCGTGGAATGAACATACATTAGACCTGAAAACAATACTTTTTTATGGCCAGTCGTGTAAAAAGAAGATCATCGTTCCATTTTGGTATTTGTATTAGCCATTATATTTACATTTATGTCTTAGTATCAAGGCACACTCCTCTACGTAGCCATACATGCTACAGCGGTTACATACAAGTATGTGCGTTGGGTCGTACTTATTTACGTCATCTTAGGTTTTAGTAGCGTCCCCTACGTGTAGGACACAGCGACCGCAAAAGGCATATTTTATAGTTTAGTCAAAGTATACATTTTAGTACTAGCATACAATATGGACACTCTCTGCCGCTCTCTAGATTCCGACCTCACCCCCTCGTCTCCCAGGTTGATACAGAACGTATAGAATTTTGACGTGATTTCATTTGTTCCGTCATTTGTTTTTAGAAATGTCATTTCTCGCCCATTGTATCAAGTGTCCGGCGTGTGGTTTAGTGTCCCTCATCTTAGTAAATCATATTCCCAAATATTATTCTTACATAATACATGCGCACGAGTACCATCTTCTTATAGCCGTTAAACTCTTATCTACGCAACTCCTCGCTCTGATGTGTGGGATCTTCATAAATATTCAACAACCGCCAATATCCATCCGAGACGGATTATCGTAGATATCGGTCGACTTATTCAATATATTGATGGAACACCGTCTAAAGCCTGATTTACACATCTAGAGGGTAGAGCGAGTCAAATGAAAAGGAGAAGTAGCGGACAGCGCCACTTATTTATTAATTATTTTTAGACACTAGCAGTCAAGTATTAATTCAACACGTAAAACTGATAAATCCGTAAAGCAGAAATGAGACTTTATTTTTCACATTTTTATATTAATTACGAAAAAGTTTCACTAGCCCCCGGCTTCCATTTCTTGTGAGACTACTAGCACAGTCAAGTAATAGTTAAACACGGAAAATTGATAATCCATAAAGCAGACATGAGAATTTAAATTTCACATTTTTATATTAATTACAGAAAAGTTTCACTAGCCCCCGGGTTCCATTTCTTGTGAGACACTAGCAGTCAAGATGTAATTCTACACGTAAAACTGATAATCCATAAAGCAGAAATGAGACATTATTTTTATATTATTTACCGAAAAGTTTCAGTAGCCCCCGGGTTCCATTTCTTGTGAGACACTAGCAGTCAAGTAATAATTCAACATGTAAAACTAATAATCATAACGCAAAGAAATGAGACGGTGTTTCACCCATCTTTATATTAACTACCGAAAAATTTCACTAGCCCCCGCGTTCCATTTTACACACTAGCAGTCAATAGTAGTACAACACGTAAAACTGATAATTCACAAGCAAAGGTATTTTTCCTATCTTCATAATAACTAGGTACCTAAAACTTTCACTAGCCCCCGATATTAACTACCGAAAAGTTTCACTAACCCCCGCGTTCCATTTTACACACTAGCAGTCAATAGTAGTACAACACGTAAAACTGATAATTCACAAGCAAAGGTATTTTTCCTATCTTCATAATAACTAGGTACCTAAAACTTTCACTAGCCCCCGATATTAACTACCGAAAAGTTTCACTAACCCCCGCGTTCCATTTTACACACTAGCAGTCAATAGTAGTACAACACGTACCTAAAACTGATAATTCACAAGCAAAGGTATTTTTCCTATCTTCATAATAACTAGGTACCTAAAACTTTCACTAGCCCCCGATATTAACTACCGAAAAGTTTCACTAACCCCCGCGTTCCATTTCTTCTGAGACACTAGCAGTCAAATTGTAATTCAACACGTAAAACCGATAATTCATAAAGCAAAGAAATGAGATGGTATTTTTCCCATCTTTATATTAACTTTAATCACTGACCTTTAACAAGAGGACAGAGATAACAACGCAGCAAAAACTAAATAAAATTACCGCCGATAACGTGATAATATTAACGACGTATGTCAATGTCAACACGACTGACCCGTTAATGAAGTTAATTATTAATTGATGTGAGAACTGTATCGGACATCATGTCGATATATGCTGTATTGGATGATAAGATTGATAAGGAAGGACAAACAGCTGAAATATATAGACTAGTTTTTGTCTGCGGCTTCGTTGTCATTAAGGGTGCGTGGTGCGTTTAAATGAGTTTTCTGCTACTATGTCGCGCTATGATAAGTGTAGACAAGTAAACTGCGAACAAACACCCGTGCGGCCTGTGGACTGTGTCAGTGTAGTGTGTCGTGACCCTAACCCTTCACAAAATGAAGTGAGGGTAGATGGAGGTGTTCCTGCGATGCGCCGGCGGCGATGATCTACTCGCGACCACGGCTATCGAAGCATAGTCGAAGCGTTGAGGTAAAAACAACAGCAATACCTGCTCATAATGTTCACGTCAAGTCCCACTTTAAATTCGTCATTATGAATAATCGTGAAAGTTTAAAGTGTTACATGTCGGGCTGTATTAATATTGTTATTTTCAGTCTATGTCAATTTCTACCCCCTCAACTATCTTCTGTGAAAAAAATCAAATGAATTAGTCATTTCGTTGCGACGTGAAAGACATCAACAAAAAACACAGAGGTTATTTTTGTTCGCCCAGGAACTAGGTTAGACTATGCTATTTTCACTGAATAAAAAGAAGCCTATGTCACTGTTCAAATCTGTGGTGCCAAAACTCAAGTCGACCAGGTGCTTCGTTGCGATATGAAGGAAAGACAAAAACAAAAAATACACACTTTTACATTTATTTATTTATTTACACTTATAGTACACCAAAACAATTTCGTAATGTTAATACGTAGAGATACTATAATATAGTGTACAGTAGGTGGTCTTATTGCTAAAAGCAATCTCTTCCAGATAACCTTTCATTATAGGAAAGCACGAAATACTTAATTTTACAATAAGGGTAGAGAAGTAAGAACCTTAATTAATTTACAAATTATATGCTAATATTATTATTCTATACATCATTATATACACATTTATGATATTTGTAAGTATGTACCTAATGTTCATTAAATTTCATCATCATCATCATCATCTCAGCCGCAAAAACGTCCACTGCTGGACAAAGGCCCCCAATGATTTCCACGACGACCCGCGCCATATATCGGCTTCCCGCGATCTTCACCAGGTCGTCGGTCCACCGCGTGGGAGGCCTGCCTTCGCTACGTTTTAATTAAATTCAAGCGTTAGCAATAATTGCATCCGCACACGGGCCTTGCCTGATTTACACCACACGCCCACAGACTGTCAAAAACTATATCCACGCGGGCGGAGCCGTGGACAAAAGCTAGTAGAATATCAAATTGAACATAAATTAAAAAAAATAATAACAAGACTGCATAAAAGCATTGAACACGTAGGTATCTCATCTGTGCTATAGGACTCAATTTTTTTTATTGAAAACACTTTAATAAAATTAAGCTAAATCGTAGAATTGCCTCCGTGGCGTAATGGTTAAGTCCATTAGCTTCACATCAGGAAGTCGCGGGTTCGATTCCCGGCTGAGTCTAATTTTGTAAGACTCGGTTTGGTTGGTGGAAGGCATTTTCACGCTCGCCTGGCTGGCTACCACCATCTCATCTAAGTCTTGCCGCAAAACATCAATATAAACAGCATTGATGTTTTCGCGCTTGAAAATAAGATATCAAGTTCATCATTGTGTTGGGGAATCTTGGTCAGAATTTGAGGCACGAAGATTGAAATTATTAGACAGATACATAGAAAAAAATAATTTCAAGAAATTATGTTTAATGATAAATAATTGTCTGTGAAGTCGATGATATTAAAGTGTTTCTTTAAATGACGTTGAGTAGAAGTAGAAGAAATAACTTTCAAAAAGCCTTAAAACATTTCGGTTAAAGCTTTAATTTAATAATCGTGCATTGACACGAGAAAAGAACGTGTGTGTCAAATTTCTGCCCAATAGCTTTAGTGAAAGTGGGTGAAATATTTATTGCTAAGTGCCAGGACATAAATACAAAAGTGAAGTTAAATGAAACCTTTTTATTAAATAATCGTGCATTGTCACAAGAAAAAAACGAGTGTGTCAAAATTCAGCCCGATAGCTTCAGTGGAAAAGTAGGTGAAATATTGATTGTTAAGTTCCAGGACATAAATAAAAAAGTGAAGTTAAATGAAAACTTTTTTATTTAATAATCATGCATTGACACTAGAAAAGAACGTGTGTGTCAAATTTCAGCCCTATAGCTTCATTGTAATTGGGTGAAATATTGATTGCTAAGTTCCAGGATATAAATACAAAAGTGAAGTTAAATGAAAGCTTTATTTATTTAATAATCGTGCATTGTCACGAGAAAAAACGTGTGTGTCAAATTTCAGCCCGATAGCTTCAGTGAAAGTGGGTGAAATATTGATTGCTAAGTTCCATTACATACATACAGGTGGAGTTAAATGAATATACTTTTAACAATTAACGAAATACGTTAAAACTTTTAGGTGAAATCTTTTATTAAATAATCGTGCATTGTCACAAGAACAAAACGTGTGTGTCTTTCAGCCCGATAGCTTCATTGAAAGTGGGTGAAATATTGATTGCCAAGTTCCATGACATACATACAGATAGAGTAAAAAATCGGTCGCAATAATTGAAGATTGAAGCAATAAACATGCAAATATACAAAATCACAACCTTAGGCTATATCAAACCAAATCCTGTAATAAGACTGTTTGCTCTTGAACTCTCTTCACAAACGTGAAGGCATATCAAATTCAACCAAGAGGAAACATAATATCATTTCCGCACTTTACTTCTTGAAATACATTATTAAAATTCGTACTTTTACTTTCATTTCCGCTTCGAGTCACTGCTATATTCCGGTGCGGAAGTTGTACAAGTATCAGGTTATATTTTCCTTTTATCCCAGGAGAGTGTAAGGTCAAGGGTCAAAGGTCACACTGCCTTTTATTGTGCAAAATAGGTGGTTCTAAGGATCTACAAAGATAATAGACAAAGATTAGATTGGAATCTTTATTGCTTACATGCTATTTGTTAACAATTGGTAAGACCTTGGCATCATCTCACCTGATTGTAAGTGACAATGATGCCGAAGATAGAAGTGGGCTAACCAAGATTCCCCAACGCAATGGGGAACTCACTATCTTATCTTCAAGCCGGAACACATCAATTTTGTTAGCATTGATGTTTGGCGGCAAGACTTAGATAAGATAGTGTTAGCTAGACAGGCGGGCCTATAAAATGGCACCAACCAAACCCAAGTCTTACAAAGTGAGAGTCCGCCGGGAATCTAACTCACAACCTCTTGATACTAGTGGACTAACCATTACACTAAAGGCGGCGTAAAAGGATGTTAAAACTTAAACTATGATACAAATCATCGAGAAATAAGTATGGTCACATCAATGAGAATCATGCTTAAATAATAGGTACTGACTTCTTTTATTACGTCTTAAAACGTTTTCATTTGATATAATGTAACGACCTTGAAAGATGAAGAAAGGTCTCCCAAAAACTTAAAAAACCAAAACAACCAGCCGGCCACAACCAGTTATATCTAATTTTAAAAACATTTGCAATGCAGGTCACAATTTTAAATTGGCAATGCTGACAAAAAAACCAGTTGGCGTACGTCATAAAAAGTTATTTTAGTCCAGAATTACTTCTTTAATACGTTTATTGGTGAAACAGTCGCAAAACTCACTTAGCTGTGGTTTGTTTGTTAAGATAAAGTAAAAAAATGTGAAAATAGTTAACAAAGTCAGTATAAAAAGTTTAAATAGTTAGTGCCCTTGACTACTGATCCGAGGGTTGTGGGTTCGATCCCCACCCAGGGCAAGCATTTGTGTGATGAGCAGATTTGTTTGCTCTGTGTCTGGGTGTTAAATATCTATATATGTATGTATTTAAACGTATATAAGTATGTATATCAGTCTCTGGTAACCCAAAACACAGGGAATCCTACTTTGGGGCCAGACGACCATGTGTGATTTGTCCCAGAATATTTATTTATTTAAATCTGTCTGAACATATTTATTCTAAAGAATCGGACGTGAAGAATTTTATCATTAATCCATATCATTTATAGTCTAAACAACAGATAACAGAATTAATCATAATCTTCCAATTCACTTCACAGGAATTATAATAAAATCATGTACACCTTGGTATGTCCAGCTCTATGCCACTGTACGATTTAATGTGATCAACAATATCCCTATGATCCTTAGGTATAAACGTAAGTAGACGATGGCAAAAAACCAGAGAAACGTGATAAGACACGAGGTGGATCAGACAGACGATCAGAGTGAATTACTGTGCGTAACAAGACTTTGCGCAACCAAAGCTCACGCAAAAACGCGAAACAGCGTTCAAAACACACGCGAGCCTTGACATTGCTATTGCGGAACCTGAAACGTTCAGTTTTAAAACCGGTGGTGAATCCCGAAGGCTAATATCATAAATTAACTAAGCAATCACGTTTTACCGTTTTCGTTCATGCGATGCGACCGGCCATTGCGCACGAGTTGCGAACAATACGACACTTCCTGCACGCAACGAAGGAAAATTTAACAAATAGTATCCTTTTTCAGCAATTTGCCTTGTTTAACTTCTTATTTCCTCTTAGCAACTTCACAAGCGGCTAAAAATAGAAAATCAATGATCCTTTGAATCCTTGCTGGTTTGAAAAGTACTAGGGCTGCATGAGACGGTAGGTGTAGTCAGAACTCGTAAGGTAGTTGCGTGGCATACCGGTTGCGAATTTGCCCGCACGGGCTCCACTCCACATAAGGCTAAATAAAAGGCATGACGTAATTTTCAATGCTGCGAGCGCAGCGCGAACGTGACCGGTTGTGCAAGTATGCACGGAGCCGGTAAGGAAACACCGCTTCGTAGCTCTGTGCTCCTGGTACCAACCAACTCGCACACAAAGCCATTTGTGCACGATAAACTAATGATTTGAAGATGTCAAAGAAATTGGACAATTTTAAGCTAAAACGGTTGAAATGACAAGTAAAAATACAATTGAAATTTGGTTCTGAGAAGATAAATATTTAGCCAGAGACGTAATTAATCTCCAAGATGTTTGTTTAGATTAATTAATTGAAATTTGAAACTGTTGTCAAGGGTCGAAAACAATAAATAAAATGATAGACAGCATTCAGAAAAGACTGTATATCAGTGACGAATGCTTGTTTAGGTGTTGTTCAGCCTGTTTATACGTCCTAAATTTTTATTGGCGTTGTTGTTGAGCAGGTATTTTTCCAGCTCATCATTACAGACATACTACTTACATTACAAGATAGTGACGAGAAGATAGAATCTACCGCTTATACTCGTAGACAAACTCTGACTATACTTTGGCTATACATTATACATAAATAAACTTGAACATTTTACTACGCTCTCTGCAATATCTTTACTGCAAAAGGTTAAAATGAAGACGAGATGTTCTTTACTTATGCTTGTTTGTCACTTTTGATTTTCTTTTTGTAAATTGATGTAAGCATAGCGTATTAGGTACTTCTTGATTAAGATAGTCATGGCCATTATTAGTCATAAAATTATGAGGAGATCCATGTAGCTCGACACTGTTGGATTTACTTTTTCGCACTTGAAACTATAGGAAGGGCCAGTATAAGTAAAGTATAGATTGTTTGCTGAATTATCTGCAGCTTTGACGGCTTCTGACAAAGGGGACGCCCTTAGTTGGGAGTAATATGAGCGTCGGTGGCGTAACGGCTAGGGCTGCCGCCTCCTGTCCGGGAGGTCATAGTTCGAATCCTGCCACGTACAAATGTGATTTCGAATTTACATTTCATATGTATACGTTTATCCGACGCTCTTACAGTGAAGGAAAATATCGTGAGGAAACCTGCACACGCCTGCGAAGAAACTCGAAGGTTGTGTGTGAAGTCGACCAACCCGCACTGGGCTCGCGTGGTCGACTAAGGCCCGATTGCCTCAGGGTAGGCTCGAGCCCCTTTGGTGGAGACGTATATGAGCTGATATGATAAAACCAAGACAAGCAAGATTCAAATAAATAGGAGTAATAAATAAAACAAGGAACAGAACAGATGGCCGTTGGGGAGTAAGGTTTTCGAGTGGCTACCGCGCACCGGAAGACGACAGCGTAGGCAGGCATCCCAATCGGCAGACCGACGACCTTGTGAAAGTCGCGGGAAGCCGCTGGATACGGGCAGCTCAGGACCGGTCGTTGTTGAAATGCTTAGGGAGGTCGTTTGTCCAGCAGTGGACGTCTTTCTGCCGGCCGATATGATGATGATGATGAAAAGGGCTAGGACGATAATGATCACATAGTAGGCGTTTATGCAAGAAGGAGAAATTGAAGACGCGCCACGAGGTGGGATAAATTACCCCAAAAAATTTCATTCGTAAAATGCTTGTACTGAGTATGAAGTGCACGTCATTTTTTTTCAAGCGACTTCCAAAAAGGATTATCAATTCGTCTGTATTTTTTTAATGTGTGTTACCTCAGAACTTTTGACTGGGTGAACCGATTTTTATGACTCTTTTTTTATTTGAAAGCTAGTGCTTCCCTTGTGGTCCCATATAAATTTTATCAAAATCGGTGCAGTACTTTATTCGAAAATTAACAAAAACCAAAAATAATAATGGAAAAATGTACTAAGTTGTTGCGATGGAAGTAGGTTTTTAGCGTTTTTCAAATAAAAGCTTGTAGGTACCTAAAATTTTTAGGTTTTTCTTCAACTTATTAATGGTCTGCCATTCAACGAATAGAAGCAAAAAGCAATAACAAACTGCATTTAGAAAAACAGAAGCGATAAAATACAGTTTATCCTTTTAAGTATATATGTTGATTTGTTACTTTTTGTATAATATACAGGTGGTGTTAGATAAAAAATTAAATAACTACACGAATAATTAATAAATTAAAAAACCCGACTACATAAAACATAAACACTCTTTTTTGGCCAGTCGGGTAAAAATGTATCCTATGTCACTCACGGGATCAAGACGAATCTAACGACACCTCGCACTTTTTCAAGCTGTTAAGGCAACAGAGCGTGCCAAAGAAATAAAATTTCTAATAAAAAGTTGTTGCGATGGAAGTCAGTTTTTTAACGTGTTTAGCGTTTTCAATTATTAAATCCACAATTGATACGCCCTTGGCATCATCTCACCCGATGGTAAGAGATGATGATGCCGAAGATGGAAGCGAGATTACCAAGATTCCCCAACACAATAGAGATCTGGCTATCTTATCTTCAAGTCGGACGGAACACATCACTGATGTTATCCACCAACCAAACCGAGTCTTACAAGTTGACCCTGCCGGGATTCGAACCCGCGACCTCCTGATATGAAGCGAATGGACTAACGAACATCATTAGTCATTATATGAACTGCGATTATTTTTTATACTGGGTGACTGGTAAGTAGTGCGAATCCTTTTAAGGGGATAAATTACATCTAATTTGCAACAGAAAAAGTCATACTAACTGGGGGTCGGAAATCAATGGTTGTCGAGTTAAAGCCCATTTCATTTTTAAATGTTGTATGAAAAACGCATTTGTTCAAATATTTTGTGATTTTACAAAAAAAAGTTATAATACGGTTGGCGTGAAAAATACGTTTAAAACTTTCTCATTAAAGCATTCCAAAAAAGTAAAATAGTTAAAAATGTACAAAATTAATTGCAACAAAAAACAATGATTGTTGTCAAAAGGGGGCCTAAAATCCCATACTAATTATCCAACAAAGTTCGAATTTTTTTGATGAGCTTGTGAATCAAAGTTAGTCATGATGCTAGAGGGTCAGAGATGTTTGTTTATGCGAAAAACATGATAAATTATGAAATTTAAATAACATGAAAATAATGTTTATTGAAAATTTGTATGGGATTTGATGCACCCTTTTGACAACAATCATTCTTTTTTGTTGCAATCAATTTGTATTTTTTAACTATTTTACTTTTTTGGAATGCTGATAAAATGAGAAAGTATTACCGTATTTTTCACGCCAACCGTATTATAACTTTTTTTGTAAAATCACAAAATATTTGAACAAATGCGTTTTTCATACAAAATTTAAAAATGAAATGGGCTTTAACTCGACAACCATTGATTTCCGACCCCCAGTTAGTATGACTTTTTCTGTTGCAAATTAGATGTAGTTTATCCCCTTAAAAGGATTTGCACTACTTACCAGTCATCCTGTATATTAATGACAATGACGTAGTGTAGGCAGGCCTCCCACTCGGTGGACCGATGACCTGGTGAAGGTCGCGGGAAGCCGCTGGATGAGGGCAGAGCAGAACCGGTCGTCGTGGAAATCCTTGGGGGAGGCCTATGTCCAACAGTGGTCGTCCTTCGGCTGATATGATGAATGACAAGTTGAACTCCATGTACTTTTGCAACACAAGTTGAAGTTTTAAACTTAAACCCGTCAACGGAACATCGCTCTTACCTGTAGATTTAACCCCAACGATAAATTATATTTGAGATTCAAAAAAATCATAACCCTTCCTTTTGAAATTGCCGTGGTCGGGTGTTCGGTCAGAATTTTCTCCTCTCATTTGACATTCCAATCGATACGATAGCAAATAAATATTTAGAGCCACTTTTTTGGATGAAAAATCCAATATAGAATAGGAACGTTATGCAAAATTCTGATATAGTTATTCTGATATTGATTTAATTTGTACACTATAATAACGAATCGCTTGAAACGTTAAAAAGTAAAAAAAAAGGACGGGTTGCACTCCGGGAGTGCCGGCAGAAGTGAAAACTTGAATATTAACGTTGTGCATTTTTGATATTTTGGAATGGTTAGGGCATAATTTTGCACGAATTGCTTTGATTATCAGTATAAAAGTACTATCATTTATGTGGTAGAATACAATATTTATTTATTGCGCTATCGTACACAAACATGACAATTTATATTACACTAGCTGTTTCCCGCGGCTTCACCCGCGTGGACCACGTTTCTATGACTTTTCGAGGGTGCGCAGTGCGCGAGCCGCAAGCGGCTCGCGAGCGTGGTAAAAAGTAGCCTATGTCTGAATCCAGGTCCTAATCTGTCTACCTACCAAATTTCAGCCAAATCCGTTCAGTAGTTTTTGCGGGAAAGCGTAACAGACAGACAGAGTTACTTTCACATTTATAATATTAGTGGGTAATATTAGTAGGGATAGTAGGGATATTAGTAGGGATTAAAAAGTTTATATCTCAGAAAAATCAACAAAAAATCAACTCCATCCGTCTTACGACTTTTCGATCAGGTCACGTGTCCTGACGCGAGTTTAACATTTTTTACCCATTACAAAACAAGTGCACAACGCCGCTAAAGAAGTTTTCACTACTCCATCCGTCTTACGAATTTTCGATCAGGTCACGTGTCCTGAAGCAAGTTTAACATTTTTTACCCATTACAAAACAAGTGCACAACGCCGCTAAAGAAGTTTTCACTACTCCATCCGTCTTACGAATTTTCGATCAGGTCACGTGTCCTGAAGCGAGTTTAACATTTTTTACGCATTACAAAAAAGTGCACAACGCCGCTAAAAAAGTTTTCACTTCAAAAAAAGTAAATGTTTTCTCAGTAGTTTAACTGTTACGGCGGGAACGTACACTCATACATAGACCGCTAAAATTATAACCCTTCCTTTCGGCTTCGCAGTAGTCAGCTAAAAATGATAATTTATACATGGCATTAATATGATAGATAACGATGACTTTAAGTATAATCATAGTAAAAAGTAAGAATAGTAGGTTATCTTCATACAATGGTACATCGCGCGGTTTGTATGTGTGCGCGTACAATAATACAAACTACTTTTTTTCCTTCTACTAAAGAAGTAGTTTTTATTATTGTAGTGTGCGTGCGTACCTACTGACGCGCACACATACAAAACGCGCGATGTTCCATTGTATGAAGATAACCTACTATTATTTCTTATTACTCTGGTGTAATAGTGGAATAAGCCGCTTTAGTTATACTACGCCACGGCACCAGCAATTTGCTAACAAACACAATTACGGAAAGATAACAACGCACAACAATGCCATGAAGCCATTACTTAAATATCATACAATTTGCATGCGATAGAAGACTATGCAGATTCCTATTATTTATTAAATTCGTAATAAATGCTTTATTATTTTACCAGCTGTTGCCCGCGGCTTCGCTCGCGTGGTCATCGTTTTTATGACTGTCTTTGAGGGTGAGTATAAATTTTCTCCAAAGCGTCGGTGGCTCAACCGGTAACGACTCGGTCCATCTAACCAAAGGTACCGGGTTCAAATCTGGACGGCCAATGTACCAATGAGTTTTTCAAAAACTTACGTACATATAATTACCGATTGCTTTAACGGTGAAGGAAAACATCGTGAGGAAACCTGCACACGCCTGCGAAGAAACTCGAAGGTTGTGTGTGAAGTAGACCAACCCGCACTGGGCCCGCGTGGTCGACTAAGGCCTAATCGCCCTGATTCAGGGTAGGCTCGAGCCCCTCGGTGGGGACGTATATGAGCTGATATAATAATAATAAATTTTCTCCAGATCCCTTTAGAAACTATATCGGATTAATTCTGATTAGTAGCTTATGTCACTTACAACCCCCTCAACCAATTCTACACAAAAAATTAAATCCATTGCTTCGTTGCGACGCCGACGTGCGAGAGCATGGAAAGGAACTTTCCTCACATCACACATTATGCTAATTAGTATATTGTCATTTCCCACCACCTCATCTATCTCTTTACAAAAAATTACAACAATTCATTGTTTCGTTGCGATGTTAATGGAACTGCACAGGATTTTGCTATTTTAATGGGATAAAAAGTAGCCTATGTCCTTCCCAGTGGCACAGCCAACCTGCGTGCTAAATTGCAATAAGATTGGTCGAGGTGTTGAAGCGTGAAAAGGTAACAAACAAACAAACACATTTTTACATTTATAATATTAGTAAGGATTACGTAGGACGTTGTGTGCAAAGTCATCTTCAGCGGATGTGAGATCTCATAACGATATGAACGTTCTCACTAAGGAATGCAGAAGACCGGGTAAAGTGGAGCAAAGCCAAAGTATATATTATATTAGTACCAACATACAGTATGGACACTCCCTGCCGCTCTCTAGATTGTGACCTCACCCCCTCGTCACCCATATTGATACAGATTGGTTACAGTTTGGTTCTCGAACGCATGGGATGGTAATTTTGTTTGCTCCGTCATTTGTTTTTAGAAATGTCACTTTACGATGCAGTGTCCGCAAAGCGGAAGTAGCCACAGCACCTGACCGACTTAGTGAGTACACTAAGTACAATACAGATTTAATAAAAACTTTATCAAACACTAGCTGCTTCCCGCAGCTTCACCCGCATGGACAACGTTTCTATGACTTTTCGAGGGTGCGCAGTGCGCGAGTCGCAATCGGCTCTCGAGCGTGAACAAAGTAGCCTATATGTTTTAATTCAGGTCCTAATCTTCAGTTTTTGCGTGAAAGATTAACAAACATAAATCCATACATTCATTGTTACAAACTTTCGCGTTTATAATATTAGTAGGATTTGTTTAAAGAGTTTGTAATTAAAGAAAACGAAAACTAAAAGAAAAAAATACAAAATCTAAATTAAACGTAGGTAAATCGATAATCCGAACGCCTGTATATTCGAAACACTCTCCTTCTCTATGTCACTAAATACCACTCGTCAAAGCACTCTATTATAACTTTGTTTTACGAATTGCAAAACAGTTATTTATGCCACTGCCAAGTAATAAGAGAGTTATTGTAACATGAGTGCTAGTTTGTGCTACGAAGCGAAGTTGAGTGGCACAATAGCTAGCACGAGTGTTACAATGGCTAATTGCGTGCAGTGGCATACAATACTTTTTCTACGACCATGAAATAAATAAAATACATTGAAATTTTGTCATAATTATACATTTAATTTTTAAAACCAAAGCCATAATAACATTTAAAAAGTTTCATACTAGTACAGTTGTCTCGTTTTGAAATGATCATTGTAAAACGACTTGTAGGAATGAATACTTTTGTGACATGATTAGAGGTTATGTATTAAGCAAATTACCAAATGGAAGTAGAAAAAAGCTTTTTAATACATCTACGTTACCCACGAAATTTCGGATTAAATGAAAAAGTTTGAACAAGAATATAAATATTTAATAAAAAAAAAGTTATTTCGTCACTTTCAGGAAAATTCAAGAAAATTAGCTGGTCAAAAATTGCCCTATCTGACTACTAAGAAAATGCCTTTGTTTTAATTGTAAGAATACGTACGCTACCGGGATTGGAAGATGGAGTAGGACACCCTGGTCACTAACAAAAGACCATATTATGTAGTGTCATTATGAACTAAATCACAGATTACTAAATAGTTACTTCGTAAACTAAATCGGCAATTTCATAGGTTTTTTTTAATTTTTTTTATTCACAATTGGTAAACCTTTGACAACATATCACTAATAAAAAAAAATTAAAACCTTTTAGTTACAAGCTTTTATTTGAAATAAGTTTTTATGCTCAAAAAGCCACATGCTCAGTGTGCCAAATGTGAATATTTAAATACATTTCCAAATAAAAAAAGGCAAGTACCTACAGTATTTAATAAGTAGGTAATACCCATTGTATCACTTATACGCGTATGTCTTGTATTTGTGCACACTGTTAAATAAATAAATACATTTATTACGAATCTATTAAAAATAAATGAAGATCCTGGGATCTTGAATCCACCTCCAAAGTTCATTATCAGATCTACTTCAAAGTACTAAAAGGATCTATTGTCACCGGGACTACGGCCCCATATCTAATTTCAGCACAATCGGATTTCTGGAAGTCGCTCTAAAGTCATTTTCACGATTTGACCTACCTAAACAAACTAACATTTAACATACAAACATTGCAAGTTAAATAAAAAAAGCTTGTAAAGACATATTACTAAATGTAACCTAGATATATAACAGATTAAGTAAAATAATTTATTAAATTCCAACGCTTGGTAAATCGGAACAAGGAGTTCGCATTATCACAGTATTACCACACCCTGGACACTTCATACAACGGATTAAAAATGAAATTTCAAAAAAGGAATAACGGAACAAACAAAATGGCGGCGAGATCCTATACGTTCGACAACCAAACTGTATCAATATGGGTGACGAGGAGGTGAGGTCGCAATCTAGAGAGCGGCAGGGAGTGTCCATACTGTATGTTAGTACTAATATAATATATAATTTGGTATTACGATATGGTTTACAGTTACAGTAGCACAAATCCTTTGATGTCGCACGATGCGCCACCGGCGTAGGTAGTAGCCTGTAGTCAGTCTAGAAGGCAGCACCGCCGCCTCGAAACTCTTTTATTTTAGGTATAATTTTCCAGACACTTGTATGAATTGATTCGGGGCGCTTATTAGTCCCAAGTCCCAACCAAGCGCATGGTGTTTCCAGAATCCTACAATTTGGGGATTTTCAAGGCGAGAATGAACAGGTATTATTTGAGTTTGCGTGTACCATCCTCGGCTACATCGTCACTTACCATCAGGTGAGATGTAGTCAAACGCACTCAAATGAAAAAAAAGGCGCATAACTGCTGACTCACTAGCGTGACCTTAAAACTTTAAACGCGGACCAGAGCTCTGTATCCAGGTCATCTAGGTCAGGTCATCCAAAATGTAGACTAACATATCTTACACCTCATGCATTGCAGATGCGATACTCTGGCGTGCCTTTGAATACGGGCTTTTAGTTTAAGATGACATTTTTGACGTGTTCTTATAAAATCTTGACTCAATTTTATTTTAGTGGCACTTATTTTGGTGAGCTACTCATTTCCGAACGTAATGTTGCGATCGCTAACATAACATACACTCGAAAAACATAACCCTCCTTCTGAGGCAGTCGCCTAAATTGCACGTTTCAGTGCCACGATCTTTCAGATAAGAAAATGCAAACCGACTTTGAAATGATTGACTGGTAAACCACGCACGCGCCACCCGCGAAATATTTTCTTCAAACCCTCCTGTCCGACATTCTTACATAGCAAACACCGGTGTCATTCAATATCACTCGTGTTATCATTTAGTTTCACGTGGTCCTCGTTTATTGCGTAGTCGTTTGTTTGTTGTGTCCATCCGCGTGCCACCAGAAAGACAAACGTGATCGTTGCGCAAGACAGTTTTGCAAACAACACCACTTTTATACGACACTAGCTACCCGGCAAAAATCATAACACTACACTACCCTACCATACCCTAACTTTACCCTACCCTACACTGCCCTACCCTACATACACTACACTACCCTACCCTACACTACACTACACTACACTACCCTACACTACCCTACTCTTCACTACCCTACCCCACCCTACCCTACCCTACACTACCCTACTCTTCACTACCCTACCCCACCCTACCCTACCCTACACTACACTACCCTACCCTCCCCTAACTACACTACACCTACACTACACTACACTACCCTACCCTACCCTAAAACTAATTATTTTTTGACTGATATTTTTTTTATTGATGAATATCATATTTTAATACTTACTTATTATTCTATTCCCGACGAAGACAAATGCAAAAACACAAAAATCATAAAAATTGGTCCAGTTATAAATGGTGTAACTAACACGACTTTCTTTTATATATATATATATATATATATATATATATATATATATATATATATATATATATATATATATATATATATATATATATATATATATAAGATTTATACATGGAATAAAGAATATCTTGTATTTTTTGCCCAATAGCCATAACTCAAAAAATAATACTCGCATATCTCTCGACCGTATATCCTATTTACTTGAGGTAGGCGTTCCACGTAATTTTTAATTTCGAGCGACGACGGAGTGAAGAAGGTATTGGATGGCAAAAAATATCGAAGTTGAGATTTTGATGGGGATCGATTGTCTTACACTGACAGACTCCAAAAAACAAAAATATTACTCTCTGTGTGTGTCTTGGCTCTAGTACACCCTGGACACTTCATACAACGGGCCAGAAATGACATTTCACAAAAGGAATGTCGTAATAAACAAAATGGCGGCGAAATCCTATACGATCGACAACTAAACTGTAACCAATCTCTATCAATCTGGGTGACGAGGGGGTGAGGACGCAATCTAGAGAGCGGCAGGGAGTGTCCATACTGTATGTTAGTATTATATACTTTGGCGCTAGCTTCGAAACTACTGATAAGATTCGGATGAAAGTTGGGTTAGAGAATGAAAGAAAAAAAATGTTTGCAGCGCCCTATATGGAGTAGTTGTCACGCCTATTTTGTATCGAAACCTCTACGGCAGATGACGGCAGCTTCTAGAGATGGAAAGTTAGGGGGAAGCGAGAAAAGGGATGTGGAAGTGAGAGAAGGGGTATTCTTTTAACTCTTTCACACATCTTCAAATTCATACGTTAGAAAATAGTTAGACGCTCATCAATCATTCATATTTTAACATGTCAAATTCAAAACAAACTATCTATAATGTACTTGGTTTAATTGTCTCTTTCGGCACACCCCGGACACTTCATACAACGGACGCGAAAAGACTTAAAAAAAATATGAAATCACGGCGAAATTCTATACGTTCGAGAACCAAACTTAAACCAATCTGTATCCACCTGGGAGACGAGGGGGTGAGGTCGGGGTGAGAGCGGCAGGGAGTGTCTATACTGTATGTTAGTACTAATATTTGCTTTGCTATTGACAATAAAAAAAACTAACGTTATGGTGCTGTATTAAAAAATATTGGAGGTGGTATGAAGCGCAACGAATATATTTATCGAGTAATATAACATTACAAGGCTACTGGACTTATCTACTCGTAATTTTATAATAATACAACGGTAAACCACTTGCAACCTGCAATAATAATGCGATTTTCGTACTGTTTTTACTCATGTAGAACATATTAAACACAATAAAGGTCATCAAAAATTATGAACTATAATTTATTTGTAAAATTTTGCCATAGAATCTGTGAGCAAATTTAGGTACTTACTGTATTTTTTTTGACAAGTTTCCCTAGATTCGAATTTTTTAGCTTCTTTTGCGTACGGATTAATTTAGTCGTTCATTTTCTTTTTTTGCTATTCGATTTTCAATTTAATCTCGTTTCTACCAAGGATGAGCAACCTTCGAAATGTTATGTTTACGCAGTATTTTTTCAGAATCAATTAAGTCGTAATCATTTTTTCGGAAATGTGCTGAGCAGATTCGACTTTATTTGGTTTTGGTATCCAATTTTGGTCCCTCCCGCATGTTACCACCTTTACCCATTTTCGCTTTTTCGCTGGATCTTTTCGAAAAGGCTTTCTTGGTTTATTAGGAGTAATAGTCGAACTTAAGATGTGCACATGGATTTGTAAAAATTTCATAGATTTCCCATACAAAATGTTCTTTTGCCAACTGCAAAAACAATCTTGTTTTTGAAATATACATTTATTTTTTGAGAAGACTACAGACCCCTACTTTGCGCGAGTCAAACTCGCACTTGGCCGGTTTTGTTATAATGGTGGAGTGACCAAAGACTTCTATTATAAACAGAAGTCTTCGGGTATGATAGATGTGTAAATGTCCATTCAACGGGGGGCTGCTGAAGTCCGTGGTGCGCGCGACCCTCGCATCCCGCACTTCAATTGAGAGCAGAAAATAAGATACTGCCCACTGTTCAACTTAGATGCCGCTATCTATAACACCCTTTGTAGTCCGCCATGCATAACGAAATTAAAATTATTTCTGCTGCCTCTGTCAGCGCTCCGCTTAGTGTATTTGAATGCTTAGGTTACATTCCACTTGAGACCTAACAATAAACGCTGAGTCATGTAAATGTAATGTTAATTGACCGAGCGAGCGCGAAGCGTCTCCCGCTTCAGCTTGGGCAAAAATGCTTTCGTATGTCCGGTTGTTTTCTTCTACAGATCGCATTTTTCAACCAAATCTCCTGTAATTTTGTGAGCATGTTCGATAATTATATAGAATTTTTTGTCGGTGCACTTTTTGGAAATTTTTCAAAATGACAGAGCGATGAGGGTTGAAAACGTAAATAATATATTTCAACCTAACAGAGCCACTAGTATATTTTTTTTCCAATTCTTTTACCCACTTGTAAAAACAATTGGTCAGCTTAAGCATTAAAAAACAACATATAATTAACAATGCTAAGCACTTTAAACAACCCACTTCATTGCAACAACTACAATATTTCTAATGAGTACTGAATCAATTTTACTACAATTTGTATGTGTCGCAGGATGATTTGATAAATCCGTCGTTTCGCGAAAATCCTAGGAATATTGCACACTATGGAGTAGAAAACTCCGAATAAAACGAAGTTGGACGGAGCCCCGCTTCGTTAAATAGGTTAGGTTAGGTTAGCATGTCTTTTTCTACCGTAAAAAGGAGCCCCGCATAGCGGAGCGCATAGCGGGGCTCCGTTCGATTTGGTTTTATTCGGAGTTTTCTCTATGTCTAATTATCCGCGTTTTCGCAAAACCCCTAGAATTTTCGCGAAGATTCGATTTATCAAATCATCCTGCGACATATGCATTACCACCCAGGAAGGTGCAATATGTCGAATGCATTTTAAAAGTGAAGGCATCACGCAACATACATAAAAAATACAGTCGAATTGAGACAGAACAAAACTGGTCTCTCCAAGTTCAGACATCTATTGTAATATCCGTATATCTTTTGTTACCACCTAAATACTGACTCAAGTGCAATGAGGCCTTACAATTTAATACACTACATATACAATATCTAACTTAAGAGTAAATCTCAGGTCAGCAGTAGATCTAAGGAAGCAAGTGAATACACCTACCCAGTGACTTATATATTACTGGCGTAAGGACCCGGCCAACGCGCGCGACTAATGTCCCAGCGAATTGGTGCGAAAATCTAAAGTTTCGCACACTCGCGACTCAGTCGTCTGCGGGAAATTGTACAGTGCGGTGGAAAGATATTCCATATAAAAATGCCTTATTGTGTTGTTAGAGGCTGTAAAAATCATGAAAGAAAGGCTAAAAAGAAACATGGGATGCTGTATCATCGTTAAGTAACCTTACATTGTATTTTTTCTTGAAAACAAATTAAATAAACGAATTTTAAAGCGACAATTCTACCAAGGTTCTTTTAGGTTCTGACGTCAACTCTCGTCCACGCTAGTTCGTACGAGTTACGTTAGATGGCGCTACTTTTTGCTTGTACCAAGAAAATCTGAGTCTAATATAGAGACGGGCGGATCCTTCTATTCAAATCTGTGCACCTACCACTGCTTATTATAAGTCTACATAGTATGTACTTTCATTAGCACAAATACACAGTACACACTAACGACGGACAAACAAGGCCACCTTATCATGCACTTAGAGCGGAGGCTGGCTGATAATCAGGCTCTTTGTTATCTGAAGGTGCTAATTTGTGACTCGCGATCTTCGCGCGACAAACAGACATGACGACTTAAGAGCCCGCTAGAGTTCATAAATCCCATACAAACGTAGTATTTGATTCATCTGTTAACCAAAGAACCGTGATATAATTTTATATCGATAATCGGATGACGTATATCTGTGTCTGTACCCAGAGATTTGTTACCATAGATGGGTTATGCACTAACAAACAACATTTGAAAATCGAAGCCATTTACACACACATCATTATAGGTAGCTCCCTTCTATTGCACTGAATGTTACTAAGAAAAGAGATGCCAATTGGCATCTTTTTTTTGCTTCACTTTTTAGACGCACGTAACCTATCTACCTCCCCTTCTATATAGCATATCTCTGTCTGTACCGCATTACTTTTTTGAAAAACGAAACAGGAATCCGTTATTAATCAATAAACTTGTTTTTCAGTTAAAAGACGGAAAACAAGTTTATTGGTATTAAATGGACTCCTGTTTCGTTTTTCAAAAAAGTTATGCGATACCGACACAGATATACGTCATCTGATTATCGATATAAAATTATATCAAAGTCGGTTCTTTGGTTAACAGATGAATCAAATACTACGTTTGTATGGGATTTATGAACTCCAGCGGGCTCTTAAGCATTGATACATAAACATAATGATGGATCAATTTATTGCTTATTAAAAAGCATATAACCAAGTCATTATTTAACACTATTAAGTAGTCTCCTGTCATTATTTAACACTATTAAGTAGTCTCCTGTCGTGGTTTAAATCCTGCCACGTACCAATGTGATTTCGAATTTAGATTTCATATGTACGTTTATCCAAAGCTCTTACGGTTAAGGAAAAACATCGTGAGGAAACCTGCACACGCCTGCGTAGAAACTCGCAGGTTGTGTGTGAAGTCGACCAACCCGCACTGGGCCCGCGTGGTCGTCTAAGGCCCGATCGCCCTAATTCAGGGTAGGCTCGTGCCCCTCGGTGGGGACGTAAATGAACTGATATGATATTTAAGCACGATTACCCCACTGATCGTTAACTCTGCCTAGAGCTACCCGGCTAGGTGGAGTTCGCAGCCGGAACTACGGGTCCGGCTGTTTGGATCAGGGTACTACGGGGTCGGGGGCCGGGGGTAGCCCACCGCTTGCCTGCCGTTGGATCCTATCGCCTTCGGCAAACTGGCTTGTCGGTCCCCCGACTGGGTCATGGACTCGTAGTGGTATGTGGTTAGTTGCAGGGGTTGGGCAATGTTTGTTGCCTGGCAAGCACGTTGCGTCCAAGCGTCCTTCCCCGCGCGCAACTAGTGTTGTCGTAGCCGGCCACGTGGGCTATGGGTGAAAACCACGCGGGGCACGTGAGTTGTCCATTAAGCGGAACTGCTGGTTTAACTACTGGCAGGGAAGCATCTCCGGCACTTGCCTGGTCAGCAAGAAGAGCTAAGCTAGTACTGCTCCGGCCGATCCAGCCGCGTAGGAGTAAGTCTGGACAGGTGCGATAAGCGCCGGGAAGTGAGCGTGCCTACAGCTCCGGTACCACACCGGATATGTGGGAGCCAGCTTCTCTGGCGTCCCGAGCGGGGATCGAACCGCCAGAAGCGAAAGCCGCGGGAGGTGAGCGCGCCTACAGCTCCGGGACCTACCTGGACAGTAGGTAGTGGTTCACTTCCACGAGGCACTCGCCTTGCAGAGTACCAGGACAAGCGTCTTGGCGGCAAGACCTACCGTAACTGGTCCTTGTATTCACCGTATGGTGTTGGCAGGAATAGCGGCCCCCACTGTTATGACCTAGGGTAGGTAAGTGGGGACGCTATATCATAAACCTGGAAGTCTTGCGTATCTGGTAGATATACGAGAGGGGATGATCGTTAAAACAAACAAAATTGCATGAATAGCATTTAAAAGAAACTTTAAATACTTTTTCCATGCCAGGAAAAAGATAAAAAATCACATGCAATTATAAAAATCGGCCAAGTGCGAGTTGGACTAGCACGACTCCGAGGGTTCCGTACCACCACACCATTCCACACAACTACATAGTATAACAACAATGATAACTATTCACATTACCAAGAAGACATAAACGCGAGTGACAGATTTTTTTTTCATTCAGTTCCTACTCTATAGCGCGAGTACGGATCACACTTGGCCGGTTTTTATTATTTGTTGTTTTAGTTTAGTGTCAGTACTATAACCACACTAAGTTTCACGCTTGCATGTATTACCGTTTTTACGATAGAACTATATCAAAAATACTTCTGAGACTAATAAAAACACGTTTTTCGTAAGAAGACTCTTCTTATTTTTTTTGCTTTTTCTAACTGTTATTATTTGTTGCAAATAATTAAGTAAAGCGTCGGTGGCTCAACCGGTAACGACTCGGTCCATCTAACCAGAGGTACCGGGCTCAAATCTGGACGGCCAATGTACCAATGAGTTTTTCAAAAACTTACGTACATACTTACCGATTGCTTTAACGGTGAAGGAAAACATTGTGAGGAAACCTGCACACGCCTGCGAAGAAACTCGAAGGTTGTGTGTGAAGTCGACCAACCCGCACTGGGCCCGCGTGGTCAACTAAGGCCTAGTCGCCCTGATTCAGGGTAGGCTCGAGCCCCTCGGTGGGGACGTATATGAGCTGCAATGATGATGATGATGATTATTTGTTGTTATTACGGTGCATGAAATACAGCCCACTAAAAGACAGACGGACAGACGGACGGACAGCGGAGGCTTGGTAATAGGGTTTGGTGTACGTAACACTGAGCTACGAACCGCTTCTAGTGTGTGTGTGTTGTGAGGAGGGGTCAGTAAAAGTCCTATGCTGGAATTGGATTATTAGATTAATTAGGTCAATTAAAGTTTACTAAGATCTAACCTTACAAGGTAATCACCGGGGGCAATAACCCACGTTACTTTATTGGTAAGGCTTAAGAATGTTGTGAAGCTGCGACTTTTCATACAAAAGGCGTTAACGATTTTCACCTCTTAAATATTAACCGATTGGGACCAATTTTTGATAGTTTTTCAGTCAGAACAAAAGCCAGGCCTATACGTTTCGTTTTTTTAAATTACTGATTATAAATAAACAAAAAATATATTCGTTACGTGTTAGTAAGGAGTAAATTCCAGCCGTGCGTCGGAGCTGACACACACTTTTTTTTTATTCAAAGTTTCCGTTTACTCAATAAAAAGAGAACTTACAGACAGACAATGAGATGTCACGAAACAAGACCAGCTGTGTAGTTTGTCCCTAACATCGCAAGCGAAACAAATTATAAATAAACAATGACATTAATTCAAGTATACGAATCTTTTGGCCCGAACAAAAATAGCGCATCGCGAGTTAGCCCCGTTCTTAGTTCATTCTTTGTTCGAGCGCGACCCCGTTCCATTCTCATTATCGTCCTTTTGTGAGTTGCCCCCCTTTTGCTTTTCGTTAACATGCGCTGTGATACAGGCTGTTACCAAAGAACTATTCATTACAAGGTAAAGAAGCTACACTTACTTTCCCCCGCCAGTGTACAGGGTGACAGTTGAAGGACGACAGAGGCATTCCCACAAGAGCTTAGTAGTGTGGGATCATTGTAATCAATGTGCTGATTTTAGTTGTTTTTGTTGTCTTTTTTTTCAGTAGGTAAACGAAAAAATTTCCCACAAACCTAGTCAACTCGCCTAATAAAATACAGTTTAAAAAATCTAAAAAAAAACACGCTTTTAGAGCACATAAAACTAAAAAGTTAAAATTATTCTTAATATTAGCTGAAAACAATAATGAAAGAAAAATACTAGTATTATTGTAAAAAAAGCGTGGGGCGCTTTGTGCCATATTTTTCGTATATCGAGTATTGAGTAACCTACGCTTTTTTCACAATAATACTAGTATTTTTCGTTCATTATTGTTTTCGGCTAATACTAAGAGTTATTTTTCACTTTTTAGTTTGATGTGATCTAAAAGCGTGTTTTTTTACTTTTTTAAATTGTATTTATTTTTCAGCTTTTATTTCAGGATAATGAGATAAACTTACGAAATTATTGTATTGTCACTGAATCTCGATAAATGTACAAAGTTTGAATTAAATCTGTCCGTTTAAAGTGGGTCAAAATACGGTTACAAACATACATACATACATATAGTTGAAGCTAATATAAGCGTGTTAAAAAATAGAGTTAATTAACCAACGTTGTATGCAAAAGTCTTTTTTTTTCGAATTAACGATAATTAACGATATTTTTGTCGCATATTTTGATACTTGTGGCAAGAAGGTAGCTCTCACAGCACAAGTCAAGAAAAAAATATTTTAACTGTAAATTTGTAGTTAAGTCACATTAAAAAAAAATGCGATTACAAACTTACATTGCAGTTGGAGAATTAAGCGCGACGTATATCGATGTACGGGCGATCATTTTATTAACTACGAAGTTTTTCATAAATGATTGCTGTAGGTACTAGTTGATATTTGTAGGGTTTCTTTTTGGTACGGAACCCTCAGTCCGACTCGCACTTGGCCGGTTTTTTATGACCAGGTCTGCTTTAAAAAAAAAATTCGAAACCAAAAAATTTTTAGGGACAAGCTTTTAATATTGCATTGACACGCGATATGCATGCATAATTTAGCTCAATCGGAAACTGGGAAGTGGGTCAAATTTAACTTGCAACATTTCATTACAGACACCGGGACAGGTGAAACTAAATAGAAGCTTATAAAAAAACAATAAACCAATATAATTTAGATTCTGAGCAAAAATATACATATAAGGTGTAACAAAATTAGCTGAAACTATTTTAACTGGTGCTTCTAACCATGAAACTGAACAACTTTCCAAATGGAACCCAGTCAAATCGCAAAAAAAAATTGGCTCTCCCATACTAACTCGATCAGCTGATCAGCCAACTTAGTATGGGAAGTTTTTTTTTGAGATTTGACTATTAGTTTTATGGGGAAAGTTGTTCAGTTTTATGGGTAGCACCAGTTAAAATAGTTTCAGCTAATTTTGTTAGATCTTATAAGTATATTTGGCAAGATCAGTTTCTTCTGCGAAACTCAAAACATCCTGTATGCGAACTTGGCTCGCTTCACTGTCCTTGCACAGTTACGTTGCAAATCTGGGTTTTAGGGCACTGACTTTCAACTGTATGACGAGAGGTGGAAGATGTATGAAGTTGTAACAAACATTTTGTAGTTTTTGTATTGTCTCAAAATTGAACATTTTTTTCGCTCGCTGCGGTAGGGGGTATAGTTCGTTGGTAAAATATTGAGGGAGAACTAAAGTAACCAATATAGCTCTCAGAATCACTTAAGTTAAGCGGCGGGGGGTGGGGCACATAGCTTGTAGAACAGATGGGTGTAGGGTCAATAAAGTAATTGAGTGGCGACCGCGCACCGGAAAACGTAGCGTAGGCAGACCTCTCACTCGGTGGACCGATGACGGTCGCGCGAAGCCGCTGGATGCGGGCAGCGTAGAACGGATCGTCGTGGAAATCCTTGGGGAGGCCTTTGTCTAACAGTGGACGTCCTACAGCCGATATGACGATACTAGACTCCATAGTTCGAAAGGAGATAGTCATTGCTTATTATCATTTGGCGATTAATGATAATAAGCAATGACTATCTCCTATATCCGCATGGATATCGATGGTGCGCGGGTGGACGAGCCGCAAAAGTGGTTTGTTTTTTGAAGTGAAAACCTCTTGCGCGTTGGGCATTTTTTTAATTAGCGATAAAACCATTGAACTCTCGACACTGAAACCTGTAACCTAAGAACTGTATCCGACACTGACACGAACACTCGGAGGGTCAAAACCACAGAAATCGGAAAAATTCCGATTTCTGTGGTCAAAACTTATAAAAGTTTGTTGAGATGGGAAAAAACCATTGAACTTGCGACACTGTAACCGACACCGACAGAAACACTCGGAGGGTCAAAAATTATAAAACCGTAAAAAGTTTTCCCTTCTGTCGGCACTCCCGGAGTGGTTAGGTTTTTTTCTTAACCTAGACGGGAATGTACTTTTTAACTGAACTCTATTGTCGCACCACAGTAACGTATAAGTGTAGGTATACGTCACAAAAATCACAAACTAATTTTAATGAAAAGTAAACAACATGAGCTATTTGTAGATTTCAGTGAACACTGAGTGTATACTAATCAATAAGGTTCAAAATTGTAAGTGTTTTGAACGCACGTTCGCATTATTTAGGTTCAAAAGGAATAACTTTTCCGGGCGTGTACTCAACAACTGTACGCAATCGCATGAACGGTATGGCGCATAAAATACGAACAAACAAACATTGATTTGTTTAATATATTTAAATAATAAGTAAATACGGAAACATTTGAAACAACTTGTAATCACTTAAGATCCATCAAGGTCTTGCCATTACATAACGGGAGAGGATGGAAATAAACGTCACCCACTGGAACTATGTTCTTCACACGAGTGACGCCACGTGCCAACGCTAGCTGATTTATAATAGGCACGCGCGTCATACCGTGCGTCTAGATTGTGCCACTAGGCTCGTGTACTATTGCTCTCGGAAAATAAGTAAATCAATTTATTTTTACACCACATCATCATTCATAATACAGTTATTAACGAAAAATTAAAAACATATTATAGAGATGTGATGGAATGGTGCCTGAGCTAGACTTTAACAAGTCTGTGTTTCGCAGGCCCCACCCTACGGATTTGAGACAGATATTATTTGAAAATAATATGAGCAACAGAGATGATGGTTGATTAAGCTGTGTTTGGGTGTATGTATGTATGTGTGTGTTAGTAAGTATTGGTAAGTAAACTGGATAGTTTCGAACAAAGAGAATCCGACTTCAAACAGGAAACTAAGGTTCCTCTCGTTTTCAGCATCAGATCCTGTTTTCCTTATCATGGTACCACCCTTGGGATATCTCCTTTTCAACAAAAAAATAATTATTAAAATCGGTTCATAAACAACGAAGTTATTCGCGAACACACATAAAAAAAAATTATCAGTCGAATTAAAAAAACCTCCTCCTTTTTGAAGTCGGTTAAAAAACGCCCAGGTATCGCTTCTCTATACTGTACTAATTTACCATTTTTAGGGTTCCGTACACAAATTGTAACAACGGGAACCTCACTAAGCATTAGCTGTCTGTCCGTCCGCTCGTCCGTCCGTCTGTCAGCGGGCTGTAATTCATGAACCGTAATAGATAGACAGTTGAAATTTTCACAGAGTGTATATTTCTATTGCCGCTATAAACATAAAAAAAACGTGATTCTTTGTACGATGATATGGTACCCTTCGTTTGCGACTCCTTCTCGCACTAAGCGTTTTTTACTTTTAATGCCATACAAATCGATCAGCCAGATCTGCCATTTTTGTATAAAGTCCATTTGTTGCGAATTTAGTATGGGTTATTAGGGGATAGAATTGTGAGTTGAGTGTTATCAACAGAGCGTTGTGTTACACGATAATAGACAATGAAAACTACCCTTAATGGTTTGTATGCTATTAAAAAAGTAAAATTTAATATTTTGGTCGGGGAAATTTTTTGTATGCAAATTGTATGTTAATATTTAACTGGAACCGCTTGAACAAAGTTTGTGCTACTGACTGATACTGCATTAGGTCCGTAAACAGAAGAAGTTTTATTTGCGGCCTTGTTGCATGTTTATCTTTTTTATTACAATTAGCTGTCCAGGAGTACTTCGTACCGCCTCACTAAATTTATACACACTACACTACACTCTACACTACACTACACATGTATAGGTAATGTACAAGAAAGTTAATTCTCTTATATTTTTTCGTAAATTTTTTCGATGTTTAATAGTTACTCTGCTATTCGGGGTCGAGAAAAATCCAACAAACCAAAAATCATGAAAATCGATCCAGGCGTTGTTGAGTTATAAATGGTGTAAATAATCCGATTTTGTTTGATATAAATAATATATATTCGTTACTGTCACTCATTTTCGTAAGACAAAAAACCAAATAAAAAAATTCTAAATTTTTATTTTTTAAATTTCGAATGTTTACCTCTTTAATTGACTTATAAGCAGCCTTATGTATAACAGGTATAAAAAAAAATCAAGCAAAGAGATTTAAATACAAATTTATACTTGCAACATTACGAAGAAACTTTTTCTCCGACCTATTAACAATGTATTGTTGCGGTTCAGAACTTAAAAGAAACCACAATAACTTGATATTTTTAAAAGGCTTTAGTAGACTATAAATAATTAGTAAAACAAGTTTGGCAACGCTATGGTAGAATAATATTCTGCGAACAGAGCAGAGCAAACTTTAGCGATGTTTATAAATACAACTTCAAGCTTCAATTAAACACGGTTCGAATCTCGTTGAAATTGAATAAACACGCAAAGAACTGAGATTGACGTGTGTGGGTGAGTGGAGTGAGGTGCTATAAATGTTGACCCGCGAATAGTTCAGAGGTCTTGAGTCCAGTATTTAGTGATAGTCAATTGGTCACGTGATCATCGCGGGTAAACTATGATGAGCGGGGTCAGCAAAGTCGTAAATTTGTAGGTTGTTTTAGCAGGGTACGGTAAATTTGTAGGTAGTAAATACCTAAGCATTTATTAACCTACTCGTTCCCACTGTCAGACAACACACGGAAACATGGGTATTATGGCGCTTGACTTAGCGGTCATAACTGCGTACACGGGCGGCGCGCGAATCGCGGCGGCGACTGTATACTTCGTTCTAGCGCTAGGGTTGATTCATGAAAATGAAAATAAAAGTTTTATAAGTGATGGTTTTTATTTATTTGATTAGTTTAAGTAACAGTCGTACTAGTTGATCGCACTTAGAAGGTGCGCCAGCTTAAAACGAATTAACCTCTTATTTTTGTTTTGGTAAAAAAAATGCGCGGTACTTACAAGGCAAATCCTGATGGACGCGTTCTGATTGCGACCCGATAGTTTTTTTAAAATCCAAAATTGATAAGCTCTTATTTAGGATCTTCTCACCTGATAGTAAGTGACGATGATGCCGAAGATAGAAGCGCGTATCAAGTTTTATTTTATTTTATTCACAATTGGTAAGCCCTTGACAACATCTCACCTGGTGGTAAGTGACGATGTTGCCGAAGATGGAAGCGGGCTTACCAAGATTCCCCAACGCAATGGGGAACTGGCTATCTTATCTTCATGCCGGAACACACCAATGATATTAACATTGATATTTGGCGGCAAGACTTAGATAAGATGGTGGTAGCTAGCCAGGCGGTCTTAAAAAATGCCCTACCACCAACCAAACCGAGTCTTACAATTGACCCCGCCGGGAATCGAACCCGCGACCTCCTGTGTAAATCCAGTGAACTTTGCCTCTGAGCTACGGAGGCGGTTAATTTCCCAACGCAATGGGGATCTGGCTATCTTATCTTCAAGCCGGAACACATCAAGGCTGTTAACACTGATGTTTGGCGGCAAGACTTAGATAAGATGGTGGTAGCTAGCCAGACGGGCTATAAAAATGCCCAAACACCAACCAAACCGACTCTTACAATGTTGACCCTGCCGGGAAAATTAACTTGTTTTTTTTTTTATTTACATTTTTTAATCAGTACGGAACCCTTTTTGTTCATGATCCGACACGCACTTAGCCAGTTTTATTAGATCTGATATTTAATATTTTTTATTACCTACATACTTAGCACATATACATAGTCTTGACACTAATAATGATTACCTACCTACCTACCTACCTCGATCTTAGATTATTATAAGTTATCTATACCTACACAAGACACACGGTGGCGGCCCGACTCGCGAGAGCCCGTCCGAGTGGGTCTCTTAGCGTAGGTATATTTAGCGGTAGGTATAGGCAAGTGACGGAGCACTGGCGAGGCATTGATTGGAACAGTTGTCTCTGACTTTAGAGGAAAGAAAATAACCACACTTTTAAACTTTTTCAATGTTTTTTTGTTTCAATTAAAATCTACAGTTATTTTTTAAAAATCCAACTGGCATATTAAAGTGTGTGTTAAGACTAATCGACTAAGAAAATTTAGAGGCAAATTAGAAAATTTTTCTGTTATAAAAGTTAACGAATTGTGTTTCTCCAACTGACAAAATTAAGTCATTGAAATGAAGAATCAGGTTACAAAATATCACTTTCATATGTTTTGTAATTGCTGAGAAAAATCGAGATCCCTGCGACCAAAGTTTCCAATGCGTCGCCTTAAACAGAGTACGCTCAATTTGTGGGTTGTTTAAGCAGGGTATTAATTTAGGGTTGTTTAACCGCCTCCGTGGCGTAATGGTTAGTCCATTCGCTTCACACGCGTCGCGGGTTCGATTTTAGGTGGGGTCAACTTTTTAAGACTCGGTTTGGTTGGTGGTAGGGCTTTTTCATAGCCCGACTGGATAGCTACCACCAAGTCTTGCCGCTAAACATCATTGTTAACAGCATTGACGTGTTCCGGCTTGAAGATAAGATAGCCAGATCCCCATTGCATTGGGATATCTTGGTAAGCCCGCTTCCATCTTTGGCATCATCGTCACTTACCATCATGTGAGATGATGCCAAGGGCTATCAATTGTGGATTTTAAAAAAGGGTATAACAAATGGGAATATAGAGAAACAAACTATCAAGAAGAAAGACGGATTCCAAAATAATTGACAACGCTAAAAACTTCAAACAACTTAATTTACTAAATTCTGGCGTTAAACTGACGACGACGTGGCTTTTCAGTGATTGGTATAAACTTAAAAGAACATATCTTAAAAGCTATTACTGCTGAACCGATTAAAAGATTCAAGATTCAAAAAGTTTATTCAAAATAGGTGCAAATTACACTCTTTCTAATAGTCATAAAATAGTAACTACATATACATAATGTCATTTGTGACAAAAAAACAATCATTAGATACTTAATAACGTCAAAATGCCATCATTGATAAAAAAAACAAATTACGTCATTAGAACATGAAAAAAATATGACACGATAAGTTATTCATTGATTTTAATATAAATATATTAATATAATGCCTTTGACAAGAGCAGGCCAGTTCACACGGTCACGAGTATAACGCCAGAGTCAGCCATCGCTCCCCTCAACCATATTAGAGGGAAAGGCAGGATTTGACAATACTTCCACTGTTCCCTAATGATCATCATCATCATATCAGCTCATATACGTCCCACCGAGGGGCTCGAGCCTACCCTGAATTAGGGCGATCGGGCCGTAGTCGACCACGCGGGCCCAGTGCGGGTTGGTCGACTTCACACACAACCTGATAGTTTCTTCGCAGGCGTGTGCAGGTTTCCTCACGATGTTTTCCTTTACCGAAAGAGCGTCGGATAAACGTACATATGACATCGAAATTCGAGAACACATTGGTACGTAGTACGTACTCCTGGACAGGAGGTAGCGGCCCTTGCCATTACGCCACCGACGCTCACTTTTTTCTTTTAGTATTACCTAATCAATGGATAAAATTTATTGAACCAAACTTAAATTCTCAAAGTCCAGTCTTTTTTTATTCATAATAATTGGTAAGCCCTTGGCATCACCTCAGCTGATGGCAAATGATGATGATGCCGAAGATGGAAGCGGGCTTACCAAGATTCCCCAACGTAATTTCAAAGTATATATATTAGTACTGGTAATGTAGAACTGACTATCATATAGCGGACGAGCATTATTACAAGCATTGACACGGCGAGCTTATATAAAGCTTGTAACAAAACGCTCCCTCCCCCCCTACCCCCAGGCTTTTCCCCAGGTACTGCTGAAGGGAGGAAATGCTGAAGTGCTTGCGCGAACTCCAGATAGCCGATTAGCAGGAGGCGGCGCAGAAAGAAAAAGTGTGGCGTTTTCTAGTGTCCAGGTCAAGATCTTATTTTATTTCGCTGCAGCAAAATAAGTACCAGCCTCCTGAAAACTTAAAAAAAAAACCAGTTGCAACTCCTTTGTGACTTATGCGCTCGCCTGTACAACGTCACAGACTATGATGTGAATTGAATCGATATTGGCGCGAATAATTAAGCAACAATATATACCGCTGCCACGTGCAGGCGCACCACGCTCTAACTTCGCAACCGGAGCCAGTAATGCAATATTCATTCAGTGGAGACGCCATCGCCACAGCCATGGATTAATGTCCAATTGGCAACACACAGATACAGTTCGAACTAGATGCGATAGGCTGTACGAATTAGAATAGGCCGTTAATTTTTTAGACGTGATAACGTCTTATAAATCAATGTACACGGGCTGCATACACGAAAAGTGTGACGTCATTGTTACGTCACAGGCCAGACCAGGCCCCGACCCCCTGCCGGAGCACCAAAGTTGGAATTCGCCATTACCAACTTTGGTGCTCCGTCAGGGGGGTGGGATCCTGGTACTGGCTGTTAGTATGTAGTAGGAATTATGGACCAGGCCCCCAGCCCCCCGCCGGAGCACCAAAGTTGGAATCCGCCATTTTCAACTTTGGTGCTCCGGCAGGGGGGTGGAATCCTGGTCCAGAACTCTCGCTATTCCTACTACTAACGGGCGTTGCTCCATAACGCAACCGAATATTGGTCAGTTTTTGCATAATTGTCATGATAAGATAAGATAAGATAAATCTTTATTCAGAAAAAAGTTACGCTACGAATGCTTACAGTGACCCCACACTAGGCAATGCCTGTATCGTGGTGGCCATAAATACGATTAACAAGATATTACTATTACGCGGCTGTATGAGTCTGTGTTCTGATAAAAAATAACAAGTTAAAAAAATTATAATTATACAATAAAAAAAAACTAATACTTAAAAATGACATTTTTATACTGCGTTCGTAAATGTGTGTGTGTGTGTGTGTGTGTTCGTGTGTGTGTTGTGTGTATGTGTGTGTGTGTGTAGGCGGGGAGAGGAAGGGGAATGACAATGAACTTTTGTTTTTAGGATATAGCTTTAAACAAATTCTCTACTTCTAAATAGGTTCTAACTTGTAGGTATTTTTGAATTTTTTGTTTAGCTTCATAAACTTTGCAGTTTTTGATACAACAGGTTTTCACTAATTTGTTGTAAATATATGGAGAAAGAAAGGTTTTAAAACGTTTAGCAAACGTAGTTTTAACCGAAGGGATTTCCAAAGCGAAAACCCTCTTCTCTAACATACGTTCGAAGCATGGAGAGTGAATTACCTGATTATGTGTGCAAGTAAACAGTCTTAGCACGTAGAGTTTCCTTACACTCAGAACCCCGGAGTCAACATACAGTGCAACAGTGGAGTAGCGTCTAGGCTTCCCAAGAGCCACTTTAAGAACCGCTCTTTGAGCCCTTTCTACCTTTATTATAACTGAAGAGGCCGCACCACCCCATGCCAGTATGCAATAGGCTATTACTGACTGGCATAAAGCAAAGTATACCATTCTTAATACATTACCATCAAGTCGACAACGTAAAATTTTCATAATGTGGATGATTTTGCGAACTCTACCTGCTAAGGCTATGACGTAGTCCTTAAAGGTTAGCCTGTCATCTAGTACTATTCCCAAATACCTTAATTTATCAACTCTTTCAATTGAGTTACAGTCACATAAGTCTCTAAATGAGTTACAGTCTCTGCGGTGGAATTTAAGTCTATCGAGATTGGAAATATCGGTTTTTCTTGTTTTGTGAAACCACAGAAACTTGGTCTTGCTTGCATTTAAAGTAAGCAAGTTGCTTTCAAGCCATTCTGATATTCTTGATATACCACTTTCAGCAGCTCTGATCACTGAATCATTGCATTTACCATTGAAAATCAAAGCAGTATCATCAGCGTAACAAACGATGTCAGCTTTGAGGTCAGGTATTTTTGATATGTCGTTTAAGTATATAAGGAATAATATAGGCCCAAGAATACTGCCCTGTGGCACACCAAAAGATACCGCCCTGAAGCCACTCAATTTATTGCCTATCTTGATGCATTGATTGCGGTTTTGCAAGTAAGAAGTGAACCAGCTAAGCTATGAGTACAACTAGTACTTTCATTTTATATCTTACGCAGCCAAATGGCTGCGTAAGATATAAAATGATCCCTTATCGTTATTTTTTGGCCACGATAACTAGTTTTTCAGGCGCTATAAGTACATAACGCAACCACTTTGAGCAGGCAGACCGACATATTTAACATCAGAGGGTTGCCATTTATCCTCTCAACCTAAGTTTATCCATTTCCGTTGTCGTTACAAGATTTGTCATGACCTCCTAGTCTATCACAACATATGTTCCTATTTGTTCCCAATGTGTTAGGTTAAGCTGCTACTAATAAGTGTTACGGGCTAATAAAGTTCATTATCCTTACGAACTGCTTACTAATATTATAATGTGAAAATGTTTGTTTCTTTGTTTGTTACCTTTTCAAGCTTCAACACCTCGACCAATTTTGATGAAATTTGGTATGCAGGACACTGGGAAGGACATAGGCTACATTTTATTACGAGAAAATAGCATAGTCCGAAGCAGTTCCGGAGGGAAATGAAAAATGCCTTTTTATGGTTAATGTCTTTATCATCGAACGGTACAATAGATTGTTGTGATTTTTTTGCAGAGATATAGTTCAGGGGGGTATAGGAAATGAAATAGTTTACTAATTAGCATATCCTGACATCCCGAGGGATCTGTGGAAAACTCATTTCCATGCGGGAGCACGGACGCAACGGAGCAACGGATTGAAGTGATTTTTTGTATAGAATTGGTTGAGGGGGTGGGAAGTGACATAGACTGCTAATCAGAATAGCCCGATATAGTTTCTGAGGAGTCTAGAGAATGTGCACCCTGAACCACCACTCACCCTCAAAGACAGTCATAAAAACGATGTCCACTGAGGCGACGCCGCGGGCAAAAGCAAGTTTTGTATAATTCGCATTTTTCTTTGGGGTCACCCGCAACCCATGTTGGGGTTCTTGGGTTTAAATAGAGTCGTACGGACGGTTATATAAGTTTAATATGTCTGCATGGTGCCACCGTAAAAAGGATCTCCACAAAATGGGACTCCTTTAACTCGGTCTTTTTCTTTTTTTTTGAACACAGTAGTAGTTAAAAGGTGAACAAACAAATATCCGTACGTTTACGTTTATAATATAAGTATGATATAACGTTGACGTAATCGCACCAAGCAAACATATAAACCTAATCATAATGACGGTAACAGATGATAAGCAAACCTTAACGGAAATGAACATTTAACAAAATGATTCAGCAAAGGCGTCGTCGTCGTTACTTGAATTTCTGACACACCTAAGTGCCTTGACACAACCTCGAACTTTGATTGGCACCGTAATGAACGGGTATCGTACGTACGTATGATTTTTGTCATTTTTGCTTGCGGACATTGAACTCTCGAATGTAAACATTAATGTAAATAGTTAAATAATAATGCGACAGATGCAAAGCAGTTCGTTAAGGATTTGGGAAGAAGGCTCAATGATATAATCGGTGACTTCCTCTCCGGTTTGTTCCTGGTGCAAAGGTTGGCCATTGCCATTCAGCGCGGTAATGCAGCTGGTGTAATGTGCACCTTTGCGCCGGGTTCGGTAAGGGGCGGGTTATTTATTGACTGATATTTTAGTTATTTATAGATTATTAAGATAGATTTTTATTTGACTTTTGACATTTTATAAACTATATAATTTATACAATAAATTTAATAGTTAAATATCTTTGAGGTTGTTTTTTTTTAAATGTCACCGTATTCGTTTTTTCACGGAATAAACAGTCTTTTTACAAGCTTTTATTAAATCTTTTATTTACTTTCTATACTGTAAAGAAATCTTGCAAGTTAAATTTGACCCACTTCCCGGTTTCCGATTGAGCTGAAATTTTGCATGCATATGTATATCGCGTAACAATGCAATACTAAAAGCTTGTATACCTAAAAGTTGTTAGGTTTTCGAAATTATTTATTACATTACGAGATTGAAAATGGTAAAGGTCCACTCGGCTTTTCTGGACTCCATTTTGCGATGGCACCACACATGCTGAGCTAATCCACCAAAGCAAACAAAATCTTTACTAACCCTAAATGGTTTATTAAAAAATGATCCATTACGCGATCTAAGTCGGCAGAAACATCTAGCAATGGTGATTGAGATTTGGTAACCCATGTAGAGCTTCGGTGGCGTAACGGCTAGGGCCGCCGCCTCCTGTCTGGAAGGTCGTGGTTCGAATCCTGCTACGTACCAATGTGATTTCGAATTAAGATTGCATATGTACGTTTATACGATGCTCTTACGGTGAAGGAAACCATCGTAAGGAGACCTGCACACGCCTGCGAGTGTCGTCGTCGTCTGTCGAAACTCGCAGGTTGTGTGTGAAGTCGACCAACCCGCACTGAACCCACGTGGTCGACTAAGGCCCGATCGCCCTATAATTCAGGGTAAACTCGAGCCCCTCGGTGGGGACGTATATGATCTGATATGATGAACCCACGCAAAAGTGCAACACGTTAGGCCTGCAATCCACCAGAGCGAAGAGTAGAGGAAAAGAACGGTGCAGCGGCTAGGGTGTAGCCACCGAGGCTGAACGGAGATGTACGAGTATGCTGCTAGAGCGTGGGCTCATTCGAGCTACTATGGGGCCAGCGGCGCCGCTCGCCATATGCCGAACACCGCTCAAATCTATTTATTATTATTTATTCACAATTGATGAACCCTTGGGATAATCTCACCTGATGGTAAGTGACGATGATGCCGAAGATGGAAGCGGGCTTACCAAGATACACAGATTCATTTTAAATCTTCTCTCATCACCGCTGCGCGCCGCCGCCTGCTTGCGAAACATTGCTCACATCTCTGCTTTGATCGTGCCAAACAATAATGAGACATCTCCTATCTGCTTTATCCGTGTCCACTGAATCTAAGCGGAGAGGAGATGCGTTAATAAAATCTTATAGGTTGTTTACGATCCATCTCCTCCCTGCTCCGCTCCACTCCATTCTGGTGGATTACGGGCCTTAGCACTCAGCACGTAGGCCCACTTCGATGTTTACTGTATTCACAGTGAGTCCGAAAACTGACAGATTTTATTGTAAGCCTACGATGTCTGTCTGTCAGACTGTTAGCTTTACGACCCATCTACTCTCTGCTCCGCTCCTCTCCATTCTGGTGGATTACGGGCTTTAGCACTCAGCACGTAGGCCCACTTCGATGTTTACTGTATTCACAGTGAGTCCGAAAACTGACAGATTTTATTGTAAGCCTACGATATCTGTCTGTCGGCCTGTTAGCTTTACGACCCATCTCCTCTCTGCTCCGCTCCACTCCATTCTGGTGGATTACGGGCCTTAGCACTCAGCACGTAGGCCCATTTCGATGTTTACTGTATTCACAGTGAGTCCGAAAACTGACAGATTTTATTGTAAGCCTACGATATCTGTCTGTCGGCCTGTTAGTTTTACGACCCATCTCCTCCCTGCTCCACTCCTCTCCATTCTGGTGGATTACGTGCCTTAGCACTCAGTAACGTAAGGCCACTTCAATATTTACAATATTTACCGTGATTCCGACAACTGTGAGATTTTATTGTAAGCCTACGATATCTGTGTGTCAGCCTGTTAGTGAACACAGGTCTCCCTTTGACTTCCACTATCGATCGATCCTCAATCCTGAGCCATTTGCTTCAAGAAGTCATTAAGCTATAAGTAAGACATAAAGCAGTTTCCATTTTCGATTGTGGCATCATCATCATTACAGCTCATATATGTCCCCACCGAGGGGCTCGAGCCTACCCTGAATCAGGGCGATTAGGCCTCAGTCGACCACGCGGGCCCAGTGCGGGTTGGCCGACTTCACACACAACCTTCGAGTTTCTTCGCAGGCGTGTGCAGGTTTCCTCACGATGTTTTCCTTCACCGTTAAAGCAATCGGTAAGTATGTACGTAAGTTTTTGAAAACTCATTGGTACATTGGCCGTCCAGATTTGAACCCGGTACCTCTGGTTAGATGGACCGAGTCGTTACCGGTTGAGCCACCGACGCTTGATTGGCATCAACTAAGATTAATTTATAACGGTAACAATATTACTACTTACGGAAGCTTGTTTCAAGTAAGTATAGTGACAAAATTAACGCTTTCTTCGACACATCTAATTAACTAACAACGTTTTACACTAAATATATGCAAGTGGCACGAGACGAGTTACAGACAAAGAAGCGAACTATCGATTGCTAGATTGCTTTTGACCACCTTACGTGGAATCTACGTGGAATAATCAATGCATCGGTTGTTGAAGTGGCTTAACTGTTTTACTTTTGCTCCAATGAGTGTTCAGTATTTTGTGGTACAGTCAAACCTGAGTAACTGAGAACTCAATAAGTGAGAAAACTCTACAAGTAGGAGTAATTCATTTTAGCCCTCCAAAACATGTATAAATGAATAATAGAAACCTCTAAGAGAAAATAGTTTTCTGCTACTTGCCTTTTTTTTATTAAAAATTTATAAGCCATAGTCGAGTATATATTTACTCTTAACATCTGCTATCTATAACTCATCCTTAAATTTCGTGGAACTACTAACATTGTTTGTGCGTGTGTACCGTTCTATTTGTCGAACTTACTACAGTTGATAAGTATCAATTGCGACGAGCGTTTGAAGCGTCTGTGGCTCAACGGTAACGACTCGGTCCTCCCATAACCAGAGGTTCCGAGTTTAAATCCGGACGGCCAGTGTACCAATGAGTTTTTCCAAACTTACGTACATATACTTACCGATTGCTTTAACGGTGACATCGTTAGGAACATCGTTAGGAAACCTGCACACGCCTGCGAAGAAATTCGAAGGTAGTGTATGGTAGTGTTGTGTGTGAAGTCGACCAACCCGCACTTGGCCCGCGTGGTCAGGGTAGGCTCGAGCCCCTCGGTGGGGAAGTATATGAGCTGACATGATGATGATGAGGTAAGCCTATTTATGACAGTGAAATTCTACCGGCTGATGAGTTTATCATAAGTGACTATAGTGAGTAAATGGGCTAATAAAAGACTGAAAATTGGGACACTTCAACCACACCCCGGACACTCCATACAACGGTTAGGTCGTGAAATGACATTTCTAAAAACAAATGACGGAGCAAACAAAATCACGGCGAAATCCTGTACGTCCGAGAACCAAACTATAACCAATCTTTATCAATCTGGGTGACGACGGTGTGAGGTTGGAATCTAGAGAGCGACAGGGAGTGTCCATACTGTATGTTAATACTAATATATATACTTTGCTTCAACGATGCACGATGGCGAAGAGTAAATATTAATCAAACCGTTGAACGACATTTGACTTCAAATAAGGATAATTATTCTTAATTGTATTCGAAATAAGCAGATTCAAATCGGTCACAGTACTGTAAGGTCAACGTATTTAAACAACCTATTGTTAACAAAATACATTCTGTAAAGTTGCAATTAGGTTAAAAATCTGCGGGTAACCGCATTTTATTTGCCGTCCTGGCCAAGTTACCTTAAATTAAATTGCCAACACAATATTTATTTAGTAGTTTTCCTTCGTGGCAATTAGCAGTCAAACAGGACTAAAAACAGACTTAAGGAAGGCAAAAATACATGATTTATTATTTATTGCTTGGTCTGAACCATAATTACTAATTAATACCACAATATTGAAATAAAAACTGGTTTCACATATAAACAGCTACAACAAAAAGAAAGATACCTAAATTTTTTTTAAACCGTTCGAGTGCGATTCAAAATCACGTGAAATGGAAAGGGTTCTGTACCATTCCATTTGCCGTAAGAACGTTAATTTTCGTATAGGTTTCCTGTAAACTATAACGGAGACCTTATGTTCCTTATAATTTTTCAAAATTTTATTAATTAACGGAGATAAGACATGACATATGAATTTATTAATAATATGTACAAACATTCGTTGGCTGGACCAAGAAGGACCTACAAAACTTCGAACTTTCTGAAGACGATGTCCAGGACAGAACAAAGTCTTTTCGTCTTCTTATCGTGTGGCACAATTAACCGTGCTATCCAAGGAATAGACGGCGGTTGCCTGGTTTTGCACTTGGCATCACCCGCGGTCACGTGTAGGGCAATTAGATTAATAGCTTGACTTCCCACGTATTTACAACTGCTTTTAACGGATGCCTGTTGCGAACTAGCTTACGGAAAAAAGTAGTTGCCGATCACGCGCCGAGGCGTAATGGGCAACCACCCCCGACCTCGCGTCACGCCTTTGGGCGGAATGGGCACTCAACCTGTTAACACCTGCGGACGTGTGCAACGCGACATTCATACACATCTGGAATCAGATGTGCAGGTTTTCTCATAATGTTTTTATATGTACGTAAGTTTAGAAAAACTCTTTGGTATTTGGTACATTGGCTGGCCGGATTTGAACCCGGGACCTGTGGTTAGGAGGACCGAGTCATTACCGGATGAGCCACCGACAGAGAGCCAAGTGGAAATAGATAAAGAAAGCAGACCTTTCCACTAGGCAGGATTAACATATGCTGGAAACAGAAAGACAGAACCTGCTGAAAATCCAGGCATTCCTGTCGATGATATCAGCACAGACAAACAAAGAGATCTGTTTTGGAATAACAAATGAAATCACCTTTGCAAAATTGGCAGACTAATAATAATCAAATAACAAAACACAAGATCCAAAATTAACATCATTCAGAATAATTTAAAAACATTTCGTCGAAAGAATATACATATGAGGAAAGTAAACAACTCAAAATTTATCTAACTGATTCTTGAGTAATCACTAATCACTAAATTTCCTTAGGTTCCGGCTTACAATACAAGAAATTTGTAAATTGATATCTATAAATATAAAAGAAAGTCGTTTTAGTTACACCATTTTTAACTCAAGAACGGCTGGACCAATTTTTATGATTTTTATGTTTTTGCATTTGTCTTCGTCGGGAAGTCGGGAATAGGATAATAAGTATTAAAATATGATATTCATCAATTTAAAAAAAAATCTGTCGTAAAATAATTGGTTTTAGGGTAGGGTAAGGTAGTGTAGTGTAGATGTAGTGTAGTTAGGGTAGGGTAGTGTAGTGTAGGGTAGGGTAGTGTAGAGTAGGGTAGTGTAGTGTAGTGTAGTGTAGTGTAGGGTAGGGTAGGGTAGGGTAGTGTAGTGTAGGGTAGGGTAGGGTAGGGAAGGTGTAATAAAACATCTTACTTAAAAGAGCATGTTTTCTGTAATATGCGCTTTTCAATGAATTCGTTATTCTTCGGCAATAAAATATCCCACCAAAAATATTTCACGTTCAATTGGTTGCCAAGTAGGGTTTGTACCCGGGAATTCCCGGGAAATCGGTTGGTTTCGTTCCCGGGAAATTCAGCTCGAGAAAAGTCGAGACATCGAGAAGTTGAAATTAAACTTATCTCCTGGAAAAACAATTTTTTTACGCTTTTTTATAAATGCGAGGCGGCGGCGGCATCCTTGGACAGCTCGGCACGTGTCTGTCGATATCCTTTGTTTTTACAAACAAACGCAAGCGCCCGCGAGCGAGGCCGTTTCGTTCATTCGTGTTTCAACTCCCGCCGTGTTGGGATCGGATCATAAAGCCAGGACAGTGTATTCAGTGACGCACGCGTAATATAATTGCAGAGTAATTTCTTATTTAAATAGTAATAGTTGTTTCCCGCGGCTTCACCCGCGTGGACCACGTTTCTATGACTTTTCAAGGGTGCGCAGTGCGCGAGCCGCTTAAGCGGCTCGCGAGCGTGGTAATAAGTAGCCTATGTCTTAATCCGGGTCCTAATCTGTCTACCTACCAAATTTCAGCCAAATCCGTTCAGTAGTTTTTGCGGGAAAGCGTAACAGACAGACAGAGTTACTTTCGCATTTATAATATTAGTAGGGATAGTAGGGAAGTAGGGATTATTGACTGCAAAAGTTCAAGTGTTTTTTTTATTTAAATAGGTATTTCAAAGAAATCAAACTTCTGTTTTTTTTAAATAAAAACTATAATTTAGTGCATTAATATTTACCAATTTCATTACTTGCAATAATCACACAAAAGGGTAAAGTCCTAAATTTATAATTATTATTAAAGATTATGTCTTAATTTTATCATTATTAATAACACATTTAAATTAAACACTCTCTTTATTATTTCAACAAAAAAAAATGACGTAAATATATTTTTTTCTCGATAACCCGAGAAGATCCGAGAAATCAGGCTCGAGAATTCTCGAGACCCGAGAACTGAAAAACCTCCAGAAATCACAAACCCTATTGCCAGTACTCACAATTATATTGCTTTCACTGTAAAAAAGTTATGAGATCTCTAGTAAAGTGAAGCCTCTAGCTGAGCTCCAATTTGTGCTGCGCATCACAGCCCACGGGGCCTGTTCCAATTCCAAAGTAAATGCCCTGGACTGTACCACATTTATAACAATTAATAAAATATAACTCTACTAATAGGTAGCCCTGACTACAATATCTTTCTTGGTAAAATAGTATGGATTGACCGTTGATTCGTCGATTACAGACATAACATTAATTGTGTCCAAGGAATATTTAGTGCGACAATCACAAAACGGCCAAGCCATAATTTTTAACTAAGATGTAGTTTGTAGAGTCAGGGCTTATTTGTCTAGCACCCTAAAGTTTTTGATAATCATCAGTGAGTGAGTGAGTGAATCAGTCACGAAATCGACGTATTAAGACGTCACAGTGTGGCTGTAGAACTTGTTATTTAGTTTATTTGATCTCACACCAAAATTAGCGTGTGTGTATATATATATATATATATATATATATATATATATATATATATATATATATATAAGCAAAAAAAAGCGTCCAACTGCGAGTCGGACTCGCCCATGAAGGGTTCCGTAGCAGCTGTTTATGCATATGGTTTATGTTTATGAAATTAAATGTTTTTTTTATTTTTTATATTTGAGTTGATTGAATGAAAGGTAAATTGCGGTTTACGATTTATGACGTATTAAAAAAAACTAGTTACTACATCTCGTTCAAAACAATTTTCGGTGGAAGTTTGCATGGTAATGTACATCATATATTTTTTTTAGTTTTATCATTCTCTTATTTTAGAAGTTACAGTGGGGGACACACATTTTACCACTTTGGTAGTGTCTCTCGCGCAAACTATTCAGTTTAGAAAAATATATATTAGAAACCTCAATATCATTTTTGAAGACCTATCCATAGATACCCCACATTGATGAAAAAAAATTTGAGTTTCAGTTCTAAGTATGGGGAACTCCCAAAATTTATTGTTTTTTCTTCTATTGTGTGAAAATATTAATGCGGTTCACAGAATACATCAACTTACCAAGTTTCAACAGTATAGTTCTTATAGTTTCGGAAAAAAGTGGCTGTGACATACGGACGGACAGACAGATGACGAATCCATAAGGGTTCCGTTTTTTGACATTTGGCTACGGAACCTTAATAAGCCCTCCATAGTATTCCTGTATAAATCGAAATTATATATAGGGGATTCCAGGAAGTATGGCCTTTTTTCTTATCCTAAGTTCGTCATATGTTTCTGCATGATAAATAATGAAACTACTTCGCATACGTTTAATATAATTAGTGCTGTTTGATCTAGTGATCTCATTTTCATGTTTGCATGAATTTTCACACGACAGCGCGAGACAGACGATAAAGCATTCATCTCATTCTAACGCCATACTTCTGAAAAAGATAGCAACGCTTTTTTCGCAAGAGCCGCAGTAACGGCGGCAGTTGTCTTCGTGAACATGATAACAGCGCATGAGGTCAACAACCAGGCGGGCCAGAATAGCAAGCAGCCAACGTGTTAACCTAGAACTTGAGTCTTGCTTGACCGCCTACTATACATAATTTTATAGGCCTAAATCAGTTTATGAAACGATTTTACATTTTGCAAATTTTTATTCAGTCATATGACTTGTGTTGAAATAATTTCCGCCATCCGAGTGAATTCTTTTTAGCAAAGAGTATACCTGCTGAAGTTTTGATGATGGAATCAGAAAATGTCAAAATGTCGTCGTTCGTTTTAGTTTATTTTTTGTTTAGCTTTAGTTTACATATATACTTACTAGCTGTTTCGCTACTTACTCGCGTGGACGTTTCTATCGAGAGTGCGCAGTGCGCGAGTCGCAAGCTGCTCGCGAGCGTGAAAAAAGTAGCCTATGTGTTAATCCAGGTCCTAATCTGTCTACCTACCAAATTTCAGCCATATCCGTTCAGTAGTTTTTGCGTGAATAAGTAACAAACATACACACTCACGTACATACAAACTTTCGCCTTGGATCCTCCATACAAAAATCTGGTCAAGTGCGATTCGGACTCGCGCAAAGTAGGGTTCCGTAGTCATTTAAAAAAATAAATGTATATTTAAAAAAAAAACTTATATTTTCAGTTAGTAATAGATAACTGCACAACTTTAGTTGGTCGACTATTATTCCTACACTAAAAAAGCCTTTTTAGCCGTTGAAGTTTACCTTTTAAATTGATTAGGTATCATCATCATCATTACAGCTCATATACGTCCCCACCGAGGGGCTCGAGCCTACTGAATTAGGGCGATTAGGCCTTAGTCGACCACGCGGGCCCAGTGCGGGTTGGTCGACTTCACACACAACCTTCGAGTTTCTTCGCAGGCGTGTGCAGGTTTCCTCACGATGTTTTCCTTCACCGTTAAAACAATCGGTAAGTATGTACGTAAGTTTTTTGAAAAACTCATTGGTACATTGGCCGTCCAGATTTGAACCCGGTACCTCTGGTTAGATGGACCGAGTCGTTACCGGTTGAGCCACCGACGCTATATATCCTACTATTTACATTTTTTTTCTGCAGTTCTGAAATTGCGGTTTAGCTGGCGGGCAGAGGGGGACGACGACGACGACGTCGTCAAGACCCCTGACTCTAACAAAAAGAGCACTTTAAAGCTTAATATTTCGCAAAACAATCCCTGAATCGAAATATGGTTTTAGCAAACACTCAGTAGTTTTGAAAGACCTTTTCAACGATACCCCACGCGATAGGGTATGTCAACGAAAAAAAATCCATGCGAATAAACAAGTCGTATGGTTGTGTCTGCAGGAGGGGCCGCAAAGCTCCAAGGGTAAGTCATCATCATGTCAGCTCATATACGCCTCCACCGAGGGGCTCGATCATATACCCTGAATTAGGGCGATCGGGCTTTTGACGAACACGCGGACCCACTGCGGGTTGGTCCACTTCACACACAACCTTTGAGTTTCTTAGCAGGCGTGTGCAGGTTTCCTCACGAACTTTTCCTTCACCGTAAGAGCGTCGGATAACGTTATATGAAATCGAAATTCGAAATTATATTGGTACGTGGCAGGATTCGAACCACGCCCTCCCGGACAGGAGGTAGCGGCCCTAGCAGTTACGCCACCAACGCCCAGACTTTGATATTAATCTAAACTTGACACCTCCACGCGTTGCTGAGTAAAAGGGTCTTGACAGACAGACAGACAGACGGACAACGAAGTGATCCTATAATATGATCTAATATATAACGTGATCCCTTTTTTCTTTTGAGGAGCGGAACCGTAAAGATGTATCATTCTTCTTTTAACCTGTTTTAGCTAAACAACCTGAGAAGTATATTTAAAAAGCTTTCATTTAACTTGCAATTTTAGTAAGTATGACTGTATGTATGTATGTATGTTAGTTAGTTTGTAAATTTCAAATCTTGCCAACGATTTTAGAGCGACTTCCAGGGGGGTCCGATTGAGCTGAAATTAATTATGAAGCCGTATCCCCGGTGACAATCGATACTTTTTGGTATTTTAAAATTGATCTAATGATGGACTTTGGAGGTGGATTCGAGGTCCGAGGATCATCTATTATTTTCAATAGAATAATAGGAAATAGTGTGCTCACCTTTTTAACAAAAAAATTGGAAACGTGTATTTATGTTCACATTTTTAGCGCCGTGAACATTTGAATTTGAGCAAAAAACTTTTTTCAAACGACTCCCAAAAAGAAGGAGATTCTCAATTCGACTGTATGTTTTTTTTATGTGTGTTACATCAGAACTTTTGTCTGGGTGAACCGATTTTTATGATTATTTCTTAATTTGAAAGCTTGTGCTCCCCGTGTGGTCCCATGTAATATTTATCAAAATCGGTGTCATCATCATCATCATATCAGCCAAAAATCGTCCACTGCTGGACAAAGGCCTCCACCAAGGATTTCCACGACGACCGGTCCTGCGCTGCCCGCATCCATCGGCTTCCCGCGATCTTCACCGGTCATCGGTCCACCGCGTGGGAGGCCTGCCTGGGTGTGGAATTCATAGGGGGGGTTTTGCCGTAATCGCCACGCTTGGCAGGTGGGTTGGCGATCGCAGTTTGATTGCAGGTGTGTTGCAATGCACGGAAAGACGCTGCTGCCCATACTCCGGTTTTAAGTCCCTTAGTCACCTCTTACGACACCCATTGGAAGAGATGGGATGGTCATATTCTTAGCCGTGAACCAGACGGACTTTTTTTTTGTGCTAAAATCGGTGTATTTACGTACTTTATTATAAAATTAACAAAAACCAAAAATAATAATGCAAAAATGTACTAAATTGTTGCGATGGAAGTCGGTTTTTTAACGTGTTTAGCGTTTTTCAAATAAAAGCTTGTAGAACCTAAAATTTTTAGGTTTTTTTTCAACTTATTAATGGTCTGCCATTCAACGAATAGAAGCAAAAAGCAATAACAAACTGCATTAAGAAAAACAGAAGCGATAAAATACAGTTTATCCTTTTAAGTATATATTACTTTTTGTATAATATACAGGTGGTGTTAGGTAAAAAATTAAATAACTACACGAATAATTAATAAATTAAAAAATCAGACCACATAAAACATAAACCCTCTTTTATGGCCAGTCGGGTAAAAAGGTATACTATGTCACTCACGGGTTTAAGACGAATCTAACGACACATCGCACTTTTTCAAGCTGTTTAGGCTACAGAGCGTGCCAAAGAAATAAACATACATACCTACATACATTCTCGTACATACATACACTCGAAAAACAAAATCCTCCTTCCAAAATTGAGAATAAATAAATAAAAAAAGCGTCGGTGGCTCAACCGGTAACGACTCGGTTCATCTAACCAGAGGTACCGGGTTCAAATCTGGACGGCCAATGTACCAATGAGTTTTTCAAAAAAACTTACGTACATATATACTTACCGATTGCTTTAACGGTGAAGGAAAACATCGTGAGGAAACCTGCACACGCCTGCGAAGAAACTCGAAGGTTGTGTGTGAAGTCGACCAACCCGCACTGGGCCCGCGTGGTCGACTAAGGCCTAATCGCCCTGATTCAGGGTAGGCTCGAGCCCCTCGGTGGGGACGTATATGAGCTGATATAATAATAAAAAACCACAAACAATTGGCATTGTAAAAAAATAGGCATTGTTAAAAAAATAAATTAATTCTTTTAATTATTTTAAATAATTTAAACGATTTTTCATTTTCATTCATTTCTTATTTTTTATGGTTTTTAAATGTTAAAAGTTCAAATTTTTGTGATGACGTCACAGGCCCAAATACTATGAAAAAAGGCCCCAGTACTAATTTCAACTAACGATTATGAACAGAATTTAGTTATTTAGTATGTATCTAAATATATATGTATAACTCACAGGTTACTGACTGACATAGTGATCTATCAACGCACAGCCCAAACCACTGGACGGATCGGGCTGAAATTTGGCATGCAGGTAGATGTTATGACGTAGGCATTAGCTAAGAAAGGATTTTGGAAAATTCCCACGGGAACCGCAAAAATCGGGATCTGCGCGGGCGAAGTTGCGGGCATCCACTAGTTACAGTATAAAATTATTATATATCTAAATGGTACTTTTACTTACGTGCCTTGTAAAAAATCAGAACATTGCCAATAGGACCGCAGTGACGTCATCGTAGGCCAATCAAAAGCAAATCTAATTTTTTTAATAACAATTACTAAACATTTGAAATTTCTGAAATATAATAAGTGAAAAAATTATCGCAGAAGTTATGCCCCGAAATGGTTTTCGAATTAAGGGTGTTCATAAAACTGAACAATGCCAATTCCAGAACACGGAAATTTGACGAGCTATTGACAAAATTCATCCAGAATTATGTCAAAATTTGATCGAAAAATTTCGTGAAAAGGGTGAACGTTGTAAACAACTTCGTGTTCCACACGTAATCTCCATGTCCATATTTTAAATTAAAAAATAACACATCCTTAAAATCCAAATTCAATTAAAAAAAATGAAATTCAAATAGATTTTGAAACATCCTTTATAAATCGTAAAACAATCATGTTCACCTTCGTAGGGTCGGCCATGTGTCAATCATTTTATAACAACTCGTTGGCCATTAAGAAATACTTTTAACATCGCTAGCCTCATCCTACTTACAATATTCAATAAATATCTAAATTACTACTTTTATAAAACAATACAATGCAATACAATATTCTTTATGAAATGAAATGAATGAAATGAAATCATTGAGGTATTCCACAGACGGCACCCGCTCAAATGGCACCTGCGTAAATGGCACCTTAGGTGGAATAGTAAATGGACTACGAAATTGTGATATTAAAATAATTAAAATCTAAAAAAAGTTAGGTTTTTTTACGTTATTAAACTGTACACTGATTTTGTCAAAAAATCTTTCATTTAAAATAAACACATTCCAATACCAGCACGTAGGTGCCGTATGTGGAATAAATATTGAACTATAAATTATTCCACCTGCAAAAAAATCGGTGGGTGCCCAAAGTGGAATACCTAAGGTGCCATTAGCGCAGGTGCCATTTGAGCGGATGGAATACCTCAAATCATTTATTCTCAGGTACTAGCCCCATAGTCATTATGCATCACAACATAAAATCATAATCATAAAATTATAATCATCATTATCATCATCATATCAGCCGAAGGACGTCCACTGCTGGACAGATGCCTCCCCCAAGGATTTCCATACGACGACCGGTTCTGCGCTACCTGCATCCAGCGGCTTCCCGCGACCTTCACCAGGTCATCGGTCTGCCGAGTGGGAGGCCTGCCTGCGGTACGTTTTTCGGTGCGCGGTCGCCACTCGAGAACTTTACTGCCCCAACGGCCATCCGTTATACGAGTTAAGTGCCCCGCCCACTAATAATCACACTAATATTATAAAGGCGAAAGTTTGTGAGTGTGTATGTTTGTTACTTCTTCACGCAAAAACTTCAGAACGGATCTGGCTGAAATTTGGTAGGTAGACAGATTGGTACCTGGATTAACACATAGGCTACTTTTTTCAAACCCTCGAAAAGTCATAAAAACGTTGTCCACGCGGGTGAAGCCGCGGGAAATAATACTTTGAAATGTACAGACGGCGTGTTTCTTTTTGCGGCCAGCTGAATTGTTAGATCTGAGGTGTGTTTGGCATCAGATCTATCAACAGTTCATTTAGCATGTTTAGTCTAATCATCATGAACTAATACGATGTCATCATCGACAAAGATATCTTCCCCCAACCATTACTGAATGGCACTAAGTTTTTATTTTATTTTTAACTCTTCCGAAAACCAGCGGCTTATGCATATTATTAACACTTAATTATTAATACATGACTTATTAAAAGTTTTCACATGCTATTTGAATATCTTCTCAAGCGCAGAAATATCATATAGGATAGAAAACTATACAGCCGGATTGAAGTTTTTTTTATTCAGAATTGGTAAGCCCTTGGCATCATCTCACCTGATAGTAAGTGACGATGATGCCTAAGTATGGAAGCGGGCTTACCAAGATTCCCCAACTCAATGGGGAACTCACTATTTTATCTTCAAGTCGGAACACATCAATGTTGTAACTTGTTAGCATTGATGTTTGGCGGCAAGACTTAGATAAGATGGTTGTAGCTAGCTAGGCGGGCTTGGGAAAATGCCTTTCCACGAACCAAACCGAATCTTAAAAAGTTAGACTCCGCCGAGAATTGAACCCGCCAGCTCCTGATGTGAAGCTAATGGACTTAACCATTACGCCACTGAGGTGGTCAATAGGAGTTTGAAAAAGTATTCTACTGTCAAGATCCTATATCTTTACATTTACGCACTGGCGCCTCCTTTTATATATACTTGTATTAAAAAGCTAAGTCCATATTCAAACTAGTAAGTCGTTCGAAAGATTTCCGAAACAGTTGAGATTCATTCCATTGGAGACCGCGAGTCAGGACAGAGGTCCTTTATCAAAAGTAATATCTGTTTGTGTCCGCGCGCCAGGGCAGAGATCCCTTTTATGTGTGATTTCCACGGTAAGAATATAATTTAGCTAGCTCGTTAGTTCACAAACCAATAATAAGTCAGCTGACAGACCATATTTTACGAATTGAATAAAGATAACTAACTCTACAGCCTTGTTCATATAGTATAAACGTGTTTCATTTCATGGTACCTGTGAGCTACGATCCCCAGACGTTACGTAGACACGTCATTGTACCTATACTACTCTGATCGCTGTCAAACTATACCATAACACTGTTGAGGGACTGAGATAACTATATTTCTAGTTTTTAAAATAATTCGTGCATAACAGATGGCAGTAAACACTAGCACAGTCTAAGAATATGGATTCTTAGACTGTGACACTAGTATGAAAACGTACACAATAAAAGTAACAGAGAAATTACACAAAAACAAACAATGACAAAAATCAAAAGACTTAAAATAAACCAAAGGAAAAATACGGTATTGTAATTAGGTAATCAGGTATTGAAAATACAACCGGTCTAAGACGTGTCAAAAGGAGGCTCGAATTTCCATACAAACGTAGTTCCGCTTTAATACAAAAACTACTCGCCAGAATGTATATATATAATTAGTTTTGTACTGAAAGTTTGCAACTGCTCTAATTTTTTTCTGTTTTATATTAGTACATCAAAAGTAATTACAAACATTGATATGTATCTACTCAATATATTTGCAAAGTTTGGATTCATTCCGGCAGGTAGTTTTTGTTTTAAAGCGGGACTACGTTTGTATGGAAACTCGAGTCTCCTGATGGGGACCCTTAAGTAGTTCCTTTGTTGGGTTACGAAATAAACTTTATTTTTGATTACTACACTTGTACAAGAAAGCTTTAAAACATTTGAAGTTTCTCTTACGTCCCGTTGCAAACGATTTGTTTTTTTTTTTTCACTTTCACCTTCCTCGCGTAAACAAACTTGGAGTCTAAACTACATTTTGCGCTCTAGATTGAGTGTTCAATATGTATGCAAATTCTGTAGCGACGCGTGAGAGGCACGGGAAACAATGTCTTTTTCTTTAAGTGTAATCAGTAAAGAAAATAACCTCACTTTTTCAATAGTTTTTAGTTACAACTACAAAGAAAGTATATAAAATAATAACATTATTCACTTTGTAAAAACATAACAAATATTGTTGTATATATTTTAAATTTATAATTCAAAATATTAGTCATAACTAGAGTTAAAAGTAACGATGTATACCTATCTTTGGGATTTTTTCTATCGAGCTAAAACTGTTCAATCGTGTTTATAATAGCTTTTGTCTTTAAGGAACATGTCAATAATAAGGGTATTTTTTTCACCCTCGGGTTTTCTATCGTTTAGGAGTAATTGACTGCAAAAATAACGAAAATCTGTAATATTATCGCCTTAACTGGCAAACAGAACAAGCGGTAGGGGCTTTGATGACTGCAAGTCAGAGTCTTCAACACCCAAGGGGTTTTGTGTGTACAGAACCCTAAAAATAATTTTATTTATTTTTTTACTAAACAAACAGTCTCAACTGAATATTAATATATCTTTAATTAGGTAGATTATAGACCTACAGTTTCCTATATTTTAATTAAGTACAATTAACTCCAAACGAGAAGCGCAAACTACGTCTTTATGTATAACCACGTAAAATATATGTTACTTTAACCACCTCCGTGGCGTAATGGTTAAGTCCATTGGCTTCAGATCAGGAGGTCGCGGGTTCGATTCCCGGTGGGGTCAACTTGTAAGACTCGGTTTGGTTGGTGGTAGGGCATTTTCTAAGCCCGCCCGGCTAGCTACCACCACCTTATCAAAGTATTGCCGCTAAACATCAATGCTATCAACATTGATGTGTTCCGGCTTGAAGATAAGATAGCCAGTTCACCATTGCGTTGGGGAATCTTGGTAAGCCCGCTTCCATCTTCGGTATCATCGTCACTTACCTGTATGGACGTAATTCGCTTCATTGAAATACAAAAAGCAAGAGAAAAGACTTTTAATTTATTGATATAACGATAAAATCAATTAGAAAGGAAAACAAGCAGACAAACAATTATGCATAAATTTTATACAAGCGTTTCTTTAACTTGAATGCAAAGGAGACTAAAATTAGACAAACTCCTAGACCAAATGCTCCATTTGACCTTGAAGATAAATACTGTCTAGCTATCACGGTTCATGAAATACAGCCCGGGTGACAGACGGACGGACAGCGAAGTCTTAATAATAGGGTCCCGTTTTTACCCTTTGGGTACGGAAACCTTAAAAGTAGCCAAGAGCGTGTCGGACCACGCACAAAGTAAGGTTCTGTCATCTTTTCAAAAAATAAATATATTGGTACAGAACATTTTTTATGGAAAATCTCTGAACTTTTTAGAAATCCAACTACATATCTTCAGTTGGTCAACTGTAACTCCTGAACCAAGAAAGCTCCTAATTGACCTGGCCGTGATATTTTGCCTTTAAATTAATTACTCGTATATGCCCAAAACTTTCAGATTTCTCGAGGTAGGGAGGAAGTGGGGGACATGTAACTCTAACAAAAGAAACACCAGTTAAAAACTTAATATTTAGTAAACGAATATTTTTTCGCAAAAATTATTTGACCACACCCCCAATAGTTTTTAAAGGACTGTTCAGCGATGCCCCTCCCCCCCCCCCCCCTCAAGTACCCTTAAAATTTTATTTTACAGATTTAATTCCATAACTCTATAGGAGTCAGGTTTGTATAACCATATTACTGAACGTCAGCTTTATAGCTGTAAAGTCTTGACATACCGACGATGAACAGACAGACATGGCGAAACTATAATGGTTCCTAGTTTGACTACGGAAACTTGATAATTTTCGAAAAACCTAACAACTTTTAGGTACAAGCTTTTAATACTGCATTGTCACGCGATATACATATGCATGCAAAATTTCAGATCAATCGGAAACCGGGAAGTGGGTCAAATTTAACTTGCACGATTTCACCCGAACAAACATACCTACATACATTGCAAGTTAAATAATAGCTTGGAAAAATGCTCATAACCCGGAAGGGTCAACTGGTCAAAATAACTAAAAAATTAATAGAAACGTGTTAAATAATAACCTCCAGCGGCTTCCGTAACCAGTTGAATTTCCGCATCTATTTGCCGGCGGCCGATCGTAAAATTGGGCAGATCATAAAATGCCCGCGCAAAATTATCACAGAGGAGCTCCGAAAAATAAAAACTAATTTGACGAAGCCCGGCTTTGCTGGACTCCTTTCTATGGTGGCACCATTAGACATGTTAAATTAGGGTTGCCAAGCGTCCTGTTTTCCCAGGACTTGTCCTGCTTTTGGGGTGTCCTGGATAGTTTTTTTAGTAGTGTCCTGGGTTTTAGGTGAATGTCTTATTTGAGAATCGAGTATATCTATACCCAGTAGAGGTGCGATAGACATTGAAGAGCATCAAAAAAAGGCCAAACACAAGATGTCTTAGGCAGGGACTTCTAAATAAATGAGAAAACAGTACCTAGCTTATGAAGGGGCTGCAGTTTAATTTTTGCTATTAGTTGAGTTTCATTGATCCTATATTCATTGCATAATTGCTATATTGTTCTTATATTGCGTCCTGTTTTTTAACAGAAATGGCCTGGTATTACGAATTTGGGGATGGCAACCCTATGTTAAATGAACCTTAGTTTTTTTCGAAGCCTCTCTACTCTATGATGTGCCCGGGTATTTTATGAATAGATCCACTGAGGATGGATCTACTGAGAAACAACCATTCTTACGATCGATTACCGACATATCAACAGGCAGGCCCGGTGAATGGGTAAGAGTAGGGATGCATCGATACGCCTTTTTGCCGATACGATACCGATACCGATACTCTTATAAAAATATCGGCGATACCGATACCGATACGCTTATTGAATTCAAAAAGGAGGGTAGAATAAATAAAACACAATTAATTAATAGTTTTAGTAATCAAAATTAACATTTATAAGATTTTTATTTAAAAAACAAAGCATTCTTAAGTTTTGCGGGCAAAGGCGATTTCGCAAGTCTGTTTGAATAAGACCTGCGGTGGAAAATAGTCTCTCAGATGCGACAGATGCCTCGTTTGCAACGAAATAGATGGGACAACACGCGCGTTTACATTACATTTTTAAAGCGCGAAATTTGAAAAGTATCGTTGAATCTGCCATAAAAATATCGCCGATACCGATATATCGGCAAACCCGAAGTATCGCCGATATATCGGTATCGGTATCGGATGCATCCCTAATATATATGTATGTATTTAAACGTATATAAGTATGTATATCAGTCTCTGGTTCCCATAACACAGGGAATCCTACTTTGGGGCCAGATGACCATGTGTGATTTGTCCCAGAATATTTAATTTTTAATTTAATTTTAATTGCTAATTTTTGCTAGAGTCAAGTGTCAACTTAACCGTTTTTTTAGTAAAAATGGAAATAGGTAGTAGGACATTTTATTAAACTATCGGTGAAGTAATGGTTAGGTCATGGTTCGAATCCTGCTACGTACCAATATTTTTTCTAAATTAGATTTCATATTTACGTTTATATTATTCGAAGCTCTTATGGTGAAGAAAAACATCGTGAGAAAACCTGCACACGCCTGTAAAGAAAGGTTGTGTGTGAGTAAATATTATATTAATCTGTGGTAAGCAAACTTTCGTCTATGTAGCATAAGGTCATCGTTATTACCAGAGGTCGACCAACCCGCACTGGGCTCGCGAGGTGTTATAATTATGATGATAATTAATTTACAAGGAAAATTATCACAACCAAGTAGGCTTTCTTAGTTTAGTTGACCAACTTGAGATGCGCAGTTGGGTATACAAAAGTTCATAGATTTTCAATACAAAATGTAATATGTATACTAACTGCAAAAGTAACTTTGATTTTACAAATATACATTTATTTATTGAAAAGGCTACGGAACCCTACTCTGCGCGTGGTCCGAAACGCACTTGGCCACTTTTTTAAGGGTCCGTACCCAAAGGTATACGGGAACCTACCTATTAAAAAAAAAACTCTGTTGCGCTCATTGGTGTCTTTGATTCAAGGTTCTCATAGGTACCATTGTTGTATGTACTCGTGTGGAGAGGTGTGGGTACCCACTGGGTACGGAACGCTCGGTGCGCGGGTTCCACTCGCAATTAGCCTTTTTTTTAAATAAAAATTTTTCCGAAATAGTAATTTATGCAACTGTTGCATAATGAGGGGCAGTTTAAAAACCGAGCCTTAGCAAGGTTTTTAATAGTATCATACGTGTGTTTTAATATGTAGTTAAGTGCAGTTTCATACACTACTTCATCTAATCTCGTACATTGGGATTGAACCTACTAAATAAAAGATCAAAGTTAAAGAGTAAGAAAAAAATCCCACGAATTTCAGTACTTACAACAAAACGTATCAGAGGGCAAAATACCCACCACATCACCGCGCATGCGTTAAAGCAGGCGCTGTCACAGATAGCGGTTCAGAAGGATATGTACGCCTAGCGTTGCCATCCGTCCGGATAAAGCCGGCCAATGTTTTTTGACCTTTTGTCCGGCCAAATTTGACTGCGTCCGGCCCGTCCGGCTTTAGTTAGGCTTTTGTATTTCCTTAGATCGTTCTTTTCTGTCATCCTTTTACGAAGTAACTAGTACCTCATCTGTGCTTAAATGCGAGCGGCGCGATGCGGCAGTAAGTTTCGGAAGAGAATCAAGAGGATGCTGATTTTAAGCGAATATTTCTTTGCAATACGTTGAAAGAGGGCAGCATGGACGCAACATAGAAACAGGTCAAACTCCGTAACGACTGCTAAGACGTTGATTGTTTAATTTAATCTTCTAAAGAGGAAAGATTTGTATGTATTTCTGTAGGTTTGTAACAAATAAACTCAAAAACTACTGGACCGATTTCAAAAATTCTTTCATTATTAGAATGCTACATTATTCTTGAGTAACTTATGCTATATTTATTACTAGAAAAAAATAGGGATCCCGCTAAAACTTCAATAATGTAACCCAAGGTGTAAAAAAAATAGCCATAAAATGTTTTTCATCGCAAGCGCTGCGGAAACTATTGATGCTACTTATAACAAAAAAAAATGTTTGTCTATTTAAAAAAATAAATTAAAAAGTAAAAAGAAGCTTTCAAAGCAGACATCCGGCAAAGAAAAAAAAATATTGATACATACTTATATGTAGTTTTTGTATAAGTCCGGCTTTTTTAGCAGGTAAGTAGTCCGGCTTTCCGATTTTTAGAGACGACAACGCTATGTAACGCCCAACAAAAACCAAGATAATGCTTAAATAAAACTCATCAACATGGTAAGAGGGTTCAATAAAGAGACAAGAGTAAAGTGCGATTAGAAATAAAATAAAAAAAAATCGAGCGAGACCTACAGTACTCGCATATGATGTGTAACATGTGACAAAATACTTTATAAAAGGACGGCAAAGATACGGCAGACTAGGCTGTATGGTCATAGATACCTTTGCCTTTTCCGCGCTTTTAAAGCCTGAAAAAAGGACGGCAAAGATACGGCAGACTAGGCTGTATGGTCATAGATACCTATGCCTTTTCCGCGCTTTTAAAGCCTGAAAAAAGGCGACTTCCTGTTACAATGGGACACATTTCCGTCCCATGGGACACATTTCCGTCCCATTTCACGAAATCACTCCCACAAATTGCAGGAAAGCGAGAGCAAAGATGTTACACATCAATAAACTGTTAAATTAAAAATATTTGTAAAATTAATATTGTCTCAGGGCTCGTATATTTCATGTTTTATTTTTATTAAGTGGAACTCCAGGTCGTTTTTAATTTAAAATTTATATGTAATACTATATATAAGACTGTTTATTTCCTAAATTAATAAAATAAATAAAGAGTAAAAATTAGTATTAACACTGACCTTTGTACAAAATATGCATCCACATCCCCCAATGATGGAGACCTTATCTGGAGTGGCGTCTTCCAAGCAGAGCTTGCAGTTGATCGGAGCTGCAGGCACGAAGCCGCCGCCGGCGCCGTCCAGGGAATACCTGAGCAATGGAAGACCAGATTTGAATAGAACAGAAAGAATAAGTTTATTGAGACACCAGGCACATATTATACAGTTATAGTTACTGTTATGATAAAAAATAAACATTTTACTTACACTAGACAGACATGTCAATTTTAAATAAACGACAAGAAATAAATACATATAACAGGTAATTTAGGTATAAGTCTGGCGACATCAAAAGGAATGAATGAATGATTTGAATGATTAACCTGGATTACGAACAACTGATTAGAAGCTGTCGTAGTTCAGTGTGACTTGCGCGATTGGGTTGATCACGCTGGTTAACTGACCTGAATCACGGTCATTACCTGGACTGATTTGACTGTTAGTAACATTTTATCGACCGTTTCCGTGTTTCGCAACGCACGTTAAGCCATTGGTGCCGGTTGTTATCAATAGATGGCAGTCGTTAAGGGATCGTTCAACAATTACGTGATCATTTTTGGCCGTTTTTTAACCCCCCCCCCCCTATGTGATCACAGCGTAATCTTTTGGTTTTTAACCCCCCCCCCCTCGCCTTGATTACGTAATCTTCGTCCGTGCTTAAAATGTATGATAATATATGCCGAAAAAGTATAAAAATACTGAATCTGGTCACACTGTTCCACAGTTTGTCTATAGCAGGGGAAATCCCGTTCCATCTATCTAATAGTTAGTGTTACCAGTAGTAGACTTCAAAATTGGACGTAAATATTTTAAATATTTAGTTTATAAAATGATAACGTAATCATGGATTCTCCCTCCCCCCCCCCCAAATAATCCAGATGTATATACAAGCATCTGACCCCCCCCCCCCTTCCGGTGATCACGTAATTGTTGAATGATCCCTAAGTGGTGTTAAAGGCCGCTTCAAAAAATTTTTAAAATGGGCTTCGCCACTGTACCTACAACCTCCACCAACCCGGACGTGGCCTCGTGTGTGGAGTATGGTCTAACCTTCCCCAGTTTCCGGGCTTCGCCAGGCACGCTAAGCCGTTGGTGCCGGTTGCTATCACTATATGGACGTGGTTAATCCGTGTTAAAGGCCGCATCAAAAAAATTGTAAAATGGGCTTCGCCACTATACCTACAACCTCCACCAACCCGGACGTGGCCTCGTGTGTGGAGTATGGTCTAACCTTCCCCAGTTTCCGGGCTTCGCCAGGCACGCTAAGCCGTTGGTGCCGGTTGCTATCACTATATGGACGTGGTTAATCCGTGTTAAAGGCCGCTTCAAAAAATTTGTAAAATGGGCTTCGCCACTATACCTACAACCTCCACCAACCCGGACGTGGCCTCGTGTGTGCGAGTATGGTCTAACCTTCCCCAGTTTCCGGGCTTCGCGAGGCACGCTAAGCCGTCGTTGCCGGTTGCTATCACTAGATGGCAGTCGTTAAGCCGTGTTAAAGTCGGCTTGAAAATCTTCGTAAAATGAGGTTCGCCACTATACCTACAACCTCCACCAACCCGGACGTGGCCTCGTGTGTGGAGTATGGTCTAACCTTCCCCAGTTTCCGGGCTTCGCCAGGCACGCTAAGCCGCTAGTGCCGGTTCTATTACTAGATGGCAGTCGTTAAGCCGTGTTAGATGCCATAAAGGCGGCTTGAAAATCTTCGTCAAATGGGGTTCGTCACTATACCTACAACCTACCTGCACCAACCCGGACGTGGGGCCCCCGTGTGTGGGGATTGGCCTAACCCCCCCCTCCGTTTGGAAGAGACCCGTGCCCCAGCACAGAAGACACTTGCAAGAGATTTTCCTTTTCCCTGATCGGTTTGGACACTTTTTATTCAAGCATTAGGGGGCGTTCAAGTATTACGTAACAAATTTGGGGGGAGGGGAGGGTCTTGTAAAACGTTACGAAGCGTTACAGGGGCGGGAGGGGGCGTTTGAACTACGCGTTACGTAACATGTTTTTTTTTTCTTACTAACGCGATTAAAACAGTAAAAAAAGTATTTAAGCGATTTTCCGGTACCTTACGCCACATAATTATTATTTTGACTTTTAGGTAAAAATGGTCAGTTGGTGGTTACATAACGTTTTACTAGGGGGAAGGGGGGTACAGAAAAACGTTACGGCGCGTTACATGCGTGGAGGAGGGGGTCAGAAATCTACAAACATTGCGTTACGTAACACTTGAACGCTCCCTTACTCAACAGTAGAACGAAAGTAACCGACATAGCTCACGGAATCGCTAAACTGAAGTGGCAGTGGGCAGGGCACATAGCTCGTAGAACAGATAGCCGATGGGGCAGTAAAGTTCTCAAGTGGAGACCGCGCACCGGTAAACGTAGCGTAGGAAGGCCTCCCACGCGGTGGACCGACGACCTGGTGAAGATCGCGGGAAGCCGATAGATGCGGGCAGCGCTAGACCGGTCGTCGTGGAAATCCTTGGGGGAGGCCTTTGTCCAGCAGTGGACGATTTTCGGCTGATATGATATGATTAATTGGAAACATAAAAAGAACAGTTATAATTATGGGCACCGGAAGAGACAGTAAAGGCTCAGTATTACAATATAGCGGCTTACAGTAGCGCAACAAAGAGCAACGGAAGGGTACTCGCGGGGCAGCGGGCGGCGGGGCACAGGATGGCAAACTCGACTACAGGCTAGTATGCATATTTATATTTATTCATAATATGTCAATATATTACATGTCAAATAAATTCCTCCTATCCAGAGGTGCCGGGTTCAAATCCGGACGGCCAATGTACCAATGAGTTTTTCGAAACTTACGTACATACTCACCGATTGCTTTAACGGTGAAGAAAAACATCGTGAGGAAACCTGCACACACCTGCTAAGAAACTCGAAGGGTGTGTGTGAAGTCGACCAAACCGCACTGGGCCCGCGTGGTCGACTAAGGCCCGATCGCCCTAATTCAGGGTAGGCTCGAGCCCCTCGGTGGGGACGTATATGGGCTGATATGATGAATCTACCTAAAGAGGCATATAATACATGTTTTGTATGAAAAATCTTAGCTTATCCCTCCCTAGGCAAAGTTGAGCAGTCTATGTGCCCTGTTTGGTCTGATACCTTTCTATGCAAGCATTCCCTTAGAACCAACCGAACAGTCGACCAACCCGCACTGGGCCCGCGTGGTCGACTAAGACCCGATCGCCCTAATTCAGGGTAGGCTCGAGCCCCTCAGTGGGGACGTTTAAGAGCTGAATGATGATTCCCTTAGAAACATTACAAAAGGAACCATTACCTCGATCCTCCAGCACCAGCAAGGGACAGCAGCGAGGAGCATCTCGAACAGACAGACGGGGCTCGCAACCGATTGTGTGCCCTGATAGGTTCCTTCTCCCGATCCGTCAGGGCGAGGACTGTAGAGCATTTTCTGAGACCTGCACAAAGGATAGTCAAGTTAGTGTCCACATTATGACGACTGCCCCTATATGCTTCACTGCTGCGGACTTCACGTCCCTAGCTGTGAAGGGCCGCCTGCAGGAGGCTCGAGTTTCCACACAAACGTAGTTCCGCTTTGATACAAAAACTACATGCCAGATTGAATCCAAACTTTGCAAATATATTGAGGAGACACATATCGATGTTTGTAATTAGTTTTCGATGTACTAATGTTAAACGGAAAAAAATAAGAGCAGTTTCAAACTTTCAGTACAAAACTAAATTAAGCCTTCGTTTAGTTACGTTAAAATTTATTACGATGAAAACTAATTACAAACATCGATATGTGTCTACTCAATATATTTACAAAGTTTAGATTCAATCCCGCATGTAGTTTTTGTATTAAAGCGGAACTACGTAAGTATGGAAACTCGAGACTCTTAAGCAATATGTTTTTTTTTAAATTATATTTTAATGATTACTAACACCTAGGATAAGTCATGTATCTACTTACTAACAGAATAAGGATCTTTGGTCTGAAAATAAAATGATTAATAATAATAAAAAAAATTGCCAGTAACAAAAAAAACGGCCAAGTGCGAGTCGGACTCGCGAACAAAGGGTTCCGTACCATTATCTACAAAAATCACGTTTGTTGTATGGGAGCCCCTTTAAATATTAATTTATTTTGCATACAACGGTCGTGAAATGACATTTCTCAAAACAAATGACGAAGCAAACAAAATCACGGCGAAATCAATACAAATTAATATTCTGAGAATATTTCAAGCGTCTACCTGTTGCCGTTATCAATATCGAGCAAAAACGGGCCAAAAAAAACTACGTTTATCGTATGGGGAGCCCCCCTTAAATATTTGTTTTATTTTAATTTAATTATTTACAAAGTTACACTAGAATAGGTTTTTGATAATTTTTGAGAGATTTAAACAATTATTTTGTATGTGAAGACGATTTTTGATAGAGACTCAGTAGCCAAATCTCATCAAAAACACACATGTCAATTAACAGGCCAATTTCTCGAGATATATTTTAATTTATAATCTTTATAAAAAGCTCTTACTCAATTGAAAGTACCTAGTACCCTAGAATTTTGATGATCTATGAGTCAGTGAATCAGTGAGTTAAGAAAAGCGTAAGTTTTGGGCTCTTTTATCTTGGAAACTATTCCACTTAGACTTGTCGGCGGCAGATCGTAAAATTTCGACAGATCGCTGTCTGCCTAGATGTTCCCAGGCAGTAAATGAAATGGCCGGGCGGATCTGAGTTGAGCGAGATAATACGAGTAGGTTCGTTAGGTTTGATGATGATACTGTTGAAGAGCCTCGCGAAAGGGGGCTCCTCCCACCCCTGGGTCATGGTATGCAGTTAGGTTTTGTTCGTTTAGCATGATATACCTAGATATTTCATGATGTGCCCAATTTTATGATACTGCCACGACAGACATATGAAATTTTAAATAGTAGTTGCCATTGGTAACATACCTTCATGTTAACATTCAGTTTAGTAGCTCGAACCTCAACGGAAATACATTAGTAACATTGACCTATACATTGGTAACATTGAACTTAATATAAACATTCAGTTTAGTAGCTCGAACCGCAACGGAAATACATTGGTAACATTGACCTTCATGTAAACATTCAGTTTAGTAGCTCGAACCTCAACGGAAATACATTGGTAACATTGACCTTCATGTAAACATTTAGTTTAGTAGCTCGAACCTCAACGGAAATACATTGGTAACATTGACCTTCATGTAAACATTCAGCTTAGTAGCTCGAACCTCAACGGAAATACATTGGTAACATTGACCTTCATGTAAACATTTAGTTTAGTAGCTCGAACCTCAACGGAAATACATTGGTAACATTGACCTTCATGTAAACATTCAGCTTAGTAGCTCGAACCTCAACGGAAATACATTGCTAACATTGACCTTCATGTAAACATTCAGTTTAGTAGCTCGAACCTCAACTGATATACATTGGTAACATTGACCTTTATGTAAACATTCAGTTTAGTAGCTCGAAACTCAACGGAAATACATTGGTAACATTGACCTTCATGTAAACATTCAGTTTAGTAGCTCGAACCTCAACGGAAATACATTGGTAACATTGACCTTCATGTAAACATTCAGTTTAGTAGCTCGAACCTCAACGGATATACTTTGGTAACATTGACCTTCATGTTAACATTCAGTTAAGTAGCTCGAACCTCAACGGAAATACATTGGTAACATTGAACTTAATATAAACATTAAGTTTAGTAGCTCGAACCGCAGCGGAAATACATTGGTAACATTGACCTTCATGTTAACATTCAGTTTAGTAGCTCGAACCTCAACGGAAATACATTGGTAACATTGACCTTCATGTAAACATTCAGTTTAGTAGCTCGAACCTCAACGGAAATACATTGGTAACATTGACCTTCATGTTAACATTCAGTTTAGTAGCTCGAACCTCAACGGAAATACATTGGTAACATTGACCTTCATGTAAACATTCAGTTTAGTAGCTCGAACCTCAACTGATATACATTGGTAACATTGACCTTCATGTTTACATTCAGTTTAGTAGCTCGAACCTCAAATGATATACATTGGTAACATTGACCTTCATGCAAACATTCAGTTTAGTAGTTCGAACCTCAACGGAAATACATTGGTAACTTTGACCTTCATGTTAACATTCAGTTTAGTAGCTCGAACCTCAACTGATATACATTGGTAACATTGACCTTCATGTAAACATTCAGTTTAGTAGCTCGAACCTCAACGGAAATACATTGGTAACTTTGACCTTCATGTTAACATTCAGTTTAGTAGCTCGAACCTCAACGGAAATACTTTGGTGTCGAAATGGTTCGTGTAAATGTAGGGTTGCGAGTATTTGTTCTGGCACACTATGTGTGCACACTAAGAGCGTCGGTGGTGTAATGGCAAGGGCCGCTAGATAGCTCCTGTCCGGGAGGTCGTGGTCCGATCCTACCACTTACCAATGTGTTTTCGAATTTTGATTTCATATGTATGTTTATCCGACGCTCTTTTACGGTGGAGGAAAACATCGTGAGGAAACCTACACACGCCTGCGAAGAATCTCGAAGGTTGTGTGTGAAGTAGACCAACCCGCACTGGGCCCGCGTCGTCGACTAAGGCCTGATCGCCCTAATTCAGGGCCCCTCCTCGGTGGGAACATATGAGCTGATATGATGATGATGACACTACGTGTACTTTAGATACCTTGCCAGAGGAATCATCAATGCTTTGCCCGACTGACTGAGATGGAATGCCTCGTATGCCATTAAAACAAGGTCCTAGCCCTACCATTAGTGCCTTATTATAAGTAGTGACTATAAAACTGTGATGTCGTTTTAGAGGAAAAACAATGCGGAAAATTACAGGTAGCATTTTATAAAGGGCTCTGTATTGTGTGTGACCATTTAGGGCTAACAACTAGTTATTTAAATAAACCATGAAATGAACAAGGACGCAAGCCTAAAAAGTGTAACCACAGACTTATATTTATAAGTCTGTGAGTGTAACCTTTACAGTGACAATGATAAGGCCACAAACGTACACAATGCTATAATGATATCATTATTCATTATTCAAAATAACATTACGCACTCGTTGGCCGCACTCATATTGTGTTTATTCGAAACATCTGTGAAGCTCATGCAAGGAAAACAACCATCATTGAGAATCAGAGATTGAACCGACTCTTTGCTCGTAAAGAATTATTTGTGTTGAACTTCGCACGGTTTTGTTTTGATAATCATTGCTAGTGATATGGCACAATGATTTGATGCTGCTGATCACGCATGATACACGATACTGACGCGTGATGTCACACAAAATTACCGCCTTCTCATCAGGAAGGATAGGCGTAAACTTTCCGGCCCGGCTGATTCCTTAAGGTTTAGAATTCACATCGTCTGGGGTATACGCGACATATTGGTGTCGATTTGGTAGAAAACGATTTAACTTATTTGACAGGACTAAATTAAATTTAAATCTTATGTCCTCATCTTTTCGAAACAGAACATAGTACTTAAGTCCTGTCAAATAAGTTAACTCGTGTTACATCAAATCGACAGAAATATCAGCCCTCGTTGATCCTGGTTACAAAACAGAATCTGACATCTTTCTTACCTTCAAGCAGCGGCTGAGGTTGCGCCAATACGGAGTCCCTTGACGCGGCTCTCCGCACTGGCTTCGCAGGTCTCGCTAAGGACTTAAGTCCACCACTGAGGATCAGCTCTAGGGCTCGTCTGCCACCTGGTCCTGTTCCCACCTAGTCACAAAGACAAAAAGTGGTTAAAAAAGACTACTTATCATCATAATTTTAGGAGGAAGATGTGCACTGTTTTTATAGGCCTCCCACATTGTCTTTCACTATAAGAACGATCCTGACCTGAGCCCATTGCATACAGCCAGTAGCTTCCTGCGAGCTTCACAAAATCAAGCCACCTGGTGGTGAGACATTTTTAACCGACTTTAAAAAAAAGGAGGAGGTTTCTCAATTCGACCGTATATTATATTTTTTTTATAACTTCGTCGTTTATGAACCGATTTTTGATGATTCTTTTTTTGTTGGAAAGGAGATATCCCAAGGGTGGTACCATGATAAGGAAACCAGGATATGATGATGGCCTCGAAATCCACCATCCACCATCTAGAAATCCACGGGAACCTTCAAAAATCGTAGTGGCGACTAGTGCGTTTGAAGTCCGTTTTTTTTTGTTTACTCAACACTTCGGCTTCGCGAGAGCATTAAGCGACCAGGTGGGGAGACATTTTCAACACTTCGATGATACAGATTACAATTCAACAACATGCGCTGCTAGTGCTGCTATTGTACTCTACCCGATTGCCAAATAAGAAGGGTAATGTTTTATGTTAGTATGTATTGTATTTATTTTTTTATTGTGTTTGGCTGAGCTTGTAGCCTAAACGGCTTGATGGAATTTTGTGTGCGAGGTGTCGTTACATACGTCTTGATCTCCTGAGTGACATGGGATACATTTTTACCCGATTACCAAAAAGAGAGGTAATGTTTTTTTGTAGCAGGGTCCTAATTTTTAATTTAATTGGTTTTGGTTGCGCCGGTGGTCGCAGGCGCCGGCGTCGGTGGCGTAACAGCTAGGGCCGCCGCCTCCTGTCCGGGAGGTCGTGGTTCGAATCCTGCCACGTACGTGATTTCGAATTCAGATTTCATATGTACGTTTATCCGACGTTCCTACGGTGAAGGAAAACATCGTGATGAAACCTGCATATATGCGAAGAAACTCGCAGGTTGTGTGTGAAGTCGACCAACCCGCACTGGGCCCGAGTGGTCGACTAAGGTCCGATCGCCCTAATTCAGGGTAGGCTGGAGCCCCTCGGTGGGGACGAATATGAGCTGATATGATGATGATGGTTTCAGTTGCGTTATTGTATTCCATTTTGATCATTTCAATGAATATTCGACTTCCATGTTTCACATTAATACTCGTATTTAAAAAAAAATATCTTTAGGTCCTTTTTCACGGAAAAAAAACTAGATTCCAGTTTAGCATTCTTTATCCATAACTGATATTGCGATCACCATTGTGCATTAATAATTAAAATTCAATAGATTTCATTGATTCTGTTCTCAATAGCAGTGCAGTGTCTGACCGACTCGACACAAGAATACAAAACCTTGGTAGCTCCTTCGAGCTGGACCTTTACCGGAGCTACGAGTTTCCTCAAGGGATCTATCTACTAGTTAGTGGCAAGGTGATACTATGCAGAAAGCGTGTAGTTTTGCGTCACCGGAGCAGCGGCGCAATATTCCTGTATTTATAGACAGCTTTAGATTGAAAGGTGAACCTTAGCTAATATGAGTGTTTGACCTTTAAGACCGAAACAAAAGACGAACCTCTCTCAGACAAAGACGCACAATAGTCTTGCATTTTTATAGACAGCTTAGATATTGAAAGGAGAATCTTAGCTATACGATCGAAACAAAGTAGGAACCTCTCAGACAACGTAAAGAACCAATCATATCAGCTCATATACGTCCCCACCAAGGGACCCGAGCCTACTTTGAATTAGGGCGATCGGGCCTTATTCGACCATATGAGCCCAGTTCAGGTTGGTCGACTTCACACACAACCATCGAGTTTCTTCGCAGACATGTGCAGGTTTCCTTACGATGCTTTCCTTCACCGTAAGAACGTACACGATGCGTCATAGTTTGTGGGCTGACTCCAAATGGGCACTCTTCTCCGTCACAAAAACCCCAGCGACACATATTTTCCCTAAATCAGCCAATTATTAGTACTAGAAAACTGCGATTTGGTATGGGTTTACATATTGATCACGCCGATAAAGTGGTACAATTAAATCGTGAAAAAAAAATTTTTTTAGTGTACCTATGTGTAAAGGGAGGGTGATTTTTTTTCGTTGACGTACACTATTTTGTAGGGTATCGTTGAATAGGCATTTAAAAACTGCTGAGGGTTGGCTAAAATATTTTTTCGAATTAGGGATCCGTTTGCAAAATATTAAGCTCTAAAGTGCTAATTCTTGTTATAGTTAGTCAAGTGTCCACTCCCCCCTTACCAGCTAAACCGTTATTTCAAGACATCTGAAAAAAAAATTAAATAGTAGGACATATAATCAAACGAGGAGATCCGCAGGAGAACTAACGTAACCGACATAGCTCACAGAATCGCTAAACTGAAGTGGCAGTGGGCAGGGCACATAGCTCGTAGAACAGATGGCCGATGGGGCAGTAAAGTTCTCGAGTGGCGACCGCGCACCGGAAAACGTAGCGTAGGCAGGCCTCCCACGCGGTGGACCGATGACCTGGTGAAGGTCCCGGGAAGCCGATGGATGCGGGCAGCGCAGGACCGGTCATCGTGGAAATCCTTGGGGGAGGCCTTTGTCCAGCAGTGGACGATTTGTGGCTGATATGATGATGATGATAATCAAATTAAAAGGAAAACTTTCATGGCTATGAATGCTTTTTTAGTTTAATTTTAGATTAGTTTCGACCAAATTAAGATGTGCGGATATATTTGTAAAATGTTTTCTATACAAAATGTTCTTTGCAAATATAAATTTGTTTTAAAGTTTATCTTCTTCTATAATAAAACTATAATTTAATTCATCCGCACAGTATTGTCGGTCGCATTTTTTTATTAAACAGTTTATTGTGTACAAATAAAAGTAAAACAGGCCCAAAAGAAAGTCATACAAAGGGTATTACTCATTTCTAATAAGAAATTTCATCCAGCAAAACCGGGAAAAAGTTAGTTTTAAATAAAAATAAAGAAGTATTTAATATAAGAATACAGTAGTGTAAAATTCATAATTTTTACCAGACTCAGAGGAGTCTGCCTGAAGATGGTGTTCGAAACCGGTCGCTGACAAATTATAAACGCAGTTTTATTTCTTTTATGTGGAATTAGTGTAGATACATAACAATATGTGTGATATAAAGTTCCACCAAGAACCTACAATGAAAAGTATCAACTAATTCATAATTTTTATTAATAATTTTCTTGAATACATATATAAGGCTATACATATACCTATATCGCATTGCACTGTAATCCTTTATTATTTTTTTATTAAACTGCTGTCTTGTCCATTTTGAATAGTTAAGGCGATCGAAATCTTCGTTAGACCCAAATCAACCGTCACAACTCTATAGCAGACGTCATAAACTCATAAGCCTAGTACAGAACACACTTGGCATTGACAAGTTGGCAATCTGACAACCGCCTGAATACTGATCGATCACTCACACCACATAATGACTTGAATGGTCTAGACTCCAAGCCAATGACAAACACACTGATTTATCGGTTTATGTAATGTGTTTATCGGCTGGCATTAGTTCGAGAATTAATGGCGACTTTCATATGGCAAGTGGATTGGATTAGCTCATATCACTAGCCGTCCGCCCGCGGCTACGCCCACTTTTAATTTTCCCGTGGGAAAAAGACGTTTTCATGGGGTAAAAAGTAGCCTATGTCCTATTCCAGGACCTAACCTATATGTGTGCCAAGTTTCATCCCGATCCGTCCAGTGGTTGAAGCGTGAAAGAGTAACAAACATCCATACATACATCCAAAACCAATCATACAAACTTTCACATTTATAATATTAGTAGGATGTTTGGAGGTAAGTAAAATAGGCTGCGTTAAAGCTATTGTAAATTAATTTCTGGTTGTAATAACTTTAGAAATTAATTAAATATTAAAGACCCGACTGCATAAAAATGTTTAACCCCTATTTTTTGCCCAGTTGGGTTAAACTGTATCTTAAGTCACTCACGGGATTAAGACGAATCTAACGACACCTCGGACTCAAAAATACATCAAGCTGTTTAGGCAACAGGGCGTGCCAGAGAAATATACATACATTACACTGGAAAAAACCGGATAAGTGCGAGTCGGACTCGCCCACCGAGGGTCCGTAGAAATTTGTAGATGCATATTATCCACCACTCCTCTCCTCCACCTGCATGCAACGAATCCTCAAATTCTTTGGTCACACGGTCAGGAGTGGATCAAACAGCTTGGAAAAGCATATCATCGCTGGCCGCATGGACAGAAAGAGGAGTAGAGGACGAATGCCTATGCGATGGGCCGATACGATAAAAGAAGTGACCGGGATGACACTGCAGGCTAATATACACAGAGCTCAAAATCGAGTGGCCTGGAGAGCTGTGGTGGCACGTGCGACCCACGATGGTCACGTCCCTCAGTCATGAGGATACGACTAAGAAGAAGAATTATAAATCATAACAGTGCAAACTGATAGGTACTACAATACGCCAAAGTTATTAGGTACCTACCTACATATACACATAAAAAAGGGAATTTTTTTTTCATTCTTCGTCATAAATCGAAAACTAAACATCAAAAAAACCGGCCAAGTGCGAGTTGAACTCGCATGGACAAGGTTCCGTACAATGCCAAAGTCAAATACAAAATATCAAATTTGAAATCCTCACCGTAAGACGCGAGTTAACTACTACTAGCGCTATCTAGTGGTGTTTTAGTGAACAAAACAAATATTGAGTTTTCCACTTTATTTTCAATTGATAGAATCCTTATAGGGTTTCCTATAATTTACAAGCAATTATCTATATTTTGCATTTATTTCAAAGTTTTAAATTTTTGGAAATGGACTATGTCGTTCAGGAATAATGTAGCCTTCTACTGGTGAAAGAATTTTCTAAATCGGTTCAGTAGTTCCAGAGATTAATTCCTACGAACAAACTTACAAACTTTACCTCTTTATAATATTAGTGTAGATGTAAATAATAAAAAAATAAAGAGTAATTGTACAATAAAGCATATTTGATTGATTGATTGATTGAGGGTACAAGTAACGTGATTTTTTTCTTGTAGGATGGTACGGAACCCTTCGTGTGCGAGTCCGACTCGCACTTGGCCGGTTTCAAGTTTCTATTCACGGAGCTCTTCACCGTAGAATATGCCTAGCCAGAAGTAGTAGTATGACGTCATTAACTTGATTTTATTAGTGATTGTTGTTGTTTTTTGTTCTTCTGCATTTTCAGGAAAAAATAGCATTTAGGGAGGGTTCCAATAATATAAATAGATACAAAAACACCACAAGTGGCGTTAAATGTAAAAGAAACTTTATGTTAATCTATCTTCTATCTTTCTAAATCTATATAAATATATATAAAAGAAAGTCGTGTTACTTAAACCATTTATAACTCAAGAACGGCTGGACCGATTTCTTTTTTATGTTGAGTTCGTTATTGTCAGGAGAAGTTTTAAGGGTAGGGTAGGGTAGGGTAGGGTAGTGTATGGTAGTGTAAGGTGGAACGAAATTCGCCGGGACAGCTAGTTTTTTATAAATAATTATGTTACATACTCGGATGTCGTTTTTTAATTACTTTTATCTATAGTTTCTTACTCGAATTAACTTTATTGATTCTAATATAGTTATACGTCAAGGTTTAACTGTTACGTCACAGTCGTGTTTACGTAACATAGTCCTTACATTATAGAATAAAATTGCATGATCGTTACGTAATGTATCATCTTTGTCGCCGATCGATTATAAATTATAAGCGTCGCACAATCGTAATGGGATAATTGCTTAGCTAAAGGAAAATAAATAATGCCGTTGAAAATAAGAGCCGGTTTTTATCCAATAGTTTTCGAAAAGCCTAAAAGCTATTTGGTACAAGCTTTTATTTGGAAAGAGTTTTCATATCATAAAAGCCAAATATACGGTTTCAACTTCAAAAAAGACTGTGTATCATCATCATTACAGCTCATATACGTCCCCACCGCCCTCAGGGCGATTAGGCCTTAGTCGACCACGCGGGCCCAGTGCGGGTTGGTCGACTTCACACACAACCTTCGAGTTTCTTCGCAGGCGTGTGCAGGTTTCCTCACGATGTTTTCCTTCACCGTTAAAGCAGTCGGTGGCTCAACCGGTAACTGTGTATACTCAGATTAAAAATAATTTTCGAAAAACCTAAAAACTTTTAGGTACAAAGTTTTCATATTGCATTGTCACGCGATATACATATATGCATATATGTATATGCATAAATTTTGGTTCAATCGGAAACCGGGAAGTGGGTTAAATTTTACTTGCAAGATTTCAGCCGAACAAACATACATACATTGCAAGTGATATAAAAGCTTGTAAAAATGTAGATATTGAGTTTCCTACAACAATCTTAACAAAAAGTGGGATAACGCCTGTTTGTTTCGACACGTGATAGGTCCTATCCTTCACTATAATTGAGACAGGTGCGTTTGAGACATGTCACAGCACATTTCGGCATTTTGACCAAGTGTGCCAAAGCGTGACTGTAAGCAAAGCTCCGTCGTGATTGGAACAGAGTTTCTTATACCCCAGTTTTCAAAGCGCTAACACCAAATCTTACCTTTATTTTTGATCTAAGGTTTAATACGATTCTTATGAAAATAAAAGACGATTTTGGGACCTTGATTGCACCTCCAAAGTTCATCATCGGAATCAACTTCATAATAACAAAGGATCTATTGTCACCGGGAATACGGCTTCATTTTAAATTTCAGCTCAATCAGACCCGTGGAAGTCGCTCTAAAATCAATCACAAGATTTGAACCAAACAAACATAGATACATACAAAAATTTCAAGTCAAATAAAAGCTTTTAAAAAGGATTCCTTTCGATTCGTTATAGATTTCAATTTAAAAATGTTTATTCAAAACACTCTTTCTGATGGTCATAAAATAGTAATTACACTACATTATATGTTTGTTACTAAGGCCCGTTCGCCCTAATTAAGCCCCTCGGTGGGGACGTATATGAACTTATATGATGTCAAAGTTGGTGAAAAATTTAAAAACAAACATAATGATATCATTGATTTAAAACATATAATGTCATTAGAATGTGAAAAAATCGAAACCGACGCGAAAATCACGCCGAGTGGGTTCCATTGTTACTAACAAATCCCGCCAGATTCTCTCAAAATCGAAACCGACCCGAAAATCACGCCGAGTGAGCTCCATTGTTACTGACAAATCCCGCCAGTTTCTCTAAAAAATCGAAACCGACGCGAAAATCACGCCGAGTGAGCTCCATTGTTACTAACAAATCCCGCCAGATTCTCTCAAAAATCGAGCCCGACCCGAAAATCACGCCGAGTGAGCTCCATTGTTACTAACAAATCCCGCCAGATTCTCTCAAAAATCGAAACCGACCCGGAAACACGCCGAGTGAGCTCCATTGTTACTAACAAATCCCGCCAGATTCTCTCAAAAATCGAAACCGACCCGAAAATTACGCCGAGTGAGCTCCATTGTTACTAACAAATCCCGCCAGATTCTCTCAAAAATAATTTCACAAAAATCTATTTTCAAATTTATCACCATTACACGATCGTGTACCACTTACCAGTGTCGAAACAAACGGGTAAGGAAGGAGTTTCTAGTTTCTTTTTTAACATACAAGTAAAGTTAAATCATTTGTGAAATGTGAAATATTGATTGCAAAATTCCAGAAGATACATACAAGTGAAGTTAAATACAAGCTTATAAAAAATAATTAAAAAGACAAACCTTAAACCGTATCTGTTTACTGAATCTCGACCGTCCAAAGAGGCCGTTTCCTTAATTAACGACCCTTTCATCTCTCAGACAGAGTTATGACGCAGCGTCTAAAGTCGATTAATACCTAAGCTTTTGTAGGGCTTTGTTCATGGTACAAGTATGGTACTAGTATCTCATCTTAGACGGTACCAAGAAATGAATTTCATATTTTAAAGATACTGCTTTGGAAGATAGTACCTAGTGTAGCGAAAAAAAAAACCTGCTATGGCTTAGCTACATAATACGTATTTTAAATCATTTTATTTTCGCTACATTTATGGCGCCATAAATGTAGCGAAAATAAAATAAATTAAATAAAAATCACCGACCATCCCTTTTTCATCTTCCTATCAAAATATGACAGAATCCGCTTTCGAAATTTATCTCGCATTATTTCGTCACAAAATAAACAAACAAACAAATAGGCAAACGCACTCAAATTTTTAATAATAAAAAAACCAAAAAACTTTTGGTTCGATTTCCTGCTAGACGGATAAATCCTTTTTATCTTCCCATCAAAATATGACAGATTCCGCTTTTAAAATTTATCTCGCATTTTTTCGTCACAAACAAAAACTTTTTGGTTCGATTTCCTGCTAGACGGATAAATGCGAGATAAATTTTAAAAGCGGAATCTGTCATATTTTGATGGGAAGATGAAAAAGGGATGGTCGGTGATTTTTATTTAATTTTCGCTACACTAACAGCTTTAGGATTAATTTTCGCTTGTTTTGCATGCTTAATCTACGGACAGCGGAAAAGTCATCGCCCTCTTAACTTCCTTTGGTAGACCATCGTACAGTAAGATAGTCCAATAATTTTAAGATCTCTTCAGAGATTTTTAAAGTGAATATTTCTTTAGGCGCGTTGGGCATTTCTTGAGATGGGAAAAAACCATTGAACTGGCGACACCGCTACCGACACCTTATCAGGAACACTCGCAGGGTCAAAACTTTTCAACCTAGTCGTTCGCCTGGAACACTCGGAGGGTCAAAACTTATAAAACTGTAAAAAGTTTTCACTTCTACCGGCACTCTCGGAGTGTTTTTTTTTTCACAAATTAATATACAAAACACTAAAATGGCAATAGTTCAGCTAAACAACCAACATTTCTATCCGGCGAACACGAGCAGGCAACGAGCCAAAATTTTAACGGTTGCGGAAACAATAAACCATTCGATGTCCACTGAAAGATATGTCAACTTTTCACGATATTGGAGCTTTTATAACTACTCAGTATTGTTAGCTTAATGGCTCCTCTACACGATGGGCCAGCATGTGGACGGCGGCGTAGTCACAAAACAGATAGGTACAGAACTCAATCTTCATACAAAGTGCGCTCGAGCAACGCACACATATACACCGCTCACGGACACGATATCTCGGACCATTGGGACCAGTGCGAGCGCGAGTGTCGTCTGCTTGAGACTTTTTGTGCAAAATGGAGCAACAAAAAAAGTTATTATAATTACTGATTAGTGGACGGTTGTTTAAATTCAACATTTAACCACAGATGAGATACTCGTTATTTATTAACCTGTGAATTGTCGTTTCTTAAGCTACCAGTTGTTTCAGAGAGGTAAGTAGGTAAGTAGTTTGCGTGTTTTTCGATGGTTCGTTTTAAGGCCTTAAGATGGGTCAAATGAAAATATTCAATTCAAATTATTGAAAGGCTGTGTACTATCGCCATGGGAAAAAAATATTTTTAATTTACTTTCTTTTATTAGAGACAAACAGACATTTACAGACGTAAAACTAACAACATTGTAATATTTTTACAATTTATATTAGGTATTTCTTGTAATATAAACTGTGTAAGCCTTGTGTCCAATAATCTAACAAAGAAGATGTAAATGTAAATTAATTGCATTTTATTGTGTTAAAAAAACGTTATCCAATTATAATAACAACTGCGAAAAAATTATGTCGATGTCTTGTAAAGTTATTTTTTAATGTCTTGTAAAGTTATTTTTTACCCAACTAACGGCGAAGCCAAAAGGAAGGGTTATGGTTTTAGCTGTCTATCTGTGTGTATGTTTGTATTTACGTATGGATTATAAAAAAATACGCTCATCTTCCTCATTGCCCCACTGATGAGAACCTACAAGTTTGAATATCTTGGACGCTGGATAACTACGGACTTACTACAATCAAGACATCGAAAGGGAAAGGAGAGCGTTGTCCGTCAGGGCGAATATGTTGGCTCGCAGATTTGCTCGATGTTCCAATTAAGTGAAAATTACTCTCTTTAGAGCTTACTGTACATGTTTTTACACGATCAGTCTGTGGGCAGACTATACGCATAGGGTTTACAACGCTCTCCAGGTCCAATATAACAACGCGTACAGAGCGTTGTTGGGGCTGCCGCGCTCTTGTAGCGCCTCAGGCATGTTTGCGCAAGCTTGCGTCGATCGCTTTTACGCAACGATGCGAAAAAGATGCGCGTCGCTAGTACGCAGAGTGTGTCCATCTTCAATAGCGTCCTGACTATGATAGCAGAAGCAGATAGACTAGACGGTGTCTACGTGAATCATTGTTGTAAGGTTCACGTTGTACCAGACATAAATAACACGTTAAACTTTACTACCATCGCAACAACTTAGTACATCTTTGCATTATTATTTTTGGTTTTTGTTAATTTGCTAATAAAGAACTACACCGATTTTGATAAAATTTATATGGGACCACAAAAAAAAAGAATTATAAAAATCGATTCACTCAGTCAAAAGTTCTGATGTAACACACATTAAAAAAAACATACAGTCGAATTGAGAACCTCCTCCTTTTTGGAAATCGTTTGAAAAGGTAAACCCTAATAACCGAGTCAAACATTTTTTTTTCTTTTTATATTTAGTGTCGGCCTTTGTCCAGCAGTGGACGTGAATCGGCTGATAGGATGATGACGATGATAGTAACTTTGTAATATGGAATCTGTCATTTTTTTGTAACTAAAATTGTTTCTTTATATGAGTTGACATGATGTAATGTGACTTGAAATAAATGATTTGATTTGATTTGAAAGTAGTAGGTACTTGTAAATTAAAATTTTTCATGCGTGACACAAACTCAACCCTCTGCACTGAAAAATGCCAAGATCTTTCTTTTAGTACTAGGTGAAATTTATACGTATTTAGCTTCAGAGATTTTTGTTTCCGCGGTGCCATAGAGTAAGGACTATTATGGCGGAGCATAAATTTTGATGATGATGATAAATTTTTACATGGGGACAAAATAAGTGACAACGTTAAAACCGTTAAGAACAACCCACTTCAATCACAAAATTGCTGTGTTTAACCGACAACGTGTTTTTCCAGTGATTGGTACCCACACACTTAAGAGTCCATACCATGGAAACTACTGAACCGATTTTAATGTAACCTACACTGTTCCCTAAGTTGAAATATACTATACTTGAAATATACTTATTGCAATAAATAGTAATAAATTAAATTAAGTAAAAATAGAAATAACATTTTGATCTCTAGTACCTGATAAATACATGGACAAACATACATACAAACATACACTTATGAAATTTGGCACACCCGTTTATAAGCTCACATTTACGAAAATTGTGCAATTCCAACAATATTACATATAAGCTGTAACAATATTAGCTGAAACTATTTTAACTGGTGCTTCTACCCATGAAACTGAACAACTTTTCCCGTAGAACCCATAATCAAATCGCAAAAAAATATATTTGGCACTCCCATACTAACTCGATCAGCTGATCAGCCAACGTAGTATGGGAAGTTCAAATTTTTTTTTGAGATTTGACTATGGGTTTCATTGGGAAAGTTGTTCCGTTTCATGGGTAGAAGCACCAGTTAAAATAGTTTCAGCAAATTTTGTTAGACCTTATCTATACGTGTCGAATTGCATACCTCCTTTTTTGAAGTCGGTAAAAAATAAACTGGAAATCTTATAAGAGGCTGCCCATAAAATGAGATGTTTGCAAGCAAATGTACATTTTATTTGACAATAAGCGGGGCTCTACCGAATCGTTTTCAGGATTCCATACCAGAGACCCTATTGTTAAGCCTATCCTGTCCGACAGCCTGTCCGTATGTTAGTCTGTCAGTCCGACATTCAAAAGGTGTATTTTTGGAACCGTAATAAATATAGCTGTTTGAAATTTCCACAGAATAATATATGTTTTGTGTGGTGATTTACCAACAAATAAAAAAAATGAAAAATTAAGAGAGGTTCCCCATACAAGAAACGTGTTTTTGACAGAGATATGCTATAATAAGGGGAGGTAGATAGGTTACACGTGTCAAAAAAGTGAAGCAAATATAAAGATGCCAATTGGCATCTCTTTTCTTAGTAACATTCGGTGCAACGGAAGCGAACTACCTATAGTATTGTGTGGGTAAATGGGTTCGATTTTCAAATGTGGTTTGTTAGTGCATAACCCATCTATGGTAACAAATCTCTGGTTTTTGATGGATTTTTTTATTTTTGCTCTATCGTAAAAACAGTAAAACATACAAGCGTGAATTTTGGTGTGACAATAGTTCTGGATCTGCAGTAAAACAACAAATAATAAAAACCGGCCAGGTGTGTTCCGCACTCGCGCTATAGAGTAGGAACTGAATGAAAAAAAAAAAAAATCGAGCGAGACCTACAGTACTCGCATATGATGTGTAACATGTGACAAAATACTTTAGGTTAGTTAGATTTGATGACGATATTGTACCTGGGTGGCGGATCAGACAGTAACGAAAAAAAACCGACCAAGTGCGAGTCGGACTCTCGTAAAGTAGAATTCCGCGCTTTCGCGACTTCCTGTTACACATTTCCGTCCCATGTTACACATTTCCGTCCCATTTCACGAAATCACTCCCACAGATTGCAGGAAAGCGAGAGCAAAGATGTTACACATCAAAAAATATTTCTGTCGCTCGCATTGATGTTTTATGCTTGTAATGAATAGGTATCATTGTTATACTTGTGTGGACAGGTGGGGTGGTGCCAGAACCTGTGGAAACAGAAACCTCCATGCGCTCCGACACGCACTTGACCGGGGTGGTACGAAAACCTCCATGCGCTCCGACACGCACTTGGCCGGGGTGGTACGAAAACCTCCATGCGCTCCGACACGCACTTGGCCGGTTTTTAAACGATTTTCGTGCATTTTTAAACATTAAAGTTTTTTAAACATTTACGTGATCTGTGACAACAATCAATCAGTCGAAACTTTTTTTGACGAATTGTATGAAAATTAATTATATTATTTTGCGACTCACCAAATTCAGTGCACTATCGGACATGGTCGATGCACAATTGAAAGGAAACAACAATGCAACACAAAGTAACTATTTAGTAATCTGTGACACAACATAATGCCAAAAATAGGATTCGACGTATGACGCACGACGCTGAAGCTAAATAAGATCCATAAATATTTAATTACTACACGTATCAACTGCATTCATTAAATTAAAAATTGATTAGATTGAGTGAATGAATGCTTTAATTTTTTTTATTAACCTCCTACGCAAAAAGATGGGTGTTATAAGTTTAAACTCAAACTCAAATTATACAAAATTTAATTAACAACTAAGAGACGTACAATTTAGGCGGTCTAATCGCTAAAGGCGATTTAGACCAGAAAACCCAGTGCTCGGAGAAAAAGCAAGGAGACAGAGTATGCGTATGTGTGTACGTAGATCTGTCTGTGGAATCGTCGCGCGGATTGTGATTTTTTTAGGGTTCCGTAGTCAAAAAGGAACCCTGTCTTTCCGTCTGCCCGTGGCTTAGCTTGGAGACTATTAGTACTAGAAAGCAGTAATTTGACATGGGTACACGTTTTAATCACGCCGACCAAAGTAGTACGATCTTGAAAAATGAAAAATTTTTAGGGTACCTCCCCTACGCGTATAGAGGGGTTGAATTTTTTTTTCGTTGACGTAAATATACGAACCCACTATTTTAGGTTTCATCTGAAAAAAAAAAGTAGGACAATAATCAATTTAAAAGGAAAACTATCACGGCTAAGTAGGCTTTCTGAGTTTAGGAGTAACAGTCGACCAATTTCAAATGTGCAGTTGGATTTGTAAAAAGTTTACAGAATTTTCATACAAAATATTCAATTACCAACTGCAAATACAACACGTGTTTTTTTTTTATTCGCAATTGGTAAACCCTTGACAACATCTCACCTGGTGGTAAGTGACGATATTGCCGAAGATGGAAGCGGGCTTGCCAAGATTCCCCAACGCAATGGGGAACTGGCTATCTTATCTTCATGCCGGAACACACCAATGATATCAACATTGATATTTGACGGCAAGACTTAGATAAGATGGTTGTAGCTAGCCAGGCGGGCTTAGAAAATGCCCTACCACCAACCAAACCGAGTCTTACAATTGACCCCGCCGGGAATCGAACCCGCGACCTCCTGTGTAAAGCCAGTGAACTTTGGCTCTGAGCTACGGAGGCGGTTAGAAACTTTGCGAGATTCCGACTCGCACTTGGTCGGTTTTTTGTTTCAAATGTGACTTGATCGAGGGTATTTTTCGTTATGACTTATGTATGAATCAGAAATATATATTGGAACTGGTTTTTCCTCTGTGTCTGGGTGTTTAATACCTGTATACAGGGTGTAACAAAATTGCCGTAGGTTCAGTTAACTGGGGCTTCTACTCAATATACTGAACAACTTTTGACTGAACAACTCAATATACTAAACAACTCTTGTTCTACGACTTTGCTACAATCGCAATTTTTTTAACTTCATAGAAATCTATCAGCTAAGAGTATGTAGGGCCAATTTTTCTGAGAATTAACTATGGGTTCCTTGGGTAAAGCTGTTCAGTATGATAAGTAGAACCCCCCGTTAACGGGTCCTACACCATTTTTTTTACACGCTGTATATGTATTTAGCTATGTATTCAAACGTATATAAGTATGTATATCTGTCTCGTCTAGTTGCCATACCAGGGGTTATAAGTTTGGATACGAATTTCTGTAAGGCCTCTTAAAACATTTCCAAATAATTTCATGATTCCAATGAGAGTTATAAAAATACTTAGGATATGAGTATTAAGATGGATCAGTATTAATTTCGAAACTACCTAGGAAATATTTAACCCATAAATCTACAACAAATTAGTAAGTGTAAAATTAAGTAAGTACATAACTCATCATCATCATCGTATCAGCCGAAAAACGTCCACTGCTAGACAAAGGCCTCCCCCAAGGCTTTCTACGACGACGGGTCCTGCGCTTCCCGCATTCATCGACTTCCCGCGATCTTCACCAGGCCGTCGGTCCACCGCGTGGGAGGCCTGCCTACGCTACGTTTTCCGGTGTTTTACTGTCCCAACGGCCATCAGCTGTTCTACGAGATATGTGCCCTGCCCACTGCCACTTCAGTTTAGCGATTCTGTGAGCTATGTCGGTTACTTACTATCTCCTCGTTTCTGATTCGATCACGCAGAGAAACTCCGAGCATAGTACGCTCCATTGCCCTTTGGGTGACCTTGAGGCCCATAGTAAGCGACCATGTCGCAGTTCCTTAAGTCATCAATGGCAACACACACCACACTGGTCAAAGACCTTAGTCTTGAGAAGTACATAACTAAATTTAAATTAAAAAATATTCCGGTCATCAGTTCCATGAATTTGACACCTGTCATTCGAATCATCATACGATTTACCTGGATTTAGTGAACGATTAGCCATTATCCTATTCTGCTTCTGAAAATTCATATGTTGTGTTACATTATTTCATTTACATAAAAATCTACTTTATTACACAAAGAATAATGGCGAAATTACATAAATCTTGGGTCTCCTACTTATTATGCTTACCCACGGGAAAATAAAAAGCTTGCATTTAGTAGGTATTAGATAGATATAGAAAAAAATAATCGCAGACTATTTCTATAACTCGGGGTTAAAGAGACCACAAGTACTTAATGGTACAATGGTATTTTTTTTTCTTATTTGGACTACTTTTAAAATACGGGATTAGTAGACAATTTAAGTGCAGTGACAATAGAACTTAGCATAGACCATGAAGTATCCCCTTGTCTCTTGACTATAAACTTATTAAAAATTAAGTAGTTCATCTTTGATCGTTTTTAGGGTTCCGTACCCAAAGGGTAAAAACGGGACCCCATTACTAAGACTTCGCTGTCCGTCTGTCACCAGGCTGTATTTCCTCAACCGTGATACCTAGACAGTTGAAATTTGTACAGATGATGTATTTCTGTTGCCGCTATAACAACAAATACAAAAAAAAAGTTAAAAAATGAAGGGTTTTCATACAAAAAATCGTGTTTTTTTAACATGAAAAAACTAGCGCCATCTAGTATGATGGTACGGAACCCGATGTGTGCGGTTATGACTCGCACTTGGCCGGTTTTTAATCATTGACAACATTAAGTTTAACAATATTTATTTAATTACTCCCAACAGTTAGGGAAATAGAAAAAAACCCAAAAATCCTAGCTTTGTTACTCTAGTTAAACTTTTTTTAAATTAAGTTACCTTTGATAGTTTTCAAACAATGTTTAGCAGAATTTGTTTAATTACTCCGAGCAGCTAGAGAAATGAAACAATCACGGAATTACTAGTTAGTTGTTGTAAAAAAAACTGGCATAAGTCTGCCATCCGTGGAAATCTAATTAGATGGGTACCCACTTTGCGTTCTTCTTTATTAATACGATCGAGTTAGAGGTTAAGACGTAACTTTGTTTGTCTGTAAAGATATCAAGGTTGTGGAACAGTGAGTCAGCGGCCGGTCTGATTAGATTAATTTTAACCTCTCGGTGCCAGATGCTATCAATCAACAACATGAGGATTGTAAACTATTTAGTACTAAGCATACAATCTATTATAAAAGATAAGAAGAGTATATAGAAGCGGGCGTTGAAAATTTAAATATTATTGCATACAATAAGGTATATGTTGTCAAATTGCTCCCGCCCGCAACACTGAGTTGACTGACCTCGTCCAGCTGTATAAATTTCATTCGGGTCATAATAGGCGTTGGAAAAAAAATCAAGATGTTTTTTTTATTAATTTACTATTTTAAAAAACAAAACACATAATAGGCGTTGAAAAAAAAAATAAGATTTTTTTTTTATTAACATACTATTTTAAAAAACAAATAAGAAACGTCTCACAGGCTCAAATACAATGAAAATCCAGCCAAGTGCGAGTTACATTCGCACACTGAGGGTTCCGTACCTAAATATGTTTTGGTAATACGAAACCTTACAATATTGCCCTAATCCAAATTTTACCCAAATCTGTCCACTAGTACGGGAACTAAGGCACCGGACGGACGCACTAACACACACACACGCACATACATGCATATTTTTATAGACCCTATTTATATCAGCTCATATGCGTCCCCACCGAGGGGCTCGAGCCTACCCTGAATTAGGGCAATCGGACCTTAGTCGACCACGCGGGCCCAGTGCGGGTTGGTCGACTTCACACACAACCTTTACAGTTTCTTCGCAGGTGTGTGCAGGTTTCCTCACGATGTTTTCCTTCACCTTTAAAGCAATCGGTGAGTATATGTACGTACGTAAGACTCTATTAGTGTAAGCTAATCGATCCCCATTAAGGCCAAGTGGTACTTAAAATTTTGTCTTTGTCATTTTCTTTACGTTTAAAGAGGGAAGAAAATAACCACACTTTTGCACTTTTTCGATGTTTTCGTTTTTATTTTCATAATATTTATCTAAATATATGTATATAAAAATGAATTGCTGTTCGTTAGTCTCGCTAAAACTCGAGAACGGCTGGACCGAGTTGGCTAATTTTGGTATTGAATTATTTGTGGAAGTCCAGAGAAGGTTCAAAAGGTGAATAAAGATGAAAACGCTCGGAATTAAATAAAAAAAAATATCAAAAAATAAAATATCAGTCAAAAAATACTTGGTTTTAAGGTAGGGTAGTGTAGTGTAGTTAGGGTAGGGTAGGGTAGTGTAGTATAGGGTAGGGTAGGGTTGGGTAGTGTAGTGTAGTGTAGGGTAGGGTAGGGTTGGGTAGTGTAGGGTAGGGTAGGGTTGGGTAGTGTAGTGTAGTGTAGTAAAGGGTAGTGTAGGGTAGGGTAGTGTAGTGTAAGGTAGGGTAGGGTAGGGTTGGGTATTGTATTGTAGTGTATGTAGGGTAGGGTAGTTTAGTGTAGGGTAGGGTAGTGTAGTGTGGGGTAGTGTAGGGTAGGGTAGGGTAATGTAGTGTAGGTTAGGGTAGTGAAGTGTAGTGTAAGGTGGAACGAAGTTCGCCGGGACAGCTAGTCTTAAATAAAAATCCAATCGATGTAATCCCTTCAGTCACTTTATTTTAGCATATAAATCATATTATCAAATTACTTATTTTAAGAATAAAACCGAAAATAGACGATAAAATGGCTCGAAAAGAGGCACCTTTGCGAAATTATTCTATCGAGCCAACTTTATTAAATTGTGTTTCCATTCGATATAGTCCCTCGTAACTATTCTTAATAATACCAATATGTTTTCCTAGATTTTAAATTTACTGTTAACTACTTCAAAAATGAAATCTAAAAACCTGTTTAAGTGGATTTTAGGTACAACTGCGCCTAAAATTTCAACTTGTATATTTTATACCATCACAATACCATCTGCACTCCTTCGTCATTCGCTAACGCTCACTGGACGCTCGCTCCTCAGTCGGACAGAAGTAAAAAGAAGTACTTCTACTACTTACAGACCTAAAAAGGTACATTATATTATGTACTAGCTGTTTCCCGCGGCTTCACCCGCGTGGACAACGGTTCTATGACTTTTCGAGGGTGCGCAGGGGAAAAAAGTAGTCTATGTGTTAATCCAGGTTCTAATCTGTCTACCTACCAAATTTCAGCCAGATCCGTTCAGTAGTTTTTTTGTGAAGAAGTAAGAAACATACACAATCACAAAGTTTCGCCTTTATAATATTAGTGTGATGATGAGCATCATCATCATCATCATATCAGCCAAAAATCGTCCACTTCTGGACAAAGGCCTATCGTCCACTTCTGGACAAAGGCCTCCCCCAAGGATTTTCACGACGACCGATCCTGCGCTGCCCGCATCCATCGGCTTCCCGCGATCTTCACCAGGTCTTCGGTCCACGGTCATGATGAGCATAACTATTATGTATTCTGTGGTATGAGTTATAGTTTTAAACGTGAGGCGATAGAATAATTTTGATCTAATAATGTAAACTAATGATTTTAGAAACCGTTTAGCAAAAGTTGGTGGGTGGCTTTTCACACGTACAGGAATCTTTTTTAATAAAACTGAAAAAGTATTAAATACGTTAACAGTCCAGTGTACCGTATGTGGTACACGGGGAGTGGTTCCGCCGAGCTCATGTACCCTATGAGGCACAAGCACCCTGTGTTACTCTACGGGCTCACACACACACATATGGACATATTGAATGAAAACACGTGAACGACAATAAAATTAAACTAAGCCTAGCTATTTTTCTGACCGACAACCTATCCAAAATTGGTCCAAATCGGTTAACATTTAAGAGGTAAAAATCGTTAACGCCATTTGTATGAAAAGTCGCAGCTTCACAATATCCTCTTAACGTGTTAAGACAATCATGATTGGACTCTAACAATGCGTTTGGTTGGCATTGCGGATTGATCGACAAGATCAATAAATCGATAATACAATCGATGAGCACTCAATGTCAGACAATTGGAAGGATAATCGAAGATAAATTATACTGTGAATAATTGTTAAGGCTGTTCGATTAGCACACTAGCGCCGCCAATCATCATTACAGCTCATATACGTCCCCACCGAGGGGCTCCAGCCTACCCTGAATCAGGGCGATTAGGCCTTAGTCGACCACGCGGGCCCAGTGCGGGTTGGTCGACTTCACACACAACCTTCGAGTTTCTTCGCAGGCGTGTGTAGGTTTCCTCACGATGTTTTCCTTCACCGTTAAAACAATCGGTAAGTATGTACGTAAGTTTTTTTTTTGAAAAACTCATTGGTACATTGGCCGTCCAGATTTGAACCCGGTACCTCTGGTTAGATGGACCGAGTCGTTACCGGTTGAGCCACCGACGCTTTTTAATAAATATATAATTTACTCATTCATCGAAGCCATTGAGTATTTTGCGCACACGCAGGGATACTAGGTGTTTTTTTAATTATTGTTTTATACCTTTATCTATTAGCAACAAGTTATGTTTGTCGACATTGTCAAAAGTGGCCACTTTTAGCAGTTCTGCAAAAAAAAACTAGATGCTAATATGTACAGTTATTAAATAACAATTAAACAATAGATGTTGCCCCCCTATCTGCGCAAAATGCTCAATGATTTTGATTAAAGTCCATAAGAGTAATTGATTTAATTCTTCTCATTTGTGCATTCGGGAACGTCTACTGTTTTGTTAAAAACCCATTAACGTCCCCAAAGGTGGGGCACTAGTCTCTTCCAAACTGTGGGACAGTTAGGCCATACTACACACACGGGGGCCAACTCCGGGTTGGTGGAGTTTGTAGGGTTTGTGGCGAAACCCATTGTCAGAAGTTTTTTTAAGCCGCCTATAAAGCATTTGACACAGCTTAAAGGCTGCCATCTAATAGCAAATTGCACCAACGGCTTAACGTGCCTAGTGAAGCTACTAATAATCAAACATATCCGGGTAATTTAACCCATTTGAAGCCAATTTCTGTCTGTAGGTCTGTACATGTCATCTCTGTTCCCAAACGAATAGACCGATTTCAATGCGGTTTTCTTATTTAAAAGCTAGATTAACCAAAATGGTTCTTATCCGTGTATGATAGAAATCCATTTAGCTAATCGTTTGTTATGTTGTATTGTGGTGTATGTCAAATAATTGTGTGAATCTGAATCTTAAAATGAAATAATGTACACCTAGTCAGATTTTACATGCAATAAAAAATCAAAATGGCTGAATACAAAATGGCCGCCGAAAGGAAAGTTGCTCCGATTTGGCTGAAATTTGGTCGATGCTCGGCGTTTTTACCTGCGCTAAAAGGAGGGTTATGTTTTTCGTGTGTACGTATATATGTATATTTATTTATTTCTTTGGCACGCTCCGTAGCCTATACGGCTAGATGGATTTCGGAGTGCGAGATGTCGTTAGATTCGTCTTGATCCCGTGAGTGACATAGGATACATTTTTATCCGACAGGGCCAAAAATAGAGGTTAAGTTTTTATGCAGTCGGGTTTTTAATTAATTCGTGTAGTTATTGATTACACTTATTATCAAACCCTTACCCTAACACGGCGTTCAGTTGGCATAGCACAGGAGATTGATCGATCGATCGAAACTGTCGATTCTTCAATCAATGCGCCCATGCAATCGGTGACGACGTTGCAAAGTATAAATCCGAGTCCCGATTCAACACTTGTTAAACTTTGATTGTTGAGTACCTGTAGACTAGGAGGTCATGACAAATCTGGTGACGATAGTGGAAATGGACAAACATAGGCTGAGAGGATAAATGGCAACCCTTTACTGTTAAATATGTCGGTCTGCCTGCACAAAGTGGTTGCGTTATGTACTTATAGCGCCTAAAAAAACTAATTATCGTGACCAAAAAAAAGTAGAAATTCTGGACCAGCCCTCCACCTCGCTGCCGGATACCCAAAGCAGGAATTTGAGATCCGCCATTTCCAACTTTGGGACTCCAGCAGGGGGGTGGGATCCTGGTCCAGAACTCTCGCTATTTCTATTACTTACTGGCGTTGCTCCATAACGCAACCGAATATTTGATGAGTTTTTGCATAATTGTCATGAGTACAACTAGTACTTTCATTTTATATCTTACTCATCCATTTCCTTTATCGTTTTGTCACGATCGTTAGTTTTTCAGGCGCTATAAGTACATATAACGCAACCACTTTGCGCAGGCAAACCGACATATTTAAAATCAGAGGGTTGCCATTTATTCTGTTAACCTAAGTTTATCCGTTTCCGTTATCGTTACCAAATTTGTCGTTAGCTCCCAGTATACTGTTGGTCATGGAATTTTTCGGAGGCTGCTTCTGCTTATGGCATGGAACTTAGGAGTTTTACTCTATGTTATCGGAAACGGAAACATTGGGCAAAAAAAAATGTACGTAGTACCTACCTACTATGCAAATCAGCGAGAGATGGTTTTTGAATTTGTGTGAGTGTATACCGATGGTGTGAAGCGGATTCCGTCATGTGGCGCGCTTAATAGTTTCATCATCATCATATCAGCCGTAAGACGTCCACTGCTAGAAAACCGCCTCCTTTAAGGATTTCCACAACGACCGGATCTACGCTGCCCGCAGCCAGTGGCTTCCCGAAACCTTCAGCAGAACGTTCGACCATCAAGTGATAGGCCTACACCTACGCTTCTTCTTCTGGTGCACGGTCACCTCTCGAGAACATTACTGTCCCAACGGCCATATGCTCTACGAGCTATGTGCGCCACCCAGATCCACTTACGAGGATTGTGAAGCTGCGACTTTTCATACTGACGGCGTAAACGATTTTCACCTCTTAAATGTTAACCGATCTGGACCAATTTTTGATAGGTTGTCAGTCAGGACAAAAGCTAGGCTTATACGTTTTTTTTTTTCGATAAGTTTATAAGTTTAATTTAGCTGTCGTTCACGTGTTTTCGTAAAAAAATAATTTCGCCCATTTTTTGTTTATTTATAATCAGTAATTAAAAAACGAAACGTATAAGCCTAGCTTTTGTTCTGACCGACAACCTATCAAAAATTGGTTCAGATCGGTTAACATTTAAGAGGTGAAAATAGTTTACGCCGTCAGTATGAAAAGTCGCAGCTTCACAATCCTCTTAAGTTGAGTAATTCTGTGAGTTATGTCTGTTAAATTGGTTTTCCTCAGCTAACTCCATTGACAGGAAGAATCGCTTTGAGCGATAAGACCGCCCAAATTGTACCACTATTATAGTACCAACATAAATTTCTGTTTTTTTATATTGTGTTTGTTTTTTTATTAAGTTTTTGTAATGTGTTTATTTTTTTTAACTTTTTTTTTTTTTAATTAAAAATTTGAATGCGTTTGACTGCAACTCACCTGATGGTAAGTGATGATGCATTCGAGGATGGTACACGCAAACTCAAATATTTTTTTGTGGAATAAAGAGTCTTGTCTTATTTTATACATCTTCCTTTGGATGACCTTGACCCTTCTTGTGAGGCCCCTATTAAGCGATGATGTTAGCTGTATGTCATCACTGGCAACACACACTGGTCAAAGACCTTAAAGGCTTAGCACGCATAGCGAATTTTATTCCCGCTATTTTTTTTCTGACGTTTTATAATTCGCGTATTGAATCATAACTAACACGCACGGCGAATAAAATTCCTCGCGATTTTTGTCTGTTTCTACTCAGTTCTCCCAAAGAGTTCTCCTATTTGCTGATAAATTTCTTCCCACATCATCATCATCATATCAGCTTATATACGTCCCCACTGAGGGGCTCGAGCCTACTGTGAATTAGGGCGATCGGGCATTAGTCGACCACGCGGACCCAGTGCAGGTTGGTCGACTTCACACACAACCTACGAGATTCTTCGCAGGTGTGTGCGTGCAGGTTTCCTCACTATGTTTTCCTTCACCGTTAAAGCAATCGGTTTTAACGTAACGTAAGTTTCGAAAAACTCATTGGTACATTGGCCGTCCGGATTTGAACCCGGCACCTCTGGTTAGGAGGACCGAGTCGTTACCGATTGAGCCACCACGCTTCAACGCTTTCTTCCCACAATCGTTTCTTAATTATTATTATTATTATATAAGCTTATATACGTCCCCACCGAGGGCCTCGAGCCTACTCTGAATCAGGGCGATTAGGCCTTAGTCGACCACGCGGGCCCAGTGCGGGTTGGTCCACTTCACACACAACCTTCGAGTTTCTTCGCAGGCGTGTGCAGGTTTCCTCACGATTAATTAATTATTGTCAACATATTGCGCATCAAATTTATCCCACCACAGGGGAGGTCTCCTATGCATGGTCGTTATTAACTGTCCTACGTCAATATCATTTTCTGGCAATATCGATGCCGACGCAGGAGACGCAGAGCGCGATATCTTTCTCTCAGTAGTGGCACGCGACCACACCCTGGACACTTCATACAACGGGCCAGATATAACTTTTTAAAAATCGAATGACGGAACACACAAAATGGCGGCGCAATCCTATACGTTCGACAACCAATCTGAATCAATATGTGAGACGAGGGGGTGAGGTCACAATCTAGAGAGCGGCAGGGAGTGTCCATACTGTATGTTAGTACTAATATAAATAATAATAAATAAATAAATATTCTGGGACATATCACACATGGTCATCTGGCCCCAAAGTAGGATTCCCTGTGTTATGGGAACCAGAGACTGATATACATACTTATATACGTTTATTATATCAGCTCATATACGTCCTCACCGAGGGGCTCGAGCCTACCATGAAACAGGGCGATTAGGCCTTAGTCGAGCACGCGGGCCCAGTGCGGGTTGGTCGACTTCATACACAACCTTCGAGTTTCTTCGCAGGCGTGTTGTGCAGGTTTCCTCACGATGTTTTCCTTCACCGTTAAAGCAATCGGTAAGTATATGTACGTAAGTTTTTGGAAAAACTCATTGGTACATTGGCCGTCCAGATTTGAACCCGGTACCTCTGGTTAGATGGACCGAGTCGTTACCGGTTGAGCTACCGAAGCTTTTTATATACGAATATGTATGTATTTATATACGTTTAAATACATACATATATAGATATTTAACACCCAGACACAGAGCAAACAAATCTGCTCATCACACAAATGTTTGCCCTGGGTGGGGATCGAACCCACAACTCTCGGATCAGTAGTCAAGAGCATTAACCACTGAGCCACCGAGTCAGTCAATATATATACTTTGACGCGACTGAGCGGTAACTCGCCCCCGTGCGCCGCGAATTTTTTTCGCAGTGCCAAGTAACTAGTGTCTCATCTGTGGCAGTACGGTCAGAGGTCATTTTATTTTACATATTATTTATTTATTTATTAATCGAAAAAAAATGAGTAGGTACATAGGTAAACATTTGACCCACAAAACTGAATGATCAGTTTGCCTGTGGGATCGACAGTCTCACAATTATATATTACATATAAGATATTATCACAGATAAGACGTAACTGTGGTAACTAGATTCTCCATAGTCCGCAAAATATTCGCGCGAATTTAAATCGTGCCGCCGCGCGGTGAATTCTGTGGCAAACAAAACACTGATTTGGTTGTGGATTTATTTTGCAGCTTCATTCATACTATTTCCATGTCACAGAATTTTACGGAAAAAAACGCGCGGTGAAAAACCGCAATGCGTGCTAAGCCTAAGTAGTCCCGTACTCACTGCATTTGACCCATTGTTGTTCCCTTTGCACTCACACTAACGCAAAAATTATGTCTCGATTTAACAATCCGCTTTCGTCGATGGCTCAAACGGTAACGACTCGGTCCTTCTAACCAGAGGTATTACGGGTTCAAATCCGGACGGCCAATGTACTAATGAGTTTTTCAAAAGTTACGTACATATACTTACTGATTGCTTTAACGGTGAAGGAAAACATCGTGAGGAAATCTTTGTGTGTGAAGTCGACCAACCCGCACTGGGCCCGCGTGGTCGACTTAGGCCTAATCGCCCTAATTCAGGGTAAACTCGAGCCCCTCGGTGGGGACGTATATGAGCTGATATGATGATGATGATGATCAGTCGAAAATCTTTTAGCGTTATCTATCTGTCACAAAAAAAACATCGACTCCACTTTTTTTGCCAATTCATTGACTTGACATGATAAAGGTTCGCAGATATATAAAACGTAATTCTGTATATTGTTTTCGCTTCGAATTTGAGGTCTTTATCAATGAATAGCTGGAGTCATGATTGAGCTGTCAATTATTGATAAAAATTGATTCAGTCATCATCACTCATCAGTGTGTGTGTGTGTGTGTATTGGCGCATATTCTACCTTTATTTTTTACGGACCTATGTATTCCAGGCAACATACGCGTCATAACTGCTGCGTCTGCCGAACGAAAACGATACTTGCAACGGTTAAGTTTAAAAATATTTATATCGATTTTAGAACTTTCTTGAGAATAATATATACAGGGTGTAACAAAATTAGTGTAGGTCTCGTTAATTGGGAGTTCTACCCATCATACTGAACAACTTTGCGCAAAAAACCCATAGACTAATCTAGCAAAAATTGGCCAATCCGTACAAAAATGCACTAAATCCTGATCGATTTGTATGAAGAGTTAAAAAGAATTAAAAAGTTGTTCATTATGATAAGTAGAAGCCCCAGTTAGCGGGGCTTACACCAATTTTGTTACACCCAGTATATGTATAATCATACAAGAGTTGGTTCCGATTTTGCGAAAATTCTTTCCAAGCATAAGCTGATACAACCACCAAAGAGATTCACATGACACAAACGACCATCACAAACACTAACTACTTATTGTCAAACACGTTATGACATTTCTCGAGGATATAATCAGACAAGAGATGGTTCTGATTTGGCGAAACTTATTTTAAAGCAAAAACTGTACCATCCACCAAAGAGATTCACATAACACAAGCGATAACCACAAACACTAACTGCTTATTGTCAAACATACTACACGCACGACACTACAATAACAACGGCCACCAATAAAAAGGAACGATTTAAAAATCGATACAGGCGCTTGCGCACGACACGAGTCAACACGCGACCATTCCGACTCGTAATGCTATGTCACTGGCCACTCTGGCCACTCGCGATCCAGTCTTCCTTGATACAGAAAAAAAATATTATTAATTAGGTCGAACAAGTAATGCTACTCCACTACATCCGTATTCCGTGATAGTCGGTCAATTGCTTTCCTTATTCCGTGAGACTTGAGATGAGTTAGCAGCGCAGCGAAGCTTGACCGAATTCCGGTGGTGATGGTTTTTCTCCTATTTTCTTTGTGCAGTTGTGTTTCCTTCCCAGTGTATGAGTCTGGCTTTCGTAATTAAATTACAGAGAAGCTTCAAACAAGTTGTTTTATTGAACTAGTTAACATAAATGATACTTCCCATGGGATCCGAGGAGGGGTATAGTACCTACATTACTGCAGCGGCCAGCAAAAGAGGCATTGATGGACGAACGTGTAAATGTGGGAAGAGGCGAAGTCGAGGCACACATACGAGTACATACGTAAGTCCATCAATGTCTAGTTGTGGCCAAGGCTTGTATAGTACTTTTCTCAAATAATGCGCGGAAATTAAATCTTCAATAATTACTGTTCAAAATCAATGACAAACAACGAACAACAATAATTTTTCTAACGCTAAAGTATTCATTTGTTTTTTTTTTTTCAATTAACAACGTTCTATTTGCAAGTCAGTTCCAAATTTAAATAAAATCTTTCATAAGTTTCCTTGGTTGCCATATTTCGGAGGAAAATATAGTTCCATTTTTAAATTACACGACAGATATAAGTTTACATAGTAATTTATTTGGCCGCTAAACACGACAGATATGGATTTTCATACAACTTTTGCCGGCCGCTGCTCGCATGCATTTGGCGAGTACAGCAATTTCGATTTATCTTAATGCTCAAATTTCCAAGCAGCATGTTTGAGAAAAAACTATTTCGGTACTTTACGTTAGCTTCGAACAGTCTAAATATATTGTACATTATGAGATATTATATCTGTACATCTTTTTAGGTCTGTAATTTTGTAAAAGGTTACTTATGATAATCTGTATCAATTAAATATTCTTTTAATAACTTCTTGGTGTGCTAATACTACAGGCACCAAATATTCAGAAAAGGTATGGTATTTTTTTCTAACTTTCTGTTAAGAATAATTATTTAAATTAGGCAAGTAGAAAGTTTTTCAATTATGGGGCGAAAACAACATAAATTATTTAAAATAGTACGCATTGCGCATCGATCGGGCATAACATACAATCAATCTTAATTTATCGATTATTTATTATTCATATGGAAAAAATAATTACAGTATTCATGAGATGCAATTTACATTTTATTTATTAAATAACACGACTATAAATCAAATAGGTATCAATCTATATATACGGGAGTGTGTCAGCCAAGTTCGTAAAGGAAAGTGTGATACACAAATCATTTTGGGCCACTTTCGATATTTCCGTAACTTAAAATCTGTTTGACCTACACAACTAGTGGTTTTAAGTGTCTTGCAAGTAAAACCCTCCTCCCCAGCCCCCGATCACCTAGAATCCCAATTCCCATAGATATTTTCATTACCATTCTTGAAATATATTGACTTTCGAACATCACTATTTTTATCACTGACTGACATACTCGTCAAAATTATAGACCACTTTAGCTAATTTCGAAATTTAAAATTTGGCATCGAGGATTATCATCTGTGATGGAGGTAGGTAATATAAAGGAGAAATTAAAAAAAAACGGCCAAGTACGAGTCGGACTCGCGCTAAGTAGGGTTCCGAAGTCTCTTCAAAAATAAATGTTTATTTTAAAAAACAACATTATTTTTACAGACGGTAATAGAACATTTTGTTTGGAAATCTAAGAACGTTTTACAAATCCAACTGCACATCTTAAGTTGGTCGACTGTTACTCCTTAAAATAAGAAAGCCTAGGTACTTAGCTGTGATAGTTTTCCTTTTAAATTGCTTATATGTCCTACTATTTACATATATTTTTTTCAGATGTCCTGAGATAACGGTTTAGCTTGTAGGGGACGGGGACGGGGAGGAATACTTGACTCGAGCAAAAATTTGCACTTTAAGTTCAATATTTCGCAAACCAATCCCTGCATTAAAAAAAAGGCTTAAGCAAACTCTCAGTTGTTTTGAAAGACCTATTCAACGATACCCCACAAGATAGGGTACGTTAGCAAAAAAAATCACCCCCTCTTTACATATAGGGGAGGTACCATAAAAAAATTACAGGATTTATTTGTACAACTTTGTTGGCGAGATTATATAAGGTCTAACAAAATTAGCTGAAACTATTTTAACTGGTGCTTCTACCCATGAAACTGAACAACTTTCCCCATGCAACCCATAGTCAAATCTGAAAAAAAAATTGAACTTCCCATTCTAAGTTGGCTGATCAGCTGATGGAGTTAGTATGGGAGAGTCAATTATTTTTTTTGCGATTTGACTATGGGTTCCATGGGGAAAGTTGTTCAGTTTCATGGGTAGAAGCACCAGTTAAAATAGTTTCAACTAATTTTGTTAGATCTTATATATGTATATAACCATGCCAAATTACAGCTTTCTAGCATTAATAGTCTCTGAGCTAAGCCGCGGACAGACAGACATAGCGAAACTATAAGGGTTCCTCGTTGACTTCGGAACCCTAAAAACTAGAAAATGCGAGTCGGACTCGCGCACCGAGGGTGTCGTGCGACCACCTTTATGGTATAATATAATATTATAATGTGTTCTAAAAATATACATAAGTATATAAATAATGTGTTACAATTTATTATAATCTGTGCTACTAAATGATGTAAATTGACAAGTCTAAATAGTCAAGCCAAAAAAATTGGAAAAAATTACCAATGTAGTTAGAGAAAACTTTCCTAGTTACACCATTAGCAGCACAAAACATAACAAATTATCTTTGGTGTAATTTTTCTATTATTTGGAGAAGTCTAAAATAAATATTTTGATTTGAATTCCCATAGCTACTCGTATGATTTAAGAAACCATTACACTATAGAACTTGGTACCTATTTAGATCTCACTTCTTTTATTGACGAAGCCGTTAGTTGGTCTCTCTCGTGCACATTTTTAGATTTATGTTTTTGGTGGGATTAGTTTTACATGCAACATAATATTTTATTTCTTATACTCATACAATTATCGTAAGGATACCATGTTGGCCTTTCATTAAATCAAAGCTATTAAAACTTATTGTCGCTCAAATTGTAGATATTTATTACGTTATTAACCTAACCAATTTAATAAAAAATTAAAAGGTAGTGTAGTGTAGTGTAGTGGTAGTGATAATGGTAGTGTAGTGGTAGAGTAGTGGTAGTGTAGCGTTAGTGTAGTGTAGTGTGAGGCGGTACGAAGTTCGCCGGGATAGCTAGTTATACGATATGCTGCTAACACATAAGTACGTATCGAACATACTAGGTAGTGTCCACACTCTTGGTATGTAAGACAACAAGGCAATGTAAATTGAAAACAATATTGATATTGTTATTCACAACGTTTGCATTTGCACAGCTGCCCAATCGTTGTGCGCCTTTGGAATCACAAATACGTAGTTACGAGCTGCGAATACTTATTTACATTTTATTTAAAAACTTTTCTACATGATCCTATGCCGTGCCGTGGAATAAAAGGCTCAAATCAGGAGTTTCCACCAAAATAAAAATAAAGCAAAACCGCCATCACGGTTGTTTGTTTGTACGATTGCTGTGCTAGAAAACTTTGCTAGCGAATTAAGGCGAACAATTGGAACAGTTGTCTCTGTCTTTTTCTTTACGTGCAAAGAGTAAAGAAAATAAACACACTTTCCACTTTTTCAATGGTTTTTCGTTTCAATCAAAAACTACAATAAAAGTATAAAAATAATAACATCACCTCCTTTGTAATAACATAACAAATATTGTTGTATATTTTTTTAAATACTTCAAAATATTAGTCCTAACTAGAGTTGAATGAAAGTAACGGTAAAGAAATATCTTTGGGATTTTTTTCTATCGAGCCAAAACTGCTCAATCGTGTTTCTAATAGCTTTTGACTTTAAGGAACATCATCAACAATAAGAGTATTGGTAATCTTGGGTTTTCTATCGTTTAGGAGTAATTGACGTCAAAAATAACGAAAATCTGTAATTTTACCGCCTTAATAAGCACTTGGCCGTTTTTCGAACAGGTTTCTTTTTGAACACATCTCTGTGTTCCCCGGGATTGTGTATACAAGGTACGTATTATCTTACGGCTGAGGCGTTAGAAAATATGGTGGGAGAAACAAATTAATCACATCACTCTTTTCAATCGACTTTCAAAAAGAGAAGGTTCTCAATTCGACTGTATATTTTTTTTGATTGATTGATTGATTGAAAACACTTTATTGCACAACATAAGAGAAAAAAAAAGATACAATGATTAAGGAAGTTGTACATATAGGCGGTCTTATCGCTAACAAGCGATCTCTTCCAGACAACCTTTAGGTGAAGGAAATATGAGAAATCAGGGTAGTAGTGGGCAATAAACAAATTCATAGAGAAAAAAATAAAATAAATATCCAATCTTAAACTACTTAATACACGTAAATATATAAGTAGATATAAATGATATAAACTAAAATACATATACATAAAAAATACATATACATAAAACATACATACATAACATATAAAGTATAGTAAGTACATTAATGATGATGATGATGAGAACAACTAGACATAATATGTAGGAGATTAAACAGATTTATGAAATTTATAGCGCTAGAAAGTGATCTTTAACTTTAGATTTAAATATATTAAGGGAAGGAGAATTACGAATTGAATCAGGGAGAGAGTTCCACTTATGGAACGTATAGTGAAGGAATCAGAGTAGAAATTGGTAGAAAAGGCGAAGTGAATTTTCAGATCGTAGAGGTCGACTATGAGAGGTATTTTTGTATGTTTGTTACGCGATATCTTCGCAGATTGCGAACCGATTTGCATCATTATTTTTTCATTCGACAGGGTATTTTTTCCAGGTTGGTCCCATAGAAATTTCATCAAAATCGGTGTAGTACTTTTTTAGAAAATTAACAAAAATCAAAAAACAATAATGCAAAATCGTACTAAGTTGTTGCGATGGAAGTCGTTTTTTTTGACGTGTTCCGTGTCCAACAACAGGTTATCTGCAGGTATCATAATGATGTAAAATGAAAAAAAAACAAACATATATGCATCTTTAAAACTGACAGCGAATGCCTCATGGTCACGAAATTAAAGCGATCGGTAATAAAAGCGATGAGGAAAAATACTAATTTAAAAGATAGATTGTAATATTATCGTTGTTGTTAATAAAGATAAATGTTATGTTTTGTATAATATATAATAGGTGGACAGTGGACAGACAGACGAACGACGCGACGTAGCGGTTGGCACACTTTGGGCACACCCTGGACACTTCATACAACGGGCCAGAAATGACATTTCAAAAAAGGAATGACGGAACAAACAAAATGGCGGCGAAATCCCTTACGTTCGACAACCAATCTGTATCAATCTGGGCGACGAGGGGGTGAGGTTGCAATCTAGAGAGCGGCAGGGAGTGCCCACACTGTATGTTAGTACTGATATATATGTATATACTTTGCTTTGAGTATGGAACACTGAAAATATGTTTTTTTTTTATTTATTTAACATTCTTAAAGTGTAAAACATTTGTAAAACTGAAAATATGCATTTTTTTATTTATTGAACATTTTTAAAATGTTAAGTAAATGAATTTTAAAAATGCATATTTTCAGTGTTCCATACTCACAGCACAGTACAATAAAGAGTACTAGCGTACTCACAGTATGTCTACTGTCCACTTATCTTTTGAACCGTAAAAAGTCAGTAGCCAGTTGAAATTTTCAGAGAATCCTTTCACAGATATCTTAAAAACCGGCCAAGTGCAAGTCGAACTCGCGCAAAATAGGGTTCCGTAGTTTTTTCAAAAAATAAATGTATATTTTAAAACACAAAATTTTATTTGCAGTTGGTAATAGAACATTTTTTATGGTAAATCTATGAACTTTTTTTCAAACCCAACTGCACACCTTAAGTTGATCGACTATTACTCCTAAACTAAAAAAGTCTGCTTAGCCGTGATAGTTTTCCTTTTAGATTGATTATATGTCCTACTATTTTATTCACATTTTTGTTCAGATGTCCTTAAATAGCGGTTTAGCTGGTAGAAGGGGGGTGGGGGGAGACACTAAGATATTTCACAAACCGATCCTTGGATCGAAAGATGGTTTTAGAAAACCAACGGTTGTTTTGAAAGACCTATTCAACGATACCCCACACGATAGGGTACGTCAACAAAAAAAATCACAATCTCTTTATAAGATTTTTTTAAGATTTTTTTTGTACCATATTGGATTTAGAATGCTGTCACTTCGCTATCCATGCAATGTTTCCCAAATTTAACGTGTATGCAAAATTTCAGCTTAAACGGAAACCGGGAAGTGGTCCTAATTTAGCTTTCAAGATTTGTCCCGAACTAAGACTAACTAACTAACACGGCAAGCTAATATCAAGCTTGTAAAAAACGTGTTTTTTCTACGTTTATTGTTTTGCCGCTGGACATAGGCCTCCCCCAAGGATTTCCATGACGACGTTCTGCGCTGCCCTCATCCAGCGGCTTCCCACGACCTTCACCAGGTCATCGGTCTACCGAGTGGGAGGCCGACCTACGCTACGTTTTCCGGTGCGCAGTCGCAACTTTACTGACTATTAGAAATAAAATGCTGGTCAATGTATGCCTATGGTTTAGATAAATTGAGAGCACAGCGGTGGCCGTAAAGATGTTTTTATTACCTCAATAAATCGCCATGTTTTAGGCAACAATACAATTTTTTATTTGTAAGCTCTGAAGTTATAGTAGCAGTGTCTTCGTTACTAATATCATGTAGGAATACTCGGCATAAGATTTCGTCACTTTCAGCAAAATTCAAAAAAACAACTAGTAAAAAAAAATCTCAATGTGATCTGTTCACTGAGAAAACGCCTTTGTTCCATTTAATGGTACGTAGCTTTGGGGATTGGAACTATCACACTAAAGTAGATATCACATTGGTAACTAATAAATAAAAGACCATAAGTAGTCTCATCATATGGTCAATAATTAAGAACAAGAAATTAAAAAAGAAAAAATTGGCATTAAATTTTAAAAACTCAAACGGTATACCTATTATTAGATATAGATACAGTATTATCACAAAAATTGTGCAGCATTATTAGTTTCACTATACTTGTGTGCAACAAAAGAAAATATTTGATGTACAGTCTCACGTCAATCTTCTTTCATCTGGGTCATCGCCATTTTTCTCAAACATTAAGTACCTACATAATTATTGGCTAAACAGGAGTCAAGAAGACTTACTTTCTCGCTGTCAGTGGGTAGCGTCCCATAGCCGTACCAGCTCCTAGCCGGCCTCAATCGTGGTTCATCTCTTGGTGATAGAAGACCACTGCCCCATCGCACCACTCCTTCAGCCGCCGCTGCCACTCCAGGCGTCACAGGGCTTCCATTCGAAGACTTCGGCAACGCAAAGGCTTTCTCCGCCACTGGTGGTAGCGTCGGCCTAGCACATCCTGTCCGCCGCTCATATATCCTCTTACATTCATCGATATCAGTCTCTAATAAACCCTTCTTATCGCTACCCCTCTTCACTTCCTTCTTTAAATCATCTTTCACCCATTTTGGATCAGAATCTTTCCTTTTCGCGCTCTCATTCGATTCTTGCCGACACAAAAACGCCTTTTTGAGGCTCTCAGTCGAGTCTTGCTTGACTACCGCTTTCCCTGGCTCTTTAATCACTACTTTTTTCTCATCTTTGGACAGGAGCGACCTCTTGAGACTATCCGAGGAGTCCTGTTTGCTGATCAACTTTCTTGGACATTCCGTGTTTAGAGAGTCTGTGGTTTTTGAGATGAGGAGTTTGGGGTAGTCGTACGGTGCGTTGTCGTTGAGTTCGAGGGAGCGTCGGTTTTTGCGTTTGTCAGTGGGGTTGATTTGTGCTTTGACCGGGAGGAGGCGACGCGGGAGCAGGCTGCGGTGGTCAGCGAGGGGCGATTCGGGACGCAACATGGTCGGCGGCGATGCTGTGGTGCCGCTGGCTCGATAACCCCTGCAACAATGAAAATTGCAATATTTATGTCTGATGAAAAACAGCATCTGTGTTTTTGCTAGAGGTGATGTTTCCAGTTAAGTTTACAACTAGAAGGTAATATGTAGCAAGATATAATGTACGAAAACCTAAAAACTTTTAGGTACAAGCTTTAATTTGAAAATAATTATAATTATTTCGTATTGTTCTCAGCAAACCCTTTCATTTGATACCCGTATTGTAGGAGTGAATTAAAAATAACTAATACGCCATCTTGAGTGTGCCGCCATGTTGGATTTAGAATGACGTCACACAGTTAACCATGCATTGTCATCCAAACTGAACGTGTACACAAAATTTCAGCTCAATCGGTTGAAGATATCTGGTTCAAAATTGAGTTGCAAGATTTCACCCTCATAATACATTGCAAGTTAAATAAAAGCTTGTAAAAAGACTTCGTTCGCACGCGTAACTAAAATGTGCTATTTGTTTCAATGATAGCATTGAACAACTAGAAAATAGTTGAAAACATTTTCCTAGTACAGAAGTGGGAAAAACTCATACCTTCACTGCCATTCTAACTTCATTACAAGAAACCAAACGCACTCAAATTTTTATTAAAAAAGAAAAAAAAAACCTTTTTCGAATAACGACTGAACTACGAAGCTATTTTTTTGCGGTTTGTGCAGACAAAAATACTAGATTAACCTGTTATGTAGTACCTGTTATGTATGATACTCAAGCGCATTAAGACAATATGAACATAGCATCATAAATTGATTAGAACATGTATCATAGGAACGAACCAAGGTCAACACGGATTGCAACAAATCACGTCAATGAACTAAAATAATGTTTGATTTAATGATAGAGGTGTTAAAAGTGTTCAAGTTCACGTACATTTCCGCGATCGAGATAATTTTTTTGCGATTGGATTTTTTTCCGAAATTACTTACACATAAAAACGACATTTCGTTGCCAGTTTCAGCAACAAAGTCAACAAATAACATTGGGGGCGTTCAAGTATTACGTAACGCAGTTTTTGAAGATTTTTGACCCTCCCTCTCCCCATGTAACGCGCCTTAGTGAGTTATTGGTATTAAATGAATTTCTTTTTCGTTTTTCAAAAAGGAATTCGGTACAGACACAGATATACGTCATCCGATTATCGATATAAAATTATTTCCAAATCCCTACTAATTCCCTACTAATATTATAAATGTGAAAGTAACTCTGTCTGTCTGTTACGCTTTCCCGCAAAAACTACTAAACGGATTTGGCTGAAATTTGGTAGGTAGACAGATTAGGACCTGGATTCAGACATAGGCTACTTTTTACCACGCTCGCGAGCCGCTTGCGGCTCGCGCACTGCGCACCCTCGAAAAGTCATAGAAACGTTGTCCACGCGGGTGAAACCGCGGGAAACAGCTAGTCGGTTATAAATCGGATATAAAATTATTTCCAAATTTTCCAAACTTTGGTTAACAAATGAATCAAATACTACGTTTGTATGGGATTTATGAACTCCAGCGGGCTCTTAAAAGCTTTTACAATTGTGTGTGGATCTCCTTAACTTTCAAGCTGTTGAAATGATGATGGAAGCCACAGGAATCTGTATCTGTTAATGAAACACATGCATTGTGAATTATGATTTGATGTTCCTATTGGCGAGTGGGTGATTGGGTATAACGTTGTAGATAGATAGCATTATCACTAAAAATAAATAAAATAAAAGTTTAAAAAACTTAAAAACCGACTTCAAAATGAAATTCACTCAAAAGTATGACATAATATAAATAATATACTATATACACGACATTAACCAACAATAACGAAATCAAAGGTGGGTAGGAATTAAATTAGGGGCCTAAAATTTTTTTTTTGAGGTCGGTATCAGCAATGCCATCGAATCTAAAATATTTGATACGTAAGTAGCTGTATGCTGATAACGACCTCAAAAATAAATTAAGGCCCCTTATTTAATTCCTACCCACCTTTTATTTCGTTATTGTTGGTTAATGTCGTGTATCTAAGTATAATTATATTATTTCATACTTTTGAGTGAATTTCATTTTGAAGTCGGTTTTTAAGTTTTTTAAACTTTTATTTTTTTAACATACTCAACAAACTAAAGATCAATGTTGTATGTATTTTGTTCGTAAAGCGAAAACAAATTTTCTTTACTCTTGTATATACCTACAGTTGCCCAGTCACTAAACTTGAATTTTTGATTTACGTTAATTGTTTTTAATTTGAATATATTTTCAAACAAGATTGCTAGCTTTTGGACAAGTATATCTTTGTACATCTCTAATCTTTGAGTAGTGACAGGTCTCGTTTGGTTGGACTGTAATTATTTCTCTACTTCTTTCACATGGAAATAGTACAAGCTGACCACTGTGATCAGATTTTATACAGTTTATGATACCTTTTTGTGTGTGTTCGCAATTACAGAAATCATTATCTAAACATGTAGCTGATGTTGCTGTCACTCTAGTAGGCTCGTGAAACAAAAAATCTAGATCACACGACTTAAATAAGCTTATTAATCTTGTTGTTAAACTTGTCTTTTCCAGGATATTTACATTGAAATCGCTACAAGCAATGATAGATTTGTTACCTTTGCTTAATATGCTCTAATACATTTTCGAAAACTAAGAAATTTTCATCCTTTGGGGGTCTGTATTCACATAATATGACATGTTTCTCCAATTCAACATAGGATAATTCAACCTTTCTCTCAACCGAAAGCTTGACCATGGCTTTTAAGTTATTACGAAGAAAAATAAGTGAGCCTCCATATCGGGCAACATTTCGATTGAAGGAACAGGCCCTATAATAATTATCAAAGCGAAACATCATTTGATGTTCGGTGATACAAAGTATATCAACCAAATATATCAAACAAAAAAGTATATCAGACAAAGACGGGAGAGCCTCGCGAGGCTCATCATCGTATCATCATCAAACCTAACGAAGTTATTATCGCTCGTTTCGCTCGCTCAACTCTAGTCCAGTTGAAAATCCGTCCAGTCTTACTTAATATTGTAGGGCTTGTAAATTTGTGGAATATCACACTACTATTATAAAGGCGAAAGTTTGTGAGTGTGTATGTTTGTTACTTCTTCACGCAAAAACTACTGAACGGATCTGGCTGAAATTTGGTAGGTAGACAGATTAGGAACTGGATTAACACATATGCTACTTTTTTTCACGCTCGCGAACCGAAACGATGTTCACGAAAGAAACGATGTTCACGCGGGTGAAGCCGCGGGAAACAGCTAGTGATTTAATAATGTAAACACATTACTGTAATGGCAAATTTCATAATTCAAAACATTTATTAAAAAAGGGGCATATTACACTCTTTCTGATGGTCATAAAATAGTAATTACGTTACATAACGGCAGATTGTGAAAAAATAAAAACAAGCAAACATTCGTAAAAAAAATGAAAACTTTGTCAACAACAAATAATGTCATTAGGACATGAACACAATATGACACAAGAAGTAATACATTAAAATTATTGAATACTAGCTTTTGCCCGCGGCTTCCCTAACGCAATGGAGAACTGGCTATCTTATCTTCAAGCCGGAACACATCAATGTTGTTAACACTGATATTTGGCGGCAAGATTTAGATAAGATGGTCGTAGCTAGCCAGGCGGACTTAGAAAATGCCGTACCACCAACCAAACCGAGTCTTACAAGGTAAGACTCCGCCGGGAATCGAACCCTCGACCGTCTGGTGTGAAGCGAATAGACTAACCATTACGCCACGGAGGCGGTTAACACGGTGATTGGGTAGATCACGTTAATTAACTGATCTGAAGCACGGGCATTACCTAGATGGGTTTGACTGTAAGTGTAATTTTTCCTCGACTGTTTCCATGCTTCGCAAGGCACGTTAGGCCGTTGGTGCCGGTTGCTATAACTAGATTGCAGTCGTCAAGCCGTGTCAGATGCCTTATAGGAAACTTGAAAAACTTCTGACAGTGGGGTTCCACACTAGCTGGCTCCACCAACCCCGACTTATCCCCCGTGTGTGGAGTATGGCCCAACCTTCCCAAGTTTGGGTAGAGACCCGTGTCCCATCACTGGGGACGTTCATGCGTTGTTAAGGCGAGGTATTGATTGGAACAGATGAAACTGTCTTTTTCTTTACGTGTAAAGGGTAAAGAAAATAACCACACTTTTGTCCTTTTTTAATGGTTTTTCGTTTCAATCAAAAACTACAATGAAAGTTTAAAAAATAATATTACTCACTTTGTATTATCATAACAAATATTGTTGTATATTTTTTTAATTTATACTTTAAAATATTAGTCATAACTAGAGTTGAAAGTAACGGTGTAGACCTATATCTTTGGGTTTTTTTTCTATCGAGCCAAAACTGCTCAATCGTGTTTCTAATAGCTTTTGACCTTAAGGAACATCATCAACAATAAGGGTATTTTTTTCAACCTTGGGTTTTCTATCGTTTAGGAGTAATTGACGTCAAAAATGACGAAAATCTGTAATATTACCGCCTTAACGAGTATGACTTCAGTATACAAGGACTGGAAATGATTACATCATCAATGTCATTAAACAAACAATGTACGAACTCAAGGCGGAAAGAAGGATAAAATGTAAATATAACGAACGTTGTTTATAACGTAACGTAACGTAACAAATCTTATTTTACAGCCCATTACTTCCATAACGTCCACGTTTCGCGAAATAGTAAAACCCTCAACAATTCAATGCACATCCTTACTAATTTTATAATTATTATAAATGTGAAAATGAGTTTGTTTGTTACCTTTTCACGCTTCAACGCCTTGGCCAATCTTAATGAAATTTGACATGCAGGTAGCCTGTGTCACGAGGAAGGACATAGGCTACTTTTTATCTCGTGAAAATAGCATAGCCCGATGCAATTCCTGAGGGAACTGAAAATACATATTTTTTGGTTTTTTTCTTTCACATCGCAACGGAACAATTGGTTGTGTGACTTTTTGCACAGAGATGGTTGAGGGGGTGGGAAATGACATGATTTACTAATAAGCATATCCTGACATAGTTCTCGAGGGATCTGGAGAAAATTCATGACCACACTCGCGAGCCGCTTGCACCCTTTAAGACAGTCATAAAAACGATGTACACGCGGGCGAAGTCGCGGGCAAAAGCTAGTAGTCAATAAATCGCATAGAGTTACAAAATACGAATCGTAAAACTAAGCTCGAAGTTATCACACTAATACTATAAACGCGAAAGTTTGTATGTATGGATGTTTCTTATTAAATCACGCTTAAACCACTATGACTGGACGGATTAGGATGAAACTTGGCACACATGTATGTTAGGTCCTGGAATAGAATATAGGCTACTTTTTTCCGCGGGAAAACGTCCGATTTTGGCGGGAAAATCGAAAACAAATAGAAACCAGGAAACACATAATACTAGCTGGCCCGGCAACTTCGTACCACCTCAGAAACTGTACTTTGGGGCTGTCCATAAATTACGTAATCGATATTTGACGATTTTTGAGCCCCCCCCTAAAATCATCCAAAAATCATGCTTCGAATGGCCCCGTTTCCTCCTACGTCATGCTACCATCATCCAATGTCCAGACCCCCCCGCCCTAATTTGAAATGACGTAATTTATGAATAGCCCCTTTTCACTACTACACTACACGATTCTTTTAAAAAACATTTTATACAAACCTTGTTCTAAAGAAAAAAAAACACAAAAACGAAAATAATTTTCCAATTTTGTGCAGTCCTTCGGAAGTTAAGAGCGTACATACATTTCGTCGATACATTTTTAGGGTTCCGTAGTCAACAAGGAACCCCTTACAGTTTCGCCATGTTCAATATCGAGCAAAAAAATCACGTTTGTTGTATGGGAGCTCCCCTTAAATATTTGCTTTATTTTAATTTAATTATTTATTGTTTATAAATATTTGCTTTATTTTAATTTCATTATTTATTGTTTTAAGTGAATAAACAACTGCATTCTGTAAATATTGCGAGCGTCTACCTGTTAACGTTATCAATAAAGAGCAAAAACGAGCACAAAAATCACGTTTGCTGTATGGGAGCCCCCTTAAATATTTATTTTATTCAGGTTTTTAGTATTTGTTGTTATAGCGGCAACAGAAATACATCAGCTGTGTAAATTTTAACTGTCTACTAGCTATCACGGTTCATGAAATACAGCCTGGTGACAGACGGACGGACAGACAGGCAGACGGACAGCGAAGTCTCAGTACCCTAAAAAACGGCCCTTTTGAACTTAATAACATTAAATTACTTTTTAGAGTACAAAATCGTTATATCTCCTAATAGTTTTATTTACTTACAAGCCTTATAAAAAAACAACTGAGCAATGCCATCATCATCATATCATATCAACCGAAGGAGCTCCACTGCTGGACAATGGCTTGCTTAGACGAACGGTACTGCGCTGCCCTTATCCAGTGGCATCCCGCGATCCTCACCAGATCATCGGTCCACCGAGTTCTGTTCTGTTCTGTTCAACCCCCCAATGATGAACAAAACAATGACAAAAACCTACTTATTCCTTGTATCGCACGGCTAATCATGCCACATCATAACGAATTCCACAGTCAAAAATCCTAGTAAAATCTATCATTAAATGGGGGCGCTGGAGCTTATAGCACAGGCTTCGAGCCCATTTTATGTATCAGCCGATCCAAGTTTATTGTATCAGCCATATTTTTGCGAAATATAAACAAACAAACAAACGAGGATATTTAACAAAGCACTTTTTCATTACACCTATCCAAAAGACGATAGGTTCCTCAATAAGTGCGAACAAAATTCTACTTTGCTCCCTGTAGGAAGTTCTGTTTCTCTCTTCTGATTGATCCACTTTCGTGAAAGTTGAATGTAAAAAAATTTAAATATCACAAATTAACATTAAATTATCTATGGTGATAAACTCTTTTATGATTGGTTAGCAAGGAGTTTGTATTAAAATACTAACTCTTTATTGGTTAGTATGTGAAGTTAACCGAAGAGGTCGAAATCACAAACCCTAGGTCGAACGTATAATGCATGAAGAAGTTACTATTCGGCCAGGTTTTGGCGGTAATGCGCGCAAAAAAAAAAGATCATATGCATTCTCTTTTCTTTGCATTTCTTTTTTTCATACGTTGTAATGAAAAATTGTGTGCGTCACCCGGGGCCAAATAATTTATTCTCAGGCGACGTATATTGAATTCCTCTTTCTTTAAGCTCAGGATTCTACTCTAGATTCCCGAGTGCAAGCTTAGAATTCAAACTAACGCCAAATAATACTAAATATTACCAATCGCCCTCGTCGGAACAAAATATTACTTTGTCCCCTTGTTACCCAAATAACTTACAGTTGGTAGCAATAAGTGCATTGCAAAACACATTATTGTTATCACTCTTTACGTTTGCTTCGAAACAGATAAATTTTATAGCAAAAATAGAGGCGGTGCTAAATAATGCTACATAGTTTGTTTTGTTCTGGTTATCGCTTGCACTCGTGCGCAGGCAAGTGACATTCGCTGTTGCCAATGTCATCCATCATGTACATCAAGCCTGTCCAACATACGGCCCGCGGGCCACTATCCGGCCCAAGGAGGCACTTCATCTGGCCCGCGAACTAGTTAAATTTTAAGCCATCTAATGTATGGTTATTGCGCGAAGCTACCTACCTTTATTCCGCGGCACATAAGTTGAACAAAGATATAGACAATAGATGCATTGTGCAAACAAAAAAAATGGCAGATATCGCATTAGGTAGATTTTTAACAGTAACTCTTCGTCCTAACATAAGTAAATAAAAATTACTGTTTTGTTTTATTAAACATTTACTTTACCATTGGACATTTCCTTTGGCCCGCTGCGGCTATATTAATCCTAAACCTGGCCCTCCACCACATTATGTTGGACACTCCTGTGTGTATTGTAGGTCTTGCGAACAAACGTACGATTTAGTTGGATAATAAATGTAACGCTTATCTCTTTATCGTGCGGCACAATTAACCGTGCTATCCAAGTTCCATGAAACTTAGGGTTGCACTTAGGATTGTTCAAATCTATTTTTATAATCTACAGTAGGGGTGACGACAGCATCAGAAATAAATTATGAACCCTTGATCACTAAATTGCCCTCGTACTTAAACTTCGGAAAGCCTTACTCGTTTTGTTTTTCATCAAGTCTTCGATTTTTATTTCACTAAAATCACAAAATGAGTACATATATGGCGCTGCTAAACTTTGACGTCACTCCTAGGTATTTCTAAAATTTTTAGAACAAAATGTCGTTTTTGACAGATGATAAAAATAACTCAGATGACTAGCATCCGTCATCCCTATTCAAATGTCCTTGACTATATAAATTTTAAAAAAACAACACCCTTTTCCCCAATTTATCTATAACCTATTAATTGAAACCATTCCAATGACCCCAAACACGATACCTCTACTGTAAATATTGGTAAGGAGTTGGGGTATCTTGCAGATTCCAGTACAGCATTAGCTCAAGGTTCGCTGAATTAGTTGCACCTTTGCGCCGCCGACGTTACGCCCGCACGGGGTCGCGCGAATTTTGTTCAGTCTTTAATCATCAATGTAGGCGTAGATTCTGAAGATACTTTATCCAGCAGTGATAGTGATAAAAATTAATGATAATATGTAAATAAAAAATACCTATTCAGTTTTATTTTTTATTTTCCAGAACTCCTTTTGGGTTTGCTGCAGCTAATTCCCCGAACGTACTATATTGTCATCGGTCCTCTATACATAAATAAAATAAAAAAGCCTTTTATTTCTTGCTTTTTACAAAATATATGCATGTACTTTTATACCATAGTTCCCCATTGCGTTGGGGAATCTTGGTAAGCCCGCTTCCATCTTCGGCAACATCGTCACTTACCACCAGGTGAGATGTTGTCAAGGGTTTACCAATTGTGAATAAAAAAATAAAAAAAATAAGAAAAATAAAATAAAAAATTAGTATATTTATGTAATGTTTGGTCAGTTTCCTTAAATACAGCCTGGTGACAGACGGACAGACAGACAGACGGACGGACAGCGGATTCTTAGTAATAGGGTCCCGTTATTACTCATTGGGTACGGAACCCTAAAAATGGTCCCAGTACTAATTTCAATTGACGATTATGAAATGAATTTATTTATTTTGTTTTATTAAGAGAACTGCATTGGCCTTGGTTGTTTCGCTACGTACGGTTGTTGTTACAGGCGGGGCTGGGGGAGCTTAGAAAGCACTCTTTTTTTACAATTGGTAAGCCCTTGGCATTATCTCACCTGATGGTAAGTGACGATGATGCCAAAGATGGAAGCGGGCTTACCAAGATTCCCCAACGCAATGGAGAACTGGCTATCTTATCTTTATGCCGGAACACACCAATGTTGTTAACACTGATGTTTGGCGGCAAGACTTTAGATAAGATGGTGGTAGCTAGCCAGGCGGGCTTAGAAAATGCCCTACCACCAACCAAACCGAGTCTTACATGTTGACCCCAACGGGAATCGAACCCGCGACCTCCTGGTGTAAAGCGAATGGACTAAACATTTCGCCACGGAGGCGGCTTCGAGAAGGCTTACTGCACCCCCCCTAAGGCCACTGAAAATGTAATTCGCGTAGCTGGGTTTTGGAAGGAGACGAGTTTGCGGTCGACTCGAAACGAAGATTATACATTACATACGAGTACACTAAATGTTTTTAAAAGCTTTTATTTAGCTTGCAATGTTTGTTTCAATGTATGTATGTATGTATGACAGTTTTTAAAGGTCAAATCTTGCAAACGATTATAGAACGAATTTCAGGGGTCTGATTAAGCTGCTTGCGTGTTACATCCTAGGCTGCATCGGAACTTAACCATCAAGTGAGGTGCAGCCAAACGCATTTTAATTTTTAATAAAAAACATATAATATGAAGCCGTATCTGAAAATGCAATTTGCGCGACTGGGTTTTGGAAGGAGACGAGTTTGCTGTCGACTCGAAAAGAAGAAGTGTTATTAAATTGCATTTTACATTACATACTCTAAATGTTTTAAAAGCTTTTATTTAGCTTGCAATGTTTGTTTGAAATTATGTATGTATGTCAGTTTTTAAAGGTCAAATCTTGCAAACTATTTTAGAGCGAGTTTCAGGGGTCCGATTAAGCTGCTTGCGTGTTACATCCTCGGCTGCATCGGCACTTACCATCCGGTGATGTGCAGCCACACGCACTAAAATTTTTAATAAAAAAATTGATACGAAGCAGTATTCCCGGTGACATAGAACCTTTTGGTATTTCGAAGTTGATCTGATGATGAACTTTGGGGGTGGAATCTAGGTCCGAGGATCGTCTTTTATCTTTAATAGAGGCCTAGGAAATGCTCGCCTTTTTTAAATTTGGCAACGTGTATTTACATTCACATTTTTGGCACCGTGAGCATAAGGCTTTTGAGCATAAAAACTTTTTTCAAATACGTGTACCCTGTACCTTAGGATGTTGTTCATTTTTTTAAACGTGATTTATAAAAAAAAACTGAACAACGCCTATTCAATCCTACTATAATGGACCTTCGGTGGCGTAACGGCTAGGGCCGGCGCCTCCTATCCGGGAGATCGTGGTTCGAATCCTGCCACGTACCAATTTGATTTCAAATTTAGATTTACGGTGAAGGAAAACCTTGTGAGGATACCTGCACACGACCGCGGAGAAACTCGCAGGTTGTGTGTGAAGTCGACCAACCCGCACTGGGCCCGCGTGGTCGGCTAAGGCCCGATCGTCCTAATTCAGGGTAGGCTCGAGCCCCTCGGTGGGGACGAATATGAGCTGATATGATGACAATATTATAAATGTGAAAGTTTGTATGTATGGATGTTTGTTACTCTTTCACGCTTCAACCACTGGACGGATCCGTATGAAACTTGGCACACATGTAAGTTTGGTCCTGGAATAGGACATTGGCTACTTTTTACCCCGGAAAAACGTCTTATTCCCACGGAAAAATAGAAAACAACGCGAGCGTAGCCGCAAGCGGACGGCTAGCACTCAATACACTTACTTTAGAAAGATGTCATTGACTTCAATTTAGATTACAGTACTAATACATAGGTCTTCACAAACAATAGCTATAAACTTGACCCCTGTATCTTGTTACAGTTCATAAGGTCTAACGTATATCTAATCTCGCCACAACGACAGGGCTTACAAGGGACGAGGGACCAACCAGTCATGTGAACACATCCCTTTTTCATTAGGGTTCAAGATATCTTGCGTTACGTTCGCGACTGAACAAAAACCGGAATTGGATTATGCAAGATATTTCAAGAATTGAATTTTATGGGTTCTGTACACCCAATGGGTGACCAACAAGATCCTTTTCCGCTGTCCGTCTGTCTGTCACCGGGCTGTATTTCATGAACCGTAAAAGGTAGACAGTTGAAATTTTTACAGTGTGTATTTCTATCTAAAACAACTACTAACAACTGCTCTATCACCATTTTGTGACATCTCTAATTACAGTGCGCTGTGATTGGTCTCCCACATCCCACTGGGTTAGAACCGGAAAATTCAAGAGGTCCCGTGGGAAAATCAAAAGTATTCATTTCTACTTTACGTTGGTTGAGCCCCTCGGTGGGGACGTATATGAGCCGACATGATATGTTTTATGTACGCTATTAGTATGCCATAGTTATCTGAGAAGATTAGGTTCTTTAAGTGACCTGCCTCCTGTCCGGGACTTCCGGGAGGTCGTGGTTCGAATCCTGGCACATATTACCAATGTGATTTCTTGTGTGTGAATTTGACCAACCCGCACTGGGCCCGCATGGTCGTCTAAGGCCCGATCGCCCTAATGATGATGTGAGTAGATAAGGTTAGTTTATACTTATTATTATTTTATTTAGTTTATATAATTATTAGGCACACATAGGTTGGCCTACCATACTTTAGTCTCATAACATCCGGTAAGGTTGGCTGCAAGAGACCTCTTTTAGGGATAAGTCCACCTTTGTATACGTCCTTTCTAAGTGTTTTCGTGTTAGTTATGTGTACAATAAAGAATATAGTATACAGAATCTTTCTCGATAATAAATATTGATGATATCAATTATAATCTCCACGGAACAGGCCTCATTATAATTTTAAAATGTCTCAATAAAAATCTTTCACTATGTTATTTCAAACATATTTTTTGTACTTTACTCAATTTTTTATTTCAAAATACTGAAGTTTCACACTATGAAATAAAAATGAACGGGCGGGACCTACACCAATTTTGTTACAGCCTGTTTACAGCATACTTTTCCCACTACTGTGACCAAGTCCATGAACCCAAAGGATTCCAGTTTCAACAAATGTTGACCCAATGGCGCCGCCTTGACTGCGTACTAGCCAATATTTGCACGAGTTGGGTCAGTTATCAGATTGGCTGGGAGAATAATACGCTTTAGAAATTTACCATGGTGTGTTTAGGCTTAGTTGGGTGAGTAAGCTAAATCTCTTCCAACCCAAAGAATTATAGTTTCGCAAAAACAATAGGGGATCGGATTGCATCAAAAATAAAATCTGAAATATCATTTCCTAAATTGCTCTCCTCTTGAAGTTTACGAACAGTATATATATACAGGGTGGGAAGGAGTATACCGACAGATTTTAACCAAAGATTCTAATGCCTATTTAGACAAAAAAAAGTAATATAAACATGGGCCAGTAAAGCCTAATTTTCGAGATATTAATTTTTTAAATAATTCACAAGTTCAAAAAATCTCAAGGGTAACACGCCCTAATAATATCAGATGTTTGTCTTGAGACTTTAATCAAGTGTCATATAGGTGTCATACTGACATCGTACAACATTTTTCATTCTTTAGACTAAGGTTTCGTTCATAAGGGACTACTATCGTTAATTGATTTTTTTGTTCCCGAAATTAAGTAAGTTAATGAGGCAGTTTTGGACCCATGTTGACATAAAATTATTTACTTGTAATACCACCAGGAATCCATGGTTAAAATCTGTCGGTATACTCCTTCCCACCCTGTATATATATATTTTTTCGTACAGAGAACTCCTAAAAAGTTTTTAAATTGGTATGATACCTACGTAGTAAGTAAACAAATACGTAAAAACCCCACCCGTGGGTTGCAGCAAAGAATAAAGACTATTTTGGTTTGAAAATACACGTGACAGGTCACGTTTCGTTTCATATTTTTTAGCTCTCGTACCTTGAAAATTTTGCTTCATATCTTACAAAAATTTGGGTTGGATACTCAGACTTTGCGCGGGGCAGACGTCTGTTAATTTTTAAGGGTTCCGTACCCAAAGGGTAAAAACGGGACACTATTACTAAGACTCCGCTGTCCGTTCGTCCGTCTGTCACCAGGCTGTATTTCATGAACCGTGATAGCTAGACAGTTTAAATTTCACAGATGATGTATTTCTGTTGCCGCTATAACAACAAATACTAAAAAATTAGAAAAAGTGAGTCTCCTACAAAAAACGTGTTTTTTCTGAAACGTGAAGAAACTAGCGCCATTTAGTATGATGGTACGGACGGAAACCTTTGTGCGCGGTTTTAAATCGCACTTTACCGGTTTTTTTATTCGTGATTACAATAAATTTATATACTTATTCTACATTTGCAACGTTATTTTTGATGGAAAAATTGCTGGTTTAGTGATCAGGCGCCAAAGATAATAGAGTAAGTCACCGAGAGGCGGTCATAAAATTTTAGTTTTTAACGCTAAACGTGTTGTTATAAATCAATCGCAACAAATACACTTTTTATAATGATATTTTTTGTTTTTGTTCTTTTGCAAAAAAGGACTAAATCGATATTAATAAAGTGTTTGTTTGTTACCTTTTTACGCTTCTATACTTCGACCAATCTTGATGAAATTTGGCATGCAGTATCCTGTGTTACTGGAAAGAACATAGGCTACTACGTCCGATGCAGTTTCTGAGGGAACTAAAAAATATTACAATGGTAAGAATGTACAATATATAATACTAATATGATACTGAAAAAAAATTTTTTTTTTGTTAAATTAAGGAACATTCCCTCTCGTATATCTACCAGATACGCTAAACTACCAGGTTTATGATATAGCGTCCCCACTCACCGACAGCTAGGTCATATAGTGAGGGCCGTAATTCCTGCCAACGCCGTGAGGCGACGGCAAGGACCAACTACGGTAGGTATTGCCGCCAAGACGCTTGTCCTGGTACTGTGCAAGAAGCATACCCTCTCGTATATCTACCAGATACGCTTAAATACCAGGTTTATGATATAGCGTCCCCACTCACCGACAGCTAGGACTTAAGGAACACTGGATTTTTGGCACAGAGATGGTTGAGGGGGTGGAAAATGACATAATTTACTAATTAGCATATCCTGACATAGTAAAGACAGTCATTAAAAAGATATCCACCCGGGCTAAGCCGCGGACAAAAGCTAGTCTATCCAATAAATAACTAATTTAATTAAAAAACCCAAGTGCGTAAAAATGTATCCTGTCACCTGTCACTCAGGGTATCGAGACGAATCTATTATGGGTCCCTAGACGATTAAAGATACCTATTGACAACTACGTATATTGCATGAAGATAAAGTATTTAGTTTTTTTGTTTATTCACAATTGGTAAGCCCTTGGCATCATCTCACCTGATGGTAAGTGATTGTCAATTTTGACAATTTCAATTGAAATTAAACTAGCCGGCTCTTAAAACCCGGTACCCCCTTTTCTCTGCAATACTCCAAATTTATTATTATTATATCAGCTCATATACGTCCCCACCGAGGGGCTCGAGCCTACCCTGAATCAGGGCGATTAGGCCTTAGTCGACCACGCGGGCCCAGTGCGGGTTGGTCGACTTCACACACAACCTTCGAGTTTCTTCGCAGGCGTGTGCAGGTTTCCTCACGATGTTTTTCCTTCACCGTTAAAGCAATCGGTAATGATATGTACGTAAGTTTTTGAAAAACTCATTGGTACATTGGCCATCCAGATTTGAACCCGGTACCTCTGATTAGATGGACCGAGTCGTTACCGGTTGAGCCACCGACGCTTTCCAAATTTATTACTTTTATTTAATTTTGACTTTTTTAATTAATGTTTAATTAACGTTTTCTTTTACCTTGTGAATAATGATTAAATTAAGAAATCGCTTAAAGCGATTAGTCCGCCTTTGCATATCATTGTGTGTTCTGCTAGTTAATAAGTTTTTTAATTTTTTGTATATTTGGTGGTAAAGCGTCGGTGGCTCAACCGGTAACGACTCGGTCCATCTAATCAGAGGTACCGGGTTCAAATCTGGATGGCCAATGTACCAATGAGTTTTTCAAAAACTTACGTACATATCATTACCGATTGCTTTAACGGTGAAGGAAAAACATCGTGAGGAAACCTGCACACGCCTGCGAAGAAACTCGAAGGTTGTGTGTGAAGTCGACCAACCCGCACTGGGCCCGCGTGGTCGACTAAGGCCCAATCGCCCTAATTCAGGGTAGGCTCGAGCCCCTCGGTGGGGACGTTTATATGAGCTGATGTGATGATATTTGGTGTGCAATAAAGTATATTTATCTTATCTTATTAAATTAATGATTTATTTCCAAAGTCAGGCCTTTCAAACTACCGTGCCGGGTTTAAACTTTAAATGCCCGCGAGTGAATTGTGAGCGTTGTGCCTTTAAAATCGCCATCTTAGCTTGAAATGGCATTTCGCTACTAGATTGAAATATTCTCAAATAGGTAAATTAACATACATCACTTTCTTCACTTGATATTGGCTAAATCACTCTTGTGGTCCTCCACAGCCAAATATGACTTAATAATAAAAACTTTGAATATCGACTTATTGAAAACTTAAGGCCATAAGTTGGGTCAATTGACAATATTCAATTCAAATTATTGAAAGACTGTGTAAAACCTATCCACCATCGAAAAAAAATATAATATACTTAAAGTAATAAAAAATCGATTTAATTGCATGCCATTTTAAAAATATTACCATTTTTGATGTAAAAAAAAATATACTGCAGACACTGTTTTGGCATTAATTGCAAAATTTTATAAAACAAATAGTTAATGTTGAATGAAACCAACACACAAAAATCGGTGACTATAATACCTTTTATTTTAATTGAACACATTTTTTAAAAACTTATTTAAAAGTGATGAAAAGTAATAAAACATGTAAAAATCGAGAATTGGGCGTTCGGTTTCTACGTAACAACCACGTTGAAGCCCGCATTGATTTTAACTTAAAATAAATAGTCTTACGTTCGATATTATTGAAACACGTATTAATCTGCTCGGATTGAGAGATCTTCTAACCGCCTCCGTAGCTCAGAGGCAAAGTTCACTGGCTTTACACAGGAGGTCGCGGGTTCGATTCCCGGCGGGGTCAATTGTAAGACTCGGTTTGGTTGGTGGTAGGGCATTTTCTAAGCCCGCCTGGCTAGCTACCACCATCTTATCTAAGTCTTGCCGCCAATCATTGGTGTGTTCCGGCATGAAGATAAGATAGCCAGTTTCCCATTGCGTTGGGGAATCTTGGTAAGCCCGCTTCCATCTTCGGCAACATCGTCACTTACCACCAGGTGAGATGCTGTCAAGGGTTTACCAATTGTGAATAAAAAAGAAAAAAAAATCTTAGCTCCTTAAAACATCAGATCGCAAAAAGCAAAATTAAGATTATAATGGAACTTTCACTTGCAGACCTCGTACTCATTAAGAAACTTAATAGGTTCTTGATATACCTTATTTAAAAACTAGTAGTTGATAGACGCTTAAGGCCGTTAAAACCTTGTTGTTTCCAAGCTATTTTCCTTTTTGACAGCGTAACAAATTGGTAATTTGACAGCAGAGTTACAGACTCATTCAGTGAGTCAGTCGCGAGCGTAAATCTCATATTTATTGGGTCGATGGTAGTGCCATGGAGGGCAAAGGGTTAATAAAAAGTTAATTTACAAGGTCAGGAAGTTAATATTAATTCAACGATTTACATAAAAGCGTCGGTGGCTCAACCGGTAACGACTCGGTCCATCTAACCAGAGGTACCGGGTTCAAATCTGGACGGCCAATGTACCAATGAGTTTTTCAAAAACTTACGTACATATACTTACCGATTGCTTTAACGGTGAAGGAAAACATCGTGAGGAAACCTGCATACGCCTGCGAAGAAACTCGATGGTTGTGTGTGAAGTCGACCAACCCGCACTGGGCCCGCGTGGTCGCCTAAGGCCTAATCGCCCTGATTCAGGGTAGGCTCGAGCCCCTCGGTGGGGACGTATATGAGCTGATACAATACAATACATATCAATGTGACCACGCAAGTTGGTGATCTCAAAAAAAAAAAAGAATAAAAGGTTAAAGAAAAAACCAAGCCACAAATGCCTACTCGATAAAAAGGGTATTACAAAAACGAGGTCTAATTCTAGATCACTTGAACCCTTCACAGAGAGGGACTGCAATCTTATCAAAGCTTAGGCAGCCACTCGGGTCTTTGGAATCCCCGTATAGATGACTCTTGAACGAATAAAAGCCAATTTTCTCAATAGAATCTCGATTTCCTTCGAGAAAGCGGCAGTGCTTTCCAGTGGTATTTTCAACCGACTTCAAAAAAGAGGAGTTTCTCAATTCGAGTGTATGTTGTTTTTTTTTGTATTTTTGTTACGTGATATCTTCGCCGATTGTAAACCGATTTTCAAAATTCTGTTTTTATTTGAAAGAGTATACTCCCGAGGGGGTCCCATTGTCACCAAGTCAGGATCTGATGATGGGATCCCAGGGAAATCGAGGGCAACTCTCAAATTTTATAGGTACGTTTTACGTGTTTCTTGTATTTTCTAAAATAATGAAAGTATTTTCGTCTGGTAGTCATCATCTCATGTTGATGAGCTGATGAAGGAAGGTACAACTCCTTAACGATGAGGAGTTGGAGGATAATTCTTCAAATATTTTACGTAGATACGTAGGTACGTACCTATAGACCGATAGTTGTATTCTTTCAGGTTATCCAGATGAGCTGATGATGGAAGTTTTAACTCCTTAACTTTCATGCTGTTGAGATGATGATGGAATCTGTATCTGATGAAATACATGTATTATGTTTTGATGGTTCCTATTGGCGAGTGGGTGATTGGGTTTAACGTTATTAGATAAATAGCATATCACTAAAAATAAAAATAAAACGACTTCAAAATTATTTCATACTTTTGAGTGAATTTCATTTTGAAGTCGGTTTTTCAGTTTTTTAAACTCTTATTTTTTAGGCAGTACTCTTCGATGAGCGGACGCTCTGCGACTTAAAAAATAAAGAACTGTCCTCGAATAAGTTCATGTAGTCTATTCACAGTGTTTATTTCACCAAATTTAGATCGTTCGAAATTTGCAGTTGACCGAATCGCAAAAGAACGAATAATGTATTCAAGCGGTCCTTTATGTCTCCGAAGCTTTTAAAAATAGCGCTTATGGACTTTTCAATCGTACATTTAGCAAATTATAAATTTCGCCAATAGACCTTTTGCGAACTGGGTCTTCTGTAAATTGGACGGACCTACGCGAAAGTTTGATAATTAAGCAAATTAGGCGTTCTGCAACTTAATGATTTATTAAAAATCTGTTTCACGAGATTGACAGGGTATCAATTTTTTTATTGTTAAAAGCACACAATGGGCATTGGCAAGATATAGAAATATATAGATTTTTGTGATTCATTACAATTAATTCAACAGGAAAACAGTAGTTTATTAGGGTTCCGTAGCCAAAGGGTAAAAACGGGACCCAATTACTAAGACCTCGCTGTCCGTCAGTCTGTCTCTCTGTCACCAGGCTGTATTTCATAAACCGTGATAGCTAAACAGTTTAAATTTTCGCAGATGATGTATTTCTGATGCCGCTATAATAACAAATACTCAAAATTAGAAAAAGTGAGTTTACATACAAAAAACGTGTTTTTTTAAGTGAAGAAACTAGCGCCATCTAGTATAATGGTACGGAACCCTATGTTTGCAGTTCTGACTCGCGCTTGGCCGGTTTTTAAACTATAAGTCGCATAATATCATGTGTCCGCCGCACCTGCCTACGTGAAAATAGACTATAGTTATCCGAAATTCGAATGTTCGAGCTTATGTAAACATACACCTACTCGTCTTGAGATGATGAAATATTCTCTGTACTTCATGTATATTTAGAACTTGCGATAAGGCTGGCGTACAAGAATACTTTTAAAGGTTAGCGAGTACTGTTGTCACAGTATTACAATATAGCGGCTTACAGTAGCACCACGAATGTACTTACGCAGAGCAACGGAAAGGTACTTGCGGGGCAGCGGGCGGCGGGGCACAGTCTGGCAATCAGCAATCTCCGTGGCTACAGGCTAGTAGTATGGGCTAGTACCTACGCCAGTGGGGCAGCATCGAGCGATATCAAAGGCGTTGCGCTACTGTCAGCCATTTCGTAATACTGTGGTACTGTGCGCGTGCCCGTGGGCTATTATTACGAGCAGGAGCCATTTTGTCTCTAGAATCTTTCCTAGCTCTATTAGTTTGCCAGCTATAATGTTTATAGCTCACTGGAAAATCCCAAGGAATGTTTGTTTGTTTGTTATTTAACGTTTTAATGGTAAACGATAAAGGATTTGCATACATTCCATTGCAGTCCAACAATGCTACAAAATTACAAATATGCGAGGGAGTTTGTAATGTAAAGTTTATAATGATGAGATTAGATAAATCAAATAGCTGAGATCTCTAAATTTAGTTTTGTAAATAAACCATGATTGACTGACTGATCTATCAACGCACAGCTAAAACCACTGGATCGGGTTGAAATTTGGTATAGATAGCGATTATGACGTAGGCATACGCTAAGAAAAGATTTTGGAAAATTCCCACGGGATCAGCAAAAAACGGGATATGCGCGGGCGAAGCCGCGGGCAACAGCTAGCTATTTTTATTATTATTTTAGTATTTCTTTTATTATAACCTAGCTAATAAAATAAATAATTAAAAAATCGACTGCTAAAAAAACATTGCCTTTTTTGGACAGTTGGGTAAAATGTATCCTAATTCCTATGTCACTCACAGAACCAAGACTAATCTAACGAACCTTTCACTCTAAAACGAATCAGGCCGTTTAGGTTATACAGACTCAGCCAAAGAAACAGACATACATACTTACATAGATGCATACACAAGAAAAACCCCTCCCTTTTTTAGTCGGGTAAAACGGTCCAAGAAACTTAAAGCCCTAAGTGACTGCTAATAATAGGTAAAAATACTATACTGTGGTATGGTACCATGGTATACTTATCTATGGTCGTCTATAATATGAATTAGACTCTTAAATCAAGTTGGCAAATTGCTCTCGAAAATTATTTTGTGAAGATTTGTAATCTAATTGCTTAAGTGATTGATTTCACTTAGGATAACTCGATGTCTTTTCGTCGTCTGTGTCGTGATACGTTGCGATGTCGCGATATGCGATAACGACATCAGTTTAGTTTTCGCCTTGAACCCGGTTTATGACATTCCAATCCCAACAAAAGTAAATTTGCGAACATTCCCTTAAAGCACACACATAAAGGACAATGATTGCGTAACGCGTAACAAATAAACACGTAACATTACGGTGACAGTAATCGCGATCAGTGACGTCATTCTGCTTACTTTTAAGGCGACGCATTAGAAACTTTGGTCGCAAGGATCTCGATTTTTCGCTGCTTAAGTGATTGAATTTACTTAGGATAACTCGCTGTCTTTTCGTCGTCTGTGTCGTGATACGTTGCGATGTCGATGCGATACGACATCAGTTCTGTTTTCGCCTTGAACCCGGTTTATGACATTCCAATCCCAACAAAAGTAAATTTGCGAACATTCCCTTAAAGCACACACATAAGGGACAATCATTACGTAATGCGTAACAAATAAACTCGTAACATTACGACGACAGTAATCGCGATCAATGACGTCATTCTGCTTACTTTTAAGGCGACGCATTGGAAACTTTGGTCGCAGGGATCTCGATTTTTCTCAGAGATTACAAAACATATGAAAGTGATTTTTTGTAACCTGATTCTTCATTTAAATTTCATTTTGTCAGTTGCAGAAACACGATTTGATAACTTTTATAACAAATTAACTTTAAATTTAAATAATTTAAATAAACCTTTAAATTGTCTTAGTCGATTAGTCCAAACGCACACTATTCAATATGCCAGTTGGATATTTTGAAAATTAATTGTAGTTTTTAATTAACCCGGCGCCAATGACGCTGGGTCATATTAACCCGAGCGATTTTCAATTCGGGAAATTTCGAAAAAAACATATTATAATCGTTATGGATTTTCTCAGTAGCTGGAGATAAGACCTCAATTCATATGATTTGTACCATAGTGTAGTGAGCAAGCGCCAGTGAAGAATGGTAAAATCCTTTTTCTTGAATAAAACGGGTATAAAACGGCTACAGCTCCATACATTTTTAGTTCCAAAAGAGAAATTCTTTTAGTTGCCCTTTTGAGGTTGTTGCATTAAAACTAAATTATAGCTTGATATCTAAATTAACTTAAACATCTTGGTACTACAATGACTTCATGGTCATGCAATAGTTCTTACTTTGTATTATTTTTTTTATAAGTCAGCAGATAACCAGATAATTAAGAAAAAAACATTCGGGTCATATTGACCCAGCGTCATTGTCCGCGTTATTTTTTACACGTCATTGGCGCCGGGTTAAAATGAAAAAACATTGAAAAAGTGCAAAAGTGTGGTTATTTTCTTTACTCTTTACACGTAAAGAAATAAACAGAGACAACTGTTCCAATCAATCTCGCCTTAAGACTACACCACGGCCGCACTTAACACCATACGTTATTCAACCGCCGCCGAATGTAAGCGAACATTGCACGATGCACGGTTTAATTATCCATCCATACATAATATATTAAATTTTTAGTTGACAATAAAACCGAGAATAGGTTATTTATTTCATTCATTCGTAGTCGCTAATACCCAAAGGGTTTCAACGGGATCCTATTACTAAGCCTCCGTTGTCCGTCCGTCCGTCCGTCTGTCTGTCAGCGGGCTGTATTTCATAAACTGTAAAAGACAGTTGAAATTTTCACAGAGTGCGTATTTTTATTGCCGCTATAACACCCATAAATAAAAATTAAAAATCAAACAAGATATGTGATTTTTTTTAAACTTGGAAAGTATTCAAAAGTACTAGTGTTAAATTTGTGCGATGGCACGGGAACCCTTCGTATGCGAACTCAGTGGCGAACTATACGCCTGGTGTGAACGCGGCCACAGAATATGAGATACTAGTTACTTACGTGGCCTACCACGGTTCAACTAACTTACCCTTCACTGAAGAGAGTTAAATATTTGCTAACTGATTATTTTTATTTTTTTATTCACAATTGGTAATTTTGTTAGTGTTTATATTTTGGATAGAGAGGCTTCTCAAAATCATCATATTAGCCGAAGGACGTCAACTGCCGGACAAAGGCCTCCCCCAAAGATGTCTGCGCTGCCTGCATCCAGCGGCTTCCCGCGACCTTCACCAAGTCATCGGTCCAACGATTGGGAGGCCTGCCTATGCTTCGGTGCGCGGTCGCCGCTCGAGAACTTTACAGCCCCAACGGCCATCATTCTCAAAATATTGCGTGCGACGAAATTAGTCTCTACCGTAGATGCATAAAGTTGTACTTTAATCTATTGATGTGGCGTCTGTGTCCCGACTTTGTATAATTTTAGGTATCTTCAAGACGAGAGTGAAGGCACTATTTGAGCTTGCGTGTAATTACATCCTCGGCTACATCGGCACGGCACTTACCATCAGGTGAGGTGCAGACAAACGCAGTAAAATTTTTAATAAAAAGGAAAGTACGTTTATTACACGCTTTATACAGAGTGTAAAAAAATTGGTGTAGGACTGTAGGACCTTTAACTGAGGTTTCTACTCAGCATAGTGAACTACTTTCCCCAAGGAACCCATAGTCAATTCGCAAAAAAATATCCGACGCTCCATACAAAAATGCACAAAATTGGTCAATCAGCTGATCATTTTTTATGAAGAGATCAAAAAAATGCGATTTCAGCAAACCTGTAGAACAAAAGTTGTTCAATTTGATGAATAGAAGTCCCATTTAACGGGACCTACACCAATTTTGTTTCATCCTGTATATCCTGAGGACGATCGCCGCACGGTTTGACTCTCCCCCCTCCTAAAGTATTGGGTGGGGATAGTCACCCGTGCGGTAAAATGATAATTATTTTTATTATTCCTAAGTACTTTTTAAGTAGGTACTTACTAACATAGGCTAAGTCTCTATTGTTACTAACACATATTACGGATTTTTGAGTGCGCAGTGCGCGAGCCGCAAGCGGCTCGCGAGCGTGAGAAAAGGTAGCCTATGTGTTCATCCAGGTCCTAATCTAACTACCTACCAAATTTCAGCCAGATCCGTTCGGTAGTTTTAGCGTGAATACACACTCACAAGCTTTCGCCTTTATAATATTAGTGTGATTTTATTTTTTTACTAGCTGTCCCGGCGAACTACGTACCGCCTTACATTACACTACACTACCCTACCCTACACTACCCTACCCTACCCTACCCTACACTACCCTACCCTACCCTACATACACTACACTACACTACCCTACACTACACTACCCGACCATACACTACCCTACCCTACACTACCCTACCCTACACTACACTACCCTACCCTACATAAAAACCTTCTCCTGACAATAACGAACTCGACAAAAAAAGAGTTAGCGAAATCGGTCCAGCCGTTCTCGAGTTATGCGCTTACCAACACATTTTGCGATTCATTTTATATTATAGATTATAGCTTCACCTGTATGTAAATGTAACAGAATCTTTGAACAAGATTTTTACCCACCCGAAGAAACCCTCCTTACGCCCTGGTCGGTCGTCCGATGATGGAATGGAATGCAGAAGATGGTACAGACAAAAATTTAAAAAAGTTTTGGTCTCTATATTGACAGACATGTCCCCCACGGTAATTTAAATAATTGAAAACGCTAAACACGTTAAAAAAACCGACTTCCATCGCAACAACTTAGTAGGTACATTTTTGCATTATTATTTTTGGTTTTTGTTAATTTTGTAATAAAGTATACTACACCGATTTTGATAAAATTTATATGAGACCACACCGGAAGCACTAGCTTTCAAATAAAAAAAGAAACATAAAAATTGGTTCACCCAGTCAAAAGTTCTGAGGTAGGTAACACACATAAAAAAAATACATGACAACTTTAATTAACTTCAATTAAACAAACATAGTCGAATTGAGAACCTCCTCCTTTTTGGAAGTCGCTTGAAAAAGTCTTTTTGGAAGTCGCTTGAAAAAATCATGTATAAGGTCTAACAAAATTAGCTGAAACTACAATTTACATATTTTTTTTGCCTCGTTACAATTTTTTTTATATGTATTAATAAGTAGAACAACCAACTTCAGGACGTGCGAGGGGCATGTGATGTCTCCCCTCCTATTTTTGGCAGTAAGCAGTTCGAGTCTAACCCGCGCGACGCGTGTGCGCGCACGGCTATTGTATAGGTATAACTTAATTCCCTTTCTTAAAATAACAGTGCCAAGTAATAGATTAATAAAGGACTATTATTTTCAATTTAAAAGTATTGATTTAATATTTTTAATGTACAACTGCTAGTTAAATATAAAAAAATGCCTATTTACGAGTCCATTACCAACTGCAAAAACAATTTTGTTTTTTAAAATACACATTTTTTTTTAAAACACCACGGTAAAGGTATGACTTAATTCCCTTTCTTAAAATAACAGTGCCAAGTAATAGATTAATAAAGGACAATTATTTTCGATCTAAAAGTATTTTTTTAAATTTTTTTTATTCACTATTGGTAAGCCATTCAATTTAATAATTTCATTATTAACTGCAAGTTAAATATAAAAAAATGCCAATTTACGAGTCCATTACCAACTGCAAAAACAATTTTGGTTTTTAAAATATACATTTATTTTTTTAAAACACCACGGAACCCTACTTTGCGCGAATCCGACTCACACTTGGCCGGTTTTTTATCCGTAAATAATTGGATGTCTATTTGTGTAGTACGCAATAAAGCAAATTAAGTTTGTTTTTTGTGAGCAATAGCAATTTAGTATTCTTTGGCAGTCGATAAAGTTTTATCGAATAATACTAATTATTTCTTATCTTTATCAGTGGGGGTTGCAGTTGCAGCGACACTTTGACGCAATGGGATCTTTTGTGTCTACCCTTTAAACATTTGCACCCCAATAGGCTCAAGATGTGCTGCATCAATGCAGCAATTCCGCTGATTGGAAGGTGCTTGTAGTCCTCCGGTTTTGGGTAGCCATCACGACGTACATACGCTTGCTAGCCAGGACATCGCAGTGACACAGTTAGTGTTCCATTGATTCTGTCTCTTTACTACAGGCCCTGCAGGTCGGGTCATTCGTCAGGCCAATTTTTTCCCGGTGTGCGTTTGTGGTAAATAATAAATAATACATACATTACAAAGTCTGGAACGTATTTTGCCTTCTTTGGGTATTCTAATAATACGCAAATCTTGTTTACGTGTAGTCCAATGCGATTATGTCATCACATCAGCTCCACCGAGGGGCTCGAGCCTACCCCGAATTAGGGCGATCGGGCCTTAGTCGACCACGCGGGCCCAGTGCGGGTTGGTCAACTTCACACACAACCTTCGAATTTCCTCGAAGGCGTGTGCAGGTTTCCTCACGATGTTCTCCTTCACCGTAAGAGCGTCGGATAAACGTACATATGAGATCGAAAATCGAAAACACATTGGTACGTGGCAGGACTCGAACCACGACTTCCCAGATAGGAGGTAGCAGCCCTTGCCGTTGCGCCACCGACCGCGATTATGTAGATGGTTTGAAATAAAATTATACAAGGCACAGAACGCTTTTGCTACTCAGATCAAATAAAACTAAGTAATTTAACTAAAATTCAATGTGTAACCAATTAAAACCACTCTAAACCTGTACGTACTTACACGGTACACGCGCACGTAGGCATGAAAATCACTCCAAAATACTCGATAGTATTGTAGAGATCGTATAGCTCTACATTTATTCTTAACATCTCCTTTTATATTCTTGCTATCCGCGAATCGTGTTAAAAAGCAAGTTTTTTTAAATCAAACTAGTAGGTCGTTCGTGACGCTGAAATTGTACCCAATTTTGGTCAAGAATCTTCGTGTTGGGTACAAAGAGTAACACAAAAATTAGTCCTAGTTCTCCGGATTCATAACAGTAATGACTGTTATGAATCCGGAAAACAAGGACAAAAACAGTCCCCCCGGTTCGAAATTAATTGTAGGAGCTGAGTTTAGGAGCTGTCTTCAGTCTCATCATTCGAAAGCTTTTCCGAAACAGTTGAGATTAATTCTATTCGTGACCGCGTGCCAGGGCAGAGGTCCCTTTTCGAAGGTGATATCTTTAGCAAGAGTATACTTTTAGCTATATCTGATAATCTCATACCAATAATCAGTCAGCCGACAAAGCTCTATTTCATACAAAGTGAATAAAGTTTGCTCTACCACTTTTTCACAACTAACAAGTGCATTTTTAATCATATATCTGAGCTTACTCCTCCTGACGACTCGATGGTGCGTCATAGTATCACAGTAAAAGGAAAGAATTAATAGTAGGTTGTCTTCATACAATGGTATATCGCGCTGTTCGTATGTGTTCGCGCCCCAGTAGGCACGCACCCTACGCAACGCACTCTAATAGGAATGGTCTATGGTCTTATGTCATACATAACACACCGATACCACAGTATATATAGTACTAGCGTACGATACCGCACACATGTTTCCAAAAGTGGCTTCAACTTGACAGTTCGCAGCATTTTATCTAAACTTTAGCCACCATTTATTGGAGAATGGATACCCGTAACATATTGCACAAAAGAAGTGCTAAATCACGATACTTTATTGAAACTTTCGAGGTTACTTAACACTTTTTGCCCTGTAGTTAAGCGCAGCAAAATTTCAATTAATTATATGGTTACTTCATACAGTTTAATTAAAACTATACTGTTAAGGGTATTGAGTAATAGACAATTCCAAGTTTCAACTAAGTGCCAGTCATCACTTTTTGTGAAGAAACCTTGGATTCCTACTTTTGAATCTTACCTTGGATTCGCTATGCCACATCAATCGATTTGTGGGGAAACTCATTTATTTATTACTATTCATCATTGGCCTGTTTTGGTCTTGTGATTAGGAGAGACGAAGAGTACGCTGTCAAGTAAGCTTTGGCCATCACAGATAAGAAGGACAGAGGGAGGAACCGTTACCAGAGATATAGAACGGGCAGAGCTGATGACGCAGACAACCCAGGACAGGCCGTTCTTGCGCCTAAGAACGAGGAGGGCCAACCTTAAATAATGGGAAAAGACACGGAAAAAGAAGATTGGCCTATTCCGTCTATACCAAACCACAGATAATTATTTACTTCAGACGGTTTAAAAAGTGTAACACACTGCGTCACCTGGGATGTAGCTAACTTGGGGGAAGCCTATGGACGTCTTTGGCTGTGGACTTCATTACATCAACCATCAAAGCAAGACGGGTTGCAGGCCAATGCTGGATTTCAGATTAATCGTTTCTTAGTTCCAGCACTTCACCTAGATGGTACAGGGCGTTTTATGTATTAATTTTACTACTTTTAAATCAAAATGTAGAACTTAATTTATTATTAACTAGCTGTCACGGCAAAGTTCGTTCCACCATCCACTACACTATGCTACCCTACCCTATCCAACCCTAAACTGCCTTACCCTACATAAGAACCTTCTCCTGACAATAACGAACTCAAGAAAAAAAGATTTAGCGAAATCGGTCCAACCGTTCACGCGTGATGCGATGACCAGAAGAAATAGGGGTTCATTTTTATACATATAGATTTTATTATAGACTTTTATTTTGAAAATGTAGACTTAGTGCATATTTTTAATTTCTCAGGTCTTACCTCTAGAAAAAAATGTTTTTTGGTGTGACATACAGTCCATTTTTTGAAAACTGACCAAGTGCGATTCAGATTCGCGCACTGAGGTATCCGTACCACCAGACCTAAGGAACCTTAAAAACATAACAAACAGAATATCGCTATCTAATAAGCTACGTGTACACTAGCATTTCAAGTTTATAACTTAGATATTTTCGAAGATGTCTAATAACAAATCTATAATGTCACTTTGTCTGACATATCTACCTAGATTTACTTCTGTCACAAAATTCTCACTACTTTTAACAGCCTAATCGAGACTTGGCACGTTTTTATAGAATATTTTTGTTAGGATGATGTGAAAGATGATAACTGTGCTTCCGCTGGAGGTGCTCCTGCCACTTCTCCTCGTGCCCAAGTGAGAAGAGTAGTTTAAATTTTATTTACTTAAAAATAATAACAACATAAATAATATACAATAAATCGGTAATACAATTAGGTAGTACAAAAGTTGGGTACATAGTACCTGTGATAGTACTGTTGGATTAGAAATTAAACATATTTTTGAACATTTAAAAAGCATGTTCTTGAAAAATATAAAAATATTAATATATTGTGTTTTAAGCAAGACGTATCTGCTCCAAATTTACATTGCATAGCCAAAGCGACAATTTACAAGTTATAGTATAACCATATTATAGTTTACTTATTTAATTAAACAACAGGATAACAATAGTAGGTAATATATTAGTAACAAGATAAATTAAATTAACAAAGTTTATTAAACTAGCTGTCCCGGCGAACTTCGTATCGCCTTACACTACACTACACCAAAGCATAATATATATTAGTACTTACGTACAGTATGGGCACTCCCTGCCGCTCTCTAGATTGCGACCTCACCCCCTCGTCACCCAGATTGATACAGATTGCTTATAGTTTGGTTCTCGAACGTATGGAATTTCATCGTGATACTGTATGTTCCGTCATTTGTTTTTAGAAATGTCATTTCTTGCCCGTTGTATGAAGTGTCCGAGGTGTGACTACACTACACTGCAATAGTTATTTTGCTATTCGGGGTCGAGACCAATCCAACAAATCAAAAATCATAAAAATCGGTCCAGCCGTTTTTGAGTTATATATATAAATGGTGTAAATAAGCCGACTTTGTTTTATGTGTATAGATTTAGAACCAGATACAAAAGGTTGAACCAATTGAGGACGATACAAAAAAAAAATAGGAAGGATATTTTTTACAACTTTGGATTCTAATAATCTAGCTAGATAAATTTAGATCTCATCTCAATTCTAGCTTGAGTTACCCAGGGGATATTCCAAGCCATAAAACTTAATTTTCTGCATGTATCACGGCACATCGGCCATAACTCACCATTATGAAGAAAATATCCTCAGGGACCTTGCTGCTTTATTGTCCTGAAATAAGAAAAGATTTCGTTAATATTTTTGAGGAAAATTTTACGAAGCGCTTGGATTTTCGGTGGTGGAATATAAGGTGGAATTTACAAGTAACAACAACTTCCAGGTACATTTTTGTTTTGAAAAGAAAGTGTATGTTAAATTTAAAAAACACGACTGCATAAAAATTACTCCTCTTTTTATGAGAAGTCGGGTAAAAGGTATCCAATGTCACTCACGGGATCAAGCCGAATCAACAATACCTCGAACTCTAAAATAAAACAAGTCGATTAGAAGATATCGTAAAGAAACATACATACACTCCTTTTTTGTGGGCAGACGTGTAAAAAATGTAAAACCAAATAAAAGCTTGTAATATCACATTTGGTATGGTTATACAAAGGGCATCGAACCTCTGTGGCATACCTAAAGTTACATGTACATAAAAAGTCGTGTTTTGGTGTACGTACATATAACATGGCATATATGCCAATCGACAGAAAAAATATTACAAACAACATAATACTCTTTGGCGAAATGTCGTAAGTGATATACTTTCCTAGTTATTTCAGTTTAAAAATGTAAAATAAAATTTAAAGAAAATCTTAATTTATATTGATTTAAAAGTCCATCATATTATCATCATATATATATCAGTATCATCATTTTATAACAGTCCGCTTTAAATAAATTAGCGTAATAATAAAAAAAAAGTATATGAATTTAAATAATATATCATATACAATAATTATATTGGCCGTATGTATTATATGGCTTAGAATAGGGCCATCCTAGCTCTTCCAATGGGGGTCGTAAGAGACGACTAAGGAACTTAAACTGGAGGATGGACAGCAGCGTCTTTTCCGCTCATTGCAACACACCTGCAACCACACTGCGATAGCCAACCCACCTGCCAGGCGTGGCGATTATGGCAAAATCACCCAAATTGATATACACATTACACACCCAAAAACGGCCCCTGGTCCACGGCGGACCTGCTATTTCTGTCTAAAATGGCAGTCACGGTAACGGCGGGCCAGGGGTTGCGAAGAATCCCCGGCAGATGCCAGGCTAAAAAACCCAAGACATTTGACTCTGGCAACTTACAACACGCGTAAACTACAAACTGACGAGAAGCCACAGAACTCCAAGAAGGATTGAGCAGGTTCGTTTGGATATCGTAGGTTTATGTGAAGTCCGAATAGACGGAGAGGACACCATGATCTTAAATCCGGAAACCTGCTCTATTTCCGGGAGGGTAACCATCAACTGTCCCATGTCGTGTCGGGTTTCTCGTCGACAAGTCCGTGATTAACAATGTGGTCCAGATCGCGAGTGTGTCGCCATGGGTAGCATACCTTATACTTAGAATCACCAAACGGTATTCGATGAAGGTCATACAGGTATACGCGCTGACGGCGGAACACTCCGACGACGAAGTAGAGACTATGTATGAGAATATCTCTACAGCCATACATAGCACCAGGACCCGTTGTTACGGGAGACTCCAATGAGAAACTGGGCAAACGAAGCGATGGTGAGCAATTTAAATACGGAGTAAGAATTGCACGTAATCAGATGCTAGTCCACTTTATGGATAAGGAAGGCCTTTTTAGAATGAACTGCTTCTTCAAAAAGTCAGAACAGCAGAAATAGACATGGTTGCATCCGAATGGCGTAGCGAAGAACGAGACTGACTTCATCTTATCGACGACATGACAAATATTCAATTATGTTTCTGTGACCAATTCAGTATAAACAGGAAGCTATCACCGAATGGTAACATGCACTTTGAATCTAAAAACCAAGCTAGAAAGATGTTGACTGATGAAGTCTACGCTCCGACCAGCGCCTGTCCAGCTTCAAAACACCGGAAGCTTTCATCTCGAGTTGCACAATCGCTTCGAATGCCTAGGAGACTGCGAGAATGTGGATGTCTTAGAGTATACATAAGCTAAAAGCTTATGTATACTCTAAAGTGAATGTATAATGATAGGTTCGTGGAAATTGTCGAAAATTTCGGTTCTAAGATTTTTAAAACTCGCCGTTCAAACGGAACCAAAGAAATCTCGGATCTCACCAACAAACCAATGGAGGAAAGACGCAGATTGGTTTTGCAGTCCTCCGAAGACGCAACTCAGTATCGGCAACTAAACAGGCAGATCTCTAAGTCCCTGACTCGCAATTTGTGCCAGTTTAATACAAATTGTATTAAAGAGGCGATCGAGCACAACAAAGGCTCAAAGGTGTTCGCGATAGATTTGTTTGTTGGAAAAGGCCATCTGACCAAGCTGAAGACTGAGAATGGCAGGATTATATCGTCTGAGACTAAGTTGTTGGAAGAAATTGAGAAGTTCCACGGACTTTTCGACGTTTGAGGTATTGGTTAAGTCCCTTAGATTCACATTGGGAAATCGCGGGTTCGATTCTCGGCGGAGTCTAACTCTGTAAGACTCGGTTTGGTTTGTGGAATGGCATTTTCTAAGCCCGCCTGAATAGCTTACACAATCTTACCTAAGAGTTGCCGAAGTTTTGAAGATAAGATAGCCAGTTCTCCATTGCGTATGGGAATCTCGCTAAGCCCGCTTTCATTTTCGGCAACATCGTCACTTATCATCAGGTGAGATGATGCCAAGGGCTTATCAATAGTGAAACAAAAAACCCAGTTTTCTAAAAAGATAAATTTTTACGGCTATTTTCCAAGGCTTGGTATGACCTCGAAAAAATCATAAAGAATTATCGACTAAAGTGAAGCTAATGGGTGAAGCCATTTGTTTTTACTTAATGGTCAAGATAATCTTTGGAATGTTTGTTAGGTCAACTACGAGTGTGTATAAGATAAAAACAGTTGCAAAACCTACGAAAGATTCGGAATAATTAAGTACTCCTTCTCAGAAAGTTTCTTTAAAACACATTTTTTTAAATAAAATTTGAGCAAAAGGTTTTTTTTGTTATCAATCTTGCAAGCCAAATCTACCCAAATGGTCACACAACTTATATATTTGTAATAACATACCGTATGAGCACTCCCTGAAGCTCTCTAGATTGCGATCTCACCCCCTCGTCACCCAGATTGATACAGATTGGTTGCAGTTTGGTTGTTTAACATATAGGATTTCGCAGCCATTTTGTTTGTTCCGTCATTCCTTTTTTGAAATGTCATTCTGGCCGTTTGTATGAAGTGTCCAGGGTGTGCTACTGGATGGGCCAGCGCCGTAGGACCCGACCGTCTGATCGACCAAACCCGAGCCAACGATGACACCGAACGAATGCGCACGACGCCCGCTCCCGCGCTGACTTGCTGCTCCCCCTTCCCCCTCCCGGGAAGTATTCGCCCGAACCCGCACCCCGCCCGAGAAGGATTCACACACATCCAATGTTTCAGAATAATTCCCTGGGAATATTTCGATTCGAAGATCGAAATATTCCAAATGTTTTGCAATACTTCAGAATGTGAAAGTATTCCACGGAAATGATTCGGAATTATTCCCGCCAGCATCTACTCGTATGTTTCGACCATGGCGTGAAATGACTATTCCAAAACGAAAGACGGCACAAACAAAATGGCGGCAAAATCCTATACGTTCGACAACCAAACTGTAACCAACCTGTATCAATCTGGGTGACGAGGGGGTGAGGTCGCAATCTAGAGAGCGGCAGGGAGTGTCCATACTGTATGCTAGTACTAATATATATATATGTATATACTTTGCTATTACTAAGCCTAAGCCGTCCGTCTGTCCGACTTTAAAAAGGCTGTTATTTTTTGATGCGTAGCTGGCTGAAATTTTTGCGTTGATTCTTATTTTTGGCTCTTTATTTTTTTCATAAAAATGTAAATTAAAAAAAGCAGAAAACAATACTGAAAAACCTTTTAAACCAAAGTGTAAGTTTAATCACGGTTACTAAGCGACTATTTAATTTTTGTGACTTTTTTCCGAGTTGGGATTTTTTTCGAAAATTTTTGCACTATAAAGCCTTTTGTGTTAATAAAAATACACGACTGCATAAAAACGTTACACCTGCTTTTTGGTATGTCGGGTACCAAGTCAATCACGGGATCAAGACGAATCTAACGATACCTCACACTCTAAAATACATCAAGCCGTTTAGAAGATATTGTGGAATAGAAACATACATACATACAGGCATTAGACCTGAAAACAATACACTCCTTTTTGTGGGCAGTCATGTAAAAAAACATGATTAATAGTGCATCCGATATAGCTTGGTAAAATAAAGCTGTCTAATGTAACGTTCAGTTGAAAATTATTATTTTTTTCCAATTGGTAAGCCATCATCTTACCTGATGGTAAGTGACGATGATGCCAAAGATGGAAGCGGGCTTACCAAGACTCCCCAACGCAATGGAGAGCTGGCTATCTTATCTTCAAGCCGGAACACGTCAATGTTGTTAACACTGATGTTTGGCGGCAAGACAGATAAGATAGTGCTAGCCAGGCGGGCTTAGAAAATGGCCTACCACCAACAAAACCGAGTCTTACAAGTTGACCCCACCGGGACTCGAACCCGCGACCTCCTGGTGTGAAGCGAATCGACTAACCATAACGCCACGGAGGCGGTTGGAAAAATAACTACGATTTAATTAGTTAGTAAAGCCAAGAATCCTTTTAGTTACTGAGGAAAATGTTTTGAAATAGGATCCATGTTGGCAGGTAGGTATGAATGAATACAACTTCCCGCATAAAATAATCAAGAAAATCTAAAAAACGGCCAAGTACGAGTCAGACCCTCACACATAGGGTTCCGAACCATCATACTAGATGGCAGTAGTTTCTTCAGTTCCGTACTATCTAAATATATAAAACTCAAAGGTGACTGACTGACATAGTGATCTATCAACGCACAGCCCAAACCACTGGACGGATCGGGCTGAAATTTGGCATGCAGGTAGATGTTATGACGTAGGAACACCAAAAAACGGGAACTGCGCGGGCGAAGCCGCGAGCACCCACTAGTCATATTATACGGCGCAAGTTTCTTCACGTTTAAAAAAAACACGATTTTTGTATGGAGACTTTTACTTTTTCAAATTTTTTAGTATTTGTTGTTATAGCGCCAACATAAATACATCATCTGTAAAAATTTCAACTGTCTAGCTATGACGGTTCATGAAATACAGCCTGGTGACAGACGGACAGACGGACGGATAGCGAAGTCCTAGTAATAAAAAAATATAAAAATAAATAGGGTCCCGTTTATACCCTTTGGGTACGGAACCCTAAAAACAGGAAACTTAAAAACCATCTGAGGAGGAAAGGGGAAAAACATTTATTTAAATCTCAGCAATATCAAAAGTGTCGGTGGCTCAACCGGTAACGACTCGGTCCATCTAACCAGAGGTACCGGGTTCAAATCTGGACGGCCAATGTACCAATGAGTTTTTCAAAAACTTACGTACATACTTACCGATTGCTTTAACGGTGAAGGAAAACATCGTGAGGAAACCTGCACACGCCTGCGAAGAAACTCGAAGGTTGTTTGTGAAGTCGACCAACCCGCACTGGGCCCGCGTGGTCGACTAAGGCCTAATCGCCCTGATTCAGGGTAGGCTCGAGCCCCTCGGTGGGGACATATATGAGCTGTAATGATGATGATGATGAATATCAAAAGTACGGACATGATGTACCGATTCACAATCGATAGGGGGGAAACCCGAGAAGGTAAAAATCGGGTGCGGTCTGTGTCAGGGCACATAGCTATTGGTTTAACGTAAATTAATTCCAATTTTCCTCGTCCGTGAGTGGATAACTAATGAAGAGTATGAGTTTTGCTTGTTCTATCGAGAACAAATCTGAATCTCTTTCATCATCATCATATCAGCCGAAAAACGTCTACTGCTGGACAAAGGCTCGAGTGGCGATGGCGCACCGGAAACCGTAGCGTGTAGGCAGGCTTCCCACGCGGTGGACCGACGACCTGGTGAAGATCGCGGGAAGCCGATGGATGCGGGCAGCGCAGGGCCAGTCTTCGTGGAAATCCTTGGTGGAGGCCTTTGTTCAGCAGTGGACGTTTTTCTGCTGATGTGATGATTAAAAGGTAAGTAAGTAATCGACCTCTTGTGTATGACAATGTACTGAGAAAACTTAGGTGGTGCAATTTTTATTAAGCCAAGCCTAGTTTCATCATCATCAAATAAGCCAAAAGACATCCACTGCTGGACAAAGGCCTACCCAAGGATTTCCACGACTACCGGTGCGCCGCTTCCCGCGACCCTCACCAGGTCGTCGGTCGTAGTTTCATAATTCATCTGAGTATCATCATCATATCACTTTATCATCTGCCAAAACGAAATTTTTATCTAAAATGTATGAAACAGCAAGAGGTGACGCCATAGTTTTTCGGCGTCCGTCATTACGGAACTACTAATTTTGTGCTAAAATCCTTAATTCTTACTAATATTATAAATGTGAAAATGTGTTTGTTTGTAACCTTTTCACGCTTTTACACCTCAACCAATCTTGACAAAATTTTACATGCAGGTAGCCTGTGTCACGGGGAAGGACATAGGCTACTTTTTATCCCGGGAAAATAGCATAATCTGATGCAGTTCCTGAGGGAACTAAAAAAATACTCTTTTTTGGTTAATTACTTTTACATCGCAACGGAACAATGAATTGTAGTGATTTTTTGCACAGAGATGGTTAAGTAGGTGGGAAACGACATAATTTACTAATCACCCTTAAAGACAGTCATTAAAACGATGTCCACGCGGGCGAAGCCTTGGAAAAAAGCTAGTAATATTATAAATGTGAATATGTGTTTGTTTGTTACCTCTTCACACTTCAGCACCTCAACCAATCTTGACGGAATTTGGCACGAAGGTAGCATGTGTCTTAGGGAAGGACATAGGCTTCTTTTTATCCCGTTAAAATAGTATAGTTCGATACATTTCCTAAGGGAACAAAAAAAGTATATTAAAATTAATGATAATTTTATAGAAAAAAGTGTTTTTACTATGGTGAAGCCCCTAAAAATGTGAAAATAGTATAAACTAAACCGGCCAAGTGCGAGTCAGAACCGCACACAAAGGGTTCCGTACCATCATACTAGATGGCAATAGTTTCTCCATGTTTCAAAAAAACACGTTTTTTGTATATAGACCCCCGTTATTCTTTCACTTTTTAAAATTTTTAGTATTTTTTTTTATAGCGGCAACAGAAATACATAACCTGTGAAAATTTCAACTCTGTCTAGTTTTCACGGTGCATGAAATACAGCCTGGTGACGTACGGACAGACAGATAGACAGACGGACGGACAGAGAAGTTTTAGTAATAGGATCCCGTTTTTACCCTTCGGGTACGGAACCCTAAAAACGATTGGAGACAAAAAATAATATAGTAATAGTTTAGGAGCTAGAGTCTGGACAGACAAACACATTTTTTATTTTTGGAATCGATCCCCATAAAAAATTCAACTTCGATTTCTTTTGCCATCACAAATCATACCTTCTTCACTCCATCGTTGCTCGAAACTAAAAAGTGGGTCAGAAAGAGTTAAAAATAAAATTACCGTGATGTACAGTTACTATCGTTCAGCGATCGACCGCAAATCAACAGTCGCAAGCAAATGTCGTCCAATATTGGATTTGCACGAGTTTTATGGAGTTTTATGTTACCATTTATAGGAACTAAAAGAAGAATAAAAGTATTTTACAATTATTTATTTAACTAGCTGTCCCGGCGAACTTCGTACCACCTTACACTACACTACACTACACTACCCTACCCTACACTACACTACCCTACCCCACATAAGAACCTTCTCCTGACAATAACGAACTCGACAAAAAAAGAATTAGCTAAATCGGTCCAGCCGTTCACGCGTGGTGCGATGACCAGAAGAAATCGGGTTCATTTTTATAAAATAATAAAATTACCGATGCAGTTTTTGAAGTTCAATGCCAATTTTTATTGAAAATTATGTTTTTTTTTTATTATTGACATTATGGTGACACTACTTATGGTCTTTTACTAGTAACTAGTGGCATGTCTTTCATGTTCAAATCCCCTGAGCTATGTTCCATTAAATGGAACAAAGGCGTTTTTTAGTGGTCAGATGGGGCAATTTTTAAGACCAGTTAATTTTCTTGAATTTTCCTGAAAGTGACGAAATCTTATGCGGGGTATTCCCAAATATGACATTAGTAACGAAGAAACTGCTGCGATAACTCTAGAGTTTGAAAATCAAAAATGTGTATTTTTTGCCTCATTAAGGGCTATTTTTCAGGTGAAAAAAACCGACTTCATGGGGTTAAAGCCATCGTGCTCTCAAAATATCTAAACAACAGGCATATATTCATTTATTTTTGTATAAGTCTAATGCTATTTTGAGAATAAATTTTGTTTTAATAACTATTGTTTTTAATAATTTATTTTCATCTTTAAACTTATCTATACAGTCGGCAATTTCATAGGTAAAGACCAATATATAGATTAATCACATTTAAACGAACAAATCGGAACTAATTCAGAACTAACTATCTAAGCTAAAAAAACTCGAAATCCGCGACATGGGGCGTCTATGTTCACGGTGGTGAGCGACCTCATTACGGGTCCTTGTCTCAAACACACACACACACACACACACACACACACACACACACGCTCACAATACACCGCGGCCCGGCTCCACGATACTTCTGTGCTCTCTATCAGAACGACCTCCTTTTTAACCGACTTTAATCGCATCAACCAAGTACATTTTTTTTAATTGCCATTTTTTTGTTAAATTTCTTTAAAAAACCTGGGACCAACCTGGCAGCGTACCCACCCTATGGAATAAAAAAGATGTTTCCAAATTGGTTTTTAATAAATGACGGAGTTCTGCATTTTAAAAAACCAACCGGATCACTTCTCCTCATCTCCTTCTTTTTGGAAGTCGGTTGTTCATTCCACTGTTTTTTATGAATGTTACGGGATTCTTATAATTTTCATAGATGATGTATTTCTGTTGCCGCTATAACAACAAATACCAAAAATTAGAAAAAGCGAAAAAATACAATAAGTGTGTTTTTTAAACATGAAGAAACTATCGCCATCTAGTATAATGGTACGGAACCCTTTGTGTGCGGTTTTTTCTTTTTGAGCGGCTACTGCCTAGGTTGTCATTGAACGGTGGCTGTCACACTACAAAAAAACTCTTAATACCGGCCAAGTGCGAGTCGGCCTCGCGCACCGGGGGTCCGGTACCGTCATAAGTTAAAAAAATAAAGAGACATAATCGTGCAAAGGAGTCCGAACTGAATAAAAAAACCTGCATTTTTCTGTCGCTCGCGTTGATGTATTTTGTTTAAAATGAATAGGTAGGTATTATCTAACAAGTATCTAATAAGTAAGTACCTTTAAACAAGCAATTCTTGTATTAATCTGAATCCCCAAAAAAAGAGCTCCGCTTGAAAATTGGTATACGGGGATTTTTAGGGGCGACAAATACATCTAGATAAGTCTCACTCATCTCTGGGAAAACACCGAGTAGAGCCAAGCTCGGTCGTCCATGTACTTGTTATAATTGTAATCGCACTTGGCCGGTTCTTTAGCAAACTATAAAAAAAAACTATAAAAGTAACTTTAAACAACAAAGTTTTGCTTAGTTGTGGCGATTGAAAACGGTAGTTTTTAACGTGTTTAGCGTTGACAATTATTATATTATACTGTTTCCCGCGGCTTCGCCCGCTCGGATCCCGGTGAAAAATTTTCTATACCTATTCTCAGACCTACCGAATATACACAGAAAATTTCATGGAAATCCGTCCAGCCGTTTCGGAGGAGTATGGCAACTAACACTGTGACACGAGAATTTTATATATAGATTTAGATCTAGATAGAGAATAGCTGGAAACAAGGTCGCTCCTAAATCAGTACCTAATATAACAAAAAAGATAAAAAACAATAACAATAAATGATATCGTATCTAAAAAAAGCGGTAAAGTGCGAGTCAGAACCGCGCACAAAGAGTTCCGTACCATCATACTAGATGGCGCTAATTTCATCACGTTTCAAAAAAAAGACCACGTTTTATGTATGGAGACTTTCACTTTTTCTAAATTTTAGTATTTATTGTTATAGCGGCAACAGAAATACATCATTTGTGAAAATTTCAAATGTCTAGTTATCGGTTCATGAAATACATCCTGCTGACAGACGGACAGACGGACGGACAGCGAAGACTTAGTAATAGGGTCCCGTTTTTACCCTTTGGGTACGGAACCCTAAAAATAAGCTGTTTGCGGAGCCTATATAGAGGTATAGGTCAGGTCGGAGTAATGCCATGAGCCGATAGACTAAAAACTGAATGCATAGGTCTGATAATGCATAGGAACAAGTTGGAGAGGCTTATGTCCTAGAGTAAAAAAGGATAAGTTGGAAACTAAAATATAATATTACTAGCTTTTGCCCGCGGCTTCGCCCGTTTGGACATAGTTTTTGAGGGTGCGGCTAGCAAGCTTGGACGTAAGTTTTCTTCAGATCTCTCAGGAACTATATCAGGATATTCTGATTAGCAGTCTACTTCCCACCCCCTCGACAGATTCTATACAAAAAAAAAACATTTCAATCCGTTGCTCCTTTGCGACGCCGCGCCGACGTGCGCGATCGTGGAAATGAGTTTTCCTCAGATCCGTCGGTAACCATGTCAGGATACGCTAATTAGTAAATTATGTCATTTCGCGCCTCCTCAACCATCTGTGTGCAAAAAATCACAACAATCCATTGTTCCGTTGAAATTTACCAAAAAAAGAGTTTTTTTTTTCAGTTTCTTCAGGAACTGCATAGAACTATGCTATTTTCACGGTATAAAAAGCAGCCTATGTCCTTCCCAGTGACACAGGCTACCTGCATCCCAAATTTCTTCAAGATTGTTCAGTGTGGAAGGTAACAAACAAACAAACACATTTTCACATTTATAATATTAGCAACTGACTTCCAAAAAGGGGAGGTTCTCAATTCCCATATATGTTTTTTTTGTATGATTGTTACGCGATATCATTATAATGAACAAATTTATCCCGTATAAAATCAAAATCGATGTATTACTTTATATAAAATTATCAAAAACAATAATTTAAAATGTACTTTCAAGTTTTTGCGATGGAAATAGGTATTTTAAACGTGTAAATTTCTGTTATATATGCAAATTTTAGTTAATAGCGGATTAAGGTCTGAATGACTAAATCTTATGTATACACAAGGCTTTAGGAGTTTAAATGTTTTACCACAATTCGGTACTTGCCTACTAGTCATCTGACTTACTTTTTAAAAACTGTCAAAAACGAGGTTTTGTTCTAAAAATGTTTGAAATATTGAACTATGACGTCATATTTCTTCATGGCCGTTGACATACTAATTATGTGTTTTTGATGAATTAAAAATAGAAAATGTTTATGGAAAACCAAATGAGTTAGGTTTTTACAAATTGTAAAAGGAGTAGTATTTCGTGAACTTAATTTTAGAATTTATTTTTGATGCTGTCCCAATTATAGTGTCTGCCATGAATGAGAATAGGGATGACGACAGCATCAGAAATAAATTATGAACTCTTGATCACTAAATTGCCCTCTTACTTAAATTTCGTTTTCCTTCAAGTCTTCGATTTTCAACTGACTAAAATCACAAAATGAGTATATATATGACGCTGCTAAACTACGACGCCTAGGTATTACAAAAATTTTTAGAACAAAATGTCGTTTTTGACAGATGATAAAAAGTAACTCAGATGACTAGCATTAGTCATCCCTATTGCGGGAATCAAACATCTTATGCAGTACACAAACTACATGACCGCTTGCGTTTATCAAAAAGTAGGTAGTTCATTTTAAAGCGCGTTAAGAAAGTTTTCCGGGTTAAGTTCGTTTGCTGAATCAGCTGCACCTTTGATAAATACCGCTCGCCGCTGCCTGCTCGCGTCAAACGGTTGCGTCAAAGGGGCCCTGAGTTCAATCGCGAAGCCGCCGAGGAGTCGCGCGAATCTTGTTCAGTCATTAATTATCAATGCAGGCGACGATTCTGAAGATGCTCTTCGTCCAGCAATGAAAGTGATTAAAATTAATGATAAAATCTAAATAAAAAAATAATATTAATGCAGGCGACGATTAGGAAGATACTCTTCGTCCAGCAGTGAAAGTGATTAAAATTAAAGATAAATTCTAAATAAAAAATTACCTATCAATCTTTTTAATTTTATTTTTTTGTGGTAATATTGTTTTAACTTCAACACATTTCCGGAACTCTGTTCGGTTGTAATGCAGTTAATTCCACGAACTTATAATATATTATCCCGATGCAGCATAGAGAAATGCAGTACCTACGCACGCACAAGATCTACGGGTGACTGGTAAGACATCGGACGCATTTCAGGAGGTGAATCAGAAGACGAACGAAACTGAACAACTTGTAGCGCGGTGCGCAGTTATTCGTTCCTTTTGTAATTCGACCTTCTTTTCATTCCATTTATTTCTTTTCCACCTTTTTCCACACATGCGTTTTCATCCATCTGTCAATTTCATTAAAAATCAATCATTCTATTCATCCGTCATACTATTATATCATTATATCAGCTCATATGCGTCTTCACCGAGGGGCTCGAGCCTACCCTGAATTAGGGCGAAAAAATAAATAAATACCTTAATAATCTTTAAAAAAAGGCCCATTTCGGGGTCATATGTTTCTCCTATATTTTCATCATCATTAGACTAAATTGTGCGAATGAACGAGTTGTTCGTCGCTACGTCCATAAAGTTTCGTCCGAATGGACGTAACAGCACCACCCAATTTTACCTACTTTTCTTGTCGTTGTTTTTGCGTCCGCATAACCCACACCCTACTGTACCTACTCCTACTCGTCGTGCCACAAACTTTTCCCATGGAACCTATGATCAATTATTATAAAAAAAAAACTTAGGTATAGTACAAATCGACAGGGCTCAAAATAATCAATATAATTATTTACTTTGATTTATAGTTTATTGTACACAGGAAACATAAATTACACATTTTACAAAGTAAAGTCACACCAAGGGTACAGCTTATTTCTAAAGAAATTTCTTCCAGCAGACCCGGGTAAGAAGAAAGTTTTGACTGGGATGACAGAAAAGACGTGTACACAGCTTCAAATAAATATTAAATGTAAACAACAAATACATAAATATACGTACATACATACATAATTATACTTAATTGGTGTATATAATTAGTTACACAGATAAAATAAATTAACTAATATAAATACATATTGTAGATAATACATAAAATATTTCATGTCTAATCAATCAACTTAATATTAATAATTATCCGATAATTATCGTGATAAGTTTTAATTGTTAAAGTGTAAGTTTAATCACGGTTATAAGTAAATCAACAATTCAGTTTTGATGTCATTTTTCCCGATTTCGAGGTCAGGAATATTACTGTTTTGTTTTTGAATCAAATTTTATAATTATCATGATAATTATTAATCTTATAATTACCGATAATTATCAAAAATCTCTAATTTTTTTGTTGTATTTTTAAACTTTGCTACGGAGCATCAATGATAATTACCACTTCGAACCCTACAAATCGATCAGCTGATTGGCCAACTTTGTATGAGAAGTCCAAAAATTTGTATGGGAATCGACCATTGGTTTCTTGAAGAAAATTGTTCAGTTTCATCTTCTTATTCACCTCTTATAATTGAAAACGCTAAACACGTTAAAAAAAACCGACTTCCATCGCAACATCTTAGTACAATTTTGCATTATCATATTTTTGTTTTTTGTTAATTTTCTAATAAAGTACTAAAGCGATTTTGATAATTTTTTCATGGGACCACACGGGAAGCACTAGCTTTCAAATAAAAAAAGAAACATCAAAATCGGTTCACCCAGTCAAAAGTTCTGAGGTAACACACATAAAAAAACATACAGTCGAATTGAGAACCTCCTCCTTTTTGGACTTCGCTTGAAAATGCGTCCGTTCGGTCGTCTTCCCAGTCGCGTTACATTACGCAAACTACGATGGCCATAAAATAAAGCAAACAACAGGAACCTGTATCATAATCTGTGGCAATAAATAAGACTGTCCATAAATAAATTTCTCTTTCCTCTGCGATCGTAAGTTTAACTTTCGTTTTCTGCAGTTTATGGCTTGACAGGATTTCGATTAATTTCGACGATGATCGATCAATATCGCTCGAAGGATTTAATAAAATATATATTTTTTTTATCGAAGTCATCTCGCAGACACTGCCAAAAATGAAATAACTCTTTCTTAATACTAGATTTTGCCCGCGGCTTCGCCCAACTGAGGTAGACTACTAATTAGTGTATATATACAGGATTACTTTTAATTAGTTCTTGATAACAAAAGATATGCATGTACTCGTGATTACAAACAACTTTCCCAAAGAAATTATACGTCAAATCAGAAAAAAATATTTTTAGTCCTCGATAAATAATAAATTATCAAATCGGCAAAAATGTATAAAAGACCAATTTTTTTTTTCATATTTGATACATAGTTTCTTTGGGAAATTTGTTCGTAATCACGAGAACATTCATATCCTTTGCTATCAAGAACTAATCAAAAGTCACCCCATATATCCTACTTATAATATTATAAACGCGAAAGTTTGTATGTATTGATGTATGTATGGATGTATGTATGGATGTTTGTTACTCTTTCACGCAAAAACTACAGAACATATCCGGCTGAAATTTGGTAGGTAGACAGATTAGGACTTGGATTAACATATAGGGACCTTTTTTCAACGCTCGTGAGCCGCTTGCGGCCCGCGCACTGCGCACCCTTTGGAAACAGTCATGGAAACTAGTTTCACGTAAGCGAAGCCGCTGGCAAAAGCTAGTATATACTAATTAGTAGTCTAAACTTCCCACCTCCTCAATTGTGTGTGTGAAAAGAATAAATCAATCCGGAGCTCCGTAGCAAAGTTAAAAAAATCAACAACAAAAAAAAGAGTTTTTTTCAGTTTCCTCACGATACAGATATCGTACTGTGCTGTTTTCACGGAGTAAAAATGAATAAATGAAAAATGAGTTCCATGACACAGATGAAGTGCATGCCAAATTTTTTCAGAATTGGTCGAGGTGCTCCACAAGCTTTGTGATAATGTGATGACATCAAACATCGAATCTCAAATTCTAATGCTGCCTACCTAAGCCTGTGAGACTCAAGGATCTTCTGATTTTTTTGAACTAGAGTTGTAGACATCATAACTTATCGCCCACGCAGATCCCGTTTTTGCCGTTCCAGTGGGAATTTCCCAAAATCCTTTCTTAGCGGATGCCTAAAGTCATAATTGCTACCCCAAATTCCAGCCCGATCCGTCCAGTGGTTTGAGCTGTGCGTTGATGGATAAGTCAGTCAGTCACGGTTTTCTTTTATATATATAAGTTGTAACAAATTTAGCTGAAACTGTTTTAAGTGGTGCTTCTACCTGTGAAACTGAACAACTTTTTCCATGGAACCCATAGTAAAGTCGCAAAAAAAATGCCAACTTAGTTATGGGAAGTTCAATTTTTTTTTGAGATTTGACTATGGGTTTCATGGGAAAAGTTGTTCAGTTTCATGGGTAGAAGCACCATTTAAAAATAGACCTTATACATACAGATTCAATAAACCCAGTCGGCAAAACCAAAACCAAGTCTTTTGAATCATTAAGAAGATAGATGACAAACCGAAATCAAATCAGCTGGCCCTTAATTTAAAATTAAATAATACCTATACGACCTCTTCTTTCCGGCGTACGCGCCACAGGCACATGCCACAAACTTTCACAAAACAAAACATTGGACTGTGTTACTGTTACGTAACTTACCGCACTGTCGCGGAGTGTACTGTGTACAACTTAACTACTGTTCCGGCCACAGACTTATAAGGTTTTGATATTTTCCCACGGGAACACTTGAATTTTCCGGGATAAAAAAAGTATCCTATACGTTAACCCGGGCTATAAGAAACTAAAAAAATCACAAAACACAATTTCATCAAAATCAACCTGGTAATTTTTGCGTCATGCGCGGACATACAGACAGACAAACAAAAATTCCGAAAGTTGTTGTTTTGGCCTCTATATCGTTAGTAATTAGTAATGTCCACCACAGTTATTATTTTCCAAAAATATTTTATGTACAGACACGGCACCGTTACAGTTTAAGTAAATATATGTAGATACCTACCAGCTGTTTCCCGCGGCTTCACCCTCGTGGACAACGTTTCTATGACTTTTCGAGGGTGCGCAGTGCGTGCGGCTCGCGAGCGTGAAAAAAAGTAGCCCATGTGTTAATCCAGGTCCAAATCTGTCTACCTACCAAATTTCAGCCAGATCCATTCAGTAGTTTTGGCGAGAAGAAGTAACAAACATACACACTCACACACTCACAAACTTTCGCCTTTATAATATTAGTGTGATAAAACTGTAAAAAGAGTGTCTGTTCAACAGAACATGTCTCAGAAAAACGGTCGGGATAGGTTGCTGGAACATAACCATGCCTAAATTATTATTTTTTTGGGATTTATGTCTGTTTGTGCGCGCATCATGCAAAAAGTACTGAACAGATTTTGATGTCGTTTTCGCAGTTTGGTCACTAGGGGTCCAACTTGAAATCTAAGCCCCATTTCATCTACTTTCGGTGGGATGAACCAGATACTTTCATCCCGGAATTCCTACGGATATGCAGGATATACCCTCCTGCATACAAAAAAACTAGCTTTTGCCCATAGTTTCGACATCGTTTTTGCCCGCGACTTTGTTCCCGCTTTATTCTCATCCTGTGGAAATTTTGAAAAATTGGGCCTTATTCTTTGTCGACATCATAAAAGAAACCTCTGAGGAAGATTTCAGCTCTCGAGGTCTAAGGGTTTGGACTGGGCGTTCGTTGATGAGTCAGTCTAACTTCGTTTCCGCTTTATTTCCATCCCGTGAGAATTTAGAAAAATTCGGCCTTATTTCCTTTCTACACCATAGAAGAAACGTTTGTGCTAAACTTCAGTTTTGTAGGGTTTGGGCTGGGCGTGGATGAATCAGTTAGTGAATTTCCATCCCGTTAGAAATTCGAAAAATCCGGAATTATTTCCTTTTTACACCTTAAAGGAAACGTCTGTGCAAAATTTCAATTTTCTAGGGTTTGGGCTGCGCGTAGATGAATCTATTTATTATCTTTCTTTAATTATTTCATTCATTTGTTTTTAACTTTACTTATTCTGTTTGACCTAATTGTTTATTGAATGAATGTGATCTTTATCTTATTTTAATATTCTTTGTCAGTGAGAGAATCACTCACTCACTGACCTTTCCTTATGGCAGGTGTATCTAAGTGTCGTTAACTGGGCCTTCAGCTCATCATACTAAACAACTTTTTCCAAGAGACACATTAGTCAATTCGCAAAAAAAAAAATATGTTGAACTTTTCAATACTAATCGATCACCATGTTGATCAATTTTGTGCATTTTTTTATTGTGTCGATTTTTTAAAAAAAATTACGGGTAAATTTGAATACCGTGGACTTTTGCGGAATATACACGTATGTATTTTGAATAGCCCTGGATGTAAGGAATTTAGTTTTTTTGTTGACTTCACTGTTTGGACCATACTGTATATTGTGTGGTGTTACGAACCCTCAGTGCGTAAACCCGACTCGCACTTGGCCAGCTTTTAAGTGTAAGACTTAGGAGCAAAGGTATGTTGACTCGGACTGATTATGGGCGAAAGTAACCAAGCCGGGGCGCTCGGCTGCCGCCGGTTCCGCAGCGCAGTGAAAGTATCTCGAGTCTCGCTTTGTGCACCCAACGCGACAAGCCGTCGCTAATCCTGAGCCATAAGAAAGAGTCAGGACTTCATATCGTCCGAGCGCCAAACAGGACCTAATATCGCGAAATCAAATCATAATCATATCAGCTCATATACGTCCCCACCGAGGGGCTCGAGCCTACCCTGAATTAGGGCGATCGGGCCTTAGTCGACCACGTGGCCCCAGTGCGGGTTGGTCGACTTCACACACAACCTTCAAGTTTCTTCGCAGGTGTGTGCAGGTTTCCTCACGATGTTTTTCCTTCACCGTTAAAGCAAGCGGTGAGTATATGTACGTAAGTTTTGAAAAACTCATTGGTGCATTGGCCGTCCGGATTTGAACCCGGCACCTCTGGTTAGGAGGACCGAATCGTTACTACAAATAATGCCATGATTCAGATTACAGTCTCAGGTAATGGTATTTGTTATAGAATCAACATATACAGGGTGACTGGTAAGTAGCGCAAATCCTTTTAAGGCGATAAACTAATCTAATTTGCAACAGAAAAAGTCATACTAACTGGGGGTCGGAAATCAATGGTTGTCGAGTTAAAGCCCATTTCATTTTTAAATTTTGTATGAAAAACGCATTCGTTCAAATATTTTGTGATTTTACAAAAAAAAGTTATAATACGGTTGGCGTGAAAAATACGGTTAAAAATTTCTCATTTTATCAGCATTCCAAAAAAGTAAAATAGTTAAAAAATACAAATTGATTGCAACATAAAAGAATGATTGTTGTCAAAAGGGTGCATTAAATCCCATACAAATTTTCAATAAACATTATTTTCATTTTATTTAAATTTCATAATTTATCATGTTTTTCGCATAAACAAACATCTCTGACCCTCTAGCATCATGACTAACTTGTAATATAACTTTTATTCACAAGCTTAACATGATCCGGACTAACACATTTGACAACAATCATTGTTTTTTGTACATTTTTAACTTTTTTACTTTGTTCGAAAGCGTGATAAAATGAGGTAGGTTTTACAGTATTTTGCATGCCAACTGTAATATAACTTTTTGTTAAAAAATCACAAAACATTTGAACATAATAATTTTTCATACAAAATTAAAAAGTTTAAATAGGCTTTAACTCGAAAACCGTTGATTTCCGACCCCCAGTTAGTATGACTTTTTCTGTTGCAAATTAGATGTATGTAGTTTATCCCCCTAAAAGGATTTGCACTACTTACCAGTCACCCAGTATATCTTTGTCATTTATATAATCTATTATTTTATAATATCCTAGAGCACAAGAATTTTATGACATATATATTTATTTTTATGTAATTTACACCATATATTTTTTTTAGTTTTATCATTCTCTTATTTTAGAAGTTACAGGGGGGGACACACATTTTACCACTTTGGAAGTGTCTCTCGCGCAAACTGTTCAGTTTAGAAAAAAAAGGTTTTGAAACCTCAATATCATTTTTGAAGACCTATCCATAGATCCATAGAACACGTATGGGTTTAATGAAAAAAAAATTTGAATTTCAGTTCTAAGTTTTTATTGTTTTTTTTCTATTTTTGTGTGAAAATTTTAACGCGACTTACCAAGTTTCAACAGTATAGTTCTTATAGTTTCTGAAAAAAGTGGCGTTTTGGAAAAAACTGGCTGTGACATACGGACGGACTGACAGACAGACAGACATTACGAATCCATAAGGGTTCCGTTTTTTGCCAGTAGCAGTAATTACGCTAGAAGACTGTAGAACCGTTACTAGTGATAGTGAAATGGTACTGCGAAGTTTGCCTGCCTCAAGCTTTCGGGGAGATGAATAGCGAGCGTCTAAGGGGCGGCGGCGTCCGTGGCATTCTTTTTCACCAAGATAACACGCCCGCTCGCTCACACAGCTGTTAGAACCATGGACTATTTAACAACTTCGTGGGTACTAATTTTACCCCATCCTTCGTACAGCCCAGATTCAGCTCCATGAGATTTTTTTATATTTCCCACGGTAAAAAAATGCTTCGTGGGCGAAAATTCAACACTGCAGACGAGGCCGTCGAAGAATTTCGGCGGTTATTTTTCGGACTCCCAAAAGGTATGTACGTTTTTTAAATATTTTGAAAGCTGGTTTACTCGAATGCATAAGTTCACAGGTGTCGGAGGAGAATATTTTGAAAAGCTCTAAATAAACTTTTTTCATATTCGAATTATTTTTCACTTAACTAACTCTTTTGGAACAGACCATGTATACCTATACGATAGATAGAATTCATTTAATAGGGATGACGAATGCTAGTCATCTGAGTTACTTTTTATCATCTGTCAAAAACGACATTTTGTTCTAAAAATGTTTGAAATACGTGTGACGTCATAGTTTAGCAGCGTCACATATGTACTCATTTTATGATTTTGGTGAATTCAAAATCGAAGACTTGATGGAAAACAAAACGCGTAAGGTTTTCCGAAGTTTAAGTAGGAGGGCAATTTAGTGATCAAGAGTTCATAATTTATTTCTGATGCTTTCGTCATCCCTATTATAATGTAGATTTTAAATAGTCGGGTCAGAAAGAGATAGACTAAACCAAGAAAAAACATTTATTGTAATGTAAACAGATAAGGTCTCTCTTATCATGGTTATACTAATAATGCTCTCAAAATAAATAAAAATTTCTCTGAAGTTATTGAAATATGTACTTTCCTGACATCAACACAGTAATATCTGGGAACTAATTTGAGCTGGAAGTTGTCTGCTATTGAACAAAGACCTCCCCATCAACCATGAGTCTTTATGAATACTTAAGAGAAGTGTATCTTCTCTAGCGGGCTCCAAGATGTAGTTTAGGTCTAACACATTTTGAAGGCTAATCTGTATTGATGATCTCCGTAAAAAAAAAATCTGTAAAAAATCTGTAAATATTTGGATCTTTATAGATTTTTTTTAAATATGACAATTCTTAAGGAAATCTGACAAACCACCGACACAGATAATAGTTTCTAGAATGTGTTTACAAAACTTCACTAACTTTGATTGATTAGTAAGTATTGAAATAAAAACCAAACTGCACCTCTATGCAGCTTGCTAAGACAGCCTACAGGGATACTAGTCTTAAATAAAATAAAAAAATCATTGAACAGACACAGGTCAAATCTATTCGTCACAAGAAATGTTAGCCTTCAGATAGGAACCAAAACACTCAGCAAACAGGCAAGTGCATATCAAGTATACTTCTAGATTTGGCATGTCATATCAATGAAGAGATTTAGCCAGTGTCGAGTGAAAAAAGAATAATTTAAGGATAATCTAGATGGCAAATGTCTAGGTCTCAGTTTGCTTGATGTACAGATCAAACTCTTCCATATAAGTTCGCTGCTACTACTGCTGGAAGTCGGAACAGAGCTGTCAATGAAATTAACTTGCTCAACACAACAGCCCTTTTTATTTGCATGAGGCTCGGCAACCAACTGTATTTACTGTTATCGAGCAATATTACCATATTTAGATTATAACACATTGATATAAAAGGTTAGACTCGGTGGACCGATGACCAGGTGAAGGACTAGGGAAGCCGCTGGATGCTGGTAGGGTAGAACTGGTTGTCGTGGAAATTCTTGGGGAGGCCTATGTCCAGCAGTAGATTTCCTTCGGCTGATATGATGATGATGTTAGACTTAAAGCACTGGTGTAAAATGGTGTAAGCACAATTCACAATGTACCAATATACAGGGTGACCGGTAATTCGTCGTTTTCCTTTTAAGGCGAGAAACTATAGCTCATTTGCAACAAAAAAAAGTCATGTAAACTAGGGGTCAAAAATCAACGCTTTTGGAGTTGTGGCCATTTTATTTTTTTTCAGAAATTTTCCGACAGAAAAAATAAAATAAAAAAACAAACTATCTTTTAATCTTAGTTTTTCACTTTATTCGAAAGCTAGTGAAAAAGCAGATTATTTAAAGTTATTACATCATACAAATTGCCCTTAACCTTTACGAAGGAAGCCTCATTAAGTATTAAAGTATGTACTACATAAATTACAAATGTTTCACAATATGTATGTATATAGGTCGACTTTACTTACCTTACTAGCCGGGTGTCATATACATACTATAATATGTAACTAACAAGGAAGGGTACCCAACTGTCCGACTCCGATTATTTACTCCATTTATTTTGATATATGTTATAGAGTAGGCTAAAATAACGGACACGTAATTTTTTTAGCTGCCCAAACTCAACCTGTTGGGAGAAAATGGCTTTCAAAGTACTGAAAATTGACCAAACCTTCTAATTTCTGAGAAGAGATTTGTTAAAAAACATTGATAATTAATTACTGGTTTCGGTATATGTTGGAGAACATGAATAAAGAATGGGGACGTGTTTTGTCATTTCACCACAAACTCATTTTTTATATATATTTTTTTTTCGGAGTATGTCAGTTGGGTACCCTTCCTTGACACTTAAGATCTTCTGTACCCTGTATATGACTGAATGACTGCAATTAATTATTGAGCATTGAGTATCTCAATGTCATTGCGTAAAAAACGGAATTTTTAACTTACTTATGACCCATTTCTGTATGGAACTTCGCGTAAAAAAGACTTTTATAGATCGGAATAGGTAGAGTTTTTTCCGGCAATTATGTCATAACGTTGTCAATAGTATGGATAAGCTTCTCCGGATTTCCGGATTTGAGGGCCTTACAAAGTGAAATAAAACCATTTTTGGAATCATCTTTTTATTGTTTATAAATGCATAAATTACTTATTTAAAACAACTTAATTATACAATAAGAATTAGTAAATAAACAAATGGGAAAATATATTTGTGCAAGTATTTCTCAATAAAACCTTGCACGCACGGATTAGCATTTTGTTGAGTCTTGAGTTAATTGCTTCTAAATGAAAAAAAAAACCGGATACTAGATAAAATTAAGCTTATCCATGTTGTGCCAACGTTGCAAAAGTACATGAAAAAACTCTACCTATTCTGATCATCAGCTATTAAACAAGTAACAAACATTTCAGGAATTCAAAGGCATGTGACAAAGATAACACGATTTACGGCAGACCTAATTAAGCACTTCCGGGAATCGATTTACGGCAGACCTAATTAAGCACTTCCGGGAATCGATTGCCTGAGAATAACAATAACACAGGTAGCTAATGAGCTAACCCTTTGCTATTTTTATTCTAGGAATTTGGGACTCTTTGTTAGTTGTTAGGACAGGCGAAACGTGATTGTTTTTGATTATTTTAGTTCAGTTAGTTGTCAATCCTCCACTTGTATGGACGTGTTTACTCCTAACTAAAGTTGATCTGTGTTAGTCTGCTTACTCAATGGCATTCGAACCTAGAGAATATGCGGATATTCTGTTTCTGTATGGTTTCTGTAAACCGGCGCCGATTCCCAAATCGCAGAGTACCGCACGTAGGTGTGTTTGCCGACACATATCGGCGTCTACGGGAAACAGGAAGCACGCAACGCCGGCAAGTAGATGCTGGTAGACCTCCTATTTACCCAGTTGAAGATGAGGAAAGAATCTTGCAGTGTTTTCAACACGATCCTACTACATCGACAAGGATTGTGGCCACACATCTTGGAATTAGTCAGTGGAAGGTGTGGTTTACGATGCATACGGCTCACATGCATCCGTATCATTATACACCAGTTCAAGCCCTAGAGGAAGGAGACCCGGTAAAAAGAATGGACTTCTGCAGGTTTCTTATCAATGCACACATAGAAGATCCAAACTTCTTGTCCAAAATAAAGTGGACCGACGAATCAAAATTTGACCTTGATGGAATCACAAATTATCATAATAAGAACCAAACTGTGTTAGGATGGACGTCGCTAGGAATACACTCCTTGTAACTATTGAATGTTGCACTATAATACAAATAAGAACAAAACTGTGTTACTATGGAGGTCGCTGGGAATACACTCCTCGTAACTATTGAATGTTGCACTATAATACAAATAAGAACCAAACTGTGTTAGTATAGAGGTTGCTAGGAATACACTCCTCGTAACTATTGAATGTTGTGCTACAATACAAATAAGAACCAAACTGTGTTAGTATGGAGGTCGCTGGGAATACACTCCTCGTAACTATTGAATGTTGAACTATAATACAAATAAGAACCAAACTGTGTTAGTATAGAGGTTGCTAGGAATACACTCCTTGAAACTATTGAATGTTGTGCTACAATACAAATAAGAACCAAACTGTGTTAGTATGGAGGTCGCTAGGAATACACTCCTCGTAACTATTGAATGTTGCACTATAATACAAATAAGAACCAAACTGTGTTAGTATGGAGGTCGCTAGGAATACACTCCTCGTAACTATTGAATGTTGCACTATAATACAAATAAGAACCAAACTGTGTTAGTATAGAGGTTGCTAGGAATACACTCCTCGTAACTATTGAATGTTGCACTATAATACAAATAATAGTATAGAGGTTGCTAGGAATACACTCCTCGTAACTATTGAATGTTGTGCTACAATACAAATAAGAACCAAACTGTGTTAGTATGGAGGTCGCTGGGAATACACTCCTCGTAACTATTGAATGTTGTGCTACTATACAAATAAAAAACCAAAGTGTGTTAGTATGGAGGTCGCTAGGAATATACTCCTCGTAACTATTGAATATTGTTGTCTTTCTGTTTACAATTTACAGGTTTCACAATAGTACTATTGAGCTGGAAAAATAAATAGGCATAATAGCCATAAAATAGTGCTATTGATATGGAATTGGTTCTCAGTGGACTAAAGTTGTTGGACATTTTATTTGTTGACATTAGTTTTCTGTGAACTAAAGTATGCGCTTTGCATATTAGTTAGGCACACAAGGTAGGTACAATTGATGGGTGAATGTATAACCATACCTGTTGTCTACTTGAGTTATTCAGTTGTCCTATTATTAGTGATGATGTGTCATGGGATTAGGTCTTTAAACTTACACAGTGGAAATTAGTAAATAACTCAATCCATATCAATATTTTTATTGTATATTAGTAAAAGCAAAAAAAAATTGAGAGGGTCGGTGGAGTGACGGTTAGGGCCTGCTACCTCCTGTCCAGGAGGTTGTGGTTCGAATGCTGCCACGTACGAATGTGTTTACGAATATCATTTTCAAATGTACGTTATCTTATCTTATCTTTGTAAGTGGGGGCTGCAGTTACAGCGACACTTCGACCCAATGGGATCTTTTGTGTCTACCCCTATAACCTTTGCACCCCAACCTAATCGAAGATGTGCTGCATTAATGCAGCAATTCCGCTGATTGGAAGGTGCTTGTAGTCCTCCGGTTTTGGGTAGCCATCACCTAGGAGGTACATACGCTTGCTAGCCAGGACATCGCAGTGACACAGTAAGTGTTCCATTGATTCTATATCTTCACCACAGGCCCTGCAGGTCGGGTCGTGCGTCAGGCCGATTTTTTGCAGGTGTGCGTTTGTGGCAAAGTGGCCCGTCAACGCTCCTGTTATCGCCCTGACTCGCGTCCTGCTGTTATTCCAAATGTACTTGGTTGCCCCTGTGGTGACCTCACCGATGAAGAGCTTAGAGTGTTTATGTCCATCTCTGGATAGCCATGTCAATCTGTGTCTTCCCTCGGCCTGTTCCTTTAATGCCCTTATAATAGTGCTCCTTGGTAGCCCTATCCTCGGTTCTGGACCACACATTGTTGTTTGTGATCCCATTCTAGCCAGTTTGTCTGCTTCTTCATTGCCTTCCACTCCTACGTGTCCAGGGACCCAGACCAGTTGCAGTTTGTTGTGTCGGCCCACCTTATTGAGGACCTTTACACAATTTAGCACTAGCCCGGAGTCAACCTTAAAGGAGTCAAGAGCTTTAAGAACAGCTTGGCTATCGCTGAGAATATAGATGGTTTTGTCTTTGACTTCCTTGTCTATAATCTCATGTGCACATGCAATGATAGCATAAGTCTCCGCCTGGAAGACTGTTGCATATTGCCCTAGACTAATACTCGCTGAGTAATCCTTAGCATAAACGCCTGCACCAGCACCAGACTCCATTTGTACGTTATGTACCAAATGTACGTTAATCCAAAGCTCTAATGGTGAACGAAAACATTGTGAGGAAACCTATGACGCCTGCAAAGAAACTCGAAGGTTGTGTGTGAAGTCAACCAACTGGGCCCGCATGGTCAACTAAGGCCCGATCGCCCAAATTCAGGGTAGGCTCGAGCTCCTCGGTGGGGACGTATATATGAGCCGATATAGTAACAAAGTTTATCGCAACTGTACAAGGAAAAGTCACAGTATACAAATGGCAAGTGTCATCATCTAAATCTGTGACCAAATAAGTAAAAATAACATGTTTCCATTTCAAGAAAATTAATCTAAAATTATAAATATTATTCAACCCACCCAACCTGTTCTTACCTAGATGTTCGAGGTGTGGATTAACGACTGATTAATTAGATTTGGAAGCCATCCCTGAAATGCACTTCAACTCAAAATCGACTTTGGGGAACATTCGACAAGGAAGTTGAGGAGCAATGTACATAATTCTAGGGTCTTAGAGTTGAAAGGTTTACCTGCAAAATAGCAGCGATGCGACTCGACCGTTGAGCCAGCATGGCTCAGACCGATCTAGAATCGCAAACAAGCATCCAACACCTCACTACAAACAAACAACGCGAACGTTACCACCGAAATCACATCACACACACGATATCGAACATCGATCACTCCACAAAAACAAAATCCATAGGCGCACCGAATGCACTTTTTACACAAATATTATCAAAACTAAAATCGTTGCTACTATTTTCCACGGTACGACGACGACGTACACTAAAACACCTCGGTGGAAGGAAACTACTTGCGAAACGATATGTCAAACTACATCAAATAATCGCTAATGTTACGTTTTTGCTAATTATAAGCCGACACAACTTGGTTAACAACGTAACACGTCCACGAGACGGCTTGGAAATATTAAGGAATTTAATATTTTCCTAATAATCACCGTAAAATGAAAAATTTGAGCTACTACAACAACAGACAATCTTCCACAACGCGAATTTATCGAAAACTAAACTAACTAAAATAAATTGTTAAACAGCATTATTGCCAGCATTAAAAATTCAGCTGTCATGCAGTCTGTTTTAGTGTTGTCAGACTAACTTGATAAAAAGTACTGATATGAATAATTTATTTGGAAAATAGGACATAATACAAATAGTACATAGGTCTAGGTCTTCTTTGCTTATTGGTAAATAATATACTTAATTGTTTATACTATTTATATTGTGATACTTATTTGGTTTGTCACCCTTGTTGAGTTTTAACGCGGAACGTCTTTCATTTGGCCTTTCGATACAAAGGGTAACCCCGCTGACATTTCAGTTCATTTATTATAGGCACATTAGCATGGAATTGAAACCTGTTAAACTCTCCTGGATTTATCTATGTACCTATCTAAGATTTTTTTCTTTTTCTTGTAATCTGCATGTTCGTTTGTTAGCAGTAAATCATTTCTTTCTTAAAAGTAATATTCTTATCTTATCTTTATAAGTAGGGGCTGCAGTTGCAGCGACACTTCGACCCAGTGGGATATTTTGTGTCTACGTTGGTCCTCGCAATTCGACATGTTTTCTTCCACTCCGAGGCGTTACTTCCCCTCGCAAGTCAGTCGCAACGATACCAACTAGCGTCTCCCCTGTAAAAACAGTCCACTGCTTTTATCCCGGCTTTTATGTGAGTTGATCAAAGGCGGTCCACAAAGTCTTACATTAAAAAAAAATCCTGAAACCAATAATAATTTCCTATATCACACCATATATTTGTTTTTTTTTTAATTTTTTACTTGTAGACCGATTGAGATGACAAATAATGATTCATTGGATTTCAGGTAATCCTAAAGTGAGTTTCTATAGACTAGTGATGTTACGGAACTTCGGCTCCGACTCCAAAAGGTTGACTCCTATTTGAGCTCCGATAACTCTGGACCAGATGTAATAACGAAAATCGAGACTCAGCGACCGCGGCCAGAGTATGTTTAAGTTTTGAATCTTTTGGCTCACATTTTCCCCGTTTATTTTTTTGTTAAGTGTGCCAGACACAAATCAGATACGCTTTGCACTTTCATTTTTTGAACTTTACAGTTGTGATTTTCTATTAACAGTGTTGTTTAGCATTTATGACGTGATCTCCGCCTCTGCCTCCGCCTCCGACTCCAACTCTGATTCTGGATACTTCTTCGCTAAACCAAAATTAAAAGCTCTGGCTCCAACTCCGGGTACGGTGAACTTGCCTCCATAACATTCGCTCTTTTTTTTTTAAAGAATTTTTAGCTCTGTGGTTTTGGAGATAAAGGGGTATAGAATGAGGAACGGTCAATTTCCGTACATTTTCATTAAAATCTACTAAAATATACGCTTTGAAACAATAAAATATAAATATTTGTAATATTTACAACGCGCCCTTTAATTTTATGTCACACCATATATTTGGAATAAAATTTCATTTTTACTTTCAAAATCAACCTCTTAAATCAGAATTTGTCTTATACATTCGTCAGCAAACTCTATACAGATACATACTAAATTTCGTCTTCTTTCGTCCAGATTTGTCGTTTTTACATTAAGTACCTTTTTTTAACGGACTGATACATGAGTGTTCATATAAGGGTTCCTTTTTTATCAGATGTACGAAACCCTAAAACGATAATTGGTTTGAGCCATATAAAAAACTGTTCTGCTGTTTAAAAGTACGAGTGGTTTAAAAAGCTAGACACTGATTACGTGCACTGTTTAAATGTGCAATAATGTAGGAAAAAATTTACTCACGAAAAATAATATGCTAAAGGTACTATTACATTTAGACTATTTATAATATCTCTGCACGACGCGACGAACCATCAACATGCTTCAGTTGATCAACAAATTCAGTAACGTTGACATAATATCTGAAGCTGTGACAAATCTTACCTGTGGATTCATAATATCAGCTCATATACGTCCCCACCGAAGGGCTCGAGGATTAACTTTTTTTTATCATCTCATAGTTGTTACCAGCTGTTACAGAATTTTCGTAAGAATTTTCTAGTATTTTCATTTCTGTTTTATACTTACAGTTATTTCTAGTATATGTCTAACTAAAATTAATTTTGGTAGTTATTATCTTACGCAGCGATTGAATTAAATGTAAAGGAAATAACACTATACCAAAGAATACCTATCTTTACTACCGTACCTCTATACAATCTCTTCATACATAAAACATCTCATGGTTGATATGACAACCTAACCCTATGTCATCGGGTTCTTATTTAACAAAACGGCTACATACGTACGACCTAGGGCAAAAAAACGAGTTAATTATTATTTATTTTACACACCTTAATTATAGTGCTTTACCGACGAAGGTTTGGCAAAAGGTTTCTACTATTATCACAAATTCCACATTTTCATTAATTTCCTTTCAACTTCCAATCATTTCATTCTTCAAATTCGCAGCACCACGCCGCTACGTTAGTACTAATATATTTATACTTTGAGCCCGCGCCGTTTATTTATAGAGAACACAACAAGTAAATAGAATTTCCATACACAAGTGCTCATTAGCTCCTATTTTTTATCAGTGGCAACATCGACCACATGAAAGACCTCACCAACCAATCACACACTCTCATTTTGATATTTTTAGTGACAGTGTTGCCAGAATATACTAAAACATATGGTTTTCGTACCTTTTTACGCTGTATCGGCTTCCAGCGCAGAGCCGCAGAGCGCATGTTTCAGTACTCAGCTTCAGTATATCAGCCGAAAGACGGAAAGACGCCCACTGCTCGACAAAGGCCTAAGGTTTATTTCACTTTTATGTACCTATTCATTTAATTTTTATTATCAATGATGTTAAAGAAATATTATATGGAAATAATTCATGGTTAAAGTTAGGTACCTAGCCTACCTAGGTAATAGAGGCACAGATGAGATACTAGTTACTTGCTAGAGGTCAAAATATAAAACTGTACTTACTCAATATAAAATTCAAAAGTTTGTCGGTCTGTTTCTCTCCGTTTTTTTACTTTCTCAAGCTTGTAAGCTAAAAGCTTTGGCATAATGCTCAACGTAATATCGCTCATTAATAACAATCCTTTCAGTATATTTCTAATTATTAACAATCCTTTCAGTATCTTTCTTAGACCTATAGATTATAATGAAACTTTGAAAATAATTATGTCCCTAGGTAATAGTAAAACAAGTGGCTATGACGATATAACGACTGAAATTTTGAAGGCCAGTGCTTCTTTTATATGTTATCCTCTAGCACACATAATTAACTTATCATTTAGTCTGGGCATTTTTCCTGAGCAACTGAAGCTGTCGGTGGTTAAACCACTATTTAAAAAAGGTGATAGTACTGATCCTAACAACTACAGGCCTATTACTATAGTTCCCATATTTTCGAAAATTATCGAAAAAGCCATGGCCTTAAGATTAAATGATTTTATATTGAAGCACAAAATATTAAATTCTGATCAATATGGCTTTCGTACAGGCTGTTCAACGGAACTCGCTTGTTTTAATTTAGTTAAAAAAGTCACTGAGTCCATTAACGACAAAAACACGGTTATGTCGTTATTTTTAGACATGAGCAAGGCTTTTGATTTTGTAAAGCATTCAATACTACTCTGCAAACTAGAATCTTATGGAATCAGGGGTAAAGCATTAGACTGGTTCAAAAGCTATTTGGGGAACAGGAAACAATGTACGGAAATTTCCAAGCTCAATCAATCGGGTAAAGTTTTTATGAAAACAATATACAGATCTCAGTTTAGAATCAATAGTTCAGGAGTTCCCCAGGGCAGTAATTTGGGACCATTATTGTTTCTCCTATATATAAATGACCTTCCAAAAGCCACTAATCACAAATGTATACTATTTGCGGATGACACTACTTTAGTTATTGAATGCGACAAAGACAAAATGACATTTGAATCAAAAATAAATACCGCTTTAATGGAAATAATGACATGGATGAACAAAAATAACCTAAGTGTGAACATAAATAAGACTAAATTTATACAATTTCACTCCTATGCGACTAAACCAGTATTCTTAAATGTAAATAATAATAATAACAAGCTTGAAGAAGCTAGCGGATATAAATTCTTAGGTATTAATATTGACAAACATCTTAATTGGAAAGATCATGTTGATTTTGTGTGTAATAGGTTAGAACGTTTCGTATTTGCACTAATACGATTGACGAGACAAACTGTATCGAAGGAAGCTGCTTTAACAGCGTATCATGGACATGTATCGTCAATACTTAGTTATGGTTTGATCCTATGGGGAAACTCTGTCGACTCAGACAGACGTTTCAAGCTACAAAAAAGGTGTATACGTGCAATTTGTAATTCATGGTTTAGATATAGCTGCAGACCATTGTTTAAGGAATTAAAAATTTTGCCATTGCCGTGCTTGTACATAAAGAAAGTTTGTCTATTTGTTAAGAATCATCCAGAATACTTTAGGAACCTGAGAGATGTTACCATAAGACAAAAGAGGGTTCAGTATATTCATCTATTACATCAACCTCCTTGTCACTCAGATATATATAAAAGAAATATTTCTAATATGAGTGTCGCACTGTTTAATAAGCTTCCAGTTGAAATTAAAACGTTAGAAGGTAATCTATATAAAAATAAGTTGAAAGGATGGCTCTTAAATCACTGTTTTTATAGCGTTAAAGAATTTTTAGAATTTAAAATTTAATTTTAATTTCCTGTTGAAATATTTGCATGCTTTCTTGAAGGCTGAATACAGTACTACCTATTAATTATGTTAAGACCTAATTGTAAAGTATTCTTGCAAATAAACAATTATCTTATCTTATCTTATCTTATCATTTGGTACTACAATGACGAAAATGCACTTTTTGTAACTTTACAGGAGAGCGATTTAAAAAAATTTTCAACTTTCATCATCCATGACCTTTAAATATATCACTATTGTATGATTTTAGACTTAAAAAAACATGACATAAGTATTATAGTTTTATGAGTAGTCTATGTCAACTGTTTATCTATATAAATATCTATTTTATTAAAACAAAACTAGAGCGACACCCCCAATTTCGTCATTGTTCCACCAGGATTCTTTTAATTATATGTAATGCTTTCATACAAAACGCAATATAAGGTTACAGAAGCAAACAGTTTTTTTTAATCATTTTTAATTATTCATTTGGTAACTTCTACAATACTTAGTTAACCAGAAAATCACATTTTGAAAAACGCAGTCGCTTGAAATTATTCAACTATCAGTCGAATAAATAACAACTTCTCAATAGGGACTAATTTTTAAGCCTAATACTAAATCTTTACTCATTATAAATATAAGTAATTCAATTCTGCCAACTAAAAAACAGATTCAATTACAACTAATACACAATCTTAAGACACTCATAAATTATGACGAAATTAAGTATTTAGTTGACAAAAGCTAACCATTATTTTTAATCATCTGTCACTGTTAATATTTTTTGGTACCTCGTATAAAACTTATATAAAATTTGCCGTCACTTTCACTTAATCAACTTGCAATCGTATTACTAAGATTAATTTCACTTAAGCTTAAACAATCTCAATTTCTCGATTAGAAGCAATTTTCAAGAGTTTCACTTACATACATTATCAACCGACTTCAAAAAGGAGGAGGTTCTCAATTCGACTGTATGTTTTTTTTGTATGTTTGTTACGCGCAATCTGCGATGATTGTGAACCGATTTTCAAAATTTTTTTTTATTCGAAACCATCACCAAGTCAGGATCTGGGGATTGGATCTCAAAGAAATCGAGAACAACCCACAAATTTTATAGGCACATATTACGTGTTGCATGTATTTCCTAAAACTATTCAAGTTTTGGCGTCTATTAGTCATCATCTCATGTGGATGAGCTGATGAAGGAAGGTACAACTCCTTAAAGGTTAGGAGATTGAGGATAATTCTTCAAATATTTTGCGTAGATACGGTAAGTATAGACCGATAGTTGTATTCTTTCAGATTATTCAGATGAGCTGATGATGGAAGATTTAACTCCTTAACTTTCATTCTGTTGATGATGGAAGCTACAGGAATCTGTATGTTTTAATGAAACACATGCTTTATGATTTAATGGTTCCTATTGGCGAGTGGGTGATTGGGTATAACGTTGTTAGATAGATAGAGTTATCACTAAAAATAAATAAAATAAAAATAAAAGTTTAAAAAACTTAAAAACCGGTTTCAAAATGAAATTCACTTAAAAGTATGAAATAATATTAGTTACTTAGATACACGACATTAACCAACAATAACGAAATCAAAGGTAGGTACGAATTAAATTAGGGGCCTAAAATTTTTTTCTGAGGTCGGTGTCAGCAATGCCATCGAATCTAAAACATTTGATACGAAAGTAGCTGTGTGCTGGTACCGACCTCAAAAATAAATTGCCCAAAAAAATGGAGAAAAAAATTAAGAAGTTGTATATTCCATAATTCATAATTTACATTATCGTAGTTTTCCCGCAAAATAAATATAATATCTGGGGAAATATCAACGTAACTACGCTTTTTTGTCGCTGTTCCGCCGAGTGGAGAAAAAAATATGTCACATTTATCTTTTGGTCATTGCTGCACACAAAATAACTTTATGGAAACAACGACGAAACTAAGCATTGTCGTCGCTGTTCCGCCAAGTGCAGATAAAACAAATGTCACATTTATATTCTCGTCATTGTTGCACACAAAATAAGTCCTCACTTTACGGAAACAACGACAAAATTAAGCATTGTCGTCGTTGTTCCGCCAGGAGGGGATAAAAGTGATGTCATATTTATCTTGCCGTCGTTGTTGCACCAAACTGACACCTCACTTCAAGGAACCCCCCCGCACAACTGACTAAATCGCCGTTGTAGCTGTAGAATGCTTGCGTTTTGGTATAAAAGTAACAATGACGTCAACGCCATCTAGCCGCAGTTTATGAAAATACTTTACCGTCGATTTTACCCCGAAAGTAACCAACCTAAATAGGTATATCGTTTGACATACTTAACTCATTTTTGATAAAAACCTTAATTTCGTCATTGTAGTACCAAATGAGCGATATGATGTTGCGCGGTGCGCGTTGAATGTCCACACGTGTCCACACCTAGCTTTCTTCAAACTCAACAAATTTAAGTGGACTATATCTATATTGCCTATTGCTATTGGCTATTGCCATCGAAATGCGAAATAAATAGTATCTGTGCATCAATACTTTTAATTATTTTTTTAACAATTATATTTCAGTAGGTATACCTGCCTATTTTACGAGAGTGTTGCAAAATAGATACTAAAGTAGTACTTTACTGTGTCACTCACAGATTTGAATAGAGTAGGTAATATTTAAGTCATTGGTCACTTAACACTTTGTATTATTGAAAAACTAAAGAAATTATTTTTAAAATTGCTTTCTTAGGGTGAGATATGAGGATATCACGTATCATTTGTGGTATGTACATTCACAATATAGATAATTAACAGTATTTTGACTCGGCAGTATGTCCTTGAAATCATACCTACAACTGCGTGAACGAACACGCGCTCGGGTCTAGGGCTGTCTGGCTTTGGTTACGTATTTATAATGCTCTTAAAGTCGTTATTATCTTTGTTTTTTGTATAACTTACTTATTTTTTTATATCAGATCATTTTGCATAAATTATAACCCCGTACAATTTGTACCGACCTGTATCTGTAGCATTATTTCATTTTAATAGGGAACCCTGTCTTACCCTTAGGATCCCGTATTAAGCTCCCTTGGGGGATCTAATAGCACTCGCTATTCCACCAAAATCCTCTGAGGAATCGAACAGAACTGGCCGCGAGGCGACTGAATAAAAATTGTTTATTTCATAATCCACTTTACAAAATATTAACAATATCCAAAGACATTTATTAGGATGACAATATCTAAATATTTCTTTCAGGTGACGCCAGAAGCTAAAAATATTTTGTAGGGGGAGTTTTTACTAGCCATATGCGCTACTTTCAAGAATCTTTTTAAATTAAATAATAAGAACGAGTTTGAAAAAAAAATTGGATGTGTCTCGACATTTTTTTTTTCAAATATTCTATAAATTCATGTGCAAAAAATATACATGGGCATTTTCACTTTCGGTTGCAAAGACAAAAATCTAGCTGTCCCATGACTTTGAACAACTGTTGTTGTAAAACTATTAAACCTGTGCACTAATTATCAGATATTTCTGATAATTTGTATAATTTTATAACTGTTCAGTAACAATTAATCGTTTCTGATCTTAAAATCAATTAATAAATGCAGTTTTTCGTGTTAAAGATTGGCTTTTTTTTTATGTCCCAACCATATTTTTAAAGTTTCAGCGCGAGTTTCAAAATATTTTCGATTTTATAGGCTAAGTTGGTAGCATTTTTTTGGAAGATTATAAGCTTAAAAATTCAATTCTGAACCTTAAACATCATAAAATAGGCTATAAAATAGAATAAATTACTTAAATACCTTGTCCCACGAAATAGCATGAAGTGGAATTCCTTAATAACGTCACGGGCTATTTTTGCAACTTCTTCTATGATTTCTACCAAAACATTGTTGTTTTATAATAATGGCAACATTTATATGATCTAGTCAAGCCGCCATTATGTTCTAGCGCGTTCAGTGTCAAAAATATGTGGTGAAGAGTGCTTGTGTTTCGTCGGGGTCAAAATCTACATTCCACGCATTTACGCAGTTCTTCAAAGTAAGTAGTGCTTAATGCATGTAATACAATATTTTATTACGATGTTGCACTATACAGCATGCAAAACTGTGCAGGCTGACTGTCTATTTGCATGATTTATATATTTAAATCATTTTTCAAAATAATGTGGACTAGTTCGTCACATCCACAACGTCACGTCACTTATATGCGGATAACAAAAAGTGACGTATTGGAATTGTACGGCATAGTTCACATACATGGATTTCGTATTAAATTAATAATTTGATTAATTATATGACACATAAATTATGTTCTGGACAGGGACATAAATATTGAGGGATTTCTTAGTGATCTCAATGTAAACACACAGTATATTTATTCTTCATAATAGTATAGTGAAACATATCACTGGAATGTGTTACTTTTTGACATTGCTGACATGAGACTGTTTTAGAATCGAGTCTTATTGCCCGACTGCCTCAGAAGGAGGGTTATGTTTTTCGAGAGTATGTATGTATGTGTGTATGAATGTATGTGTGTGTGTGTGTTTGTTTGTGTGTTTGTGTGTGTGTATGTATGTGTATTTGTGTGTATGTATGTATGTATGTATGTGGACTATAAATTCTTTTTCACGGGCTACAGCCTAAAGGACTTGTTGGATCTTAACATGTGGGGTATCGTTAGATTCGTCTCAGCAGCGCGAGTGACACTGGCTATACCAAAATTTCAAAAATCCAAAATAGCGGATTAAAAACGCAAAAAACACAACTTTGACATAAAAAAGCAGTCGGGTTTTTTTCTTTTTAATAAATTCAGCTTGTTTGATTTTCTTGTTTACGTATACATAATATATATTTTTGTTTTAGGACACTATGGCTCTCACGCTAGTTTAGTTACACATTAGTTTCCCACAAAGAAGCATTAAATTATTGATAATTTATCATGTTAGTCGTCATCTCATTATCATTATATATCATATTTTAAGACTGTTAGTGAGACTCCGATACCTATACATTTTGACCACTATGTAGAACGTGCCTTACCTTTCCACTAACGTAACATAAGATTCCATTAACGTCACTGTCCCAATATTTTAGGGAGTGAAAATTTAACGTGATTGCTTGAGTATTCCAGGTACTTTAAATGTTTCTATTCTATCTGGATTTGCTTTTAATTCTTTATATTTAAAAATTGTAATTACTTGTGTAAAGTTTGCCGTATAAATAGCGTACAGAAAAACAAGAAGTGGTTTGAATCGAAAAGTGACGTTATGGAACAATTGCACGTAATATTTTCGTACTTAAAATGATTTTCTTTCATTTGATTATTATTTTAAAATAATGTTTAAGTTTGCATTCTTTTATAATAAATTCTTTGCCTACTTTAAACTCGCCTTATCAATTTACAGCCTAAAACATTTCGTGACGTAACGGAGCAGTGGGTTTCATACTTTCTACAAAAAAAACAGTTTTGTTTAATACTTTAAAATATTTATGCCGACATATATATATATTATGAATCCTACATATATCTTCTACGTTACTATCTATATTTAAGACATAATAAACGATTTTTTATTTCGTCACTTCCATATACGTCACGCTGCAACCGAAAGTGAAAATGCCCACATTGATCCAGAGATATGCTATACATAAAAATCGCGTTTTCTGTGATATGTTTATGTGATAACAATTTAACGTGTGAAATGCTCTCATAATTCTTGTGTACTTTTTAGGTCTTATATTTCTGCGTTTTCTACATTAAATTCGATTGTGTGCACGTACGGAGTTATTTACCCACGCCTGACTTAGCTATTTCTACCCGTCGTGTAAAAAGCTACGTCGATGTAGTAGTAATCCAGTGACGTCGATGGCGTTTTTTTTCTATTATTATTAAAAATTTGAGTGCGTTTGACTGCAACTCACCTGATGGGAAGAGATGATGCAGTCGAGGATGGTACACGCAAACTCAAATAATGCCTATTCACTCTTGCCTTGAAGATCTCAAAATTATAGGAATCGGGAAACACTGACGCAGGCAATTTGTATTGCCTGCGTCAGTGTTTCCGATTTTATTTGAGTTGTATATATATTTTATTATTATTATATCAGCTCATATACGTCCCCACCGAGGGGCTCGAGCCTACCCTGAATCAGGGCGATTAGGCCTTAGTCGACCACGCGGGCCCAGTGCGGGTTGGTCGACTTCACACACAACCTTCGAGTTTCTTCACAGGCCTGTGCAGGTTTCCTCACGATGTTTTCCTTCACCGTTAAAGCAATCGGTAATGATTATGTACGTAAGTTTTTGAAAAACTCATTGGTACATTGGCCGTCCAGATTTGAACCCGGTACCTCTGGTTAGATGGACCGAGTCGTTACCGGTTGAGCCACCGACGCTTTTTGTATATATATTACGTGTAGTACGTATATATATTATGTGACACCTATTGTTATAACACTTAAATAAACGCCATTAATATTTTTTGGTATATCATATATACATATATAACATTATTTTTTCTTTTTATACGGTTTCTATGCAGTTGGAGCACCTAGACAACTCCTCATGCTCCACCCAGTTGGAGGACTCAGGTGGAGCACGAATCAGTTGGAGTACGCGAGGACTTACAATTTCTCATGCTCCACCCAGGTGGAGAACTCAGATGAAGCACAAATCAGTTGGAGTACGAGGACTTACAATTCCTCATGCCCCACCAAGGTGGAGAACTCAGGTGGAGTACGAGTCAGTTGTAGTACATCATTGCAGCTCATATACGTCCCCACCGAGGGGCTCGAGCCTACCCTGAATCAGGGCGACAAGGCCTTAGTCGACCACGCGGGCCCAGTGCGGGTTGGTCGACTTCACACACAACCTTCGAGTTTCTTCGCAGGCGTGTGCAGGTTTCCTTACGATGTTTTCCTTCACCGTTAAAGCAATCGGTAAGTATGTACGTAACTTTTTGAAAAACTCATTGTACATTGGCCGTACGAGTACGAGGACTTATAATTCCTTATGCTCCACCCAGGTGGAGCACGAGGAACGACCCATTATAACGTGCTGGTGTTTATTTATATCCGCTATTAAGAAATCACTTGTATAGGAACTCATTTTTAGTTATATATCAAATCTTAGGTTTAAGAGCATTTCTATGCGAAGCGCCTAGATAAAAATCCTGAGCAAGTGTAGCAAGCGTGCAAAATTACAGTTGAGGGCGCAAAGCAAAGAGAATACGTGATTTGGCGTCCCATCCATTCCCTGGTCAAGGTGTCCTATATTATCTTAATATCCTAAAAGATACTTTTTTTACACACCCTGGACACTTCATACAACGGGCCAGAAATGACATTTCAAAAAAGGAATGACGGAAAAAACAAAATGGCAGCGAAATCCTATACGTTCGACAACCAAACTGTAACCAATGTGTATCAATCTGGGTGAGGATGGGGTGAGTTCGCAATCTAGAGAGCGGCAGTGAGGGAGGTCTCAATCTAGTGAGCTGCAGGGAGTGTCCCTACTGTATACTATATACTTTGCTTTTTGTTTAAATCTCCACACAGAACGCACCATTTTCTCGTGTCTTCCGCAAAATATTTTGCGAACCCAGTCAATATCCCATTGCGTTGGGAAATCTAAATACTGGTAAGCCCGTTTCCATCCTCACTTACCATCAGGTGAGATGATGCACAGGCACAGGGCCACAGATTACTAAATAGTTACTGACAGGGCTTACCAATTGTGGATAAAAAAAATACTAGCTCGCGCGCGGCGTCCCGACTTCTCTCCACGGCGCACACTTTGGAAATCATTGGACTAATAAATAGAAATTCCTTGCACCTGTTACAAAAAAGTTTCAAAATATTGTTTATTATACAGGGTGTAACAAAATTGGTGTAGGTCCTGTAAACTAGGGCTTCTACTCATCAAACTGAAAATTTTGTTTTCTAGGATTCAAATTCAAATATATTTTATTTAAAAACGAAGTTTGCTTATATCGCAAAAAAAATGAAATACCTAATTAATCATACAAAACGATCAGCTGATTGTCCAATTATGTGGTAATTATGTATGGAGCGTATGGGTTCCTTGGGGAAATTTGTTTAGTATGATGAGTAGAAGCCCCAGTTAACGGGTCCTACACCAATTTTATATACAGGATATGGCGGTATCGACATTGGTCGGATTACCGGCATCGAGAAAACTTACTTAAGGCTTCTGTAATGTGTATTATAAAAAAAACCGGCCAAGTGCGAGTAAGAACCGTACACATAGGGTTCGGTACCATCATACAAGATGGCGCTAGTTTCTTCAGTTCCTTACTATCATACTAGATGGCGCTAGTTTCTTCACATTTAAAACGTTTTTTGAATGGAGTCTTTCACTTTTTCTAATTTTTCAGAAATACATCATCTGTGATAATTTCAACTGTCCAGCTATCACGTTTCATTAAATACAGCCTGGTGACAGACGGACGGACAGCGAAGTCTTAGTAGTAGGGTCCCGTTTTTACCCTTTGGGTACGGAACCCTAAAAAACGGAAAGCGTGACTGACCGATCCATCAAGGCACAGCTCAATCCACTGGACACATCGGGCTGAAATTATGACAAATAGCAATTATGACGTATCGAAGGACCTACTAGGCATCCGCTAAAAATGTTTCGGATAACTCCTACGGGAACGGCAAAAAACGGGATCGGCGCGGGCGAAGCTAGTATGATGTAAGGGGTATCTACTATACTCGTAGCAAGTAACTAGTATCTCATCTGTACTCGTAGTAACAGATATTGCACGAGTATGTCTAAGAAAACTAAAAATGTACCACCCATAAAATTAAAAAAATATATAGATTGTGGCGACACCCGCACTCCGCACTCAGTAACCCGTCAAACAGCATGGTTCATCTATGCCTCGACAGATGGCACCGAACAACATAAATAGTATGGAAAGGCAAAAACTGCCTGCATTCAACTCAAGAACGTTATTACAAGCGACGAGAGCACAAGAATAGGTACGTGGGAGGTCAGTGACGTGGGCTGTTCCAAAAATAGTTAGTGAAATGAAAAATATATCAAATATGAAAAAAGTTTATTTAGAGCTTTTCAAAATATTTTCCTCCAACCCCTATGCACTTATGCATTCGGGTGAACCAGCTTTTAAATCATTTAAAAAACGTATCTTGCGGGAGGTCGAAAAGTAACCGCCGAGTCTTCGACGGCCTCGTCTGCAGTGTTGAATTTTCGCCTACGAAGCATTTTTTTACCGTGGGAAATTTAAAAAAATGGAGCTAAATCTGGGCTGTACGAGGATGAGGTAACATTTGTACCCCCGACAGTTGTCAAATAGTTCACGGTTCTATCTAACAGCTGTGTGAGCGGGCGCGTTATCTTGGTGAAAAAGAATGCCAGTAAGGTTGAGACAGGCAAACTTCGCAGTACCATTCACTAGTAACGGCTCAACGGTCTTCTAGCGGAATTACTGCTACTGGTCCACTGCGTCGAAAAAAAACTGATAGGTATAATTCCGCGAACAACTATTGTGGGTAACTGGTCCTCTTCAAGCACTCATTGCGTGGATTGCTGCTTCTTGAGAGGATCGTAGCTGTAGACCTAAGATTCGTCAGTTGTAAGTATGTAGGATACGTTTTGCGAAGTCCCTCCTTTGAAATTTTCCAGCATAAATTTTCACCAATCAACACCAAGGTATCGCTGGAAAGATGAAGTCGCCAAAGACCTCAAAGAGTTGGGAGTGCCCGAATGGTCAAACTTGGCACAAAATAGGAGAGTGGCGCACTTTAATGTCGGAGGCCAAGATCCACTTCGGGTCGCTGAGCCAGCGAAGTAAGTAACACTAGGGGATTTTTGCTCTTCGGTGAGAGAATGAGGTATCCATCGTGAAGCAAGCTTCCTAACTTTAATGTGTTCATGCAGGATGGCGGAAACTGCCTGTGATCCAATCTTCCGTTCAGCCCACAGATTTGAACATAAGGATCCGCCCGTCTCCATATTTCATTCAGATATTCTTGATACAACTCGTACGAACTAGCGTGGGCGAGAGTTGACGTCAGTGCCGCGTTAAAAGAACCTTGGTAGAATTGTCGCTTTAAAAATTCATTTATTTAATTTGTTTACAAGAAAAAATACAATGTAAGGTTACTTAACGATGATACGACATCCCATGTTTCTTTTTAACCTCTCTTTCATGATTTTTACAGCCTCTAACAACACAATGAGGCATTTTTATATGGAATATCTTTCCACCACACTGTACAATTGCCCGCAGACGACTGAGTCGCGAGTGTGCGAAACTTTCGATTTTCGCACCAATTCGCTGGGAGCATTAGTCGCGCGCGTTGGCCGGGTTCTTACGCCAGTAATATATAAGTCACTGGTTCAGCCTCAATCACCCGATGTGATATGTGTATATTCTCCCGCAATAGCCACTCTAAACTGTTGGATGACATTTTCACAAACACATGAAAGTAAATTCTTAAGACTAATTTTGGATGATTTATGTAATTGGAATTCACATACAGAGAGCGTTTGTAACAAGATAAAAAGCTATATTTATGTTTTAAGTAGACTTCGTAGAGTAACTTCTCAAAATGTCGTTCGGTCTGCATATTAAGGCTTTGTTCATTCTGTACTCTCATATGACCTCTTGTTGTGGGGCAACTGTACCGATTCTCCTAGGGTTTTCATAGCGCAGAAAAAGTGCGTTAGGGCTATGTGCGGAGTAGAACCAGATGAGCCATGCAGACCTCTTTTTAAAAAGTTGGGCATATTATCACTTCCATCTATGTACATATATACCATAGGTAATTTTGTTAAATCAAACAATCATTTATTTCTTAAAGCAGGAGACATTCATTCCCGTAATATTAGAAATCCAGATCGATTGGTTTATGAAGTGAGACCTTTGACCACAATGTACCAAAAAAAATGTCATGTTATGCGCTTCCAAGTGAAATAAAAATCTTACCACAACCACGCTTTCGTAAAAACATCAAAAAATGGCATAAGGAAAAAATATTCTGTTCAATCAAAGAATTACTTGAACCAAACACTTGATTATTCTGTTGATGTCAAATCATGATAAGAATACGATTTTCATTTTGTTTTTTTACATGAATGCCATAATTTATATTTTTTTTCTTAAATTTTTGTATGTCGTACTAATGACTAAATATGCTGAACCTCACTATGTTTGTAAGATCTATTGTATTTACCACATTTACTGCAATAAAATATCTTTATCTTTCATGAGTTACTGCAGTTGGTGGTCGGCTGGGTCTGGGGTCATCGTTAGGTTCTCTCGACCACGTTTAATCTCAGGAGATTCCTTGAAGGTTTACCCTCGTTTATAATCATAGAAAATCATAGCACAAAAAGCTTCCCGCGAGATGTCTATTATTGCATACAAAAGAAAAGTGACATAGATAATATCTACCTTTGCTCTCAAAAAGTAGGAAAACAGCGCGCACCGTTACTATAAGATGCTTCTCTATGAAGGTATGTTATACGTGTGGGAGAACAGTTTATTTGGTTATAATGAAACATGCATATTTTCTAGACACTTTTAATCACAACTATCTAGACATTAGCTAGGTACCTACATAATTACTTTTGATACGCCCTCGGATGTTATAAATAAATAAAAAATACAAAAAATGGGCAATTTCTCTTCCCAAATTCGGATATATTATACAATACTCTATATTACTGATTAGAAAAAAACAAATATATTGGGTTGGTTATAAAGTGAGAGCATAATAAATCTGACAGAAAGAATTGAAGTTTCACTAGTGAAACTTGTCACACACGTCAAATCTTTTCTTTTACAGGTAATTATTTATTAAAAAGGAACCTAATTAGATACAGATTACCTACTTAATTATAATTACTAATAATTTAATTATTACTTTACTCGATTGCGGAGCTTTCCACTCAAGTCGGCAGTTAAAACAAAAATATAGGCATCTATCTTAATAACAAATATCAGTTTTTATACAATTCACGCAAAGTAAATCTAGGAGATCCAATAATAAAAATATATGTACCAAGTGCTGCAATGTATAACATTGCTAGAATGGAACATAAAGTTAACTTATACACAATATAAACAATCAGTCTTACATTTTATTCAAGAGTAGTATACTTCCTGGCAAACTGAAAGGTCCGAGGCGTGACTTGATGTCTACCGCTCTTACCGCGAAGTAGTATTTGTATCCGGCCATGAACTGCGTAAGGGTGCATGCCATTGGCAAAGGCAGAGCTTTAACATCCCCAATTTTCTTCCACAACGTTGTGTTTGGGGGCGACGAAGTCTCCTGATAGGCGTACAGTTGGTAACTGGCTATCTCCTCGTAACTGTCTTCTTGGTAGCCGTCGATTTTCCAAGATATCACTATGCCATTCTCAACTTTTGATAGTTTGAGATCGGGCGCTGGGGGCAAGGCTTTCCAGTTGGGAGGCTGGTACTGTTTGATGGCGTCGGGGAGGGGGGCAGGATGCCGGCCTATGACTCTCCCCATTCGGATTTGGTTGGGAGTCGGTCCTCTGGGGCCCATTGGTTGTGCGCCACGTAGTCGCGGTCCTGAAAAGTAAACATGAGGTATTATAGCATACAACTGAGATGTTCGGAACAATTTTTGTTGCGCAGCGCGTGGTACTCATGCAATGCGTTTGGAACAAGTTGCGCAGCGCATGATCACAAAGATGTTCCAACCCCTTTACTCTAAATTTTAAAAGGTGATGCAGTCCATACTAGAAAATATTCCGTTTACTGTACGCCTAAATGCGAAACAAAATACAATAGTTTATTTTATTAGAAATTGAATTGTATTGATTAGAAGTTCTGTTAAGTTCTTTTTAAACCTCATTCATTATTTTGTGTAGATACCGAGACGAGAACTAGTTGTTCCAAAAGCATTTTTTTGACTACCTACCATGCGCTGCGTATGTAGTTGTTCCAAAAGCATTGTTGTGAGTAGCATGCGTTGCACAACTAGTTGTTCCAAACGCATTGTTGTGAGTATCATGCACTGGGGAACTAGTTGTTCCAAAAGCATTGTTGCAAGTATCATGCGCTGCGCAACTAGTTGTTGCAAACGCATTGTTGTGAGTATCTGCGCTGCGCAACTAGTTGTTCCAAACGCATTGTTGTGAGTATCTGCGCTGCGCAACTAGTTGTTCCAAAAGCATTGTTGTATCATGCGCTAAGCAACTAGTTGTTCCAAACGCATTGTTGTGAGTATCTGCTTTGCGCAACTACTTGTTCCAAACGCATTGTTGTATCTGCGCTGCGCAACTAGTTGTTCCAAAAGCATCGTTGTAAGTATCATGCGCTGCGCAACTAGTTGTTGCAAACGCATTGTTACGTTAGTACTACTATATCAGCTCATATACGTCCCCACCGAGGGGCTCGAGCCTACCCTGAATCAGGGCGATTAGGCCTTAGTCGACCACGAGGGCCCAGTGCGGGTTGGTCGACTTCACACACAACCTTCGAGTTTCTTCGCAGGCGTGTGCAGATTTCCTCACGATGTTTTCCTTCACCGTTAAAGCAATCGGTAAGTATATGTACGTAAGTTTTTGAAAAACTCATTGGTACATTGGCCGTCCAGATTTGAACCCGATACCTCTGGTTAGATGGACCGTGTCGTTACCGGTTGAGCCACCGACGCTTTACCGACGTTAGTACTAATATATATATATATATATATATATATATATATATATACTGTGGCATTGTTGTGAGTGTGCCAATGTATGAATTTTATAACAGTAGTAGAAAATCAACTTACCTGATGACATGCTATGAGGTACATGAGTATTTAACATTAGGGTTTGTCCAGGCCGCACATTTTGATTTTGGTTGCTGCCTATCGGGATGTAAACCTTTCTAGGGTTTGCCAAGGTATTAGACGTCGTTTGTGCTCGCGCACCTAACAGGTTTTGCGAGGGCACTAGTCTAACTGGGGGTGCCGGAGAGGTCTTGGTGGCTTGTATTTTTGGAGGAGGCTCATCATCCGTGAGGTCCACTGTTATGGACTGTGATGACTGCGTCCGACCTCTTTTCTCAGCCACTTTTGGGGCAGGCGGCGAGCTTCTTACGCTGCTGGGCGTAGACAGTTGGTTTGGCTTGGCAGTGTACCTGTTAGAGATTACAGGAAGTGTTGTTTTGTTAGCGGCGGCGATGTTTGAGGCTGGAACTAATCGCGGAACTGGTATTTGTTGGTTCGTTTCATTGACTGGTGCCTGTTGCCTTGGACCTTGGTTGACGTTACGTACTGGCCTGTTGTTTACATTAGGACTTGGTCCTGGGCTAGGCGTAGGATTTACTTTTCGCCGAGTGTTCTTGTCAGTCATCAAAACTTGCATACCGACGGATCTTGTTATTTTCAAGGGTACAATAGGTGCATCGCCTCCTTTCTTCTGTTCCTCTTGGATGGATTTCAGCACTACTTGAAGGTCTCGGTTTTGTTTTGTTAACATCGTAGATTTCTTTTTATATTCTTCTATTGTTTGTGTCATTGTTTTTAACTTTGTCTTGATTTCATTCAAACTGCTTCTGTCGATTATGCTTTCCACTATCTTCAAAATAACGAAATCTTCTAAGTCATCCCTTGTCATTTCAGATATATTCTTTTTATATGATTTAAATAAATCTTTTGGCAGTAATGGTTGCTCTTTGATGATTTTTTCGGTAGGTTCTTGAGCATTTTTTTCCAGTGTTTGCGATTCCGACAAGTCGTCTAATTTTATTTCCGGTTCAGTCGACTCTAAAAAGACAAAAAAATTGTTAACTTACATATCTTAACTATCTTATAATTAAATTAGTAAGTATTAAAACAAGTGTAATATAGTAAAAGTAATCTGCTGCTTAGCTTTTTTTTGTTTGGTCGGATTGGGAGTAAACCTATCAAATTAAATCAGTAGTGCTACGGTAAATGAAATTTAACTATGGCACTACCAGTAGTTCCACTGGTAGTGCCACGGGAAATGCGCGGTAAAATATACCTTTTACGTCGTTTCCTTCGGAAATAGTTTCTTTTATAACCTCGCTTATTTTTCCTTCAAGTGAATCGCTAGCAGGTTTGACATCTTTATTATCGACTATAGTCGATGGTAAACCATCGGATGAAACTGATTCTGGTTTATCCTGATGCACAGTGTCTTCTATAACCATTACATCATCGTCATCTTCAATATTTATGCATTGTTTATCGTTTGGTTTTGTGCTAGAAGCTTGAATCTCCAGAGTTTTAGGTGGTTCGTCTTCATCATCAGATAGTATGTTTAGCGTATTGGATAATTTACATACTACTGGAGTCGGTTTTTCTGCAACCTTTGATGTGGCTGGAGTTTCTGTACTTTTTGCTTCCTGTTGAATATCAATTACTTTTACTTCTTCAATATCCGAGTTTACATCTTTGCAGGGACTATCATTGGTATTCATTAAAACTGAGTCACTTTTCTCTTTTTCCATAGATTCTTTTGTATCGTTAAAACCACTAAAGGTTTTTTCCACCTCAACGGTTTTATCTGGTGTAGTAGGCGGTGTTTCATTTTCCTTAATGGTTTTGATGGTTTCATTTTCTTCAGAAGTATCCATTTTTTCAACGACAATTAACTCCGTTGAGGTGGATGTATTCTCTTCTTGTATTTCCTTAAGTTTGTTTATAGCGTCTTTAGCTTGGTTTGATTCTTCGGTGGTAGCTTCCTTTATATGACTATCAGTTTTCACAACGTGAGTGTCTTCTTTTATTGCTATTTGACTGCTTGTGACGTGGTCCAATAATTTTTTTTCAGTGAATTCCGAATCGTTGTTCTCATCACAGTCCATGGAGGTTAGCGTAGACTCATTTAGTTCTGTTACAATAGGAACTGTTTCGTCACAGTCCATATCAGTACTTTTATTTATCGTGGATATTTCAGTATTATCGACAGCTGGACTGGAAATTGTTTGCGTGTAGTAGGCAGTATTTCTCGTAAAATTTTCACTTTTAGTTATCGAATCGCTATCTTTCTCGGTGATCTGTTTTTCGAAATTAGATTCGTTCACGTCGTTACTGTCCTCTTGATATTGTATTTTAACAGTGTCACTATTGTCTACTTTGTTACCTTCAGTATGGATTCCGTCACTCATATCAACATCTTGATTATTTAACGAGTTTTCTTTAAATTGCTTAAGATCATTCTGATCTTCTTTATTTTTACACAATTCGGCATCACTATGTGAGTGTACGTTAACCTCACAATTTTTTACAGTGTCCTTGAATTTGTGTTCTGATATTTCTTCAGGATCTTCTGTCTCAAGCTTTTCATTTGTTGAATGCTCCTCTAACTTTTCACTATGTTTTTCTGCGATATTTTTGATGTTGTTATACCCTTCTTTAAAACCCTCTTCCGATTTTTGATTGCCCTGTTTATCTAAACACAAGTCAGTTTTCTCACTAATCTTAATACGAGATTCTGCGTTATTGTTAACTTTGGTTGTGATTTTACAAGTTTCTAATAATACGTGGCTTTCATCAGTAGATTTAGTTCTATTGTTTTCAGAAATGTCTTCACAAGGTGGCGGAGGAGTCTCTTCAATCACAGTTTTTTCTGCATTCGCAAAATCTTTATGAATTTCAATAATATCTCCATTTAGGCTATCTTCTTTGTCAGATAATTTCTGGTTCTCTATAATTTTGTCTTTAGAACCGACTTCACAAGGAGATGCTGGTACCCTTTCGAGATCTCCTTGGTTTTCAGTCACATTGTTTTTACTTTCAGTGATGTCTACATTCAAGGTATTTGTTATGTCTGGATTTGATAGATTCTCTGTCTCTAGAGTTTTGTTTTTAGGAACATCTTCGCAAAGTGGTGATGGTACCTCTTCGACCACGAATTTTTCTCCACTTCCAATATTATTTTGAATTTCAGTAACCGTAAGTCCATTCAAGCTATTTTCTTTATCCAGATTCGTAACAGTTCCTTTCTCTACAGTCTTGTTTTCAGATGATTCCTTGCATGTTTGTGCTGATACTTCTTCGAGCACGGTTTTGTCTTCAGCCTCAACATTTTTTTGACTTTCAATGATGTTATCTTTATTAAAGCTACTTTGTTTATCTGAATTCAATAATAAATCTTCTGATGTATTTTTTTCAGAAATTTCATTGCAAGGTGGTGCTGGCACTTCTTGCAGCAACGCTTTTTCTCCATTGCCAATATTTGTTTTGCTTTCAATGACACTGTCTCCGTTTAAGATATATTCTTTGTCCGTATTCGATCCTTTTTCTTTTTCTGGAGTTCTTTCAATTTCAGCAACTCCATTCATGAGTATATCAATCGAATCTTCTACGGTTGTCATTTTTTCTTTTATATTTATATTAGAATTATCAGCTTCTACAATCAATTGCATTGTTTGACCTTTCGTTATAATATCATGGTCCGATGAGATAACGGGAATCTGAAAATGATAAATTTTAATGTCGTTAAAAGATGAACAAGCTGCATCACTTTTTAAAATCTAAATATATATAACTCAAAGGTGACTGGCTGACTGACATAGTGATCAACGCACAGCCCAAACCACTGGACGGATCGGGCTGAAATTTGGCATGCAGGTAGATGTTATGACGCAGGCATCCGCTAAGAAAGTATTTTGGGAAATTCCCACGAGAACAGCAAAAATCGGGATCTGCGCGGGCGAAGCTGCGGGCATCCACTAGTAATTATATAAATCATATACCAATGATTTTGTACTAAATTGAATAGTACATCAATTTAGACTCGATACTAGAAGTAGTGTAGTAGAATCATGGAATATTAATATCGATATTAAACAGATGATAAATATAAACCAATATATTGATCTTGATTGAGGGATTTTTTTTACTCTGTGGTATATGACAACAAAGCGGTCCTGGAACCAAAGTTGATTCTTATCGCCTTCAAAGTTTATCATGAGATCAACTTCATAGCAAAAGCAAAGTATATATATTAGAACAGATTGGTTACAGTTTGGTTGTCGAACGTATAGGATTTCGCCGCCATTTTGTTTGTTGCGTCATTCCTTTTTTGAAATGTCATTTCTGGCCCGTTGTATGAAGTGTCCAGGGTGTGGCAAAAGGATCAATTGTCACTGGGAATACAGCTAAGCTCAATCGGACTCTTGGAAGTCGCTCTAAAATCGATCGCTAGATTTGACCCGTACAGATAAATAAATAAACAAGAAAGTTAGAATTATGGTGAAATGATTGATGTCAAAACCCTATGTATGTTCATGACATGATTGTCAATGTCAAACGAAACTTACAAATACAACCTTACAAATGTTAAGAAAAGACTGCTTGAAAAAAAAAAAAACGTAGGTATATTTGGTGATTTGCAAATCCTATCCATCAACAACTTAATCGAAACCTAACTTGTATATTTTACCCAAAACAATTAAAACTGCTTTTCCGTGCATAACACTGTTATCACTGTCGGTGCTTACAAATCAATTACAATAATTTAAGGGAAATAAAATACAGTATCTAGGTACATAAGTTATTAATTATTATGGATAATTTTAATATTTTTTAATATAAATACAAATATTTTTGTTAAATGTTTAATCTATGAAATTGACCCAACGCACGGCGCTAAAAATTGTATCTCAAGTTATTCACTGTTATGATTATTAGAAAAAAAAACTATATAACAGGGCTTTGGTAGAACTTTGGCCGAACAGGAAGGGAGGGGAGGGTAGATGGGACCACTACCAGAATTTGAACTTGTTTCTAGAATTTGTTTAGCACCAATGACCTTTACAGTTAGGTATCTATAAAATTGACCCAACGCACGGCGCAAAATTTGTAACTGAAGTATTCACTGCTATGATTACGAGTATATAAAAAATTACATAGAGAGTGTTTGGTAGAAAGTTGGGTAGATGAGACCATCTACAACTTATTCAGCGCCAATGACCTTTACTCGACCTACTACTTTTTCTTTTAGAATTGATTTTCATATGTAGCACGCGGTACGAAAAATATATTGGGAGTTAAATCGACTGTTGACTTCGTTAACTCACGTTTATGTCAGTCACATTTTACATCGGAAAGGCTAAGATTCCATGGACATACAGCCTAAACCTCAAAACCGCAAGCCAGACCTCAATAAATATATTACAGATTATACCAGCTCAAAATACATTTTTTTAAATCTCTAATGGAATGTTGTATGGTATCTCTATAATTGAAGCCATGATTTGACCCCAAAAAAAATATTTATTAATTAATTCTCTTTTATGTAAATTTTTGATGAACATTGTTATGTTATATGTACTTCTATTTGAGCTGTTTGTTTGTTTATTTGTACTTAGTGGTATGGAAGAACTGGGCATCCAGTCACAAGTATCTTTTTTACTTAAAAGGATGTGCAACTGCAAACACAAAATATTATGTACAAGCTACCGTTACAAAATACACAATTTTTGATTATTGATTTTTTTTGAATAATAATGACAAAAATAATTATGAGCTGAGAAAGAATCGAGATATTAAAAATTAAAAAACAAAAAGTAAACCAGTTATATTAAAACCATTTCACTTTTTACATGATTTTTATCCTTTTTAACTGTAGGCTACAATGATGTAAAAACGTGTTGGTAACTTCAAGTAATTTGTTAATTTAGCCAACAAGGTACTCTGCGGTATACTTATGGCAATTAGTCGGTTTGCGACAAAACATCAGGTCACCAAAAATTTTGCATCACTACATACAACACTTGCGCACGCAAGTCTTCGACAGGCCCCTAACAATGTTACTGATAATAAGATTTAAAATTATTCATCATAAGAATGAACAATTTGACATACAATTTTTGAGCCGACAGCTCTTCAGGACCCCTGAAAGGTCAGACCCTAACTGACCTACGAATCTTCACAGATGGGTCAAAAACTGGAGAAGGGACCGGTTGCGGGGTCTTCCCAGAAGATCTAAACATAAGGATAGCCAGACCACTTGGTGCGTACAATACAGTCTTTTAGGCAGTAAGTATGGGCATCATTCTGGCTGCCGATGCAGTCACCGCTAGAAGGGTACGGAACTACTCTATTCGTATCCTCTCGGACAGTCGAGGCAGTTCTACTGGCCCTTCAAAGTAATGTCATTACTTCAGGGCTAATTACACGAGTGTTACCAAAGACTGACGGAGGTATGTTACTACAGCAACGTAACTCTTCAGTGGATCAAGGGACACAACTATTTACGCAGAAAAGACGCAGCCGACGAAATAGCCAGGAGAGGGTCAGAAGTCGTAACTGTGGGACCGGAACCTATCGTACCCCTCCCCGCAGGCTGGTTCAGATCAACTCTGCGAATGCGCACGAGGTCAGAACATAACTGGTATTGGACAGGACTTGACGCCTGCTGTCAGGCGAGACTGGCACTAACACTGACTAACCCTGGCCTGACCAGAAAGGTCCTGAAGTTGGGAAGACTCCAGTTCCGAAAGGTAACAGCAGCCATCACTGGCCATGGATACTTTTAAGAAACATCTTTTTACCCTAGGAATTACGGACAGCCCACTGCTGTGTCGCGTGTGCATGGAGGCCGAAGAGACAGCTGCCCATATCCTTCTAGATTGCAGAGAGGTGGCAGCATACAGAGCCGAGTATCTCGGTGACCTGAGGACACTTCCGGAAGACGTCGGCAACCTGCGGGATCTACTGGACTTACTGGAGGAGCTGAGCTGGCAGTGATGCCGGCTAACCACGCAAAATAGGCCCATCGGGCGCCTGGTAGCAGAAACCAGCCCGTCCTTACCATAACCATTACCATTACCAATTTTTGCGCCGAACCTTGGGTCAATTTTACAGATTACCTATTCTATTTACAAAAAAACTACTATGTATAATATATTTTAGTTTAACTACACATATATATTAGTAAAAAAACATCAACAAGTTCAAAAATCGGATTGAAGAACATTGCGGCGGGGAAAATGTTTTACCATAACATCAGTCTACATCACGGTCGATACTACAACTGAAAATGTTAATTAGTTAATAATCGCAAAAACTACAACTTTACGACTTATGGGTTTATGATTCTATTTTAACGTAAAGTACCCTATAGGTTTTGACAAGTCAGTTAGCGAGAATCAAAATATTATGAGATCTTTTGATTGCGTAGACTTAGAAGCTTGAATTTTTTATGACAAATTTTCATTTCAACTCGATAACTCTACCCGTTCCCGAAAAAAATGGTCTTGGCAGATGGACAACAAAGTGGTCCTATAAGGGTTCAGTTTTACCTTTTAGAATATTAAAACGATGGAAAAGCGAACAAATAAACTGACTGGGAGCAGAATAAATCATACGAAAAACATGCCATTGTTGCCACAAGACTTAGTTCCATCAAAATCGCTAGATGGCGTACCTATCTAATTTGAATTTGAAAGAGACGCTGTTTGTTATTTTCACTGTTATGGTTCACAGAAGTAAATTATGATTGAGTACCTATAGGCCTGCGCAGATGAGGTACCTGTCCTCCGGGTACTTTTTTGTCTTTCGATAATAGATCTCATATAAATTGTATCGAATAACGCACACAAAGGACTAAAAGTACCCCGCAATTTATAATAGATCTGATATCGACGGACAAAAAGCACCCGGGGGACAGTACCTCGTCTGCACAGGCCTTAAAAATGATCGTAAAAATATGTTATTACTATACTTGTACTTTGTTCCCTCAAAAAATTCTCTTCGATACAGTTTTTTGACTAAACATGTCACTAAATTGGCTACTTCAGGTCTATAACGACAGCACAGATTTTTTTTAGATCTGATTGGAAAAGTTCTACTATCCGAATGTGAGCGTCTTTTTTTTCGATTTTAGGGGGCGTATAGAAATTACGCCACCACAAAAAATAAAATATTATCGCCTTGCGCTACGGCTTGTTGTTGTCGATAGTGGCTGTGACAACTGACACCATTAAATACGTATCAGACGATTTGGAGGGGGCTAAGGTCAACAGACTTCAAGATAAGATAAGATAAATGAATAAATATGACATATCAGAGCTGATTAGAAAAGTTTTACTGTCCGAAGTTACCTTTTTTTTAGATTTTAGGGGGCGTATAGAAATTACGCCACCACATAAATTTCGTTTAGAGACAAAAAAAATTATCGCCTTGCGCTATTGCTTGCGATTGAGGATAGTGGCTGTGACATCATTAAATACATATCAGACGGTTTAGAGGGCGCTGAGGTCAACAGACACACACACATATAAACACACGCACACGCACACACACTATATAATAAAAAAACTAAATCTCACGGAGGTAGTATGGCGGTACTATTGCAACAACAACTAAGTAAAATTTTACTACATTTAAAAAATATTTTAAACAAGTACTCAACCGAATTTGCATATTTATTATATATTTTATATGATAAAATTACAATCGGTTCACAGTCGGCGAGAAATCGCGTAACATATATACAAAAAAACATACTGTCGAATTAAAAACCTACTTTTTGAAGTCGGTTGAAAGATAATATAAAACCAAATTCATTAAAAAGTTTGGAAATTGTCTGAAAAGGCGACATAAAGTGAAATTATATTGTTTATATAAGGTGCAACTTTATTAGCTACCGATACCTAGCACAGGGCTTCTTCTCATGATTCTGAAAAACTTTGCCCAAAGGAACTAATGGAAATCTAATAGCAATTTTTTTTGCGCCTATCAAACAAATCAAAATTTTTGCGCCTATCAAACAAATCAAAACTTTGGCGCCTATCAAAAAAATCGATCAGCTGATCAGCCTACTTAGTATGGGAAGTCCAATTTTTTTTCGCGGTTAGACTTATGTCCCTTGGACAAAGTTGTTCAGAATCATAAACAGAAGCCCTGTATAAAATATCGGTAACTAATAAAGTTGCACCATACCTACATGTAAAAACTGAATCGCCTTTGCTTGTGGCTATACTACAAACATAGAAATTGTGAAATTAGCAAACACAATACCACAGTATTACGATATGGCTTACAGTAGCGCAACGCCTTTGATGTCGCACGATGCCGCCACCGGCGTAGATAGTAGCATACTAGCCTGAAGTCAGTCTGCCAAACTCCGCGAGTTTGGCAGGCTGTGCCCCGCCGCCCGCTGCCCCGCAAGTACCTTTCCGTTGCTCTGCGTAAGTACATTCGTTGCGCTACTGTAAGCCGCTATATTGTAATACTGTGACAATACTATTTAGGTCATAACTCGGAACAGACAGAATTTATAGGTATAATTCGTATTACTTTTTTTTTTACAAAAACTAGACAATTTGACGAGGGTTCCGTACCATGACATCTATTTTATTGGCCTCACAGAGTGTCACAGATGCCTTTCAACTATCACAAGCGATAAATATTATTCGTAAAAACAGATGTTTTACCGTGTAAGTGTTTTTTGCCCAAAAAATGACATCATATTTGGTGGAAGAAAACTATTGGGCATAATATCATTCCTAATGCAATGTAAATGACCTTGACCTCAAAAGATGATGAAAAATTCAATAAAAAAATAAATCTACCGTAAAGCTATTAATTTAAAGAAAACAAATTAAGTAATCCTAGGCGCATATAACCATGTTTTAATTTAATGAAAAAAATATTAGTCTCCCTCCACAACATATTTTATGGATATTTTTTTTGGCATTTCCAAAATGCAGTAGAAGCTCATTCTTAAACAGAAAGATTCCTCCAAGGTAAGTTTATTAACCACAAAAATTTCAGGTTTAAAAAAAGTTTTTAAAAACCGAATTCTCAATAAGCGTTAGGGTTGTCACCAAAAGTGACCTTGAATAAAATATACATAATAAGCTTGGCCTTTTAGTGAACAATTTAAGATTCATTAATTTAAAAATACAATAAATCTTTATTTTCCTTATTCAAAAAGGACCTGAATCACGCACTCCCTTATGAAAGCTCAGCCCAAAATCTAATTAGTAATAATTAGTTACAAGTTATAGTTTTTTTTTCCGCTCTGTGTGACTTCGTCATGTTCTTAAACATGTTCTTTTTCCGACTCGAATACTCGTGTGTCAATTTCGATTCCTTTTTAGGGTTCCGAGATCCGTACCTTAAAAGGTGAAAACGGAACCATTGTAGGATAACTCGTGTGTCTGTCCGTCCGTCAATCACAGCCGATTTGCTTGGAAAATACTAGACCGATTGAGTTGAAATTTGGTATTAACCCAAAGATGGACCTGTAACTTTCATTTATTTTAAGGTAAACAAAAAAAAAATTTAACATAGGGCCACTTTTGGGGGTTAATTAAAAAAAAAATTTTTTTCAATATATTGTGTGACAAAGCAAACGAAAGGGTTTATTATAGTGAAAATCTCAAATACATATTTTTTATACTTTTAAGTTAAATAGTTAAATTATCATTCCCCCCGTTATCTAAGAAACTACTGGGCCTAAATCTTGAAAAAATCACAGTATATGAATGCATAGATTATAGGAAAATCTATAAGAAAATCTATGAAATTTCTTAAGTCCAGAATAAGTAGACCCCTATTTACCTCAGCAGGTTCGGTAAGCCCATGCTGAGGCAAAGTGGCTCCGTGGATCTGTAACGGCACCATGGTGCCTCAGCCTCACCCTCGCGCAGTGCTTTTTTTTCAAAAAAGTGATCATCTTTTTATGGAAAACATACATACGCGAGAAAAATAAACTCTTTTTTACTTACGCAGTCGAGTAATAAAATCATTAACTTTCATAATCGTAGGGTCATTAATTTTATCTGAGGTGACCTTTGTGTGACAACCCTAATTTTATAAAATTGACCTTGCATATTTCTCAAAACCTCTGCGGAGTTTGAACCTGAAATTTATGTGGGTAATAAACTAAATTTGGAGAATTCTTTCTGTTTTACAATGAGCTTCTAATTCATAGTACAAATTGCAATAAAAATTAAAAATAAAATCCATAAAATCTTTAATATTGTTGAAAATGTTAATTTGATTTTTTTTACAGGATTATATGCGCCTAAGATTACTTCATTTGCCTGTTATAAATTAATACTTTTACAGCAAGTAGATAGCTATTTATCAATGTCAACAACGAAAAAAAATATATAAAAAGGAATCAGAATCGACACACCAGTATATTCGTGCTTTAGGAATGATATGCCCAATAGTTTTCTTCCATAAAAGATAATGTAACTTTTTTGGGCAAAAAAACACTGTGCGTCTGACCCAACCCAGCTTCCTCCAAACCGTCCTTATTTTTTTACTAAGTTCGAGATATTGAAGGTAAGTATGACTCACACTTGACCGTTTTTTATTTAGGGCTTTGTACTATAATCACAATAAGTTATAAAGTATAGTTATTCCGTTAAAGCAAAAAAACATATTATACTTAACACGTTTCTTGTATAGGGATTGTACGCCCCTTATAATTTTTCACTTTTTTTTAATTTTTTTTGTTCGTACATCTTTTTTACAACACACATTGTGAATAAACTTCATACGACTATCTATCGTTTAGAGCTATACAGAACAAAATTTTTTTTTTATTAAAAATTTCGATTATATACCTATAATTTCCTATTCTTTAGGTCTGTTTTCACCTTAGCCCCCTCCAAGCCGCAGACTATGTATACTCGTATGTATTTATTTATTGTGTTTAGGTACTAGTGTTACATACAGCCACTATCGACACAACCTTAAGCGGTAGCGCAAGCCGATTGTTTTTTTTTGTCTCAGAACGACATTTTTGTGGTGGCGTAATTTCTAAACGCTAAATCGATAAAAGACGGTCACAGAATTATCCCAATCAGGTCTAATATGTTATTCATCACAAGGCGATCCATCTGGTATCTACTTTTGGCCGCCGTTTATTTACTACTCTGCTTCATATCTTCACATAACACAATATAATCAATTGCAGCATCCCATACCCAGAAAAACCAATTATTCACCAAGAAAGAGTACCTACCTAACAGAACCCTACATGTAAGAGGCAAATGCTCCCAACATACCGCTGTAGAAGCAGAGTTGCTTTTTGGCATCCACCTACCTACCTAAGTATGTTTCTGAACTTGATAAAAAAGGGACTATTTCTTTAGAATAACGCAGGCGAAGACAAAAAGTTTTCTTTTTTTTTCTTGACAATGATAATACAACAAACGGCCACATAAATTTATTTGCCATTTGCCATTCATTGAACTCCACGCCGCCGCTCGCTAACATCGAACACGAAACTTGTGCGCCTGCGAACCGCCATGTTGGATTTTTACGTCGATAACAAATGTGAATTTTATATAACTTTTTGTAAAGTATACCTACGTTCTTACGTTTATAGGTATTAATGTTGTTTTTACCTCAATGTTTTGACTATGCTTCGATAGCCGTGGTCGCGAGCAGACGTTAATTTAGTTAAGTAGTTACCAAGTTCTACGGTTTTACCATCATTGCTTCGGCATGTTTTTGTAGTCTAAAAGTTCTCTTACACCAGCAAATCTACTATGAGGGACAACCAAAATACAACATCAGCTAATATTTTCCCATCCCAAACATCAAAAGATCAGCTGGTTGGTAAGTGAGAGTAAAAAAATACATAAAAAATATTCAACTATATCGGAGGAAATACAACAGATGAAGCAGCATTTCAAAATGGCGGACAGCGAATACCGGAATAAATTCCCTGCACAGCACACTTCTGTTGATCGCCATGTTTGAGGCGAAACGCACGAATATTTCCATTCCGCTTTTTAAGGCGCGCTACCGCTAAGATCAGAAAAGAGATAGCTATAGATTGAGACCTCCCCTCTGAACAGCGAGGTGGAACGGTGAAGGGTATCGAACGAACGGACAAAGGGAAAACCAGATGATAGAAATTAGAAACTTGAAGATCTTTGACAGAAGTAGATTACGCTGTTTTTGTCTGCTAGTGTTGAGCTAATATAAAACAATATGGAATCGGTACTTAGGTCAACAGTCGACAGTCAAGCAAGAGAAAATCTATGATTTAAAAATTTTTAAACCAAGGTTTTTTTGTTTTTAAAAAAAAAAAATTTTTTTACTTTGATTATAGTATAAAAATATACCATAAGTATATAACATTAAGGTAGGTAGGTATTTATAGGTAAGTACCTAACATTTTTTTGTTTTGTAAAAAAAGAAATTTAACGCTCAGAATGGATGGAGGGTTCTGCCTCTTTGTAAATGTATTTTCTAGCTATCGTCTCACAAACTTTCCTCTCACGCAAAAAAAAACAGTAGTCCTGCATTTTTTCTATTTTAATTCTGAAAAATGATCGGATAGATAAAATTAAGTATTTTGTTTTGGTGTAAGTATGTTGTCCCATTTTATACCTCATTTACCAATTTTATCATTAAGTACTTAACACATAATCTCAAGCAACTACGAAAGATTGGTCGCAATCTCAACAAAATGGAACAAACTCATCTTTCATGTCAAGCTTGGCTGTCATAAAAAAGAAGTTGGGTTTTTAAAAGACTAAGCGATCAATAAATAGACTTTTCTAAAATATACGGTTTTGTTGTAAAAATACTAAATTAAATAGGCAAGGCATTAATTATAGCTAAATGGATTTATTAGAGGTCAAACAAGTTTGTAGGTACCGTTACATTAAAAAAAAATCTTATTAGGACCGGAGTTTTCTAAAAACACAGAGTGCAAAAACCATATTTTGTTAATCCGTCTAAATAAAACGAAACACCGATAGCGGACGTGGTTCTCTAAAATTGTGAAACGGATTTCTAAAATCGTTATCGTAATCCAAAGAAAAAAAAAAGAAAAAATCTACCTTAACAAAACAAAATCCGAAAAAAAATACAACAAATAAATAATAATTGTTACGTGGTTCTATAAAATTGTAAAACGGATCTCTAAAATCGTTACCGTAATCCAAAGGACAAAGAAAAAAAAACTACCATAACAGCAAAATCCGAAAAAAAATACAACAAACAAATAATAACTTAAGTATCGAATGAGTTCCTTTACTAATAATAATAATCATAAATAAACAAACAGATAAGTAGGTGACGTAATATACGTACCTACCCACGATGACGTTGTACAAGAGAACAGAAGAAGAACGATCAAGAAGATTTAGATAACACCAAACGTGCGTTCACTGTGCAAGCTTCGTGTGCACTGACGGTTAGCAGAAAGAGAAAGAAGAAAATGGCCGCTGTTAATATGGCGGCACCCATCGTCAACGATTCGAACTAAAATGTGCAGAGTAGCTCGAATCCAAGAGACTTGAGTGAACATATAACGCGCGAAGAGCGAGCGCGACTCCATACAAAACACTCGCGTGAAGGAAAGAGTCACGCGATCGACCGTAGTCGACTAGCCAGTAAAGTCTCTGTAGCGTGCATTGCTCTGTGAACATTTACAAATGTTTGCGCTGAGGGGTCACGTTTTTGATAGCGTAATCCTGTGTTCTTAGTTCTTCTGCGTTCTGCTTCTGTGCCGGTCTGCATAGAGTGGGCGTGGCGTGAACCCATTGATTTCTGGAACATTTTTGAAACCGTATTTATTGAACCTACGTTATAAGTAAGCAGGTAACTATTAGCCGTGTGCCTGTTCCTTTACTAACAACGACCTCATTAAAAATATTACCGGAGAAGGAAAAAATAAATTGTTGAAGTAAAACAGACCTTCATTTATCATTAATCATTATCAAGCTCTCGACATCTTTTTTTCAAAACAAAATAATCAACCTGCTTGGCATTATGACGATGATAATCATCTTGCAAGATGATGATCATCACATCAGCGAAAAGACATAATATGTAATAATAAGTATTAAAATGCAACGTTTATGTTTCTAGGTTACAATAATAAATGCGCAGCAAAACATCCATTTATCACAAACCCACGCTACGTTGCCGTTTTTTTTCAGAGCCTTCCTAATTCAATTTTGAAGATTTTAGCATTAAGACTGCGCTTTGTGTAGGCATAGATGATAATATTTTGTCAATGCTGAGCTTTTTGGTGATTCCTAAATTAAAAGAAGATCAGAAAATAGCATAATAAAGAAGATAAAACTTGTAAAAATCCACAACTAGCTTGAACATTTTACTGCAAAAGCAACGTTGCCGCTCTTACGTAAACGTGAGCTGGCTGACATAGGCCAGCCAACTCGAGCTCAATCGGGACGGATCGCCCGCTTCGTACCACACAACTGCCGGCCGAGGACACCCGAGCGATCGCGACCGAACACGAAGTGGTCTATTCGTCAATAATGCAATAATCACCTAATTTCATACATTTTTCAAAATAAAAAGTAGACTAGGAATCATAATGATCCTTAAAGAATTATTTTTTCCGACTATAAAAAATGAGAACAGCATAAGTAGAATTAATCAAACAGATTTAGAGGTTAAAAAATATAAGGAATTACGTGGCACGCACCATAAAGTCAAGAAGTTGGCAAGGAAAAGAATAAAGGGATTACAGTTACACCACCAACTAGAGCCTAGCTCTTAAGAAAAAAAAGAGGATAAACCACAATCAGTAGAGTGAAGGAGTAAATAGTACTTAGATACGTATTATATTATGATGACATACATAACACAACACTATCATACACTACGCAGCATAACTACATAAGTAATAAATAACGCAACAGTACAGTAGGTACAAAGAAATGTAAAGAATAGCAAGAATAATTGCATGTAAAGCATCAAAACTCAGTTCTTACATACAGTTATCCCGCCCGGTTGTCGGTCACACTAGCTTATTGAACTACTAATGGAAACCAAAAGTAGACTACATATTGTGTCGAGACCATCGCTGCTTCAACGTGAAGCTTAGAAGTAAATCGCAGTCTATGCTGGCAATGGATAAGATGCATGCGATACATACACAATGCATCGCGTCGCATTCGGGAAGTGTTCTGTTCTGTGAGCGAAGATTAACTAGAAGAGACTGATTGAATGAATAAATATTTTTACCAAGAGCTAAGTTTCGGGACTACTGTAATTCGATCACTAAGTACATACCTGTACATTACACATCACGATGGAACAAAGGTAGGCTACTGGAATTGACAGTTTAGGTGTAAAAGCTAATTATCAAGTAATTTAGTTAAGTAGCGAGTTAAGTTGGGGTTTTGGCAAGTAAAGTTTTATTCATCGTTTGGACGGGGATTTGCCAGTTAAGTAGGTAGTAACTTGACGCTTTAGTACTGAGAATAGAAAAATGATTTCGGCGAGTCAAGTAAAAGTCCACCCGCCCCTGGCGACTTGTAACTTAATAAGTTCATAAGTTGCCAGGTTCGTCTATGACCGAAACTTGAAGCTAAACTCGCCTGTACGCGTGGATACTTGTTACTTAGGTATCGATCTAAATCGGTAAGTTGCAACTTAACTCGCTACTTAACGAAACTATGTATACATGTAAGTAAGTCACCCTTAAGAGAGTCAGCAGTATACTTACGCACCTAATTAATTGATTTGATCAGGTACCTAGTAATCTGATGAAATGACTATAAACAAACTATTAATTAGAGAGCATTAATAATATCAAATAAAAGATAATAATATTGGTAAGAAAGTTAAACTGTGCGGAACCACTTTCCTCAATATTAAAGAGACGTTTCTATCGTTCGAGTTGCGTGACTAAGATTAAAGTGACGATTATCGTGGTATATCGCATCCTACCGGCCAAAAATGTTAAATTCAAGTGTTAAATGCATAAATTACACCAAAATTAAATCCAAACCACCATACAATCTGAAATCCCTAATCCAAAATTCGCATTGAGTTTTGACAGAACTCGGAGCGGATCCCTCTCTCCTTCTCTCTCCAATCGATAGTAAAATGTCAAACAGGGATAGGAGGGGAGGGGGAGAGAGGGGGGGGGGGGGACAAAGTGGGAGGCATGATTGTAACCGAATAACGAATACTTAAACAGAAGTTTGGCAACCAAGCGAAATAAATTTCAGCTTACTTGCTTCTATTTAAAGTTCTTGAAATAAATTATTTGTCAAACTCTTTTACGTCTTATCTTAGCTGCGAAGCAAATTGTCTTATCAATCATTTCATTACCATCATCACTGATAGCTAAAATTAGATGGTAGGTAGGTAGTACTTACTTACAAGAATACAATGAATATTGATTTAAATTTTAGCGATTGGCTAGAAAGAAGTTCCACGACTTAATTATTCTACCTTCAAATAATCAAGTAAAAAATAAAAAAAACAATCTTCCAAAGCATTTTAATTCAACTCAGTCAGAGTGAGCGAAGTGAGCACTTTCGACAACGACGATGACGCGACGACGCGACGACGCAAGCAAAAAGGCGACGTTGCCACTTTGTGCTCGGTTCGGCCAGTACGAGCCATAGCCAGTACACTAAGAACGTAGATAAATACTACCTATATCTAAAACTACGTAGGTATAGCACGAGTGTAATCGCATTCAAGAAGTTGAAGAATGCATGAAAATAGGAAAGGAAGGCATTTACTTATTCTAGTTCTGTGACAGACGACACAGTACGGACACAATAATAATAATAATATCATGAGTAGAGTTGACTCTGACGGACACAGACTTAAATGCTAACAGCTAGAATTAAAGTAATATAATTGAAAACGCTAAACAAGTTAAAAAAAACCGACTTCCATCGCAACAACTTAGTACATTTTTGGATTATTATTTTTGGTTTTGTTAATTTTCTAATAAAGTACTACACCGCTTTTGATAAAATTTATATGGGACCACACGGGAAGCATAAGCTTTCAAATAAAAAAAGAATCATAAAAATCGGTTCACCCAGTCAGAAGTCACGAGGTAACAAACATAAAAAATAAATAAAAAAATACAGACGAATTGAGAACCTCCTCCTTTTCGGAAGTCGCTTGAAAATTGAAGGGCGACTGCGACTGGTCGCGTTTTGTTGTGACTATAATGAAGGAGTGACTCACGTCACGTCACGACAAATAACAACCTCAAAATAGCACAAACGAAATAATTCAGCTAATTCGCGTTTTAACCGTGGCTCTGTACTTTGTCATGCGGCTGCGGTAGGTAAGTAGGTATATAGTCACAGTCAAAACACGTATTAGCTGAATGATGCCTAAAGAATAACCCCAAAAAATAATACCTGACTAAAACACAGGCACAGTATGGACACAATAATAACAATAACATCATGGGTAGAGTTGACTTTGACGGACACAGACTTAAACAGCAAGAATTAATAAAATTAAAGAGCGACAGATTCGCGTTTTTACCGTGACTGTAATGACTTAAGTGACTGACGTCATGACAAATACTTAACGATAACAACCTCAAAATAGCACTACACAACAAGATGAAAAAAATCTGCTAATTCGCGTTTTACCGTAACAGTAGTGTCCACTTGCCATGTGGCGGTAGGTAAGTACATAGTCACAGTCAAAACACGAATTATCTGAATTATGCCTAAAGAATAACCTCAAAAAATAATACGTAACTAAAACACAGACACAGTATGGACACAATAATAACAATAACATCATGGGTAGAGTTGACTTTGACGGACACAGACTTAAACAGCAAGAATTAATAAAATTAAAGAGCGACAGATTCGCGTTTTTACCGTGACTGTAATGACTTAAGTGACTGACGTCACGACAAATAACGATAACAATCTCAAAATAACACAACAAGACGAAAAAAGCAGCTAATTCGCGTTTTAACCGTAACTGTAGTGCCCACTTGTCATGCGGTGGTAGTTAAGTACACAGGCCAGCACATCAAGCTACACACTTTGGACTTTGTACCGCTGTTATTCCGAATGCGTATGTATCAGAATCGCACTACGAGTGTATATCTTGATGTGCTGGCCTCTGTACATAGTCATGGTCAAAATACGAATTCAGCTGACTGCAGCTAATTCGTATTTTGACCGTGGCACTACTAGTGGACGGCGTCCGAGCCCAATTCCAGAGAAAAACCGCAAATCGATGTACAGTATAGCTATTTGGCACACGCCTACTAAAGGTCAAAATAAAATTTTTGACCCACAGTTTAAAAAAAATACCTCAGGTGTTGAGTCATCAATATTTTTTTTGTACGGGATGTTTTTTTTCAGAAACCTATAACGTGTGGTAGGATGAAAGGGTTATTTGAGAAAAAGAATATCACATCATTACATTTTCAGCCATTAAAAAAAATTTAAACAAAAACAATTTTCAAAACATACCAGTTTGGGCCCCACCAGATACGATATGGCTGATTTTTTTTGTACAGAGGCCAGCACATCAAGCTATACACTCATAGTGCGATTCTGATCCAAACGCATTCGGCTTAAGAACGGTACAAACTCCAAAGTGTGTAGCTTGATGTGCTGGCCTGTGTACAATATACCACAAATGATACGTGATATCCTCATATGTATCTAACCCCAAGAAATCAATTCTGAAAATAATTTCATTTAGTATTTTTTTATAAATTTTTCACTATTTCATTCCTTTATTATTGCATTTTTGTAAGGATTCAATTTTTTTTTCGGAATTTACTATGGGTTCTTTGGGGAAAGGTGTTCATTGTCATGAGTAGGAACCCCAGTTAACGGCTTTGTTACAAAAATTGGGATCCTCCATACAGACATGTATTTTAAGGAATGATAATGAAAAATTAATAAAAATACTAAATGAAATCATTTTCAAAATTGCTTTCTTGGGGTTCGATAAGACGATATCACGTTTAATTTATGGTCTACGAGTATAACACAAAAATCAGCCATATGTGCCTGTGCACAAATCACGCGAAGTTATTTCGGCTACTTTTTGACCCCCTCCCTCCCCCTGGTCAAAGTGTATATATTAGTACTAACGTACCCTGGTGATACTTGGTGAGGTTCTTGGCTACCCCCGGCCCCTCACAACCTCACGTGTATTTTTTTTTTTAAGATTATACTGCGGCCGTCCAGAGAATGCTGATTTGACATATGCTAATATGACGTAACTAGTGATGTGCCCATGGAAATCCATAGTAAATATTTGTACCTCTCATGTAGATGTAACATATAACGAAATAAAATAACCATTACCAGAATAGTGTTGCTAAACCCGAGGCTAAAGTATACTTTGTGGACCGTCGATTTTAGGGGTTATAATGGGTGAAAGGGGTGGAATATAAGAAAAATAGTGTGGCGGGAAACTAATTATTCGTCAAAATTGGCCAAATTTCTTGAATATTTATTATTTCCTTGCAATCGAAGTGAAAAGCAGAGTGTAAAACTCGAGCATGAAACCCATTTTACCTTCGACGTGACTATCCACCCTCGCCGTACCGGCTCGGTTTGCTAAATGAACGTCTCGGGTAAAATGGCTTGTTTTATTATCTTATTGTACAATCTACTATTGTTATTACTTAAACATATCACTTTTATGCCTGAAACTTTTATGGTTGGTTGATTGACGCAACAAGAAATATGTAATTGTTTGTGTGGTAATGAATTATTCATAATAGTTACAAATACGTTATCAATGGTTACATGTGGTAACATCACTATTATTAAGAAGAAATGCCCGTAGAACGTAAACGTTTTACTAACGTTTCATGTAATTACAAAATACACATTCTGTTGTCCATATACATAAACATAAAACTAAATATGTATTCCGTTACTATTATTTAGTAAAAAAAAAAGTTTTTTTCATGTTTTTTAAGCTTAGAAACTAAAAGATTTCGGAGATTCATCAAATGTGACATTCTATCGCTGTCTTGAAGTGTCAAATCAGCATTCTCTGGATGACCGCACTATAATAGTACTGTATATAAGGTGTAACAAAATTAGCTTAATTTTAACTGGTGCTTCTACCCATGAATCTGGACAACTTTCCCCATGGAAACCATAATAATAATTTTACACATTTTACAAAGTAAGGTCACACACAGGGTACAGCTTATTTCTAAAGAAATTTCTTCCAGCAGACCCGGGAAAGAAGAAAGTTTTGACTGAGATGGCAGAAAAGACGTGAACACAGCATAAAATTACGTAATATTCAATAAATACTGTATTAACCTAAAAAAATGGCTGAAATGTAAAATGATGTGGTATATTTTAGAATCGCTTCAAAAAGCCCTTTCATATGATACCTACCACACGCGATAGGTTTCTGAAAAAAAAAATCCATACAAAAAATGAGGCAGATTTTTTTTAACTGCGGGTCAAAAAACGGCTTAACTGTACATCGATTTGCTGTTTTTTTGCGTACACCTTCCACTATACAGTCACGGTAAAAACGTGAATTAGCAGATTTTTTTCGCATCATCATGCCTAAATAATAACTTAAAAAAAAAAATACCTCCCAAAAAACATTGAAAAAAGGAGATGCTTCATAATGGCCAATGGAGCCCCTCAAAAACAGAAAATTTAAAAGATCTCTGGATGTATTTTTATTACTAAGTAGGTACAGTTGAGTTCATTAATATATTGGCAGGCCAAATGGTTCAAAACATTGTAAGCGTCGAAATGAATATAAAGTTCTATACAAACATTATGCAGATATAAATAAAATATCAGATATCAATAAAATATCATAACGGTTCATTAATTGCTGGTATAGAACTTTATATTCATTTCGACACTTACAATGTTTTGAACCATTGGTCATGCCAATATATTAATGAACTCGACTGTACCTACCTACCTACATATCTGTTTAAGGGGCCCCTCAATAAAAAGGTAGAACTATTTTTTTTTGTAAGTGAATACGTAACTAATTAGTAATCTGTGGTGAAAGGATGGGTGGTAAAGGGCAAGAGGAGCATCATGTGGGGTGAGGGTGAGGGGTTGATGGGGCGAGGGGAAGGTGAGGAGGGATTATAAGGTGGCGGCAGGAGGTTTTGAGGGAGCTAGGTGGTGGACGGGTAGTTTTTATGGGGTTTATTTAATGGGTCCAGAACTTTTTAGATCATACCTACAGTCAGAGTAGATATATATCTATCTACAATAAAGCAAGCGAGATACAAAAAATAGTGTAACACAAAAAATAGAACAGCGTGTGTTTAGGCAGCGTGACACTAAAACACAACTTCAAAAAGCATCTGATATATATAGAAAAAATGGAAATGTGTGCTGGGACACGTAGTAGAAGTGAAACTTCAACAGACAAGTGGAAAAACGAATGGCAACGGACAAGTGCAGATTGTTAATGTACTTGTCCAATTTGATAACATGCCCGTAAAACTTTAAGTTATTTTTTTTTTGAGATTCGTTTTGCCACTTGTCCGTTTTGATTCCTTTTTCCACTCCTCCGTTGCCATTCGTTTTTCCACTTGTCCGTTGCCATTCGTTTTTCCACTTGCCCGTTGAAGTTTCATTTCTACTATGTGTCCCAGCACACATTTCTATTTTTTCGCAAGTTTACTGCAAATTAAAATTTGGTTAGGTTAATAACATTATAATGAATCCATTTTTTAATAAAACATTTTATTTTATCAAATAAAAAAAACTGAATTATATCCGAATCAAAAAAAAAATGTAAAAAAATATTAAAAAAAATGCAAAAATATATTTTAAAAAATTCAAAATATTAGAAAAAAAAATCCAAAAAAAAAACAATGTAAAACATTTAAAAACAATCCAAAAAAAAATTTAAAAAAATATGTTTTGTTTCAACAATATTTTTATAAAAAAATATTTAAAAAAAATTCACAAAATTATATTTCAAAAATAAACATACAAAAATAAATAAAAAAAAAACATTTAAAAAATATTTGATAAAAAATATGTTTCAAAAATTGTTTTTTATAAAAAAATATTTAAAAAAATCCAATAAAATAATTTCCAAAAATAATAAAAAACAAAAAAAAACCATTTCAGATTAAAATATTTAAAAAAATCATTCCAAAATATATTTAAAAAAAATATCCCTTCGCCACTGCCGCCACTCATCACGAAATATATCGTATACCTCGTCCACGCGGCCGTAACGCTTTTCCGTGACCGTAACGCTTTTTCGTGACCGTAACCACCGTTACGCTCTTCCGTGACAGAAAAAACCTAATACCTCCTGTCTATATAGAAGTTTCACTTCAAAAAATCATCTAAATAGGCAAGAACGTTATAAATAGGTATCTAAGTTGAATGAGCCTTATTTTCAGGTATCAATCGAAGTGCGGGACGCGGGGGTCGCGCGCACCAAGGGACGCCAGCCCCCCGCGTACCCGTTCTTCCCCGCGCGCTTCTTACCTGCGCGTAGTAACTAATTAGTAATCTGTGCCTGCGCCATAGATTAGATGAATTTAAACCGATTGCGGTGTCATGATGTGTCCCATTTTAGTGGTGGGATTGGGTAGAGGGGGTCATAGGCAACAGTGTTCGTATGGGACACTTCTCGCTGTACCCACTCTTGGGGCATCTGGGGGCCGTAGCCCCTTTAAAGTTACTACCACCACATCTAGGACTTTAAAAAACGGTAACCGGGATTGGATAGAGAAGACCATAAGGATAATTTTGGTCGTGTACACTTTTTACGTAAAATGCACCGTTAACGAGAATAAACATGGGGAATCTGGGGAAATCAGTGGGGAATTATTAGAAATGACCCCCATTTTGGTGGTGGGGTTAGATAGATAGGGTCACAGGGATTATTTTTGGTCATGTACACTTTTTTGCGTAGAAGGCACCGTTTACGAGAAAAAAATGAGGGGAACCTTAGGAAATCAGTGGGGAATTATTGGAAATCACGGGGAATAATCGCAAATCCGAGCGATAAGCTATTTCGAATTTCGAATTACGAGGAATCAATGGCGAATTAGCGGCAATCATGGGAAATCATTGGAAGTCATGGGGAATCCTCTGACGAACTATTGGGAATCAATGGGGAATTAGCGGATAACTAGGATAATCTGTGGAGAATCATTGGAAATCATGGGGAATCTGGGTAAACCAACGTGGAATTATTGGCAATCATGAGGAACCAATGGGGCCTCAGCGGGAATCATGGGAAACCCGTGGAAAACCATGGGAAATCCAAGTAAACAAGCGGGGAATTATTGGGAATCATGAGGAACCAATAGAGAATTAGCGAGAATCAATGGGAATAATGGCCCTCTCTATCCAATCCCACCACTAAAATGGGGAATCATCATGACACCACAATTGATCAAAATTTTTCTTAGTCCTAGAAATGCCATATTTAAAGGGGCTACGGCCGGCTGTCTATGGCCACATAGAGGCCCCACGAGTGGGTACAGCGAAAAGTTTCATATACGAGCTTTGTTTCCTATATCCCCCTTTATCCAATCCCACCACATAAATCGGGGGTCATCATGACACCACAAACGGTCAATATTTTTTTCAAGTCCTAGAATGTGGTGGTAGTAAAGTTGACGTTGCCTATCACCCCCCTCTATCCAATCCCACCACAAAAAGGGCTTTTGAGCTCTTACAAAGGAAATGTGAGATATAAAATCCATTTTTTTTGTGGTTAGGATTTTTTTAATATGGCAGCCCTAACTACGGCTGATGGACCAGTGTTGAGAGATGTTTAGCAAAATGACAGGCGAGTCAGAGACACTCGGACTCCAGGGACTTAAGGACTTGTGTCCTGTTTTTAGTCAATACTTGACCGCGTAAAACCAGAACGAACCGGTTTCCGTTCAAAATGTTACTCTGTAATTTGGACTTTAAAGCCCTAGAGATAAGATAAAAAATTGGTAAATACATTTATGAAGAGATCGTGGCCGCAGGCCAACTGCCAGTGTAGCGGCAAGTATCGAAAAACAGACTAATTTCTCAATGAAGTTTTCAAAGAAGACAATGTGAGCCGAAAGGTAGGCAGACAAACACCCACAAACTAAAAAGAAATCGCTAAAATGTAAAGAAAATAACACTTGGCTAGATGGATGACCTCTGCTCTTCTGAAAAATAAAATTATAGGTATGTATGTGCTATAAGTTAGAGATTTACTTACCTACCGTCTTCCAGAAATTACAGGTCTTCTAGTCTTCGTCAGAAGTGGTCAAAAGCCCAGTTGCAATACGAAAAATCAATCTTTGGCCGCAAGTGACCTTTCTCGAAGCGGAGCGAGCGATCGAATGAATGTATGTACACAAATGCGATCCGGCGAATAAACGAAACAGCATCGGCCGGTCGCCATTTTGTTGTCGCTCGCACATGAGTTGAAACGAGACAGACATATCGACGGCACCGCTCACTTCCCAGTCTCACTCTCAGTTAATTGCCGGCTTAGTTAAGTCCCTTTCTTTCTGCTATTCTGTTGGAGAAGAAGACAATCAGAGCGCGCGAGAATTTTAATTAAACTTTTAAATGAGTATTGTAGGTGTACTAGAGTTTATTTATAATTTTTTATAGCTTTCTATATGGTTTTGCAGATTCACAGTTCCACACTTAAAGCACACAGTAAAACAGACAACCATAGAAACAACCTGTAAAATGACAAGTGACACTGACAACTTCAAAATACCTAATTAGTAAAGTTTTCTGTCATAATTAAAAAAAAAACTTTTCCTTGTGCTAGCCAGTATGTAAGTAATTATAACAAAATGCTGACGAATACCAAGAACAGAAAGAAGAAGTTTTCATTTGAGTGGCAGAAAGAATGAAATTTTAAGAAAGGGTCTTTTTTGGTTTAGTTTCGGGGATGTCATTGGGTTGTTTAATTTTACGTAAGTACATAACCTAATTAACATTTTAATTTACCCGTTATTTTGCATTTTTAACTGAAAAATCAAATAATAGATATTTTATCGTTAGGATTTTTTATGGACACTGACTCGCTCGACTCTAATTAAAACCAGAATCTTCTCTTCATATTTTTTCCTAAATCTATGATAGTAGTACCATCTATTGCTAGTCGAGAAGAATCACTAGTTGACCGACCGTCATGTGTGACTAGTTTGTCCGTTCTCTACTTATTATAAGAGTACAAGTGATTGTCAATAGGTGTCGTTGACGACTCCAGCAAAGAAAGCAAAACGCTAAACAAAAGTTGAATAGGTCATCTTTGTTTGACTGCAGTGTGTGTGTTAGCTAGCATTGCAAAAACAAAACGAATAAGGGCAAGTGCTTATCGTGCATGTCAACTGAGTATAGCAGCTAGCACCTTTGATTATACAATGAATACTCTTATGGCTAGGCTTCTACTAAAAGCTTCGGTGGCGCAATAGCAAGGGCCGTTGCCTCCTGTCCGGGAGGTCGTGGTTCGAATTCTCTGCGAAGAAACTCGAAGGTTGTGTGTGAAATCGACCAACTCGCACTGAGTACTTAATACTGCATACTTTTGCATGTAGGAACTTTTTAATCTTTCCAAATACTGGCCAAGATCTAGTCAGATTAAAACGAGAAGGGTTCCTTGCCGTGTTAGTACTCTCATAGTTCTGACGGGGTTCTTTTTCACTATCAAATAGGTATATGTATATTTAAAAAAAGTTACAATCACTATCATAATTACTGTTCCGTTTTCGATATTCACTGAACACGGCGATAGTATTTTTGAAATATTTAAGTTTAAAATGTAAATTTATTAAGTCTCTCTAATGACAAATAAAGACAACTATTCCTTTAGAGTAGGATAGCATGAGGAAAACTGTAGGTTAATTATTTGTTATGTAAATATGTTAATAACTTTTAGGGCTAATAAGCTAGGGTGTTTTAATTTTCCCAGAACAAAATAGGCTTAGTTAGGCTTCTTTTAAAGATAAAACGAATAAGTAGGCCCAGATAGTTTAGGAGTTATTAATATCTCAATTTGAAGTTTAAAGCTAGTTTTTTTTTTACTGAAATCTCTAAATAAAGTTGTTTATTTTGTAGATAGTATAAACTAGAATAAGATTAAGGCACAAACTTAGGGATTTAGCTCACAAAAGTCGCAGACAAATTGAAAGGCTCTCCGCTTAGGGCGACATATTTATACACCAGGTTTACTGAAATCTCTAAATGAAGTTGTTTATTTTGTAGATATTATAAACTAGAATAAGATTAAGGCACAAAAAATAGGCACAAACTTAGGGATTTAGCTCACAAAAGTCGCAGACAAATTGAAAGGCTCTCCGCTTAGGGCGACATATTTATACACCTGAGGCGGGGGGTGAGGTAATATAAATTTGAAAAATAAGGAAATTGCGATTCAGTCAAAGACTAGACGTGATAGGGATAAGACCTAGATCTAGGAATACTAGAAATAAGACCTAGAATAAGGATTTAAATGAAAATTGTAAATGAAACTAGGTTTAAGATATAATTTCAATAAAAACGCATTCCAGGGGTGAGGGGCTCACCAAGCGAGTTTGCTTATAAAGGGCGAAAATAGGGATCGCTGGCCAGCAAAAATTAGTATAAATACAGGGCCGGTTGCCGGTTCCCGACACTCTTCGACGACGCAGAGGCCCACGGCTATGACGTGCTTGGACCAGAGGCCCCAACGAGATACCCTCCACCTGGAATGGACCAAACCCCAGACGTCCTGGACTTAGTTGTATCCAACACCGAGTCCCCCATAACACTGGAGGTGCTGGACGACTAGGTCCAATCAGACCACCAACCAGTGCTGGCCGTGCTGACGAACACCCGAGGCGCACCATCTCCACCATCTTCAAGGAAGATGATCGACTGGAGTTCGTTCGAGAAACCCTGGACTCGACCATCCCCACGTACCCAGTCTACTCTCACCTCGACGTGGAAAAGCTCTCACAAGACATCTCCAAGGCCTTCCAACATGCTGCAGAACAAGCCACCTCCACCTCCTCTGGCAGCATAACCGTGAAGCCACTTCCGCCGAAGATCCGCCACATGCTCACGGAGAAGAGGAAGCTCCGAACCATCTACCAACTCAGCAGATGTCCTCGGCGCAAGCAGGAGCTGAACGCCTACACTGCGCGCGTCAAGTCAGCCCTAGAGGAGCACCGCACCCAAGGCTGGGAGAGCCACCTCGCCAGCGTCAAAGGGGACTGGAACTCCATCCACCGCCTCTGTCGACAGCTGAAGGGGAAGCCAGCCCCGATCCGCCCTCTGAAGCACGCTGACGGCTCCATGCGGTACAGAGCGGATGACAGAGCCGAGATCTTCGCGGACTCTCTCCAGCGCCAGTTCACGCCCAACCCAGCCACGGCCCCGGACCACGAGCGCCTAGTCAGTGAAAGGCTGGCGGAAGTCTTCGTGCGACCCATCCCAGAGGAGCTCCACGGAACCTACTCCATCTTCCTCTCGCCGGCTCAGGTTGAGAGGGCGATCCGCCGCCTGAAACTGAAGAAGGCCCCAGGCGCCGACGGCGTGACAAACCAAGCTCTACGACACGCCCCCAAACGCGCCATTGTCACCATCACCAGGTTGTTCAATGGCATCCTGCGTACGGGTCACTTCCCGAACATCTGGAAGGAGGGCGTCGTCATCCTGCTGCCCAAACAGGGGAAGAATGTACTGCTGCCGGAGAGCTACCGCCCCATCACCCTGCTGCCTGCAATATCAAAGCTTTTCGAGGTGCTCATCCTGAGACATATGACGCCACTCATCACCCCACGGCCCGAGCAGTTCGGCTTCAGGTCGGAGCACAGCACCACGCTCCAGCTAGCCCGAGTGCTCCACCTGGCGGCCACCAATTTCAACTTGAAGAGAGTCTCCGTCGCCACCTTCCTCGACATGGAGAAGGCCTTCGACAGAGTGTGGCACGAGGGGCTCCTCTTCAAGCTCGCTGCTCTCCTGCCCCATCAACTGCTGGAAATCATCCGGAGCTTCCTCACGGACAGGTGCTTCCGAGTGAGGGTGGAAGGCACCCTCTCCTCCCGAAGACCGATCCTGGCCGGCGTCCCGCAAGGCAGCTGCCTGTCACCGCTGTGCTACGCTGCATTCACGGATGACATCCCTGCACCAGGAGAGGCCACGCTCGCGTTGTACGCCAACGACGCGGCCTACCTAACATCCTCCCTGAACGCAAAACATGCAGCCGTGAAGATGCAGCGTACACTCGACGAGCTCCCCGCGTGGCTGTCCAAGTGGCGCTTAGCTGTCAACGTCTCGAACACTCAAGCGATAGTCATGGGTGCATCGCCTCTGCCCAAAAAACTTCGACTCCTCGGCCAGGACATCGAGTGGGCACCGACGGTGAAATACCTCGGTGTCACCATCGACCGGAGGATGAACATGGCCCAACATGTTAAATCCATCGTGTCCCGGACAAGGGCAGCCAGAGCCCTGCTGAAACCGGTTGCCAAGTCCTCGCTACCACTGCGCGTCAAGCTGGGGATCTACAAGATCTATCTGCGCCCGATCTTCACCTACGCAGCCCCAGCTTGGTACCAGCTGATATCCTCCTCCAGCAAGAAGAAGCTCGAAGCCCAGCAGAACATCTCCCTCAGACGGGCAGCAGACGCCCACAGATACGTCAGGAACGAGGTTCTCAGACGAGAACTCCGGGTAGAGACGATAGAGTCGTTCGTCGCCCGCCTGGCGTATCAAATGTTCCACCGTGCCGACCTCTCTGGCTTCGAGCACATCAGGGACTTGGCACCGGCCCAACCGAAACCACTGGACAGAAGAGCGCTCCCACGGGAGCTAGCCGACCGCCACCAACTCCAGAACTCACCGCAGGAGGCATCAGACATGCAGCCAGCAGGGAGCGACGGAACAGGGCCTAGGCCCACCACAGTATCCGGCTCGTAGTCGCGAGCCGCGGAAGATCCCTCCGGCAGGGGACCTGGGTCCCGAACCGGATTCCTCGGTCGCCGTGAGGCGACAAGAGAAGACCCGAGCAGTTCCCGACACAGTTAGCACCCAACCGCCCTAGCAGTAAAAAAGGAAAAAGAAGAAAATCCAGAAAAAACTCGCTTGGAGAATTACCTCGCTCTTCGGTTGCGGCTCTCATTGTACCAGCAGCTGTTTCATTTGACACCACCCCTATGCATCGGTTCGCCGTTCCACTGCATCTCACCTAGCGGACCTGCGAGAACCTCTCAACTAGAATCATCAACCACCTCGCAACTTGAGGACCTCCATCTACCTCTCAACTAGTGGATGATCTCCAGATCTGCTCATCGAAGATCTACAGAAGCGGCGGCCACATTCACTATTACATAATAACTGAATACTTTATTTAGAATTAAAAATTTACAGCTCAATGTGGAACGGCAGCGCACTAAAAAGCAAATGGAGATGGCACGAGTCGAGAATACATCGGAAAAACGGATTAAAACAAAAATCTTTTTTTTATAATATGTGATGAAAATTCTTAAAATAGTGTGGAAAAATTGTCGGTTTGTCATTTATCATTTGTCATTTACGCATTGTCATTCATATTTTTTGAGAAATAAACGACCTCTAATTATACTACATGCTTCGTCCTCGAGATTAGCATATAACACTAAGTCTTGTAGTATCACGCGGGAAATAAATATATAAATTTTTATATATATATATATGGCCGTATGGCTCCCGGCTTAGAATAGGGTCATCCTATTTCATCCAATAGGTGTCGTAAGAGCCGACTAAGGGACTCAAACCGGAGGATGGGAAGCAGCGTCTTTCCGTGATTTGCAGCCAATCTGCAACCCGCCTGCCAAGCGTGGCGATTACGGAAACACCCCCCAAATGACCGACACAAATAAAAAACGGCCCCTAGTCCCCGGCGGCCCCGCTATTCCTGGCTCCGGTAGCGGTCAAGGTAACGGCGGGGCATGGGGTGCGAAGAATCCCCGGCAGATGCCAGGCTACCAAAACAAAAGACCTCTGGCCCTGGCAACCTACAACACGCGCACACTGCGAACCGACGTAAAGTTAACAGAACTCGAGGAAGCATTGAGCAGGTTACGATGGGACATCGTAGGATTGTGTGAAGTCCGAAGAGAGGGGGAGGACACCATAATCCTTAAATCCGGAAACCTGCTCTATTTCCGGGAGGGCGACCAACTGTCCGGGGGTGGTGTCGGGTTTCTAGTCCACAAGTCCCTCATTAACAATGTGGTCTGGATCGAGAGTGTTTCGACGAGGGTAGCGTACGTTATTCTCCGGTATTCGCTGAAAGTTATTCAGGTATATGCACCGACCGCGCAACACTCCGACGACGGAGTGGAGCTCCTATATGAGGATATCTCTAGAGCTCTACATAATAGCTCTCGGACCCAATACACCATTGTTATGGGGGACTTTAACGCGAAACTGGGCAAACGAAGTGATGGTGAGCTGAGAGTGGGGCAATATGGATATGGAGAGAGAAATGCACGTGGCCAGCTGCTGGCCGACTTTATGGAGAAGGAGGGCCTTTTTATGATGAACTCCTTCTTCAAAAAGCCTAAACAGCGAAAGTGGACATGGTTGCATCCCAATGGCGTAACGAAGAACGAGATCGACTTCATCTTGTCGACGAGAAGGCAAATATTCAATGATGTCTCTGTGATCAGCTCAGTCAAAACAGAAAGCGATCACCGAATGGTAAGAGGCACATTGAATCTAATGACCACGCTAGAAATATGTCGACTGATGAAGTCCACACTCCTACCAGCGCCCATCCAGCTCCAAAACCCCGAAAACTTTCAGCTCGAGTTGCACAATCGCTTCGAATGCCTAGGAGACTGCGAGAATGTGGACGATTATAACGACAGGTTCGTGGAAATTTTCCAAACGGTCGGGTCTAAGATTTTCAAAACTCGCCGTCCAAACAGAACCAAAAAAATCTCTGACTTCACCAGCAACCTCATGGAAGAAAGACGCAGATTGGTTTTGAAGTCCTCTGAAGACGCTACTCAATATCGGCAACTAAACAGGCAGATGTCTAAGTCTCTAACTCGCGATTCTATCAAATTGTATTAAAGAGGCGATTTAGAATAACAAAGGCTCAAAAGTGTTCGCGAGAGATCTGTCTGTTGGTCAAAGCCAACTGACCAATCTGAAGACTGAGGACGGCAGGATCATATCGTCTAAGACTGAGTTGCTGGAAGAGGTTGAGAAGTTCTACGGACAATTGTACACGACCACACGTCTGCCTGTCAGCGATCTGGCTAAAGACCCAAGAGCTAGACTTACCCGACACTATACCGAAGATATCCTATATCGATAGGACGTCAGCCTGTACGAGATTAGAATTACGGCTGAACTTCTGAAAGCAGGTGGAACACCGGTACTTAAAGCTCTTCAGATATTATTTCATTCCATTATACTTGAGGGACAAACGCCTAAGGCATGGCACAGAAGTGTGGTCACGATTTTCTTCAAAAAGGGTGACAATACCCTGCTGAAGAACTACGGACTCATCTCACTTCTGAGCCATGTCTATAAACTGTTTTCGAGGGTCATTACGAATCGTCTCGCACGCAGGTTTGACGACTTCAAGCCTCCCGAACAAGCCGGTTTCCGAAAAGGATTTAGTACCATAGACCACATACATACGCTGCGGCAGATTATACAGAAGACCGAAGAGTACAATCAGCCACTATGCTTGGCGTTCGTGGACTATGAGAAAGCCTTCGATTCGGTCGAAACTTGGGCTATGTTACAGTCTCTCCAGAGGTGCCAAATTGACTATCAATATATCGAAGTGCTGAAGTGTTTGTATGAAAACGCCACCATGTCGGTTCGCCTCCAGGATCAAAACTCGGAACCTATCCAGCTGCAGCGAGGGGTGAGACAGGGAGACGTTATATCTCCGAAACTGTTCACCACCGCCCTGGAAGATGTTTTTAAGCTTCTGGACTGGGGTGGACTCGGCATCAATATCAACGGCGAGTACATCACCCACCTTCGATATCGTGGTCATGGCTGAGACTATGGACGACTTAGGCAAAATGCTCGATGGCCTCAGTAGAGCCTCTCAACAAGTGGGTCTTAGAATGAACATGGACAAGACGAAAATTATGTCAAACGTCCGTGTCATACCTACTCCTCTGAAGGTTGGAGGCTCTACACTCGAAGTTGTTACCGAATATGTATACCTGGGACAAACAGTCCAGTTAGGCAGGTCCAACTTCGAGAAAGAGATCAATCGTCGAATCCAACTCGGCTGGGCAGCGTTCGGGAAGCTTCGCAACATCTTTACGTCCCAGATACCGCAGTGTCTTAAGACCAAGGTCTTCGACCAATGTTTGTTGCAGTGATGACGTACGGAACTGAGACATGGTCGCTTACTATGGGCCTCATAAGAAGGCTCAAGGTCACCCAAAGGGCAATGGAGCGTGCTATGCTCGGAGTTTCTCTGCGTGATCGAATCAGAAACGAGGAGATCCGTAAGAGAATCAAAGTAACCGACATAGCTCTTAGAATTGCTAAACTTAAGTTGCAGTGGGCGGGGCACATTGCTCGTAGAACAGATAGCCGTTGGGACAGTAAAGTTCTCGAGTGGCGACCACGCACCGGAAAGCGTAGTGTAAGCAGGCCTCCCACTCGGTGGACCGATGACCTGGTGAAGGTCGCGGGAAGCCGCTGGATGCGGGCAGAACCGGTCGTCGCGGAGATCCTTGGGGGAGGCCTATGTCCAGCACTGGACTTCCTTCGGCTGATATGATTATATATATATCAGCCGAAGGAAGTATACTATATATATATATTGTACGGGGTTGAGTCCGTAACAAAAATACTGATATTGATTTTTGGTAAAACTGTATATTAAAATTGTATAAAAATGTTAAAAACTAAATGAACTGATAAAACTAATAGGATTACGCGCGGCACGCTTGATGGCCGAAAACGAACTGAATTGTAGAAATAATGAGTAATTGGGTTAAAACATGAACTGTTTATACAGCATTTTTGCGTTGTATATATAAAATATACACTGTTAAAATTCTATGTTTTCCCGTTCACACTTCTATTCATGTTTCCCATGCCACTTCCGCTTCCAACCCACTGCTCCCGGTTTTGCTTCCGACCCCACCATTCCCGCGTCCACTCCCTCTCTTACTTCTGCATCTTCTTCCACACCTGCTTTTGACATACTCCGTTCCAGCTTCTGTTCTCGTTCCCACTCTTTTTCTGCTTCTGCTCCTACTCCTGCTTTCAAACCCACTTCACTCCTGCGTCTTTTTGCTATCACTCCCACATCTGCTTCTTTTTGCTATCACTCCCAACTCTGCTTTCGATTCACTCCGCTTTCACCTCCACACCTGCTTCCAACACCCACGCTGCTAGCGCTTCTACTTCCGCTTCGAGTACTACTTTCGATCCCCCTCCATTCCCAATTCCATTTTCGTTCTCGGCCCTGCTTCTGCTCCCACTCCTGCTGATGGAGTAAGCGGGGAAAACTAATAAAGGGTCTGGATGGATCGAAGTGGGTTGCTGGGGTGTCAAAATAATTTAATTATTTGTTTTGCAGCGTATTTGTGCAAAGATTCAAGTTGAAACTGCAAATCAGACTTTTACGTACAAACTTCAACCCCTGTTTGTTTTTTAATCCACAATTGATAAGCCCGGGCATCATCTCATCTGATGGTAAGTGACGATGATGCCGAAGATGGAAGCGGGCTTACCAAGATTTCACAACTCAATGGGGATCTGGCTATCCTACCTTCATGCCGGAACACATCAATGCTGTTAACTCTGATATTTGGCGGCAAGACTTAGATAAGATGGTGGTAGCTAGCCGGGCGGGCTATGAAAATGGCCTACCACCAACCAAACCAAGTCTTACAAACTTGACTCCGCCTGGAATTGATCCCACGATCTCCTGGCACAGATTACTAATTAGTGCTCCTGGTATGAAGCGAATGGACTAACCATTACAAAAACAAAAAACCCTAAAACACTCTTAGGAAGTGAATTTCGTTAAACCCTTTCTCATTAAGGCGGGGTATTGATTGGAAAAAGCAAAGCAATAAACTACAATTAAAGTACTTATACAAAATAATAACGTTACTCACTTTGTATTATCATAACAAATATTGTTGTATATTTTTTAAAATTTATACTTCAAAATATTATTCATAACTAGAGTTGAAATTAACGGTGTAGACCTATCTTTGGGATTTCTTTCTATCAAGCCAAAACTGCTTAATCGTGTTTCTAATAGCTTTTGACTTTAAGGAACATCATCAAAAATAAGGGTATATTTTTTCAACCTTAGGAGTAATTGGCGTCAAAAATAACGAGAATCTATTATATTACCGCCTTAAATGTCTGCGTTATATTCTAGACACAGGGGTGTGGCCGGTACAATCAACGCTAACTTTCACCTCCTAATGGGATGATTAAAGTAAGACAATTAAAAACGAATTTCATTATTTGTTTTACTGAGTATTTGTGCCCAAGTTGATACACGCAGAAAGTCAGACTTTTCCATAAAAACTTAAATTCCACTTAAACCACTCTTGTCTCACTCAAAATTCACAAAAAAATATATCATCGGTATATATTGCAAAATATGTGGGTTAATATATTATCTAACTATGCCAAATTTTAACTTTCTCAGTGAGAATCGGGCGTGAAAGACAAAAGGATGGACGCGTGGGCGTAGCAAGCGATCTTACAACGGTTCCGTTTCGTCCTTGTCAGGCAATGAGTTTCAATATATTCAGAGGGAGACTTCATGTCACGTACATTGCCCCACGTGAAGTATACCATATGGCATACTCCTCCTCATATGTTCTAGAGTTGCAAATATATTGTACAGCCATGCATATTTTTCGCAAAGCCTACATCGTCTGATTTAGTCGGGTATACTCAAATCAACTTTAAAAATTACGCTTACTAGTGGCAAAGAATAAAAGTAGTTACAAGTGTACTTCAGAATTGATTGAAATAATTTGGGATTATATCGGAGGAACCTTATTCAAAGTTTTCGGAATAATTAACTACCCAGTGCATTAATAAGCCTTAATAAGTCCTAGTTATTCACAAAATTTAATTAAACCATGGTTAATTGTGCCACACGATAAGAGGGAGAGAGAGATCTGTTTTGAACCATTTTTGAAAAAAAAAACGAACAACCTGGGTTTGTATTAGCAGAGTACCGATTTTCATTTGATCTTTCAACCTATTTTGAGGAAATAAACAATAAGGTGTTCTGTTAGTATGGTAGCAACCCTAAAAAAATTAGGTAGGAAAAAGTTGAGAAAATAGCTGGGGATGGAGATAATAAAACTTTATTCCATTTAATTTATTTAACCTAAATTATATTAAAATCCGTCCGATTAGACACTAAAGCGCCCGGATGGAAGCAAATACACGCACACACATCCAGACACACATAGACACACACACACAAAATAAATAAACTCACTGTTGTGACACGGTTGTGACGTACGTACGTTATGGAACCCTAAAAAAATGACCGTATTATATTCTCTTTGGTAGCCGTGGCGTTGTGTATGATCGGCTTTATTTATTTTTGACATGCCAGGCCAGGTTGGGGTTGGTTTGACAGTCTGACAGATCACAAAACAAAGCAAAGTAAGCAAACATAGACTTTTTGGCGGGAATTTGTAGCGTTCAGTTTGTCATTTTTCTTTTATTATCCGAAAAATTACATTTAGTGGTTTTCGATGTGTAATATTGATAGTGTATTTATCAGCGAAGTATCATTTATGTGTTTCTTGTGTAGGATAATGAAATAAAAGTGTGTATACTGTGTTTCGAGTTCCCACAAGAAGTCCGAGCAAGCTTTAGCAAAAGTGCTATCATTTTGCTAGAGTATGTAGGTTAGGTTAGTATATAGACAATGACATGATGTGAACGTGAAGAACAGTGACCTAGAAAACTGAAAAGGAGAAAATTACTACATAATCTGAAAAATATACTAAAAAATTACTGAAGACGTGAATTCTACAAATTAATACTGCTGAATAACATATACTGAAGACTAGGCGGTATGGCCAATGAGCCTTAGCCTGCCCTAAAAGGGCGAAGTTAAAAAAAAAAAAAAAAAAAAAGTAAGCAAACATAAATAAATAATGTGATGTGACTTTAAAATTTTTCTCTTCTTCACTTTTCTATTAAAATAATAAATGAAAGTTGCTTGAGGTGCACTCGAAAAAGCTGCGATATAGAAAGTACTTTCCTTATTCACCTCAACCCTTCGTAATGTTTTTCAGTTCGATGATAAAGCCTCAATATTTTAAGGTTAGTTAGTTTTTGTCGACCGACAAAAAAATAATACCGATTATTTTTTGAAGCTAATAAGTACTCCTGTATAATTACAGAGTCCTATAAGTGTCTGTAGGCTCGCATTGATTCAGGAACGGTGTATGAGTCAGGAAATGGAGACTAAATACAATGAAGTGGAGAAAGAGAAAATTTTAGAGGTTATGAATGGGAACAATCCTGAGGATCTGTCTATGTAAGCTTGACATTGTTTTTGCAGTTTTGCTTTTGTATAGCACCCTTATTAGTTTATTTGAGAGCATATCTACAAAATTGTTTTCCATACAAACTTAAAATTACTAAGTACTTCTTGAAAATGGATGGGCTGATTCTAATAAAACTTTATACACATAGGCAGTCACGAAACGATAGATGACAATTTCGAAATAATTTATTTTAAAAATGATTAGTGAATTTTATGATTACTATTAAAACCTTAGATCACTGTTACATACTAACAACTCATTTTTTTGTAAATATAATTTTGTGACTTGCTGTGTATAAAAGTTTAGTTAGAATCGGTCAAACCATTTTCAAGAAGTAGTAATTTTAAGTTTGTATGGGATATGATTTTGTGAATACGCTCTTAACACTCTAAATATAAATGAGTACCAAAGTAAGTAGGAAAGGTAGGCAAATAAATAAAAATATTTAACAAAAAGAAAACACACATCACAACTTCGATTGCGCTTCAGAACCTTTAGTTGGGTTGCACTTAAAAGAAGCACAGTAAATTTGTTTGAATTTTGGAATTTTTTGGCCCTTTTAAATGTATTCCAAATAAACCTTCCACAGGAAACCTTTTTGTTTTCTTATATTTATCTTGACAGCGCAAGCTTCTTCTTGTGATATACACAAGTAATACTGCTCTGCATTAAATGCGACTGAATAGGAATCTCGAATGTGGTGTTAAAATTTTCAGTTGCTTGCCACTGCAGAGTTCTGCGCATACTGGAGTAGTAAGACAGGGTTCCTTGGCAAAATAACCTCAACATATTTGATCCTTCATTCTATATCTTAAAGGAAATATAGCTATGTTCCAAATTACCATAGCATCAAAAAAAGTGCTGCATGAGTTATTATAAAAAAAAATTCAGAAAAAAGTTTTTATGCTGAAAATTATCATTCTTTTATTTTACAGGTATGAAATAACTAAAACTAGATTGAAGAAGTTTAATGAGTGGAAAGCAAACAATGGTCAAGTGAAAACTTTATCTGACATAGAACTCATAGATGGCTTTAACGATAAGACGGCTAAGAAACTATTTGATAGCATCTTGGAAGGGCCTCAGAAAAAACTGAAAGGTGCTCTTAGAATAAAGGGACAATTCTTACATCCTAATTTGAGCGAGAGTGTTAGACAGGTATCTGATTTGATTATGTATTTATTGTTATTAGCCATCTACAAGAACAATATTCACAAGAAGACTGACAACCCCTGTAGTAACTTGCGTCATCATCATCATCATATCAGCTGAAAGACGTCCACTGTTGGACAAAGGTCTCCCCCAAGGCTTTCCACAATTGGTCCTGCACTGTCCGCATCAAGCGGCTTCCCGTAACCTTCACCGGGTTCTAACTTGCATAACTCAATTTTTTATCAACATACATAAATGACTTTAGAAACATCATATTAAATTGAGTGTTAGATTTTAACATATTTCTTCCACCTTCATCCATTAGCTTCACATCAGAAGGTCGCAAGTTTGATTTCCGTCAGAGTCTAACTCTGTTAAGACTTGGTTTGGTTTGTGAAATGGCATTTTCTAACCCGCCTGGCTAGCTACCACCATCTTGTCTAAGTGTTGCCGCTCAACATAATTGCTAACTGTTATGTATTGGACTTTTGAGGGTAGTCGGAAAAATACCAGTCATCAGTCTGGAGCTGTCAATCACAAAGACTCACCAATACCACAGATTACTAAATAGTTACTTTGACACATTTTGTGAGTATTTAATAGTGGCGACGTGTAAAATTAGTGAAAAACGGTGAAAACGCGTGTTAAAACTAATTTGTGAAGTGCACATAATATACATTTTAGTTAAAGTGTTTAATTAATTAAGTTTGGTGAGTTTGACATAGCACATGGCTGTTGAAAAATATATATTGTAAGGTTTACATTTGGCTTAGAAGGAAATGGAATTCATACAGATGCATTGAAAAGGGCGAATTTGGTAGCAATATGCAGCTCCAACTTGTATGATTTGGTTACATCTTTGATCTCACCATCTTAAGTAAGCGAGGTTAGTTTCAGTGTAATCAAGACTAAATTGGATAATCATTTTCACCCGACTCCTAATTAAATTGTGCAGTCTTATAAGTTTCATACAAGAAACCAGTTGGAGGGTGAAATGATGAGAGATTATATTGCTCAGTTACGGAAATTAAGTATTGGGTGTAATTTTGCTGACCTCACTTCAACACTATGAGATCGCTTGGTGTGTGGCATTATCGATAAAGACATTAAAAAGAAGTTACTATAACAAAATCAGCTTACTTTTGAGCAAGCGTGTGAAATTGCAGTGTCATACGAGACTGCAAAAAGGATACAGATATGATAGTGACTTCTTTGGGGCCTAGTACCAGTAAATAGGATATGGATGTTGAGGAATGGATGTAAACAAAAATAAAAGTTTAAAAAAACTAATGGTAATGGTAAGGACGGGCTGGTTTCCGCAACCAGGCGCCCGATGCGCCCATTTTGCGTGCTTAGCTGGCATCACTGCCAGCTCAGCTCCTCCAGGAAGTCCAGTAGCCCCCGCAGGTTGCCGACGACTTCCGGAAGTGTCCTCAGGTCACCGAGATACTCGGCCCTGTATGCTGCCACCTCTTTGCAATCCAGAAGGATATAGGCAGCTGTCTCTTCGGCCTCCATGCACGCGCGGCATAGTGGGCTGTCCGTAATTCCTAGGGTGAAAAGATGTTTGTTAAAGTAACCGTGGCCAGTGATGACTGCTGTTACCTGTCGGAGCTGGAGTCTGCCCAGCTTCAGGACCTTCCTGGCCAGGCCAGGGTTAGTCCCTGGTAGTGCCAGTCTCACCTGACGGCAGGCATCAAGTCCTGTCCAATACCGGTTATGTTCTGACCTTGTGCGCTGTCGCAGAGTTGATCTGAACCAGCCTGCGGAGAGGGGTAAGATGGGTTCCGGTCCCACAGCTACAAGTTCTGACCCTCTTCTGGCTAGTTCGTCAGCTGCGTCGTTTCCTCGTGAACAGCTGTGTCCCTTAATCCACTGCAGAGTTACGTTGCTGTAGTAACATACCTCCGTCAGTCTTTGGTGACACTTGTGTATTAGCCCTGAAGTAATGACATTACTTTGAAGGGCCAGTAAAACTGCTTGGCTATCTGAGAGGATATGAATAGAGTAGTTCCGTACCCTTCTAGCGGTGACTGCATCAGCAGCCAGAATGATGCCCATACATTCAGCCTAAAAGCTGTTGGTGTAGTCCTCATGCAGCCGGAGACGGCCATGCACGCTGTCCTTTGGAAGCTTTGGAGTTTACTTACGACTGTCGAAAGTTTGGTGCGTGGCCACCAGACTACCGCGCCGTTCCTTACCATGGGGCGAATTACCGCTGTATAGAGCCACAGAATGATCCTTGGGGTAAGACCCCATTTCTTACCTACCATTCTACTGCACTGCCACAGAGTTACTGTGGCTTTGTTTAACTTACTGTTTAGGTGACTACTCCAATTCAGCTTACTGTCAAGTATAACCCCTAGGTACTTGACTTCCAGTGAAAGTTGTAGAAATGTGTTAAATAACTTGGGTAAATTATAGTTACCCAGGTTCTGCTTATTGGTAAACATAACTAGTTCCGTTTTCTTGGGGTTCACGGACAGTTCAAACTCAGTGCACCAACATTCCACGATTTGTAACGCAGACCGAGAGACATCGCAGACACGGAATCAATGGAACACTTACTGTTTCACTATAATGTCCTAGCTAGTAAGCATATTATGTGCCTCATTGGCAATGGCTACTCAATACCAGAGGATTACAGGCACTTTCCACTCAGCAAAGTCACTGCACTAATGCAGCATCATCATCATATCAGCCGAAGGACGTACACTGCTGGACATAGGCCTCCCCCAAGGATTTCCACGACGACCGGTTTTGCGTATGCAGCATAGGTATACATATTTTTGAGTAGGTTAGATTGCAAGGGTTTAGGGGTAGATACAAAAGATCCTGTATATTAGGTCCAAGTGTCGCTGTGACCCCATCCACAAAGTTATGATACCAGTCTTGATAAAAAATGTCTATTACACAGTTTTGAACTATTTTGAAGCTAAATTACTCACAATCAAGCAAAAACTTGATTGTTTCATAGCACCACATATTTATCACAAAATATTCTCAGTATGAAGATTATAAATATATTCTGACTAAGAATAGTATAATCTTTGCCATTAGTGTCTTATTTATGACCAATGGTGCCCTGTTGCTTCAAGCATTAATTCTTATTTGTGTCCAGTGATGCCCTGTTGCTTCTTGCATTGATCCTTATTTGAGACCAATGGTGCCATGTTCCTTCTTGTCTTGCATTGATCCTTATTTGTGACCAATGGTGCCCTGTTGCTTCTTGCATTGATCCTCGTTCCGGAGCTCTTTAAAATCCTTGAGAAATCCATCCAACTTATACCATAACCTCCATCTTACACCCAGTCCTAACAACCTTACGGCACCTAGTCTTTGGCTATTTTGGCTTAGAGTGACCTGTCAATGTATAAAGTTAGAATTAGGATGATACGGTGTGGGGACACTTTCTATAGTAGAATTAATATTATGATTTATGAGCTAATGGTCGAAGGTATATCTTCTTACGATGTTTTTTTTAAAATTTTAAACTGACGTTCATCTATCCCCAAACAAATATTCAGTAGCGTAGCGTAGGCTTTCGCCGCCCCCTGTATTTTTTACCAGACTGCCCCAGAAGAACGGTTATGTTTTCAAGTGTATTTATGTACTTTCTTATTTATTTCTTTGGCACGCCCTGTAGCCTAAACGGCTTGATGGATTTTGGAGTGCGAGGTGTCGTTAGATTCGTCTTGATCCCGTGAGTGACATAGGATACATTTTTACCCGACTGGCCAAAAAATAGGGGTTAATTTTTTGTGTAGTCGGGTTTTTTTTTTTTATTAATTCCTAGTTATTTAATTATCAGCAAGAAAACTATTACTAAGTCAATTAAAGCGTCTTTAGTATTATTTTCATCTTTTTAGGGTTCCGTACCTCAAAAGGTGAAACGGAACTGTTATAGGATCACTCGTGTGTCTGTCTGTCCCTCCGTCCATCTGTCACAGCCAATTTACTCCGAAACTACTGGACCGATGGAGCTGAAATTTCGTACACATATGTAAATCGGTGACTCAAAGATGGACCTGTAACGTAAATAAATTATGGGGGCCACTTTTGGGAAGTAAATTAGAAAATTAAAAAAAAACTATATTGTGTGACATATCAAATGAAAGGGCTTTTATTGTAAGAATTTGAAATTTGTTTTTCGGTTTGTTATTAAAAAGAAAAATATTCGAATCAATTTCTTAATATAGCCTATTTTTCACTGAAAAATACCTACATTTATAAAAATCCTTAATTTTTTAAACGATGCCATATGTCAAAATAAATTTGATAGCCTCTTGGCTTGTTTGATCTTTGTGAGAAATATCCGGGGTGCTGTCAAAAATCATGAAGTAATATTTAGCCTTTTGGGCGCGAGCTATACCTAATTATTTTGCGAACTTGTTTTCTGAAATTTCCATAAACTCGTTTTGAATTAGAGGTGACATATAAGTAAAAAAAATGTTTTGACCTATTATCCTTACTAAATGCTAAGGATTATATCATATTGGTGCTTGCCGCCGCCCGTGGCCATGACCCCCCTTGCAGCCCCCACGCTACGCCACTGTAAATATTAGTGTACGGGAAGACCGATGTGTGCCAGCGTAGGTGCCATGCGAGTGATACTGCCTGCTACAGTTCCCCATTTACACTGAGAATGGGGCCGAGAAGTGAGTGTAAAACCAACACATTTTCTATTTGCAGAGTTGTAAATCCGTGTTGGCAGTGCACATAGCAGTAAACTCAGTTTGCTGGGCTCACATTGACCGCACTAACTACAAACTGACAGAGTGGAGATACCACAGCATCAACTATCCAGATGGCAAGAAGTTTCAGATCACAGACATCTTGAATATTGTATGTTGTAAAAACTTTAACTTATTTTACCCACACTTAGATTTAGTCATCATCATTATCATATTAATATCAGTCGACCACAATGACAACTCCTGCGCTGTCCGTATCCAGCGGCTTCCCGTGACGCCGTTACGTTTTCCGGTGCGCGGTCGCCACACAAGAATTTTATTTGCCCTTTCCACTGCCACCAATATTTAGCGTTTCTGTGAGCTATGTTGTTTACTCTATTTCTCTAACAAATCTCTTCATTTTTGATTAGATCACGTAGAGAAACTCCGTTCGTAGCATGCTCCATCACCCTTTGGGCACACCCCGGACACTTCATATAAACGAGCGAGAAATGATACTGGAAGAGATTGCTTTTAGCAATAAGGCCGCCTACTGTACACTATATTATAATATCTCTGTCTATTAGCTTTACGAATCGTTTTTGGTGTACTATAAGTGTAAATAAATAAATAAATAAACAACTGACGTATCTATAGGCATGAATGCAGGTAGGGCTGTATCACCGGCGGCATTGGTTTGTTAGATATTTACTGCATGTAGCAATCAACAGTGGCTACTGGCTACTTGGTAGGTAGGTAACTGTACGGGACGACCGATGTTTGCCAGCGCCATGCGTTATGTTAAGTGATATGTAATTTAAGCGACGCGTTTGAAATAAATAATTTCACAGTTTGTCCATTATTGCCCAACCTAACGGTAAAATAGAAAGCTAAGGGTGAGCCTGCCTTCGCCAATAACGGTACCATATAGTTACTTCGTAACAGATACATCACTCCCATACAAAAGCTTAAATACCTACGCTATATTTGCCTACTAAATCTTAATAATAATACCAGCTGTTTGCAGCGAGAAGAAATGTGCCATAACTACGCATACAGAGAGCTGAGATTGTTTTGCCCGCCGCGCGACCCACGTGCGAGCGCGTCATCGATCGAATGTGCTAGGGTTGTACCTATGATGATTTTGGTAATGAAACGAATGTTGTAGAAAATCAATTATTTTATATTTGTCGATCAAACATGTTTGAGTTTAATAAAATGATAGATGCATTTTTTCCCTTCCCTGAATTCCCTATTAATAAATTTGAATGTCGTAAATATTCGAAACCTCCTAAATAATTTTAACAAATAATCAAAAGGGAAACAGGAGCAAAAAGGAGAAAAATCAATCAAATTTGGTTTTTTACTTGAGTTGACGGAGAATTTCATACCTACTAGTCATACAAAAACATTCCCCAAGAGGGCCTCATTGTAAGCTTGAATTATTGTTATTTTAAGTGAAAGCTAGGTAAAAACGTAACGAAAATAGTTTTTCTGTTACTTTCTACAAGTCATAACAAAAAACGGCTTGTGAATGCTAGCTATAGTTTACGAAGTAACTATTTAGTAATCTGTGCTATAGTTCTTGAGATTTTTTCGTTTACATTCGTCCTGGTAATAAAAGTCGGCGGCGCGCGCGGGGGGGGGGGGGGGGGCAGGGCTTGATAGAGTTATTTCGATGACGTAATGGTGGTTAAACCTTGGATTTTGGTTTTAAACGGTTTATTTACAGCTATAGAAGTGCCCCTCAGCTACCGAGTGGCCGGCGCATTAGTACTTCTATTCTATAACATACCTACCTAAATTACGACGACGACGCTAGGTACCTATGTTCTGACGTTAAGTAGGTAACTGTTAATTATATAAAAAAAAACACATAAATAATACCTGAAATCCTTAATTTACGACGATTAACATAGTAGGTACCTACCCACCATTGTTCTAGGTTTAAGGAATAAATGATGATAATTTGTAAAGGAATGAGAAAAGGGAATTCGAAAAAAACAAAAGATTTAAAATACTATTAACTTAGGTACCTTAGTTCGTCTCTCGGCAATGAAAAAAATGTCAAATTTTCATTTGTCTTTTGACTGTGACACCCATCCACTGCACAATAATTGCGTGGTTTCGGAATTTCGATAGTCCGAGCGGTAAATTTGACTGACTCGGTGGCTCAGTGGTTAGTGCTCTTGACTACTGATCCGAGAGTCGTGGGTTCGATCCCCACCCAGGGCAAACATTTGTGTGATGAACAGATTTGTTTGCTCTGTGTCTGGGTGTTAAATATCTATATATGTATGTATTTAAACGTATATAAGTATGTATATCAGTTTCTGGTTCCCATAACACAGGGAATCCTACTTTGGGGCCAGATGACCATGTGTGATTTGTCCCAGTAAAAAAAATAATAAAAAAAAAGTGACGTGCGACGTGCGAGCACTCAGGCGGGCGTGCGTCAACCTACTGTCCGTTGTATCGTCTCCGATACGCTTAGCGGTAGGCATATAACGCGTGGCCTAGAGCAAGTGACGGACGCCTGCCATAACGAACGCCCGCAACCCGCGCCCTGTCTTAAGTGACGCGACGCCACGGCTATGTTTTGGCGCGAAAATCACCCCGTCTCTCTAAATCTACCGTTAGGCATCAGGATACGTATTTAGACTAAAACAGTATTTTTAGGCAGACATAGACTTAATATTGTAAATACTGTTTGTAGTATATAGCAAAATAAAGAAATGTTCAGTGCAGGCAGAGCGGGGGGCGCGTCCCTCGCGAGGCCGCCCTTTAAATACAGCCCCGGGCGCGCGCCAACGCCACACTTTACAAAACTTGCATCCGCCCCATCCCCATCCTCACCTACGCCGGTGTAGCTTTCGCTCACACCAGCCCCCGTCTCATTCACCGACTTCAGGTAATCCAATATCGCTTCATGCGTAGAGCCACGGGCTGTCCGTGGTTTTTACGGAATGAAAATCTCCATTGCGATTTAGAGCTCCCCACCATAGCTCAATACCTGAAGCAGGCATCCATCCGATACTTTAAGTCTGCCGAACACCACCCCAACCCCCTACTCGTAAACGCCGCCGTTTACGAGCTACCCGCGAACCCCATTCGCGTAATCCGACGCCCCAGACATGTACTCACTGATCCCGACGACCCGACTACGCTAGCCGTAGCTGCCCTGACCCCGCCCCCTAACCCACAGAGAAACACTGCACCGACATTCTGCCCTCGCCGGCGAGGGCGGCGTCCTCCCGCTTCTGGCGCTTACCTGGCCGCTTCTCTCCGATCTTCCCACGTCCAAGCAACGACCTAAGCCGAGGTCCGTGCCCACCTGGGCGCCCTTAGGCAGTTGCATCTTTTTGCTTTGCACTAGGTTGAGTGCCTTCCGTACTTGCCTCCCCTGCCCGGTGAAGTTGTAAAGGCCCCAACGGCCAACAACAAGCTTGTCCTTTCGAAAAAAAAAGCGCCAACGCCATTCTAAGGCATTCCAAGGCCGGCTGCGCTTGACACGACATTGCAAGCCACGCATACGAACTCCACTCTGCCTCGCAGCCCCTGCCTACTGAAGCACAGAACTCACGACCGTAGTTGTTCATTTCTTCTTGCCCCGCCGCCGTGTATCTCTCCATACCCAGCACATATTGCTGTGTGCGGCCCCACCTGCCTGAAATACAGTCCACTACAGCCATCGCCAAGGGGCCGTCCCGCACAGTAACTTACTAAAACCGGTCAAGTATGAGTCGTACTTGCACTAAGGATCCCGAATTAAATAAAATAATCTTTTTTTACCGCCTTTATCACCATGTGAACTAAAACATCAGTAAAATGAACAGTTTACAAATTTGGATATCAATTCCAAACGAAATCACATCGATCGAGGCGCGGTAACTTTATCATATTCGCTCGTATACGTCCCCACCGAGGGGCTCGAGCCTACCATGAATTAGGGCGATCGGGCCTTAGTCGACGAGTTTCTTCACAGGCGTGTGCAGGTTTCCTCCCGATGTTTTCCTTCACCGTAAGAGCGTCGGATAAACGTACATAAGTATGAAATCTAAATTCGAAATCACATTGGTACGTGGCGGGATTAGAAACCTAGCCGTTACGCCATCGACGCTCTTACGCGCTGTAACTTAGCTCATCCTTTTCGTTCAATAGGCAGGCAGGGAGTTTCCATACTGTACGTTAGTACTTATATATTATATACTTTGCTATGGGTAATTATTTAAAAAATAATTATTTACTAAAGTATCAAGAACTCATGGTTCGGTCACATTCGGTTGTACAATCGCGAGATTTGCGGGAGCGTCGCGGGAGCGCAGAGCGATGCGTCTACCCTCAGAAACCGCTCGGCGTGGTCAGCTGACTCGAGACTTGCGTCGAGTAATAATATAAAGCGAGATTTAGGTTGTTTGGCAAGTTTTTTGGCACAACTGTTTTTTTCATTTTATTTTTTCAGGAAATGGATAGAACTTGAACTAAAGTTCATTTTTGTAAATTTCTTTGTACGAGTGAGACTTCTAAGTTGCCGAAATTACTAGCAATTCTTTGCTAATTTTCTGTGAAATTTGGCTGACTTAAGTATTTTTTTACCCAAATATTTTATATCCAAGTGGTAGAAAGTAATTCGGACATTGTATAGACTACTTTCACAACAGTTATATTGTTATTTATTCATACAATCCGTAAATAGGTAATATTCTAAACCTTTTATAGCAAAAAATCACAAAACAGTCGCGGATTTGAGGTCGATTAATCATAATTATAAAATAAAAATTAAAAAGTAACTCGCTCATAAGGTTATAATTGAAATGATCTTTCATATTATGCAATTAAAACTTATAGAAATACAATTTTTAAACTGCAACATCACGTCTGTAAATCAGCGAAATCGGCAAAATATCATATACGGAACCTAAGCATAGGGGAACTATTACATTTATATAGCTTTCTGAATGATAAATCCGATTTGTGACGTTATTGCATTAATTACTGCAATCATAATGATGATCTCCGATTCGCTAAAAATACTAATTCAGCGTAAACCTCTTCTCTAAAGTCAAAAGATTATCTTAAGTTTACGATCGGCTACCAGCAGTTACCAGTTTGAATTCGCCTGACATCGAGTATAATATCCTCATGAGCTTGGTAGGCATTCAACCGCACATTCGACTATTATACTGCATGGCACTAATTGACTAAGATACTAATAAAACACTGGTATAATTTTGTGCATAATTCGCAATTAGCATTACTTAGGGATCGTTCAACAATTACGTGATCATTTTTGGCCGTTTTTTTAACCCCCCCCCCCCCCTATGTGATCACAGCGTAATCTTTTGGTTTTTAACCCCCCCCCCCCTCGCCTTGATTACGTAATCTTCGTCCGTGCTTAAAATGTTTGCTGTTTATTAACACTGACACGTATGTCATGTTTCTATGAGTCTTAAATGACCTAAATTTGGGAAGAGTGTTTGTCAAAATGCAACATGTAACTACACATTTTAATATTAATATACTGTCATTTTTAAATAAAATTATTAAGTATAAATACAGATTATTCCTGACTAAATGAAGACGCAGACCATTCAGCTACATCCTTGATGAGATGAATAAGAGGTAGGTCATCCTCGGGATCCTCTTCTGATCCGGAGTCGTCGGGAGGCGCCGGAACCCACTCAACATCCAGAGGGACACCGATCTCATCCTGCAGCTCGGTTAGTACTTCACCTCCACGACGGGCTATAATGCGGGCACGATCGCTACAGTTTTGATAACTGTTTACCTAATATATACCCAAAATACTTACTTCCTCCGAAGTCGATAATATATGCCGAAAAAGTATAAAAATACTGAATCTGGTCACACTGTTCCACAGTTTGTCTATAGCAGGGGAAATCCCGTTCCATCTATCTAATAGTTAGTGTTACCAGTAGTAGACTTCAAAATTGGACGTAAATATTTTAAATATTTAGTTTATAAAATGATAACGTAATCATGGATTCTCCCTCCCCCCCCCCCCAAATAATCCAGATGTATATACAAGCATCTGACCCCCCCCCCCTTCCGGTGATCACGTAATTGTTGAATGATCCCTTATCGGCTACGTGACTAAACTACTTATGACGTGTGACCTAAAAAATTCTTGCTGGCAAAATTGGTATGAACCATTTCGTAAACAACTTGTTATGTTGAATGTAGAAGCGAGTTTGGATAACCTTTGACAAGGGACGCTCCTACTGGGAAAATCGGTATGACCATTTCGTAAACAACTTCTTTGTTGAATATAGAAGCGAGTTTGGATAACCTTTGACTTGGGACGCCCCTGCTGGGAAAATCGGTAGGAACATTTCGTAAACAACTTGTTATGTTGAATACAGAAGCGAGTTTGGATAACCTTTGAAATGGGACGCTCCTGCTGGGAAAATCGGTTGGAACATTTCGTAAACAACTTGTTATGTTGAATGTAGAAGCGAGTTTGGATAACCTTTAACATGTGACGCCTCTGCTGGGAAAATCGGTATGACCATTTCGTAAACAACGTGTTATGTTGAATGTGGAGGCGAGTTTAGATAACATTTGACATGGGACGCTCTGGGAAAATCGGTATGACCATTTCGTAAACAACTTGTTGTGTTGAATATAGAAGCGAGTTTGGATAACATTTGACAGGAGACGCCACTACTAAGAAAATATTTCAACTTGTTATGTTGAGTGTAGAAGCGAGTTTGGATAGCCTTAGACATGGGACGCCCCTGCTGGAAAAATCGGTATGACCATTTCGTAAACAACTTGTTTGTTGAATATAAAAGCGAGTTTGGATAACCTTTGAATAGGGACGCCTCTGCTGAGAAAATCGGTATGATTATTTCGTAAACAACTTGTTATGTTGAATATAGAAGCAAGCTTGGATAACCTTTGAAATGGGACGCCCCTGCTGGGAAAATCGGTATGACCATTACGTAAACAACTTGTTATGTCCAATAGGCAGTGAATCAACTTTCACACTTGAGAGTGTAAACAACTTTATCACTTTTATCAGCAATGACATGAGTAATTTTTGACGAGAGAGTCTCAGCGAATCTGTTGAAATAATTGTATGGAATGAGAGATTTTGTCACACACACACATCACATCAGCTCATATACGTCCCCACCGAGGGGCTCGAGCCTACCCTGAATTAGGGCGATCGGGCCTTAGTCGTTGATTATGTATATGTGCTAATATTTGATTTTTTTTTTCAGTTATCCTAAAATAGCGGTTTAGATTGTAGGGGGGGAGGAGACATTGACTCTCATATTACGGGGGGGAGACATACACTCTAATGTTTCGCAAACTGATCCCTGAATAAAAAATGGTTACCCTACACGAGGCATTGACTCGAAAAGAAAATAGCACTTTAAAGCTTAATATTTCGAAAACTGATACCTGAATAAAAAATGGTTACCCTACACGAGGCATTGACTCGAAAAAAAAATAGCACTTTAAAGCTTAATATTTCGCAAACTGATCCCTGAATAAAAAATGGTTACCCTACACGAGGCATTGACTCGAAAAAAAAATAGCACTTTAAAGCTTAATATTTCGCAAACTGATTCCTGAATAAAAAATGGTTACCCTACACGAGGCATTGACTCGAAAAAAAAATAGCACTTTAAAGCTTAATATTTCGCAAACTGATCCCTGAGTAAAAAATGGTTACCCTACACGAGGCATTGACTCGAAAAAAAAATAGCACTTTAAAGCTTAATATTTCGAAAGCTGATACCTGAATAAAAAATGGTTACCCTACACGAGGCATTGACTCGAAAAAAAAATAGCACTTTAAAGCTTAATATTTCGCAAACTGATCCCTGAATAAAAAATGGTTACCCTACACGAGGCATTGACTCGAAAAAAAAATAGCACTTTAAAGCTTAATATTTCGCAAACTGATTCCTGAATAAAAAATGGTTACCCTACACGAGGCATTGACTCGAAAAAAAAATAGCACTTTAAAGCTTAATATTTCGCAAACTGATCCCTGAGTAAAAAATGGTTACCCTACACGAGGCATTGACTCGAAAAAAAAATAGCACTTTAAAGCTTAATATTTCGCAAACTGATCCCTGAATAAAAAATGGTTACCCTACACGAGGCATTGACTCGAAAAAAAAATAGCACTTTAAAGCTTAATATTTCGCAAGCTGATCCCTGAATAAAAAAATCACCCCTTCTTTACTTGTAGGGGAGGTACCATAAAATAATGTTTTTTCAAGTTTTATTGTACAACTTTGTCGGCGTGATCAATATGTATAACCATGCCAAATTACAGCTTTCTAGTATTAATAGTCTCTGAGCTAAGCCGCGGACAGACGGACAGACGGACAGACAGACATGTTGAAACTATAAGGGTTCCTTATTGACTTCGGAACCCTAAAAAGTAAATCGAAAAACATGCTTTGTAGCATGTTCTTGTTGTGATCCATTTATAAGGAGGTACTTCAATAGAAAAAAAAACTTCTTTTTGTGTCATTGGTAATAGGGATGACCACAGCATCAGAAATAAATTATGAACTCTTGATCACTAATTTGCCCTCTAACTTAAACTTCGGAAAACCTTAAGTACTCGTTTTGTTTTCCATCAAGTCTTCGATTTTCAATTCACTAAAATCACAAAATGAGTACATAAATGACGCTGCTAAACTATGACGTCACGCCTAGGTATTTCAAACATTTTAGAACAAAATGTCGTTTTTGACAGATGATAAAAAGTAAATCGGATGACTAGCATTCGTCATCCCTATTGTATAAATTTGGCCCAATATCTGGCCACTATTGATTTTTGACTGGCCTCGAGCAAATCCTACTGTGTGCAAGTGGTTGGGCACGCAGGACAAGTCAGTAAATACGACATAGTTTCGGCTGCACCGCAAAGACACTGGTTGTCGCTAGAGATCCCCTATTTGACTGCGTATGGCCTACATTATAAGCTATGAAGTAACAGAGAATGATATACGGATACTTACCCTTAACTCATAATATCAGCTCATATCCTACCCCACCGAGGGGCTCGAGCCTACCCTGAATTAGGGCGATCGAGCCTTAGTCGACCATGCGAGCCCAGTGCGGGTTGGTCGACATCACACACAACTTTGAATTTCTTCGCAGGCGTGTGCAGGTTTCCTCACGATGTTTTCTTTCACCGTTCTTACGCTCTTGCGTTGGATAAATCGAAATTCGTGGCAGGATTCGAACCACGACCTCCTGGAGAGGAGGTAGCGGCCCTTGCCATTACGCCCCCGACGCCACCGCCCCTTAACTCATTACTTACCAATTCCAGGCATGGCAAATAACCAACCAGCTGCCTCATGCTGACGTGTACGTGATGAAGGCAGAAGCCACCACACTGCGAGCGGCCGGCAGTGATCCGAACAATCCCAAAGTGATAGCCGTCAACTTGCAGAAAGCTCAAATGGTTGCCATGATCGTTGCTCTTATAAATGCTAGGAGTAATAGGTGAGATGAAACATATATTGTGTCTGCATTTATTTTATTAAGTCTTCATCAGTGGCCTTATGTGTCTGTAACAGACTATTTAGTCAGTGCGACTCGGATACAATACAATGTTTTTGGTGACTGTGCAATCCGATGCGAGACGGGCTCAGTATGCCGCAGGACTGACAGGGAAAGTTCCCCATAGATGGATTGGAGACAGCTTGATGTTTCTGGTGCCTCCGTTCAGATAAGTTTGAACCAGGCCTCATAACACAACTTGCAAAAGTATTAAGTACGTACACAGCATACAAGGTGTAACAAAAGTGGTGTAGGACCAGTTGTATGAAGCTTCTACTAATCCGTCATACTTTAAAACTTTCCTATACATGGGTCCCATAGACAAACCGACGAAGGAGTGAAGAAGGTATTATATTGGCAAAATAAAATTGAAGTTGAGATTTTGATGAGAATTTATTGTCTTACATTAATAGTATAAAAACATAAAAAATAAAAATATGTGTTTGTGTTTGTGTGTGTGTTTGTGTGTAGGTATGTTGTCCGTCCGGTGCTCTAGTTCTCAAACTACTGAATGGGTTTGAGGGAAATTTGGATAAGCGCAATATTGTTTTAATATCTACAGCCGTTTTTTTTAAATATCTTGATTTTTAGGGTTGTCATTATACAAAAAATATGTTTTTTCAAATATGTCTAACGATTTGGCTGATACTCTTTACGTTATCGTAACTTTATTACGGTGTAGTTCAGTTATTACGGAAAAAATGTAATAAGGTACCTCCCATGTAAATCCACGTCAGTTTTGTACTTTTTTCTAAAATTGCTCTAACGATTTTAATAAACCTTGTAAATAACAAGGCTGCCTGGCTGACGATGGTTAAACGAGACCTGAAAGAATTTAATATAGACGCCAACCTTGAAAGAGGACAGGAAAGGCCGACTCCAAGTAAATGGGATAAAGGCCTAGCAAGATGATGACGTGAATAACAAGGAATTTATCAGGCCTACTGCACTGAGCAAAAGCTAGTATTCTATAACACTCAAATACTTAACGTACAATAATAATTATTGTTTACTAGCTTTTGCCAGCGGCTTTGCTCGCGTGAACGTAGTTTCTATGACTGTCTTCGAGGGTGTGCAGTGCGCGAGTCGCAAAAAAAAGCGTAGAAAAAAGTAGCCTTTATGTTAATCCAGGTCCTAATCTGTCTACCTACCAAATTTCATCCAGATCCGTGTATCTGTTGATGCGTGAAAGAGTAACGACCATCCATACATACAGACTTTCGCGTTTATATTATTAGTAAGGATGAATAAATGAATTGAATTTTACAGATTTTCCAGTACAAGTAAGAGTGAACGTGAAGAGGAAGAGGATTTTAGCCAGAAAGTCTACTTTATGAGACCTACATTACCGTACAGGTAACTCCACTTCGTCAGTCATCATTCATCATCATATCAGCAGACGTCTACTGCTGAACACGCACCTCCTTTCCACAACGGCCGGTCCTGCTCTGCCCGCATCCAGTGACTTCCCGCATTTTCACCAGGTCCACCAAGTAGGAGGCCTGCCTACGCTACGTAATGTAAGACTTCACATATCTATCAATACAGTCGCCATCATTTATATCGTAGCTGGCGAGGTGTTCAAATATATCCGAGCAGTGTTGAATTTCAATAACTTATGAACACAAGGAGTTGCAATGAATATCTGACATTGAATGTGTCATAAATATCTGAGCAGCAGATTTTTCAATATGTAGCATTTTAGGCATAAAAGTATCATATGTCATTGTGTATGAAAAATATGCTGCTCTGATATATATGACAAACTAGCTTCTGCCAGCGGCTTCGCTCGCGTGAACACAGTTTCTATGACTGCCTCCGAGGATGCGCAAGCGGCTCGCGAGCGTGGCAAAAAGTAGCCTATATGTTAATCCAGGTCCTAATCTGTGTACCTACCAAATTTCATTCAGATACGTTCAGTAGTTTTTGCGTGAAAGAGTAACAAACATCCATATATCCATACATACAAACTTTCACGTTTATAATATTAGTAAGGATTAGAAGTTCCGATATTAATAGCAACTCCTAGTGTATATCATCATCATCATATCAGCCACAAATCGTCCACTGCTGGACAAAGGCCTCCCCCAAGGATTTCCACGACGACCGGTCCTGCGCTGCCCGCATCCATCGGCTTCCCGCGACCTTCACCAGGTCATCGGTCCACTGCGTGGGAGGCCTGCCTACGCTACGTTTTCCGGTGCGCGGTCGCCACTCGAGAACTTTACTGCCCCATCGGCCATCTGTTCTACGAGCTATGTGCCCTGCCCACTGCCACTTCAGTTTAGCGATTCTGTGAGCTATGTCGGTTACTTTAGTTCTCCTGCGGATCTCCTCGTTTCTGATTCGATCACGCAGAGAAACTCCGAGCATAGCACGCTCCATTGCCCTTTGGGTGACCTTGAGCCTTCTTATGAGGCCCATAGTAAGCGACCATGTCTCAGTTCCGTATGTCATCACTGGCAACACACACTGGTCAAAGACCTTAGTCTTGAGACACTGCGGTATTTGGGACGTGAAGATATTGCGAAGCTTCCCGAACGCTGCCCAGCCGAGTTGGATTCGTCGATTGATCTCTTTCTTGAAGTTGAGCCTACCTAGCTGGACTGTTTGTCCCAGGTATACATATTCGTTAACAACTTCCAGTGTAGAGTCTCCAACCTTTAGAGGAGTGGGTGCGACACGGACATTTAACATTATTTTCGTCTTGTCCATGTTCATTTTAAGACCCACTTGTTGAGAGACCTTACTGAGGCCATCGAGCATTGTGCTTAGGTCTTCCATAGTCTCAGCCATGACCACGATATCGTCAGCGAATCGGAGGTGGGATATGTACTCGCCGTTGATATTGATGCCGAGTCCACCCCAGTCCAGAAGCTTAAAAACATCTTCCAGGGCGGCGGTGAATAGTTTCGGAGATATAACGTCTCCCTGTCTCACCCCTCGCTGCAACTGGATAGGTTTCGAGTTCTGGTCCTGGAGGCGAACCGACATGGTGGCGTTTTCATACAGACACTTCAACACCTCGATGTATCGATGGTCAATTTGGCACCGCTGGAGAGACTGTAGCACAGCCCAGGTTTCGACTGAATCGAAGGCCTTCTCATAGTCCACAAACGCCAAGCATAGTGGCTGATTGTACTCTTCGAACTTCTGTATAATCTGCCGCAGCGTATGTATGTGGTCAATGGTACTAAAGCCTTTTCGGAAACCGGCTTGTTCGGGAGGCTGGAAGTCGTCAAACCTGCGTGCGAGACGATTCGTAATGACTCTCGAAAACAGCTTGTAGACATGGCTCAGAAGTGAGATGGGTCTGTAGTTCTTCAGCAGGGTGTTGTCACCCTTTTTGAAGAAAAGCACGACCACACTTCTGTGCCATGCCTTAGGCGTTTGTCCCTCGAGTATAACGGAATTAAATAACTTCTGAAGAGCTTTTAGTACCGGTGATCCACCTGCTTTCAGAAGTTCAGCCGTAATTCCATCATCACCCGGTGCCTTGTTGTTCTTGAGCTGTTTGAGAGCCATTCTAATCTCGTACAGGCTGACGTCCGGGATATCTTCGGTATAGTGTCGGGTTAGTCTGGCTCTTGGGTCTTCAGCCAGATCGCTGACAGGCAAACGTGTGGTCTTGTACAATTGTCCATAGAACTTCTCAACTTCTTCCAGCAACTCAGTCTTAGACGATATGGTCCTGCCGTCCTCAGTCTTCAGCTTGGTCAGTTGGCTTTTTCCAACAGACAGATCTCTCGCAAACACTTTTGAGCCTTTGTTGTGCTCAATCGCCTCTTTAATACAATTTGTATTATATTGGCGTAAATCGCGAGTTAGGGACTTAGAGATCTGCCTGTTTAGTTGTCGATACTGAGTAGCGTCTTCAGAGGACTGCAAAACCAATCTGCGTCTTTCTTCCATGAGGTTGCTGGTGAAGTCGGAGATTTTTTTGGTTCTGTTTGAACGGCGAGTTTTAAAAATCTTAGACCCGACCGTTTGAACAATTTCCACGAACCTGTCATTATAATCGTCCATATTCTCGCAGTCTCCTAGGCATTCGAAACGATTGTGCAACTCGAGCTGAAAGCTCTCGGGGTTTTGGAGCTGGATGGGCGCTGGTCGGAGCGTAGACTTCATCAGTCGACATCATTCTAGCTTGGTCTTTAGATTCAATGTGCCTCTGACCATCCGGTGATCGCTTCCTGTTTTGACTGAATTGATCACGGAGACATCATTGAATATTTGCTTCCTTGTCGACAAGATGAAGTCTATCTCGTTTTTTGTTACGCCATTGGGATGCAACCATGTCCACTTCCGCTGTTTTGACTTTTTAAAGAAGGAGTTCATCATAAAGAGGCTCTCCTTCTCCATAAAGTCGGCCAGCATCTGGCCACGTGCATTTATTACTCCATATCCAAATTGCCCCACTCTCAGCTCACCATCGCTTCGTTTGCCCAGTTTCGCGTTAAAGTCCCCCATAACAACGGTATAATGGGTCCTGGTGCTATATGTAAGGCTGTAGAGATGTCCTCATACATAGTCTCTACCTCGTCGTCGGAGTGTTCCGTAGTCGGCGCGTATACCTGTATGACCTTCATCGAATACCGTTTGGTGATTCTGAGTATAAGGTATGCTACCCTTGTCGAAACGCTAACGATTTGGACCACATTGTTAATGAGGGACTTGTGGACGAGAAACCCGACACCACCCTGGGACTGTTGGTCGCCCTCCCGGAAATAGAGCAGGTTTCCGGATTTAAGGATCATGGTGTCCTCTCCCTCTCTTCGGACTTCACATAAACCTACGATATCCCACCGTAACCTGCTCAATACTTCTTCGAGTTCTGCAAGTTTCTCGTCAGTCCGCAGTGTGCGCGTGTTGTAAGTTGCCAGGGCCAAAGGTCGTTGGGTTTGGTAGCCTGGCATCTGCCGGGGATTCTTCGCACCCCCTACCCCGCCGTTACCATGACTGCTACCGGAGCCAGGAATAGCGGGGCCGCCGGGGACTAGGGGCCGTTTTCTGGGTGTGAAATTCATAGGGGGGGTTTTGCCGTAATCGCCACGCTTGGCAGGCGGGTTGGCGATCGCAGTTTGATTGCAGGTGTGTTGCAATGCTCGGAAAGACGCTGCTGCCCATCCTCCGGTTTTAAGTCCCTTAGTCGCCTCTTACGACACCCATTGGAAGAGATGGGATGGTCCTATTCTTAGCCGGGAACCATACGGACAAGTGTATATAATTTATTGAAATTCAACACTGCCTTCGCTTTGCCCGCTACGATATATCTGATGGCGACTGTACATTATGTTTATTATCGATTTTACGTCTGTAGCGCCATCTACTGAAGTGCCTACGATTATGAACTAATTTATAAGGTAGTAAAAGTTTCTCACGTTCATATAGAGATGACGTTACACTGCCCGTTTGAAAGGGTATTAAACTTAGAAAAGCTAACTTGTCTAAGGTATTAAAATACCACCAATCAATAAGAATATTGTTCTTGCTTTTCAGATTATATGGAACATTGGTTGGCAACGAAAAGGTTTCAACAGAAGCGGCTGTAGGAATGCTATTACAGAATGTAACAGCAAAATGTATGAAAAATACACACGCATATGTCCCTGAGAATCTACAGAATATGTTCAAGTCGAACAGAGATTTGCAAAAGGACATGCTAGGGCATTGTTTGCTGCTAGCCTTGACTTTTATGGATGTGTGCATATACAAGAACCAAGAAAGTATAAATAAGTTGGCGAAGCGAGAAGACTGAAAGGTACCTATCGTTAACGACTCATAAAATCCCCACTACTGGGGCATGGGTTTCTTACCCAAATCGGGAAGTTTAGGCCATACTCCACACACGGATGCAAAAACCGAGTTAGAGGGCTAGTAGCGAACACCATTGTCAGTAATTTTCAAGAGTCCCATCTAGTGATAGCAACTGACACCAAAGCCTTAAGCCTCAGAGCATTGCCAAGCAAGGAAGGAAACCACAACCCATCCAGGAAATAATCGTGCATGTGGTCAGTTTACCTGAAAGGTATAGTGATATGTTTTTGTTTTTTTAGTTGTTATAATTGAAACTGAATTATTTAATAAATAAAACTGGGACGTTTAGATACTTTTTTAATTATACTTATTTAATTTCTATGCGAAGTTGACTGTTTTTTTAAATCATCATCATCACGTGCCTGTGTTTAGTCTCTTGTTGAATATAAGCCTACCCAAGGCGCGCTACGTAGGTACTACTAGTTGGGTATGAGCCTCCCCAAGGCGCGCTACTTGCTACTAGTTGGATATCGACCTCCTCAAGGCGCGCTACTTGTTACTAGTTTAATATGGGCCTCCCCAAGCCGCGCTACTTGCTAGTAGTTGGATATGGACCTCCCAAGAAGCGCTACTTTCTAGTAGTTGGATAAGGACCTCCTAAGGAGCGTACTTGCTAGTAGTTGGATATAGGCCTCCCCAAGGCGTGCTACTTCTTACTAGTTTGATATGGCCTTTCCCAAGGCGCGCTACTTGCTAGTAGTTGGATATGGACCTCCCAAAAAGCGCTACTTGCTAGTAGTTAGATAAGGACCTCCTAAGGAGCGTACTTGCTAGTAGTTGGATATAGGCCTCCCCAATGCACGCTACTTCTTACTAGTTTGATATGGCCTTTCCCAAGGCGCGCTACTTGCTATTAGTTGGATATGGACCTCCCAAGAAGCGCAACTTGCTAGTAGTTGGATAAGGACCTCCTAAGGAGCGTACTTGCTAGTAGTTGGATATAGGCCTCCCCAATGCACGCTACTTCTTACTAGTTTGATATGGCCTTTCCCAAGGCGCGCTACTTGCTAGTAGTTGGATATGGACCTCCCAAAAAGCGCTACTTGCTAGTAGTTAGATAAGGACCTCCTAAGGAGCGTATTTGCTAGTAGTTGGATATAGGCCTCCCCAAGGCGCGCTACTTCTTACTAGTTTGATATGGCCTTTCCCAAGGCGCGCTACTTGCTAGTAGTTGGATATGGACCTCCCAAGAAGCGCTACTTGCTAGTAGTTAGATAAGGACCTCCTAAGGAGCGTACTTGCTAGTAGTTGGATATAGGCCTCCTCAAGGCGCGCTACTTACTACTAATTGTTTCCAGCAACTTCGCTTCAATTATTGCTTTACCTGCCATCAACGGGCGTCCTATCTCCATTCCAGGACTCGCTTTGTCTAGTCACTATCGGTTCTGCATCCGAAGTTTATGGCCCAATAACACTTCAGTCTGCTAACTCTTTGAGCTGACTCGGTTGAATATAAATTTTCAAGGTCTAAAACTTTAATGTAGTCCTTTATGTAGATTTATAAGATAAAATTGAAGGAAAAGATTAAAATAAAACATTATTCTATTGCTTCAGTTGGACTAAAAAGTGTTTATTTGATAAAATACAACGAGCTTACTTTTTACAACATTTTACTTCTAATAAATGACCAAAGAAAACAAACAAAACCCTTAAAATACAATAATAATATACATAAATACGATGGTATCAACTTCAAACGTAAGTATTACAAGTAACTAATATAAATGCAAAACTAGGCAAGATCATTACGCTTCAACTAATACATTACTTTTAAAACTAAACGAAAAATAATACAATATAACTAAAAAATAACTAATCTTAGAAAAATTAGGTATACACCAAAAATGTCTAATTAAAAAATTCCCTATAGATCACACATGTATACACTTTTGACCTAACCAAAGTCGAATTTTGTATTTAATACTGATATATCGTTTTGGAAGAACTAGAAAATATTATTTACAATTTTTTAAATTTACCATTTGCCAACGTTTACAATTTTCCGCCTGAAATCTGTGACCATATCATCGCAACCAACTGTTTTTGGTTTTGAAAACGAAATTGTATGGAATAACTGAAAAAAAATTTGTATAGAAACTCAAATTGTATGGAAAAACGAAAAAAAATAACTGTTTAGCTGTTGTGTGTAAAAAGTTCGATCTTGTATTCTGGGATTGTCTAAACTGAATTTCATATTTGTATTGTAGTCTATTTCGGTGTTAGTTGTATGTTTTGTAGGAAAATATATTCTATTGTAACTTTGTAGTCCGGAAGTGAAGACAACTGCTATGTCAACCCTTAAAAGTCCATTTTAGTGCAAGTTGGGTGTTTAGGGTATTTTTTTTATTGACTATTGGTAATGAAGTCGATCCGGTTTAAAAAAAAACTGATATTACAGAATGACCCTGTTTAAAGGTAGGAAAGATAAGACAGTGTCAAAATTACAGAATGATCCTATTTAAAGATACTTGTTACTTCGTCGGTTCCGAAATTCTGGCGTAGGAGTATAAAAATTATAGGTACCTACAACTCTTTAGAATTGAAGCAATAAATTTGCTATAACGGTGAAGGAAAACATCGCGAGGAAACCTGCACATCTGATTCCAGATGTGTATGAAGGTCTAGTTGCACACGCCCGTAGGTGTAAATCTAAAAATGCCCTACACGTGACCGCGGGTGATGGTAAGTGCAACACCAGGCAACCGCCGTCTATCCCTTGGATAGCACGGTTAATTGTGCCACACGATAAGAGAGAGAGAGAGGTGCAATAAATAATATTGTTTTGTACCTACTAATTATAAATATAGTAAGTTTCTTGGTAAATTAATGCCTGTTGACTAGGTAACAATTCTGATAGTCATAAACATGTAAAATATAACTTCAAGGCTTTAATAAAAACAGTTACTTTTATCTTGTGCATCGCAAAGCAGTTGTCAACACCCCCAGTTGTAATTTGTAGAAACTAACAACAGCGCAATTACCAGTCTATTGTTGTATATTATACACAATAATAATAATAATATGTACAATTAATGATATAACAGCACCCATATCAGTGAAACTAATCATGCGTCCGACACGTCGTCCGTCTAGCCCTATACAAAAATTAAAATTGTATATAATATCACCCCTTTATTGTATAAATCTATTGTATAAAATTGTATAATCTGTATAATCTATTGCGCTACTTAATATACGTAAACAGTATGTTGTATTGATTTAAATAAGATGTGTAGCAAAATGCAGCTGAACGGACGACGGGCCATTTTCTTTTATACAAAAATTGCGTACAATAAAATCTGTAAAAACTCAATCCAGACTACAAGATCATTAATCTAATATGTTTATCTTTTATAAAAAATTCAACAACACTTACTTTATTGTGGAACTGTTTTCAACAAGTCTCTATTGTGTTAGAAAATTAATCATTATGTATTTGTTAAAATTTGTAATTACTTATTTTCTGTCAGACAGCGGTCGGCGACTGTGGCAGTGTGTACAATGTTATCGTGTATTATGTATTTTACAATTTGAAATAATAGGCCATTACTGGTTGGCTACCAATTATTTGGACAGTAGACACTCAACAAAGTATAAAAAAATACATATGTAGGTATAAAACGTTCAATTATTTATACAGCGTTTCGTAAAACTAACTGTTGGTATAGGTCGCGCCAAACCTCATTACAGCTTTGAAGTTGGTCGCAAGACGCGTCGCAGAAGCGTATAGGTACTTACTACACTGTACCGGTGCACGTAAGCACTCGCATCATAGTTCACATCCGTAATAAAGTTTGGCGCGAGCTTTAGGTACCTAAAGAAATAAAATAATTTTTGTATATTTAAAAAAAAAAAACCTTTGCGTTATTGCACTGGGACTGCAGCAGCTGCAGAATTAACACAAAACATAAAATATCGAAAAAAAACTTTGAATCATGTTACAATTAAAACGGGTTGATCGCCTTTACGAACCAAAAATATAATTATAAGATTATTTATAATCCTATTGGTACAACTAGAGCAAAAATGGAAGACGTTTAAAATAATTCGTAGCCAACGTCCTTAAACTAAAAGCTACAACTAAGCTCATTTTCCGTCATGGTTACATTTTGTGATTAAAAAAGGACATTTTATGCGATTTTTTTCGGTAGGTACTTCATAACAAAATCATTTTAAACATTAAAAGACTTCGTAATTTCCACACTTTCTGCGCAAAAGTATTTTTTCATCAAATTTTGTTATGAAGTATTTTTTAGATATGATAAAGCACTAACATACAAACGGTCCTTACATTTTTAAGAAGTCTTTGCCAATTTTCTTATGAGTATAGAATTTTCGACGCCATGAGATCACAAATAAATGCATTATTTAATCATTTTCCACACCTAAACAGAGAAATAAATGCATGTCTTAATTTGAAATATTCTTCAAAATATGTAGGATTACATAACTAGTTTAATTATGTACTAATTTTCCGACCAAGCTTAGCATTGGTTCAATTATTGTATTTAATACAATTGACATTCTCTTGATATAATGTTTAAAATATGCAAAGTATTGCGATGCAATCTTAATCTCTCCTTTAAACAACTAAAAGTATACAAACTTAAGTATATCAAGTCAGATTAAAGGATAAAACTCATTAAGATATTATTTTTCCGGTTATTCTCCACTTTATAAGTTTTGTTAAAATTATATTAAACTTTAAAAGTACATAATATAGTAATTAAAGGAAGACTATGTCTATAGAATTACAGTTTAAATTGCAGTTTTTTTCCCATCACTCGCTAGCGCTAAAATATTAACATGCAAAATTTTCAGAAATCGTAGTTACAAAGCAGACTGAATTTCAGAAACAAGAAACTATTCATACGAGTATTGTCTATGGAATTTTATTCCATAAAAGTTGTTTATAAAAAGGCAAGAATAAATATGTTTTTAATGTAGTTAGAGAAGCCTTTAAAGGGTGACTTTTAATTAGTTATTGATAGCAAAGGATATGAATGTACTCGTGATTACAAACAACTTTCCCGAAGAAATTATATGTCAAATATGAAAAAAAAAATTTGGTCCTTTATACATTTTTGCCGATTTAATAACTTATTCTGTATCGAGGACCAACAATTTTTTTTTGATTTCACATAATATAGTTTCTTTGGGAAAGTTGTTTGTAATCACGAGTACATGCATATCTTTTGTTTTCAAGACTTAATTAAAAGTCACCCCTGTATATTACCTTAGCAATTGGCAAGAAGTAAAAAATCCTATGCAAAAGATGATGAAATTTATGACAGTTCAAGTTAACTTCACGTACCTAAGGCGAAAATTTTATTATGCCTTCGCAGAAAAACCAAAACTAGTTTTTCGATTGCCTTCTCTAGCTCTTTGGAAAATAATGGAATTTTTTTTCTTCTCTTCACTCGACTTCGCAAATATTAAATATAAAGGTAATTTCATTATATCTCAGATTTGGGGAGTATTTGACTCCAAAATCACCTGTTGTTAAGCGACGATGGAGTCGAAGGTGCAACCGCAATCCCAAAAATTGCCTGTTCACCCTTGCCTCGGAGATACCTATTATTAGGTCTCAGGAAACACAGACGCTGGCAAGTAATTCCACTTATTTAATTCGTTTACTCATAATAAATTACTGATAAAAATAAGTGTCAAATATGTACTTATTCGTTTGGATTTAAAATATAATTATATCCTGAAAACTAAATGACGGACTCCAGCTAGACGTTATTTTTCGCAGTCGGGTTTCAGCTTTGAGCTTTAATTTTTATTCTGAAAACATGTTCGACCTTTTATTTCATCTTCGAGCTGTTGTGCAATAGATAGATATTAAGAAAGAAACTGTTGGACGGTATCTTACAACTAACTCGGCAAATCAATTTAGACATACGATTTCGTATACTACAAAAATTAAACTGTTGTTAAAAAGACAATTCAGTTTGTAACATAAGCACTTAAAATTTGTTTCATAAGAAAAGCAAAACCGTGCTCTCAAAATAATATTTATACAAAACATTTCGTATACATCAATAAGTTTGCTTCTTTGTTTATTTAGAACGTGTAACTTTAAGCTTTTGTACATACAAGTATGCACTTAATTGAGCAAAACTTAACAAATCAATGAGCAATCAAACAGCCTGCGACAAAATTCACCAAAGGTGAAAAAAAAAAGATTAAAACCTTATCAGAAATATTACGGAAATCTTCAAGAGTATTGCTATATTCGATAAACAAGTTGTTATTTTAATTACGAGCTAAGCTAGTCAATCTGATAAAAACAGCCGTTTATCCTTCATGTTTAAAATCAATGCTAAAATTAGACTCACAATTAAAAATCCAATTAAATCAAGTGATGATAACAATTTGCAAAATATTCGTTTTGTATTGATTTGTTTGATGCTATTTTTTTCACAAATCCATATCATAACAGATCCACAAACATGACAATCTTGCTAGTACCATTTATAGATATCTACATTCAGTGGTACGGATTTACAATATTATTTTTCAATTTAAAACACTGCCGGATTTTCTTTTGTTGTGATATGTGATTATATTTACAATAAATATGCTGTCAAATTAATCTGTTATACCGTTACGGGAAAACCAACTTATTTCATATACTTATATTTTTTTCTATTGACCTGTGAAAAATTTAGTGATTTTAGGTATATTAGTCAAAAGCGACAATTTTCCACATATGCGTCAGTAAAACAAAAAAAAACTGCATTCTTGTTACTTAGGTACTTAGCTTGTTGAAATAACATTAACTCTATTTCACATTAATTATTTTCATTAATATTGTTTGTAATAAATGTATAAAATATCATCTGTAATCTCTGTATACTTAATCACCTTTGCTTCATTTAATATTTAAAAATTAAATCCATTTGTATTATCGGTATAAAAATCTAGTAAGTATTAATCTGAGGTTATTTCTTGGCTATGGCACTGTGTTATGTGTTTGCATTCAAACTTTGTACTAGGGCTCGCCGCGCCGCTCCAACGCTTCATAGATACATCACTACAACGACCTCATAGAAGATAACGATCTATAGGTTCTGAAAAATCATTATTTTAACACCTTCGTTTCCGAGTAACGATACGTAAACTATAGACTTTTGTTACCTTTTGTACGCTGTAATTTACAGATCGTTATCGGAAATGAATTTGTTAACATTGATAGATAATTGCAGTTATTTTATAATTGTACAAAAAAAATGTGTATATGTATAAAAATACTTCTCAACTATTATATAAGGCTGTCACATAATATGTGCTGTGAAATGAAAACGGAAACTAACTCGTCCTGTAGATGCTTGGGAGCGGCGCGCGCGCCTCGGGAGGATCACATTTTGTGGGAAGTTGTATAATTCAAAAGTCTCTAATTTTTCTTCTGATTACAATGGTGTTTTTTCGTTTGTAAACCTCCAAAAGTTTGATAGGAAAAGTAAGAAGATAAATTAACACGTTGATATGATAACGCACCAGTTCTGCAACAGGCCTTACTCGTGACTTTTTTTTACAAAATTCGTCAAATACCCATACAGAACTAATCCGCACAAAATTTCAATAACTGTCCAATGCGGTAATTTATCAATAAAACAATACATAAAATCACTTAAATTAATATTGCGTTAACATAATTTCAAAAGTGGTAAACTGAAATATGGTATCCCAAGTATTGTGACTTCCACAAACTACAACTATCATTCTAAAATAGGTACATTAAGGTACATAACAGTACATAATGCGGTAGGAAAACGAAGCCATCACAATAATAATATAACTGTAAAATAAAATAGTAAGTATATGTCGTCTATACGTACAAACAAAAATGATGAAAAAGTTATTTATTTAATGGAATATTCTGGTGTTTCGAACAGTTTATAGTCAAAAGAGTGCGAGTTCAGAGACTGGCTTGATAAATTATTTCATAGCTTACTTAAAATATAATTGTTAAACAAAACTGTTACCTAATGATAACTATTGCAGCTAACATGGACGCGTAATGAATTACTCACTCGACCAAAACACCAGAAATTCGATCAGCTGCACAAAAGTCATATACTTGATATCTTTATTTCTCCTTAACGCTAATGTATTTCGCGATGAATGGTCAAATTCATTGGTAATTCGCGAGAGGCGATAGTCTAAGCTACATAGAAATAAGATTACTCTGGCATCGTTCGTCCCGGATCAAACTACGGCAAAGCGCTTGGCAACATCACACACGTTTTAATTGGCAATAACCGTAGTTATGTAAGGTATCTCACTCGTATTTTTTACAAATCAGTCGAAAATTGGGAGACAATTGCTCCGCTCGAATACTGTCAAAGGCGAAGCGAAAAACGATAATAATAATTTAGGAACAAAATAAACGCGTTTGGCAATTTCGAGCTAATCAACACAAAGGAGCATCAAACTCGAATACACTGTTCAACATTGCCTAGGGATATTTGAAGATTTTTTTCTACAAGTTTTTTTTTTTTAAAAAGACTTGTGCAGCACATGGCATAGGAACTTTCAAGATAGGCAACTGCTGTTTTTACTAGTACCTTCTAAGTTCTTATGAACCTGGGTTCTACTAATTTCATACAATCTGTGCCATCCTTCTGTGACAATATAAAAACACAGTTTTCATTGTCCGGAGTTTTTACAAAAACCATTTAAAACGAAATTAATTTCTAAGAATTGAGATGGTAAATATAGCATTTGCTTATCATGAAAGTTTCTATTCTACACATGTTCTAAGTAATTTTTACAGCTCTTCAAAAACCACGTTTTATACAAAAAGTCCAAAAATATCCCCAGGCAAAGTTGATGTGTGTAGACCACTCGCACAGTGGGGAGCCTGACAAAGCCTGCGCATTCCGGTTTTCCAATTTTATAATTTTAATAACATTCATTCTAGCACTCTGAAAAACTGATGCATCTAGTGGCACCACAGATAGCCCGCAATGCAACGTTGCAGGACACAATTCATCAGGTTCCTCATTCCAAAAAATCTCAATCACATTTCGCCCAATTCGTACGAAGTTTAACCGCTAAGTGAGCGCAATAGACCTAACCTACCTAGCTATCACAGTCCATCTCAGTCTGACCCTTTCCACGTAAATGCATCTCAAAATGTCATCGTCGATGAAATAAACTGGTAACAACTTAAACTAGGCCAACTATAATAGGTAATGGTAGAAAAAATTCAAGAGTCACTACATTATTTGGCACCTACAGTGTTACGATATCTCGGTAATCTCGACTAACTGTTATTCGTCTAAGGAAAAAAATAAATGCAATAATGAATCCTACAGCACGATCCGTAAGTACCTCTACTAAAACGAATTCTTTTGATGGCAAAAGGTAACCTACGTTTTTGGCTTTCTTTCTCCCTAATTTTGCTCTCAATTATTCTCTATATTATTTCCAAAATATTTTTTTTAGTTATTGGCCTAAAGATGCATACTACTTAATTATTAAAAATTTTGAGCATCATAAATTCACATCTCTCTTAATTTGCCAGATTTTATCTCTTAAACATTGTTAACAAAATAAACTTAATACACCTACAAATTATTTACAGTACTTATAATATCATTACAAGTAGGCACATTGTGTACCGGAAACATTCATCGCGAAATATTTTATGTGGTAAAAAGTTTCAATTCTTAATTTTTAGATTTCAACGAACTGTTTTAAATTCTTATCTGTGGTTCAATCTGCTTCGATTTCAATGAACATTTCGACCATATCGGGAAGCATCACCGAGAAACCTAACTCTTACTTGGTAACTTAATATTACAGGGCAAAAAACGTTATCTGAACTCGCTTTTTTGACGGTAACACTATTCGTGATGAACTCGTTAAATGTACACGCGACAGACTCGATAGAGTTACAAAACATTCTCGTTATTTACAGACCGAAGCTCGTTTACAGCGATCCGATTAACATCTAACTCGATTACAATTTATATCGATACGAGTAGCTCGCATCGTGAGTCGTATACTGGTTCGCCGCCGGACAACTATTTTTGGTGCACCGCTGGTCTATGTCTGTATAAAGGTGTTCCAAAGTTAGTTGTAGAGGCGGTCGGCGGCGTATATGTCGTGGTGGTGAGGCGCATGCGGCCAGCGCGGCGGCGGCGGCGGCGCGGGCGGCACGGGTCACTGCGCCGGTAGGCACGCGCCTGCGCCGGCACTCGCTCCTAAGGCTGGCTTGAACTCCGTCACGCTCGGCGCTGGAAACTGCTGGAACGGTGGTGCGTAGCACTGTGGGAAGTACAGCTCAGGCTTGACTACAGCTGAAGCAGGTGGCAGCGGGCGCGGCGTCTTGGCAGCATCGGCTCGCCTCGCTTTAGCCGCGTGCGGATTCATGTGGTTATCAATGTGCTTCTTCACCTCGGGCTCGGTTGCGAACCGCCGCCGACAGTTCGGCATCGGGCAGCAGAACGGCCGGTCGCCTTGATGCGTCCGAGTGTGCTGGTCCAGAATCGCCTTCTGCCTGAAGTCTTTCCCGCACTGCGTGCACTTGTACGGCTTTTCGCCAGTGTGAATGCGGAGATGTTGGTTCAGGATTGTCCGCTGGCGGAAGAAACGCGGACAGTAAACGCAGCCGTAAGGCTTTTCGTTTGTGTGTATGCGAAGATGTTGCGTGAGATGCGATTGTTGTCTGAAGCGCTTGCCGCACTCCGGGCACGGGTACGGCCTCGACTCTATATGGATACAGCCATGCTGAAGCAATGTCGACTTCTGCTTGAACTCCTTTTGGCAGATCGGGCAGCGGACGTACAACGGCATCGCGCGACCTCCTAGCACATCGGGTAGCTTGCCACCCTTCAAATATTGAAGAGATAGCCCTGAACCGAAAACGGTATGATTTAGTCCCTTTGTGTCCTTGAAGTAGGCTGGATACTGAGCCGTATCGCCGGGCGAGAAACATGATCCGCGATGATCGCCGTTTTGCCCGTCGGCGTCTCCGAAGGCTGACTGAATCTCCTCCTTGTTCTCGTCAGGTGGGTAAGGCACGTCCTGTGGCCACAGCGTCGGTGTCGTCCCATTCTTGAAGATCAGATGCGGCGAAACGTCTGCAAAGCCGAAATACACGATTAGAGTAAAATTCAAAAGGCTTAAAAAAAGTAATCGACGAGTGGGTTAATCAAACAAGGATGGTTACAGGACAGTCCGGCGATCGGTTCCGCGTCTCGCGAGCGCCCTGCTGCGGGCGACGAGGGGACCGAGAATTTGTTTGATAGGAAGGCCAATTGCGAGACCGAATCGAACGAGTGGTTGTGCGGGATCGCGGGCGGCGCCGGCACAGGCGGTGGCGGCGCCGCACGCGGGGAGCGGGCGGGGTATCGTATATGTGTGAATAGCGCTCGCCTTGGTGTGTGCGGACGTGCTGGTTCAGGATGGCCTTCTGGCGGAAATGTTTGCCGCACTCGCCGCACGTATATGGCTTCTCACCGGAATGGATTCGCAGGTGCTGATTGAGGATGGCGCGCTGCCGGAACGAGCGCGGGCAGTACACGCACGCGTAGGGCTTCTCGTTCGCGTGGATGCGGAGGTGCTGCGTCAGGTGCGACTGCTGCCGGAACCGTTTGCCGCACTCCGGGCAGCCGTATGGCCGCGAGTCCGTATGGATGCGCTCGTGTTGCAACAGCGTCGACTTCTGCTTGAAGTCTTTGCCGCACGTCAGGCATTTGAACAGTCGCAGCTCAGAGTTCGGGTTGTGTTTCCGCGGCTTGGGTTGCTCTGGTTGGACGATATCGGGTAAATGACGCAGGTCAGGGGTCGCGTATTGATCTAGCGGTCCTTCGAGAGAGAGTACTCCTCCGTTCTGTTTGAGATAGTGAAGCGGGAAGCCGCCAGTGCTGAGCATATGACTGGCCGGTCTGGTTTCTTTAAAGTAGGGTGTGTATTGCTGTTGCAGGTCTGGTTGCGGGATGAAGCACGGCGTTCGGTCGAGATGGTCCTGTGGGGTCGGTTGGGGTTGTGGTTGCTGGAGTTGCTGCTCCACCTGCATGTGCTCGGGGGAGGTTTGTTGTTGTTGCTGCTGTTGTTGCGCCTGCTGGGCTTGTTGCTGCGCAATCTGTTGAGCTGCTTCTTCTTGCGTACTGGGGTCAGGAGGCGGAGGTGCCGGGGGGTAGGGCGAGGGCGCTGGTGACGCCAATTGTGGCTCGGGCTGCGGCGACGGCCCGCTTGGGCTCTGATGCTGCATGGGCTGGTAGCCGCCATCCAGTACTCCTCCCCCCCACTGGGTTCCAGGTGGGGCTCTCTCGACGCCATCTTTGTATAACACGTACGGCGCAGTCGTATCTGAAATGAAGCAAAAGATAGTGTTATTTTTCTAAAGTTGTAGTTACAGGATAAAACTTTGGGAGAGAGGAGAATATAGATTTTTTCGCAAAGTAAGTATCTACTTGTCACTAGCAAGAAACTTCAACATCAACTACTGTTTTATGTAATGAGACATTTTGCGAATACCTGGAAACATAACCACACCCTGGACACGTCATACAACGGGCCAGAAATGACATTTCAAACAACGAATGGCGGAACAAACAAAATGGCGGCGAAATCCTGTACGTTCGACAACCAAACTGTAACCAATCTGTATCAACCTGGATGACGAGGGGGTGAGGTCGCAATCTAGAGAGCGACAGGGAGTGTCCATACTGTATGTTAGTACTAATATATATACATACTTTCACATAACCCTCAAACTTTTTAAATAAAGCCTGCATTCTTTCAAAACCACAAACACGAAAAACGCTAAATCGCGCAACAATGAATCACGCCGTCGTCGGTCGTTGCAATTAATAGCAAGATGATCGCGTGTGCGCGTGCGAGCGACAATCCGCCAATCGCGTGACAAGCGCATTCGCTGCTACCGCCACTGCTGGCGACATTCATGGGTTCCATGACACTAAACTTACGGGAGCATAATAAAATGTCACTAGACTAGACAGTTTTGGATAGTCTTACTACAAATAGTAATAAAATGACAACAAGTTTATGATGGAGTAATAAAAATCAGAGCACGCCAGCCGCTTCTTTATTGTGACTATTGCGAGCTAAAGGTCGTGAATCGCTCCGTTCGAAATAAGAAACAGTATAATATTATGCCCGTCATTTTATATTTTTGTTGTTGTTTCAGTAATTTAAAATATTGACTCAGTTTTTCAATTCAATTCAATATATTTATTCAAAATAGGTGCAGTTTACACTCTTTCTGATAGTCATAAAATAATAATAATAATGTCATTTGTGAAGAATCAAGAAAAAAACAATAATTAGTTAATTACATCAAAATTCAACCCTTGATAGAAACCAGATTATGTCATTAAAACATGAAAACAATATGACACGAAAAGTTATACATAAAAATAATTGAATAATGTCATTAATGCCTTTAACAAGAGTAGGCCAGGTTACACGGACAGCACCCGGTCACGAGTATAACGCGAGAGTCAGCTATCGCTCCCACCAACCATATTAGAGGGAAAGAAACAACCCGGCTCCGGCTTTTAAGTTGTAAAGTTTCGTCTAAACAAAGGGTCTCATAGGTACCTAACTTTGAAACAATTTGAATTGACAAAAGACTCAAAAATTCGGTGAAACAGAATGTAGATTACCTAAATTTGCAGAGAGATAGTCGATTAATTGATTGAAAGCACTTTATTGCACAACATAAGAAGAAAATACACACACAGCTATCGTTCACTTTCTCGTATTCCAATTCACCAAAGGTTGCCTGGAAGAAATCGCTTAAAGCGATAAGTCTGCCTTTGCATACATTATAAGTTTTGCTAGTTAATATGTTTTTCATTTTTGTATATTTTTGTGTGTGCAATAAAGGATATTTATCTTATCTTATACAATGAATAAGGAAATACATAGCACATTTAGGAATTTGCACATACAGGGTGACCATAAATTAGTTCTTGATAACAAAAGGTATGCATGTATTCTTGATTATACAAACAACTTTTGCAAAGAAACTATATTATGTCAAATCAGAAAAAAAATTTTTGGTCCTCGATACATAACAAGCTATCAAATCGGCAAAAAAAAATGTATAAAGCACCAATTTTTTTTTTCTTTTTTTTCCGTATAGTTTCTTTGGGAAAATTGTTTGTAATCGCGAGTACATTCATATCCTTTGCTATCAAGAAATAATTAAAAGTCACCCTATATATTTAATTACTGGATTGTTTCGTATATGTTTAAAACTGTTTTTTAATGATTCACTTTTTTCGCATCGGTCGATAACATTGTTACAATCAAGAAAATACACAAACCAAAATGTTCTGCTCATATCGTATTCACAAAATCGTTTCACATACAAACTTAAAATTAGGTACTACTTCTTGAAAATGTATGGTCGATTATAATGAAACTTTATAAACATATGCACGTCTCGAAATCGTAGTTTGTGGAAACTACGAGTACATTTTCGAAATACTTTATGTTAGAAAATAAGCGAACCTTAAATCACTACTAATTGGTGAGTAATTAATTCGTGACTTGCTTTATGTGCATAAAGTTTCAGTAGAATTGGCCCATCCATTTTCAAGAAGTAGTAATTTTAAGTTTGTATGGAAAACGATTATGTGTATAGGCTCTTCATGTATAGTTTTCTAGGGTACAGCACTGTTTTTTTTCATTACACTTCACATGTTAGTATATGTCTTTACATGAGGAAACCTGCACAAGCCTGCGAATAAACTCGAAGGTTGTGTGTGACGTCGACCAACCCGCACTGGGCCCGTGTGGTCGACTAAGACCCGATCGCCCTAATTCAGAGTAGGCTCGAGCCCCTCAGTGGGGACGTATATGAGCTGATAAGATGATATGTCTTTATAATACTTATTGGCTGTTTAATACACATTTGAGATCACGTATAATGTTAAGATAATGATTTGTAAGTGGACTGTAAGTACATTCTGTTTATTCTTGATTGGGACAATAATATGTCCGTTTCGCACGTGAGTCAGTGATCGGCAAAAACGCAGGAAACGGACGTTTTCGTTATTGCCTATCGCAATGAAAAAGGCGAAAGGCGAATTTTTCTAAACTGGCAGCGTTAATCAATTTTCAAGTTTTGTTTAGGTTTTAGCGATATGGATGTTAGAGTTCCGTACCTTAAAAGGAAAAAACGAAACCCTTATCCGTCCGTCTGTCTGTCTGTCAAGACCGTTTATCTCGGGAACGCGTGGTGGTATCGAGTTAAAATTAAAACTATATACTTCGGTCTACCTACAGTTCCTTGAAGCTGTGAAAAAATCAAACTTCTGAGCTAACGTAAAAAAAAAATACAGCCGATTATGACGCAAAAAAAATATATTTCGACACTCTCAAGGGAATCAAAATTCATAGGGTATTTTCCGTTGACCTAGAACTATGAAATTTGGCAAGTAATACCGTCTTATACTACAAGTATAGGGAAAAATCTGAAAACTATACATTTGTAAATAAATCATAAAAAATGTAGTCTTTATTTAAAGTACGTAATCAATTATGCAAGGAACGGCGGCGGTCCAAATTTTGAATTGAGTGAACCGTGTCATGTGGGGTATCGTATGAAAGGCCACAATTGGCACAAGCTTAAACAAATTTTTAATTATTTTTATGATGTATATAGTTTTCAGTTTATGACCAAGATGAAAAAATATATATTTTCCCTTTTTTATGTATACCTAATAAAAAAAGCGTCGGTGGCTCAACCGGTAACGACTCGGTCCATCTAACCAGAGGTACCGGGTTCAAATCTGGACGGCCAATGTACCAATGAGTTTTTCAAAAACTTACGTACATATACTTACCGATTGCTTTAACGGTGAAGGAAAACATCGTGAGGAAACCTGCACACGCCTGAACTCGAAGGTTGTGTGTGAAGTCGACCAACCCGCACTGGGCCCGCGTGGTCGACTAAGGCCTAATCGCCCTGATTCAGGGTAGGCTCGAGCCCCTCGGTGGGGACGTATATGAGCTGTAATGATGTATACCTAATAATTTTGGTGTATGTAGTAGCGAACTGTTTGCTATGTTATGAATTATGATTTATATTATGTACCTACACATTTATAGTTATTTATATTTGGTGGGCGAGTCCGATTCGCACTTGTTCGTATTTTTTTATTTACATTTGGTAAGCCCTTGGCATCATCTCACCTGAGGGTAAGTGAAGATTATGCCGAAGATGGAAGCGGGCTTACCCAGATTCCACCACCGCAATGGGGAACTGGATATCTTATCTTCAAGTCGGAATACAAGACAAGATAAGATAGTGGTAGCTAGCCAGGCCACAGATGAGATACTAGTTACTTCGTGCCAGGCGGGCTTAGAAATGCCCTTCCACCAACCAAACCGAGACTCCGCCAGGATTCGAACCCGCGACCTCCTGATGCGAAGCTAATGAACTTAACCATTACAGCACGAAGGCGGTGGTTATTAAAGTTTTAAGTTTTGTTTAGGTTTTGCTAAAACTAGATGTTATGTTTTTAAAACTTTAGGAAAGGCACAGTATATGAGATACTAGCTGTGCCCGCGACTTCAACTCTTGAATTTTCCGGGATAAAAGTATTCTATATTATACAGGGTCTTCGGCAGATGGTTGAAAATACGAAAATGGGGGATAGGTGGGGTCGCCTCCCACCTATTTTGAGAATTAAAAAAAATCTAGGACTTGTAATTTTTTTTACAGGATTTTTTTTCCTTTTTTTAGAAATTTTGCCATTTTTATACCTTTGAACACATGTAACTTTTTGTTTTTTAAAGCTAGCTCCAAAATCTTTTTTTTAATAGACTTTTATAAGATTGTCGGCTCTAAAAAAAATTATGTTTGTTTCAAGTTATTGCTAAAAACAAAAATGTGGGCCCCCGAACTTAAAAAAAAAGTTGAACAAAAATTTTAAACTCTACTTTGCGATGCATTTAAAAAAACAATAATGTGGCTGGAAGGCTTCTGATTTTTTTAAAACATCTCTAAAGCTTAGGCATTTGAATGGTATGTAATTTGTTTCGGTATCTTTTTTGTAACCGGAGTTGTTAATTTTTTTAACTCAATTGGACCATGTTGACGAAATTCCACTAGTTACATGTTTTGTGAAATGTATCAAATGCAAAGTTGAAAATAATGTAAATACTTACTGTTGGGACGATTACAAAGAGCAGGTACGTTTTTTTACATTCTTGCACACACATAATGGCTATCTTTTGTCATTTATTGGCATATTGGAGTTAGCACTTCCATATGCCAATAAAATGTCCGCATATTCCGCATTGGTAAATTGAGCCATTTTAAACCACAACAAAGTCTTAACAAAACGTCTGATAATAACAAAAAGTGACAAACAACAAAAAAACTTAACAAAATCACAAACACAGCAAAGTGAAATTAACGAAAACAAAAAAAACGTTAACGTTATTAACGTTTGTGATTTTGTTAAGTTTTTTTGTTGTTTGTCACTTTTTGTTATTATCAGACGTTTTGTTAAGACTTTGTTGTGGTTTAAAATGGCTCAATTTACCAATGCGGAATATGCGGACATTTTATTGGCATATGGAAGTGCTAACTCCAATATGCCAATAAATGACAAAAGATAGCCATTATGTGTGTGCAAAAAAGTTAAAAAAACGTACCTGCTCTTTGTAATCGTCCCAACAGTAAGTATTTACATTATTTTCAACTTTGCATTTGATACATTTCACAAAACATGTAACTAGTGGAATTTCGTCAACATGGTCCAATTGAGTAAAAAAAATTAACAACTCCGGTTACAAAAAAGATACCGAAACAAATTACATACCATTCAAATGCCTAAGCTTTAGAGATGTTTTAAAAAAATCAGAAGTCTTCCAGCCCCATTATTTTTTTTTAAAATGCATCGCAAAGTTGAGTTTTAAATTTTTGTTCAACTTTTTTTTTAAGTTCGGGGGCCCATATTTTTGTTTTTAGCAATAACTTGAAACAAACATAATTTTTTTAGAGCCAACAATCTTATAAAAGTCTATTAAAAAAAAGATTTTGGAGCTAGCTTTAAAAAACAAAAAGTTACATGTGTTCAAAGGTATAAAAATGGCAAAATTTCTAAAAAAAGGAAAAAAAATCCTGTAAAAAAAATTACAAGTCCTAGATTTTTTTTAATTCTCAAAATAGGTGGGAGGCGACCCCACCTATCCCCCATTTTCGTATTTTCAACCATCTGCCGAAGACCCTGTATATCTACCCGGGCTGTAAGGAACCACATTCAAAAATTTTATCAAAATCGGCCTGGTAGGTTTTGCGTGATGCGCGAACATACAGACAGACAGACAAAAATTCCAAAAGTTGTTGTTTTGGCCTCTATGTCGTTAGAAATGTCCATTACATTTATTATTTTCCAAAAATATTTAATTTACAGACACGGCCCCGTTACAGTTTAATTATATTATAGTATTTAAATAATCATTTTAAAATCTTCTGTGAAAAAGGTATGAGAATTTTTCGACACTACGGAAATGTGTTTTAGAAAGTTTTCTTTTGCTTATTTATATATAAATTCCTTAGCCCACGTTCTTGTCACGTCATAATTCCAAATTCACAATCGGACAAGACAAACATGCGCGCATCACGTTAATGGGAACTCTGCGGTCACATTCACTCTGTGGTTAGCGCTCGAAGATTTTTGACTGACAGCCTGACTTGGATAGGATTACGTTCGGAATGTTGAATTGGGAAATTGTTTTATCTTATTTTAGTAGCTGTAGCGTATTCGGTAGCGCACTCAAGTTGTGCTTAACATGGATACAGTCTGACGTAGCGTACGCAGGCCTCCCACTTGGTTGACCGACGACCTGGTGAAGGTCGCAGAAATCCCCTGAATGCAGGCAGCGCAAAACCGGTCGTCCTTTTTCCAGCAACGGATAGGGTTGCTACCTCCCATCCGGGATCGTTGTTGTTTCATAAAAAAAAAACATAAAAAAATGGCTAAAATGTATAATATGTATAATTTAGAATAGCCTCAAAAGGCCTTTCATATGATACTACACGCGATAGGTTTCTGAAGATAAAAAAATCCATACAAAAAAGATGACTCAGCACTAAGGGTTTTTTTTAAGAACTGCGAGTCAAAAATCTTGTTTTGACCTCTAGTATGCCTGTGCCAAATGGCTAAACTGTACATCGATTTGCGGTTTCTCTTTGGAATTAGGCTCGTACGCCGTCCACTATAATAGTTTCTAAATTCAGTTGGCAAGAGACAGCACACAACACAAATATCCGAAACCTCCAAGTCGTCTCTCTCTCTTCAGACCGCAGACATCATTTTTTTTGTTTCAAATCGGTTACAAATGTAGGCAAACAAATTGTTGTTGTGGCGGCTACCGTTATTTATGTCTTTATTACCCGACTGTGCCAGAAGGAGGGTTATGTTTTTCGAGTGTATGTATGTATGTATGTTTATTTCTTTGGCACGCTCTGTAGTCCAAACGGCTTGGTGGATTTTGGTGTGCGAGTTGTCGTTAGATTTGTCTCGATCCCGTGAGTGGTATAAGATAGGTACATTTATCCCGACTAGCCAAAAAAGAGATTTTTTATTTCTCCGGCAGCTCTGTAGCCTCAACGGCTAAGATGTTAAGTTTGTGCAGTCGGGTATTTAATTTTGGCGTCAACTTTTTAAGACTCGTGAAAAGGCATTTTCTAAGCCCGCCTGGCTTGCTTATCTCAGTGATCTAAGTCTTGCCGCCAAACATCAGTGTTAACAGCATTGATGTGCTCCGCCTTGAAGATAAGGTAGCCAGTTCCCCATTGCGTTGGGGAATTTTGGTAAGCCCGCTTCCATCTTCGCCATCATTGTCACGCTATATCAGATGAGATGTTGCCAAGGGCTTATGAATTGTGTTTTTTTGTATTATTATAAATTTGAGTGCGTTTGTCTACACCTCACCTGATGGTAAGTGCCGATGCAGCCGAGAATGTACCACGCAAGCTCAAATTGTGCCTATTCACTCTCGTCTTGAAGATTACTTTTTATTTACACCCTGTATATACTTTGCCCATGTCCAGCAGTGGACTTCCTTCGGCTGATATGATATACATAATTGCTATACTAATTCACAACAACATACAAAATAACATCACATTTATCACATCTAATATATCAGTAAGTACTTTGCTTACAACAGCCTATCGTTTAACTGGTCTAACAAACGTACAAATCAATCATATCGGTCGTTAGAAGCTCATTATCGATTAAGAAGTTACACAAAGAGCTTACGTGGGTATTTTTGTTTTTTAAGAGTGAGCATCTCCGTCATTCGTCATCGGAAACAGGCACATTCTGGCCGGTAAAAAATGGTCCATCTATCTTAGTCTCCTTTAGGGTTGTCACTTATCAGTTGAGTCTTTACTTTTGTTTACTTTTCAAGTGACTTCCAAAAAGGAGGAGGTTCTCAATTCGACTGTACCTATGTTTTTTTATGTGTGTTACCACAGAACTTTTGACTGGGTGAACCGATTTTTATGATTCTTTTTTTATTTGAAAGCTAGTGCTTCCCATGTGGTCCCGTATACATTTTATCAAAATTGGTGTAGTACTTTATTAGAAAATTAACAAAAACCAAAAATAATAATGCAAGAATGTACTAAGTTGTTTTGATGGAAGTCGGTTTTTTAACGTGTTTATATGGTACGCGGCTATGCTTCTTCCTCTCCTAACTAGTGTTATCCCGGTCTGTCCGCGTTTTCTTACGTTTCTTCATCCATTTCAACCGGTCTTCTGCACACTTCTCAGTGTCTCGCATTGTCGGTCTGGCCTCAGGGAATACCAGGACGTTGTAATCTGTAAGTCGGGCTGAGATGGGCTGATGGACTGTTTTAAAATAATTTGGTCAAAACCTAGCTAGCTAACCGAAAATCTCCGGGCATAATCACGATCATGGCATGCATGTGTGTGTCGTTGTGCTGGCTGTGCTTATTTGATTTTTGTAACTTTCTCTGTAGGTATCTTGTTACTAGGTAACTCTGAGATGTTTTAGGATGGTACATATGGATGTAACATAAAGGTGTGGTTCCACTCGTCAAATTGAACAACTTTATCCAAGAAACATAATATGATCAAATCGCAAAAAAAACTTCCCATGAAAGACCGGTCAATCAGCTAACCAATTTGTATGAAAAATCTGAAAAAAAATAGAATGTAGAACAAAAGTTGATGAGTTGCCCACCTGAATGTATCGCCCTATCTAAATGACTTACACTTTTATGTTCAGCAGTTCCTGGGTTTGCATTCTTATGTAATAGAAGTATTATTTTTCTGATTGGTTTTTTCTTCCTTTAGTGACATACCTCATTATTTGTTAATCCAAAAATTTTCAGCAGCTTATTTCTGTTACGTTTGATTTTTGTTTATGACAACCCTGCATGATCGTTATTAACCGCCCAGCGACGGTCTAAACGCCGTCAATAAAATCGTGCTACCACGGCTTATCTGAGCCACTATCTAAGTGACCGCTGCTTATCCGAGGTACAATCCACTGGCCACGCTTATCCTAGCCACTATCGAAAAGTTGTCGATATCTTGATTCAGATCGTGGCCGAATTGAGAACCCAATTAAATTAGAAGCGCCATCGGTTATAATGACTACAACTATCTCACTGTTTTTTTTTACAATGTTGCAAAAAAGCTGGCAGCCTGCCTTATGTGAAGTGTTAACCATTGTTTTGCCGATTCATTCATAAAAGAGGGAACTCTCTTCGTTCCTAGTTAGATGGTCGCTAGGAGGAAACACCGGTGTAGATGTTTAAAAAAAACAGTAAAGTGCGACTCTAAGTCACACAAACAGGGGTCCTCACCAAAACTTTATTAACCAACAGAACAAGACCTCTGAGTACATAGTTTTCTCTAGGTAAATAGGGGTCTACTTAATCTGAGCGATAGAAATTTTACTTTTAACGGAAGGAAGATTTTCTTATAAATTTGTCTGTAATCTGTGCATTCAACCTCATATACTGTGATTTTTTCAAGATTTTAGGCTCAGTAGTTTCGGAGATGAGGAAGGGAATGGTAAATCGCCTATTTTTCTTAAACAACTTCAAAACTTTATCTTCAAATTATAATATATATATTTGAGATTATTACAATGAGCACTTTTATTTGATATGTCTCACGATATAGCTTTTAAAATAATAAAAAAAACTCATTTACCTCCCAAAAGTGGCCTCCATTCATTTATTTACGTTACAAGTCCGTCTTTGGGCCACCGGCTCATATTATATGTGTACCAAAATACAACTCAAGGGGTCCAAGTTTGTTTCGGAGCAAATTGGCTGTGTGTGACAGACGGACGGACAGCAAACGCGTGTGATTCTACAATGGTTCCGTTTTTACTTTTTGAGGTACGAATCCCTAAAACGGTTGATATCAGCTCCTTTATTTTCTTATATCGTTGATTTAGAAATAGTTCAAATTACTCCTTTTCCCAGGCCCGGACTGGAACCCGAAACTGGACCGGGCATTTTAAAGACGGTCGGCCCTTTACCCTCAAGAGAAAGGAAAATTACCTTCTAATGAAAATTTCCAATCATATATTTTCAATTTTAACAATTAAGACTTCCGAAGAAGCTCACTACTCTCGGCTACTTTATCAATAATGTCGTCGCTATCCAAGTTCATGAATCTTTTTCTACCGTCATTAACATAAATTATTATTTAAATTATCAGAAGATAAGGTACTATTCATGCGATTTTTGATAATTTTTAGGGTAGAAAAGGATCTTTCACGTACGTGTAGGCGTTGGTCAAAAGATTGTATCTATGCAAAATTTTAAAGCAGCAAATGGCGCAATTTTTACATGTTTGTACATACATGGTACAAATCTTTCTTCATCATGGTTTTCTATTTGTAAAGGCATTTCACCGTTGACTTCTTGACCTTCTTCACTTTTATTCTCTTCTATGAATGTTTTCTAATCTTTTTATTCAGTGGTTTTAAGTTTATCCCAATGCAATGCCAAATTTTTCAATTAAATAAGAAAACTTCCACCTGTAGCTGTCTTATCAAATTTCAATAAATTACTACTTAACTCATCTAGTTCACCGGATTAAAGTTTATTATTACGTATTTCGGGGAAACGTTTTAGATCTAGACACAAGAAATCAGCGGACAGTTTTCCATTTGTAAGAAAACGGCAACCCATGCTTTGCGTAACTGTGCCAAAAATAATGTTATGAACAATGACCTTGTATGCATGTATTTTATATCCAAGTATTTAACCTTTTCAATTACCCCTAGAACACAGCCTCCTGATTCCCTTAATATAACAGCTCACTGCTCTATCTGTTGTAATGTCTCTTTATGTAGCTGCCTTAAACTAAAAACGGTCTATAATATAAAATATCTGGGTGTTATTCTCAATAATTATATCACTTTAAACCACATATTAACAAACATACGCAAAGAGTTAGAAAACTCACGCCTCTATTCAGAAATATTCGATCGGTAGCTGATAGTAAAATAGTTAAAATGTTGTACAACGCTCTCTGCAGATCAATCTTGAGCTTTACATCTCTTCATGGGGAGGTGTTTACAAAGCCAATCTATTATAGATTAAAAGAGCCCAAAAGATTGATCTTTAAAGTTGCTACATTTAAAAACCATTATTATCTCACTGACATCCAGTGCCAAGTACTCACGGTTAGACAATTGTTCATCTATGAAGTAATCTTATCTAGACATAAGTCTATTGCATTTAATCTTGACCAACTTGAAACTAGAGGAGTAGACATGATCTTTAGACTGCAATACTTTACGACCACCCTAGCTCAACAACATTAGTGTTTTCTAGAAAACTATTTGTCTATCAAAATATCTATAATCATGAAAATAAGTGACCTAAATTCTTACAGATGTAAAACTACTATCACTGCTTGGTTGCTGACTCTTGACTACTCTGAAATGGAAAAAATTATCCAAATACAATCATATATGTTTCTTTCTCACACTTACTCACACACACAAACAAACTGACGCACACACACACACACATACTCACGCAAGCGCAGCTTGACCTTCTAATATCTTTTTTTATATTCTGTTTATTTTTTTGTGATTTTTTTACTCCTACTTCACTTTTCATGTTTTGTTCTTGTATACCGAGGGGGGGCCAGGTGACCATACTAAAAGATTTACATCTTACTTTAGGCAAACTATTTAGTAATCTGTGGTATTATTATTTTTTCTTTTCATTCATATCAGCTCATAAATGTCCCCACCGAGGGGCTCGAGCCTACCCTGAATTAGGGCGATCGGGCCTTAGTAGACCACGCAGGCCCAGTGCGGGTTGGTCGACTTCACACACAACCTGCGAGTTTTTTCGCAGGCGTGTGTGTAAAAATATCGTGTCCTCACGATGTTTTCCTACACCGTAAGAGCGTCGGATAAGCGTACATATGAAATCTGAATTCGAAGTCACATTGGTACGTGGCAGGTTCCAACTACGACCTCCCGGACAGAAGGAGGCGGCCCTAGCCATTACGCCACCGACGCTTTTTTTTACCATACTTTGTAAATATGTTTGTGGGAAGAAAATCAAAATAAATAAATAATTACTAGAGAGGAGCCCAACGAGATAACGTAAATTGAATAAGATCCTCGACTTGACGATATAGAGGACGTTATTCTCATCGATGATTTTTTTATATAGCAAAATAAAGTCGACCGCCAATTGACCGCACCGGCCCATTGAGCATCCGGCCCATCGGGCATTTGCCCGATTTGCCCATATGGCCAATCCGGGCCTGCCTTTTCCTCTTTCTCTTAGATCATGATGCTGACAACTTTTTAGAATCAGTGTATTTATGTAGTTTTTGTGGGATACCATAACTCCCTAGAGGGCGTCGCTTAGATTAGCTTTCAAGGTAGCTTAGCTGCCAAGGCTACAGGGGATCGTTAGTGGGTAGTGTGGGTACCTTATGTATATATATGTATGTATGCATATAGGCGCAGGGCTGTGAGTCCCACATAACCAATACAGCCGGCTGTATTAGTATGCGTAAACGCATTTTTCCCCTTCCCTCCTCCGTATCCGAGGGAAAAACAAAAAAAAGATACCAAAACAGCTCTCGCAAAAATTCGTAAGGCGATTGGCAAACAAACTGCCCCATTGTCTTGGTGCATGCCTAAATCATTCATTGCAGAGAAACGACAGTGATTTATCTTCAAACATCTGTTTATAATCTTCGTATAAAATAATAAGAGGAGAGGAAACGCGTCCAAACGATTCCTACACTTGACAGCCGCGTTTTAATGACGCGCCGGTCTTAAATCTTGTTCTTGGTCCTTCGAGCCGGATGGCTCCGCATGTGGGGTGTCATTTCGAATTAACTTTTTTGTCTTAACCCTTTTTAAATTATAGCGTTCGAATGACGTAGGAGTTTATTGCGGAGTATGGGAATGTTTCACCCCTTTCCACCAGTGAATATTGATATTGTTTTAGTGGTGACATGTGAGTAGTGAATGTAGATCGTAGAAGCAAGACATGTGCAGGAGTTTATTGTCATGGGAAATATTCAGAGGAAGAGTTGTCTAGCATATCAGTTCAGACGGATTTATTTCTGTGCCCGTAAATGTCCCAACGTCATTATAAATTTATCATCCTGACTATGTGATGGTTTCCTTAACGAGACATAGTTCAGTAAAGATTATGGAGCGTACAAGATCCGGTGTTTCATCAAAGAATGTGTATCTCGTAGTAACTATATTACTATGGTTGGATTTTTTAAAATTTTGAAACCTGAGTTCAATCTGAATTGAAATATTCTACCATTATTTTAAGATAACTACAGACGTAATTTGGAAAAGGTACTAAGAAGGCCTTGGACAGTTCAAGATTTTAACTTTTTAGTTCATCATCATCATCATCGTTAGCCGAAAAAAGTCTCCTGCTGGTTTCCACGACGACCGGTCCTGCGCTGCCCGCATTCAGCGGCTTCAAAGTCTTGAAAACACGCTCGCGTGAACATAGTTTCTATGACTGCCTTCTAGGGTGCACAGTGCGTAGATATAGGTAGCCTACATGTTAATCCAGGTCTTAATCTGTCTATCTATCAAATTTCAACCAGATCCGTTTATCTGTTGTGGCGTGAAATAGTAACAAACATCCATACATACAAACTTTCGTGTTTATAGTATTCGTATGGATATGTTGTGATACACAATGAATGAGATTTAATATAAAAAATGTATATGTTTAATGAGATTTAATATTATAGATTTATTTTATATTGTATGCCTTAGTGGCCGGGAAATAGCAGTACTATATTTTTTTATCATTTTGTCATCTGTTCCAAGTTATTTTCTACCATAAACAATTTTCATTTCATTTTAATTTCAATTCATATCTATATATATAATATATATCCTTTTTTTTCATCTAAAACTGTATAAAAACCATGCATCCTTCTTCTTGCTTTTATAATATTTTATATAAATGATAAAATAATTAAAGAAATTCTATTCGACTGACTCGGTGGCTCAGTGGTTACTGCCCTTGACTACTGATCCGAGGGTTGTGGGTTCGATCCCCACCCAGGGCAAGCATTTGTGTGATGAGCAGATTTGTTTGCTCTGTGTCTGGGTGTTAAAATATATCTATATATGTATGTATTTAAACGTATATAAGTATGTATATCAGTCTCTGGTAACCCATAACACAGGGAATCCTACTTTGGGGCCAGATGACCATGTGTGATTTGTTCCAGAATATTTATTTATTTATTATTATACAAAACATTAAATATTAAATCGTGCTGCACTATCCAATATTCACTATGTAGGTAGTGTAAAGTACGTTGTATTGGTTGGGCAGGCAGGCAGCGGTCTGAAGGGCGCAGTCGCTGTCCGCAGCCTCCAAACTGGTCCGGCCACCCGCCCCTTCCTGCGTGCGCGCTGGCACCGACAGCAAAAAAGTCAAGGACAATATTTTCACTTTTTATTAACGAATAGCTGTTTCCCGCGGCTTTACCCGCGTGGACAACGTTTCTATGACTTTCCGAGGTACACAGTGCGAAAGCGGCTCGCGAGCTTTAAAAAATGTAGCCTATGTGTTAATCCAGGTCCTAATCTGTCTACCTACCAAACTTCAGCCAGATCCGTTCAGTAGTTTTTGCGTGAAGAAGTAGGTAACAAACATACACACTCACAAACTTTCGCTTTTATAATATTAGTGTGATTGTTTATGTATTTTTGTTTTATCATCATATTAGCTCATATTAGAAGTACATCCCGACCGAGGGGCTCGTGCCTACCCTAAATTAGGGCGATCGGGCCTTGGTCGACCACGCGAGCCCTCTGCGGATTGGTCGACTTCACACACAACCTTCGAGTTTCTTCCCGATGTTTTCCGTCCCCATAAAAGCGTTGGATAAACGTACATATGAAATCGAAATTAGGAAATATACGGGAGACTACACTTAAAACAAGCAAAAGTAAGGTAGCTATGTACTTGGATAGCTCTGTAATAACAAAATCTGGTCCTTTTAAGTATACCGGATGCATGCGTCACTAAATCCACTAATATGCAAATATGTTACTAATCCATACAATCAAGCCACCAAAGACAAGTTAATCCAGTACAGAAACGAATCACTGTCACTTATTTTAATAAGTTTCCTAAATGACATGCATATGCGCACCGTACTTGATTCACGGATGGTCGGAGAAGTCGCGCGCAGCGCTGGATCGAACGCTAACAAAAATAACTTTGCTACCTGAACACACTAAGAAACATCCCAAAACCGTATCTCTAAAGTCTATTTCACTTTTTACGCGAGGTAGAGTTAAGGTTGTAGTGAGGAATCAAAGGATTGTAAAGATAATCTAAAGTTTTTTGTGGTTTCGCTCAAAGATTTCTGGACAATTATTTTTGATTATAGCAATCGTATGCGATGTGATGTGATGGGTGATGAAGGATTGCTCGTGGCTTAAAAAATGATGAGCTATTTGATTGAAAACTGATTTAAATACAAAGTTCCTTTTGTAAAATTTTAAGGGATCAACTTTGGACCTTGCCCGTTGTAAAAATAGGCCAAGTAAGAGTCGGACTCGCGTACTGAACCGAGGGGATCGAGTCTACCTTGAATTAGGGCGATCGGGCCTTAGTCGACCATGCGGGCCCAGTGCGGGTTGGTCAACTCCACACACAACCTTCGAGTATCTTCGCAGATGTGTGCAGGTTTCCTCACGATGTTTTCCTTCACCGTAAGAGCGTCTGTTAAACGTACATGTGAGATCGAAATTCGAAAACACATTGGTACGTGGCAGGACTCGAAACACGACCTCCTGGTTAGGAGGTAGCGGCCCTTGCCGTTGCGCCACCGACGCTCGTAACCATCATACAATATATATATTTGTTATGTATTTATTAATTTAAAATCTTAATTTAAAAGACATCAACGACATCAGCATGGTATGGGTGCGGTCATTATTAACAGTAACAGCAGTAACAGTAACCGCCTTCGTGGCGTAATGGTAGTCCATTCACTTCACACTAGGAGGTCGCGGGTTCGATTCCCGGTGGGGTCAACTTGTACGACTCGGTTTGGTTGGTGGTAGGGCATTTTCTAAGCCCGCCTGGCTAGCTCCATCTTATCTAATTCTTGCCGCCAAACATCAGTGTTAACAACATTGATGTTTTCCGGCTTGAAGATAAGATAGCCAGTTCTCCATTGCGTTGGGGAATCTTGGTAAGCCCGCTTCCGTCTTCGGCATCATCGTCACTTACCATCAGGTGAGATAATGTCGAGGGCTTACCAATAGTCAATAAAAAAAACATGAGGACATATTTGCAGATATTCGTAAATTGTCCTGAAGTGTTGATTTTTTTGCATGGGTAACAAAAATCAACGCAATCGAATGAATGAACGGTTTAATAGGCAGCGCATAAAATACTAACAAACATACAAATGTTTTTATATATTAGATTTGTTTTTGTTGCTTTTAAATACCCTATTCACTTTTAATTCTGAATTTAATGCTAAGTTCCTTATAATTCAGCATCCTTGCGGCAAAGTATATATATTAGTACTAACTTGCGACAAAGTATATATATTAGTACTAACATACAGTATGGACACTCCCTGCTGCTCTCTAGATTGCGACCTCACCTCCACGATACCCAGATTAATTCAGATTGGTTACAGTTTGGTTCTCGACCGTATGGGATTTCGCCGTGATTTCGTTTGCTCCGTCATTTGTTTTTAGCAAATGTCATTTCACGACCGTTTGTACGCAGTGTCCGTGGTGGGATTGCGGCTAAATACACATAACTTAGGGTTAAATGTTTTGACTGCACACTTTGTTGTTGTACTTGTTATTTTAGATTGTGAATCACATCGTGTTTCTGTGTTCGCCGCTGGCGCTGGCCGATCGACAATGGAACAGGATGCCCGTGCTGAGTCATCGCTTGGAGTCAACTTGAGGGGTCATTATCAAGGGACTGGATTGTGGAGATGGTTGAATCAATGCAAGTGTTTTAAAGAGCTTCCCGTCAAGCAAATGCTTTCGAGTCGGGATCATTAAGTAATAGAAAGTGTCAATATTTTTGTATAAAGACTTTCTAAAAGCTTTTATTTTACTTGCAATTTTCATATGTAAGTTTGTTTCAATCTTACAAACTATTTAAGAATTTAAGAGCGACTTCCAGAAGGCCGATTTAGCTGAAATTTGGTATGAACTATGAAGCCGTGTTCCAATATACGGATTGATGGATGGATTTCCAATATATAGATAACTCGCTGTGCCCGCGACTTCGTCCGCGTGGAGGTTTTGAATTTTTCCACGGGAACTCTTGAATTGTCCGGGATAAAAGTATCCTATATGTTAACCCGGGCTATAGGGTAGTAGGAACCACCATACAAAATTTTATCAAAGCCAGCCTAGTAGTTTTTGCGTGATGCGCGAACATACAGACAGACAGATAGACAAAAATTCCAAAAGTTGTTGTTTTGGCCTCTTTATCGTTTGTGATGTCCACCACAGTTATTTATTATTTTCCAAAAATATTTTACGAACAGACACGGCCCCGTTACAGTTTAATTTAAAAAAAAGAATAAAAAGTTTATTTGTCAAAAATAGATACATAAGATCAGTTTACTTTATTATTATGTATAGACCCTTTTTGTAATTTGAAGTTGATCTGATGATGAATTTTGGAGGTGAAATCAATGTACCAGGATCACACCCTGGACACTTCATACAACGGGCCAGAAATGACATTTCAAAAAAGTAATGACGGAACAAACAATATGGCGGCGAATTCCTATACGTTCGACAACCAATCTGTATCAATCTGGGTGACGAGGGGGTGAGGTCGCAATCTAGAGAGCGACAGGGAGTGTCCATACTGTATGTTAGTACTAATATATATACTTTGCTAGGATCTTCTTTTGTTTTCAATAGAATCGTAGGAAATACTGTGCTCGCGTGGTGCTCGCCTTTCTTGAATTTGGAAACGTTCACATATTATGCAGCACTGAGAATTTGGCATTTCTGAGCATAAATACTCTTTTCCAATAAAAGCTTGTACCTATCAAAAAGTTTTTAGGTTTTTCGATGTTATTAGATAGATAAACTGTTGGCTCTACTTAATTTCTTAACTGCTTGCTCACTGCATATTGTGGAAATAAAAAATCCGTCAGTAGGGACCTGAGTGTCAATTTTAAAGTTTGATGAACTTGAAAAAGTTCAATAAACTTAACTTACATAAAGGTATTTGTAAGCTGCAATAAATTTAATTATCAACGGCCCGGCAGCAGGTACATACTCGAGAAATGTCCTTCCCCTCGCATATTTGAACCGAAAATGTTTTCATACTGAATCATTCTCAGAAAACCACCGAGAGCTGAATGAAGATGTCTCACAAAAACTCAGTGTCAAGTGAACGTATAAAAAGCAGTCAATCCGCATAATTTCCGAGGATGCTTGCTCACCGAGCGAGTAAACTCTATCGTTTTCATCGCCGTTTCAACTGCAATCTTGGACGCGCCACATCAGGCGCAAGCTGCGTGGTACGCGAAAGTGACAGCTCGATTTGGCGGGAACACCCGCCATGTCTGATGGGTTCTTTATCGGGTAGCCATCGGTACCGGTTGTACGCAAGACGCAACGCATACACGACACACACTCGGCGTCGCGACAATTTATTTTGGTACGGGGCAATGCACTTCGCAGCCCTGAGATCTGCGTTAAATAAATGAGTGTAAACATGAAACATGAAGGGTGGAACAAAAAAGCTTCTATATTTTAACGTGTAGCGACAAATCAAGATTGTTAAAATTAGCTTGCCGCGAATGAGCCCAAGTGCACGGTTGGAGGGCCACTTCCACTTGTTATACACTGGGCTAATGAACGCGGCAAGTTGGGATACCTTATGCTTGATGTCACGCTCTGCTTGAAGCAGGGATTTACGGAGCCCTGCGGCAATGAGTCGTGACAAAATCAGTAAACTCTGTTTGTTGTTAGTTTAAGAATATAAGAAGATAGAGAATAATCTCGCTAAAGAGGAGAAGATCGTGCAAAGCGTAAACGCAGGCTGAAAAAACCGAGATGGAAGAAGAAGTATAGCTAGAAAGAAAATCCTTTGCACTAAACTTAACCAGTGATTATTCGTAAACGTTGCACAGAATTATTCGCTAAATCAGTCCCAACACGTAACTGTTTTATTTGGTTACTTAGTTAATTGCTTTTTGTTTAAACCTTTTAAGCTTTTACCAGATAAATTCATGTAATAATTATTTTTCTAAGATAAGTCGGGTAGCACAACCGTGATATCTAAGGGATAAATGGCGGTTGCTGCCTGGTGTTGCACTCAGCATCACCCACCGTCATGTGTAGGACGCGTGGTGTGCAAAGCGTCTTTCATACACATCTAAAATCAGATGTGCAGATTTCTTCACGATTTTTTCCTTCACCGTTAAAGCAATCAGTAAGTAAATGTATGTACCTAATGTTTTGCCGTACTCTATGCGTCCCTCAAGAGGAGACGAATTAGAGACGCTTTCTTACGAGCGTTCCCTGTAAAAAACCGTACCTCATTCGTCATCCTTTAATGGTTAAACTTAGGTGTTAGTAGTTGCAACGGTAGATGGAGTGTTCAAAACTCTTTCAAAACTTTACGGAGTTCAGAGCACCCCGTCTCGGATGTTTTAGGTTGAAGGCTCGCCTCTTGTAACGCAACCTTCGTTAGGTTTGACATGAGAACTACTAAACGGTGCCCCGAATGAGGTACGGATTTTTGACAGGAAACTCGCAAGAAAGCGTCTCTGATTCGTCTCGTCACGTTAGCGTTGAACCACCGAAGTTTTTTAAGTAGTAGTGTAGGCAGTAGGGGTACTTCAACAAGATCGAAAAGCCATTTAACAAGGGAATGTCCTTGATAGAGCCAGACGCAGAGCTTTGCTCTAAACTTGACTCGTAAATCCAGTATACGTTAGGTATTTATGCTGGGCCGGTGTTAAGTCCCAAAATAAATTGCAGTATTTTCATGCGTCTTTTTTCGAAATAAATACGATAAATCTCTTAAATGGTTCCGCCTGTAATTAATGGCATTGTCGTTGTTCGCACTGGCTGCGATGCGACTGAAGAATGGTATTCGCAATAAAAGTTTAATACTTACAGTGCAACCATGTCGCATGCTCCACGATATCATGCAACTAGCTTTTGCCATCGACTTCGCCCGCGTGGACATCTTTCTATGGCAGTCTTTGAGAGAGTGGTGGTGCGCGAGCCGCAAGCGGCAATTCATTGTTCCGTTGCGATGTTAAAGAATTTTTTAACCAAAAAATAGAGTATTTTTGCAGTTCCCTATGCTATTTAGACGGGATGAAAAGTAGCCTATGTCCTTCCTAGTGATATAGGCTATCTGCATGCCAAATTTAATCAAGATTGGTCGAGGTATTGAAGCGTGAAAAGGTAACAAAGACAAAAACATATTTTCACATTTAAATTTAAGTAAGAAAGTAAGGATTAACGATTCTGTCTTCCATAATGACATTTGAGCAACGATCATCTTTAAAACAAATAATTTTGTAAGAGCTTACATTAAATAAAATAAAGATGTCTTCAAGTGCACATTATAAAAACTCTTTCGTCGTTTTGTAAAGTTTTTGTGTTTGATACTGGCTGGCAGAATGTGTCGAACGTTTGCTTCGCGCGTTATGCGCGGCCAATTTGTCAAGTGCACGTTTCGCGCCAAAAGTTGACGTTTCACAAATCTTTGAAATGGCGCGGTCAGTAATTAAAGGCTTGCAATAACTGGCCATAAAGCAAACGAAGCGCGGTGGTGACGCGCCGCCCGGCTATTTCCGTGCGCGACGACGACGCCCCTCGACAAATGCTAATGTCCTCTAGGACACTCCAGCACAGCGCAGGCATTGGCTAGCAAGTCACTCCCGCGAGTTCAAACTGTGCGCTAGCGACGCGAATTATTAACGATCTCTTTGTTGATTGTTTAAAATCTCTTTGGTGCTGGCATCAAAACTAACAATGACAGATGCATGCAAGGCTCGAAAATTGAGTCGTCAGTCGATTTATACAGATTTGACAGCACATCGCACACACTCGACAAATGATTGTTGTTCTTTCAGCTAGCTGCTAGAGTTATGAAATGAAGAATTTTACTAAGTACCTACCTAGGTATTTTGAAGTACTTTTTTTGCGGTAAAGTTAAGATTTCATGAGTAGAAGACACTTTAAAATTACTTTTCTTATGTAACACCCTGTATCCGGTATTTTATACCTACTTAGATTTGTTTTATTAATTCACAATATCCTTCAAGAAAGAGATCAATCGTCGAATCCAACTCGGCTGGGCAGCGTTCGGGATGCTCCGCAATATCTTCACGTCCCAAATACCGCAGTGTCTTATGACCAAGGTCTTCGACCAGAGTGTTGCCAGTGATGACATACGGAACTGAAATATGGTCGCTTACTATGGGCCTCATAAGAAGGCTCAAGGTCACCCAAAGGGCAATGTAGCGTGCTATGCTCGGAGTTTCTCTGCGTGATCGAATCAGAAACGAGGAGATCCGTGGAGAACCAAAGTTACCGACATAGCTCTTAGAATTGCTAAACTCAATTGGCAGTGGGCGCGGCACATAGCTCGTAGAACGGGTGGACGTTGGGGCAGTAAAGTTCTCGAGTGGCAACCGCGCACCGGAAAACGTACCGTAGGGAGGCCTCCCACTCGGTGGACCGATGGCCTGGTGAAATTCGCGGGAAGCCGCTGGATACGGGTAGCGCAGAACCGGTCATCGTGGAAATCCTTGGGGGACGCCTATGTCCAGCAGTAGACGTCCTTCGGCTGATATGATGATGAATATCCTGTTTTTACACCAATATTTAAAAAAAATAAGGGAAGTCTCTTGTATTTGCTCTGTCTTAAAAAAAATACTGCCAAGTGTTTTTTTTTAAATCCACCATGAAGTGACGATGATGCCGCAGACCGAGGGGCTCGAGCCTACCCTGAATTAGTGCGATCGGGCCATAATGGACCACGCGGGCCCAATGCGGGTTGGTCGACTTAACACGCCACCTGCGAGTTTCTTCGCAGGCGTGTGCAGGTTTCCTCACGATGTTTTCCTTCACCGTAAGAGCGTCGGAACGTTGCACTCGAAAGTATAAAGAACTAAATAACTAATAAATTTCCATCCTAAGTACTAAAAATTCCAAAAAACGCCACTAAATTTGTTTTTTATCACGTTTTTTTATTTTTATTATTTAATTAAAATCGCATAATTAGTACCTTAGTGATTCTAAAAAACTAGGACGTCTCACCTTGCTATTTCACAGATTTTAAGAACCAAATTTCGTTTCTGTCCTATGATAAAAAGTAACTCAATTTTTTTAATTCACAATTGGTTAGCCTTGGGCTTCATGATCCAGAAATGAAACTAAAGAACCTACTTACTTCATCATATCAGCTCGTATACGTCCCCACCGGTGGGGTTGGAGCCTACCCTGAATTAGGGCGATCGGACTTTAGTCGACCACGCGGGCCCAGTTCGAGTTCTTCGCAGGTGTGTGCAGGTTTCCTCACGATGTTTTCCTTCACCGTTAAAGCAATAGTTTCGAAAAACTCATTGGTAAATTGGCCGTCCGGATTTGAACCCGCCACCTCTGGTTAGGAGGACCGAGTAGTTACCGGTTGAGCCACCGACGACGCTTCCTAAGAAATAAACTAACAATAGATTTACCTAAAAGTACGTAAGGTGCCCATAGTCGTGTTGTAACTTTTACTGTTCCATTTTCGACGAAAACCCGAATTAGATCTGTGTCTTCGTTCAAATATTTACTAAAATATGCACAATAGAATGGACGGTAATAAATCGCAGTAATAAAATATCTAATTCACTGTATGAAACACACCAAGGGCAGACATATGGTTTTTTTAATAGGTAAATATTTTATGCTTTGTAATAAAATAAAAAAAACGGGCCAAGTGCGAGTCAGAACCGCACAAATAGAGTTCCGTACCATCATATTTCGTATGACGCTAGTTTCTTTATGTTTAAAAAAATACGTTTTTTGTATGGAGACCCCCATATTTTTAATTTTTAGTATTTGTTGTTATAGCGGCATTAGAAATACATCATCTGTGAACATTTCTACTACCTAGCTTCATAAAAAACAGTCAGACGACAGACTTACAGACAGACGGACGGACAGCGAAGTCTTAGTAATAGGGTCCCGTTTTTACCCTTTGGGTACGGAACCCTAAAACTATTGGCTTCCCACAGCCTATTATAGACCATGGGATTACTATACTTAAACTTTTTTTTTTGGTTTTTAGGGTTCCGTAGTCAAACTTAATAGGTAGTTTCACCATATTAGTATGTCTGTCAATCCATCGGTATGTTACAGCCATTTTACCTTAAGACTATTGTATTGTAGTTATAAATAATTTTGAACAAAAAAAAAACGACTTCAAACAGGAAACTAAGGTTCCCCACGATTTCTCTGGGATGCCATCATCAGATCCTGGTTTCCTAATCATGGTACCACCCTTGGGATATCTAATTTCCAACAAAAAAAGAATCATCAAAATCGGTTCATAAACGACGAAGTTATCCGCGAACACACATAAAAAAAACGGTCGAATTGAGAAACCTTTTTTGAAGTCGGTTAAAAATGAAATACGCAACTGTAAATATGAAACACTAGTGGATGCCCGCATCTTCGCCCGCGCAGATTTAGTTTTTTGCAGTTCCCGTAGGAATTTCCCAAAATCCTTTCTTAGCGGATGCCCACGACCTTTTCCTTTTATTTAAACAGATAAAGGAAAAATGAGTATTTTTAGGGTAACTCCCGTTCATGTAACGAATAAGTGTTTTTTTATTCCCCTACCGGCTAAAGCGCTATTTCAGGAAATATGAAAGTATTGGAAATAGTAGGGAATATTATAAATTGAAAAGGAAAATTATCATGGATAAATAAATAACTTTTTTCAGTTTAGAAGTAAAAGTCGACCAACTTAAATGTGTAATTGGATTTGTAAAAAGTTCATAATTTTTTTTTATACCGACTGAAAAACAAATTTGTTTTTTATTTTGTAATAAAAATTATCTTTAATAATTGAAAACGCTAAACACGTTAAAAAACCGACTTCCATCTGAACAAACAAATTAGTATTATTATTTTTGGTTTTTGTTTATTTTCTACTAAAGTACTACACCGATTCTGATAAAATTTATATGGGACCACACGGGAAGCACTAGCTTTCAAATAAAAAAAAATCATAAAAATCTGTTCACCCAGTCAAAAGTTCTGAGGTAACAAATAAAAAAAAACCATACAGACGAATTGAGAACCTCCTCCTTTCTGGAAGTCGCTTGAAAAAGACTTTAGAACCTCGGAACCCTGCTTTGCGCGTAGCCCGACTCATACTTGGTCAATTTTTTAAATTAAGTAGGTATGTCGGAATGTTTTTAAAGTTTTAGTAGTTTGATATAATGGCGTTGTTAGGTTTCTAGGAATGTAACTTACAACGCACACATACAGGCGTGATAACCTAACCAATAAAAAAAAATAATCCGACTGCACAAAAACATTACCTCTCGTTTTTGAGTAGTCGGGTTAAAAAGTATCATATGTCACTTTCTAGATCAAGACGAATCTAACGACACATCGCACTCAAAAATCCATCAAGCCGTTTAGGCTACATGCTCAGACAAAGAAACATACATACATACACACACCCGAAAAACATTATCCTCCTTTTGGTCAGTCGGGAAATAAAAAGGATTCCTTTGGAAACAACGGCTTCTATAAATTAATGAAGGAAACTCAACTGATACAATCCAATTTTGTGTGGGCAGTTAATTTTTTTTTTATTTGGGAAAAATTATCAGTTTTGAAGAGACTTTTTTTTATTCACAATTTATAAACCCTTGGCATCATCTCACCTGATGGCAATTAAGTCAAGATGATACCGAAGATGGAAGCGACTAATTTCCAGACACAAAGAATTGTCCATGAGTTCATGAGGAAAGTTGTTCAGTATGATGTGTAGAAGCCCCAGTTAACGGGACCTACACCAATTTTTTAACTGACTTCCAAAACGGATGAGGTTTACAATTCGACTGTATGTTTTTTGTATGTGTTACGCGATATCTTCGCAGATTGTAAACCGATTTTGGTGATTCTTTTCTTTTTCGATAGGGTAGCATACAAGTAGAGTTGTTCCTGTACAAATTTTATCAAAAATCGGTGTAGGTAGTACTTTATTAAAAAAATAACAAAAACCAAAAATAATAATGCAAAAGTGTACTGAGTTGTTGCGATGGAAGTCGTTTTTTTAACGTGTTTAGCGACTTTGATGTCGAATTTCGATTTCATTTGTACGTTTATCCGACGCTCTTACGGTGAAGGAAAAACATCGCGAGGAAATCTGCACACGCCTACGAAGAAACTTGCAGGTTCTGTGTGAAGTTGACCAACCCGCACTGGGCCCGCGTGGTCGACTAAGGCCCGATCGCCCTAATTCAGTGTAGGCTCGAGCCCCTCGGTGGGGACGTATATGAGCTGATATGATTCGCGTTTTTGTTACACCCTGTATCATCATATCAGCCGAAGGTTTCCACTGCTGGACATAGGCCTCCCCCAAGGATCTCCACGACGACCGGTTCTGCGCTGTATACACCCTGTATATCCCTTATTATTAATTTGCTAGTGTTACGTGGTATTACTAAAAAAAATTTGGTTCTAGATCACAACGATGCGTCATAGATATACAGTCGTGAATCAGGGTCGATCCTACCGGTTTCTAGAAGGATAATTTTTGATTCGCATATTATTATATCATTTAGCAAAATCTAAATTTATGCATATTATAATTAACGAGCTGTTGTCTGCGACTCCACCCGCGCAGATTCCGTTTTTTGCCGTTCCCGCGGGAATTTCCCGAAATCCTTTCTTAGCGGAAATTGCTATCAGTATGCAGAGATATGTTATATATAAATCTCTGTCAGTATGCCTAATTTCAATCCGATCCGTCCAATGGTTTGAGGCGTGTGTTGATAGATTAGTGATTATATAAGTAAGTAATTCTTTGTTGCACATCAGAAAAATTACCTATACATAATTAAAATACATACAATGCAGAGGCGGCCTTATCGCTTTTATTACAACAGTCAGTCTTTATTATATATATTTTTTTAATCTAACTCCGTCTGTAAACTAAACTTTGTGCCACAGCTTTATACTAACTTAGTACTACCTAATAAGTTTGAGTAAATAAAATTATCAATATTATTTATTATTATTACTATAATTTGGGCGATTCCACATAATTATTATCACGTTTGTATTAGTTCATATCTCTATATAATTATGTAGGTACGTGTCGAAATAGCAAACCTACGTTTCCCAGAATAAAATCATAGCATATAGTTACGTTACAGTGACTAAAACCAGTCAAGTGCGAGTTGGACTCGCGCACTAAGGGTTCCGTACTAAAACATCTTCACTAATTAAATATATAGAAGATACTACTAGATCCTACCACACGTCGCTAGTTTCTTCACGTTTTAAACAAGCATATTTGTTGTATGGGTTTGTTGTTGTATTATTGTATCACCTTTAATTATAAAGAAGAACAGCAAAGTGGGTACACGCCTAATTAGACTTCCACGTATGGCAGACTTGACAAAACATAAATAGCTTTTGTTATATCTCTAGTTGTTGGGAGTAATTAAATGAATACTGCTAAACTTTTAATAAAAACGATCAAAGATGACCTAATTACAAGATTTTATTTAGTTTAGCCTGTCCCGGTGTCTGTAATAAAATCTTGCAAGTTAAATTTAACCTCTTGCCGGTCTCAGATTGAGCTGAAATTTTGCATGTATATGTATATCGCGTGACAATGCAATATTAAAAGCTTGTTCCTAGAAGTTTTCAGGTTTTTCCAAAGTTATTTTTAACAAGTTTATAGTCAGAGAGTAACATGCTAGTATTTCTGGGATTTTTTCTATTTCCAATGCTGTTGGAATTATTAAAGAGATATTGTTAAAATTAATGTTATTAATGATTTAAAACTAGCAAAGACGACCTAATTTTTAATAAGGTTATAGTCAGAGACTAACAAGGGGATACTTATAGTCTATTTTAAGTTTTATTGTCACTGCACCTGTCTACGAATCCCAAGTGTTCAAAAGTAGTCCAAATAAAATATAAAAACATCTTTACCTATGAACCATTCATTACTTGATATATCTTTAATCCCTAATTATATAAATAGATGTGATATTTTTTTTTTGTCTATCCAAAACATACTAAATGCAAGCAATTATTATCCCGTGGGTAAGTATAAGTAGGATACCCAAGATGTATGTAATTTCGCCATTTATCTTTAATTTAATTTATATTTGTTGTTATAACGGCAACAGAAATACGCACTCTGTGACTATCTACCTATTACGGTCCATGTAGTACAGCCCGTTGACAGCCAGACCCACGGATGGACGGACGGCCATCGGAGGCGTATTATTTATAATGTTCCGTTGGCACCATTTGGGCGCGGAACCCTAAAAATCTAAATCGCTTCAGAAGAAGAAGTTTTTCATTACTAATAAGTAATAACTGCTATTTATTATTTTTAATGTCTCGTTCCAAATTGGAGACGCGGCATGAATGAGTGATACATTTCCTTGGGTCGGCCACTTGCCATGGATAATCTAAGAATTAGGCATCCAAAGTGGAAGAAAGAGAAAGAGTCTCATTAAAATAAATTGTACAGCCACCCTGTGCCTACTTCCTTGCGAAGCCTTCACTGTCTGTCGTAGTCGTAACAACGGCTTACTGTGTAATGTAGGCCATATACAGTAACAGTCACATACCGAGTTTTATTACAATCGTTAGAGCCGTTTTTGAGTAAAAATAATAAGTGGTTTTTACCATGGTGGCAATCCTAAAAAATCAAGGTAGGGGAAATAAAAAAAAAATCGCCTGGACATATAAAAATAATATTGCCCTAACCCTAATTTCACTCAAATCTGTCCAGTAGTTTGAAAACTAGAGTACCCACAGAACAGGTAATAAACAAGAATTGTTACCTGTTCTGTGAGAGTACCGGACGGATATAAACACACACACGCACACAATTACACACATATTTTTTATTCTTTTGTTTATTAGACTCTATTAAGTGTAAGACAATCGATCCCATCAAAATTTAAATTTCGAATTTTTATATTGCCATCACGTCGCTCGAAAGTGAAAAGTGCTTTGTTAAGACAATAATCATATCATAATCGTGAAGAAACTTGCAAATCGTGAAGAAACTTGCACATTTAAGATAAACCAGGTAGATATGTAAGCTCATTATTACATAACTTAATAATAACTCTTGTTTTCAATCTTCCTTACTATTTCATTTTTCTTTCTTTACCATAGATAGATATAATGTATAATTTATGTATGAAATATGTATATGGGGTGACTTTTAATTAGTTCTTGATAGCATAGGATATGAATGTAAAATATGGAAAATATGAAAAAAAATTTTGGTCCTTTATACATTTTTGCCGATTTGATAACTTATTATTATGTATCGAGGACCACATTTTTTTTTTTCATATTTGTCATATAGTTTCTTTGGGATTTTTTTTTGTAATCACTAGTACTTTGCTATCAAGAACTAATTAAAAGTCACCCAGTATACTTTTGTTTGTAAATGTATATATTTATTATTTTATATCTTACTAGCTGTTTCCCGCGGCTTCACCCGCGTTGACAACGTTTCTATGACTTTTCGAGGGTGCGCAGTGCGCGAGCCGCAAGCGGCTTGCGAGCGTGGAATAATGCAGCCTATGTGTTAATCTAGCTTCTAATCTGTCTACCTACCAAACTTCAGCCAGATCCTTTCAGTAGTTTTTGCGTGAAAGAGTAACAAACATACACCCAAACATTCTTACAAACTTATCGTGGATATCGTTTTTATGACTGTATTTAAGGGTGATTAGTAAATTATGTCGTTTCCCACCTGCTCAACCATCTCTGTGCAAAAAATCACAACAATCGAGTATTTTTTTAGTTCCCTAAGGAACTGCATCAGATTATGCTATTTTCCCGGGATAAAAAGTAGCATATGTCCTTCCCCGTGATACAGGCTACCTGCATGCCAAATTTCATAAATATTGGTCAAGGCGTTGAAGCGTGAAAAGGTAACAAACAAACAAACACATTTTCTCATTTATAATATTATAGTAAGGATTGTTATAATATTTAAGTATATTATGTTATTGTTGATTTGCATTTTTTTCTGTTTTTCAGTATTGCACCGCCCCTTAACTTATTCTTTCGCTGTTTCCCTACCCAAAGGTTGCCTGGAAGAAATTGCTACCCAGCAATAAGGTCGCCTTTTGTGTAGGCTTTATGCAAACCGTAATGTTGTAAGAATATTGTATGGTATATATGAAAAGTCAGTTTCCATAACACCAGGTGCAGAATACCAATTCTGTACCAAAAGTAGATTCGTTTATGGCCGACCTTAGGTGGGTTTGGAACGTCCGTCCGATCCTAAATAGGTAGGCATGTGGTTAAAGGCCGAAAATAGCCTGTCTCTCTCAGTCGCTAGACATTTATATCTCTTGTCCTTTTACACCTACCGATTAGGATGAATGATTATTAGTAGTTAGCTCATAAAGTATAAAATTATTTTTTTGAAACTATTATGATGATCTTCGAGATAGGTAGTTTATTTCCGCCTTTATTCCTACACTTCTTGTGTAAGGCTGTAACAAAATTGGTGTAGGACCCGTTCACTGGGGGTTCTGCTCATCATATTGAACTACTTTCCACAAGGAACCCATTATTATATCAGCTCAAAAACGTCCCCACCGAGGGGCTCGAGCCTACCCTGAATCAGGGCGATCAGGCCTTAGTCGACCACGCGGGCCCAGTGCGGGTTGGTCGACTTCACACACAACCTTCGAGTTTCTTCGCAGGCGTGTGCAGGTTCCTTCACGATGGTTTCCTTCACCGTTAAAGGAACCCATACTCGTAGTTAATACTAAAAAAAATTGGACCCTCCATACAATGATGCACAAGCTGATCTATTTGTATGAAGAGATATATTTTTTGCAATTTAAGCAGTCACAGAACAAAAGTTGTTCAGTATGATGAGTCGAAGTCCCGTTAACGGGACCTACACCAATTTTGTTACACCCTGTATATAAGGTCTAACAAAATTAGCTGAAACTATTTTAACTGGTGCTTCTACGCATGAAACTGAACAACTTTCCCCATGAAACCCATGTCAAATCTCAAAAAAATTTGAACTTCCCATACTAAGTTGGCTGTTCAGCTGATCGAGTTAGTATGGGTCAGCCAAATTTTTTTTTGCGATTTGGCAATGGGTTCCATAAGGAAAGTTGTTCAGTTTCATGGATAGAAGCACCAGTTAAAATAGTTTCAGCTAATTTTGTTGCACCTTATATACCTATATAAAATTGGTTTCGCGGAAACGGCTCTAACGATTTGGATGAAATTTTGTATCAATCCTCGGCCACCCACGTTTTTTTAAGTAAAATTACCTACTTTTAATTAACTTAAAATACTGAGTAAAATTAAATCCTTAATAACTATATATTTTAATGACTTTTGCTGTAGACAAAGGATTGAATTCAATTCAATAGGCAATCTATTAGGCCTAGGCAGGCGTCCCACGCGGTGGACCGACGACCTGGTGAAGATCGCGTGAAGCCGCTGGATGCAGGCAGCGCAGGACGGGTCGTCGTGGAAATCCTTGGGAACGCCTTTGTACAGCAGTGGATATTTTTCGGCTGATATGACGATGATGATGATGATGAGGTAATCTATTATTTTTAAGAAATTGTTTTTATGTTTTGTTTCATATTTTTCCTTGTCGCCTTATTTACTAAGCTTTTATTGGGTGATTTTAAAAGAAACCTTAGGAGTAAAAAAAAGGGAAAACATGCATTTAAAAAAGACCTCATTAGTACGAAGAAAGGGGCGTATTTAAAATTTTAAGAGCACAAGCGTCTCTATTGAAAGTTCAAGTCGTTGGCTCCAGGGCGTCTTAAAAGATCTAGATTTTAGAAGTTGCAGGTTTGCAGAGTTGAAAGAGATTTGGAGATAAGAGGCGGCTTCCTGGACTGGATGTACTTGTGAAAGATGTTTTGTACAGTTTACTTTCAAAACTCGACGTGTATGAAAGGGTTTAAAAATTGTAGTAAAAATCTTAAAAAAACATTGTTTCCTCGATATGTGTCATACGAGCTCCTGTCCGGAAGGTCGTGGTTCGAATCCTGCCACGTACCAATGTGTTTTCGAATTTCGATTTCATATGTACGTTTATCCAACACTCTTACGGTGAAGGAAAACATCGTGAGGAAACCTGCACACGCCTGGGAAAAATTTCGAAGGATGTGTGTGAAGTCGACCATACCGCACTTCGTTGACTTAGACCCGATCGCCCTATTTCAGGGAAGGCTCGAGCCCCTCGGTGGGGACATATAAGAGCTGATATGATGATGATGAATAGTCATTTTAATTACTTATTAACATCTGTAAAGACAAAATGTTGTTCTAAAAATGCATGAAATAGGAACGTGTGACGTAGTAGTTATTTAGCGTTATTGATTCAAATACCTACTAATTTTGGGATTTTTTTAAATTAAAAATTAAAGACGCAGTGCAAAACAAATGAAGTAAGATTTTTTTGAAATTTCAACGGGAGGAATTTAGGGAACAATATTTCATAATTTTTGATACAGTCAACTTTTTTTTTTTTATTTACAATTGGTAAGCCCTTGGCATCATCTCACCTGATGGTAAGTGACGATGTTGCCGAAGATGGAAGCGGGCTTACCAAGATTCCCCAACGCAATGGGGAACTGGCTATCTTATCTTCATGCCGGAACACACCAATGATATCAACATTGAAATTTGGCGGCAAGACTTAGATAAGATGGTGGTAGCTAGCCAGGCGGGCTTAGAAAATGCCCTACCACCAACCAAACCGAGTCTTACAATTGACCCCGCCGGGAATCGAACCCGCGACCTCCTGTGTAAAGTCAGTGAACTTTGCCTCTGAGCTACGGAGGTGGTTAAACTGTGTTAACTGTGCTATTGGTAAGCCCCGACATAAAATCAAAAGTTTGCACGACAAATACAACTTCGTAAATAAACAAATATGTTACAAGATCGAAATAATAGTAAATACATGGGAACCTTTGCACCAGGAACGATTATGGGTAGATTATTTTAATTATGTATGGGGGTCAGTGTAATTGTCATTTAAAAAAATGTATAAATATTATTCATGACAATATAAAACTCGAAATTGTTATAAAATAACTTAAGGGAATTAATTAAAAACCCGACTGCATAAAACTTAACCCCTATTTTTTGGCTAATCGGGTAAAAATGGATCCTATGTCACTCATGGGATCAAGACGAATCTAAGGAGATCTCGCACTCCAATATCCATCAAGCCGTTTAGGCTACAGAGCGTGCCAAAGAAATTAACATACATACATACATACATACCAACACTCATACACTTGAAAAACATAACCCTTCTTCTGGCGCAGTCGGGTAAAAACTGAACGCAAATAAAAAAAAAACCAATGAATATCGCTTTCACGATGTCTTGCACTTTTTTCTTCCTGCATCGGCAACTATTGTTTTTTTTTTATTCTACTGCAAAGTTTTTCCACTTGAGTCAGCCTTCGTGCATAATAAAGCGCCATTGAGACATGAAATAAAGTCATGCACCTCACCCCAAGTAGTACATGGGCAGGGAGGTACTAAGGTGTGGGTTTAGTTATGGTTGAGAGGAGCGATGGCTGACTCTCGCGTTATACTCGTGACCGGGTGCTGTTCTCGTGTCATATTGTTTTCATGTTCTAATGACATAATTTGTTTTTTTTTATATCAAGGATTGGATTTTGACGTTATTAGGTATCTAATGATTGTTTATTTCTTGATTTTTTACAAATGAAATTATGTAATCACTATTTTATGACTATCATAAAGAGTGTAATTTGCACCTATTTTGAATAAATATATCTTGAATCTTAAAAAAATATAATGCTCACAGATTTGTACCTAAGTAGGTACCACGTTTAGGTAAGTATGTACAGACAGGGTGGAGAAGTGCATTTTCCACCTACTCTAGCAAACACTACCCCTAACAGACAAACAGCTGGACAATGACGTGATCCTATAAACAAGGGTTCCTTTTAACGTTTTGAGGTACGGAACCCTAAAAAAAAATAACGAATCTTTACTGAAACGGTTATCCCACCCATAATTCACAAGTATTCTTATTGTCCATTTCTAACAATAATATATTGCTAGGTATATCCACATACTTACTCAGTCAACGCTCGAGCGACAGAGACCGCGCTATACGTTAAAGACGTACCAACAATATTAGGTATTCTTGTAACTCGATATCAAGAAACTCAAAGGATTAGATCGTATCGTTGAACGAATCAAACACAATATTCGACGTCATCATCATCATGTCAGCCGAAAGATACGTCTACAGCTGAACGTAGGATATCCACAACGACCGCCTGTATCCAGCGGCTTCCCGCAGGTTGTCGGTCTACTGAATGAGAAGCCTTCCGGCGATACGTCATCCGGTGCGCAGTGGTCACTTGAGAAGTTTACTGCCCCCAACTATCCAATTAGCTAACCAATTTAAAAATTAAAAACCTGACTGTATAAAAATGTTACTCCTCTTTTTGCGTAGTCGGGCAAAAAGTATGCTATGTCACTCAGCCCTCAGGGGATTACGACAATTCTAACGACACCTCTTACTCAAAAATCCATCAAGTCGTTTAGAGGTTCAGCTAGAAATAGACACCTATGTACATATTTTTTCTTTTAATTTAAGAACACTGCTCTTGTCTGTGAAGTAATCATCATCTCATCTCAGCCATCATCTTAAGGTCTTGATACGACATGATAGCAGCCTTTCCTTTACATAATAGGGATGACGACAGCATCAGAAATAAATAATGAACTATTGATCACTAAATTGCCCTTCTACTTAAACTTCGGAAAACATTACTCGTTTTCTTTTCCATCAAGTCTTCGATTTTTAATTCGCCAAAATCACAAAATGAGTACATAAATGATGCTGCTAAACTATGACGTCACGCCTAGGTATTTTAAACCGATTTTGATGATTCTTTTTTATTGCAAAGGTGATATCCCAAAGGTGGTACCATGTTACGGAAACCAGGATCTGATGATGGCATCCCAGAGAAATCGAGGGGAATCTTAATTTCATGTTTGAAGTCTGTTTTTTTGGATCAAAATTATTGGGCAGTCTGTTTTTTTTTAATACGAATGACATATTTTATCGCCTTGTTCCGGTACTGGCCACAGGCTCTAGACGGCCCTTGACAACAGACGAGTGACTATTTTTACCGGTTTACGCGTCGAGCCCTCTTTAGGCGAGCCGTAGACTGCGACCCAGGTATCCTGGCTACTTTACTTTTTAGACAATATCATCTCTTAAAATACAGGTGACTTTTTAAAACGCAGTATGACTTTTTAAAACGCAGTAAAGACTAAAAGTAGATTATAAATTTGACTCATGAAACTAAACTATTCTCTCCAAGGAACCATGTTCATCATATTAGACGAAAGACGGCCACTGCTGTTGAAGGGTTCACTGGAGAATTTCCGTAACGTATACCAATACAATTGGACCGAAAAAGAACTTCTTATAATCATTATAGCAGCCGAAAGACATCCACTGCTGGATAAAGGCCTTCCCCAAAAGTTCCACGACGACCGATCCGATCCGTTGCGACTTTGACACACGCGAGCGTGGAAATTAGTTTTCGCCACATCCTCGGGAACTATAGGTATGCCAAAATATGCTAATTAGTATATGATGTTATTTCCTATCCCTTCAACCATCTCTGTGCGTAAAATTACAACAATCCATTGTTCCGTTGCTATATTAAAGATAGGAATAAATATAATGTAACTGCATAATAAACATTCAGTCCGCAAAATAACTACTTGAGCGGCAAGATTTCATGATTGAGCGGCAGAAAAACATGTCTATAAGCAGCAACTCAACACTGTAGGAAGAGTGTAGTACGGGGAGTTCTAAATGGAAGCGGGAGCGAGCGAAGCGAGCTCGCACTTGCGGAGCACCCCGACTCGGATCCGTTAGGTTCGGAGACTGTGCGGGGAGGCGAGCTAAGCTCGCCTCCCCGCACAGTCGTAGTGTTAGGTTTAACATGAGAACACAGAAGTAGGAGCCCCGAAGGGGCTCCGTCGACCACTCAACACTGTAGGAAGAGTGTAGTACGGGGATGTTTAAAATAATTACAGCCATCCAGAATGACATAAATTGCTGATTGATTTTGAAATGTTTGCTGACCATGAGTTGCTGACCAATTAGCTATTTTTGCTGACCAATTAGCTATTTCTGCTCACCGATTATATTTTTCTGCTCACAGAAATAACAATACTATGCTAACCATTTAATTTACACCCTTAAAGATATAACCAAAGAAAGAGTAGTTTTTCAGTTCCCTCAGTAACTGCATCGGGCTATGCTATTTTCTCGGGATAAAAAGTAGCCTATGTCCTTCCACGTGACACAGGCTACCTGTATGCCAAATTTCATGACGATTGGTCAAGGTGTTGAAGCGTAAAAAGGTAACAAACAAGCACATTTTCACATTTATAATATTTACTAGCTGTTTCCCGCGGCTTCACCCGCGTGGACCACGTTTCTATGACTTTTCGAGGGTGCGCAGTGCGCGAGCCGCAAGCGGCTCGCGAGCGTGGTAAAAAGTAGCCTATGTCTTAATCCAGGTCCAAATCTGTCTACCTACCAAATTTCAGTCAAATCCGTTCAGTAGTTTTTGCGGGAAAGCGTAACAGACAGACAGAGTTACTTTCGCATTTATAATATTAGTAGGGATTATATAGTAAGGATTGAACACCCAGACCAAACAAACCTATTCGTCACACGAATATTTGTCCTGAGTTGGCATCGAAACCATGACCCTCGGCCCGGCAGGCAAGTGCGCTGCCATTGGACTAACAGGTTAGCCTTGCATGGCGTCATTGTAAAATTTAAGGCTTTAAGATGCCTCAATCCGAGCAGGTTGATACGTGTTAAAATAATATCGAATCATTTTAAGTTTAAATCAATGCGGGCTTTCAGCGCGGCTGTTACGTTGAAACCGAACCGAAGTTTAAATAAGATGTGTTCAATTAAGATGAAAGGTCTTAAAGTCAACGATTTTTGAGCGTTGGTTTCATTCGACATTAACTATTTGTTTTCGAGAAATTTTGCAAATAATGCCAAAAACAGGGTCTACAGCTACATTATATTTTTTACATCGAAAGTGGTAATATTTTTAAAATTATATTCAATTAAATCGATTTTTTTCGAGCGTCGGTGGCTCAACCGGTAACGACTCGGTCTATCTAACCAGAGGTAACGGGTTCAAATCTGGACGGCCAATGTACCAATGAGTTTTTCAAAAACTTACGTACATATACTTACCGATTGCTTTAACGGTGAAGGAAAACATCGTGAGGAAACCTGCACACGCCTGCGAAGAAACTCGAAGGTTGTGTGTGAAGTCGACCAACCCGCACTGGGCCCGCGTGGTCGGCTAAGGCCTAATCGCCCTGATTCAGGGTAGGCTCGAGCCCCTCGGTGGGGACGTATATGAGCTGATATAATAATAAAAAAAATCGATTTTTTATTATTTTAAGTATTCTTTTTTTTTATGTTGAATATATTTTGAATTGAATATTGTCATTTGACCTATCATAAGGCCTTAACCCCTTTACAGATTCAAACACACACAACTAACTAACTTCTAATTACCACAACTAACTTCTAATTCTGTTCAATCCTATAAAGTTAAAAAAAAACACGTCTGTTCCCAAAAAATAAATATACATACAAAAATAAATATACTCGTAAATACAAAAATAACATGACAATAAAATTATGCTACCTAAACTTTGCAATCTGAACGAATCAAATTTCAAACATAATCTGACCCGAACCATCCCGAACTCTGTCCGAATGCACGGAAGCCTTGCGTGTCAACTTAAGCCGATAAAAAAACGTGCAAGGAGTCAATGATCTTCTTATTTATTACTTTTACTTTTTAATTTAGTGGTCCCCGCAGGTCGCAGTAAAGCTTGCCAGTTTGTATTTATTAGCGATGTATTTTTAATTTTAAAGTCGTCTTTAGTTAGAGATAATTTTATGGATTGTCAGTTCTTCGTATTTGGTTGATAATAAAATTATTTGCTAAGTTAAATGTTTTAGAAGCTTCAGTGTTCAATTTCATGGTCACGTTTAATTAAATGATTTGTAATAGTTTAAGTTGAATTATGAGATAATAAACAGTTAATGCGAGGTATTGATTTGAACAGTTGTCTTTGTCTTTTTCTTTACGTGTATAGAGTTAAAGAAATAACCACACTATTCCACTTTTTCAATGGTTTTTAATTTCAATCAAAAACTATAATCAAAGTATAAAAAATAATAACATTACTCACTTTGTATTATCATAACAAATATTGTTGTATATTTTTTAAATTTATACTTTAAAATATTAGTCATAACTAGAGTTGAAAGCAACGGTATGTTTGTTTGTTTATAAACTCTTTATTGTACAAAATATACACTTAAAATAATGTATTAAAAAAAACCTTAAGTACAAAGGCGGACTTATCCCTTAGAGGGATCTCTTCCAGTCAACCTTTGCAACATTAAACAGAGGACTTAGTAGGACAAAGAAACACGTAATTACGTACAAGCTGTTTTATATGTTAACTTTGTGATTTTTTTCTATCGAGCCAAAACTGCTCAATCGTGTTTCTATAGCTTTTGACTTTAAGGAACATCATCAACAATAACGGTATTTTTTTCAACCTTGGGTTTTTTATCGTTTAGGAGTAATTGACGTCAAAAATAACGAAATTCAACTTCATACAACGGGCCAGAAATGACATTTCAAAAAGCGGACGACGGAACAAACAAAATGGCGGCGAAATCCTATACGTTAGAGAACCAAACTGCAACCAATCTGAATCAACCTGGGTGACGAGGTGGTGAGGTCGGAATCTAGAGAGCGGCAGTGAGTGTCCATAGTGTATGTTAGTACTAATACATACAAGATGTAACTAAATTAGCTGAAACTATTTTAACTGGTGCTTCTACCCACGAAACTGAACAACTTTTCCCATGAAACTCATAGTCAAATCGCAAAAAAGAAGTAAACCTAATTTAAAATAGCGTTTGCTCTCTCATTTTTTCTCATATTGCCCTGCTTGCGTAGAAGCGAACGCACGCAGCGCAGCGCGATTTTTAATCAGTTCCATCGATGTGTGATTGGAGCATGTATGCTAGCTTTCAATTATCAAAAGCTTTCAACGAGACCCGCAGAATTCAAAAATGCCTGTCAGCCAAGCGCCGGCCACATGCCTGTCTCAACCGTAAAATGCCTGTCAGATGGTAGCCCTAGTTGGGAACAACTTTCGCTCTCGGGAACTTCGCAATGTCAGCAGTTCAACTGTGGTTTCATTGTTGTCGTGCTCATTGCTCAATCCGTGTAATAATTATTACATGCTTTTAAAATTAAGCATTGCTTGATACAGCCGCACACCGGAAGACGTGGCGTAGGCAGGCCTCCCACTCGGTGGACCGACAACTTGGTGAAGATTACGGGAAGCCGTTGGACTCGAAAATGGCTCAAACGATTTTCATGAAACTTTGTACGATACAATAACTTTATAATGGTCTACTACCTGCGGTAGTTTAGTTTGTTATTACAAAAAAATAGGAATAAGATATCTCTCATACAAACCCAGGTTGTATGTTACTTTTTCTCGAAAAATGGCTTTTTATCAAACTTTTTGAGTAAACTAGGACTTGACAAGGCCTTACTATACTGGGCAGTTTATCATTCCGGCAAAATTCTGATTAAAGTACCTCCCATACTAATTTATAACTTTTTTGTCTAGTTTGTTACACACCAGTGGCTAATTTTTTTTATTAAATTTTTGAACAACTAGGACTTGACAAGGCCTACTACACTGGGTGGTTTATTATTCCAGCAAAATAAGGTAGACACCTCCCATACAAAATCAAATTATTTAAAACTTTTTTGCCTAGTATGTTACACACCCGTGTAACCTCCCATACAAAACCAAATTATTTATAATTATTTGTCTAGTTTAGACAAAAAAGTTATAAATAATTAGGTCTTGGATGGGAGGTACCTTATTCATAATTTTGCTGGAATAATAAACTGCCCAGTGTAGTAGGCCTTGTCAAGTCCTAGTATTTAATAAGTTTGATAATTTTTTTTGCCATTTTTCGAGAAAAAGTAACAAACAATCATATCATATTTCTCATAGAAATAAGCTGTACCTTTTGTATGTTCTTATCTAGTTTAATGTTTGTTTATCCCTCGTTCTGTGTAAGATAAATTGTAAATAAATAAACAACCTGGGTGTGTATGATAAATCAGGGTTCGAGGATATATATCAATTGATATATTATTATATCAGCTCATATACGTCCCCACCGAGGGGCTCGAGCCTACCCTGAACCAGGGCGATTAGGCCTTAGTCGACCACGCGGGCCCAGTGCGGGTTGGTCGACTTCACACACAACCTTCGAGTTTCTTCGCAGGCGTGTGCAGGTTTCCTTACGATGTTTTCCTTCACCGTTAAAGCAATCGGTTATTATATGTACGTAAGTTTTTGAAAAACTCATTGGTACATTGGCCGTCCAGATTTGATCCCGGTACCTCTGGTTAGATGGACCGAGTCGTTACCGGTTGAGCCACCGACGCTTTTTTTATGATATATATCAAGGCATTTTTAGATATATATATTAAAATAAACTTTCGTCTTATTAAAAGTTAAATAACTGATAAAAGAGATAATAATATTTGACTAATTTGATTGTAAACTACTGTGCAAGTTTATAACGTCAAACTGAGTTTAACTAAGTTTGACTTTAACTTTTAAATTTATTACTTATGTTTATTGTTTAATTTTATTACCTATGTTTATTGGATACTGTGGATATATAATTATACTGAGGTATGGTGTACTCTTTGAATTTCTGTGAGACTGATTATTACTAGGCTGATTTAATTTCTTTAAAGCTACTAGTGCGCCTACTTGTTAATTAATAGTTTATAATTAAAATAGGTTATAAAAATACTGAGATACGAGTGTATCCTGTAGGCAAACTCTATACGAAAACCTAATAAAAAGAAAAAAATGCAACCTTGTTTTTTTTCAATAGCAATGTAATAAAAGTAACATAAAGTAGATTAAAAACAGTAAAAAAGAAAAAAATGTATCAAATTTTATATATATCCGATATATATCATAAATATCCGATATTTTGATATTTATTATAAATATCGGATATTTTCGAACCCTGTAATAGATACCTTATTCCCATTTTTCTGTGCTAATAAGTAAGGCTAATGTTTATTGTTGATTTGTGTATGCTCGACTAGTCGCAAGTCGGTGAAGTCTTCACAGGAAAGTATGCACAGCTTGGCATTACAATCTATTTCGATTCACTAGGAGGTTAACTCTTCATAACTTATTTTTGATGCGGTATTTTTGAACTTTGGATATTTCTGACAGGATTTTAAAACTACCAATGTTCTTGGCATTTGGAATGATGACTACATCAAAAATAAACGATGAACGATTTATCACTAAATATGTATGTGTGTTTAAATGTCTTATGTCTTAAATATCCCTCCTACTGAAATTTAAAAAAAAACTTAACCGCTTTATTTTTCATTAAGTATTCAATTTTTAATTTATAAAAATCACAAAATGACTACATAAATAACGATGATAAACTACGATGTCACTTCTAGTTATTTCAAATATTTCTAAAACAAAATTTCGTTTTTGACCGATGATAAAAAGTTGCTCAAATGACTAACGGTCATGATCCCTTTTGACATGCAGAAAATCTTTGTATTTTTAGGGTTCCGTGCCCTAAGGGTAAAAACAGGACCCTATTACTAAGACTCCGTTGTCCGTCCGTATGTCTGTCTGTGTTTTGACAAGGAATCATTAAATGTCTTATGTCTTAAATATCCCTGCTACTGAAATTTAAAAAAAACTTAACCGCTTTATTTTTCATTAAGTATTCAATTTTTAATTCATAAAAATCACAAAATGACTACAAAAATAACGATGATAAACTACGATGTCACTTCTAGTTATATCAAATATTTCTAAAACAAAATTTCGTTTTTGACCGATGATAAAAAGTTGCTCAAATGACTAGCGGTCATGATCCCTTTTGACATGCAGAAAATCTTTGTATTTTTAGGGTTCCGTGCCCTTAAGGGTAAAAACGGGACCCTATTACTAAGACTCCACTGTCCGTCCGTCTGTCTGTCTGTCTGTCCGTCTGTCACCAGGCTGTATTTCATGAACCGTGGTAGCTCGACAGTTTAAATTTTTACAGATGATGTATTTCTATTGCCGCTATAACAACAAATACTAAAAATTAGAAAAAGTGAAAGTCTCCATACAAAAAACGTGTTTTTGTTCAAACGTGATGAAACTAGCGCCATCTAGTATAACGGTACGGAACCCGTTGAGCGCGGTACTTACTGGTACTTTACCGGTTTAAAAAAAACTTGGCCATGGAATCAACTCTTTTTAGCTGAATTTATAAGTAATTTTCCCTTCTTGAGTTTTTAGTATTTTTCTCTTATTACTAACTCAAACTAACCTAACCTACACACTCCAGCAAGATGAACTACAGCATACATACTTTTATTTTATTACCCTACACAAGAAACAATTAAAAGTTACTCCGCTGAATACAATATATCAATATTATAAATTAAAAAGTGCGAAATGTAATTTTTCGGATAATAAAAGAAAAATGACAAACTGTAAACTACAAATTCCCACCACAATCTTCGTTTCTTTTACGTTGTTGTGAATTTTTCTTGGCCATGGAAACTAGTCCTTCAGCCGGATTCGTAAATAATTTTCACTTTCTTCATTTGTTTTTGGATTTGTAATGCTAGTGCCGGTGCATTACAAATCTTCTCTGAAGTTCTTGACAGCATTTGCAGTAGCTGCATTCTGAGGTGGAACACCCAGTTGCTGTTGGGCGTCTATAAAACTGCACCCAAAGCAAGTTGGGTTCTCACGTCCTCCTTCGTTTTATTTTCTTGTTCTCCACATTGCTCACGTGCACTAGACGATTTTCTCTAAAATGCACCACTTCTTGAACAAAATCCCAGCAGAAAACAATGACAAAACAACAAAATCAAACTACGAATGCGTCCACCACAAATCCCGCCAAAAAACTCCGTTTCTTTTACTGTTAAAAAGCGTTGCCAGACGTCTTTTTTTTAAATGTTGCTAAATAATGTCCAAAAACGCACCAGAACAATATGAAGTTGGCAATTTTGTCGCTAAATGAATTGTGTTACTGTGCTTAAAAAGACGCAAAAATGTATGAAGCGTCGAAATTTTTTGTCGCTAGACTGTATTGAAAAATTACCAAATCTAATGAGGAAATCACATAAGTGGCCACGCTGGGGCCCTACAAGATACACACAATTTTTTGGCGGGATTTGTGGTGAACGCATTCGTTGTTTTATTATGTATATTGTTTTGGCATTGTTTCCTGTTAGTTTTGTTTCAAAAAGTGGTGCATTTCGAAGAAAATCGTCTGGTGCACGTGAGCATTCTGGAGAACAAGAAAATAAAATGAAGAAGGACGTGAAGACCCGACTTGCAAGGGGAGCAGTTTTATAAACCGGGTGTTCAAACTTAGAATGAGGCTGCTGCAAATACTGTCAAGAACTCTAGAGATGATTTGTAATGCACTAGCACTAGCATTTTAAAATCCAAAAAGAAATGAAGACGAAAAATGAATATTTTCTCAAAAGGGCTTGTACCCAGAGACGTTAATATATTTAAAATAACCAACAAGATACGAAAGTAGGAAGTAGTAATGATCAGGTACGTACTTGTACTTAATTCGTGAACGATTTCCAGTCATCTGTGTACCTACCATAGCAGAGATTGATGGGTTATAAGTAACTAAATATGTTGTACGCTAAGAGATAATATCAGTTGTGTAGTACCTATGTTAGTTATTTGTCATTCGATCCGGCCGGTAGCGCATGTTGTCAGTATGACAGTTTGACAGAATGCCTAGGAGCAATCATAACACACGCATGTGGCCGGCGCCAAAAAAGAGTGTAGGAAGGAGTGTGTGTTTTCAGGTCTTATGTAACAAAATTGGTGTAGGTCCTGTTAACTGGGGCTTCTACTCATCGTACTGAACAACTTTTGTTTACATGACTTTGCTGAAATCGTTTTTTTTTAACTCTTCATACAAATCTATCAGCTGATCGACCAATTTTGTGAATTTTTGTATGGAGGGTTTAAATTATATTTTGACGATTGACTATGTGTTTACTGTGTATAGGTTAATCATCATCATCATCATCATATCAACCGAAAAACGTCCACTGCTGGACAAAGGCCTCTCCCAAGGATTAATAACACGATTATGGGATACTAACGCCCGTCTCAGATAAAAATATAATCTCACGTAAATTCTCTTTGAAACAAATTAAAACCACTCCAAATCAGTACTTACACTGTACATCTGTCATTTCATGACACAAGACTTCCACCACTCCAGAAATACTCGATAGTACAAATGGGCTAAGACGTCGTCGTCGTAGACACGCACACACTCTTAACACACCGACACCCCGCACATGTTTCAAAAAAAGGCTTCGACTTGACAGTTAGCAGTGTTTGAGCTTTTTTTGATCTGAGATTATCAATGATACTACGGTTGGCGTAGCTACGTAGATACTACGTAGTTAAGTTCGTAGGCGTGATTGAGTTCAAAGTTTAAACTATGTTGAGGGAATGTTGGAGGTACGTTGTGTTTAGTTTTAATTTAAACATTTTGTTTGCCTTTTTAGATTAAATTGTAAGGAATATGTATTGCTAGATTTTGCTAGCGGCTTCGCTCGCGTGAACTTAGTTTCTATGACTGTCTCCGAGGGTGCGCAGTGCGCAGGTCGCAAGCGGCTCGCAAACGTGGAAAAAAGTAACCTATATGTTAATCCAGGTCCTAATGTGTCTACCTACCAAATTTCATCCAGATACGTTCAGTAGTTTTTGCGTGAAAAAGTAACAAACATTCATACATGCATACATAAAAACTTTCGCATTTATAATATTAGTAGGATTAAGAGCTTTTTTCATAATTAGTAACAAACATGTTAAACCTTTTTCTATTCCATACTTTCCCAACGTGATCGAATCAGAAATCAAGAGATCCGCCTGAGAACCAAAGTAACCGACATAGCGCTCAGAATCGCAAAACTTAAGTGGCAGTGGGCGGGGCACATAGCTCGTAGAACAGATGACTATTGACTATGATTATGACTATTAGCGCACCAGAAGAAGTAGCCTAGGGAGGCCTTGGACTCGGTGGACCGACAACCTTGTGAAAGTCGCGGGAAGCTGCTTCATGCGGGCAGCGCAGGGCTGGTCGTTGTGAAAATCCTTGGGGGAGGCCTTTGTCAAGCTTAGACGTCTTTCGGTATATGGTTATGAAACTTTTAACTCATTCCTTACTTTAATTTAGATTGAATGAATTTTAAAAACATTGTTTTAACGGAGTTTAATGGATTTTAACTAAACCAAAGAGATTTTTCTACCCTTGCTGCTTCCCACATAGCATCGTCTCCATGATTTACTAGTTGGGTTAGACCATAACATTTCATGCCATAAAACAACCGTAAACCGTATTATTTGCTTTGCCGACCAGCCTCCATTAGCTACACGGCCATTTTTCAATTATGCCAAATGTATGTGGCGTATATAAATCATATAAAACATAAAAAAGACTTCATACAAACAGTTGCATATAAACGAGACATAGGGGAGTCATAGGGGGTGTGTTTAATTTGTGAACGAAAAACGAATCCAAATATGTATGGGAACGGTGAATGAGCTTATCGGAAGGCTGGCTGGACGGTGGACAGGCGATGCAGCCAGTCAATGAAAAATAAAATTAAAAAAGCAAAAAGCGCGTAAAGAGATTTTATGCAGTCGCGACTCGCGTTCGAACGAATATTTTTATGAGATAGGTAGGTACATTTTTATTTTATTTTTATAGGGCTAGGGTAATGGCATAGTGTAAAGATTCATAGACTGTGGTAATGGTATGTCTGATACAGTAGTTATGGAGTTAAAAAAAATCATATTATCGATTTAAAATATGTGTTATGTTTAGAAGAACAAAATAACTTAGCGTTTGATGATTTCAATAAACTTATTTAGAAGAAAATATTGTTATAATAAACACTTTATCATCACATCAGCTCATATATACGTCCCCACCGAGGGGCTCGAGCCTACCCTGAATTAGGGCGATCGGGCCTTAGTCGACCACACGGGCCCAGTGCGAGTTGGTCAACTTCACACACAACCTTCGAGTTTCTTCGCAGATGTATGCAGGTTTCCTCACGATGTTATCCTTCACCGTAAGAGCGTCGGATAAACGTACGTAAGAGATCGAAATTCGAAAACACATTGGTACGTGGCAGGACTCGAACCACGACCTCCCGAATAGGAGGTAGCGGCCCTTGCTGTAGCGCTACCGACGCTCTAATAAAACACTTAATATTTCACGGAAAATTAGTTTAAAAGTGTTGAGTACTAGGTAGATTTACCTTTTTTTTTACTTCATGCAGAATGACTGCAGTTCCTGGCCACTCAGACGTTTTGCAAAAAGTTTATTAACACAGCAAGCGCTTAAAAGTAAAATGATTCTGAATTCAAATAGGTCCGAGGTGGCCAGTGCGCGCACGTTAATTCCATCGATCATTACTCGCGCTGCAATCCGCCAATCGCGAAAAATAAAAACAACGTCCCCCCACCTCTTCGCCCCCCCTGCCACCCAGAGGGGTGGTTGTGATTTTTTTAACGTCACTCCCGATCAGTACTATTTGGTTGCTATGTGTTTTCGGCTGGCACCCCCCGTTTTTAAAAGGATAGGTACCTAACGAGCTGTATCTAGGTAATGCTGTTTAATTTTATAGGTAGGTACAGTCGAGTTCATTAATATATTGGTAGGGCCAATGATTAAAAACATTGTAAGCGTCGAAATGAATATATAGTTCTATACAAACAATTAATGTACAGTTTACATGATAACATTTAATTGATATCTTCATACGTTTGTATAGAACTTTATATTCATTTCAACGCTTACAATGTTTTGAACCATTGGCCCTGCCAATATATTAATGAACTCGACTGTATCTACTATTGATTTTAAACAATAGGTAGGTAACAAGTAACAATCTATAGTGCGGCTGTTCTATGATAAATTGATATATCAATCGACATGGCCAGTTTGTTTTTGCTAAAATCATGTACCTACGCAGAAGGCAGCTATTTTATCTGCGACTCACCCTTCAGATTACAAAAAAAAACGAAGTGTATAATATGTTCAGTGAATCAGCTGCAGTACACCCGAACGGAGTTCTGGAAATGTGATGAAGGATAAAATAATATAATTACCACTGCTGGACCAAGTATCTTCAGAATCGTCGCTTACATGAATACATTAAAGAGTGAACAAGATTTGCGCGACCCCGTGCGGGTGTATGTAACGTCGGCTGCGCCGCGATTGAACTCAGGGCGGCCCCTTTGACACAACCGTTTGTCGCAAACTGGAACGAACTACTAAAATAGTGAAATAGTGAGAGGTCTTAGCGGTCACCATAGACAGACCGACAGACAGACATAGATAGTATGTCGTGAAGTTGCAACACTAGCAAACACTAGGCTGCTAATGTACTTACTACTCTTTAACTACTCTTTTAATGACACGAAAAAGAATAAACGTGTAAGTTGTTTATTTAAAAGACGATAAGATAATTGAAGTGGCAGTGGGCAGCTCGAAGAACAGATGGACGTTGGGGCAGTAAAGTTCTCGAGTGGCAACCACGCACCGGAAAACGTACGATAGGAAAGCCTTCCACGCGGTGGACCGACGATCTGGTAAAGATCGCGGGAAGCCGATGCCGAATCCAGCGTGGGGCCGGTCGTCGTGGAAATAATTGAGGGAGGCCTTTGTCCAGCAGTGGACGTTTTTCGGCTGATATGATGATGATGAATATTGAATAGTTGGTACATAATTGTTTTAGATGAGGTTATTTTCTTGGTTCATACTTTTTAGAGCATGATTTTTTAGTCGGGTTCTAGTTTTTGAAGTTACTTTTTATATTAGGTTAACAAGAACACATTTTAAGGCATACGTTGAGGTCATGGCGCGAACTTTTAATTTTTTCGTGAATTATGACTCCATATTTAGTTTTTTAACGAACTTTTCCTGTACGCGAAACACCTCCATCTTCATTGCTTTCTACCAATTTTAATGTAGCTTATATATCTGGTATAAATTTCGATTTAAGATATTTTCTTCGTAAACCTAAAAAATATGATATTCAGTGTGATAATCAAGCATTATATCCAAAATAAAAAAAATCACATTTGATAAATACATTAAAATTGGTTGAAATTAATGTAAGATGGTTGGCGAAACTATCAAAACTGGCAAAAATTGTTTAAAAAACCTTATGCACTTATTTTTAACTGGAACTTGTACTCATGAAACTGAACAACTTTCCCCACGAACCCTATAGTCAATTCACAAAAAAAAATATTTGGACTTCCCAAGCAAATCGATCAGCTGGCGGGCAAACTTTGTATGGAAGTTCAAAAAAAATTTTGCGAATCGTCAACGGTTTTCTTAGGGAAAGTTGTTCAGTTTCATGCGTACAAGCTCCACTTAAAAATAAGACCCTGTATACGGAGTTAAGATTAACAAAAAACAAAAAAAAAATAATCGCGCCATGACCTCATCGTTCCACCTAAAGAGGGTTTTCTATTAATGAAACTGAACAACCATGGTTCTACTTGTTTGCCATAGTCATAAAAAAATATTGGACCTTCCATACAACGTTGGCGAAACAGTTAATACATTTTATTTCATTCATTTCAGTCAACATTTTATTTTATTTGAGTTGCGGAACAAAAGTAGTTTAGTTTCATAAGTAAAAAGTATTTCTGGTAGAACATGGTATATTTCGTACTTTTTATTTATTTATTTGCACCAACCCGCACTGGGTCCGCGTGGTCGACTAAGGCCTAATCGCCCTAATTCAGGGTAGGCTCGAGCACCTGGGTGGGGACGTATATGAGCTGATATGAATGAAAATTTGCACTTTTAGTAGAGCTACGATGCCGTAACGGTTGGGACCGCTACCTCCTGTACCGGGAGGTCGTGGTTCGAATCCTGCCACGTACCAATGTGTTTTCCAATTTCGATTTCATATGTACATTTATCCGATGCTATCGCGTCAAATATAAACGTCGTGAGGAAACCTGCACACGCTTGCGAAGAAAATCGAAGGTTTTGTGTTAAAGTCATCCAACCCGCACTGGGCCCGCTTGGTCGACAAGGCCCGATCGCTTTAATTCAGGGTAGGTTATATATGAGCTGACATGATGACACTTTTAGTACACAGGAGTACTGTTTGTTAAAGTAAAGTCTTGGGGATGACATATGATATACAGTAGGCGGTCTTATAGCTAAGAGCAATCTCTTCTCTTATCTCTATTATATTTATTGTTACATTAAATAAGTCTTTTACATCAGAAAAATGCATCAAAAATGAACTCATGGGGTTAAACGAAAAGTGATGACCAGTTGCTGCACGAGCTGATGCATGGTATTTAACATGATGATTTAACCGCCTCCGTGGCGTAATGGTTAGTCCATTCGCTTCACATCAGGAGGTCGCGGGTTCGATTCCCGGTGGGGTCAACTTGTAAGACTCGGTTTGGTTGGTGGTAGTCCATTTTCTAAGCCCGCCTGGCTAGCTACCACCTACATGTCTTGCCGCCAAACATCAGTGTTAAAAACATTGATTTGTTCCGGCTTAAAGATAGGATAGCCAGTTCGCCATTGCGTTGGGGAATCATGGTAAGCCTTCCATATTCGGCATCATCGTCACTTACTATAAGGTGAGATGATGCCAAGAGCTTACCAATTATAAATAAAATAAAGGGAAACTTTACTGTCTGGTCGAAGCTCGCAGCTATAAGAAATTAAAACATTCCTTTTCCCGTTCTTCAACAGAAACACGACTCATATTTCCACAGTCGATATTATAATCGTACAGAAAGGTCTGGATTCTTCAATATTCTACTCTCAGGTAGGTGAACTTCGCTAGGCTATTTCACGAGTTCCTGGAAACTCAAGAGGTTCTTGAGATTTCAAGGGTAATGGTACAATATAGGTACTATAATTCTTCAGTTCTAGAGGTTTAAACTTTTTTACTTGCTGCCTTACTAAGTTTTAAAGAATATTGACAGTCTCTGTATGGAAGCCCTTGGTACCCAGAATGAACAAATGCATTATGCTCCTTAGGCAACAACTAGTCTGTAAACCATAGCGCTTCAAAATCTATCCGAGGAGTCATGAACTCATGACAAAAAGGATTTTTGTTGAAATCTATTTAAGGCGAGAAATTTAATATCAATATTGACTTATCGATGTTTATTCAATAATAACATCTCCTTAGATCTCCGTAGATGACGTAAGCATCTCAAAATGAAATTTAATAAAAAAAAAATAATCAGCGTCCAGAAAATACACTTACAAATTTAACTTACTTATTTTTTCTCGGTCTGTTTTTTTTTTTCATATAAATAAATGCAAGAGTATCACTGAAGGCAATTTCACTTCTGGGGTCTATATTTGTTCTTGTAATGTCCTGTTTACAATATTAATAATTAGGTCAAAGTATCTAATATAATAGTACTTCCAGCCGCTCTCTAGATTCCGATCTTACCGTCTCGTCACCCAGATTGATACAGATTGGTTATAGTTTGGTTCTAGAACGTATGGGATCTACCTATCTATCCTTTCATTTTTGGCTTCTCTTTAGAATTCTTCTGTATGGGATTTCGCCGTGAATTTGTTTGTTCCGTCATATGTTTTTAGTAATGTAATTTCACGACCGTTGTATGCAATGTCCAGGGTGTGCTTAGGTCAACTGGAGCAACAGAGAGTACACTTATCTTAGACACTTTAGTTGCTACCTATTATATTTAGGTTTTCGATTAATTATTAAAATTTGAGTACGTTAGTGACTACATTAAAAATTAATTACGAATTCATTATGTTTACTAAATGGCCTTCTAAAAAACTTAATTAGCTTCGTTTTCCTCCCACACTTAAAACTTTCAATTAATCAAAATCACAAAATTAGTGCGAGATCGAATCAGAAACGAGGAGATCCGTAGGAGAACCAAAGTAACCGACTTAGCTCTCAGAATTGCTAAACTTAAGCGGCACTGGGCGGGGCACATAGCTCGTAGAACAGATGGCCGTTGGGGCAGTAATTCTCGAATGGCGACCACGCACCAGAAAACGTAGCGTAGGCAGGCCCCCCAGTCGGTGTCCCGATGACCTTGTAAAGGTCGCAGGAAGCCGCTGGATGCGTGTAACGCAGAACCGGTGGAAATCCTTGGGCTAGGCCTTTGTCCAGCAGTGGACGTCTTTCGGCTAATATGATGATGATGACAAAATTAATACGTACGCAGATAAACCATGACGACGTTGCTAAAATTCCAAACATTTTCTCATCATTAAACTGCGTTTTCTTATTAAGTAAAATAAACTTGTAGCCAGTTAACCTTAAATCATTGTATTTAGTAACTTCTGGTGTCAAAGCTACCTTTTGAATCAAGTTAGAGCTAAACATTTTATGTATGAATTGTATGATGCTGTGTATTAGTTCCATCAATACATTCATACGCATGCAAAAGCTCCATCGTAGGCGCTGCAGAATCGAGCTCAGTCGATTGCGTGCGAAACCCTTGTTCCATGCAAAAATGTGCATTACAAACAACCAACAAAAAATGAACTCCCCACGCCCCCCTTCCACCCGCTCAAAAAGACAAATAAGGCTCTCACAGCCCCTCGCACAGCTCTGTTTAGATTGGACGAGTTAGCGAGGGTAGTTCGAAATGCGGGCCCCTTCCATGTATCATGTATCTAGTAAAAATCACCCGAATGTTTTGGATTAGATTTGAAATTGGAACTGGTGTTTATTTATTTAAACCCAGGCTCAGGCAAGGGGACAAGTTATACTTGTTACTTACTCACAGATAGATATAACCTAAAAATCTACGATCTTCAAAATCTCTTTTAAAGCTGTATATAATTCAAGATTTTTAATTTATTTACATGAGTATAGAAAAAGAGAGCGTCGGTGGCGTAACGGTTACGGCCGCTACCTCCTGTCCGGGAGGTCGTGGTTCGAATCCTGCTACGTACCAATGTGTTTTAGAATTTCGATTTCATATGTACGTTTATCCGACGCTCTTAAGGTGAAGGAAAACATCGTGAAGAAACCTACACACGCCTGCGAAGAAACTCGAAGTTTTTGTGTGAAGTTGACCAACCCGCACTGGGCCCGCGTGATCGACTAAGGTCCGATTGCCCTAATTCAAGGTAGGCTCGAGCCCCCCGGTGGGGACGTATATATGAGCTGATGTGATGATATAAAGTTAATCTATAATATTTATTTCTTGCCAAAACGGAGCCATTTCAAATTATTATATTTCTAAGCGCTAAGCAACAATCTAGCGAAAAATTTGGAAATGAAAGAAAACCATTAAAATATAACGATTTGTGGTTAAAAGCATTTTTCTAAAAATAATTTTTAGAGACATTACTGGCCATTAAAAATAAGTATTTTCCCAAAGCTTAGCAAAGCAAAAGAAAAAGAAAAACAGCCCACAGGTTGAAGAAACTTTATGAAGGCCGCTAACTTTTTCTACACACGCAGTCTGACGGGTGTTAAAAAAGAAGAAAAAGAAAAAACCAAGCAGAAACTGTGTTATGAGGTAAGAAGAAGCGAGGCCACGGACACGACGATAAAGGAATAAAACGATACTCCTTGCGTAAGGTCGGATAAACTGGAACTTTTTGCTTGTTTTTTTTTTTATTATAATGCAAGCAAGGGGAAAAGAAAATCGTCCGCTTCCAATAATTTGAACTTGGAATTCCGACATTTTGTATTGAGAGCAACATTTTTAAATGATTTATTAGTTAATCGTTGTAATTAATGATGAGCGTATTAAGCTCTTAGTAAGAGGTAAGCAAATGATCTAGTTGTCAAATTGGATCGCCACAAAAAGCGGCCGAACCACTTGTTATCTCGAAGTTAACAGAGCGCTAATCTGCAGTGAAAGGTGGAGAGAAAGGTGCATTTTCGTTTATGCTATTAATATTAATAAATAGATTCAGTGGGAGCAGCATGCATTTAAGCGTTCATCTTTTTAAATAGGCTTATCATCAAGTTTTTACATTTTTTTTTCATATACATATTTTATTTCATTATTATTTTTGCAATACTGATATATTTTTTATTTTTTTTTATTTTTACTAAAATAGGGTAGGTACTTACTTTAATTCAGCTTAAGTGGATTTTGTCAGCAACGACTAGTGCACGGATAAACCTATAAAGATTTTTGATGTACTATTATCATAATTTTTGTGTTCCATGAGTAAAAAATATTAGTAAGATAATACTAGTAAGGGCACTAGTAGTGGCGACCGCGCACCGGAAAATAAAGCGTAGGCAGGCCTCCCACGCGGTGGACCGACGACCTGGTGAAGATCGCGGGAAGCCGATGGATGCGGGCAGCGGGGGACCGGTCGTCGTGGAAATCCTTGGGGGAGGCCTTTGTCCAGCAGTGGACGTTTTTCGGCTGATATGATTATGATGATGAGTAAGATAATATGTTATCACACACTACGCTATTCGTAACGGTTTACGTTTTCTGAGAACGAATACATTATGTATGAGTCATACATACATATATGAGTTTATAACTAAGTTGTACCTATTTTATTGGAATATAAATATTATGATATAAGATAGCTTACAAAAACCGGCCAAGTGCGAGTTGGACTCGCGATCCGAGGGTTCCGTTCACAACATACAAAAGATATCAACGCGAGCGACAGAAAAATGTTTTTTTCTCTCATTCTATAGCGCGAGTACGACTCACACTTGGCCGGTGTTTAATATTATTTATTTTACTGAAGAATTAGGAATGTAATCACACCAAGTTTCACTCTTGTATGTATTACCGTTTTTACAATAGAGAAAAATCAAAGATACCTATGAAAACACGTTTCTTGTATGGGGACCCACTTAATTTTTATTTTTTTTAAATTTTTATTATTTGTTGTTATAGCGGAAATAAAAAACACACGTGAAAAATTGTCTACCTATTACGGTTCATGAAATACAGCAAGCTGTCAGATAGATAGATAGACAAACAGAAAGACATACATAAGGCTGGGGGTCCCGTTGGTCACCCTTTGTTACGGAACCTTAAATCATATTAACTTATAAGTCAGCATTAAAAGATGAGCTAAGGGACAATGCTTCTAATGCAGTATATATGCCCACGGTTATGTTCATCATAATCTTATCAGCCGAAGGACGTCCACTGCTGGACATAGGCCTCTCCCAAGGATTTCCACGACGACCGGTTCTGCGCTACCCCCATCCAGCGGCTTCTCGCGACCCTCACCAGGTCATCGGTCCAGCGAGTTGGAGGCCTGCCTATGCTACGTTTTCCGATGCACGGTCGCCACTCCAGAACTTTACTACCCCAACTGTCATAATGTTCTACGAGCTATGTGCCCCGCCCACAGCCACTTAAATTTAGCAATTCTGAGAGCTATGTCGGTTACTTTGGTTCTCCTACGGATCGCCTCGTTTCTGATTCGATCGACCGGTTCTGCGCTGCCCGCATCCAGCGGCTTCACTTATCACTGTCTTAGTGAAATAGTAGTATAGTCATCGAAGCATTATGTAAGTTTAGCTCATGAATTATACGGTAGTGATAGATTTAACGGTTATGAGGGTAATAAGATGATAGGTAACAAACGGGTCGGGTGGTATGTCGCATTTTTCTCCAGTTGTATTGACTTGTGATCAGACCAAAAGCTCTAAACAAGCATAACGAACTCACACGGACGCAACACCGACACGCCACGCCACCCTCACCCGCGCGATTCCGCGTTTTTATATTTTTGCACATTTAAAAAAGAACGCGGCAGACAAAGATGGACTGATGACGATCTGCGCCTGAACAATACCGTGCAAGCGGGACGGCCGCGTTTCTGTCACGGACGATTCCAAATAAAAATGTGCAAAGCGTTCCTTTTTTTAAATGTGAATTCTTTTTTTGCGCTAGTCTGCGTTCGCAATTAGTGCTGTGCGGTTGTCGCACGTATTGGGCATTAAGGCTGTAGGCAAACGACGATGTCCCCGGATTCTTAAAAGCTTTTATTGCTGCTGTGACATTGAGGCTCAATAGCGGAAGCCTATTCAGACACAAGGTCGGCTATAATTCAGCCGGTGTAGACCGAGACCAAGACGCGACTACACACATATAAAACCGAACATAAAGAACAACGTCTGACCCGACTTCTACAAGAGTCCGCTCCCTGTTCCACCGCAATACTTTTAAGAGCATGAGTTATGGCGATTTCTTGCGAAAATTCGAACAAAAGGCTGATAATAGAATGTTCCTTGTACTTAAACGCGATATTGCGCGGTGGAAACTAAAAAAGATTATTTCCATGCTCGAAGTGTTTCACAATAGCTTTTAAGGATAAATGGGAAAAAATTAAATAGGCATTGTCTGGGGCAGCCAGTCCTTAACACGTCATTTTCCTACATAAAAGACTGTCGTGCGCAGTTGAGGGTAGTAAAAAAAAAGCTAAAGCGTCTCGGCATTAGCATGAGAATAAGCGAGCGTCGCATACTGCGTAAGCCCTTCAGGTGCATCTGACTAATCAAAGGCACGAGGACTTCGAGAAATTTTAATGTTAACGGGAAAAAATGGCAACCCCATACACACAAGCCAAGCGTGTCAGCCACACACACACACACACAGCCATCGGTCGGTGCATGCTTTACGCGCGGAAAAAAGTGCTGCGTTATTGATTTTTCTGTACAGCCACGGGTGGGTAGAAGGGGGGAGGTGCTCGCCCGCGGCCTGAAAAACCGTCTGCTGAAAAAACCGAGACGAAAAGGCACCCCTCCCTTTTTAATTGGTAACGTAGTGTCAATAGGGCTAATCCAGCACCGTAATAGCGCGCTTTGTCTCGCGAAGTGCATTTTTCAGAGACTCGCGACGTGTTTGAATTGCCCATGAACAATTAGAGCGATGAATCCAGCTCCAAAAATCCAAGAATTTTTTTTACAATGTATCTTTTTAATATCCGAGCTGAAATAGTAACAAATTTTCACATGCAATTCCATTACATTCCAATTCAGACTCCATTAATCTCAATCTTAAATTTCACACTCTATTGGCGTACTAATATATATTCTGTGCTATTGGCCCACTCATTGCCCTAATGATACTTTTAGCCAGCAATTTGGATTAGAAGCATTCATCAGTTTTTTTAGCGCTCGTATCGTTACAAACTCTAAAGTAGTCGAAAGCTCTCTTAAAACCAGTAAATGGCTTTAAGACGTTACATTAGCATAATGTAAACACACATGTGAACATAAAGGTTCTTATATCATCTGTTGCTTAATGCAAGTTCTTTTCTTTATCACACCATTCCCACTTGATTGAAAGAAAATTGAAAGTAACGCTGCAGGCAAGAATCTTCATACCAGCTGAAGGACGTCCACTGCTGGACAAAGGCCTCCCCCAAGGATTTCCTCGACGACCGGTTCTGCGCTGCCTGCGACCTTCACCAGGTAATCGGTCCATCGAGTAGGAGGCCTGCCTACGCTACGTTTTCCGTTACGTGGTCGCAACTCTAGAACTTAACTACCCCAACGGTATAGGCTGTCAAGAATCAACAGGCACCTACTTGCAAAGTTGCAAAATCAAATCTAGAAACACGACAGTGTGTCGGCCAAGTCCAAAAAGAAAAAGGCGTCACCAGCCGTGGGTTACACGACCGATATCGGGCCACTTTCGACCTACCCGTAACTTAAAATTGGTTTGACCTACACACTTGCGATTTTTTTTGCCTAGTAAGACCCCCTCGATCACCTAGCATCCCAATTTTCATAAATACATCTTTTACCATTCCTGATAAATTGACGTCGGAAAATCACTATTTTTACGACTCACTCACTCATAAAATTTATAGACCACTTCCAGGTGACTTAGAAATTTGAAATTTGGCATCGAGGTAGGTTATTGGACGCATGCAAAGGAAAAAATATAAAAACTGCCAAAAGTGAGTCTTACTCGCGCACCAAGGGTTCCGTTTCACCACTACTCATCAAAATATATTGACTACTCCCAGGTAACTTTTTAACTTGAATTTGGCATCTAGTTTACATAACTAGATGCCAAATTCAAGTTAATAATAAGTTACCTGGGATTAGGCGTATACGAACAAAAAAAATATCTAAAAACCGGCCAAGTGCGAGACAGACTTACGAAATTAGGGTTCTTTACTACTACCATTTATGAAAATTGTAGATCACTTTCAGGGGAATTAGAAACTTGAAATTTGTCATCGAGGTAGGTTATTAAACAAAGGAATAATTCTAGGCCCGCCTGGCTAGCTACCACCATCTTATCTAAGTCTTGCCGCCAAATATCAATGTTGATATCATTGGTGTGTTCCGGCATGAAGATAAGATAGCCAGTTCCCCATTGCGTTGGGGAATCTTGGTAAGCCCGCTTCCATCTTCGGCAACATCGTCACTTACCACCAGGTGAGATGTTGTCAAGGGTTTACCAATTGTGAATAAAAAAAAAAGAAAAAAGGAAAACAATGGTTCCTTAACACAACTACTAATCAAAATATAAAGACCTCTTCCAGGTAATTTATAAACTTGAAATTTGGCATCCAGATAAGTAATTAGGCGCATACAAAGTAAAAATTCGATAAACCGGCCGCCAAGTGCGAGTCAGATTGATCCACCGGTGGTTCCGTACCACCGCACCTCTCCATCACACAAGTATAACAATGATTACAAACAACAACATCAACGCGAGCGACAGAAAATTATTTCTTTTCATTCAGTTCGGACTTATTGGCGCGAGTACAACTTACACTTATTTTTTTTTATTTGTTTTAATTTTACTCAATCACGTAAGTATAATCAATGACACATAGTTCCACGCTTGTATGTTTTACCGTTTTGACGATAGAGCAAAACAAGAAACCTATGATGTTTCATAGGTTTCTTGTTTTGCACGTTTCTTGTATGTGGAACCCCATTTAATTTTTTAATTCTTGTTTTTTGTTTGTACATCTCATATAACAAAACATATGATGCTACCTAGCCAGCTGAAATTTTCAAAAAATAGGTATTACGGTATTCAAGATACAGGTCGGACAGACAGACAGCGTAGGCTTAGTAATAAGGTCCCGTTACCTCGTACGGAACCCTAAAAACATTTAGTATTTTGTATCAAAATATGACATATATTTTAAATTAAAACGTCCATTGCAAGGCAATCCACAGGGCGACACTAGTGTCAATCAAGACGCAAGGATATCCCGTCAGCTCCAGACGCAATTACCGGCCGGAAGGGTGACGTCACTTCCGGTAATAATTGGACCGGCCGAGGTCACGGGCCGGACATGTGGTGGTTGACGTGTATACCACGGCTATTGAAAGGTTAATTCAGTATCAATTAGGAACCTATGATTTTGTATTTATTACAAGCTCTTATTTCAAGTAAGTTCGGGGAATTAGCTGCAGTACACCCGAACGGAGTTCTGGAAATGTGTTGAAGTATTAAACAATTTTATACAAATAATTTTGATGAAAAAAAAACGACTTCAAACAGGAAACTAAGGTTCCCCTCGATTTCTCTGGGATGCCATCATCAGATTCTGGTTTCCTTATCATGGTACCACCCTTGGGATATCTCCTTTCCGACAAAAAAAGAATCATCGAAATCGGTATATAAACGATGAAGTTATCCGCGAACACACATAAAAAAAAATAAAACATATATACGGTTGAATTGAGAAACCTCCTCCTTTTTTTGAAGTCGGTTAAAAATAATTAAATAGGATTTTTTTTGTTTATAATTTATCATTTATTTTAATCACTTACACTGCTGGACGAACTATCTTCAGAATCGTCGCCTACATTAATAATTAAAGACTGAACAAGTTTTGCGCAACCCCGTGCGAGTGTAACGTCGGTGGTGCCGCGATTGAACTCAGGGCGGCCCCTTTGACGCGACCGTTTGACGCGAGCCGGCAGCGGCGAGTGGAATTTATCGAAGGTCCAGCTTTTTTAGCGAACGAACTTTAACCAGGAGATCGTGGTTCGAGTCCTGCCACGTACCAATGTGTTTTCGAATTTCGATTTCATATGTACGTTAATCCGACGCTCTTACAGTGAAAGAAAACATCGTGAGGAAAGCTGCACCTGCACACGCCTGTGAAGAAACTCGAAGGTTGTGTGTGACCATCCTGCACTAGGCCCGCGTAGTTGACTAAGGCCTGATCGCCCTTATTCAGGGTAGGCTCGAGCCTCTCGGTGGGGACGTACATGAGCTGATATGACGATGTAAATTGCAATGTTCGTATGTAAGTCTTCAAATCTTGTGATCGATTTTATATCGACTTCAAGGGGTCCGATTGAGCTGAAATTTGGTACGAAGACGTGACAATGGATCCTTTTGGTATTTTGAAGTTGATCTAATGATGAACTACGAAGGTGGAATTAAAATCCCAGGATCGTCTATTGTTTTTAATCAAATCATAGGAAATACTGTTTACCTCTCAGCCCGGATCACTAAACCTAAATTCTCTTTTTAAATAAAACCTACCTTAAGGTTTTCCGAAATGATCTTATAGTTATCTCTTATTATTAAGAGCTTCCAAAGATTTTATCCAGGTTAAAAACTCGACACTCATTATCTATGAGTTTCTATACAGGCTGTAAAAAAATCGAGTATGACCCGTTAAGTGGGGCTTCTATTTATCATCATCATATTAGCCGAAGGACGTTCACTGCTTGAAAAATTAAACCTCCATCAAGGATTTCGACAACGACCGGTCCAGCGCTGCCCGCATCTTGCGGCTCCCAGATCTTCACAAGTTCGTCGGTCCACCGAGTGGAAGGCATGCCTACGCTACTAATGAAGATCAAATTGAACATAATATACATCATACTGAACAACTTTCCCCAAGGTAAAAAATACTCAACGGTCCATACGTATTCGTACAAAAAATGCACAAAATTGTTCAGTCAGCTGATCAATTTGTTTGCGGAGTTTATTTTGTAAATTGATTATGGTTTCTTTTGGGGAAAACTGTTTGATATAATGAGTAGAAGCCCCTCCTAACGTCTCCTACACCAATGTTGTTACACCCTGTATATCTCCAGAGAAGATTGCTTGCTTGCCATGACAAAGCATTGGCTTTTTCACGGCTCAATGGAGAAGTGTAGTAACAGATTGAGAAAAATAAACTATATGAAAAATAAACTATATTAAAATTACACTGTATGTAAAATAAACTATATTAAAATTACACTGTATGTAAAATAAACTATATTAAAATTACACTGTATGAAAAATAAACTGTATTAAAATTACACTGTATAAAAAATAAACTGTATGAAAACTACACTGTATGAAAATTACACTATATGAAAAATTAACTGTATGAAAATTACACTGTATGAAAAATAAATTTTATTAAAATGACACAGTATGAAAAAAAAACTGTATGAACATTACACTGTATGAAAAATAAACTGTTTGAAAGTTACACTGTATTTGTCTCACTCTTACTAGAGCAACCTGTGACGAGGAGTGTGTCGTACGTAAGAAATACTTTACGTGGGTGGCCCTTAATAATATTATACTTAAATGTGAAATGTGTCTGTTTGTTTGTTAACTTTTCACGCTTCAACACCTCAACCAATCTCGTACTTTTTATCCCGTAAAAATAGCATAGTCCGATGCAGTTCCTGAGGGAACTAAAAAAAAGTCTGCCTGAAGATGGTGTTCAAAACCGGTCGCTGACAAATTATAACGCGTAGTTTTATTTATTTTATGTGGAACTAGTGTAAATATATACCAAAAATGTGTGATATAATGTTCCACCAAGAACCTACAATCAAAAGAATCAACTAACTGAAAAAAACTCTTTTTTTGGTAATTTTTTTAACATCACAACGGAACAATGGATTGTTGTGATTTTTTGCACAGAGATGGTTGAGGAAATGGAAAATGACATTTAATAAGTACCATACATTGTTACTGTATGGTACTTATTAAATGTGACATTTAACTGACATTGTTCCCGAGGGATCTGGGGAAAACTCACGTCGGCGTTGCAACAGATTTAGAGGTTTTTTTGTATAGAATTGGTTGAGGGGGTGGGAAGTGACATAGACTGCTAATTAGAATAGCCCGATGTTGTTCCTGAGGGTTCAAGAGAAAACTCACGTACACGTACGCGAGCCACTACGGCTCGCGCACCACTCACCCTCGAAGATAGTCATAAAAACGATGTCCACACGGGTGAAGCCGCGGGCAAAAGCTAGTACGTGACATATTTCTCCCTGTGGGGTTATAGAAATTCATGCTCATTATACACAACGTTATATTTACCCGCTCCCCCTTATTTCCCCCTACGTTGCAAACAAGTGCAAGTGCATTGGCATTGACCGCTTGCGCAATTGGCAGTTGACACCAATCCAGTAGACGGTGCGCAGACGCGGGTCAATGTATCCTTAGCTGCGTCGGACCATTGACTCCGATGTGACGCTGAAATTTTTGTTTTACGACGGAAGGTAGAAGAAATTTTAATGTTCGGATAAAATAAGAAAGTATTATTATTTTTTAATTACTGGTTCTTTTTAATGATTTTCAATTGACTAAAAGTGATGACGTCACAGGCCCAAATACAGCTTATATATTAATTTTCCAATTTATTGTACAGCCACGCTACACCCTGGACACTTCATACAACGGGCCAGAAATGACATTGAAAAAATGGAATGACGGAGTAACAAAATCACAGCGTAATTCCATATGTTCGACCACCAAACTGTAACCAATCTTTATCAATCTGGGTGACGAGGGGGTTAGGTCGCAATCTAGATAGCGGCAGGGAGTGTCCATACTGTATGTCAGTAATATATATACTTTGGTCACGTTGTGCATACTTTCTTACGAAGCCCTTACTATCTGTCGTAGTTGGGTACATACAAATCAACTGTAAACTTTTGCTTAGTAGCATATAATGCAGTAATGTATGAAAAAATAACAAATGATTTCAGTTTGTATGGGAGGTACCTTACTCACATTTTTCCTGGAATACTTGAGTATCCAGTGCATAGGCCTTATTATATTAGGTCCTTCCTAGTTATTTACAAAGTTTTATTAAAATCGTTAATACTCTCAAAATATTAAAGATAATGTTTTTCACTTTTTATAATTTTGTAGTTAAATAAAGTATTTTTATTTTTGTACTGAGAGATGTAGAGTGATTTTAAAAAGTGTGGCAACCGTTTGGCTTTTTCCGTATAGAACTACAAACCCTCTGCACGCTTTTTGTGGAACCTGGCTCCCTTTATCATTTATGTATTTGGTGGGATCTAAGACTACTTAGACTTAACAAGTGAACGTAATTGCGCGCATGTCATCTGTTAGTTTTTATTGACTTCCCGAAAGGAGGAGGTTCTTAATTTGACTGTATATTCTTGACGTGAACTTGAAAAAATGTCTGAGCTCAGACGGGGGGGGCGTCACGAAAATTATGTACTTTAGGCGGCTTACATCTCGAAAACTAACTAACTAACCGTGGCGTAGTGGTTAGTCCATTCGCATTACACCAGGAGGTCGCGGGTTCGATTCCCGGTGGGGTCAACTTGTTAGACTCGGTTTGGTTGGTGGTAGGGCATTTTCTTAGCCCGCCTGGCTAGCTACCACGATCTTAACTAAGTCTTGCCGCCAAACATCAATGTGTTGAACAACATTGATGTGGTCCGGCTTGAAGATAAGATAGCCAGTTCTCCATTGCGTTGGGGAACCTTGGTAAGTCCGCTTCCATCTACGGCATCATCGTCACTTACCATCAGGTGAGATGATGCCAAGGGCTTACAATTTGTGAACAAAAAATAAAATAAAAACTAGAAAAAATACAGCAAGGTAAAGCATCGCCCTAAAGTTACTTCTTCCGAAACTTCGACCAATACGATCCAAAATGCCAAAACAAGATACCCGAATGGTGTGATGCACCTTAAGCCCTTCTTAAAATACGGCCCTTGGAAGAAGTGACGAAAATCTGCTAAAATGCTTATAAATACTGAACTACCCGTAGGATCAACTTGAAAATTGTTTTTTAACATAGGTATATTTAATTGAGGCATCAAACTCTTGAGCGTTGGTGGCTCCAATACATCCCACCCCCTTTTTTGTGTGTCGTATATCTTCGCCGATTGGGAATCGGTTTCAATGATTCTTTTCAAATAAAAACGAGTCATCGTCATTATCAATTCAGCCGAAAGATTTTCACTATGATGGCTGATTATAGTCTTCCATCGGCCTCCACTAAGCTCGATCCTCAAAACCCAGAGCCACATAACATCTATCTCCTGGCTCCCTTTACACCAGATCCGCCTGTCAAGTCTATAATTTATGACTCTGCTAGCACTGGGGCCACACCCCGCCTAGACTAGCGTGCGCCCGCGGCCCACGCGACATCTCGTGCCAATTCGCCCGTAGATCGCAGACAAAACCGCGCGAGTGTTTAGTATTTATGACTTATTCAGTCCTAGTACAGTTTTTTATTAGTTTCGGCACGAAATCGCGAGGGGTTTAGTTATTTTTCGGAGTTTCTGAATGCCTGTCTGGTTATCTACCAAGTACCTACTAAATTCTAGTTATATCCAAAATTCTTAAAATTATATGTACATTAAAATTATGCTTGTTAGCGATAAGACCGCCTAAATGTACAACTTCCTTAATTATTGTATTTTTTTTTCTCTTATGTTGTGCAATAAAGTGTTTTCAATCAATCAATCAATTATTTAGAATTATATCCAAAAAGAAAAGTCCAGACTAACTCACCCACTAACTAATTCATCATCTCAACTGACAGTAAGTGACGATGATGCCGAAGATAGAAGAGGGCTTACCAACATTCCCCAAAGCGATGAGGATCTGCCTATCTTATATTCATGCCGAAACATATCAGCAGAAAAAAATACTGAACGGATCTGGCTGAAATTTGGTAGGTAGACAGATTAGGACCTGGATTAACACATAGGCTACTTTTTTCACGCTCGCGAGCCGCTTGCGGCTTGCGCACTGCGCACCCTCGAAAAGTCATAGAAACGTTGTCCAGGCGGGTGAAGCCGCGGGAAACAGCTAGTTATGGAGGAAAGGGCAAGGTCCAAATAAGTAATATAGAAATCCACCAGGAAGTAAATATTCATTAAAAACTGATATTGAAAAAAGAGATAAACGTATAAAAAAAGACAATTTTAATGATCGGAGCCGGGATTGAATGAATGTGTCACAATTTGAAAAATAAACAAAACAACAAAAAGTAAAAATTGACAAAAAAGATGATATAAAAACCGGTTGAACGTAAAAATAACTAAAAAGATTGACTTCGTCACGTCATCATCCTTCGCATGCCAAAGCAGGCTGATCAGTAAATCATTTGTTAGGTTAGGTTGGTTCAGCATGTCTGTCCCCATATTGACTTGTTGCAAGTCAACCGCGAAAATCACGAGTGACCATTAGGGCTCGCCTAGATTGAATACGCCATAACAAATACAGGGTGCTCTAGTTCTATTAGATAGGGTGACCATCCAAAACTAGGGGATACAGTTATAATAATCCAGTCCTTTCAAACCGACATATGCGAAAAAACAAGCGACCATACACTATGCTTTTATTTACCCCTCCCCCCCGCATTTTCCTAATTATGGAATATGTATTACTAGCTTTTTCCCAAGGCTTCGCTAGCGTGGGCATCGTTTTTATGACTGTCTTTGAGGGTGAGTGGTGCGCGAGCTGCAAGCGGCTCGCTAACGTAGACAGGAATTTATTCGGATCTATAACGGCTTTTTCTTCTAAGGATGTGTGGATCCTCATCCCAAGCAATTAATATGGGATGCTCATTTATTTTCTGAAAATTTTACCATTTATAAAGCTTAATACTTATGTTAAACTTTACTACGTATAGAAAATTACTACCTATTCGAATATATCGGCCGTAAGTTGGGATTACACTTAATACTTTTGGTTGACAGCTTAAATGTTACCCTACCTGAACATTTTTAAATTTAAAATATTTTTAAGCAACAGTTTTTCTATTATTAATAAAAAAATCTCTGACCAAAGGATATTAAACTCCTCGTCGCAGAAACTTTAATATCCGACCTCATTACGGTTCCTGATTGATTTCTTATTATTTTTTCTGAAAGTAAAAATGGCGTCAGTAAAATCAGTTTCAGTAAGAGTTATGTAGTTTTAGGCTGTGATTTTAAATTATAATTATTAAAGTTGTTGGTTTCATTCTACTTAATACTTAATTTTAGTGTCTTAAAAGTGGGTGAGTATAGTGACTTAAGGCTTTAAGATGCCTCAATCCGAGCAGTTTGATACGTGTTAAAATAATATCGAATCATTTTAAGTTCAAATCAATGCGGGCTTCAGCGCGGCTGTTACGTTGAAACCGAACGCCCAATTCTCGATTTGTACATGTTTTTATTACTTTTCTATACTTTAAAATAAGTTTAAAAAAATGTGTTCAATAAGGTGAAAGGTCTTAAAGTCACCGATTTTTGTGTGTTGGTTTCATTCAACATGTGTTTTCGAGAAATTTTGCAATTAATGCCAAAAACAGGGTTTACAGTATTGTTTGCTTCTTCGTTCATCATGCAAACGGCGAAGGAGTGGAATTCCCTTCCGGCGTCTGTATTTCACGATTCGTATAATTTAGGAATCTTCAAGACGAGAGTGAATAGGCACTATTTGAGCTTGCGTGTTACATCCTCGGCTGCATCGCCACTTACCATCAGGTGAGGTGAGGTGCAGCCAAACGCACTCGAATTTTTAACAAAAAAAAATTACATCAAAAGTGGTAATATTTTTAAAATTGTATTCAATTAAATCGATTTTTTATTATTTTTCCATATAGCTTTACACAGTCTTTCAATGTAATTTAAATTGTATCTTAAGACCCCTTAATACACTGTTTTTTTTAGTTTTAGTCTGTTTTTCTCAAGCATTTTTTGAATTTCTAAATATTTTGTCGATACGATGCGATGTTTTTTTTAAATGTCGAAACTTTTCAGAATGTTTTTAACTTGCACTTTTCTTTGTATTATTTGGGGTCCGTCGTTTTAACAATCAAATAGAAAACCAACTACAACACTACTACACAAACAGAGGGTCCTAGACATAGACATAGGGTGTTCAAATAGTTAAACATATTCAACTGTCACGTCAAACATATGTTTACTGACCAGTGGGCAGATTCGATCTGACATGCTTAGTTGGTCGCGAATGGGTTAATTTGAATATTGTGTAATTATGAATGAAATGTTTTTTTTTTAATAATCTAGAGAGATTAGAGATTGCATGACGTTTGGATTGGAAAGGTAGGCATGATACTCGTAGATGTATATCTTTTATAAGTTATTAGTTAGGACATTATAATTAAGAAGTTTAACCAAAAAGTTTGTTCTTAATAAATTGCGAAATCCATATATTTTTTTAGGTACAAACTTTAATTACAAAAGATTATTACAGCCGCACGACTGGAGTTAACGCATAACGCCTGATTTTATTTATGTTTGGTTAATTAATAGTTATTTGTGTAACAAGGGGACAATGTAAACTTTGTTCCGAAGGGCGATAGTTTGAATTCTGAGCTAAGCGAGAGATCTTAAAGTAGAATTTATATTTTTCGTTTTAGATTTTCGTTTTTTTATATATAAACACACGACTGGAGTTTACTCCTTACTAATGCATAACGCCTGATTTTATTTATGTTTGGTTAAATAATAGTTATTTGTGTAACGATCGGACTATGTAATACTTTGTTCCGATGGACAATAAGTAGTTTTAATTCTGAGCTAAGCGAAAGATCTAAAAGTAGATTTTAAAGATCTTAAATTAGTGAATTTATATTTATCGTTTTTGTTTTTCGTTTTACATATATAAACACACGACTGGAGTTTACTCCTTACGCATAACACCTGATGTTACTCCCCATAAATGTTCATACTTCGGGATTATCTATATATGAAAATCAATTCTTATGGAGTACTCCAATAAACTCCAAAAATACTTTTTAAACAAAATAGGTCACACACGCACACCCCAACTTAAAGAGGGTTGCATATCTGAGTATTGACCCGACGAAGGCCAAGGCCACGCGACCCTTACGCAGCGGCCTACAACCTGTAGGGGTGTTTTGTTTTTTTATTTATCCTTTTGGGCTCGCCCGAACTTGGCAGAAGTTTGCGAGGGACACGAGACGTGCCCGGTTCAAGTTGTTTTTACTTTTAAAGAGAAGAAAATAAAATTTTTAGGTCTCTTGTTTTAATTGATGATATCAGCTTATATACGTCCCCACCGAGGGGCTCGAGCCTACCCTGAATTAGGGCGATCGGGTCTTAGTCGACCACGCGGGCCCAGTGCGGGTTGGTCGACTTCACACACAACCTGCGAGTTTCACCGCAGGCGTCTGCAGGTTTCCTCACGATGTTTTCCTTCACCGTAAGAGCGTCGGATAAACATACATATGAAATTTAAATTCGAAATCACATTGGTACGTGGCAGGATTCGATCCACGACCTCCCGGACAGGAGGCGGAGGCCCTGGCCGTTACGCCACCGACGCTCTATGTTTTAATTATGGGCAAGAAAATGAAAAGGGTGTTTCTTATTTTGAATTTTGTATTGGTTGTTAACGAAAAAAATTGGGTGAGTGTGAGTCGGACTCGTGGTAAGAGGATTCCGTACCTCCACACCTCTCCACACAACTATGACAATGATACCTATTCACATTACAAACAAAAGGCATGAACGCGAGCGACATGTAATTATGTTTTTTTTTTAATTAGTTCAGACTCCTTAGAGCGAATACGACTCACACTTGGCCAGTTTTTAATAATTTATTGTTATACTTTAGGATAAGTACTATGACTACACCAAGTTTCACACTTGTTCTTACGATAGAGCAAAAAGAAAAAAAAGAAGCCTTTGAAATCATGTGTCTTGTATGGAAACCCCGTTTTGTTTATTTTATAATTTTTTGTTATAGAGGCAATAGAAATAAACACTCTGCGAAAATTTTAGCAGTCTACCTATTACGGTTCATGAAATAGAGCTTGCCGACAGACAGACGAACAGACAGACAGCGGAGTCCTAGTAATAGAGACCCGTTGGCCACCCTATGGGTGTACTGAACGCCAATAAAACAATAAATGAGCCAACTTGTAAACAAAATATCATTATTTATACGAAAACTAGATTTTGCCAGCGGCTTCGCTCGCTTGAACATAGTTTTATGACTGTCTCCGAGGGTGTGCAGTGCGCGAGCCGCAAGCGGCTCGCGAGCGTGAACAAATGTAGCCTATACTATGTTAATCCAGGTCCTAAGCTGTCTACCTACCAAATTTCAGCCAGATATGTTCAGTAGTTAGTTAGTTTTCGCGTGAACATAGTTTATATGTCTATCGTGCTATCGAGCGTACATAAAAACATTACCAACTCGCTTGAACATAGTTTTATGACTGTGTACTATATGTGTGCCAAGTTTCATCCCGATCCGCCCAGTGGTTGAAGCGTGAAAGAGTAACAAACATCCATCCATACATATACAAACTTTCGCGTTTATAATATTAGTAGGATTAATTCACAAGAAAGAAAAGGAACTTAACATTTTTCCCGAAGAATCGACGGTACGTTTCTTCCAACAATCAATTTAATTAACCGTTCATACCTCGACCAGACTGTTCTTATCAAAGAGAAAATAAAAAAAGTAAAAAATAGTTTGCCACTTAACGGAAAATGAAAAGGCAATTAAAGGTAAATGTAACGGGTCGTTTACACTTGTTTTGTAAACACCGCGTGCTGCGAGCGTGCAGCGTGCAGCTTTGCGTGTCGAGTGTCGATAACGCGCTTTCGGACGCGATAAGAGTGCATTAGATGTTTTATGACGCCGGGGCGCGCCTATGACACGTGTTAGCGTGTCACGTGTCACGTGTGTTGACGCGCGGTTCGGCCCGGAGAGTGTGTTGTGTAGGCACCTTAATGAAATAGACTTAGATTTTATTTACCGACCAAACGCCAGATTTTTGTAATTTCAAAGATTTCGGGGGAGGAGGATACGACACCCATATCCCCGCCTGCCTACGCCTCCGCTACTCTTATGTTACTTTTGGTATTTGAGGTGATCTTATGCACTCAATCCTACTAATATTTATATTATACACGCAAAAGTTTGTAAGAATGAATGGATGATGTATGTTTGTTACTCTTTCACGCAAAAACTACGAAACGGATCTGGCTGAAATTTGGTAGGTAGACAGATTAGGACCTGGATTAAAACATAGGCAACTTTTTTCCACGCTCGCAAGCCGCTGGCGGCTCGCGCACTGCGCACCCTCGAAAAGTCATAAAACCGCTGTCCACGCGGGTGAAGCCGCAGGAAAAAGCTAGTTTATCGATATTTTTAAAATTGATATGAAATTAAATATTTAATTCGTGGAAACACAGTATTAAGGATCCTAATTTTAAATTATAATTATAAATTTGTTTGTTTCGCCAACAAGTGGCGTACAAAATACTTATGTTTTAAAGTTACATTATGTCAAGTATTTCTAACTAGCTTTTGCCAGCGGCTTCGCTCGCGTGAACATAGTTTCTATGACTGTTTGCGTGACGAGCGTGGAAAAAAGTAGCCTATATGTTAATCCAGGTCCTAATCTGTCTACCTACCAAATTTCATTCAGATACGTTCAGTAGTTTCTGCGTGAAAGAGTAACAAACATTCATACATACAAAGTTTCGCGTTTATAATATTATTAGGATTAAAATGTCAACATCAAATGCAAGATTATATGTCAACATTGAATTATAAGTATAAGTAGCATGTCATTAAATTATTGATTAATAAATTCATTTATCATAAAAGCATTCGTTCGTCAGCCAACTAGAAAGTTTGTTTCTGAAATATTTTAGTGGGAGCTCCCTGAAGTCACGAGGTATTACAATCTTCTCATATACAGAGCTCTATAATCATTAGTATCTTGTTTAAAATCCGATGAAATCAGGAAGATTTTTACAAGCTTTTATAAATAAAAGCTAAAGTTTAACTAATGTTTCACCTGCCCCGGTGTCTGTAATGAAATCTTGCAAGTTAAATTTGACCCACTTCCCGGTTTCCGATTGAGCTGAAATTTTGCATGCATGTGTATATTGCGTGAAAATGCAATAATAAAAACTTGTACCTAAAAGTTTTTAGGGTTTCAAAATTATTTCATATTCTGTACAGTCACGAGTATTGTAGTACAGAGGCCAGCACATCAAGCTAGACACTCGTAGTGCGATTTTGATCCATACGCGTACGGCATAAGAATGGTAAAAAGTCCAAAGTGTGTATGTAGCTTGATGTACTGGCCTCTCTACATACATTGTCTTTTTAAAAGTACATTCAAAGAAAAGCATTAAAAAATAATTAAATAAGTAAAATTACTCACAAATTATGAAATTTTTAATAAAGTGATTATAGATCATGTTGTTAGTCTTTAGCCAAGGTATCTCTCATACCTGTTTGATTCAACCATTCTGGCATACTTGTATACATAAATACAGTTTAATTACACACTTGTATACATAAATACAGTTTAATTACACACTTGTATACATAAATACAGTTTAATTACACACTTGTAAACATAAATACAGTTTAATTGTACACTTGTATACTTAAATACAGTTTAATTACACACATAATATGGAGATATCATTTTTTATTTGTATGAAATATGACTTGTTAAAGATTTTTTTACACATTTTATTTAATTTTCAATATTTTTGTAATTTTTAGGGTTTTGTACACCCAACGGGTGACCAACGGGACCCCAGGACCCCATGACTAAGCCTCGGTGGTCTGTCCGTCTGTCAGCGGGCTGTATTTCATGAACCGTAATAGGTAGACAGTTAAAATTTTCACAGAATGTGTATTTCTGTTGCCGCTATAACACTTATAACTAAAAACTGGAAAACTGGGTTTTTTATTTTATTATTTAATACTTACTTTATTTTACTTTTGAATTATTACAGACTTATTTTTAATTTAGATATGAATTGAATTGACATAAATTTGCGTATGTTTTATGGTGCATGTAGTTTTTTATTGTTCGTTTATTTAATTATTGTAATTTCAAACAAAATGTGAATTGTTTATTAATTAATGATATTAAAAAAAAAAAGAACAAACCTGTTCGTCATATGAAAGTTTGCCCTGGACGAGAAATGAACCCACGACCATAGGCGTAGCAGTCACTATCTCACCGGAACAGTCGATTAAAAAAATGTTTTCAAAGGATAAAGTGTTAAATTAAATAAGCAGAAAATGTTAAAATACACATTCACTTACCATGACTTCTGAACTTCCTCTGTTTTACTTTAATAAGAGTTTTTGTGAGACAGTAAACGCTACATTAAATTTCCTGTTTCTAAATAAAAAAAAATATGCTAGAACCGTTTAACCACACCCTGGACACTTCATACAACGGGACAGAAATGACATTTCAAAAAACGAATGACAGAACAAACAAAATGGCGCCAAAATCCTATACGTTCCCAGAGAGAGCGGCAGGGAGTGTCTTTACTGTATGTTAATACTAATATATTATACACTTTGGTTTAACAGTGTAAAATCGTCCTTACATTATATCTTCACTACTTTTCTAAGCTACAGTGATTCGTATCGGTCGCCTGGCTGCCAGTGTGCGCAAGAGTTTGTTTGTAAACCCTCCTGGCGTGACCCGGCACGTGTTACAAGTTACAAGCGAGTGTTGGCCGCTGCAGTTATGATTACACCGATATATACTTTGGTTTAACATTGAAAATAGTCCTTACATTTATGTCTTCAATACTTTTCTAAGCTACAGTGATTCATATAGGTCGCCTGGCTGCCGGTGTGCGCAAGAGTTTGTTTGTAAACCATCCTGGCGTGACCCGGCACGTGTTACAAGTTACAAGCGAGTGTTGACCGCTGCAGTTATGATTACACCGATATATACTTTGGTTTAACAGTGTAAAATCGTCCTTAGATTTATATCTTCACTACTTTTCTAAGCTACAGTGATTCATATCGTTCGCCTGGCCGTCGGTGTGCGCAAGAGTTTGTTTGTAAACCCTCCTGGCGTGACCCGGCACATGTTACAAGTTACAAGCGAGTGTTGACCGCTGCAGTTATGATTACACCGATATATACTTTGGTTTAACAGTGTAAAATCGTCCTTACATTTATATCTTCACTACTTTTCTAAGCTACAGTGATTCATATCGGTCGCCTGGCTGCCAGTGTGCGCAAGAGTTTGTTTGTAAACCCTCCTGGCGTGACCCGGCACGTGTTACAAGTTACAAGCGAGTGTTGACCGCTGCTGTTATGATTACACCGATATATACTTTGGTTTAACATTGAAAATCGTCCTTACATTTATATCTTCACTACTTTTCTAAGCTACAGTGATTCATATCGTTCGCCTGGCCGCCGGTGTGCGCAAGAGTTTGTTTGTAAACCCTCCTGGCGTGACCCGGCACGTGTTACAAGTTACAAGCGAGTGTTGACCGCTGCTGTTATGATTACACCGATATATACTTTGGTTTAACATTGAAAATCGTCCTTACATTTATATCTTCACTACTTTTATAAGCTACAGTGATTCATATCGGTCGCCTGGCTGCCGGTGTGCGCAAGAGTTTGTTTGTAAACCCTCCTGGCGTGACCCGGCACGTGTTACAAGTTACAAGCGAGTGTTGACCGCTGCAGTTATGATTACACCGATATATACTTTGGTTTAACAGTGTAAAATCGTCCTTACATTTATATCTTCACTACTTTTCTAAGCTACAGTGATTCATATCGGTCGCCTGGCTGCCAGTGTGCGCAAGAGTTTGTTTGTAAACCCTCCTGGCGTGACCCGGCACGTGTTACAAGTTACAAGCGAGTGTTGACCGCTGCTGTTATGATTACACCGATATATACTTTGGTTTAACAGTGTAAAATCGTCCTTACATTTATATCTTCACTACTTTTCTAAGCTACAGTGATTAATATCGGTCGCCTGGCCGCCGGTGTGCGCAAGAGTTTGTTTGTAAACCCTCCTGGTGTGACCCGGCACGTGTTACAAGTTACAAGCGAGTGTTGACCGCTGCTGTTATGATTGCACCGATATATACTTTGGTTTAACAGTGTAAAATCGTCCTTACATTTATATCTTCACTACTTTTCTAAGCTACAGTGATTCATATCGGTCGCCTGGCTGCCGGTGTGCGCAAGAGTTTGTTTGTAAACGCTCCTGGCGTGACCCGGCACGTGTTACGAGTTACAAGCGAGTGTTGACCGCTGCTGTTATGATTACACCGATAGGAATCACAAAAAAGTACTCCTAGGCACGGTCTGCGGCATTGGAGCTATACGAGTATTGAATGTTATTCTGGACTAGCTGTGCTTCGTCTTTCGACTTTGTCCGCGTGGAGGTATTGAATTTTTCCACGGGAACTTTTGAATTATCCTGGATAAAAGTATCCTATATGTAAACCCCTAGGCTATAAGAAACCACCGTACAAAAGTTCATCAAAATCGGCCGGGTAGTTTTTGCGTTATGTGCGAACATACAGACAGACAGACAGACGGACAGACAGACAAAATTTCTAAAAGTGGTTGTTTTGGCCTCTGTATCGTTAGTAATGCCCACAGTTATTATTATCCAAAAATATCTATAAATCGTTTATATCATATCAGCTCAACTTTATGTTTTTTAAAGATGACTTGACGATCTCAATCTCTCTCTAATCTCATCATCATCATCATATCAGCCGAAAACCGTCCACTGCTGGACAAATGCCTCCCCCAAGGATTTCCACGACGACCGGTCCTGCGCTGCCCGCATCCATCGGCGTGCCGCGATCTTTACCAGGAAGTCGGTCCACCGCGTGGGAGGCCTACCTACGCTACGTTTTCCGGTGCGCGGTCGACACTCGAGAACTTCAGTTTAGCGATTCTGTGAGCTATGTCGGTTACTTTGGTTCTCCTGCGGATCTTCTCGTTTCTGATTCGATCACGTAGAGAAACTCCGAGCATAGAACGCTCCAATGCCCTTTGGGTGACCTTGAGCCTTCTTATGAGGCCCATAGTAAGCGACCATGTCTCAGTTCCATATCCAATCTCACTTGATGTTAATAGTGACGATGGAGTCGAAGGTGGAATGCGCAGTCTTCCACGGCTTCATCTTATTTTTGTATCCTAAATTGAACTAGAAAGTGCCAGACGAATCAACTCAACTTAGTGTCTTAACTCAGGCGGTGAAGAGGACATTAGCCAATTATGATTATTGGCCAGTCTGACCACCGATAGTGACCGCTGATGCTCCAATTGGCGACTTATCTGTGGCCACCCGAGCATGGCTGCGGTGGTGGCCAGGTTATGTTGAATTTGCAAAAGTGACAATGACACTTGCAGTTTTGACCCGACTGCCTGAAAGCAGGGCAATCACTTATTATATACTAGCTTTTGCCCGCAGCTTCGCCCGCGTGGATATCGTTGTAATGACTGTCTTAGAGGGTGCGCGATGCGCGAGCGTGGAAATGATTTTTTTCCAGATCCCTCGGGAACTATGTCAGGATATGCTTATTAGTAAATCATGTCATTTAACAGCCCCTCAACCATCTCTGCGCAAAAAAAAAACAATCCATTATTACGTTGCGATGTTAAAGAAATTAACCAAAAAAAGAGTATTTTTTCAGTTCCCTCAGGAACTGCATCGGGCTGTGCTAATTTCACGGAATAAAAAGTAGCCTATGTCCATACTCGTGTCACGTTCATTTTTAGGCTGTTTCATACTTAGGTATGTCAACTTATTTTAGGTTTTAATTATGAATGTATTGTTTTTGAATAGATACAGTTAACTTGTTAACCTTATAACTAACTAGTATCTCATCTGTGGTAAAACTTACATTATTATTTTCTACCAATTTTAATGTAATTTTTTTTAAATTTCAAAATAACATTTTTATCAAATTTTTGACTTAATATTGTTATTATCTTAAATGAGAAAGTTCTTCTTCTTCTTTCGTGTCGATGACAAGTCATATCTCTCATGTCCAGTGTTATGTTTTTTTAAGAAAGTTGTCAAAACATGTTTTTTTAATTTATAGTTTCGCATTGTAATCTAATTAAAAATAGCACCTGGCTACTAAACTAGGCTAGTAAAGACATCTTATTTATGCGATTACAACCGCCCACTTAAATACCGGACACTCGCGTACTAAGGGTTCTGTACCAAAACATTTTTATAATTCAACTATTTACTAAGAAGATACTACTAGATCCTACTAGATGTCGCTGTTTCTTTAGCTTTCAATAAAATCACGATTCTTGTATGGGAGCCCACTTTACATTTTTTAATATTTGTTGTTATAGCGGCAATAGAAATTCGAACACTGTGAAAATTCAACTACGGTTTATAAAATACAGCCCGCTGACAGAAAGTCATAGCGGAGGATAGCGGAGGCTTAGTAATAGAGTCTCGTTAGTCACCCTTTGGGCACACCCTGGACACTTCATACAACGGGCCAGAAAAGACATTTCAAAAAAGGAATGACGGAACAAACAAAATGGCGGCGAATACTATACGTTTGACAACCAATCTGTATCAATCTGCGTGACTAGAAGGGTGAGGTCGCAATCTAGAGAGCGGCAGGGACTGTCCATACTGTATGTTAGTACTAATATATATACTTTGCTTTGAGCACACCCCGGACGCTGCATACAACGGTCGTGAAATGCGATTTTTAAAAACAAATGACGAAGCAAACAAAATCACGGCGAAATCCCATACGTTCGAGAACCAAACTATAAATTATCTGTACCAATCTGGGTGACGAGGGTTGAGGTCGGATTCTAGAGAGCGGCAGGGAGTGTCCATACTGTATGTTAGAACTAATATACGTAGTTTGATTTGGATGTAACGGAAACCAAACAATAATGTAATTTAAACGCCAAACCAGTTGAAAGTATTAAAAAATAATAAATTTATTTATTTATTGTCGCAAATTTTACAGCTTATTACACATAAATATAACAACTGTTGGTTTTACATTTTAGAAAGCAAATTATGAAATTCAACTAATTAAAATTTGAAAATGGACGAAATAGGCCTAAACACAAATAATGTAACATTATATTTAATAGAAAATAACATAAAATTATGTAACCAAAAAAAAGTACAATAAAAGAAACAACAACATTAAGTATGAAACGGGCAGCGCAAAGTGTTATACTTACGTTAAGTGTGTAGTGTGTGTAAGGAATGTGTAAATGTTGAGTGTGCGTGTGTGTTGAGAGTGTTTGTATGAAGTCATGTAAAAATTTAATTCATAAATGGAGTCATGATCCACGAATAATTGAAAACGCTAAACACGTTAAAAAACCGACTTCCATCGCAAAAACTTAGTACATTTTTGCATTATTATTTTTGATATTTGTTAATTTCTAATAAAGTATTAAACCGATTTTGATAAAATTTTTATGAGACCACACGGGAAGCACTAGCTTTCAAACAAAACAAGAATTATAAAAATCGGTTCTCCAAGTCAAAAGTTCTGAGGTAACACACATAAAAAAACATACAGACGAATTGAGAACCTCTTTCTTTTTGGAAGTCGCTTGAAAACTTTAAAAAATCAAAATGACGCTATGACCTTAGCCTTAAATTTTATAGGTATTTTATCTAAAGGTGCTGTTACACTATCACTGGATACCATTCGTGGCCGCCGAGCCGTGTCACAAACTAACGGGACCTACAATTCAGCTTTTTGCGAGTAAATGTTTCTGTGTAGGTATTAGAGATCTCGCATTCGTAGGCGGTGAAGCGGCTAGCTTTTGGTTTTCCCGTATTTAGTATGCGCTCGTGGCTTATATCTGACTAGCTGTTTCCCGCGGCTTCACCCGCGTTTACAACGTTTCTATGACTTTTCGAGGGTGCGCAGTAGGAAAAAAAGTAGCCTATGTGTTAATCCAGGTCCTAATCTGTCTACCTACCAAATTTCAGCCAGATCCGTTCAGTAGTTTTTGCGTGAAGAAGTAACAAACATACACACTTTTGCTTTTATAATATTATAGTGGATTCAAAAGATTTGAAATTTAGGCCTTGGATTGAATTAAAAAGAGCGTTAAAGGGACTGACAACGCTAATCACTTTCAAACAACCGACTTCATTTTTTATGCATTTTTCCTTTTCATTAATTTGCTGAATTAATCAAACCAAACATAAAAAACCGGTGAAGTGCGAGACAGAATCAGTACCATCGTACTAGATGGCGTTAGTACAAAGGGGTCCGTACCATCATACTAAAGGCGCTAGTTTCTTCACGTTTAAAAAAACGCGTTTTTGTATGGAGTCCCCCTTATTTTTTCACTTTTTCTAATTTTTAGTATTTGTTGTTATAGCGGCAACAGAAATACATCATCTGTGAAAATTTCAACTGTATTGCTATCACGGTTTATGAAATACAGTCTGGTGACAGACGGACGGACGGACAGCGAAGTCTAAGTAATAGTGTCCCGTTTTACCCTATGGGTACGGAAACCTAAAAATATATGGAACATTTAAAAGGTATATTTTTTAAATTGGTCCACAATTGACGAAAATATCGGCGAACCTTTAAAAAAAACATACATAAGTTCATATGTAGATAAGAACATAGAACCTTATATTTTTTAGAAATCGGTTAATAACGAGGTTTTATCTAATTGGCTGGTGTCTCCTTGCGATATTTTAGAATCGATTTGAAAAAAATGTTTTTGTGAAACATCGTCAAATGGGTTTCATAAAAAAAGGTAAAGAAAAACCTGACCAAACAAATTTTAAATCACTCTATCCGATGCCGAACCAAAGTGTCATGTCCGCAACTTTGGTTCGACGCACAGAAGTTCGACACACGCTAGATCAACAGATTATTCAAAGGGATTTAATTTTTTTTTATGGAGACTGGCATAGTACCAGGTCCACTATTTTTAAAACAGCGTTGCACAACTAAACAAAAAATATTTAATTAGAAACTAAATATTTAATTAGAAAACATTTAGATACACAAAAAATGTCATTTGAAGTTATGTCCTAGAACCCTAAAACGCCACGTTACGAAAATAATTAGAGGCATTTTGTAATCTCATGTCCAGTTATCTCCATAATGTGACGTTTAAGGACCCTGTGCTAAATGTCATTTTTGTTTGTCTATATGTCCCATATCCAAATACAGGGTGACTTTTAATTAGTTTTTGATAACAAAAGGTATGCATGTACTCGTGATTACAAACAACTTTCCCAAAGAAACTATATGATAAATCAGAAAAAAAATCGATCCTGAATGTCATATTAAGTTATCAAATCGGCAAAAATGTATAAAGGACCAATTTTTTTTTCATATTTGTCATATAGTTTCTTTGGGAAAGTTGTTTGTAATCAATCACGAGTACATTCATATCCTTTGCTATCAAGAACTAATTAGAAGTCACCCTATATACAGGTTTCATCGTGCGACACAATTTTGACAAAATAATAAAATGGTCTAAATGCTAATAATTTTTAAACCCTTTTTAAATTTTAACCAACTGGCAACCATTGTCAGTTCACACACTATTTGTTTATCCCCGACTTCATAAAAAAAATCACTCGACTTCCCACGTAACCACCTAAATAGTTTTCCAATTACCGGACAATTTGTACAATCGCGCACACAAGTGTGCTCGGCCTTGACCTTTAGGAGATGCACCCATTTGCATAGAGTGGAGACCGCCATCGCTAGGCGAGGCGGCCCGGACCACTGGCAACATACAGGATGGTGAATTTGAGGACAAAAAACTCAACCAATTTTATTTAAAATTAAAAAGTCGATTGCTAATGTATCCTATGACTATAACACTCAGGGCAAAGTACTAACATACATACAGTATGGACACCCTCGTCACCCAGATTGATACAGATCGGTTACAGTTTGGTAGTCAAACGTATAGGATTACGCTTTCATTTTGTTTTTCCTTTTTTTTGAAATGTCATTTCTGGCCCGTTGTATGAAGTGTCCAGGGTGTCTTAGGGGATCAAGACGAATCCAACGACACCTCAGACATCAAAATCCATTAAGCCGTTTAGGCTACAGGCTCAGCCAAAGAAACAGATGTACATACATAAATTCACTTGAAAAACATTACACTCCTCTTGGGCATTTAGGTAAAAAGGAGTGGAAATTGTGAAATCTAGTTGAAAATTGTTAAATTGATAATATTAATTTCTCTTATAAATTTACCTTCGGTAATATGGTATTTTACTACTAGTCATTTGAGTTACTTTTTACCTGACTACCTAAAACTGAGGTTAATGTTTTTCGAGTGTATGTATGTCTTCTTTTATTATATATAAAAATCAATTGCCGTGCGTTACTTTCGCAAATACTCGAAAAGCAGTAGGTTGATTACGGTGAAACTTTGGAGAGTTGTTGTACGCACCCCTGGGAAGGTTTATAATATTTTTAAAAAACGGTTTAATTCAACTTTTTTGTATGTAACAGATGATATATTCGTCCCTTGTGGATCAATTTAATAAACTATTTTTTAGTTGATAGGTGATGCTTTCATTGTGATCCCATATAATTTTTATAAAAATCGTTCTGGTATTTTTTTGCAAATTATCCAAAACAAAAAATGTACCAAAATTTAAGTTGGTTGTTTTGAACGTGATAAGCGTTTTTTATTATGTTTTACAATTTTGCGACGAAGGCAAAATATAATTTTGGATTGGCCAGCTTCCCTTTATTTTTGCTACGATTGTAGCAAGGTTGTGAAACAAAAGTTGTTCAGTTTAATAATAAGGGAAGTTTTAACGAACGGTTTAAACGTAGACCTGTGTAATAAAAACTTCAGCCTGTATCCCGCCGCCGCCGACCGGCCGGCGACCGGAGACGCACCGCGATTATACAGGACTGGTTTATAAGCGACCGAATGCAACTGGTTCCTTCGGTACGGTGCGGAGGAAAAGTCGTATGTTCTTTTAATTCGATTTGAGATTGGACGCTCTGTGTTTAAAAAAAAAAAACTACAATACGGTATTTTACTATTAGTCATTTGAGTAACTTTTTATCAATTTTCAAAAACGATGGTTTGTTCTGCAATTGTTCGCGTTACTGACATAGTGACGTCATAAGTGTGTGTGTGTGTGTGTGTGTGTCATAGTTCTTAACGAACTAATTTACCTTTTTTTAATAATAATAAAATTAATAATTGTTTATTATTACAAATGATTAAGTGTTTTTGCAATTCTGGAAGATATGCTATTTATTGAATAGTGTTTTTTTTAATTTATTGTTATGCGGTAAAATAGGCTACTAAGAAGCCCTTGACATAATCTCACTTTTACTGTACGGTAAGTATTTGGTCGTTTGAATTTTAAATGATTATTGGACTATTTAATACGTTGAAAGTCCCATAAAACTTTGATCATCTATATAATTTAAAAAATTACATAAACATTAAAAGTACTGCATCGCTAACCTATACGATCCGACTTTTAGCAAAATTTGTAATAATTTTACATTGGCATCAAAGTAAACCGTCAGTACATTAGCTTCACATTAGGAGATAGTTTGGGTTTGATTTCCGGTGAAGTCTAACTTTGTAAGACTCGGTTTGGTTGTGGAAAGGCATTTTCTAGGCCCGCTATCACTATCTTATCTAAGTCTTACCGTCAAATATCAATGTTAACATCGTTGATGTGTTTCGGCTCGAAGATAAGATAGCTAGTTGCCTATTGCGTTGGGGAATCTTGGTAAGCCCGCTTTCATTTTCGCCATCATCGTCGCTTATCATCAGGTGAGATGATGCCAAGAGCTTGACAATTGAGAATTAAAAAAAAAATCCAATCGTGTTAATTAAATTATTTATTTTGTTACAACACTTAAAACGTAGACCATAATGATTTTTTAAATAAAGTTTTGTTCTTATATGTACCGGCTCACATGTTGATCAAATCGTTAATTCGGAATTTGCATAAATAAAGCAATTTAAAATTTATTGGTCTACACATTGCACATTTATGTAGAGAGGCCAACATATCAAGCTAGACACTCGTAGTGCGATTCTGATCCATACGCATACGGCATAAGAACCATATAAGAACGGTACAAAGTCCAAAGTGTCTAGCTTGATATGCTCGCCTCTGTACATATTTGTATTGTTTATATTATAAGTTGTCTATAACTAACAGCGTTGCTTCAAAAAGCTTCTTTATCGACATTTGATTAAGTTATTTAAAGTAAAACTTGGGTTTGCTTGATTGGCGACTTGGAGCGTTTTTTATTCATAATTGGTAAGCCCTTAGCATCATCTCACCTGATGGTAAGTGACGATGATGCCGAAGATGGAAGCGGGCTTATCAAGATTCCCAAACGCAATGGGGAACTGTCTAACTTATCTTCAAGCCGTAATGCTGTTTAACATTGATGTTTGGTGGCGAGAATAAGGTATGATGGTGGTAGCTAGCCATGATGGTGGTGCTTAGTAAATGCCCTTCCACCAACCAAACCGAGTCTTACCAAGTTAGACTCCACCGTGAATCGAAGCACCGACGTCCTGAGGGGCAGATAATTTTTAACCGACTTCCAAAAACGATAAACACGTTAAAAACCGACTTCCATCGCAACAACTTAGTACATTTTTGCATTATGATTTTTGATTTTTGTTAATTTTCTAATAAAGTACTACACCGATTTTGATAAAATTTATATGTGACTACACGGACATCACTAGCTTTCAAATAAAAAAAGAATTTTAAAAATTGGTTCACCCAGTCAAAAGTTCTGAGGTAATACACATAAAAAAACATACAGTCGAATAGAAAACCTCCTCCGTTTTGGAAGTCGGTTGAAAAGGAGGTGGTTCTCAATTCGACTATATAAAATCTATTTTTTAGGGTTCCATACCCAAAGGGTAAAAACGGGACCTTATTACTAAGACTCCGCTGTCCGTCCGTCTGTCACCAGGCTGTATTTCATGAACTGTGACAGCTACACTGGTGAAATTTTCATAGACGATGCATTTCTGTTGCCGCTTTAACGATAAATACTAAAAATTAGAAAACGTGAAAAAAATAAGAGGGTACAAAAAACGTGTTTTATTTTAAAACGTGAAGACACTAGCGCCTTGAACACTTTGTGTGCGGTTCTGATTCGCACTTGGCTGGTTTTAATTTTGTATGTTTGTTACGCTAAGTTCACAGATGTGAACCTATTTTCATGATTCTTTTTTTATTCAATAGGCTATGCTTTTAAGTTAGTTTCGTATAAATTTTATAAAATGCGGTTGAATAGTTATGTTTATAAAATGGAAAAAAACCAAAAATATGTAGCAGGTTTGTAGTACTTGTTTGTTGCGATTGACGTTGGTTTTAAACGTATTTAGCGTGGTCATTATTCTAGATAATTTTAGTAATTATTTCATCATTTTTGGGGTTCCGTACCCTAAGAATAAAAACCGTGTGTTTGTCTGTCCGTCTGTCACCAGGCTGTAATTCATGAACCGTGACAGCTACACTGGTGAAATTTTCATAGATGATGCATTTCTGTTGCCGCTTTAACGATAAATACTAAAAATTAGAAAACGTGAAAAAATAAGAGGGTACAAAAAACGTGTTTTATTTTAAAACGTGAAGACACTAGCGCCTTGAACACTTTGTGTGCGGTTCTGATTCGCACTTGGCCGCTTTTAATTTTGTATGTTTGTTACGCGATAAGTTCACAGATGTGAACCGATTTACATGATTCTTCTTTTATTCGATAGGCTATGCTTTCAGGTTAGATTCGTATAAATTTTATAAAATGCGGTTTAGTAGTTATGTTTATAAAATGAACAAAAACCAAAAATTTCTCAGATCGACTCTAGTATCAGCGTGGTAACATACGTATATACGAGTATAACAACGTTATATCCGTTGCGCTATAAACGCATCGGCTGACTCTATGAATTTTTTGTCCAGTTTCAGTAGAACAAATGTTACCTATAAAGTAATGTACTGCCCCTGTGGCATAGTAGTTAGTCCACTACATTAACACCAGAAAGTCGCGGTTTGATTCCCAGCGGGGTCCCACTTTGTAAGATTAGATTGTGTTATTTTCTAAGCCCGCCTGGTCAATGATAAGTTTTGCTTATGTTACGGTGAAGGAAAATATCGTAAGGAACGCATGCGAAGAAACTCGCAGGTTGTGTGTGAAGTCGACCAACCCGTACTAGGCCCGCTTGGTCGACTAAGGCTCAATCGCCCTGATTTAGGGTAGGCTCGAGCCCCTCGATGAGGACGTATATGAGCTGATATGAATGAAATGTAGGTAAAGCCTCGGTGGCGTAGTAGTTAGTCCACTTGCGTCCCACCAGGAAGTCGCGGGTTTAATTGATGCCGATGGAGTCTAACTTAAGCTAGATTCGAATTGGTTGGTGATAGGGATACGTCCTTTTGTTAATTTTCCAAGTCCGTCTAGCTACCACCATATTTGCCGCCAAATATTATTGATGTGTTCCGTTATGGAGATAAGTGCTAGTTCCCTATAACATCAAGTTTAGAATCATAGTAAGTTTACTTCCATTTTCGTAATCTTCACCTACCATCATGTCAGCCGAGATGATACCCAGGGCTTACTAATTTTGGATAAAAAATTGAACTATGAATCTATCTAGTCTAGATTTATAATAAATCTCTAAGGAGGGCGGCGAGTCTGTACATGAATATATTTTTTGAAAAGAATAACAGTGGCGGACACGTATTTTTTAGGACCCTATTACTAAGACTCCGCTGTCTGTCTGTCTGTCCGTAATAGCTAGACAGTTGAAATTTTCACAGATGATGAATTTCTGTAGCCGCTATAACAACAAATACTAAAAATTTGAAAAAGTGAAACCCCCCTTGTCTCCATACAAAAAACGTGTTTTTTTTAACGTGAAGAAACTAGCGCCATCTAGTATGATGGTACGGATCCCTGTGTGTGCGATTCCGACACTCACGTTCCTTGTTTTGTTTTTAAATATACGATTAGTAAACCCTTGGCATCATCTCACCTGATGGTAAGTGACGATGATGCCGAAGATGGAAGCGGGCTTACCAAGATTCCCCAATGCAATGGGAAACTCACTATCTTGTGTTCAAGCCGGAAAATATCAACGCTGTTAACACTGATGTTTGGTGGCAAGAGTTAGATAAGATGGTGCAAGCTAGCCAGGTGGGCTTAGAAAATGCCCTTTCACCAACCAAACCGAGTATTATAAAATTAGAGTCCGCCTGGACGTCCATTGAGTATCCATTACGCCACGTAGGTGGTTATCGATATATTTATCGATAGAGATATCAAAACATTTTTTTAAAATTTTTGTCTGTCGTTCGTCTGTCTGTTCACACTATCACAAAAACGGGTGAACGTAGACTACGAGTAAGGTTGTAAATGTGAAATTGCGTCTGTTTGTATGTCCTACCTTCCCGTCGCAACGGAGTGACGGATAAGTCTGATTTTTGGCACATGAAGGGGTAGGGAAGTGACATAAGCAAATTTTTTGTTTCGTGAAAACAGCATAATCCAAAAAAAGTTTTCTCTTTTTACCCGACTGCGCTAGAAGCATAACTTTTTAGTAATCTGTGCCAGAGGGAGAGTTATGTTTTTCGAGTGAATGTATGTTCATTTATTTCTTTGGCACGCCCTGTAGTCTAAACGACTTAATGGATTTTGGATTTCGATGTGTTGTTAAATTTCTGTTGATCCCGTGAGTGACATAGGATACATTTTTACCTTACTAGCCAATAAAAGAGGTTATTTAATTCTTTGGCACGCTCTGTAGCTTAAACGGCTTCATAGATTTTGGATTGCGAGGTGTTGTTAGATTCGTCTTAATCCCGTGATTGACACAGAATATATTTTTACCCGACTAGCCAAAAAAATAGAGGTTAAGTTTTTATGCAGTCGAATTTTTAATTTATAATTTATTCCTAATGTTATTTGTTGATTTTTAGGGTTCCGTACCCAAAGGGTAAAAACGGGACCCTATTACTAAGACTTAGATGTCCGTCCGTCTGTCTGTCTATCCGCCTATCACTAGGCAGTATTTCATATACCGTGATTGCTAGACAGTTCACAGATGATGTATTGGTGTTGCTGCTATAACAACAAATACTAAATAACCCAAAAAGTGAAAAAATAAGGGGGGTCTCCATACAAAAAAAAATGTTTTTTTTCTTTTAAACGGGAAGAATTTAGCACCATCTAGTATGATGGTACGGAACTCTATATGTGCGGTTGTAAATCGCACTTGGCCGTTTTATTTTATGTCCCAACGAAACGAGGTTGTAATATTTTGCACAGAGATAGTAGCGGAGGTAGACTACTATCAAGCATAGTCCAACATACTTCACAAGGGATCTGGAGAAAACTATTTCCACGCTCGCGAGCTGCGGTTTGCGCACCGTGCATCCACCCTCGAAGACAGTCATAGGAACTAGGTTCCCGCAAGGAAAGAAAAAAAAACTGTATCTCTGTAATGGCTTAATATATTAAGATGCAAATTTCACTGTTAGATTAAGCGTATTCAATATGGGGACGCCTGATTATAGTTACAAAAATGTACTTTTGAAAATCGAGAGGTTTCCAAGGGAATGGAAAGAAACCTTTGTTTTTGTTTGATTAGGCGTGTCAAATACCGTGGTTATTATAGTTACAAAAATGTACTTTTGAAAATCGAGAGGTTTCCAAGGGAATGGAAAGAAACCTTCGTTTTTGTTTGATTAGGCGTGTCAAATACCGTGGTCGATGTATGGTGAACATAGTAAAACTCTTTTGAAAAAACACTATTTAAAGATAGTGAAGCTGAACGGAGCGAAACAAACAAAGCGGAGATTTACAGTTTCATCGAAATTTTTACAATATTCTTTGTGATTTTTGTTTACTTTATTTTTTTGTTCTATTGCTATTGTTGAATACCCAGCCAGAAGTGCGATCGACCAAATTCAAAATTTAATGTCAATCGGACTATTGGTTAAGCCGCTAAGGAAAGCGTGATGGACGGACGAAACGACGGACCGACGGCTGGACGGATCTTTTTGGGAAACGTGATTTTCTGTTCATCTTATTCGTAAATTAAGAAAAACACTATTTTGTCGACAAAATTATCTTTACTGCGTTTGGAGGCTGAAAGTAAAAAAATATCTATTTTGTTTTTTAGCCTTGTACAAAGAAATATTCAGGAATTAGGTTAAAATTGTTTTCTTGTTGGTGAATCTGTAGACCACCGCCTCCTGCCTGGGAGGTCGTGGTTTGAATCCTGCCACGTGCCAATGTGATTTCGAATTTAGATTTCATATGTACTTTTATCCGACGCTCTTACGGTGAAGGAAAACATCGCGAGGAAAACTGCACACGCCTGCGGAGAAACTCGCAGGTTGTGTGTGAAGTCGACCAACTCGCACTGGGCCCGCGTGGTCGACTAAGGCCCGTTTGCCCTAATTCAGGGTAGGCTCGAGCCCCTCATTGGGAACTTTTTTGGGATGATATTATGAATCTGTAGACGTGGTGGTGAACTATTATTAGTATTTATTTTGAAGGAAAATTGTTTTGTGCGATCCGTCCTATAAAATTATCCGTCGGAAGGTATATTAAAATGCATATTCAAAAACAAACTTATGGAAGATTAATATTCAATATTTTATTTTAAAGAATAACATTTAGTGACTATTAAGTTTTATTTCAAACGAGTATAATATTTTATTTATATTGGATATAATGATTTGTAGTTTCCAAAGGTTGAAGGGAAGAGATCCCTGTATGGAATAAGTCCTCCTTTGTACAAAATATCCTATTTAGTGGCTATTACTGTTTTAATCTGTTGTAAATTAAAGAGTTCACAACAAACAACAACCAAAGACGTACTTACTTTAAAGTACGATTTAATTTTCAACGATGTCTGATTAATTTTATTATATAGGCTATATTATCAATATTTACTAATATTTTTCTTATAATTTTACAAGTATTTTTATGAATTTTATGAATTCATAAAAAAAGGTCAAAAATATTTTATAAATGTAGTTTTATAAGCACTTCGTCGGTTGCTTGCTACGAATTGATGACGACTATTGCTACGGACTACGATTTAAACACTATTTTATTGAAATTAGACTTCCAATTGTTTTTTGCTTTTAATTTTTTTTAACAGATGAGTTTAAGGGTACTCGTTGTTATAAAATTTTCAACCGCGTGCTCACATTTTTTTTAGAAACTATGCAGGTGCGTCATTGTGTGCAAATTAAACTTAGTTAATTGTAATCGGTGGTTAGTATTTTTTAACGAAGAAAGCGTTACTAAGAACAGTTCTTTTTTTTAAACAAAAAATAAATAAACGGAAAATAGAAAATTCTCACCTGTGTGACAATAGTCTTCTAAGTAGTGGCGTGCGGCTCGCTGGACTATCGAGTAGTAAAGGCTCACAGAAGATGCCAGCGCCATCTCCTTCTCTTTCTATCTTCTTTTCTTTTTAAATCCTTTTGATCCCTCTGTCTGTCGGTTTCTTCCCTAGTTACAGTTTCATTTGTAAACAATACAACTGAACGTACGCCAAATAAAACTAGTTAACTGCATTTGTTTGTTGCGTGAAAAAAAAATGTTGATTCGAAAAAAAAAAACTCTAGTTTGAACTGCGTTTAGTTGCGGTTAATATTTGTGTTGCCGGAAAAATAATTTTTTGATTGACGAAAAAAGTTTTTGTTGTCACGGTGTTCCATTTTTTGGGTCCAAAGTCACAATTTTGCGTGCATTTCGCGCCGCTCAGCTACCGCGGTCCAAATATCTACGCGAAATGAAACTCGTAAGGTAAAATAAGAGAAACTTTTTGGATGCGGGCGGCGCGCGCCGCGGGTACAGCGAGACTGGCCGGCACAAACGCTTTTTTTTTGTTTCCCTCCGACGACGGCGGATGTGGCTGAAATAAGTACGGATTATCCGATAATTTTCAATTTTCGAAAAGCTTTCGCATTGTTTACAAGATCTAGGTGAATAAGGGCGACCTTGCTATTATCCAATTAGATCGATTTTTGTTCTTTTCAGTTTTCTTTTGGCCTCTTCACCGGTTATTCTTTGTTTTGGAAAATTACCGGTTTTATGGGTTTGTTCACGAGACAGAACTTTGAGATTGGGATGTAACGCATCAAATTGTTTTGTAAAAACAAGTTTTTTTGTGAGTTGTTTTATGTTGTAAATAATGCATTTATTCAAATAAATATCATTTTTTTCTCCAATTGGAATCAAATTGGCGAATTTTCGCACTATGCTGCCGTATTGGTGTTACGAGAAAAGGCGGGAAACTTATTTACCCGCGTTGAGTCTCAGACATGCGTACGGTAATGCAGTGTTTACCTCCGACTTTGACGTTTATTTGTATCGTTTACTTTGTAACTTTGCGTTTCGCTTTGTTTTAGTTTTTGTTTTATAGTTCCGTCTGAGTACTGGCCACTGTATTTAAGCTTTTTGGAGTGCGATTTGTTAGAAAGCGCTTACGATATTAAGATGTTATTTTCCATTGCATTTTTTAAGAGTTTGTGGTGTTTAATATTCAAGTTAACTAATGTGATAGGTGCCTTATATTTTCTCATAGTGTAGGTGTACGTATATACTTATCCGTATTATTAAAAGGAAACTTGATCGTAGCGAATATTTATTGAATCATCATCATCATCATTATATCAGCTCATATACGTCCCCGCCAAGGGGCTCGAGCCTACCCTGATATGTATTTATTGAATACAATTGTGATAAAAATTAATAGAGAACTAAGTACTACTACTTAGCTGTCTTATAAGTTTAAGTATTACTTATTGTAAAGATAAAGATTAAGATGTCACCGAGGCTTATCAGTTGCTTTAACATAATCATAAGCGGCGACGCAATTATGATGGAGGGGAACCCTTTAAAAACGATTCGCGTGAAAAAAGAAAAAAATGAGAAAAATGTTCATCAACGCGACACGATGCATCCTCCTCCCCCTCGTAACTGGCGGTAGGAGGAGCGACAGGGATGGCACTATGACGGCTGTAGTGCTTTCTCTTTCACTGCACCGCGCCACCAAGTTTCATACGAAAACTACCCGCGCTGCGCATTGGCGGTGTCAAGGCAATAGGACGTAACTCACATTGTGTGCTGATTGAATGATGTCGATTTACTCGGTAAGAGAGTGCAATTTTCAGTGACATAATGTAAGCTCATTCTATGACTTAGCGTCTACTGAAGTTTTGGACTCCTGCAACCGCACTCACACTTACAAGCGCTAAGTTTAGCCCTCGTTCGCACACGGTGCACTCACCTTCACACAAACACAACTTCCTCACGATACAGATTGGTGTGTGTGCAATATGCATGTGTACGTTCAGAAGTTCGTATAGAAGTTTTGGTAGACTTTCTTTGTGTCAGTGATTTTTTCCGCGGCATACGTCGATGTGTGCGCGGGTCAGCCGGATTTTTTTTCAAGTTTTTACCACCCACACTATGGTGCATGTTTGTACGCTGCATTTGTGTGCGGAGGACGCCCGGTCTTTGTGCTTGGGATTGTAAAAAATGTCGTATTGGATTTTAGCTCTGCTAATGAATGATAGATATGGAAGGTTTCCGAACGTACCGCGGCGCACGTTCGTTTACAAATCCTCATGTGAATATGGACTTTCCAAGCAAGACCAGTAAGCTCTTTGGTCCAATTATTTTGTGAGCACGCTCTTTGAATATTGAACAAATGTTGAATTTTAAATTTGCATTCGCATAATATAATATTATTTCGATGCAAAAATTGTGAGCTCTGGATAAGAGGGTTATCTATTGCACATTAGTACAATACAATACAATACTCTTTATTGTATCACAACATTAAAAAAAAGAAATTTACAATATAGAAGAAAGCCTATTTCAATAGGCGGCCTTATTGCTAGGTAGCAATTTCTTCCAGGCAACCTTTGAGGGAAACAGCGATAGAATAAGTTAAGGGGCGGTGCAATAATCAAAAACGAATTAAGTAATTAATATCCATAGAAAAGACGTTAACGTGCGCTGCAAAGAAGCAGATCTATGAATATTTAAGTATTGAAGCGTAAACTCATTGTTTATTACTTTTTAGGGTGCTGTAAATCGTTCTGTACGTCTGTCTGTAAATAGACAGTCACAAAGTCATCAATTTCACATTTTTAAAATCAAATCGCATTAAATTTGGCAGCAAAGTAGTCTAGATATAAATCTAAATTCTGATTAATTAGTATTTATTATGTAATTGTTTAAATAAAAATAAATCAATAAATAATTTAAAATAGACATCGTCCTTAATCGGGTTAGGCTCGAGCCCTTTATTGGTATAAAAGCTAATATGATAATGATAAAACTTTATTTTTAGGGGTCCGATTAAAAAGGGGGTTAAATTATGCAAAAAGAGAATAACAAATTCGAGTGCAGTGTGAAGTATTTTTGAAAGTTCTTATAATAAAGCAGTGTTTTATAGAAACATATTTTTATTAAGTCTACCGTTCGCAAGATATAGGCCGCCAAAGTCGTAAACAAAATAACACAGGGCGTTTCAAAACGGTTCGAGTCAGTATAGTCTTAGTCTGGAAATAAGGACTCGATTCAATGTGTTCATAACTTGTTCAAAATTATAATTTTCACTTCGCTTCACTTCACTTCACTTCATTTTATTTCATTTCGTCATTTCATTTTATTTCATTATTTCATTTTACTTAATCATTTCATTTCATTATTTTATTTTATTTCGTCATTTCATTTCGTTTCATTTCATCAGTAGAAAAAATATCGGGTAATCTGTGATAAATGGTTTTCAAGTTTCGAAGTATTGATTGCGGAACACTATAACACCTATAGTATGCGTGGTCCTACACACACTTGGTCTGTCTTTTATTTTTATCAAAGACGACTTTAGATACAAGAGGTCAATATCATCATTCCACCATATAAACCTTAAAAAAACCTCTTTAGATCTTTTATTGAAATGAACATACTTTATTTTATATGGGTTCCGTACCAAAAGGGTGCCAAACGGGACCCTAATTACTAAACTTACGTTGTCCGTCCATCCGTCCGTCACAGGGTTATATACAGGATTTAACAAAATTGGTGTAGGTCCGTTCTACTCGTCATACTGAACAACTTTCCCCAAGGAACCCATAGTCAATTCTAAAAAATATATACATTACATACAAAAAGCACAAAATTGGTTGATCAGCTGATCGATTTGTATGAAGATTCAATTGCGATTTCAGCAAAGTAATAGACTAAAGTTGCAGCAATGTTTGTACTATGACTTTGCATGAAATGCAAAAAAAAAATATATTGAACTCTTCACACAAAAATGAGCAGCTGATCGACCATTTTAGTGCATTTTTGTATGGAGTCTCCAATTTTATTTTTTTACGGATTCTTCGAGAAAGTTGTTCAGTATGATGAGTAGAACCCCCAGTTAACGGGACCTACACCAATTTTGTTACATCCTGTATTTATATTTAAGTTATTTATAGTTAAGTGTTATAGTTAAATGTTTGTCAACTAAAAGTTACACAAAATACTTGTTATTATGACACAATAGTTATGAATTATACATGGTGTAATAAAATTGGTGTAGGTCCCTTTAACTAGGGCTTCAACTTTTGTTCTACAAGTTTGCTGAAATCGCAAAAAAAAAATTCTTCATACATCATGATCGGCTGCTTGACCAATTTTGTGCATTTTTGTATGTAGCGTCGAAATTTTTTCCTTGGGGTTAGTTACAATACAATACAATACAATATTCTTTATTGCATCACAACACAAAAAAAGAAAATGTACAGTATAATGAGTAGAAGCTCCAGTTAACGGGTCCTACACCATTTTTTTATTTAAATTTTTTACAATCCTGTTTTTATCTTCGGCTTCATCGTCACTTACCATCAGGTGAGATGATGCCAAGGGCTTACCAATCTATACTTATATTATAAAGAGGTAAAGTTTGTATGTTTGTATGTAGGAGGTAATCTCTAAAAATACTCATCCGATTTAAAAAAAAAGATTTCACCAATCGTTAGAATGGAATTTCAGGATATACATAGGCTTAAACCCCGCTAGCTCCCGATATTTAAGGTAACGAAGCCGCGGGCCAAAGCGATAAAAAAAAACCCGTAGATAAAAAAAAAAAAATCTTTGTCAACTTCATATGGGGATCCCTAATTTCTTTCGCGAGTTATTGGGTATCTTAGTTTTTAGTGTCTCATAATCATTATCGAATTTAGGAGAGGTCTATTTTTAATAACTGTGAAATATGCAGGGGTTAAAAAAAATTGTTAAAATTATTTACTCGTTATTTACCATGGTGTGTCTTTACTTTGTAAACTATGTACGTACAACCTTAAAATTAAGGTGTAAGGTAATGTGTAATTAGCAACTCAATGCGCGTCGGTTCAATTGTCGACCTAAGTTACATTAATTAAAGCTCATATCAGCGCGCGCTGAAACGTGGCTTTTACTACCCTCACCCCATCCTAGTTGCGCGAAAATTAACATTTAAAAATACTTTTCACATAAAAACATTACCAACTCGCTTGAACATAGTTTTATGACTGTGTGCGAGGGTGCGCAGTGCGCGAGCAAAAAAAAGTAGCAAAAAAGTAGCCTATATGTTAATCTAGGTCCTAAGCTGTCTACCTACCAAATTTCAGCCAGATATGTTTAGTAGTTAGTTAGTTTTCGCGTCAACATACGTGCTGTCGAGGGTGGGAACTGAGTAAACTCTAGATTGCTTGGGAAATATGTCGGGCTATGCTAATTAGTAGTCAATTCGATATTCTGTATTAATTAGCACGTCAATCCTTCGCTTCATTGCGAAGTGACAAAAATTACCAAAAAAGAGAGAGTTAACAGCTATCCCACGGGAATCAATTAAGAAATCTGTATGAAAAGTAGCCCATATGTTAATCCAGTACCTAACCTATATTTGTGCCAAGTTTCATCCCGATCCGCCCAGTGGTTGAAGCGTGAAAGAGTAACAAACATCCATCCATACATACAAACTTTCGCGTTTATTATATTATAGTACGATTTAAAATCAATTTTTTTTATCCACTATTGGTAAGCCCTAGATTATTTCATTATTTTCGAAAAACAAGCTCTTATTTGAAAATAGTTTTTATGCTCAAAAGTCAAATGCTCAAATGAATACAAGTTTCCAAATTAAAAAAAGACGAGCATAGTATTTCCTACGATTATTTTGAAAACAAAAGACTATCTTGGGACCTTGATTCCACTTCCAAAGTTCATTATCAGGTCAAGTTCAAAATACCAGAAGGATCTATTGTCATCTGTAATACGGCTTCATACCAAATTTCAGCTCATTCGGACCCCGGAAGTCGCTCTAAAACCGATCGAAAAATTTGAACCTACCTAAACACACCTACATACAAACATTGCAAGGTAAATAAAGCTTTAAAAATGGTTCCAACCTTAATTGTTTTTCGACGTTTTTGAACTTAGATTCTTTATCATCATCATATCAGCTGTTAGACGTCCACTGTTGCTGGACAAAGCCCCCCCCCCAAGGATTTCCACGACGACCAGTCTTGCGCTGCCCGCATCCAGCGGCTTCCGCGACCTTCACCAGGTCATCGTTCCACCGTGTGGGAGGCCTTCCTACGCTACGTCTTCCGGTGCGCGGTCGCCACTCAAAAACTTTACTATCCCAACGGTCAACTGTTATACAAGCTATGTGCCCTGCCCACTGCCACTTACGTTTAGCGATTCTGTGAGCTATGTCGGTTACTTTGGTTCTCCTACGGATCTCCTCATTTCTGATTCTATCACGTAGGGAAACATCGAGCAAAGCTCACTTCATCGCCCTTTAGATTCTTTGTCACATCAGCTCATATACGTCCCCACCGAGGGGCTCGAGCCTACCCTGAATTAGGGCGATCAGGCCGTAGTCGACCACGCGGGCCCAGTGCGGGTTGGTCGACTTCACACACAACCTTCGATTTTCTTCGCAGGCGTGTGCAGGTTTCCTCACGATGTTTTCCTTCACCGTTAAAGCAATCGGTATGTATATGTACGTAAGTTTTTGAAAAACTCATTGGTACATTGGCCGTCCAGATTTGAACCCGGTACCTCTGGTTAGAAGGACCGAGTCGTTACCGGTTGAGCCACCAACGCTTTTAGATCCTTAAATAAATAAAATATGTTCCACGATCATCCTGTAGAAACTGGGCCAACTTCTCTCAAAACGTCAAAACCATCACATCAGGTTTAAACTAGAGATCAGACTAACACTGGTTCTCAAACTAGGAGTACCACAGTCCACATATCAAAGAACATTTATGAAAAGCCACTCAGCGTAATGATATGCATTAGATGGACGTGTATTAATCTTCCGAATACTACGTTATTACAGACAGAGAGAGACCAAAAATACCGAACAAAAAACTGGTAAAAAGAGGGCAGTAACTGGACCAGAGAGTACGGTAGCAAGATGCGGGTACAGGCGAATGGGCCTTTGGTGTTGGTAAATGAAATGGAATAGAGCGAGATAACCGACGGCAGGGTTCAAAGAATTAAAAAAAAAGTCAATTCAAGTAGTGTGTTTTCAATTGAATGACTGTTTCAGATGGTATTCAAACAATCTGTGTTAGGCGCATACAGGCAATAGTATACTTATTACCCGACTACGAAGGGTGGTTATGTTTTTGACAGACTATGTACCTATGTATGTATGGATGTTCATCTGTTTTCTCATATTTCCTGAACCACTTATAAACAAAAATAAGAGTTTTCCGCCTTAAAATATAGCCTTTATTTTTTCCTTCATCTGAGGTAATAGCCGTAGTCGCAAGCCCTATCGTAATCAAAAGTTATGGCTTTTCCGTAGTCGGCTTTTAGTTTTTTATAAATTTTATATTGTAAACAATTATATAAGTTGTCTGTAAATAGCAAATCTTTTAAGGAAAATTTGTGCGAAATTTATTTAGACTGAAGAATATTAAAATTAAATAAAAGTTAACGTTTTTATTTATTTAAAGATTTTTTATATTATAAACGTTTTCTCATGCGAAAAAAATTGATCTTTTAAATTAAAATACATGGAGCCAGTTTCCCCAGCGGGCTTACACGTACTCGCTGTACTCTCCATATGTAAACACTCCTAGATCGAGACGTGGACACTACGCGTCGAAAGATTAGCGTGGATAAGGCCTGACCTAACTTGTTAACTATTTACCTATCATCATCATATCAGCCGAAAGATGTCCTCTGCTGGACAAAGGCCTCCCCCAAGGATTTCGACGACGACCGGTCCTGCGCTGCCCGCATCCAGCGGCTTCCCGCGACCTTCATCAGGTTGTCGGTCCACCGTGTGGGAGGTCTGCCTACGCTACGTCTTGCGGTGCACGGTCGCTACTCGAGAACTTTACTCTCCCGATGACCATTTGTTCTACGAGCTATTTGCCCTGCCCACTGCCACTAAAGTTTAGCGATTCTGTGAGCTTTGTCCGTTACCTTAGTTCTCCTACGGAGCTCCTCATTTCTGATTCGATCGCGTAGAGGAACTCCGAGCACTCTACTATTTACCTAATATTTCATAATAATTAAATACCTAAACCAGTAGTTACGAAGTAACTAATATCTCATCTGTACCAGTGGTCTTAGAAAATACATATTTTTTATTATTTACAATTGGTAAGCCTTTGCCATCATCTCACCTGATAGTAAGTGACGATGATGCCGAAGATGGAAGCGGGCTTACCAAGATTCCCCAATTTGTACAAGAAGAAAACTATTATTTTCTACAAATAATAAACTACTGGAAAATTTTATTGTTAAACATTTCAGCTTTCTAGTAACATTTGGTCGAAAATACGACGAAATGCTTTAAGATGCTCGTCTTGCCTGCTCTGGTTAGATCCCAAGGTATTTAAGTTTCCTTAACATAATCGTCTTCCATAAAAACTAGAAATTGTTATTTCTCGAAAACGAATTGGCCGGTTGAAACACTGAACTCAAAAGTGCATTTTAAAATTACTATAAAAAACTTTATATCTCAATTTAATAAAAATCTTTTCCTAAAAATAAATCCGTAAACTTACTAGAGTTTTGTTATTTTGCTAAAACGTATAGTTACTTTAGAATACGTTTTATAATTTTTGAGAAACTTTAATGACTTATTATTTGTATGGAAGACGATTTTTGATGGGACATTAACCGACTTCATTAATCTACTCTTGTTTTTAGAATTTTAATAAGAACCTCTTAAGTGTCACGTCATAGAAAACATAATGTCCCTTCCTGTTGCATTTTTGAAATCATCTACTCATCAAACTCCACCGTTCAATGTTCTAATGATTAAACTGTGTAACTTCTTTCGTGGATATTCCACACAACTCCATAGTGCATCGTGTAGTCAAGTAATTATGTCGTCAACGACGCAGGCGCTCCCAAAAGCACAATTATGGCCACAGGTTCAATTAGCTCAGATATTATGTCTGGCTTCCGATTAGCTCTCTAACTTGCACGTTCACAGTAAGGGCGGATAGCGGAAGCGGGAGCGACATACCCTGACTCTTCTATAAGGTGTTATAAAAATTGGTGTCATGATAACTGCTAGTCATTTGAGTTACTTTCTGTCGTCAGTCAAAAACGAAATTTTATTCTAAAAAATGTTTGAAATACCTAGGCGTGACGTTTTTCAGCATCAACAATGTGCCTATTATGTGATTTTGATAAGTCAAAAGTTTAAGATTTGATGGAAAACAAAACAATTAAGGTTTTTTGAAATTTTAGTATGAGGGTAATTTAATGATCAAGAGTTTATAATTTATTTTTGACGCTGTCATCATCTCATTTGGGGATTCTCCTCATCATACTAAACAACTTTCTCGAAACTCATTAAATTTAAAAAATGAACTCTCCATACTACATTGGTCAGTCAGATGATCGATGCTTGTATGACTTCTAACACATTTTTGGGAATTAACTAAATAAGACTGAGAAATGCTTGAAACAATTCGAAATGAATAAGCAGGAGCGGTAAGTAACCGCTATCGCTTCCGCTGTCCTCTCACACAGTGAACGAGGCCTAGTCTCTGTAACTAGTGATGTTGTTTTTTTTTTCTAGCAAGTTCGCTTAGTACTTTTGTCATACTTTTGATTATGAATGCATTTTTTTCAGAAGCTTCTATATTTTAATGACGGGTAATTGCATGTTTTAGAGCTTTGCAAAGTAACAGTGAACTAATAGTATGTAATTTGAAACGTCATTATTAACAAATAACACAATAAGTTGACTTAAGAGTCTCCGGGAGGCTCGAGTTTCCATACAAACGTAGTTCCACTTTCATACAAAAACTACATGATGGATTGATTCCAATCTTTGCAAATCGATCGGGCATGTAGTTTTTGTATGAAAGCGGAACTACGCTTGCATGGAAACGCGAGCCTCCTGGAGACTCTTAACAAACTTTTCTCTGATACATCCAAGCTTTTCTTCATAATATCAGCCAAAAATCGTCCACTGCTGGATAAAGGCCTCCCCCAAGGATTTCCACGACGACCGGTCCTGCGCTGCCCGCATCCATCGGCTTCCCGCGATCTTCACCAGGTCGTCGGTCCACCGCGTGGGTGGCCTGCCTACGCTACGTTTTCCGGTGCGCGGTCGCCACTCGAGAACTTTACTGCCCCATCGGCCATCTGTTCTAGAACAAGCTTTTCTTATGTAAATAATATTTTGTTTTAAGTAATAGCTGTTATTAAAAGTTATTCTAATACAGTCCTCAGTCTTGTTTTAAATAAAATGAAGGTTCAAATGAAATAACAGAAACAGATTTTAGTTTCTACTCATAAATGAGGACAATGCTCTCCAGGGACCCATGGTGAATTCATATAAATTTGGACAATGTTCTCCAGGGATCCATGGTGAATTCACATAAAGTAGGACAGTGTTTCTACGGACCTATGGTGAGTTCACATAAAATTAGCACAATGTTCTCCAGGGACCCATGGTGAATTCACATAAATCAGGAAAATGTTTTCCACGGACCCATAGTGAATTCCCATAAAATCAGGACAATGCTCTCCAGGGGTCCATGGTGTATTCACATAAAAACAGGACAACGATCTCCAGGGGTCTCCAGGTGTATTCACATAAAATCAGGACATTGTTTTCAAGGGCCCATGGTGTATTCACATAAAATCATGACAATGCTCTCCAGGGGCTCATGGTGAATTCACATAAATCAAGACAATGTGTACCACGGACCCATGGTGAATTCTTATAAAATCAGGACAATGTATTCCAGGGGCCCATGGTGAATTCACATAAAAACAGGACAACGATCTCCAGGGGTCCATAGTGAATTCAAATAAAATTACATACAATTAAGTTTCTGGGCTTCTCGTACCAATCGATCCAACTATGTAATAGTATGAATAGTTCCATTTTTTTTCACACTTTTCTTCAAAGTTTCCTTGTGGAAAATTAATCAGTTTAATACCTTAAAGTTCTACAAAAATCAAACAACATAAAACATCAAGTAGGTAAGTAGGTAATCCAGATAAGCTTCGTGTAATTTGTTGAGAGTGATAAATGACGCTTAATTCACTATCTAGTTATTAAAATCATCGTCGTAATGAAAAAGAATGTTTTCGTGAGTAAAGGAGTCAATTTTTTTTGGGGCTCATTAGAAACTAACTTTTATTGATGGTATTACAGTCTAGAATAATTATTTATTAATCTATTATAGCAATCGGACGAAAGATAAGGCAAAAGTAAAACTGGAATCATGAAATCAATATAAAAATGCTCTGTTTTGAGTTTTGTTGTGTTGTTGTGCATACGTCTTAAAACCGTTGTGTCAACCGTGCAGTAAGATTTCAACGCAATGTTGAAAGGCAATTTCTGAAGATGTGCCAACTTGTATGTATTTTAATTAATATCTCAATATTCCCGTTAGATGAGGTACAGATAATATTGTCACTGTAATCTAAAGATTATGAGGAACCAATCGACATGAGTTTCATTACTATTTGGTACAGTTTCTAGTGGGCCTACGACCTACGTCCCAAAACAAATAAAAATTGTCTCCTTTAGATCTTCAATGCTTGTAGACTTTTATCAGACCGTGCTTGAAGCAAGTATAAACAAAGAGCTACTAGAACAAACATTTGGTCACGCGATGAAGTGATCAGCTGCTTGAGAACTTGAGATGGATAAGTTAATACATACTTACATACGAAATGATAAAAACATCAGAATTTTAATGTCGGTTTCTACTCACAAGACTTAACAACATTTTGCTAGAAACCCATAAAAATAAATACACAATGCGGAAAGAGAATCGTCGTAACAATTGAGGGTCACATCACCTCATATATACGTCCCCACCGAGGGGCTCGAGCCTACCCTGAGTTAGAGCGATCGGGCCTTAGTCGACCACGCGGGCCCAGTGCGGGTTGGTCAACTTTACACACACACAACCTTCGAGTTTCTTCGCAGATGTGTGCAGGTTTCCTCACGATGTTTTCCTTCACCGTAAGAGCGTCGGATAAACGTACATATGAGATCGAAATTCGAAAACACATTGGTACGTGGCAGGACTCGAACCACGACCTCCCGGATAGGAGGTAGCGGCCCTTGCCGTTGCGCCAACGACGTTGATTAATAACAATTGAGAGTGCTCTACCGTATTTGTTGACAACACTGTTAAGTCATTATAGTGTGACTGTAGATTATTAGAAGTAAGTTTAATCTTAGTGTTTAAAAAGATTGGAAGCGTTTGAAATGTGGTGCTGGAGGAGGATGGAGAGAATTGGTTGTAGAGAAAAGAAAAGAAAAGTAGAAGTATTTGCAATAATTCAAGAAAAAAGAAGCCTTTTGAAGACTATAGTAAATAAAAGAGGAAATATGCTGGGACACCTAGTACGACACGACAGTCTACTGAGAACAATCATAGAAGGAAAGATAGAGCGAAGGAGAAGTAGAGGAACTACCTGCCAAGGCGGGACTACCTAGAACAAATTAAGGAGAAGGCTGCTGTCGTGTCGTATCGGGAGGTAAAGATGATGGCCGAGGACAGAAAATTTGGAGATTGCTTCACCGACAAGAGCATTAGCTCTTAAATTTGAAGAAGAAGAAGTTACAATATAATGTTTTTAGATTCTGTGTCTAAATGAAATTGGCAGGATTTGAACCACGACCTCCCGGGCAAGAGGTAGCGGCCCTAGCCGTTACGCCACCGACAAATGAATGTACACAACACGGAAAAAAATATATTTCTTTCTTCAATCGTTTTTGGCCATTACATATAAAGTTGGCCAATCGGGTTGATAGATTTTTTATGAAACTTAAAAAATAATAATAAAAAGAAATTCGTTTGACCTCTGTGTCAGGCGTTGTTGACAAAAACCACACTCTGTATGTGGGTTGAGCACTTCGCTTCTTCAATATTTTCCGTTCAAATTATAGGAGATATGTTAAAGCTATACAAACCATATTGCACCCGGAACTCCCTTATGTCCTGCCGTTTCGAACAATTATTTGATTGGAATAAAGTACCAATACTGTGTGGTCTTAGAACAACACTGTGACGAAATCAAACCTTTTTGATTTATTTTCGCTCTGTTTTTATGTTATTTAAAAAAAAAAAAATTACCCGACTGCGCCAGAAGGAGGTCATGTTTTTTGAGTGTATAGATGTATGTTTTAAGTATCGTTAGATTCGTCATGATCCCGTGAATGACATAGGACACATTTTTACTCAAAAGCAATAAAGAGGGGTTGTTTTTTTTAGTCGGGTTTTTAATTTTTAATTAGTTCTTGTAGTTAATGTTTTCATGTATTCTAAAATTGGTCATTTTTCTGTCGCCTAATTGATTAATTATCATCATATCAGCCGACGGACGTCCACTGCTGGACATAGGCCTGATTGCTTACTTTCATGATAAATACCTTTCTACCTTTTTGCACGTTATATTTTATTTATATTTTATTGCTAGTGATAACATTCATTTTAATTAGTTAGACCCTGGTCCTACCCTCTAAGTCTTCTTATTTATCAGTGCGAGCTTAGACGCCGTTGGAGGGCGAGTCGAGGCCGCACCACCACCCCATCTCTTCCCGAGGGTTCTGTAAGAGGCGACTTAGGGATTAGAACCCGGAGGATGGGCAGCAGCGTCCTTTCAGCGTACTGTGACACCACACTGTACAATGCGATCGCTAAGCCGGTGGATTAACAAAGAACCTTAACATCGAGAACGAAAGCTTACATTGGCATGGAAGCACATTCACAAATTCAACATTAAAAAAAACTATCAACCGAATTCCCACCATAATCTCTTCAAAGCTTACTTAGTGCGTGGCTGTGTTCTTGAAAGCTTCTGCCGTCCTAGGCAGTTGCCGACTCCGGCGCAGCGGCTATTGATAGGCAAGCGAAACGGAAAGTGGCCCGCAAGGACGCCCGGTCCCTCAGAGTCGAGTCGACTCGCCCTCGGACTGGATGAGTGGTCCAAACTTAAAGCGATAGCGTGCTCAATTAGGTGGCCAAGCTAAACCACCGTGCCGGCCGAAAAGAGGCCCAATCTATCAGAGATAACAACAAATTCACGCCGCTCGTTCAAGACATAAGCGGTGGACCAGCCAAGCAGTTAGGTCACAGATGAGATACTAGTTACTTCTGTTAGGTGCTCACACGAAAAGAGGCCCAATCTCTCAGAGATAGCAATAAATTCACGGCGCTCGTTCAAGACATAAGCGGTGGACCAGCCAAGCAGTTAGGTCACAGATGAGATACTAGTTACTTCTGTTAGGTGCTCACACGAAAAGAGGCCCAATCTCTCAGAGATAGCAATAAATTCACGACGCTCGTTCAAGACATAAGCGGTGGACCAGCCAAGCAGTTAGGTCACAGATGAGATACTAGTTACTTCGGTTAGGTGCCCACACGAAAAGAGGTCCAATCTCTCAGAGATAACAATAAATTCACGGCGCTCGTTCAAGACATAAGCGGTGGACCAGCCAAGCAGATAGACAGTCAATGACTCTGGTCTCCAGGAATCCTTTCGTTTTGGAGCGAGACGTTTGATCCAAGACTTTACTCACAATTTGGGAGCGCTTGACTCCAATCTAACCTGATGAAGGGGCGATGGAGTCGAAGGTGAAACTTGGAACCCTAAATGAAACCTCTTCACACTCGCATTAATGATTCGAAGTTTCAAAATTATTATTTAAAATAGGTGCAGGTTACACTCTTTCTGATGGTCATAAGATAGTAATTACATAACGTAATGTCAAATTGTGAAAAAAATAAAAACAAACAATCATCTGTTAATAATGTCAATATAACCATTCTTCTTCTTCTTTGCGTGTCGATGACAAATCAAATCATTCCGGCCCAGAACTTAGCCACTTCGACTGCACTATTTGTGGCGTCCATTAAGTCCTGCTGCGAACAGGTGACAGGGCAGGCAGGACAGGAAACTAAATGAGCCATGGACTGCACCGCTCCACACACACAGTCCAAATTTGGGTTTTCCGAGAGTCCCCACCTGAACATGTTCTCCTTGCTCCGGCCGACCTGAGTCCGAAGTCGATTTAAAGACTTCCAGATCGGCCATGGTAATACATGTCCAGCCGGTAGACTCTCAGAAAGAAATATAACCATTGATATTAAAACACGAATGTCATTTGGACATGAAAACAACCAGACACGAGAAGTAATACATCAAAACTATTGTATTTGTCGTAAATGTCTTAGACAAGAGTAGGCCAGTTTATACGGACAGCACCCGTTCACGAGTATAACGCGAGAGTCAGCCATCGCTCCCCTCGACCATATAAGAGGGAAAGGAAGGACCCGGCTTCCGATGCGCTGAAAATTATTGAAAACTGTGAAAGAAAAATTACTGCAGACGTAAATAACCACTCCTGAAAAAAATGTATGTACTGAAGACAAGGCAGTATGGCCAATGAGCCTTAGCCTGCCCTGAACCTATACCTACCTTATGTGCATCACTGCAGACTACTGCAGTGATGCACATAAGGTAACCTTTGTCTTATATTTTATGGGAATCCCCAGCTTTCTCACTTGGACCGCACGAGTTACAAGTTACAAAGTGTTTTGTGAGTTCTGAGAGTATGCAACTTCACGCCGACGACCCGACCGAGGCAGGCTTTTGAAAACGCGCCGTTGTTGGCGGAAAGTGAATCTTGTTTGTATTCGTACGTGGAGTGAGGCGTATATTTTGATTTCTGCTCGTTTCCAGTTCAACTGCGTTTGGTTGGATTTTCTGTGGTTGGCATGGCAACCACTGGTTGCTTATAAATTATCGGTCTGTCGCAAAGACGGAAGCAGTTGTAGCTCATTGCGACTTGCGTAGTGGCTTCTATCGTTCAGGTTAACTAAATATAAGCACAGTCATTAGCAGGATGGGTTCGACTCGTTGATGTATCCTATAATTTGGGGTATCGTTGAATAGGTCTTTTAAAACTACTGAGGGTTTTCTAAAACCAAAAATTATTAAGCTTTAAAATCTAAGATTAAGAAATATAGATATTGAGTTTCATACAACAGTCATATCAAAAAGTGGCGCAACGCTTGCTTTATTATGTACGTATGCATCTTTACCTGAAGTGGTGACCTCTAATAATGTTTCGACACGTGACAGGTCCTATCCTTCACTGTAATTGAGATAGGTGCATTTGAGATATGTTACAGAACATTTCGGCATGTTGCCGGTAAGTCTGCGAACGCATGACTGTAAGCAAAACTCTGCTCCGTCGTGATTGGAGCAGAGTTTTTTATACCCCGTTTTCAAAGCGCTGACACTCTACATCCACCTTTTATTTTTGATCTGAGTTTAAAGTGCTAATTTTTGTTACAGTCAAGTGTCCCCTCCCCTCTACTAGCTAAACCGCTATATTAGGATATCTGAAAAGAAATGTAAATAGAAGGACATATACCTAATCAATTTAAAAGTAAAACTATCACGGCTAAGTAGACTTTCTTAGTTTAGGAGTAATAGTCGACCAACTTAAGTTGTGCAGTTGCAAATGTAAAAAGTACATAGATTTTCTATACAAAATGTTATATTACCAACTGCAAACATAATTTTGTTTTTAAAATGTACATTAATTTTTGGAGAAGAATACCGAACCCTACTTTGCGCGAGTCCTACTCGTACTTGGCCGGTTTTTAAGACTTGGTTTGGTGCGTGGTAGGCCATTTTCTAAGCCCACTTGGCTAACTGCCTTTATATTATGGTTTTGCTCTGTGACTACAAAAAACAGTTGTTAAATATTGAAACAGAAACAAAGTTATGCGTGAACGGACTAGACGCAAATATGTGAAACAGCAGATAATGCCGAGATTAGACGTAGTAAAACACGCTGCTTTTTATCAGTCTCCGAAGTTGTTTAATAAACTACCTATCGCACTGAAGTCAACTGCAAGCTATGGACTGTTTAAAAGAGGGTTGCGGAAATTTTTGACACGTAAATGTTATTATACAGTGAATGATTATATCCAAGATAAACACAATGCAGACTAAAATCAAAATTAATATCATGTTTTTATGCTTTTATATTTTTTATTATTGTTCTTATTTTGTGTTGTAAATTTTATAATTGACTTTAACTTGTTTTAATGTTAGCTTAGGTTATTTCAAACACAATTTGTAAATTGTTTATGAATAAATGAACTATGAACTACCACCATCTTATCTAATTGAGTCTTGCGGTCAAAAATCAATGTTAACAGCATGTATTAATATTACCAGATTAAGATAAGATAGCCAGTTCCCCATTGCGTTGGGGAATCTTGATAAGTCCGCTTTCATATTCAGCATCATCGTCACTTCCCATCAGGTGAGATGATGCCAAGGGCTTACCAACTATGGATTATACTCGTAAAATACATTCTCTTATGGTGACGTTGATGCTGAAGACCCTCACATTGAAGACCGCAGTTTCCTTCTGTCTAGTTTTAAGACAACATTTGGAGCGTCGGTGGCTCAACCGGTAACGACTCGGTCCATCTAACCAGAGGTACCGGGTTCAAATCTGGACGGCCAATGTACCAATGAGTTTTTCAAAAACTTACGTACATACTTACCGATTGCTTTAACGGTGAAGGAAAAACATCGTGAGGAAACCTGCACACGCCTGCGAAGAAACTCGAAGGTTGTGTGTGAAGTCGACCAACCCGCACTGGGCCCGCGTGGTCGACTAAGGCCTAATCGCCCTGATTCAGGGTAGGCTCGAGCCCCTCGGTGGGGACGTATATGAGCTGATATAATAATAATTTGTAACTACTGAGTACTGTCACAGATGATATACTAGTTACTTCGCATTACGGCCCTCAGTGTGAAGGTTAGCAATCTATTCTGACCAAGAACTTTAATATCTTTGACATGGGTTGTTGCAGCTTTTGTTTTTTCATCGTCTATTCTCTGAGCTCATTCAGCTTCAGAAGACATCCATCTTCGTCAGCAGCCAGACGCCTCTGCATTAGCCAGACTTACCATCCCTAACACTCAGACATACATCCATCTCGTTCCAACAAGAACTGAACAAACGAAGATTAAGAGCATCCCATCTCTTTTCCTAACGAAATGAATCAGCAAAATTTCAAAACTAAAACTGCGTAAGTGCAGTATCTGTTTAAGCGGTTTTAAAGGTTGAATACTGGGCAGCAAAGTTGGTTATTCGATAGATGTGGGTTTAAAGAATTAAATTTTCGAAGCAAGTGTTAACGCTGAGTGCAACAATCTTTTTCTCCGACGCTTCTTGCGATGTTTGTGGAGCTAGCTAAACTTAATGGAGGTAGTAAAAGTTCAATACCTGTGCCTACCCAACTCAATATAGAAAAGACATTGCTTCTCTATTGTAAGATATAGAACCGCTTTGTTTAAAAGTAACATTTAAAGGCGAACCAACATCGAGTTAACAGCTTGATTCGATTTCGTCAGTACAAATTTCGATCGAAACTACACTGAAATAACTTTCACCATGACGTAGTGGTTGCGACTACCTTCTAGAGCAATACAGATATTTTTTTGATTTATATTCAGTTATCCCTTGCAATGTATAGTTGTGTCACATAACTCCAGCCCTAAGATATGTATCAAGAAAACTACAAGGAATATTTCGTTATAAACGATTTCTGTCAATTAAATGGGACTACAATCAAAGATGTTGAAAAAAAAAAGTTTTTTTCGGGTGTATTCAACGGATATTTCCTACAACAACGAATTGAATGGATTAAATCCAACATTACGACATCAAGCACTGGGTAAACTTTATTTTGACCTAACATTGTCGGCCACCAGCTGTGCCTAAGTTTACCAGCTGTGCCTAAGTTTACCAGCTGTGCCTAAGTTTGACTAGAGACGCTCAAAATTAAGCGTTTCAGGATGGTTCTTTAACAAGTTGATGTTTGTTCTGTTGTATTTTATTAAACAGACAAAAAAGAGTACGTGACTTTGGAACACCATTTGGATATTCATAAATATACGAGTATGAAAAATCTTGTGACTACTCTAACTTTTTCGAATAACGTACTTGTTTAATTTATGCTGATCTTGTTACTACTAAAATTTGTTTATTCACTTAATGTAGTACGATCAATAACGTCTGACTTTTATTATAATTTGATTGAAGACAAATTTGTCACCAGTGCTCTTGAAATTATCTCCAGTCACATATTTCGTGTTCTATACAGATGCAATTCAGAAAATGGCTTCTGTTATGCATCTGTTTCGATTCTCTTATAATTATGCGGTTATGTCATTACTTCATTTGGTATTAACTTGCGCTTTCGTTTGGTTATTTTATTTTGGATACATGTATAATATGCAGATTACGGTTAAAAAAAGCGGCCAAGTGCGAGTCAAACTAGCACTCTGAGGGTTCCGTACCGCCACACATCTCCCACAACTACATAGTAATAATGAAAATGATACCTATTCACATAACAAACAAAAGTCATTAACGCGTGTAAAATGGTGTGACTGTGTTTGCGTGTAGTTGTATTTAACTCATTTTTATGAGCTTAATGTATGGACAGGGCCAGTCCATTATATTTGGTCGAAGCCTGCGAGTAGGTTTATTCTCCGCGGGGAGTGTAGTTTATTATTTTAAATCTTCATAGTTTCACTCAAAATTATCATCACAATTAGTAAGCTACTAAAAACCCACCAATATTCTTTAAATTATAATAACAAATTAGAGTAACTCCGCCGTGGTATCCAGTTTCAATTAAAAACTAACCTATCCCAAGCACAGTGTAAGTTATAGAAGGGGCACAGCGAACGCTCAAGACTGTAATCCATCTACTTCACGACCCGACGGGGAGCGAGCGAAGCGCGGGACCGAGGGATGAGCGAAAGCGGAGCGGTATAAGCACTTTTATAGGAATTGACACTTAGTTTATTTATAAATTAAAATTATATTTTACTTATATTCGAAATTTAACATATGATTATAAAACGTAGAGTAGGCAGGCCTCCCACGCGGTGGACCGACAACTTGGTGAAGATCGCGGGAAGCCGCTTCATGTCGTCGTGGAAATCCTTGGGGAAGGCCTAGTCCAGCAGTGGACGTTTTTCGGCTGATATGATGATGATGATTAAACTTATACAATAAGGTCTTAAAAGGTTCGTACACTATCTGAAATGGGGCTTCTACGCATTAAACTGAAATGTTATCACTTATCATATAATTTGACACCTAAAAACTTTTTTTATTCACAATAATTGGTAAGCCCTTGGCATCATCTCACCTGATGGTAAGTGAAGATGATGTCGAAGATGGAAGCAAGCTTACCAAGATTCCCCAACGAAATTGGGAACCAACTATCTTATCTTCAAGCCGGAACATATGGATATTTGGTGGCACGCCTTAAATAAGATGGTGGTAGCTAGACAGACGGCCGTAGAAAATGCCCTGCCACCAAGTCTTACAAAGTAAGACTCCGCCGGGAATCGAACCAGCACCTCCTGATGTGAAGCTAATGGACTTAACCACTACGCTACGGAGGCGGTTAAACGGTTCGCTTAAGAAACACATAATAAAATCACAAAAAAATTTGGACCTTCCCTCACAAAGTTGTCCGATCAACTGGCACTAGTACCTTAGTACCATTGTGCCACCTTTTTAATGTCTTATAATTTCGAAAACCTAAAAACTTTTAGGTAAAAGCTTTAAATATTACATTGTACATATGCATGCAAAATTTCAGCTCAATCAGCAACCGGGAAGTGGGACAAATTTAACTTGCAAGATTTCATTACAGACACCGGGACAGATGAAACTTATATAAAGCTAGTAAAAATGCGAGATCCGAAAGCATTATGGGCCCACCAGGTGTATAAAAAACTCCCTTTTGACGTTAGAAAGTCATCTAGTTTTGACACTTCTAAATAAAACTTCGAGCTCTGACCGACGACTAACGCACAGTTTGTTTAGTTTCTACCCCGCTTTGTTTATAGTCGAAAATCGCATGATACAGTTAATGAGGAGTTTGGCTTTGAGCTCCAGGTTGTTAATTTTAATTGGAATTTTATCTTATTATTTAAAATATAGACATGAAATAAAAAAAGTAGTCGATTACTTTACTAGAACATTAGTCTGGCTATGTTGTCGCTGATAATTTGAGCATTTGAGATTTTTTTGGTGCGAAGTTTGTATTTTTTTTAAACTCGATTATTTTCCAAGATTTTATTCAAATACTCGGCTTCTTCACGTTTCTATGGTATTTTTTTAATCTGAATAATTAGGTTCTTTCCCATTAAACTATGTGTTTAACAGTAGACCGTTTATCTAAAATTGGGCGCACTCATAAGACCTTGAGATGGGTCAAATGACAATATTGAACTCAAATTATTGAAAGACTGTGCAAAGCTATCACTATGGATGAAATATATACTATACTTAAAGTAATAGAAAATCGATTTAATTGAACACAATTTTAAAAATATTACCACTTTTGATGTAAAAAAATATACTGTAGAGCCTGTTTTTGGCATTAATTACAAAGTTTCTCGAAAACAAATAGTTAATATTGAATGAAACCAACACACAAAAATCAGTGACTTTTAGACCTTTCATTATAATTGAACACATTTTTTTTAAACTTATTTAAAAGTGATGACAAATAATAAAAACATGCAAAAATCGAGAATAGTCCGTTCGATTGCAACGTAACAGCCGCGTGCGACATCAATGCGATTTGAACTTAAAATGAATAGACTTACGTTCGATATTATGGAAACACGTATCAACCTGCTCGGATTGAGTGATCTTAGCGCCTTAAAGGTAAACTACAGAAAAGGCTTGTCGGGCGGTCCTTTTCTACAACGGATTTTTCACAACAAGGGCTAACTCTAAATATATAAAATGTAACTTCTGAATTATTTCATAATGTAATATGTACTTATATCATATGTTGTAAGAATGTTTCAACTTTCATAATTTCAGCTCATATCCGTCCCCACCGAGGGGCTCGAGCCTACCCTGAATTAGGGCGATCGGGCCTTAGTCGACCACGCGGGCCCAGTGCGGGTTGGTCGACTTCACACACAACCTGCGAGTTTCTTCGCAAGCGTGTGCAGGTTTCCTCACGATGTTTTCCTTCACCGTAAGAGCACTTTAGTATTATTTTATACTAATTTTATTTTTTTTGGGTTCCGTTCCTCAAAAGGAATTACTTTCTTGTCCGTCTGTCTGTCAAGACCCTTTGTCTCGGGAACGCGTAGAGGTTTCGACTTGAAATTAAAACTATATACTCCGGTCTACAGTTCCTTGAAGCTGTGAAAAAATCAAACTTCTAAGTTAACGTGAAAAAAACATACGGCCGTTTATGCTGAAAAAAAATTCCCAAGGGAATTAAAATTTACCGTTGACCTATAACTATAAAATTTGGCAGGTAATACCGTCATATTACATCAAGTATAGGGAAAAATCTAAAAACTATACATTTGTAATTAAATCATAAAAATATAGTCTTTATTTAAAGTACGTATAATCAATTATGCAAGGAATGGCGCGGCGGTCCAAATTTTGAATTGAGTTAACCGTGTCATGTGGGGTATAGGGCTTCCGAAGAGGGCTTCATTGGCACAAGCTCCGGCTTGAAGATAAGATAGCCAGATCCCCATTGCGTTGGGGAAGCTTGGTAAGCCCGCTTCGTTCTTCGGCATCATCGTCACTTACCATTAGGTGGCTTACCATCTGAGAATAAAAAAAAAAAGCTTAAACGTATTTTTTTGTATTTTTGTTCTAAATACTTTGCGATTTATTATTTTTAAGGTTTCTTATCCAGAGTTGTGGTGGTACGGAACCCTCGGTGAGCGAGTCCGACTCGCACTTGGTACGTTATTATGTTTTAATGTGATTTGTAAAATTAATTAGTAATGTGTATGTATATTCCATCCACAAAAAGTTAACAGGATTCCATCTTCGTAGTAATAAGTACGAGGGCCAGTTAGCAGACCAGCCCCATAAACTTAAAAAATCTGAACAGTCCATTTTTGTTATAGGACTTGAAATTTACAATCGGTTGCCCGCCGCCTTAAAAAATTCAGCTTCCACAAATGTGTTTTAAAAAACTTTCAAAGACTGGCTGCATGAAAAAGTGTTTTATAATTACGAAGATTTTTTTAAATCTCCTAAATTACATAGAAAGTAATTAGTATTTTATTATTTGTGAAAATTTTTACTATAATTAATACTTTAGTATTGACATTTATATTTAAATTTTATGATTTTATAAAATCTCATTTGACTTATAACAATTTGTTAATGATAAATAATTTCATTTAATTTCATCAGATCGTTGGTTTACTAGACCACAAGCACATACTCTTTCCTCAGTTGTTCCCGCTTCTCGCCAGCACTGGAGCCACGCCCCACTCCGCATGATGCATTAATCCCTGTTGCAGTAGACGGATGCCTAATATATGATCGTCGGTTCGACTCGATCACAGATCACTCCTCTTTAGCCAGTTATACTAAATGCATATTGTAATTATTTATTTTGCTTCCATCTTTCTTTCTTATAGTGAGGAACAATTAATACAACATCTAGAACGCGCTATTAGAATTTCTTCAACGCTGAGTATATATACAGAGACCAATCTTCAACAATTGGTCCACGGCCGGACCCCAGGCATACCACCTCGCCTGGTGGAGATATCTCTCTTTGCTTTCCTTGAATAGGAACGCACCGTTCCTAAATTGGTGACACCGACGTGATACTGCATCATCAAGCCTCTAGCAGCCGGTAAAGCAAACCTCAGCAGCACAGACAGCAGTCACATAGCACTGAAGTTAAATCAGGACCATCGCAACCCGAGACGTCAAGTTTACTGGCCTGTTACTTCACCTTCGGGGCACCAGCAAGTTGTCGGCAGCCACACGCTAACTCTGCGCGCATCACCTGCTTCCCTTGCCATGACGCCTGACGCCAGCCTTCATCCCGACTCACCGTGGACATCGACCTGGCACACTGCACATCGACCCGACTCAACGAGGTCAACAGCACCAGCGACCTTAGACTGCCAGCTCTCATTGGATCGATCTCCGGTCTCGGAGGGGAAGTGATGTGGCGGCAACTGCAGTAAACCCGCCACTGAACCTTAACACAAGCGACGAGAGACATCTAGAACGCGCTATTAGAATTTCGTCAACGCTGAGTATATATACAGATACCAATCATCAACGATTGGTCCACGGCCGGACCCCAGGCATACCACCTCGCCTGGTGGAGATATCTCCCTTTGTTCTCTTCGAGTAGGAACGCACCGTTCCAAAAAACTTAAACCCGAGTACGAAAAAGTATAAAAACAAGGTTTCCCTCCTGAAATCATAGCCTTTATTTTTCCCTTCATCTGGGGTAATAGCCGTAGTCGCAAGCCCTATAGTAATCAAAAATCACGGCTATTACCCCAGATGAAGGGAAAAATAAAGGCTATGATTTTAGGCGGGGAATCTTGTTTTTATACTTTTCCGTAGTCGGGTTTTAGTTTTTTTTTAATTTCATTTTTTATGATTTAATTACCACAGTAGAGTTTTCATATTGTTCCCTATACTTATGGTGACGGTATTATTGCCAAATTTCGTAGTAAAGTTCTAGGTCAACGGAAAATACCCTATAAATTTTGATTCCCTTCATAGTATCGAAATTAACGTTTTTTGCCGCATAAACGGCCGTATCTTGTTTTACGTTAACTTAGAATTTTGATTTTTTTCACAGCTTCAAGGGATCATTTTAGACCGGAGTATATGGTTTTATTTTAAACCCGATACCTCCACGCGTTCCCGAGATAAATGGTCTTGACAGACAGACGGATGGACAGACGGACAACAAAGTGATCATGATAAGGGTTCCATTTTTTCCTTTTGAGGTAAGAAACCCTAAAAATATGCATTTCATACAAATCGATTAACTGTTGAGCCCATTTTGTGCATTTAAGTATGGAAAGTCTTTTTTTTACAATTGAATAATTGGAGAAAGTTGTATAGTATGATATACTTTTTGGATGGGTACCATATTACTATACATACAAATATTTTAGACCTTTAGATAATATACTGTAGATAAGATAATGTAAAAATAAATTATTTAAGTTTGGTAACAAAGAGGTGGGTAGGTTTGTCTTGTATTTTTTTTGTATCATGCATAATTATAGTCATAATCTTATTAGCCAAAAATCGTCCACTGCTGGACAATGGCCTCCCCCAAGGATTTCCACGACGACCGGTCCTGCGCTGCCCGCATCCATCGGCTTCCCGCGATTTTCACCAGGTCGTCGGTCCACCGCGTGGGAGGCCTGCCTACACTACATTTTCCGGTGCGCGGTCGCCACTCGAGAACCTTACTAGCCCATCGGCCATCTGTTCTACGAGCTATGTGCCCTGCCCACTGCCACTTCAGTTTAGTGATTCTGTGAGCTATGTCAGTTACTTTAGTTCTCCTGCGGATCTCCTCGTTTCTGATTCGATCACGCAGAGAAACTCCATTGCCCTTTGGGTGACCTTGTGCCTTCTTATGAGGCCCATAGTAAGCGACTATGTCTCAGTTCCGTAAGTCATCACTGGCAACACACACTGGTCAAAGACCTTAGCCTTGAGACACTGCGGTATTTGGGACGTGAAGATATTGCGAAGCTTCCCGAACGCTGCCCAGTCGAGTTGGATTCGTCGATTGATCTCTTTCTTGAAGTAGGACCTGCCTAGCTGGACTGTTTATCCCAGGTATACATATTCGTCAACAACTTCCAGTGTAGAGTCTCCAACCTTTAGAGGGGTGACACGGACATTTAACATTACTTTCGTCTTGTCCATGTTCATTTTAAGGCCCACTTGTTGAGAGACGTTACTGAGGCCATCGAGTATTGTGCTTAGGTCTTCCATAGTCTCAGCCATGACTAGAATATCGTTAGTGAATTGGAGGTGGGATATGTACTCGCCGTTAATTTTGATGCCAAGTCCACCCCAGTCTAGAAGCTTAAAAACATCTTCCAGGGCGGCGGTGAACAGTTTCGGAGATATAACGTCTTCCTGTCTCACCCCTCGCTGCAACTGGATAGGTTTCGAGTTCTGATCCTGGAGGCGAAACGACATGGTGGCGTTTTCATATAGACACTTCAGCACCTAGATGTATCGATGGTCAATTTGGCACCGCTGGAGAGACTGTAGCACAGCCCAGGTTTCGACTGAATCAAAGGCCTTCTCATAGTCCACAAACGCCAAGCATAGTGGCTGATTGTACTCTTCGATCTTCTGTATAATCTGCCGCAGCGTATGTATGTGGTCTATGGCCTTTTTGGAAACGGGCTTGTTCGGCAGGCTGGAAGTCGTCAAACCTGCGTGCGAGACGATTCGTAATGACTCTCGAAAACAGCTTGTAGACATGGCTCAGAAGTGAGATGGGTCTTTAGTTCTTCAGCAGGGTGTTGTCACCCTTTTCGAAGAATAGCACGACCACACTTCTGTGCCATGCCTTAGGCGTTTGTCCCTCGAGGATAACGGAATTAAATAACTTCTGAAGAGCTTTTAGTACCGGTGATCCACCTGCTTTCAGAAGTTCAGCCGCAATTCTATCATCACCCGGTGCCTTGTTGTTCTTGAGCTTTTTTAGAGCCATTCTAATCTCGTACAGGCTGACGTCCGGGATATTTTCGGTATAGTGTCGGGTAAGTCTGGCTCTTGGGTTTTCAGCCAGATCGCTGACAGGAAAACGTGTGGTCTTGTACAATTGTCCATAGAACTTCTCAACTTCTTCCAGCAACTCAGTCTTAGATGATATGGTTATGCCATCCTCAGTCTTCAGCTTGGTCAGTTGGCTTTGTGCAGCAGACAGATCTCTCGCGAACACTTTTGAGCCTTTGTTGTGCTCAATCGCCTCTTTAATACAATTTGTATTATATTGGCGTATATCGCGAGTCAGGGACTTAGAGATCAGCCTGTTTAGTTGCCGATACTGAGTAGCGTCTTCAGAGGACTGCAAAACCAATCTGCGTCTTTCTTCCATGAGGTTGCTGGTGAAGTCGGAGATTTTTTTGGTTCTGTTTGAACGGCGAGTTTTAAAAATCTTAGACCCGACCGTTTGGACAATTTCCACGAACTTGTCATTATAATCGTCCACATTCTCGCAGTCTCCTAGGCATTCGAAACGATTGTGCAACTCGAGCTGTAAGCTCTCGTGGTTTTGGAGCTGGATGGGTGCCGGTCGGAGCGTAGACTTCATCAGTTGACATCTTTCTAGCTTGGTCTTTAGATTCAATGTGCCTCTGACCATTCGGTGATCGCTTCCTGTTTTGACTGCATTGATCACGGAGACATCATTGAATATTTGCCTCCTTGTCGACAAGATGAAGTCTATCTCGTTCTTCGTTACGTCATGTCCACTTCCGCTGTTTTGACTTTTTGTAGAAGGAGTTCATCGTAAAGAGGCTCTCCTTCTCCATAAAGTCGGCCAGCTTCTGGCCACGTGCATTTCTTACTCCATATCCAAATTGCCCCACTCTCAGCTCACCATCGCTTCATTTGCCCAGTTTCGCGTTAAAGTCCCCCATAACAACGGTATAATGGGTCCTGGTGCTATGTAAGGCTGGCTTACAGATAATAATACATTACATGTAATAATTATAGTATTTTTTTATTTTTACTTTATTTTATGTGTCTATTCCATTATTTGTAGCTTTACATTATTATTACTGGGAAGAGACTGACTCTCCCGACACAGGGAATCCTAGTGGGAGAGTCAGAGTATAATTACAAAGCTACCACTAAGATATAACTTAAATAGGTACCTCACCATATTTTTATTTTGTATTCTGTATCTTAACATTAATATTCAATTCAAATAAACTTATACTTACTTACTTATATATTAGCCCCCAAAGAACACGCAAACCTACGCTATAATAATTGTTATGCTACTAAAAATAAATAAACAGATTGACCGATTTAAAAGTATTTTATGTAGCGATTCTATTTTCAGGGTTGCGGAGCCAAAATAGCAAAAATTTAGATTTTTTGCTATCGTACTTTCTTAACTCCTTCGTTGCTCGAAAGTAAAAAAGTGAGTGTGTGGTTTTATGAAACCACGGTAAAAGTGAAACTTTACAGAGGACGAACGATCATGGCTGCTCTCGCTACGGTACAAAGGACGAAACGATCATACCGTCAGACGAAAGCGACCGTCACGCGACATGCAACACACAGACGAAAAAAATTGAGACGATGTAATAAAAGTTTCACTTAAAAAAGTCAACTAAAGTCATCGGTAATTCAATTGCACTTCTAGTCGAATTTATCCATCTAGATACCACAAGATTTAAGGTTCAAGATATTTATTCAAAATAGGTGCAAATTACCTTTGTGATAGTCATAAAATAATAATGACATAATTTCATTTGTGAATAATTTTGAACTAGGGTTCCCCTCGATTTCTCTGGGATGCTATCATCAGATCTTGGTTTCCTTATCATGGTACCACCCTTGGGATATCTCCTTTCCAACAAACAAAGAATCATCAAAATCGGTTCATAAACGACGAAGTTTTCCGCAAACGCACATAAAAAAAAATATATACAGTCGAATTGAGAAACCTCCTCCTTTTTTTGAAGTCGGTTAAAAATCAAGAAATAAACAATCATTAGTTAATAATTTCAAAATTAAATCCCTGAAATAAACCAGATTATGTCATTAGAACATGAAAACAATATGACACGAAAAGTTATAAATAAAATTATTGAATGTCATTGATACCTTTGACAAGAGTAGGCCAGTTCACACGGAAAGCACCAGGTCACGAGTACAACGCGAGAGTCAGCCATCGCCGACATCAACCATATTAGAGGGAAAGGAACGACCCGGCTCCCGATGCGCCACCATCCGCACAAACATTTAAGCGAGCATGCACCACTCAAGTCAATGCTAAGATAAAAATATTTGTCGGAGCGGAAACCGGTGGTGGCGTGACAATCGCTTGTACTCGTGAGACGATCGTTTGTGGTAGCAAAGATGACTATTAACGGAAGGCTGTTTGTGATTAAGGTTTATGAGAATTTATGAGATCTGTGGAGAAGCCATATTAGCTGGACGTCAGTCTCGAGGCAAACACTTTTTGACGGAGCGTCGAGCAGAACACAAGTAGTGGTGATCTGTGAGCAAAACGAACGTGGCACGCTATCGCTGGGATCACCGCGTTTGCATCCATTGTAATCCAAGCCATCCTGTACAATTTCGATTGCCGAATGATCAAGACTATTCAAGGAGGACCTCTGCGATATAGCTGCATTGTTATTTCGACACCCACAACCGAAATAGTCAAGAACGTGAACCACAAGGTCATCCATAACCTAACCACAACCCCCTTCGACATATTAATTAAAAGAAGTACTAGACTTGTCATGTCTTATCGCTTCCACGTCAATTCTTAGGTTATTTATCATTTTATTACTATTACAGTATAACGAGCAGTGATTGAATCAAAGCTGACATCACTAGTAACGGGCTCGTGCGCTGGGCCACCTGCGCTAGAATGTATGAAGCGTCCCCATCTTCTGAACAAAGGTTACTATAAAACTTGGGCCCCACAAATTGCCCTGCCTATAGACGTCTTCGTTGGACGACTGCATTAATTCTCTAGACTGTGGTCATCATCATCATATCAGCTCAGATACGTCCTCACCGTGGGGCTCGAGCCTAGCCTGAATTAGGGCGATCGGGCCTTAGTCGACCACGCGGGCCCAGTGTGGGTTGGTCGACTTCCCACACAACCTACGAGTTTCTACGCAGGCGTGTGCAGGTTTCCTCACGATGTTTTCCTTCACCGTAAAAGTATCGGATAAACGTACATATGAAATCTAAATTGAAATCACATTGGTACGTGGCAGGATTCGAACCACGACCTCCCGGACAGGAGGCGGCGGCCCTAGCCGTTACGCCACCGACGCCATAGACTGTGGTATAACCAAGTAAAAAACAGCTGTCACAGATGTGCGATTCGAAATTTAAATTTGAATATTGCATCATGCGTGTGCGCCGATGCACTATAACGACCTTGACGAGTCCCCAGATGTCCTATAAGGCCCAGAGGTTGGGCAAGGTTGGGTCATCCCGCTGTTATGGACTTATGGTAAAGCAACGAGTTATGTGATTCAATTTTAAATTGGTAAAGACTAGTTTTTTCGATTTTATTTAGAGTAGTTGTTATGATTGTTTTTAGAGTTCCATACACCTAACAGGTGACCAGCGGGACCCTATTACTAAGCCTCCGCTGTCTGTCCATCCGTCAGCAAGTGAATTTCATAAATCGTAGTAGGTAGAGAGTTGTAATTTTCAAAGAATATGTATTTATGTTGCTGCTATAACAACTAATACTAAAATTAAAAAAAACCGAGCGAGACCTACAGTACTCGCATAAGATGTGTAACATGTGACAAAATACTTTATAAAAGGACGGCAAAGATACGGCAGACTAGGCTGTATGGTCATAGATACCTTTGTCTTTTCCGCGCTTTTAAAGCCTGAAAAAGGACGGCAAAGATACGGCAGACTAGGCTGTATGGTCATAGATACCTTTGCCTTTTCCGCGCTTTTAAAGCCTGAAAAAAGGACGGCAAAGATACGGCAGACTAGGCTGTATGGTCATAGATACCTTTGCCTTTTCCGCGCTTTTAAAGCCTGAAAAAACGCGACTCCCTGTTACACATTTCCGTCACATGGGACACTTTTCCGTCCCATTTCACGAAATCACTCCCACAAATTGCAGGAAAGCGAGAGCAAAGATGTTACACATCAAAAACTTGTTTTTTTTTATAAGTTCGCAGAAGGATTTTTTTATTTAGCTCTATCGTAAAAACAGTAATACATACAAGCGTGAAACTTGGTGTGATTAGAGTACTAATTCTGAAGTAAAATAACCAAAGAATGATAAATGGCGAAGTGTGAGTTGTACTAGTGCTAAGGAGTCCGAACTGAATGGCAAAAATATCATATTTTTGGCGCTCGCGTTAATCTCTTTTGTTTATTCTTGTTACCAACAACATATGGATTTAATCTGAAATTTCAAACTGTTTTTTAAGGTGAATATATTGTGTGGAGAGGTGTGTTGGTGCGGAACTCTGGGAGTAGTTTGTTGTAGTTAGCTTATCTCGATCGTCATTATCATTCTTTAGCTTACGTCGCAGATTAGATCATCATATCAGCTCATATATACGTCCTCACCGAGGGGCACGAGCTTACCCTGAACTAGGGCGATCGGGCCTTAGTCGACCACTCGGGCCCAGTGCGGGTTGGTCGACTTCACACACAACCTTAGAGTTTCTTCGCAGGCGTGTGCAGGTTTCCTCACGATGTTTTCCTTCACCGTAAGAGCGTCGGATAAACGTACATATGAAATCGTAATTCGGAAACACATTGGTACGTGGCAGGACTCGAACCACGACCTGACAGGAGGTACGAGGTAGCGGCCCTTGCCATTACGCCACCGACGCTCTTAGAAAATAGATAGGTACTAACATAATGCGCATATACGCCCTCTACTTAAACCAAGTTTGGTTTCTTTTTAACCGACTTCAAAAAAGGAGGAGGTTCTATGTTCCACTGTATGTTTTTTTTACTGTATGTTCACCGATTTTTTTATTCGAAAGTGTATACTCCTGACGTGCTCCCATTGTCATTAAGTCAGGATCTGATGATGAGATCCAAGAGAAATCGAGGGTAACCTTCAAATTAAATAGACACGTATTAACGTGTTTCCTATATTTTCTATAGCTTTTTAAGTATTTGCGTCTGGTAGTCATCATCTCATGTTGATGGAAGGTCCACTTAATCGCCTCCGTAGCGTAATGGTTAGTTAGAGGTCGCGAGTTCGATTCCCGGCGGGGTCACTTTGTAAGACTCGGTTTGTTTGGTGGTAGGGCATTTTCTAAGCCGTCTGGCTAGCTACTTTTTATCTTATTTAAATGTTGCCGCCAAAAATTTTTGTCCGCGTGCACATCGTTTGAATGACTGCCTTAGATGGTGCGCGGTGCGCGAGCCGCTGCGGCTCGCGAGCGTGGACGTAAATTTTCTCCAGTTCGCTCGGAAACTATGTCAGTATATGTTTATTAGTAAATCATGTCATTTCTCACCCCCTCAGGCATCTCTATGCAAAAAAACACAACAATCCATTGTTCCGTTGCGATGTTAAGAAATTAACCAAAAAAGAGTATTTGTTTAGTTCCCTCAGGAACTGCATCGGACTTTCCTATGTTCACGGGATAAAAAGTAGCCTATGGCCTTCCCCGTGACACACCTGCATGCCAAATTCATAAATATTGGTCAAAATGTTAAAGCGTGAAAAGGTAACAAACAAACACATTTTCACATTTATAATATTTATTAGTAAGGATGACCTGCTGTGGGTGAGTGGGGACGCTATAGAGTCTATATCATAAACCTGGTAGTTTAGCGTATCTGGTAGATATACGAGAGAGAATGCTCCTTGCAGAGTATACCAGGACACTTGTCTTGGCGGCAAGACCTACCATAGTTGGTCCTTGCCCTCGCCTCACGGCGTTGGCAGGAACAGCGGCCCTCACTATAATATGACCTAGATGTCGGTGAGTGGGGACGCTATAGAGTCTATATGATAAACCTGCTAGTTTAGCGTATCTGGTAGATATACGAGAGGGAATGCTCCTTGCAGAGTACCAGGACAAGCGGCATGGCGGCAAGTCCTACCGTAGTTGGTCCTTGCCCTCGCGTCACGGCGTTGGCAGGAACAGCGGCCCTCACTTTAATAATATGACCTAGATGTCGGTGAGTGTGGAAGCTATAGAGTCTATATCATAAACCTGGTAGTTTAGCGTATCTGGTAGATATACGAGAGGGAATGCTCCTTGCAGAGTACCAGGACAAGCGTCATGGCGGCAAGTCCTACCGTAGTTGGTCCTTGCCCTCGCGTCACGGCGTTGGCAGGAACAGCGGCCCTCACTATAATATGACCTAGACGTCGGTGAGTAGGGGACGCTATATCATAAACCTGCTAGTTTAGCGTATCTGGTGGATATTCAATAAATAGCATTTCTTCTAGAATGGCAAGAATACTTGCTCATTTGAAATATTAAACAATTTTTACCCGACTGCGCCAGAAGGAGGGTTATGTTTTTAGAGAGTATGTATGTATGTATAATTGTTTGGCACGCTCTGCAGCCTGAACGGCTGGATGGATTTTGACTTGAGAGGTGTCGTTAGATTCGTATTTACTGTGAGAGTGACACTGGGTATATTAAAATAAAAAAAACAAAATGGCGGATTTTTGGCGCCAAATTCAAATGTTTGGCACGCTCTGCAGCCAGAACGGCTTGATGGATTTTAGCTTGAGTGGTTTCGTTAGATACGTATTTACTGTGAGAGTGACACTGGGTATATCAAAATATATAAAAAAATAGCAGATTTTCCGGAGAATTACCGCAAGCGGTGTTTGTTGACGACCGCACAATAAAAAATAATCAACCAGGAGTTCGTATACGGATTGAACCATGTACGATTGATTTTGACGCACTTCGAGTATGTACAAGGAAAAATTGAACGCAGGATGTTGCCCTTAATCCTAAGTTGGGCTATAACTGTCCACAAACTTCAGGGTACTACACTCGATTTGACACTTGTGGACCTCGGCTCACATATATTTGCTTAAACTCAAGCATATGTAGCTCTTAGTCGAGTTAAAACATTAGCTGGACTGGTCATCTGTACACTTGATCCTAAAAAACTTTTGAATCGGCCACACGATCAGAATTCTTTTATAGAGCTTCAACGTTTACGAGAATATTATTCTATTTACTGATAAGTTAATAATCTGCGTAATCTTAATGTGTGTCATGTGTATATAGGTTACTTTACAAACTCATTTAAAAATAAAACTTAAAAATGAATAAAATAAAAAACGGTAATTTAAAAAACTAAAAAACCCGACTGCGTTTCTGTGTAATTTGGAAATGAAAATTTCTAAAACAAGAAAGTCGTCATACCCGATTGCACTTAACTTATGAATCGCCAAATTTGCTAAGACGATGCTTATAAGCGTCAAATTCATACCAAAAATGCCAATTTAGACCTTGCATAATAGTCTTAGGGCGCTTTAAGAAGTTTAGTGCAAACGGGCATTCGACTAATAGGGGTAGGTTAATTATAGAACAGCAGCTCATTGTACACATTTTTAACAATATTTTTAAATACATGAAATATTGTAGCAGTCGGGACCCATGCTAGAAATGGAGGCTTAGTGAATTGAGAGCACATACCCTATATTACATTGCAGATTACTCCAATATACTGACTAGACGGCTGACTTTCTAGAATGGGTCCCGACTGCTCCAATTTTTCTTGTATTTAAAAATATTGTTAAAAATGTGTACAATGAGCTGCTGTTCTATAATTAACCTACCCCTATTAGTCGAATGCCCGTTTGCACTGAACTTCTTAAAGCGACCTAAGACTATTATGCAAGGTCTAAATTGGCATTTTTGGTATGAATTTGACGCTTATAAGCATCGTCTTAGCAAAGGCGATTCATAAGTTAAGTGCAATCGGGTATGACGACTTTCTTGTTTTAGGGTTTTTCATTTCCAAATTACACAGAAACGCAGTCGGGTTTTTTAGTTTTTTTAATTACCGTTTTTTTTTTAATTTTATAGTTATTACAAACAGCAAAATAGTTCGTTATAGACTATGGCGCTTATGACGTCACTTATGTCATTGCAGAACAAACTTTCGTTTTTGACAGTTGATAAAAAGTTACTCAAATGACTAGAATAAATAAAATACTGTAGTTAGAAATTTTAATTAACTTTACTACCTTCCTAGGTTCCTACTTGATGATGAGCGACGGTTGAAAAAAAACACATGAAAACATCCAAATATTATTTTTTCATTATGCCGTTTAATTTTCCGCGTCACCAAAAAAGTTGAATCCAATTAAAATGCCAATTATTGCGTAAAGTGCACTTATTTGTCAGAAACATGGCGGAGGTTTATTATTTTTATTTTATTAATAACTAGTTTTTGCTCGCGGCTTCGCCCACGTGGACGGCATTTATATGAATGTCTTTAAGGGTGAGTGGTGCGCGAGTCGCAAGCGGCTTGCGAGCGTGAACATTAGTTTTCTCTAGATCCCTATTCCAGATCAGGCTATTCAGATTAGCAATCTACGTCATTTACCACTTCCTCACCCATCTCTGTGCAAAAAACCACAACAATCTATTGTTCTGTTGCGATGTTAATGTAATGAATTAAAAAAAGTCAATTTTTTCAATTCCCTCAGGAACTGCATCGGTCTATGCTATTTTTACGGGATAAAAAGTAGTCTATGTCCTTCCGAGTGACACAGGCTACTTGCATACCAAATTTCATGAAGATTGGTCAAGGTGTTGAAGCGTGAAAAGGTAACAAACAAACCCTTAGGAACTGCATCGGACTATGTTATTTTCACGGGATAAAAAGTAGCATATGTCCTACCCCGTGACACAGGCTACCTGCATGCCAAATTTCATGAAGATTGGTCAAGGTGTTGAAGCGTGAAAAGGTAACAATAACACATTTATAATATTAGTAAGGATGTGAGGGCGTTGGCTGCAACTCACCAAACATACAACTTATCTTGCGTGTATGTATAAAAAGACTAGTGAGGCTATAGGATTCACTTACTTTTTAGGGTAAATAAGGTGCCAACGGGTTCTTATAACTTAAGCCGTCTGTCTGTCTGTCTGTGTGACCTTTAATTCAAGGCCAGTATCTTTGAACCGCAATAAGTAGCCGGTTGAAATATTCACAGAGTAAGTATGTGTTATTGTGGTGGATTCTCAAAAAAAATAAAACATGTTACGTTTGCCGTATTGTAAAAATGTAAAACTTGGCGTGTTAATCTCAAAAAAGAACTAAAATCCCAAAGTAATTAAAATCTGGCCAAGTGCGAGTCGAACTCGCGCTAAGGCTCCCGAACAGAATGAAACAGAAACATTTTATACTGTAGCGCCCGTTGATGTCTTTTGTGTGAACCTATTATAAACAAATTTTAAAAGCTAATTACTTTTTAAGGTTCTGTGCAGACAAAGCAAAGTATACATATTATTAGTACTAACATACAGTATGGACAGTCCCTGCCCCTCTCTAGATTCCGACCTCGACCCCTCGTCTCCCAGGTTGATACAGATTGGTTTAAGTTTGGTTCTCGAACGTGATTTCAATTGTTTCGACATTTGTTTTTAGAAATGTCATTTTGCGTCCGTTGTATGAAGTGTCAGGGATGTGCCCAAAGGGTGTATTGGCCGTTTTTTATATGATTAACCGTTTTTTCGACCATGAGTTTTTGGGAGAAGCTGTTAAGTTTCATAAGTCAACATCATCATCATCAATCAGCCGAAGGACGTCCACTGCTGGACATAGGTCTCCCCCAAGGATATTTACACGACGACCGGTTCTGCGCTGCCCGCATCCAGCGGCTTCCCGCGACAACTAACTAGTATCTCATCTGTGCCGCGACCTTCACCAGGTGATCAGTCCACCGAGTGGGTAGCCTGCCTACACTACGTTTTCCAGTGCGTGGTCGCCACTCGAGAACTTTAAGTTCATTAAGTAAGTTAGTTAAGTTTCATGGGTAGAATGGCTTATTGAAATTTCCAAAAAAAAACAACTGTATGTAATGTTTCATTATTTTTGATAAGACAGACAGGCGCTTTCGTCTCAACAACACGTTTTGTTACAAATCGGGTAAGTTTCTATGCCCTACGCAAACAAATGAACCAAATTAATTTTGGCGTTTTTTTTTGCCTCTCAGCATCTAAACGCTGATGCAGTGTTGGCGTGCATCGGGAGTTCCTCATCAATCTTACCGCGATGCATGGGTAAGTTGGTAACAGATTGGTGGCTTGGTGCACTTGCAATAGGGATGACGACAGCATCAGAAATAAATTATGAACTCTTGATCACTAAATTGCTCTCCTACTTAAACTTCGGAAAACCTTACTCGTTATGTTTTCCGTCAAATCTTCGATTTTTAATTCACCAAAATCACAAAATGAGTATATAAATGACGCTGCTAAACTATGACGTCACGCCTAGGTATTTCAAACATTTTTAAGAACAAAATGTCTTTTTGACAGAAAATAAAAAGTAACTCAGATGACTAGCATTCGTCATCCCTATACAGGCAAGATATAGCAAGCGCAAGAAAAAAACAATGTTTTGTACCCAGGAGAACTATTGTATGTTCTCGATAGATTAATTTTTTTTTATATTTTTTATATATATATGCGTTAGATAGCACTTTATAGTGCGTGCCACTAAAGATGAGACTTGACACACCACGTATAATATTAGTCTTTACTTATGAAATTGCCGATTGTATAAAAAAGTTTCAATATGAAAATTAATATTAAGAACAATAGTTATTAAAACAAAGTTTATTCTCAAAATAGCATTAGACTGTTAGAACTTAAATGGTGGTAAACATATGCCTATTGTTTAGATATTTTGAGAGCACGGTGACTTTAACCCCATGAAGTCGGGTTTTTTCACCTGAAAAAACCGTCTTAATTGAGACAAAAAATACGCATTTTTAATTATAAAGCTCTAGAGTTATCGCAGCAGTTTCTTCGTTACTAATGTCATATTTGGGAATACCCCGCATAAGATTTCGTCACTTTCAGGAAAATTTAAGAAAATTAACTAGTCTATAAATTGCCCCATCTGACCACTAAGAAAACGCCTTTGTTCCATTCAATGGTACACAGCTCAGGGGGTTGGAACATGAAAGATATGCCACTAGTTACTAATAAAAGTCCATAGGTAGTGTTAATAACAAAAAAAACTTTTTTATTTTCAATAAAAATTGGCATTGAAATTCAAAAACTGAATCGGCAATTTCATAGGTAAAGATAATAGGTCTAAAAAGACTAAGTATGAAGATGGCTTACAACGTATTATTAAGTATTTTAACCGCCTCCGTGGCCTAATGGTTAAGTCCATTAGCTTCACATCAGGAAGTCGCGGGTTCAATTCCCGGCGACTTTGTAGGACTTGGTTTAGTTTGTGGAAAGACTTTTTCTAAGCCCGCCTGGCTAGCTACCACTATCTTATCTAAGTCTTGCCGCCAAGCATCAACGTTAACAGCATTGATGTGTACCGGCTAGAAGATGAGATAGCCAGTTTTCCATTGCGTTGGGGAATCTTGGTAAGCTCGCTTCCGTCTACGGCATTATCGTCACTTGCCATCAGGTGAGATGATGTCAAAGACTTACCAATTGTGGATAAAAAAAAGTATACGTTTACCCAAGTATTAGTATATGTTTACCCAAACCGTCAAAAGAAGCAAAGGATTATTATGATTATTACCCGCGTAGACAACGTTTCTATGACTTTTCGAGGGTGCGCAGTGCCGAGCCGCAAGCGGCTCGCGAGCGTGGTAATAAGTAGCCTATGTGTCAATCCATGTCCCAGTCTGTCTACCTACCAAATTTCAGCCAGATCCGTTAAGTAGTTTTTACGTGAAAGAGTAACAAACATACATCCATACAAACTTTCGCGTTTATAATATTAGTAGGATGGACTACTATAACGTACACATCCCACTTTGACTTTTTAATGCAAGCGGCTCGCGAGCGTAGAAAAAAGTAGCCTATTTAATCCAGGTTCTAATCTGTCTACCTACCAAATTTCAGCCAGATCCGTTCAGTAGTTTTTTCGTGAAAGGGTAACAAACATAAATCCATACATTCTAACAAACTTTCGCGTTTAAAATATTAGTAGGATGGACTACTATTACATACATATCCTACTTTGACTTTTTAATGTTTTATATAGTGTGTCAATTCTCATCTTTAGTGGCACGCATTATCCACATGGTAAATGTGACTCGCCTCGAACCCCTTGGCTGACAAAATTAGGTTGACTGACCGACAGCCAGACACTCATAATAGACGCTCTTCTCACCTCTAGTAACTAATTAGTAATCTGTGCCTCTAGCACAGTATTACGATACAGTAGCGCAACGCCTTTGATGTCGCACTATGCCGCCACGGCGCAGCCTAGTAGCAAACTCGCGGAGTTTGCCAGGCTGTGTCCCGCCGCCCACTGCCTTGCAAGTACCCTTCCGTTGCTCTGCTTAAGTACATTTGTTGCACTACTGTAAGCCGCTATATTGTAATACTGTGCCTCTAGGTACCAACCTACAAAAGAGTATTTTACTGGCTCCGCCCTTAGTATAAAATATTTTTCTAAGCAAGATTTATCATCCTCATCATGAATAAGAATCCATAGGAAAACCAAAGAAACCAACATAGCTCACAGAATCGCTAAACTTTAGTGGAGGTGGGCGGGGCACATAGCTCGAAGAAGACAGCTCTGTTCGGGCAGTAAAGTTTTCGAGTGGCGACTGCGCGCCGGAAGACGTAGTAGCAGGCCTCCCACTTGGTGGATTGACGACCTGGTGAAGACGCGGGAAGCCGCTGGATACGGGCAGCGCTGGACCGGTCGTCGTCAAATCCTTTGTACAATAGTAGATGATATGATATGGGGATGATGATGATGATGAAGGTTGATTAACCGACTAAGAAAATCCCAAAAAAATAGACGCAACAGCTACCAATCGATTTTAATCTTCTACTCTCTGATTTTAATTTCGCGAACAAATCCCACAGCGACTTTAATGACATTATGCAGTTGCGACTTGTAAACAACGACCAGTTGAATGGAATGTAAGCCCGTCTACATGCATATGTCGCAGTCATATCGTAGAATTAGCCGTTTTACAATACGGCGCGTAGCTTTGTACACTACTGAGTAAAAAACTCAGAACAAAACCGAGTCGGACGGACAAACAGACGGTTAGGTTAGGTCAGTATGTATTGTTCTACCGTGAAAAGGATTCGCGGGGCTCCGTCCCACTCGGTATTATCCGCTTGGCTAGCTACCACCATCTTATCTAAGTCTTGCCGCCAAACATCAGTATTAACAACATTGATGTGTTCTGGCATGAAGATAAGATAGCCAGTTCTCCATTGCGTTGGGGAATCTTGGTAAGCCCGCTTCCATCTTCGGCGGCATCGTCACTTACCATCAGGTGAGATGATGTCAAGGGCTTACCAATTCGGCTCCGTCCGACTTGGTTTTATTCGGAGCATTTTACTTAGTATTTAACCGCAACCGCCGTCTATCCCTTGGATAGCACGGTTAATTGTGCCACACGATAAGAGAGAGAGAGAGACTCAGTAATTTATAAAGCAGCGCGCCGTTTTGTAAAACGGCTAATTCTACGATATGGCTGCGACACATGCACCAAATGTCAGGGGTCGCTCGACCTTGGCGCGAGCGTTCACTACCAAGGGTTGTCGGGAGAATCAAGAGACAGGTGTACTGATAAAGTGATTTGTTTTTACGATAGTAAGCCACGCCGCCGTCTATTTGTCTGTTCGTCTCTACGTCCGACCTTTAAAGGGCTGTATCTTTTGAACCATAATTAGATATTCGGCTGAAAAATTTACAGATTTGCTTTGAAGACTACTAAATAAAAAACTCAGAACAAAACCGAGTCGAACAGACGAACAGACGGTTAGGTTAAGTCAGTATGTCTTGTTCTACCGTGAAAAGGATTCGCTGGGCTCCGTCTGACTCGGTTTTATTCGGAGCTTTTTACTCAGTAGTTCATAAAGGGGCGCGCCATTTTGTAAAACGGCTAATTCTACAATATGGCTGCGACACATGCACCAAATGTCAGGGGTCGCCCGACCTTGGCGCGAGCGTTCATTACCAAGGATTGTCGGGAGAATCAAGAGACAGGTGCGCTGATAAAGAAATTTGTTTTTCTTTATCAGCGCACAAAAGATAAAAAAACTTAACCGAGTCGAACAGACGAACAGACGGTTAGGTTAAGTCAGTATGTCTTGTTCTACCGTGAAAAGGATTCGCTGGGCTCCGTCTGACTCGGTTTTATTCGGAGCTTTTTACTCAGTAGTTCATAAAGGGGCGCGCCATTTTGTAAAACGGCTAATTCTACAATATGGCTGCGACACATGCACCAAATGTCAGGGGTCGCCCGACCTTGGCGCGAGCGTTCATTACCAAGGATTGTCGGGAGAATCAAGAGACAGGTGCGCTGATAAAGAAATTTGTTTTTACGATAGTAAGCCTACTCCATCTATTTGTCCGTTCGTCTCTCTGTCCGACCTTTAAAGGGTTGAATCTTTTGAACCATAATAATATAATCAGCTGAAAATTTTATAGAATACAATTTTATAGAACTTCGTTCCACCTTACACCATACTACACTACCCTACCCTACACTACACTACACTTCCTTATCCTACCCTACACTACACTACACTACCCTACCCTATCATCCTACCCTACATGAGAACCTTCTCCTGACAATATCAAACTCAACAAAAGAAGAATTACCGAAATCGGTCCAGCCGTTCTTGAGTTATAAATGGTGTTACTAACACGACTTTCTTATAAAATTGATTATGTGTTTTAATGGGGATTCACTAACAAATAACAAAAATTTAAACGGTTAATTAAACAAGAAAGTTGTTTTTTAAAGGTTTTGTTTTTTCTCTCTCGTTTTAAAGGTAATATATGCAAGCGTAATACTTGGTGTGAACTGATTAAAATACTGATCCTAAAGTGAAACACCGAATTATAAAAAAAATATAAAAGAACCGGCCAAGCGCGAGTCAGAACCGCACACAAAAGGTTCCATACCATACCAGGTTCATACTAGATGGCGCTAGTTTCTTAACATTTAAAAAAACACGCTTTTCACTTTTTCTAATTTTTAAAATTTGTTGTTATAGCGGCAACAGAAATACATCATCTGTGAAAATTTCAACTGTCTAGCTATCACGGTTCATGAAATACAGCCTGGTGACAGACGGATGGACAGCGGAGTCTTAGTAGTAGGGTCCCGTTTTTACCTTTGGATAAGAAACCCTAAAAACCAGCCTACTCCGTAATCGTGCTAAGGAGTTCGAATTAAACGAAACATAAAAATGTGTTGCTCGCGTTTATGTCACATGTTTGAAAGGAATAGTCTATAGGTATCATTGTTGTAATTGTGCTGAAAGTTGTGATGGTACAGAATCGTCGGTGCAAGTTTTTTTATCTTTTTTATTATTTTTTTATTCACAATTGGTAAACTCTTGACAACTTCTCACCTGGTGGTAAGTGACGAAGTTGCCGAAGATGAAAGCGGGCTTACCAAGATTCCCCAACGCAATGGGGAACTGGCTATCTTATCTTCATGCCGGAACACACCAATGATATCAACATAGATATTTGGCGGCAAGACTTAGATAAGATGGTGGTAGCTAGCCAGGCGGGCTTAGAAAATGCCCTACCACCAACCAAAGAAGTACAAGTATTCACTTTAGTTGTTTGGTCAGTAGGTCACTCAGTATTTCAATGATCCATATTTATTATTTTACACACACTCGTTTAAACTTACTACTATTACAAGAACACATTACTATACCTCAGTATCTTGACTGTCTGAAATTTTCTATATTTATTTAAATACTGATAATATTCAGGGACTAATCACCTCAGAGGATCGAAAAATCAGCTTTCGGGGGTACTGTTAAGTTATGTTTCTATTTTTATTTTTATATGTACAATTGGCATCATCTCACCTGATGGTAAGTGACGACGATGCCGTAGATGGAAACGGGCTTACTGAGATTCCCCAACGCAACGGGGAACTGGCTATCTTATCTTTACCCCGGAATATATCAATGCTGTTAATATGGTAGTAGCTAGCCAGGCTGGTTTAGAAAATGTCGTTCTATCTTCGGCATCATCGTCACTTGCCATCAGGTGCGATGATGCCAAGGGCTTACTTATTGTGAATAAAAAAAAATCTAAAAAAACTATGGGAACCAGAGACAAGTACATACTAAAATACGTTTAAATACACACACATTTACATCTAAATACCCATACTCAGAGCACACCAACCTGTTCGTCACGAGAATGTTTGCTCTATGAGTGATCGAATCCACAACACAGCCCCGCAGGTAGAACCTAACTACTGGGCCACCTGGTCAGCCTAGCTGCACACCCTGGACACTTCATACAACGGGCCAAAAATGACATTTCATAAAACGAATGACGGAACAAAAAAAATGGCGGCGAAATCCTATACGTTCGACAACCAAACCAATCTGAATCAATCTGGGTGACGAGGGGGTTAGGTCGCAATCTAGAGAGCGGCAGGGAGTGTCCATACTGTATGTTAGTACTTATATAAAAGGTCTAACAAAATTAGCTGAAACTATTTTAACTGGTGCTTCTACCCATGAAACTGAACAACTTTCACCATGAAACCCATAGTTAAATCTAAAAAAAAAATTGAACTTTCCATACTAAGTGGCTGATCAGCTGATCGAGTTAGTATGGGAAAGCCAAAATTTTTTTTGCGATTTGACTATGGGTTCCATGGGGAAAATTGTTCAGTTTCATGGGTAGAAGCACCAGTTAAAATAGTTTCAGCTAATTTTGTTAGACCTTTTTTTTTAATTACAATTGGTAAACCCTTGACAACATCTCACCTGGTGGTAAGCGACGATGTTGCCGAAGATGGAAGCGGGCTTACCAAGATTCCCCAATGCAAGATACTTTGCTAGCTGTCTTTATGTGATTTCACTACCAATAATAAATTTTCATGCCATAAAATAATGATCTTTTTCGCTGGACATTATAACCGCCTCCGTGGGCGTTATGTTTAAGTCACATCAGGATGTCGTGGATTCGATTCCCGGCGTTGTCTAATTTTGGTTAGTGAAAGGGCATTTTCTAAGCCTGCCTGGCTAGCTACTACCATCTTAACAGCATTGATGTGTTTCGGTTTGAAGATAAGAAAGTCAGTTCCCCGTTGCTTTGGGGAATCTCGGTAAGCCCGCTTCCATCTTCGGCATCGTCGTCACTTACTATCAGATGAGATGATCATCTGAGATTAAGGGCTTACAAATTGTAGATAAAAAAATAAAAATAGAAACATAACTAAACAGTACCCCTGAAGTGCGTCACAGCCGATTTTTCGATCCTCTGTTTCCTAGTTAACCGACACTTAAACTTATTACATTTCAATTGCAATTATTAAGTACCGCGGAAATGGGTGCGTGTATTATTATTTACTGATTACGATATTTTTATATGTAGTTTTGATAGTGGACTCGACGAAATGCCACTGGTTCTGTCGCGTTCGACGGCCTTCATACGTTCATTATCAAGACTCCGGGAAGGACTTTTTAAACAGTGCGTCTACCAGTATACAGGATGAAATTGAAATCGTAAAAAAATAATTAGGAATGAAACTGAACAACTTTTTTTCAAGAAACCCATACAATCGTAGCATAAAAAATTTTACACTCCATACAAAATTGGTTATGCGATTAAATTGTATGAAGTCCTAATATTTTTTTGCTCCAATTGTAAGGGTTTCTTTGGGAAAGTTGTTCAGTTTCATAAGAAGAGTGTGTTCACGGTTTTACCCTGTACCCAGCTACCTGTACCTATAATATTCTTAAAATTGTGCATAATTTTATTATCCGACAGTTTTTCTGTAAATCGAGGATACGGACATACACAATGTATGTGTGTATGTCCGTATTCTCGATTTGCAGAGAAACTGTCGGAAGTACTTACACATTTTAATAAAATAATAATCTTTTCTTTGTTCTAGATGTAAGCAACCCATCTCTACTTGAGTCTTATATTCCTCAATTATCTCCATAACAAACTCCTACAATTTAAATAACGACCGAAGCTACTTACAAACCTAAAACTCCTAATCAATCTCCTTTAAAAATGTGAATATCATTACTGGGACTGATCCTTAGAATGGTCGAAGACTCGGAGACTCGCAGACCGGTCAAACTGCTTTTTGTTCGATTCCACCCTTCAGACTAAACTGACCATACACACCAAAACCAGATTTAAAACAACCGTACAAAACTCAAAATCAAACAACTTAATCCGATCTCAGAGGCAAGTCTCAAGGATCAGCAAAGGATATAGTGCTACGAACACTTTTCAATCGATTTTGGTTATTAACTTAGGTGTAATAAGGTGTTATTTAGTGGCCAGCAAGAGTAATTTAAAAGATGTTTATCAGTCACTCCGCCGTCATGTCGAATGTCCTGGGAATGTACGAGATTAAATAGTTCGAACACGATGTTAATGATGGACGGATAAAAATTAAAGTACAGTCAAATCAACCTGACAAGCCTTTTGCGTCTGTGTGAGTGCTCATCGACAGTGTTAAGCCGCGTGCCGTAGTAAATTTTTAACTTATCTGTGGCCCCTATCCACCCTCTGTTTCCTGTGTTTGTATTCACACGAATGCAATAATTTACAACGCTTACACTTTTAAAACAGCCGATTTTAATCGCAACAACTAAGTACCTTACCTACACACTATTTTTTTGTTTGTGTTAATTAAAAAAAAAATGGTGAACTTATAGTGATGCAATTTTTATGTTTTTAATTAAAAATCCTTGCGCAATTTGCAATTTTAGTTATAAAATCTTGGCAAGAAGAATTTATTTGGGGAGGTTTACACATGTATTACTGGGAAGATTTTAGTTATAAAATCCTGGCAAGTAGAATTTTAGTTGGTGAGGTTTATACAATTATTATTGGGGATATTTTAGTTAGTTTTAGTAGGCGAGGTTTACACAATTACTATTGGTGAGATTTTAGTTATAATATCTTGGCAAGTAGAATTTTAGTTGGTCAGGTTTACAAAATTATTATTGGTGAGATTTTAGTTATAAAATCTTGGCGAGTAGAATTTTAGTTGGTCAGGTTTACACAATTATTATTGTGGAGATTTTAGTTATAAAATGTTGGCAAGTAGAATTTTTGTTGGTGAGGTTTACAGAATGATTATTGGAGATTTTAGTTATAAAATCTTAGCAAGTAAGTTTTATTTGGTGAAGTTTATAGATTTTTACTGGTAAGATATTAGTTATAAAATTTTGGTAAGGTTTTAGTTGGTGAGGTTTGAATATTTTTTTACTGGTGAGATTAAAGTTATAAAATCCTAGTAGAGTCGGTCATTACCTTGACATTACATTTACGAGTAACAAGGGGTTTTAGTTGGTGAGGTTTGGTAATTTTTTTATTGGGGAGATAAGCGTTATGTATGAAATACTGGCAAGTAGAGTTTTAGTTGGTGAGGTTTACACAATTTTCACTTGACTGCTGTAAATAATGATTATAAAGGAGACTGTTCAGAAGTAGTACAGACGACCTGCTAAGTCAATTTGTTTTTTTTTTTAAATAAAAATCACCTCTGCACCTCACCTGTTTCAACAGTTCATCATCATCACCCACCTTAACGTCACCAACGTTGGAAATGAATTTCCAAACATACTAACTTTAGTAAACTATTTTGAATCAATTTTTGATACAAGTTTTTTTTTTAATCACTATTGGTGAACCCTTGACAACATCTCACCTGATGGCAAGTGACAATGTTCGATGAATTCACTCATGATTTCACCTTATTTGGGTTCCGTAATCCCAAGGGGTTACTAATGGACCCCTATTAGCCTGTCTGTCAGCGAGCTGTATTTCATGAACCGTAAGAAGAAAGTTCAAGTTTTTACAGAGTGCCGCTATAACAACAAATAATAAAAAATAAAGGGGGCTCCCATACTCTATCGTGAAAATGGTTAGGTACACATAGAAGTATGAAACTTGGTGTAGTTATATTACATATCCTAAAGTAATAAAAACTAATATTAAAAGTCTTAAAAGAATAAAAACTGGCCAAATGTAAGTGTACTCGCGCTAAGGAGTCTAAACTGAATTTAACAAAACATCATTTTATATGTCACTTGAGTTGAAAGTACGTCTTTTTGATGTGTCACATCTTTGCTCTCGCTTTCCTGCAAATTGTGGGAGTGATTTCGTGAAATGGGACGGAAATGTGTAACAGGAAATGCGAACGTTTTTTAATTCTCGAAAACTAAGGTTGTTATAGCCATGCCGCCTAGTGTGATGGCAAAGGCAAAGATGACATACAACTATTCGAAGGGTCGGCCCGTGAATGTACGACCCGATAATTAATCAATTTCATAAGTATTTTGTCACATGTTACACATCATATGCGAGTACTGTAGGTCTTGTTTTTTTTTAAAATGTGAATAGGTATCTTTTTCATAGTTGTGTGGAAAGGTGTGGTGGTACGGAACCATCGGAGCGCGTGTTCGACTCTTACTTGGCCGGATTTTACCTATTTATGCTATTCGTTTGGCGTTTTTTACTTAATGCCGTAGATTTACTTACTTTGTTAGGTACGAACATAGTGTAGAAGAAATTTTACTATGGTACGAATCGCCCCTCTTTACGAAAAGTCACTAAACTAACGACACAACTTTTTAACATCTTCCAAACAAATTCATACACCATTTCACACATGTTCCTAATTCAAATCGTTTCTGGTGTCAAAAACACATTACCATAACCTATCCCTGTAATAAGCTGAACCCTTTTCTTTCAACACTTTTGTTTTCGAAAATGTACTATGTATGTAATTTATAAAATGTGAACGCAACATTTCTCCCTCGATCTGCATCATTAGGGTCGGTTCACACACGTCATGTGGCGACAGTTTTTTGTTACAATTATTTTGACATTAATCTTGAAATAGGCGTCACCTAACTTATAAATTACTAGTGGATGCCCGCAGCTTCGCCCGCGCAGAACCCGGTTTTTGCGGTTCCCGTGGGAATTTCCCAAAATCCTTTCTTAGCGGATGCCTACGTCATAACATCTACCTGCATGCCAAATTTCAGCCCGATCCGTCCAGTGGTTTGGGCTGTGCGTTGATAGATCACTATGTCAGTTATATATATTTACAAATGCTTGCTCATTTGGTGAAATAGCGCTTTCTCATTTATTTGGTTAGGTTTGGTACTTTGTATACGCGACAAAGATAATTTATTTCTTAGGTTATGTATCATGTTGATGATGATCATCATATCAGCCGAAGGAAGTCCACTGCTGGACATAGGCCTCCCCCAAGGATCTCCACGACGACCGGTTCTGCGCTGCCCGCATCCAGCGGCTTCCCGCGACCTTCACCAGGTCATCGGTCCACCGAGTGGGAGGCCTGCCTACACTACGCTTTCCGGTGCGTGGTCGCCACTCGAGAACTTTACTGCCCCAACGGCCATCTGTTGATGATGATATTAAGAGCATTTATATCTTTATTTTTTAGGGCTTCTTACCTCAAAAGGTAAAAATGGAACGTGTGTCTGTCTGTCCTTTCGTCTGTCACAACCAATTTTCTCGGAAAATATGTAATTTGGTGACCTACAGGTAAATAAATGAATTTTAAACATTTTAATCTATGCATAACTGTGATTTTTTCAAGCTTTTAGGCCCAGTAATTTCGGAGCGTCGGTGGCTCAACCGGTAACGACTCGGTACTTCTAACCAGAGGTACCGGGTTCAAATCTGGACGGCCAATGTACCAATGAGTTTTTCAAAAACTTACGTACATATACTTACCGATTGCTTTAACGGTGAAGGAAAACATCGTGAGGAAACCTGCACACGCCTGCGAAGAAACTCGCAGGTTGTGACTAAGGCCTGATCGCCTTATTCAGGGTAGGATCGAGCCCCTCGGTGGGGATGTATATATGAGCTGATGATAATAATAATAATAATTTCGGAGTTAAGGGGGGAGCGGGAATAATAAATTTCCGCCTATTTTCTCAAGTAACTTCAAAACTATTTATCTAAAAACTAGCTTTTGCCCGCGGCTTCGCCCACGTAGACATAGCTTTTATGACCCTTTTTGAGGGTGAGTGGTGCGCGAGCCGCAATCAGCTCGCAAGCGTGGACATGAGTTTTCTCCAGGTACCTCAGGAACTGTATCGGGCTATTCAGATTAGCAGTCTTTGTCACTTCCCACCCCCTCAACAAATTCTATACAAAAAATCACTTTAATCCGTTGCTCCGTTGCGACGCCACCGACGTGCGCGAGCGTAGAAAACAGTTGTCCCCAGATCTCTCGGGAACTATGTCAGGATATACTTATTAGTAAATTATATCATTTTCCACCTCATCTCTGTGCTAAAAATCACACCAATCTATTTTTTCGTTACGATTTTATATAAAACGAACAAATAGTATTGTTTTAGTTTCCTCAGGAACTGTATCGGGCTATGATAATTTCCACAGATAAAAGGTTGACTATTTCATTCCCAGTGATACAGGCTACCTGCATGCCAAATTTCATCAAGATTGATAGAGGTGTTGAAGTGTGAATAGGTAACAAACAAACAAACACATTTTCACATTTATAATATTAAGTAAGGATTTCTAAATCTTAATTGAAATATAGAGCGTCAGTGGCAAAACGGTTAGGGCCACTACCTCCTGTCCGGAAGGCCGTGGTTCGAATCCTGCCACTTATCAATATCTATACGAATATCGAATGCATACTGGTATGTACGTTTATCCGACGCTCTTACGGTGAGAAAAACATCGTGAGGAAACCTGCACACGCCTTCGAAGAAATTCGAAGCTTATGTGTGAAGTCAATCAACCCGCAATGGGCCCGCGTGATCGTCTAAGGTCAGATCGCCCTAACTCAGGGCAGGTTGAGCCCCTTGGTGGGGACGTATATAAACTGATATGATGAAATAACATATATAGGTACCTATATTATCAAAAAACTAATTCAAATCATTATAGGTATCAATCTAGTAATAAAATTTCCTAAAAATATTAATATGGGTCAAATACTCGAGTCGTATTAGCTCCAAAGGAGCCCAAGACGCACTTCTCGTTGCCGCGCTGGATGGCAATAGACAACCTTAGCAGCAGGTAGGACCTCACGTCACATCTCCTCTCTCGAAGGCGAAGGCCAATCTCCTTTGTGAAGGCAAAGGCCTCTGAGGGTTCAGCAGCCGGTTGTCTCACAGACCAGCGGCACAAAGCAGTAATTTGCCTCCAAGACCGAGTACTTATTATGCTTCTTTCTCGCCGAAAATTGAGCAGCAGTACCTTACAGTGAGGCAGAAAAAGTGGCTTCCCAAAGCAGACACGTTCCTCTCTGCCATAGCACCTATTTAAACCCTCCAGCCTTTTGCCATCAGATCGACTAAAGCCCGGCCGGCGGCTGCATCAAAGATGGAATATTCCATCTGGCCGAGACCAGTGCCCTCCGAATGAGGTCATTAAGGAATTGGTGACGTGGGAATCTTCACAAACACGACTGCAACTCAGTGAGTGATGGCCAATTGCCTCCACCGTGGATACCGCAAATACATTGATGAGGTTCACAGATATTGATATTGCAGGCGGAGAGCAACTGCCACATGCAAATAGTCGCCGTCAGAAGAGTTCCCATATCTGTGCCTCCTGTTAAAAGAAGCTAAACTCGATTTATGTGTTTTTAATTTTTTTACACGATTGCAATCTATACAAAAAAAATACCTATCTGTTCGTCTATAAAACACATCGCTACGTGCCATAGTTCCAGAGAGTTGTGTAAAAAGCGTATGCTGAAAAATACATAAAAGAAATCCACTCAAAAGTATGAAATAATATTTTAATGTTTTAACACAACTTAAGCGCGTTTAATTATTCCTGCAGTGCCATCTTTTGACATTTTGCTGCTATGATTATAATGTGTGGTATGTGTAGCTTATATGTTGAAAAAGTACTCTATATTTATTATTGTAAGTATCGATAAATATTTTCCCACGGGACCTCTTTAGTTTTCCGGGATAAAGAATACCCGACTATACAATGATGGTCAAAAAACCCCATCCCAATGTAAAGGTTTCATATTGTTACGTTGAGTCATTCTAAAGATACAATTTTTTGCATTCCTGTAGGAACCCTAATTTTTTTGGGATTCACAATGTCCCAGTTTTAGTTCGCGATAAGGGTATCAACGTGTAAAATTTGATTGTAATAGGTCAAGCCACATTTGCGAGGTGAGCCATACTATAAATTAATACTTTTGATTTGCCCGCGGGATCTCTTGAATTTTCCGGGATAAAAAGTATCCTATATGTTAACCCGGGCTATAAGGAACCACCATACAAAATTTCATCAAAATCGGCCTGGTAGTTTTTGCGTGATGCGCGAACATACAGACAGACAGACAGACAGACAGACAGACAGACAGACAAAAATTCCAAAAGTTGTTGTTTTGGCCTCTGTATCGTTAGTAATGTCCACCACAGTTATTATTTTCCAAAAATATTTCATGTACAGACACGGCCCCGTTACAGTTTTATTATATTAATAGAAGATGACATATTTGAGGTTCTTTCATTTGATATGTCACAATATATTTTGAAAACTTTCTTTTCAATATTTTCTAATTTACCCCCCAAATCCATTTTTGGGGGGTAAATTAGAAAATATTAAAAAGAAAGTTTTAGTGTTAGAAAAGTCATAGAAACGTTATCCACCCGGATGAAGCCGCGGGAAACAGCTAGTACAAAATAAAGAAGCATTCATCGATGCGTTTGCAAATCGAATCGACTAGCTGGAAACACCATCAGAATACTAGGATAGTATGAGTGCATAAGATTGATGCTCGCTGGGTAAAATTGGCGGTCGGTGAGGAGAGCGGGGCACAAGCGGGAGTGATAGATGACCAGCCTTTGTGGTAGACTATGGACGGTTAATGGCCCTACGGATCTATGATATCCTGGTAGGTGTAGGTTGTAGGAAATCTTAGTAATTTTAAGGTGACGACGTTAAATATTATTTTGAATAGTCTCATCGATCACACATCAGCTCATATACGTCCCCACCGAGGGGCTCGAGCATACCCTGAATTAGGGCGATCGGGCTTTAGTCAACCACGCGGGCCCAGTGCGGGCTGGTCGACTTCACACACAACCTTCGAGTTTTTCTCACGATGTTTTTCTTCATCGTATAAGAGCGTCGGATAAACGTAAATATTAAATCGAAATTCGAGAACACATTGGTACGTGGCAGGATGGAACCACGACCTCCCGGACAGGAGGTAACGGCCCTTGCCATTACGCCACCGACGCTTATTGTCAGTCTCAACAATAGCTACCTTTTAAATAACTGAGATACCAATTAGCAAATGGTTCATCACTGAAAAGGCTTGAAACAAAAACGTACCTACTCGCCTAGATATAATAAGAAAGATTCTTTTTGTCCGTCTGCATCACGGATCAGATAAATAAGGTTGGATTGGAAATGTGCGCTGGGCAGGTGCGCCACAAGTATGATTAGATAATCAAACTTAACCGAAGCACGCGTTTAAACTTTTTATTTGCGTGTGGTTGTGTGTAACGTACAGACTCTCGAAATGGTGTGGAGACACAATTGCAGCCCTGTGTTCTAAGTGTGTTTTGTTTATTAGTGTGCGCAATTGGTGTATGTATTATTATTGCTTGTGTAGTGGAGTTGATGGGTGGGAGACAGGCGGCGACGCTGGTTTTCAAACAAGTGTGACTATAGCCAATCCAACCTTATTTAATCTTATCCGTGGTCTGCATCACGGGATTGTTTTGTGGCATTGTCTTGCAACACTATTGCAATTATCTTGCGGATTCCGTGGAAGAATTTAATCACAAAATGGATTAATTGAAGAAAAGAAAAACAAAACTTGTGTGAAAAATGTCCAAGACTCATAATTTCGCGTGATAAGTAATTAAGTAAGTACCTAAGGAAAGTGTTGGCCGTGTTTTTGATGGCGTTGAGTTAGAGCGTCCGTGGCGTAATGGCAAGGGCCGCTACCTCATATCCGGGAGGTCGTGATTCGAATCCTGCCATGTACCAATGTGTTTTCGAATTTCGATTTCATATGTACGTATAAGCGTAGTGTAGGCAGGCCTCCCACTCGGTGGACCGATGACCTGGTGAAGGTCGCGGGAAGCCGCTGGATGCGGGCAGCGCAGAACCGGTCGTCGTGGAGATCCTTGGGGGAGGCCTATGTCCAGCAGTGGACTTCCTTCGGCTGATATGATGATGATGATGTACGTTTATCCGACGCTCTTACGGTGAAGGAAAACACCGTGAGGAAACGTGCACATACGCCTGCGAAGAAACTCGAAGGTTGTGTGTTGTGTGAAGTCGACCAACCTGCACTGGACCCGCGTGGTGGATTAAGGCCCAATCGCCCTAATTCGAGGGCTCGAGCCCCTCGGTGGCGACGTATTTGAGCTGATAGGATGAGTTAGAAGCTTGATTTGTATTCAGCTCCAAGGGTCAACCTAATATCAACTGGATACTTCTTCATGTTTCTAAGATAAAATGCCTTGACAGACAGAAAGACAGATATCCCAAGGGTGGTACCATGAAAAGGAAACCAGGACCTGATGATGGCATCCCAGAAAAATCGAGGGGAACCTTAGTTTCGTGTTTGAAGTCGGTTTTTGTCTAGTCCTCCTTTTTACCCGAGTATGTATGTATGCTCATCAGCTGTTCCCTCTATTTCCTAAACCACTTAACCGATCTTGACAAGTATGGTGTTTTTGGATTTGTGCCATCACTTCGCGTGTCATAGGATATTGAGCATTTAAAAAAATCAACATGGCGGGTTTTATAGGTTAATGTTTGGTATCAAAAGAAAGGTCTTGATGAGCACATTCTAATTATATATGTATTACATACGCAAATGTTTTTAATTACTTAGCAAATGGTCTCACAAACGAGATTATGACACGACTCAAATGTACGCGCGCCACAAATCAAGCGACACAATACGCCGCCGCGGGTAGCGCGGTGGAGTGGCGTTGTTCGCTGAGCACAAAAAATATGGAAATAAAATAGAATTAAAAAAAAACTAAAACCCGACTGCGGAAAAGTACGAAAACAAGAGTTTCCCGCCAAAAATCATAGCCTTTATTTTTCCATTCATGTGGGGTAAATGCCGTGGTTGCTAGCCCTATCGTAATCAAAATTTTTATCTTAAATATGCTATTATCTTTTTATCATATTTTATTTTTATCATTATGCTAGTGACCACGGCTATCACCTCAGATGAAACGAAAATAAAGGCTATGATTTCAGGCGGGAAATTCTTGTTTTCTTACTTTTCCGTAGAAGGGTTTTACTTTTTTTTAACTTTTATTTTAATGAAATCTGTTGAAAACGGAACCCTAAATATATCGTCATAACTCATATATTCTCTCCGTATATCACAGTCAATATTTTCTGCGTAATGAGCCTTCATCATCATCATCATATCAGCCACAAATCGTCCACTGCTGGACAAAGGCCTCCCCCAAGGATTTCCACGACGACCGGTCCTGCGCTGCCCGCATCCATCGGCTTCCTTAGAATAATGTAATTGCTTTAGATGTAAAATTATGACCCAAAATGGAAAATGAAGTCAAAGTTTCAAAAAAGGTTTTTTTTTAAGGTAGCCTCCCCTAGATTTCATAGGGGGATAAATTTTGGAGTGGTGTTTCGTTTTTTTTAACAAGAGTAGCATTTAAAAAATATAGAGCTCAAAATTTTCCTTTTTTTTTTAAATTATGGTAATTAATATTCTGAAAAATTACAGATACTAGACATTATACTTAACAAAGCAAACGAAAATTATTTAAATGATGTAAAAATATTTTTACCCTTCCATACAATTGGAAAGTTATTTTTAACTGCCCTTCCTTATCAGTAAAATCTACCAGTTGTTAAATTTTTGAAGATATTATTCATATTATAATTTATAACGCAAAAAGAATGTGGATTCCTTTTATCAAATATTTTTTGGGGGTCGTACCGTGGTCGTACCCATACAAGAAAAAGCAGCGCGACAAAACATTTTGAAATATAATAGAATTGATCTTAAACGAAAAAGTGCTTTTTAACATCATATTTCTGTCTGACGTGCCATTCCATAGATAAAGCTCACCATAGTCAAAGTATAATACAGTATGGACACTCCCTGCCGTTCTCTAGATTCCGACCTCACCCCTTCGTCACCCAGATTGATACAGATTGGTTATAGTTTGGTTGTTGAATATTAAGGATTTCACCGCCATTTTGTTTGTTCCGTCATTTCTTTTTTGAAATATCACATCTGGCCCGTTGTATGAAGTGTCCAGGGTGTGCTATAGGAGCGATGGCTGACTCTCGCGTTATACTCGTGACCGGGTGCTGTCCGTGTGAACTGGCCTACACTTGTCAAAGGCGTTCATGACATTCAATAATTTTAATGTACCTATAACTTCTCGTGTCATGTTGTTTTCATGTTCTAATGACATTAATTTTTGTTTTTGTTTTTTTTTATATTACGGATTGGATTTTGACGTTAATAACGAATGATTGTTTATTTCTTGATATTTACAAATGAAATTATGTAATCACTATTTTATGACTATCAGAAAGAGTGTAATTTTGAATAAATATCTTGAATCTTGAGTCGTCTGGTGTTTTTAAACTTTGGTATCCAGAGACAAACAGTTTTCAAATAATGACTCTGAAACTATCACTATGCGTAGTTTGACACGCATTTTGCCGAATTTCTCTTTCTTTTGACATGTGGAATCCTAAAATAAATAGGTTCCTCATCATCATCATATCAGTCGAAAGATGTCCATTGCTGGACAAAGGCCTCTCCCAAAGATTTTCACAACGACCGGTCCTGCCTCTTGCGACCTTCACCAGGTCGTCAGTCCATCGAGTGGGAGGCCTTCCTACGCTACGTCTTCCGGTGTGCAGTCGCCACTCGAGAGGTTTACTGCCCCAATGGCCACCTGTTACCGAACCAAATATGTACCGGTGGGAAATGCAAGTCGAGCTCGTTGGGGAGATGTGTCTCTGGCATTGGTTTACAACCCCTCTTGGAGAAGGACACTTCCAAACCAAACTTGGCATGTTTTTTAAATGTATATAATTATGTATATATAAATATGCACAGGCCCAGGACCGCACTACCCACTATCGACCCCCTATAGCTTTGGCAGCTTGGCTGCCTTAAAAGCCTATCGGAGCGACTAGGGAAGGGGGGAGGGGTACGAAAAATACACAATAAGGGGACTTGTCATGTGCCCTCCGTTTGGGGTACATAGAAAAGTGCTACGAAATAGTGGGGACGACGGTTTTCGTACAAATCCCATTGTCCTTTATGATTGTTTTACGAAAACGCCGTTCGGTCTTCTTTGTGCAGTCTCATCCTAATAGAAGAGAGGCCAAGTCATGTTTGAAGAAGATTGTTAGAAATCGACCTAGTCACCTAGCTACCTAGACCTAGCTACCTAGACCTAGCTACCTAGACCTTGCTACCTAGACCTAGCCTGTTTTAGGCTGCAGGTTGTTTCTATCCAAATTTTAAACTGAGCATATGATATCCTCATGATCTGAATAACTTTATAACCCATCTGTCTTGAGCTTATGTATATATTATATATTATGTATCATATTTATTTATGTTACATTTATTAAATTGAGTTTGTATTTATTAAAATTAGGCTACGTAGGTTTAAATGTAATATTAGTTGTATTGATGTTCTTTAACTAGCTTGTACGTAATTACGTGTTTCTTTGTCCTCACTAAGTCCTCTGTTTATTATTGCAGAGGTTGACTGGAAGAGATCCCTCTAAGGGATAAGTCCGCCTTTGTACTTAAGGTTTTTTTTTATAACATTATTTTAAGATTTTGTACAATAAAGAGTTTACAAACAAACAAAACTTTTCCTAAGGATAATATTTTATAATCGGAGCAAAATATCATATATTAGCTCATTCGCCAAATTGGTATGAAAAGTTTTTTTTTATTATCACAATTCTATAAGTATATTCTATTTGGAAGATAAATATTTAAGCTTAATATTTATATGTATGTATGTTTCTTATTGACTCAAAAACGGCTGGAGTGATTTTGATGAAAGTATCAGGAATTTATTTAAAGATTAGCCCAGCTAGTGATTCTGCGAAAAGAAAAAAAAGGAGCTGCGGGGCGGGTCGCCAGTTACATTGTTATATAACTAACAATGTTATATATTACAATAATTTTAGCTTTTTAAAAAAAATGCTTTAGGTAATTAAATTTGTTCATTTATGATTACCTAAAGCCCATGTTGAAGCTCCAGTTTCAGAATCAATAATTTTAGCAGGGCTTACCAATTGTGAATAAAAAATAATAATTTAAATTATTCTTAATACAAATCTTCACCGTTACAGAAAAACCGGCCAAGTGCCAGTAGAACTCGTGCATAGAAGGGTTCCGTAATCATTACAAAAATAAATGTTTAAAAAATAATAATTATATTTGCAGTTGGTAATAGAATATTTTGTATGGAAAATCTGTGAAGTTTTAAAAAATACAACTGCACATCTTAAGTTGGTCGACTATTACAACTAAACTAAAAAAATTCGAGCGAGACCTACAGTACTCGCATATGATGTGTAACATGTGACAAAATACTTTATAAAAGGACGGCAAAGATACGGCAGACTAGGCTGTATGGTCATAGATACCTTTGCCTTTTCCGCGCTTTTAAAGCCTGAAAAAACGCGACTTCCTGTTACACATGGGACACATTTCCGTCCCATTTCACGAAATCACTCCCACAAATTGCAGGAAAGCGAGAGCAAAGATGTTACACATCAAAAATCCTACTTAGCCGTGATATTTTTTCCTTTTAAATCAATTATATTATGTCCTACTACTTAAGGCCCGATCGCCATAATTCAGGGTAGGCTCGAGCCCCTCGGTGGGGACGTATATGAGCTAAAATGATGATGATGATGTCCTACTATTTTTTTTTTTTTTCAGATGTACTGAAATAGCAGTTTAGCTTGTAGTGGGGGGGACACATCATTAGCACTTAAAATCTTAATGTTTTGCAAATCGATCCGCGAATCGAAAAAAGGTCATAGCAAACCCTAAGTTGTTTTAAAATTCCTTTTTAGCGATACCCCACACTAAACTAAAGTAGCAGTGGGCAGGGCACATAGCTCGTAGAATAGATGGCCGATGGGGTAGTAAAGTTCTCGAGTAGCGACTGCGCACCGGAAAACGTAGCGTAGGCAGGCCTCCCACGCGGTGGACCGACGACCTGGTGAAAATAGTGGGAAGCCGATTGATGAGGGCAGCGCAGGACCGGTCGTCGTGAAAATCCTTGGGGTTCTTTGTCCAGCAGTGGACGATTTTCGGCTAATATGATGATGATGATGATGATACCCCACACAATAGGGCACGTCAACAAGTAGGGGAAGAACCCTTAATTTTTTTTAAAAGTTTTTATTATAACACCTTGTTGACGTGATTAATATGTATACCCATGCCAAATAACAGCATTCTATTATAGTCTCTGAGCTAAGCCGCGGACAGACAGACAGATTGACATGGCAAAACTATAAGAGTTCTCTGTTGACTTTGGAACCCCAAAAACAGCTAACTGCTAGTCGGACTAGCACACGAACAATTGTACAAGATTTAACCCTATTTACTATTTAAATACCTACTTAAAAATAAAATATAAAAACCACTTTTCTTGTATGGTTCGCTTTAATTTTTATTAGTGGCTATAGAAAAATTTAAACTTTCTACATATTGCGGTTCATGAAATACAGCCCGATGATTGACAGATGGATGGACGGGCAGCGGAGGCTTAGTAAAAGGTTCCCGTTCGCACCCTTTGGGTAAGGAACCCGAATGAGATATAATCAATAACAACTTAAAACAATAAAATATCAAAAAATTATAATCCCGTTTCGTAAAAGAAACATTAAGTCTTAGCGTCACAGATTTATACAGGGTGTTTTTTAACACCGAGAAAGCCGTTAAAGGTGGGCTCTACTCATGAAAATGAACAAATTTCCCCAAGAAACCCATACTAAATTCACAATTTTTTTTAGACTTTTCATAGAAATCGATCATTCCGATTAGCCACAACTTTGTATTGCGAGGCAACTTTTTTTTGCGATTTCAGTATGGGTTTCTTGGTGAAAGTTGTTGAGTTTCATGAGTACAGCCCACCCTTAACGGTTTGCTCGGTGATAAAAAAAAACACCCTGTATAACTATACCAAATTTCAGTTTTACAGCTGTAATACCTAGTCTTTCTTTGAGTAAAACGGCTGTGACATACCGGCGGACAGACATACAGACGGACATGACGAAACTATCAGGGTTCCTAGTTTGACTACGGAATCCTGAAAGCAAAATATTAAAAACGCAAAAACTCTAAACCAGAACCACACCCTGCACATTTCATACAACGGGTCAGAAATGACATTTCTAAAAACGAATTACGGAACAAACAAAATGGCGGCGAAATCCTATACGTTCGACAACAAAACTGTAACCAATCTGTATCAATCTGGGTGACGAAGGGGTGAGGTCGCAATCTAGACAGCGGCAGGGAGTGTCCATACTGTATGTTAGTACTAATATATATGCTTTGCCTGAACTGTAGGATATACCTTACACTTCCTATACACTACACTAATATCCTATTCACAGAAATCGATATAATCCTATCCATTCGAATATTGCATTGAATAAAGTAAAAAAATCAACTAAAAAACCTGAAACCACGCAACCGAAATTACATATGGAACAAAAGTGTTCACACACACATACAAAAATACCATGATACTCATATTTAACACACACAAGAGGAACATTCCCAAAATCAACGCGAAAAAACTTTATCCCGTCAAAAGTAGTAACAGGAATAATTATCGTGAACATAGCATTAATCAAATTCTGTGCACGGTGCTATCGGGTGGGCGAGGAGGGGTAGGGGGCTATTATCCCCCTAGGGAGGGGGGAGGCAGGAAAAACGAATGCTGCGGGCTCGCTGCGAAAAAAGCTGAAAAACTAGACCACAAGTGGTAAGCTGGTCTCAGGATATGTCGCGGGATATCCTAATCATAATGATTTTTTAGCTAGGTGAACTGCATAAACATCTTTTTTTAAAAGGTGTAGAACCTCTAAAAATTCTGGAGACATCTAATAGCTACATAGTGCTGAGTCGGATCAGTAAAAAGTAGCTCGTACTAAAATCTCATCCTTATAATAAATGTGAAAATGTGTTTGTTTATTTGTTTGTTTGTTACCTTTTCACGCTTGAACACCTTGATCAATCTTGATAGAATTTAGCATGCAGGTAGCCTGTGTCACGGGGAAGGACATAGGCTACTTTTTATCCCCAGAAAATAGCATAGTCCGATGCAGCTCCTGAGGAAACTGAAAAAAAAACTCTTTTTGGCTAATTTAAAATTGCAACGGAACAATAGATTTTTGTGATTTTTTGCACAGATGATTGAGGAGTGTCATAGATTGCTAATCACAATAGCCCAATCTGGGATAGGGATCTGGAATAAACTCATTTCCACGCTCGCACCGATGTACACGATGTACACGCGGGTGAAGCCGCGGAAAAAAGCTAGAAATAATAATAAAACAATAAACGTCGATTTTCATGTGGCAGCAGGAGTTAAATTAATCAATCTATCTGCCAAATCAAAGCTCAAACTGTGTCAACAAGTTGTACTAATAATGTTACCTGATGTAAACAATATTTTATTACTGTTCTTTGTACAGAGGCCAGCACAACAAGCTGGACACTTTGGACTTTGTACCGTTTGCTGTACGTGTATGGATCAGAATCGTAATACGAGTGTCTAGCTTGATGTGCTGGCCTCTGTACTTTGTTTTCTTTCTAGTACCGTTTTTTGGATTCAATCCGGCATGTAGTTTTTGTATTAATGCGGAACAATTTGTGTGTAAACTCCAGCCTCCTGGGAACTCTTATTGCTCACAATTCATGAAACTATCAATGATTTTGTAATTTGCTCTCATTTTTTAAAAATCTATATTTTCATTTTACATTACAAAAATCTAAAAACATGAGACAAAATAACAGATATGTTTGTAATGTCAGTTTTGTTTAGGATACATCGAAGTAAATAGAGAGAAAAATGACGAAAACATTATGTTATATTTCAATAAAACCCCTTTTATAAGCTTTTTTTATAATTTTTCAGGTGACAATTTCTTCTAAAAGACCAGCAGCAGTAATCTGCCATCATGTAACCATTCCACTGACCCTAATGCCTTTCCTTCATCACTTTTAGATCCTGGTGGAAGCAATCACCTTGTTCCTCACTATAGTTTCCAAAATTATCCGGAAATTTGAGTTGGTCCACCGGGATCCCTTGAGTGCAGAGATAGTGTAACTTGATACTCATATTTGCTCCTAGAATCTTATTACTAACAAGCAGATAATTGTTAAAAATATCATCATCATCATATCAGCTCACATATGTCCCCACCGAGGGGCTCGAGCCTACCCTGAATTAGGGCGATCGGGCCTTAGTCGACCACGCGGGCCTAGTGTGGGTTGGTCGACTTCACACACAACCTGCGAGTTTCTTTGCAGGCGTGTGCACTAGGTTTCCTCACGATGTTCTCCTTCACCGTATAAGAGCGTCATATTAGAAGATATGCAAATAACAGATAAATATAAGATATGTAAATCATAAAAACAAGAGCACATTCAGTACTTTAATGAATATATTCGTCGTATCTGGGCACTTAAAAACATAAAAAAATTGCAATGATATCCAGGGTCACATCAGCTCATATACGTCCCCACCGAGGGGCCTGAGACTACCCTGAATTAGGGCGATCAGGCCATAGTCGACCACGCGGGCCCAGTGTGGGTTGGTCGACTTCACACACAACCTTCGTTTCTCCGCGGTGTGTGCAGGTTTCCTCACGATGTTTTCCTTCACCATTAAAGCAATAGGTAAGTATCCAGGGTAACAATACATTTTTCAAGCGACTTCCAAAAAGGAGGAGGTTCTCAATTCGACTGTATATGTTTTTTTTATGTGTGTTACCTCAGAACTTTTGACTGGGTGAACCAATTTTTATGATCCTTTTTTTTTAAAAAGCTAGTGCTTGCCGTGTGGTCCCATATAAATTTTATTAAAATCGGTGTAGTGCTTTATTCTAAAATAACAAAAACCAAAAATGATAATGCAAAAATGTACTTAGCTGTTGCGATGGAAGTCGGTTTTTTAGCGTGTTTAGCGTTTTCAACTATTTAAAGCTGTGTTATGTGAATTATTGTAGTGTATTGTTATTGTCTTTGCCGTTAGATGCTGGTAGGCCTGAGTGATGTTCTATAACTCTACCTTCCTCTATGAATCTTCTTGATTCCTGGGGGAGCTGCAATGTCTTTGTGTAGATTTTGGTAGCTATCCCACGACTTTCGGCCATACTTCAATTAATTTGACATATGCCTGACATAGAAATAACTGACATAATGAATGTAGATCAATCTGAAGATACATATCGATCATTGCATAGGAAACTTATAAAATTTTCTGTCGATCGATATGAGCCTGTATGGGGAGATAGTCGTTATTCGATAGTGCTATCGCTTCCGTCTGTCAGTCAGTAGCTGTGATGTGACTAGATTAGGTTCAGATGTACGGTTGGAAAATAATTTGAATCACTGATCTTATTATGATAATGTGCTAAAAAACTAACGTAGGTATGGTCAAGAGTAGATCAAGCTAGACACTTAGTGAAATTCTGACCCATACGCGCACGGCATAAGAACTGTATAAAGTCCAAAGTATCTAGATTGTTTTGCTTTTGTCTGTACATGATGTGCGCACATATATCTATATTAGTTTAGTTATCTAGAAGACTACAAGGTATAATGTTGTAGGAGCTGTTAACTGGGGCTTCTACTCATGATACTCCTTAACCGCCTCCGTGGCGTAATTATTAGTCCATTCGCTTCACATCAGGAGGTTGCGGGTTCGATTCCCAGCGGGTTCTAACTTTGTAAGACTTGGTTTGGTTGGTGGTAAGGCATTTTATAAATCCGCCTAGCTAGACCACAGCATTGATGTGTCCGGAATGAAGATAAGATAGTCAGTTCCCCCTGCGTTGGGGAGTATTGGTAAGCCCGTGTCCGGAACGAAGATGAGATAGTCAGTTCCCCTCTGCGTTTGGGAGTATTGGTAAGCTCGTGTCGGGAATGATGTTGAGATAGTCGCTAGAACGCAAAGGGGCGTTGGAGATTATTGGTAAGCCCGTGTCCGGAACGAAGATGAGATAGTCAGTTCCCCTTTGCGTTGGGGAGTATTGGTAAGTTCCCTTCTATCTCTTGGCATTATCCTCACTTACAAAATGATGCCAAGGTCTTACCATTTGTGGATAAAATAATAATGATAAAAAACTGTACAACTTTTCCCAATAGGCTCATAACAAAAAATGTAACCTCTTCATATAAATCGATCAGCTGATTGACCAATTTTGCGCATTTTTGTATGGAGTGTCAAATGTTTTTTAGATTGAACTATAGGTTCATGACATGGATAAAATTTGTTCAGTATGATGAGTAAATCCCTAGTCTTACATCTAGTTTTGTTCTGTTAAAAATTATAGTGTGGTATGGTAGAATGTTAAAACTGTTCACCGCCGCCCTGGAAGATGGTTTTAAGCTTTTGGACTGGGGGGTGGACTCGGCATCAATATCAACGGCGAGTACATCACCCACCTTCGATTCGCTGACGATATCGTGGTCATGACTGAGACTATGGACGACTTAGGCACAATGCTCGATGGCCTCAGTAGAGCCTCTCAACAAGTGGGTCTTAGAATGAACATGGACAAGACGAAAATTATGTCAAACGTCCGTGTCATACCTACTCCTCTGAAGGTTGGAGGCTCTACACTCGAAGTTGTTACCGAATATGTATACCTGAGACAAACAGTTAGGAAGGTCCAACTTCGAGAAAGAGATCAATCGTCGAATCCAACTCGGCTGGGCAGCGTTCGCGAAGCTTCGCAGTATCTTTACGTCTCAGATACCGCGGTGTCTTAAGACCAAGGTCTTCGACCAGTGTGTGTTGCCAGTAATGACATACGGAACTGAAACATGGTCGCTTATTATGGGCCTCATAAGAAGGCTCAAGGTCACCCAAAGGGCAATGGAGCGTGCTATGCTCGGAGTTTCTCTGCGTGATCGAATCAGAAACTAGGAGATCCGTAAGAGAACCAAAGTAACCGACATAGCACTCAGAATTGCTAAACTTAAGTGGCAGTGGGCGGGGCACATTGCTCGTAGAACAGATGGCCGTTGGGGCAGTAAAGTTCTCGAGTGGCGACCACGCACCGGAAAGCGTAGTGTAGGCAGCCCTCCCACTCGGTGGACCGATGACCTGGTGAAGGTCAGGGCAGCGCAGAACCGGTCGTTATGGAGATCCTTGGGGGAGGCCTATGTCCAGCAGTGGACTTCGTTCGGCTGATATGATGATGGTAGAATGTTGCCACTTCAATTTAGTGATTCTGTGAGGTATGTCGGTTACTTTGGTTCTCCTGCGGATCTCCTCGTTTCTAATTAGATCACGCAGAGAAACTCCGAGCATGGCACGCTCTATTGTCCTTTGGGTGACCTTGAGCCTTCTTATGAGGCCCATAGTAAGCGACCATGTCTCACGACCGACGACCTGGTGAAGATCGCGGGAAGCCGATGGATGCGGGCACTGCAGGACCGGCATTGTGGAAGTCCTTGGAAAACAAATCCTTTGTGAAAGCAGTGGACGATTTTCATTTGGATGGTGTTGATTTTTTACAAGCTTTTATTACCCTTGCAATGTATGTATGTTTGTTCGGGTGGAATCTTGCAATGTTAAACTTGACTCACTTCACGGTTTCCGATGGAGCTGAAATTTTGCATGCATATGTAAATCGCGTGACATTGCAATACTAAAAGCTTGTACTTTGCTAAAAGTTTTTAGGTTTTTCGAAAATTATTAACCAGTTGCATCAATTTGCATTGGTGTCGTTTCAAACGCCATCGCTTTTTGTTAACCACGTCGCGTCGTTGTTGGTTATGTCCGGCCTAGATTCAAATTTCATCATCATCATCATCACATCAGGACGTCCACTGCTGGACATAGGCCTCCCCCAAGGATTTTCACGACGACCGGTTCTGCGCTGCCCGCATTCAGCGGCTTCCCGTGACCTTCACCAGGTCATCAGTTCACCGAGGGGGAGGCCAAATTGGTTCAAATGGATTCAAATTTACCCAAAGAAATATCTATTCTGAGACATTTCTTCGGTCAATCAGACTGAAATTATAAATGCGAAAGTTTGTAAGTGTGTATGTTTGTTACCTCTTCACGCAAAAACTACTGAACGGATCTGGCTGAAATTTAGTAGGTAAACAGATTAGGACCTGGATAACACATAGGCTACTTATTCTTACGCGCGCGAGCCGCTTGCGGCTCGCGCACTGCGCACCCTCGAAAAGTCATAGAAACGTTGTCCACGCGGGTGAAGCCGCGGGAAATAGCTGGTTTGAAATAAGTTAAAAAAACGCAACCAACGACGATGTTTATTACTAAAAGACCGATACACGACCAACCTTTCGAACTTACCCATCCAGATACAATTATCTTCAGACGTGTCCTCTAGTACTTATCCCCGTGTGCACCCAGGGCCGGCGCAGGCTACCTAGCACCCCCGTGGGGAGCCCTGCAGCCCTCTGCATCCATTAATTGCTAATTTCGGATCGCGGGTCATGTGACAGCAATGTATGCTCCAGTGTTTGGTTTTATGACTGTCTATACACACTATTGTCTTATATTATAGGACCTAGATATTGGATACCTTTTTTTATTCACAAATAGATTTTGCCAGCGTGGAAAAAAGTAGCCTCTACATTAATCCAGGTCCTAAGCTGTCTACCTACCAAATTCCAGCCAGATATGTTCAATAGTTAGTTTTTGCGTGATCATAGTTTTTATGTCTGTCGTGCTGTCGAGCGTGGAAACTAAGTCAACTCTAGATCCCTTGGGAACTATGTCGGGCTATGCTAATTAGTTGGCAATTAGATAATCAGTATTAATTAGCACGTCAATCCTTCGCTTCATGACATAAATTAACAAAGAAGAGAGATTTAATAGCTATCCCACAGGAACCACTTAAGGAATCGGGATAAAAAGTAGCCTATATGTTAATCCAGGACCTAACCTATATGTGTGCCAAGTTTCATACCGATCCATCCAAGAGAGAAAGAGTAACAAAAATTCCTACATACAAACTTTCACATTTATAATATAAGTAGGATTGATAAGCTCTTGGCATCATCTTACCTAATGGTAAGTGACGATGATGCTGAAGATGGAAGCGGGCTGACCAAGATTCCTAAAGCGATGGGGAACTGGCTATCTTATCCACATGACGGAATACATCAATGCTGTTATAATTGCAAGACTTAGGTAAGATGGTGGTAGCTATCCAGATGGGCTGAGAAAATGTCCTACCACCAACCAAACTGTGTCTTATAAATAGTTAGACTTCGTCGGGAATCAAACGCGAGACCTCCTGGTGTGTATTCATATTTTTTTTACTTGGATAAGAGAATGGTTATGAGTAACGTATGTGGGTAGTTAAGTAGATTAAGTGCCTGATCGACCGAGCGAGCATTGTTCGGAAAATTGCAATAAATTACAAAGAGATCCGACCGGTCCGGGAACTGAACCCATAATCAACGAGGAGGAAGTCTAACGCTTTGACCATTGGACTATCGTTTTTACATCTAGTGCAGTGAAAATAGTGATATTACCGATCTTAGTGTGCGGAAAAGATGATGGCGTGAAAACTCGGAAAAACGTATTTTACCAGAGATGAAGACCATTAGATTGATTTTTCGTCCCCAAAAACCGATTTCCAGATATCAAAACATATAAATATTGCTCGTTTAATAGTATCTATATAAATATATAAATGAACCCTTATTTCTTCGTGTCACGCTATAACTTAGGAACGGTTAGACCGTTGTTTTCTTTTGATTGAAATGGATATCAATGCTATCTCCATTGCTGTTGATAATTTTAAAGGTACTTTATCCATCTTTATCTAGAGATATGGCGGTAACTCTGGGTGCGGAACCCTAAATATGCGAAATGACCATGGGTTTCTTGGAGAAATTTGCTCCATTTGATGACTGGAAGCCCACCTTTATGTATCATAAATCATCACACCTTCATGCAGGATCATCGTTTAAAACTATAACACGATGTAACTATATATAACTGTTATAGTAATCTGTGCTATAACATCCCTACAATTGGGATTCAGATACTCTGGAAGGTTAGGCCTTACTACATGGGGGGGGGGGGTCAAGTCTGGATTGGGGGAGGTTGGTAACGAGTCTAGTGGCGAACCCCACTGTCAGTAGTTTTAGCCCACCTTTATGGCCTCTAACATGGCTTTAACGACTGCCATCTAGTGAAAGCAACTAACACCAACGGCTTAACGTGGCTTGCATGAAAACGGTCGTTATAAATGCCATTTATAGTCCAACCCATCCAGATAATGACCACGGTTATGGTCGGTTAAACTGAGTGATTGATGCGACCACGCGAGTCGCGCTAAGCAACGACCATCGAACATTTACTGCACTTTGTTTGTATATAGTTTCGGTGTGCGTGTCTTCGTAATTCTTCTCCTTAAGGGTCCCCAGGAGGCTCGAGTTTCCATACAAACGTAATTCCGCTTTAATAAAAAAACTTCATGTTGTATTGAATCCAAACTTTGCGAATATATTGAGTTGACACATATCGATGTTTGTAATTAGTTATCACCATAGTACATTTAAACATAACTGAACGAAGGCTTAAATTAGTTTTGTACTGAAAGTTTGAAACTGCTCTTATTTTTTTCTGTTTTATATTAGTACATCGAAAACTAAAAACCAACATCGATATGTATCTACTCAATATGTTTGCAAAGTTTGGATTCAATCCGGCATGTAGTTTTTGTATTTAAGCGGAACTACGTATGAATGAAAACTCGAGCCTCCTGGGGTTCGGAGAAAAAGGAGAAGAATTACGAAAACACGCACACCGAAACTATATAAAAAGTGTAGTTAGTAAGTCCCCAACCCATAACGGTAAGAACGATTTTGTAATTTTTTTTTTGGACTCACTTGGAAGGTTCTTAATCCTTTAGGTGGCGCTGTTGTCAAGATTCAGAAATATTTTTAATAGAGCGTGACCAGACATTTTTTTTTGACTCACTTGGATGGTTCTTAACCCTTTGGGTGGCGCTGTTGTCAAGATTCAGAAATATTTTTAATAGAGCGTGACCAAAGACATTTTTTTTTGGACTCACTTGGATGGTTCTTAACCCTTTAGGTGGCGCTGTTGTCAAGATTCAGAAATGTATGAGCGTGACCTACCGGGTCTGACTATAGCTAAGAACTATCCAAGTGGCACCATAAGTAGAAAAAAAAATCAACTTTGACTATGCCGTTTAGGAGGAGAAGGATTATGAAGAAACGCTTACTTCCTAAACGGCTTGACCGCTTTGTTTTTTATAATATATATAAAATTCCGGTATCTTTGTTATTCTTTTCCTCTAAAAATTTGATAAAAATTCGATATTGCTGTTTTTTTTATTATATTTTTTTTATCTTCAATTGATAAGCCCATGGCATCATATGTCATCATGTGAGGGGTTCTTAGCTATAGTTAGATCCGGTAGGTGGCGCTGTTGTCGATATTCAATTTTTTGTAACACAGCCACATAACGGGTTCATCTAAAGCTAATAAGCATCCGAGTGACCTTTAAGTATGAAAAAACATCAAAATCGGTCAAGCCGCTGAGGAAAAGAAGAAATGCTGATGCTAAATAATGACGCTAATTATAAGCATATTTTAAAAATCAAAATACGTTTATTGCATAACCAAAGGCAAAACATAAAAACAGTCCTTTAAGGCCTACTTTAAAAGGTGTATAATGTTATTCTTTAATCTAACACAAACATTTATTTAATTACTTAGTATATTTTTAACACGCTTATTTAAGCTTCACCTGTATGTATGTAGGTTTGTATGTTTGTAACCGACTTGTTTGCCTTCGATTTTGATGCACTTTAAACGGACAGATTTAATTTAAACTTTGTACATTTATCAAGAATCAGTGACTATACAATAATTTCGTAAGTTAATCTCATAATCCTGAACTAAAAACTGAAAAATAAATATCGTTTAAAAAAACTAAAAAAACACACATCAAACTAAAAAGTGAAAAATAATTCTTAATATAAGCTGAAAACAAAAATGAACGATAAATACTAGTATTATTGTGAAAAAAGCGTTTTTTATGTGTTGCTTGATATACGAAAAATATGGCACAAAGCGCCCCACACTTTTTTCACAATAATATTAGTATTTTTCGTTCATTATTGTTTTCAGCTTATATTAAGAATTATTTTTCTCTTTTTAGTTTTATGTGTTTTAAAAGCGTGTGTTTTTAGTTTTTAACAATATTTATTTTTACATCATTGTGAAGTAAATATTCGTTAATATAATAGCATCTGTTCTTTAAATATAAATGTAATTTTAATTTAAATTGTCTATTGTTTAATTCTTATAAAGAGTCAGGTAGTTTGTTAAATAAATAAGGTCCTAATTTGTATCCTAATTGTAGATGAAAATTGATCTGCGCCTACGTTTAATGGGAAAAATAATTGGAGTGTGCTACTTTTCCACATAGGCCCTCGTTTGACGTAGATTTCAGCTCTGGGTAAGTTGTGACGCAAATGTCAGGTCGTGTCAAACACTCATGCTCATTATTACAAATAATTTGGGTTTGTATGGGAGGTACTTCTCTCGGATTTCTACTGCAATAATTTACTACACAGTGCAGTCGGCCTTATTAAGTCCAAGTTATTTATAAAGTTTCAATAAAATCATTAGAGCCATTCTCGTAAAAAAGTGACAAACAACCTGGATTTGAGATTTTTCTTGAACGAACGTCATACCTTTCCGAAGTCTAACAATATTTTTAGGGTTCCGTACCCAAAGGGTAAAAACGGGACCCTATTACTAAGACTTCGCTGTCCGTCCGACTGTCACCAGGCTGTATTTAATGAAACGTTACTAGATAGTTGAAATTTTCACAGATAATGTATTTCTGTTGCCGCTATAACAAACACTAAAAATTATAAAAGTTGAAAAATAAGAGTTTGTTTTTATTAAAACATGAAGAAACTAGCGCCATCTAGTATGATGGTACGGAACTCTTTGTGTGCGGTTCTGACTTGCACTTGGCGGGTTTTTAGATTGTATGGGAGGTACCTTTTTTAGGGCTTTCTTAGACATACCATTAAGACCAAGATCATACGCTTGTCAGAATTCTCGATTGTTTTAATTTGATAAATAAACTTAACGCCATTTTCGTGAAAAAATATTTATAACTTTTTCTTCAGATATATAAATGAGGCATCTTTTTAGAAGTTCGTGATAACAAAATTTGGAAAACATTCTTAGCGTCATTTAAAAAAAAAACCTTTTAACTTTTTTGTACAAGGAGTACTCTTAAAATTTTTAAAATTGAAAAATTTTCACCCCTGGCGAAGAAATAAAAAAATTATGTTAAAAATTTTATCCCAATAGGTTCAGTAATTTTTTTGCAAATCAGGGATAGGGTAAAACTAGGTGATACGCCCCACTTTTTTTTAAAGTACTGTAAAACAACAAATATAGAAGATATAATCATTTGGTTAATTGCCTTCAATTATAGCTAACATAATACTGTAATAAGAACTACAGACATTGTAAAATAATTTTTGAAAAAACTCGAGTTGGGCGTTTTGCAAAGAGATAATTAGGTAATACGCCTCACTCCTTTTAACCTTTTGTTCTCAAGTAGTTTCTGTTTCTCAATATTTTCAGGTGAAGTAAGGACGACGGCTTTTTGTTTTCTATTTGAAAATATTAATGGAAGTTTAGGCACTGGATGAATCTCAGTTATAACCTTTGGATTGTGTTTCTTTGGACTGAGATGAATCGTTAATTTTTTCAGGGGTTTGTGTCAAATGGGACGCTGAAGGCTTGTCAATTGGGGCGTATTACCTAGTTTTACCTAAAAAACATAACTACATACGTACACACACATTTTTTCAAGACTCCTTTTTTGGTATCTATAAATTATATTTTAAGTGTACTTTCGTCAAAATCTCGTATAGTTGGTTTTTAGGACGAACATATAACTTTTTATTTGCTACTTTTTCGCTCGAAGGTAAAAACAATGTACAAAGGCGGACTAGAAGATTATCTAGAAGATATTTCCATATGTCAACTTTTCAGAAAAATAATAATTGTTTCTAATTAGCGAAGCTGTATTTTTTGACAAAAGAAAAAAGTCTCGCCTGTTTTCTGTTGTTTTATTATTTAAAAATACGTTTCTTCGAAGTAAGAGCGTCGGTGGCGCAACGGCAAGGGTTGCTACCTCCTATCCGGGAGGTCGTGGTTCGAGTCCGGCCACGCACCAATGTGTTTTCGAATTTCGATTTCATACGTACGTTTATCCGACGGTCTTACGGTGAAGGAAAACATCGTGAGATAACCTGCACACACCTGCGAAAAAACTCGAAGGTTGTGTGTGAAGTTGACCAGCCCGCACTGGGCCCGCGTGGTCGACTAAGGCCCGATCGCCCTAATTCAGGGTAGGCTCGAGCCCCTCGGTGGGGACGTATATATGAGCTGATATGATGATGACGTATCTTCTATGAGGACTCCCCCCTCACTAGTTTTTCAATTTTATTATTATTGGTAAATCCCCCACAATAACATCTTCATGTGAACATCCAGCTATCTATCACGCACTGTTCCAAAGATACAGCTTTTTGAAGGTCGGATAGCCAATCAAACGGACGGACGGACATACGGACAGCGTAGGCTTAGTAATCGGGTCCCGTTATCTGGAACGGGACCCTGAAAACTACAAGGTCTGGCTTATCTCTAAAAGAGATTTCTTCCAGTCAACCTTACAGAAACCTGCCCTGTATAAAGTTTCATCGTAATTGGACGAATGGTAAAGGCAGGCATAAAAGACAAAGGAGGGAACAAACATTATTTTTTTATTTTATTTTATTTGATTATTATATCAGCTCATATACGTCCCCACCGAGGGGCTCGAGCCTACCCTGAATCAGGGCGATTAGGCCTTAGTCGACCACGCGGGCCCAGTGCGGGTTGGTCGACTTCACACACAACCTTCGAGTTTCTTCGCAGGCGTGTGCAGGTTTCCTCACGATGTTTTCCTTCACCGTTAAAGCAATCGGTAAGTATGTACGTAAGTTTTTGAAAAACTCATTGGTACATTGGCCGTCCAGATTTGAACCTGGTACCTCTGGTTAGATGGACCGAGTCGTTACCGGTTGAGCCACCGATGCTTCTTTTTTTATTTTATTCAATTGTTAAATTTCCTTTTGTCAAACATGCTTGGAAGTTTTAGCGTTGTTTTGACAACCTTCTTCGAGATAAATCGAAATTGATGTACTGGCCAAATACATGAGAGCAGCGGCCGGCAAAAGTTGTTTGAAAATCCATATCTGTCGTGTTTAGCGGTCAAATAAATTACTATATAAACTCATATCTGTTGTGTTATTTGAAAACGGAACTATATTTTACTCCGAAACATGGCAACCAGGAGTTAACTTATCTAAGGTTTTATTTAAATTTGCAAATGAACACTGTTTATTGAAAAAAAGGAAAAAGAAATGAACATTGGCGCGTGAAAAATTATTGTAGATCGATGTTCGTCATTGATTTAAAAAAGTAATTATTGAAGTTTTATTTCATAACTAGCTGTTTCCCGCGGCTTCACCCGCGTGGACCACGTTTCTATGACTTTTCGAGGCAAGCGGCTCGCGAGCGTGGTAAAAAGTAGCCTATGTCTTAAGCCAGGTCCTAATCTGTCTACCTACCAAATTTCAGCCAAATCCGTTCAGTAGTTTTTGCGGGAAAGCGTAACAGACAGACAGAGTTACTTTCGCATTTATTGTATTTGTAGGGATGTAGGGATTATTTGAGAAAAGTACTACAAGCCTTGGTCACAACTAGGCATTAATGGATGTATGTGGGCCGGCGAAGCTGCTTTACACGTTCGTCCATCAATGCCTCTTTTGCTGGCCGCTGCAGTAATGTACTATAACTATAGATACTTTTAATTACAAGCCAGATCATAATTATAGTAGGGACATTACTATATTCTACTTAGAATTAATTAATTACTGGAGAAGCAAGCTTAAATTCCATTAACATATTTTTCTTCCCTAATTAAATTTTCATATTCATAATGATTTCCCAGTTTCGTTCTCCCAGGTGCACAATTATGTGTTACTAGCTTTTGCCCGCCACTTCGGCCGCGTGGACATCGCTTCTATGACTGTCTTAGAGGGTGCGCGGTGCGTGGACATGAATTTTCTCCAGGTCCCTCGGGAACTATGTCAGGATATGCTTATTAGTAAATCATGTCATTTCCCACCCCACCTCAACCATCTCTGTGCAAAAATCACACAATCCATTGTTCAGTTGCGATGTAAAAGAATTTAACCAAAAAAGAGTATACTTTTAGTTCCCTCAGGAACTGCATCGGGGTATGCTATTTTCACGGGATAAAAAGTAGCCTATGTCCGTCCTCGTGACATAGGCTACCTGCATGCCGAATTTCATTAAGATTGGTCAAGGCGTTGAAGCGTGAAAAGGTAACAAACAAACACATTTTCACATTTAAAATATTAGTAAGAATAGACGGATAGACGGACAGGACAGGCCTGCATCGATCGGATCGAACCCGCACCACACACTGCGATAGCCGCTCGGTAGCTCCAAATAGAGGACAACACCAAAAAATCCGCACGTCAAAATGGACGCAGCTATAGTGGTACGGCTGTGGTTTGGCTTAATTAATCTAGAATCATAGGGTGATGTGCCCCCCGATCATAGAAAAAGTATCTATGTCATAGCTGTGTTTTTCTGTGACCCTGATGCGAAAGCCGCGGGAGGTGAGCGCGCCTACAGCTCCGGGACCTACCTGGACAGTAGGTTGTGGTTCTCTTCCACGAGGCACTCGCCTTGCAGAGTACCGGGACAAACGTCTTGGCGGCAAGACCTACCGTAACTGGTCCTCGTCTTCACCTTATGGTGTTGGCAGGAATAGCGGCCCTCACTTTATGGCCTAGCTGTCGGTGAGTGGGGACGCTATCGAGTCTATATCATAATCCTGGCAGTTTAGCGTATCTGGTAGATATACGAGAGTGAATGTGCCCCTGATTCGTAATGGCTTTAGTTCAATTCGGTATCTAAACGGAATTGGCGAAATTGTCGAACGGATTACCAACCTTGTAGAAGCAATCGAACTTAATCAATTGTGAATCGGGGATCAAATGTCTACGCATTGTCATCATATCAGCTCATATAAACGTCCCCACCGAGGGGCTCGACCCTACCCTTATAATTATTGGGCGATGGGGTCTTAGTCTACCACGCGGGCCCAGTGCGGGTTGGTCAACTTCACACACAACCTTCGAGTTTCTCGTGTTTGTGTTTTTTGTGTCTAGGTTTCCTTACGATGTTTTCCTTTACCGCAAGAGCGTCGCATAAACGTACATATGAAATCGAAATTCGAAAACACATTGGTACGTGGCAGGACTCGAACCATGACCTCCAGGATAGGAGGTAGCGGCTCTTGCCGTTGCGCCACCGACGTTCTTGTACATGGGATTTAAATAAGATCAGGTACTTAAAATCAAGATTGACTGCAGGTTTTTCATGCCACACTGCCCAAAAAGGAGGATAATATTTTTCGAGTTATGAATGTAACTATGTTTGTATGTTTCTTTGGCAGAGCCTGTGGTCTAAACGGCTTGGTGGATTTTAGAGTGCGAGGGCACAGATTACTAATTAGTTACTATGGCGAGGGTCATTAGATTTGTCTTGATCCCGTGAGTGACATAGGATACATCCCGTGAGTGACATAGGATACATTTTTACGTAACTGGCCAAAAAAGAGGAGATATATTTATATGCATTCGGGTTTTTAATTTTTAATTCACACCAGGAGGTCGCGGGTTCGATTCCCGGTGGGGTCAACTTGAAAGACTCGGTTTGGTTGGTGGTAGGGCATTTTCTAAGCCTGCCTGGGTAGCTACCACCATCTTATCTAAGTCTTGCCGTCAAACATCAGCGTTAGTAACATTGATGTGTTCCGGCTTGAAGATGAGATAGCCAGTTCTTCATTGCGTTGGGGAATCTTGGTAAGCCCGCGTCCAAGTTCGGCATTATCGTCACTTACATTTACAGGTGAGATGATGCCAAGGGCTTCCCAATTATAATAAAAAGAAAAAAAAAATGGTTAGGGTTGTTTAATTATTTTCCTTATATTTAAAAAAAATCGCTACCAAAGTAAGCAAGAAAATAAAGTGACTCGTAAGAAGCTATTATCTATCATCTGCTGCATGCACGAATAAATACTAAACTTCATACAGATTGGTGTGAAGTTAAAGTATCTTAGTGCTTAAGTTAAATTATCATAAATATCATTAATAGCAAGCGACTAAGCAGACCATATTTGGTGCCTCTCATCTATACTTAATCATCATTATCATTGGATTGGATTATTAAAGCATTGTCATGGACACTGCGTAGCCTGGATGACAGGTAAGGAAATGCAGAGCTGCCTAGGATCTGCATCACTTTCTCGGATTTGCTGCTGCTGCTTTCCACCGGAAGAATGACGAGTCGAAGCGTGCAGAACCAGGTCACCTGCAGGAGCAAAGGCAGTTTCAGTTTTGACCTTACTTGCGCCTAACAAAGAACCCGAAACTGATTTTATTTAGTTTTTCTCCTCCTAGAGTAGACCGTTGCAAATCAATGTTAAAAAGGTCCAACTCCTTATGTGTCACTCTACAAGTTATTTTAGTCCTAAAAAGTGCTAGTTTAGTATGTACTTAGACCACTAGCCAATACAAATTATCCTCACTATACCGCTGCACCCATCACCCGTTGGGTCACCCCTCCCTAAAAAAATGCACCGCAGGGGGAGGGGGGCATCAACTTTGACGCGCTGTTTCGACCCCCGTGGCAACTGGCAGGAGGTTTCGGGTATGGCTGTGTAATCAGTATTAAGCTATTACGTGCTATAGTTCGCTGGCTATTGATTTAGAGATTTTCAAAAAACTCATTTAGTTAATACTTGGTAAAGACAAAGCCAACGTCGCTATGAAATATCGCTACTTTTGTGGTACCAGCTAAAACAAATGTTATGAAATTTCGCTACTTTTGTGGTACCAGGCATACGAAATGTTATGAAATGTCGCTACTTTTATGGTACCAGCCATACCAAATGTTATGGAATTTCGCTACTTTTGTGATACCAGCCATACCAAATGTTATGAATCTACTTTTATGCTACCAGCCATACCAAATGTTATGGAATTTCACTACTTTTGTGATACCAGCCATACCAAATGTTATGAAATGTCTCTACTTTTGTGGTATTAGCTAAACCAATTGTTATGAAATGTCGCTACTTTTGTGGTATCAGACATACGAAATGTCGCTACTTTTATGGTACCAGCCATACCAAATGTTAGGAAATTTCGCTATTTTTATGGTACCAGCCGTACCAAATGTTATGGAATTTCGCTACTTTAATGGTACCAGCCACACCAAATGTTATGAAATGTCGCAACTTTTTTGGTATCAGCCATACCAAACGTTATGAAATTTCGCTAGTTTTGTGGTACCAACCATACCAAATACCTTTCTGTGATTTCATCAACATGTCAGTACTTGCCTACGTTGTCGGTCAAAGAGTTCATGGTGTTTTTTTAGTACGTCGAAGGTTTGAGGCGATTGTCAAAATAGGCTTAACTTTGCTTTAACTTACTATCATGTATGGGAGTAGGGTTGCCAGGTCTTAAAACTAAATAGCCGGACATACCTGCCAGTTTAGCCGGACTTTTGGGTAAAAAAGCCGGACTCCCTAAATTATTAAAGCCCTCTTTAGACACCCCTAAATAAATCAGTCATGTTTACTGGCCTTTAGCGAGGTCCTAATCAGACTAAGAAACGCCGCCATAGTCTCATAAATACGACAGCGCTCACCCGAATGTCCAGGTGACTGGAAAAATTATTACACCTAAAAAGCCGGACAGGCCGGACACCTTCTAATTTGGCCGGACACGCATCCAAAAAGCCTAACACTGTCCGGCTTTATCCGGACGCCTGGCAACGCTATATGGGAGAGACTTATTAGGGTTGAAGCGCGTATATCAGAGTTCCATGCTGCAAAATCGTGTGTGTCAATGTGAAAAGGTTCTTTCCTATCCTGATCGCACGCGGATTCTACATGAGTACTTATTTGGTAACGGCGGCGTCGGTGACAATACGGGCGTAAGTGGCGTAACGGCTAGGAATCCTGCCACGTACCAATGGGTTTTCGAATTTCCATATCATATGTTCGTTTGTCCGACGCTCTTACGGTGAAGGAAAACATCGTGAGGAAACCTGCACACGCGTGCGAAGAAACTCGAAGGTAGTGTGCGAAGTCGACCAATCCGCACTGGATCTTAAAGTTGAAACATCTAAATCTAATTTACGAAAGTATTCAGAGAAAAACAGCTCCGCCTTTTAACCGCCTCCGTGGCGTAATTGTTAGTCCATTCGCTTCACACCAGGAGGTCGCGGGTTCGATTCTCGGCGGGGTCAACATTGACATCTTCATAGCCCGCCTGGCTAGCTTCCATCATCTTATCTAAGTCTTGCCGCCAAACATCAGTGTTAACATCATTGATGTGTTCCGGTTTGTAGATAAGATAGCCAGATCCCCATTGCGTTAGGAAATCTTGGTAAGCCCGCTTCCATCTTCGGCATCATCGTCACTTACCATCAGGTGAGATGATGCCAAGGGCTTACCAATTTCGAATAAAAAAACTGCTGATCTAAATTAAAACTGAGCTTGATTTTTACTGTTAAGCGACTGAGGAGCAAGCGGTATCGAGTGACGAAGGAGTTAAGGAGGTATTGTGATAGCAAAAAAAACGAAGTTGAGATATCCATGGTGATCGATTGTCTTATGCATAAAAGAGTCCAAAAAACTAAAGAAATAAAAAATATCTTTGAGTGTGTGTCTGTGTGTCGCGTGTGTGGGTGTGTATGTCTGTTTTTCATGAACCATGATAGCTAGACAGTTGAGATTTTCTCAGATGATGTATTTATTCTGCCGCTATAACAACAAATACTAAAAATTAGAAAAAGTGCAAGTCTCCATACAAAAAACGTGTTTTTTTGAAACGTGTAGAAACTAGCGCCATCTAGTATGATGGTACGGAACCCTTTGTGCGCGGTTCTGACTCGCACTTTACCGGTTTTATTACTCCTGCCGTTTTTAATTTTATTCTGTATTGATTTTTCAAGGTTGCCACCATAGCCTTTTTTCTTTCTCAGAAATGGCTTTAACGGTTTTAATAAAACTTTGCAAATTTTTACAACTTTATATAACCTACTATACTATGGTGTTAATTATTCCAGAAAAATTGAAACAAGGTACTTCCCATACAAATCCAGGTTCTTAGTTATTTTTTTAAAAATGGCTCTAAAGATTTTAATGAAACTTTGTGGCTTATTAGAATTTATTAAAACCTTAATACACTAGGTAGTTCATTATTCCATGAAAAATTGTAATAAGGTATATCCCCAGATTATTTGTAAATTTTTCATCAAGTCTGATACATCTCTTTTCTTTGCTAATAGGTAGGTAAACGTCTTAAAAAAAATTCTTTATTCAGGCAACCACGGGCCCACAAACAGAAAATTCAGCCCACATTAAAATAAAATAAATTAAATTCAATAAATTCAAATCAAGTCATCAAAAAATAATATTAAAATAATACGTAAAGTCACACAGATTACGAGAAGACAGATTACAATTAAAAGACAGTATACATTCTGTAGGTAATACTCAAAGATAAGTGTATTTTAATGCTTATTTATGTATTCCAGAGTGTATGTTACGTGTGCATAGTGTGGCTGTACAATTTGTTTTGGATTCTATCAGATTCACTCATGAAAGAGTAATTTTTTTTTGCTAATCATCATACTGAACAACTTTCCCCAAGGAACCTATAGTCAATTCGCAAAAAAAAAAAATTCGACGCTCCATGAAAAAATTCACAAAATTTATCAATCAGCTGATCGTTTTGTATGAAGAGTTCAACAACTTTTTTTGCGTTTTCGGTAAATTTGTATAACAAAACTTTCAGCCCCAGTTAACGGGACCTACACCAATTTTGTTACACCCACTAATATTAGTAGTCTGCCGTTTCAGACAGTGCAAAGTTAGAAACATACAAAATTTCGTCGTATCCATCATACTACGTCGGCTACGATTTGCTACGACAATTTTAGATTATCACTAGCTTTTGCCCGCGGCTTCGCCCGCATGGACATCGTTTTTATGACTGTCTTTGAGGGTGTCTTGCGCGAGCCACAAGCGGCTCGCGAGCGTGGAATTGAGTTTCCTCCAGATCGGGCTATTGTAATAAGCAGTCTATGTCAACTCAACCTCAACAATCCATTGTTCCGTTGCGATGTTATAGAAATAAGCTAAAAAAGAGTATTTTTTTCAGTTCTCTCGAGAACTGCAACGGACTATGCTATTTTCACGGGATAAAACGTAGCCTATGTCCTTCCACGTAACACAGGCTACCTGCATGCTAAATTTCATCAAGATTGGTCAAGGTATTGATGCGTGTAAAGGTAACAAACAAACACATTTTTACATTTATAATATTATTAGTAAGAATAGTATGGTCCAAAGATTTTCCAAACCGTGAAAATAGTTACATATCTATTTCTAAACTTAACGCAAGAGCACTTAACTTCGAGTACCGATCATGCAAGTAGTTCAGATCTTAGCTAAAACTAATAATAACATTAGTAGTCATCAGAGTAGCAATATGTCATAGTGCACCCTATAAATCTATTGGAAACTGGCAAAAAGCCAACTCACTGCACTTTCTACCTACTGTCTTCTCTAAGCTAAATGATAAAAAAAATTACTACAAAATATCGATATCCATTGCCGCTGTAACACTAGACTTTGCTATAAAACTCAAATAGAAGCAGCAATGGACATTGAATTGTGTTTAGCAACAGGATGTGTGCGGAACTCTAGTGATTTGTTAGTCATTAGTCTTTATTTACAGCTGGATATGGGACTCAATGGTGAGAGCTTTGATCTGGATAGCCTGTATAAAGATACGCGGTGATTAATCTGGTTTTATAGTGAAAAATGTCGCGAAGGTAGGGGTCCCACACACCACTGGTGCCAAGCAGGATGTAGGTGTATGGACAGACCCCACTGTCATATGTTTTTGACCCGCCCTTATAAGGCCTCTGACACAGTTAAATGTCTCTCAGAAAAAATCATGTGCCACCAGTCCTCCTCGATGGCGTTGCATTGAAGCTGGTGGACAGATTCAAATACCTTGGGCATGTTGTGACGAGCGATCTCAGGGACGACGAGGATATTGAGCGTGAGCGTAGGGTGTTGTTGGTGAGGAGCAATATGCTCGCTCGCAGATTCACTCGATGTACAAAAGAAGTAAAAATAACACTCTTCAAAGCGTATTGTCAATCATTTTACTCGAGTGGTCTGTGGTTGAGATATTCGCGCCGAGCCTACAGCGTCCTACGAGTCCAATATAATAATGCCTTCAGGATGCTGTTGGGACTGTTGTGGCGCTGCAGCGCATCAGGAATGTTCGCGGAAGCACATACAGATGGCTTCCATGCTATTATGCACAAGAAAGCTGCATCCTTGCTGCGACGCCTACGCAGCGGTCACAACAGTATCCTGGAGACTATCGCTGCTAGGTTTGACTGCCCTATTCAAAAACATTGGGTGGGGTTAGTCACAGGAAGAATAAAATAAATATGTACTCCAAATAAAATCTCTGTCGCTTTGCTAACAATAAAATTGGAACTAACATAGATAATAAGCCAATATTTTTACTAATACACTAATATACTATGGATATTATTTTTCCGAAATAAAGCTTATTTATTATTATTATTATTATTAAAGCACAAAAAGGGTCGAGACAAATGCCACTAACTATTTATTAACTATTTTTAAGTATTTACTACTAGGTATGGGCGTCGTGGTTCAAATCCTGCCACGTACCAATGTGATTTCGAATTTAGATTTCATATGTACGTTTATCCGACGCTCATACGGTGAAGGAAAACATCGTGAGGAAACCTACACACACGCCTGCGTAAAAACTTGTAGGTTGTGCGTGAAGTTGACGAACGCGCACTGGGCCCGCGTAGTCGACTAAGGCCCGATCGCCCTAATTCAGGGTAGGCTCGAGCCCCTCGGTGGGGACGTATATGAGCCGATATGATGACTACTAGGTAATAATTAAGTGATAAATTTTTAATTACTTTTTACGTTATCCTGTTTGTATGGATGTAAAATAACCTGTATGTATAGATTCTGTAAAGTCGTGTTTTTAACTTTTGCATTTACCTGTTTTCCTTATTTTAAATGTCAAATGTCATCATTAGGATGACTGGAAGAGATCCCGTAAGGGATAAGTCCGGCTTTATATTTAAACTTTTTTATGTTACAAACAAACAATAACACTGCAACCCACCCAAGTAATAACCATGCCAACGGTAAGGTAACCTGCGTGATCGACGCGATAACGCAAGTGAGTGAGAGAAATCTTAGATTTGCACAAAAAGAAATCCTGTAAGATTTTGTGAATTCTGTTAAACACATTTCAGTAAAACCTCAAGAATAAAAGAGCATGAGTCATATAAAATAGCAATACTTTAGCTGGTTTCAGTATTTCACAAAGAACGCATAGCCTGGAAGGCACAGGTATGGATTTAGGACTTTGTCCTGGGGGGTCAAGTATTTTTTTAAGGTTCCGTACATCCGATGAAATAAAAGGAACTTATGATCACTCTTGTGTCTGTAAAATCTGGATGAAAAAGATAAAATTTGGCATTTATGATCATACATCATCATTTATAGGGCAAACAAACGAATTAAGATTTAAGACGTTGATTTTGACGCAAAGTAGAAAAGTTAAAAAAAAAACAAAACAAATTTTATGATACCTCAAATGAAAGGGCTTGTTGTGTGGATTACAGGTATATATTTTTTAATATTGAAGTGTATATTTTAAAAGATAATAATGAAAATGTAGGAAAATTTAGCATTCCGAAACACATTTTTTTAGCCTTACTTAAAATTTACAGAAAATCTAAATGAAATCTTGGAAATTTGGGATAAAGCCGTATCCCGGTGACAGTAGTTTGTTATTTTGAAGTTGATCTGATGATGAACTTTGGAAGTGGAATCAAGTTCTTAGAATCGTCATTTATTTTTCAATAGAATCGTAGGAAATCAAGGAATTTCTACATATAACTAGATATATAGAAATTCCTTGTAGGAATTACAATACTATGCTCACCTTTTTTTAAATTTGGAACCGCGTATTTATTAAATTCATTTGAGCATTTGGCTTTTTGTGCATAAAAACTCTTCAAATAGAAGCATTTATCAAAAAAACTTTTAGTTTTTTTAGTTTTTATTAATTTAAAATGATAGAAGACATTGAAGAAAATGTACAAAAACTGAGCATTCCTTGCATGTTTTAAAATAACAGTAGCGCTATCTATTGATGTTACTTGGTACCATTCAAATGTGGTGTTACAGCATTTTTTAACCACCTCCGTGACGAAATGGTCAATCTCGTAGCTTCACATCATGAGGTCACGGCTTCAATTCCTAGAAGAGCCTAACTTTATAAGACTCGGTTTAGCTGGTGGAAAGGCATTTTTCATAGAAATATATTTTGTTTAAATTTCCATGACGTTCTCTTAGCCCGCCAAATGTAAAAAGCATTGATGTGTTTCATCTTGAAGATAAGGTACCCAGTTCCCCATTGAATTGGGGAATCTTGGTAACCCCTCTTTCATCTGCCGCATCGTCGTCACCCAGCATTAGGTAAGATGATGCCAAGGGCTTATCAATAAAATTGTAAAAAGAGATTTCATTTTAAAATGGTTAAATTTGGGACGATATACCTGAATCTGTCCCTGCACACGCAGCGGGGTACGACACGCACATAAATTCATCAGCTGCGCTCGCGCTGGCCGCAAGCCAACGGTCGCTAACGTGCCAATAAGAGACTTCGCACAACTCACACCAACTCGCCGGATTTATATATCTGTATCTAAATAAATCTTTATTAATAAAAATTCAATGCTGTTTGTTGTTAAGCGAATCACTTGAACGGCTGAACGGATTTCGCTTTTTTAAGTTCGTAATAGTCCGAATAATGTTTTAAGGGAAAGAAAAATTAGAAAATTGCCCGGAAAATAAGAAAATTGGGAAAAACCTTAAAGTGCATTTCTCTATGGGATTTTTGTTTGAATTAAGTACAAATGCATTCTTCAACTGTAGACCATAAACTCGCGATGAATTCTCGATAACAGTCCAAAACCGGCCAAGTACGAGTCGGACTCGCGCAAAGTAGGGTTTAAGAAACAAAATTATATTTGCAGGTGGTAACAGAATATTTTGAATAGAAAATCTATGAACTTTTATACAAATCACACATTATTGTTGGTCGACTATTACTCCTAAAATAAGAAAGCCTACTTAGCCGTGATAGTTTTCCTTTTAAATTGATTACATTTCCTACCATTTACAACTTTTTAGATGTCCTAAAGTAGCGGTTTGGCTGGTGGGGGGTTTGACTCCTACAAAAATTACCACTTTGCAACGTCAACGAAAAAAAAATCACCCCCTCTTCACATCTAGGGGAGGTACCCCAAAATATTTTTTTTTTTAAAGATTTTATTGTACCACTTTGCCGGCTTAATTAATATGAATACCGATGCAATTTTCTAGTACTAATGGTCTCTGAGCTAAGAAAGACATACACACTTCTTTAGGTGTCCTAAAATAGCTGTTTGGCTGGTGGGGGGTTTGATTCTTACAATAATTACCACTTAACAACGTCAACGCAAAAAAATCACCCGCTCTTTGAGAGACTTTACTGAGGCCATCGAAAATTGTGCTTAGGTCTTCCATAGTCTCAACTATGACCACGATATCGTCAGCGAATCGGAGGTGGGTTATGTACTCGCCGTTAATATTGATGCCAAGTCCACCCCAGTCCAGAAGCTTAAAAAAAATGATTTCCAGGGCGGCAGTGAACAGTTTCGGAGATATAACGTCTTCCTGTCTCACCCCTCGCTGCAGCTAGATAGATTTCAAGTTCGGGTCCTGGAGGCGAACCGACATGGTGGCGTTTTCATACAGACACTTCAACACCTAGATGTATCGATGGTGAATTTGGCACCGCTGGAGAGACTGTAACACGGCCCAGGTTTCGACTGAATCATAGTCCATGAACGCCACGCTAGTGGCTGATTGTACTCTTCAGTCTTCTGTATAATCTGCCGCAGCGTATGTATGTGGTCTATGGTACTAAAGACTTTCGGAAACCGGCTTGTTCGGGAGGCCGGAAGTCGTCAAACCTGCGTGCGAGACGATTCGTAATGACTCTCAGAAATAGCTTGTAGACATGGCTCAGAAGTGAGATGGGTCTGTAGTTCTTCAGTAGGGTGTTGTCACCCTTTTTGAAGAAAAGCACGACCACACTTCTGTGCCATGCCTTAGGCGTTTGTCCCTCGAGTATAATGGAATTAAATAACTTCTGAAGAGCTTTTAGTACCGGTGATCCACCTGCTTTCAGAAGTTTAGCCGTAAGTCCATCATCACCCGGTGCCTTGTTGTTTTTGAGCTGTTTGACAGCCATTATAATGTATAGGTAGAACTCCTAATCTCCACTTCCACCTCAACCTTCCACTTAGACGATATGATCCTGCCATCCTCAGTCTTTAGTTTGGTTAGTTGGCTTTGTCCATCAGACAGATCTCTCGCGAACACTATTGAGCCTTTGTTGTGCTCTATCGCCTCTTTAATACAATTTGTATTATACTGGCGCAAATCGCGAATCAGGGACTTAGAAATCTGCCTGTGTAGTTGCCGATACTTAGTAGCGTCTTCAGAGGACTGCAAAATTAATCTGCGTCTTTCTTCCATGAGGTTGCTGGTGAACTCAGAGATTTTTTTGGTTCTGTTTGAAAGGCGTGTTTCAAAATCTTAGACCCGACCGTTAGGATGATTTCCACAAATCTGTCATTATAATCGTCCACATTCTCGCAGTCTACTAGGCATTCGAAGCGATTGTGCAACTCGAGCAGAAAGCTCTCGGGGTTTTAGAGCTGGATGAGCGCTGGTCGGAGCGTAGAGTTTATCAGTTGATATCTTTCTAGCTTGGTCTTTTGATTCAATGTGCCTCTTACCATCCACTTTAGGCTCTATTAGAAGATAATGAATTCCCATCAAAATCTCAACTTAGATTTTTTTTGCCATCACAATACCTCCTTCACTCCTTCGTCGCTCGAAAGCAACAACTATGTACCTTGCAAGTTACATTTATAGGACCTTCTTTTAAAACTACGTAATTGATGTCAAAAATTCAAAATAGGAACACTATCTCTAAGAAGCGCACGCGCGCTTTTTGTAAAACACAACTGTACCAGAACGAATTTTCAAATGACGAACGTCTAAAAAGTCGTTTGGTTCGTAACGGTGTTTCTTGATGGCCAGTAGCTAGTGGTCTCGTTTTTTTTACTATTTTACTTCATTATTTGGTGCCTAAACAGATGATTATTTATTATGCTTGTAATAATTTGTGTGTTGTAGATGGCAGTGGGTTTAAGTGGCTTTAAATAATTTTATGACAATTTTGTAAAGTGAATGCATGTTTTTGTTTTTTAGTGTTATTATGGCCTAGTTACGGCCGTTATGTTATAAAGTCGATGTAAACATTTAATTAGATGATGTCTTGTTAGGAGAACTTTGTTGAAAGTGGGTGATAGCTTAGTTATGTGTAAATCTATTGTTTATTAGCTTGCAATAAAAAGTAAAACAAATTAAACTGTAGTAATTTCAAATATAATTCAGACATTTGATACACAGATAACTAATACATCATCATATCAGCTCATATACGTCCCCACGGAGGGAGGGGTTCGAGCCTACTCTGAATTAGGGCGATCGGGCCTTAGTCGACCACGCGGGCCCAGTGCGGGTTGGTCGACTTCACACACAACCTTCGAGTTTCTTCGCAGGTGTGTGCAGGTTTCCTCACGATGTTTTCCTTCACCGTTAAAGCAATCAGTGAGTATGTACGTAATTTACGAAAAACTCATTTGTACATTGGCCGTCCGGATTTGAACCCTAGGAGGACCGAGTCGTTACCGGTTGAGCCACCGTCGCTTCTCAAACGACAAATACACACAGACATAAATATTTTTTGAAATGAAAGATAGAAAAACAAAAAATTCACAAAACATATTAAACAACAAAATAACAAATAAACTTAGATTATATGTATTCACCGAGTGTTCAAAAGTCTGCAATTAGATGCAGATCAGTAATAGATTGTGTTGAACGCACGCAGTAATAGCTAGTTGCGATATAGTAGCGAAATTTATATCCCTTTGGTTGACTTGCGCGGGCGCCACTGCCATGCCGCTGCCGCGAGTGCTAAATAGGTACCTAGCCTAATCATAGACCTTCCACGTAAAAAAATAATAATTCCATAAGGACGAGACCTACGTTTCTATAATATCTCTATAGAGAGCAGGCTCCGAAAAACTCGGATTTTATAATAAAATTAAAAACGGTCTTTTATTTTTACGTAAAAATTACAAAATAAACTTTTTCATCATTGCATTTTTACCATTGTGCATTGTTCTGGAAACTCCATAAATATGTAAAAACTAGCTGTTGTCCGTGGGATTTGTTCCGTGGACATCAAGTATGCGCGGTGCACGAGCCGCAAGGGATTTTTCTTCCTCAAAATCTCATTCGGACTCTTACGAACATTTTAAAATACAATATTAGCGAAATCTGTCCAGCCGTTCTCAAGTTATGCGCTTACCAAAGAACAGCATTTAAGTTTCAGGATTCCGCAGTCACAAGAAACCCTTATAGTTTCACAATGTCGGTCTGGCCGCAGTATAATTCAGACTCCTAAGACCTTTTGCACGCATATACTTATGAATTTTTCAACCGACTTCCAAAAAGTAGAAGGTTCTCAATTCGACTGTATGTTGTTTTTTTTTGTATGTTTGTTACGCGATATCTTCGCAGATTGTGAACCGATTAACACGATTCTTCTTGACGTGATTACGTCTTATAAATCGATTTGTGGATGCCCGCAGCTTTGCCCGCGCAGATCCCGATTTTTGCGGTTCCCGTGGGAATTTCCCAAAACTCTTTCTTAGCGGATGCCTACGTCATAACATCTACCTGCATGCCAAATATCAGCCCGATCCGTCCAGTGGTTTGGGCTGTGCGTTGATAGATCACTATATATCAGTCAGTCAGTCACCTTTGAGTTATATAAGGTCTAACAAAATTAGCTGAAACTATTTTAACTGGTGCTTCTTCCCATGTAACTGAACAACTTTCCCCGTGGAGGCTATAGTCAAATCTCAAAAAAAATTTGAACTTCTCATACTAAGTTGGCTGATCAGCTAATCGAGTTAGTATGGGAGAGCCATTTTTTTGCGATTTGACTATGGGTTCCATAGGGAAAGTTGTTCAGTTTCATGGGTAGAAGCACCAGTTAAAATAGTTTCAGCTAATTTTGTTACACCTTACATATATATAGATGAACACCGGCGTGTTATAGTCTCGCCATGTCTGTCCGTCCGTCTGTCCGTGGCTTAGCTCAGAGACCATTAGTACTAGAAAGCTGTAATTTGACATGGATATACACGCCGACAAAGTGGTACAATAAAATCTTTTCTTTCTTTTTAGGCTACCTCCCCTACATGCAAAGAGGGGTTAATTTTTTTTGACATACCCTTTCGTGTGGGGTATTGTTAAATAGCTCTTGAAAAACTACTTAGGTACTGCGAAAATTGGCAAAAACCACTTTTCGATATAGGGATCGTTTTGCGAAATATTAAGCTTAAAGTGCTTATTTTTGTTAGATTGTAAGTATGTGTGCAATAAAGAGTAATTATTTTATCTTACCAATTTATTGAAGCTTGCAATTCAGTAGATATGTATATGTAGACTGGCTTAAATAAAAGAGAATTAGTACCTACCCAGAGCCGTAAAAAATAAAAAAGCTCTACAAGGCTGTAATGTCGGCGGTGACGGCTGCAATAACAATGGTCAATCAATAAAGCGTGATTTACATTGGTCAAGTGTTTTAGCCAAGTAGAAAGTACAGTGAGTAAGTAAAGTTTTGTATTGTAATATGCGACTATCCGATCTGGATTCGCTATACTGTCCGATCCGTTTACACCACTTTACTTGTTCATTTCTCTAAACACTTGACGGATGAAGATCAGGCTCAAGCGTGCGAAACAGTTTTACAAATGGAACATTATTTAATTATCTCTTAATTATTTTTAGTCCTAATAAAGTCACACAAGTATACAAGTCCTTTTACTGTTACAATGCATTACTTTAGTTGTTTATAAAAAATAAAAAGGAGGTTTAAAAAAACTTAAAACCGACTTCAAAATGAAATTCACTCAAAAGTGTGAAATAATATTATTATACTTAAATACACAACAATAACCAACAATAACGAAATCAAAGGTGGGTACGAATTAAATTAGAGGCTTAAATTTTTTTTTGAGGTCGGTGTCAGCAAACCATCGAATCTAAACCATTTAATACATAAGTAACTGTGTGCTGGACCGACCTCAAAAAAATTTTAAGCCCCTAATTTAGTTCGTACCCGCCTTTGATTTCGTTATTGTTGGTTAACGTTGTGTATTTAAGTATAATAATAATATTTCACACTCTTGAGTGAATTTCATTTTGAAGTCGGTTTTAAGCTTTTTTAAACTTTTTTTTATTTTCTTTATTTTTAGTGGTAATGCTATCTATCTAGCAACGTTAAATCCAATCACCTATACTCACCAATATGAATTATCAAATCATAATACACGTGTTTCATTAACAGATACAGAGTCCTGTGGCTTCCATCATCATCTCAGCAGCATGAAAGTTAAGGAGTTAAATCGTCCATCATCAGCTCATCTGAATAACCTGAAGGAATACAACTATCGGTCTATGCATGCCTACGTTTATATCTATGTATAACATTAAAAAGAATTTTCCTGCAACTCCTAACCGTTAAGGAGTTGTACCTTCCTACATCAGCTTATCAACATGAGAATATGACTAACAGACGCAAGTATATTAATAGCTTTAGAAAACATATGAATCACGTAATTAGTGACTTTAAAATTAAAATTTTTCATTATTTTTAAAGGGTTGCCCTCGATTTCCCTGGGATCCCATCATCAGATCCTGACTTGGTGACAATGGGACCCCCTCGGGAGTATACTCTTTCGAATGAAAAAAGAATTTTGAAAATCTGTCCACAATTGACGGAAAAATCGGTGAACATTCATAAAAAATATATATATATATATACAGTCGAACTTAGTACCTCCTCCTTTTTGAAGTCGGTAAAAAGTTAAAAATTACTTAATTTACCGTTCATCATCACCAGCCCGTGTTAGTTCACTACTGGACATAGGCCTCCCCCAAGGCTCGCCACTTTGGCCGATCATCAGCCCTGCGTATCTTGCTATCGTCAGCAGCCTTGCCTAAAACATCGCTTCACTAGCCGGGTGGCGTCCCAAACTACGTTTGCCTAAACACGGTCTCCACTCCAGAAACTCCAGATCTCTTTCTATCCAGCGGTTACTGGTTCTGTGACAGATTTGTCCGCCCCATTGCCACTTCAGCCGGCCAATGCGTTGAGCTATGTCGGTTACCTTTAGTTCTCTGACGAATGACTCCGAGCATAGCTCTCTCCATAGCACGCTGTGTGACTTTGAGCTTGTGGACTAATTGTACTGTCAGTGTCCACGTTTCAGCGCCGTAAGTTCAGTATTGGCGACACGAAGATATGATGAAGCTTCCTGAACCATGCCCAGCCCTGATGTATTCTTCTACTGGCCTCCTTCTCAAAGTTGTTTCTACCTAACTGCAAGACGTGCCCGTCACATTATTTATATTTGAATATTTTTTTTTGAGAAAATAGAGAGATTATTGGCATACGAGGCTATAACATTCCAACTTAATTATAAGTCCTGTATTGTTTTCTGGCGTGCAATAAAGTATATTTACTTACTTACTTAACTTAAGTGGCAGTGGGCGGGTCACATTGCTCGTAGAACAGATGGCCGTTGGGGTAGTAAAGTTCTCGAGTGGTGACCACGCACCGGAAAACGTAGTGTAGGCAGGCCTCCCACTCGGTGGACCGATTACCTAGTGAAGGTCGCGGGAAGCCGCTGGATGCGGGCAGCGCAGAACTGGTTGTCGTGGAGATCCTTGGGGGAGGCCTATGTCCAGCAGTGGACGTCCTTCGGCTGATATGATGACTTACTTACTTGCTTAATCCTGGAGGGCCAGCAAAACACTTGACATCTCATCTATCACAGTGCAAAGACTACGAAGAGCCATAATATCATCACAATACTCTATATCTGGTGTGTTAACCGCCTCCGTGGCGTAATGGTTACTCTAATAGCTTCACATCATGAGGTCACTTCGATTCCCAACGGAGTCTCACTTTCTAAGACTCGGTTTGGTGGTAGGGCATGTTCTAAGCCCGCTTGGATAGCTACCACCATCTATCTATGTCTTGCCGTCAAACATCAATGCTAACAGAATTCATGTGTTCCGGCTTGAAGATAAGATAGCCAGTTCACAAATGCGTTGGGGTATCTTTGTAAGACCTCTTCCATTTTCGGTATCTTCTTCACTTACTTACTTACATCAGGTGAGATGCTGCCAAGAGCTTACCAGTCATGGATAAAAAAAATCAAAATAAGCCGCTGTAGACACTATCCATCATGTAGGCCGTTAGCAAAAAAAAACAATAGTCAATCTCGCCACAGAATTCATATCTGGAATCGCGCTGACCGGAAACGGAAGATAACCGTGCGCAGGCTGTTACGGATGCAGATGCGTGCGATACTTCCTGTAATATGGCCTGTATACAGGGTGCTGATTAATTGTTCAGTAGCACTTTAAACAAGAGGGACTATTCTCAGAAAACCGAACAACTTTCCTTAAAGAACCCCTGGCCAAATACCTATTTTACTGAATTCTCATTTTTTTAAGATTTCTTAAAAATCAATCTTGTATAGAGTACTGGCCAAACCTATGGGATGGATCAGCCCGCTATCAGCTGGATACCTTGGAGACGCCATCGAACGTTGCACCCCGAGACTCATTGGCGACGATGAGCTTGTCAAAAACAAGCTTTAAAGCCTTGAGCATCGCCGAAAAATGGCCTGTCTTTTGGTATTCTATCGAATTGATTTCGGAGAGTGCTCGCAACAACTACACGACCTCATTCCCTCAGCTCCATGGCACCTTCGGTCAACGAGACATGACGAGACGTAGGGAAAGGTTCCACCACTATGTTGTTGATATTCTGCCTATCCGCACTGTCGCTTCCTCATTTATTATGCGGAAATAGACATAGACAACATTACAACAACAGCGATGGAGTGGAACTCCTTGCCTGTGAGCGTTTCCCGACTTTTAACATTGGTGGATCTTCAAGGCGAGAGTGAATAGACATTGTTTGAGGTTGCGTGTACCATCCTCGACTACGTTGTCACTTTCCATCAGGTTAGATTTAGTTAAACGCACTCAAACTTTTGACAATAATTAAATAAAAACAACTGTGTCGGCCAATTTTGTATGGAAAGTTCAAAATTTTAATGCTACTATTAAATGTTGGAGCGTTGGTGGCATAACGTCTAGGACCTTATGTTAGGGAGGTCGTGGTTCGAATCGTGCTACGTACCAGTGTTTTTTCATTTCGATTTCATATGTACGTTTATTCAACGCTCTTACGGTGACGGAAAACATCGTGAGGAAACTTGCACACGCCTGCGATTTCTTCGAAGGTTGTGTGTGCAATCAACCAACCCGCACAGGTCCCGCGTGGTCGACTAAGGCCCGATCAACCTAATTCAGGGTAGGCTCGAAACCCTCGGTGGGGACATATTAAATATATTCTGTATTATTATAATTATAGTTGTAACAATTCACTATGTAGCAGTAAATTATTACGCGGTTTGTGAGATCTCAGCAGTTCTTTTAATAACTGGGGTGGCGCATCGGGAGCCGGGTCGTTCCTTTCCCTCTAATATGGTTGATGGGAGCGCTGGCTGACACTCGCGTTATACTCGTGACCGGGTGCTGTCCGTGTGAATTGGCCTACTCTTGTCAAAGGTATTAATGACATTCAATGATTTTTATGTATAACTTTTCGTGTCATAATGTTTTCATGTTCTAATGACATAATCTGATTTATTTCAAGCATTGCATTTTGACATTATTAACTATTTATTGTTTATTTCTTGATTTTTCACAAATGAAATTATGTCATTATTATTTTATGACTATCAGAAAGAGTGTAATTTGCACCTATTTTGAATAAATACATTGAATCTTGAAACTAGATTTACTTACCTACCATGGATCAAAATCTGCATAACATCATTCAGTACATTTAAATAGCCCGACACACGTATATTTAGCGGTCTAGAGAGTCACGGCACTATTCAGATGAAGTTTTTTCCACTTGGATCCTTGATACATTGTTCTGTACTTTTTGAATCAAATCAAATCCAACTATATATTTATTATTTTTATTTATTTTCATTAATTAACTTGTAAGTAATTTTATTTTCTTCCTTCTCAGGTTGCTACGGAAGACGTAGTTAGTCAATTAATTACTGAGGTTTTGAGGAAAATCAAAAAATAAACAACAGTGCCAGCGTTTACATAACAGGTCTGCGATATAATAATAAAATCATTTATTTTCAGACCAAAGATCCATATTTCGTTACTAAGAACACAACTTAACCTATATTAGTAACAGCAGAAGCAAATAAAATATAAATCAAGATATAAATCAAGGGTAAAAATTTTGATGTTTTTACTTTATTGAAAAATGGATTGGCCAGGCTCTATAATAAGAATTCATTTACGTTTTGTTAATTGACAATAGGTGATATGTATTCTTTAGGGTTCCGTACCCAAAGGGTAAAAACGGGACCCTATAATTAAGACATCGCTGTCCGTCCGTTTGTGTGTCCGTCTGTCGCCAGGCTGTATTTCATGAACCGTGATAGCTATAGAGTTAAAATTTTGTAAAAATTAGAAAACGTGAAAAAATAACGTGCTTTTTTTTGAAACATGAATAAACTAGCGCAGTATGATAGTACGGAACGCTATGTGTGCGGTTCTGACTCGCACTTTGCCGGTTTTTTTAAGAGACTGTAATATTTGACCAAGAATATGTATATTTTGGGAAGAGTAATTTTGGACAGATCACCAAAAAATAATAATTTGGGGCCTTGGATCGTAGTAGCACAACTCAGGCAGCGTGTGTCAGACTAAATGTAGGTAACTGTAGTTCTTCTGCCACTGTGCAGTTAATCTCGAATTGATGACGATCGCGGGATTTCGCTAATGCCCCCACTAAGTACGTACCTGTTTTGAATGATGGCGCGGCGTGTAGTTGAGATGAACACGTCAGATTATAACGTGGCTTGATGGTAAACCATAACATGGAAATAGAAATTAAACCTTGACACATAAGAAAAAATCAGTTTATAGCAAAAATTTAGAATTTTACGAGACTTAATTTACTTACCTACTAGTACTTTGATGATGAACGATAGTAATAATGTTGTAGCTGTAGGTAAGCTACCTGATAGTACATACTTAAACGCAAAACACGTTAAAAACCGACTTACATCGCAACAAGTTCGTACAATTTTGCATTAAAGTACTACACCGATTTTGATAAGATTTATATGGAACCACACGGAAAGCACTAGCTTTTAAATAAAAAAAGAATCATCAAAATAGGTTCACCCAGTCAAAAGTACTGAGGTAACACACATAAAAAAAAACATATGGTCGAAATGAGAACCTCCTCCTTTTTCGAGGCGGTTGAAAAGAACAATAAATGTAAGGCCCGCGTGATTGTAAGTTTTACCTACCCTTTTCTAGGAAAAGTTGAACTTTTAAGTTTAAGGCGGTAATATTACAGATTTTCGTTATTTTTGACGTCATTTACTCCTAAACGATAGAAAACCCAAAGGTTGAAAAAAAATACCCTTATTGTTGTTGATGTTTCTTAAAGTCAAAAGCTATTAGAAACACGATTGAGTAGTTTTGGCTTGATAGAAAAGAATCCCAAAGATAGGTCTACACCGTTACTTTCAACTCTAGATATGACTAATATTTCGAAGTATAGGTACATTTAAAAAATATACAACAATATTTGTTATGACAATACAAAGTGAGATATGTTATTATTTTTTAAAATTTCATTGAAGTTTTTGATTGAAACGAAAAACCATGGAAACAGTGAAAAAGTGTGTTTTTTTCTACACTCTTTACACGTAAAGAAAAAGACAGACACAACTGTTCCAATTAATGTCTTGCTTTAAAAATATAAGTTAGTAGGTACAATAGCATTATCCAGCACAGTTTAAGTAGGATAATTAACAATTATTCACTCTTTTTAACCGACTGGAAAAAAGGAGTAGGTTTTCAATTTGACTTTATTTAATGATTCTTTTTTTATATGATATGCTTTCAGGGTAAAATCAAAATCCGCACTTTTTTTTAGAAAAAAATAACAAAATATACAAAAAATAAAACAAATTGTAGCTGTAGTGATTGGAGTCGATTGTTTTTAACGTCTATGTGGTAAATATCGGTATTTTTTTTAGAAAAATAACATAATATGCAAAAAGTACAGCTAAAATGTGGTTATATTGTATATTTTGTTACATTTTAAATGCCTATTTTTACCACACAAACGTTAAAAACAACCGAATTCAATCACTAAAGCTAAAATTTTGTTATATTTTTTGTATATTTTGTTATTTTTCTTAAAAATTGCCGAAAAATAACAAAAAAAAACATTATATTATATAAAAAAAAACATTTTAATATGCATAATAAAGTTTAGCAAATGGTTAGTACCAATTTAATTAAATTACCAATATTACTTGCATCCATGTACGTGAGTAGTGTACGAGAATCATCTCTTCGACTGTACAATGGATTAAAATCACACAGTTTGACTTATACCTAAAACTTTGTAAAATTGTAACTATACATTGTTGAGTGTAATTTCTTATCTGTAACGCAAAAGTAAGCTTTTTAATTGGTAGACAGACGGACAGACGTGTCTAATTATGTATATGCATGTGAGTCAGTGCGCAACGAAATTGGGAATTCACCGCCAGTGATTATGTAAAATAAATAAGTAAATATCCTTACTAATATTATAAATGTAAAACTTGTATTTGTTTGTTTGTTACCTTTTACAGCTTCAACCTCTTGACCAATCTTATTGAAATTTGGCATGCGGGTAGCCTATGTCACGAGGAAGGACATAGGCTACTTTTTATCTCGTGAAAATAGTATAGCCCGATGCAATTCCTGGGGGAACTGAAAATATACTCTTATTTGGTAAATTTCTCTTACATCGCAACGGAATAATGGATTGTGTGATTTTTTGCACAGAGAAGGTTGAGGGGGTGGGAAATGACACGATTTACTAATTAGCATATCGTGACATAGGTAGTTCCCGAGGGATATTGAGAAAAATCATGCCCACGCTCACCGCGCACCCTCTAAGACAGTCACAAAAACGATGTCCACGCGGGCGAAGCCACGGGCAAAAGCTAGTAATTTATAAATTTTAGGGTTCCGTACCTAAAAAGGACAAAAAGGAAACCTTATACTTACAGCATCACTTCGCTGTCCATCTGTCAGCCTGTCTGTCTGTCAAGACCCTTTTTCTCAGGACGTTTTCAACCGCCACCGTTGCGTAATGGTTAATCCATTCGCTTCACACCAGGAGGTCGCAGGTTCTATTCCCGGCGGGATCAACTTTGTAAGACTCGATTTGGTTGGTGGTAGGGTATTTTCATAGCCCGCCTGCTAGCCATCATCTTATCTAAGTCTTGCCGCCAAACATCAGTGTTAACAGCATTGACGTGTTCCGGCTTGAAGATAAGACAGCCAGATCCCCTTTGCGTTGGGGAATCTTGGTAAGCCCGCCTACATCTTCGGCATCATCGTCACTTACCATCAGGTGAGATGATGCCAAGGACTTACCAATTGTGAATAAAAAAAACGGGTAAAGATATCAAGTTAAAATCTAAATATCAAATACTAAAGTCTATAGTCCCATGAGGCTGGAAAAAAATTAAGCTTCTATGTGAAAGCAATAAATGGATACGGTCATTTCTTGGCCATGTATGACACAAATTTTGATACTCGTGAGTAAATCAAAACCTATAGGGTGATCACATATTTTGATACTCGCGAGTAAATCAAAACCTATAGGGTAATCACATATTCTGATACTCGCGATCAAACTTCCCGTTGACCTAGAATCGTCTGGCAATCATCTGGACTCACAGAACAAGAAAACAAAAAATCTGAAAATTGAAAATTTGTAGTCAGGTACATTAATTATATCAAATTAAGAAAAAAAAATTTGCGATTACAAACTTTCACTTGCACTTGCAAAATTAACCGTTACGTATAATGTTGACGCTAAACTTAAGTGGCAGTGGACGGTGCACATAGCTTGTAGAACAGATGGCCGTTGGGGTAGTAAAGTTCTCTAGTGGTGACCGCGCACCAGAAGACGTAGCGTAGGAAGGTCTCTCACTCGGTGGACCAACGAACTGGATGGTGAAGGTCGCGGGAAGCCGCTAGATGCGGGCAGCGTAGGACCAGTCGTCGTGGATATTCTTGGGGAGGCCTTTGTTCAGCAGATGTGATTATGATGATGATGATGATGATGTGTGGAAAACATTTTTTCAATAAGAAAGTTAAGTTTGTTCATTGATGTTTTTAAACCACTCACCCTCAAAGACAGTCATTAAAACGATGTCCACGCGGGTGAAGCCGCGGGCAAAAGCTAGTAACAACAAAATTTGAATTAAGTTTAGTTGTAGGAAGTCGGTGGCGCAAGGAACGTCGGTGGCGCAACGGCAAGGGCCGCTACATCCTATCCGGGAAATCCGATTCCTGCCACGTACCAATGTGTTTTCGAATATCGATCTCATTATGTACGTTCATCCAACGCTCTTACGGTGAAGGAAAACATCGTGAGGAAACTTGCACACATCTGCGAAGAAACTCGAAGATTGTGTGTAAAGTTGACCAACCCGCACTGGGCCGCGTGGTTGACTAAGGCCCGATCGCCCTAATTCAGGGCAGGCTCCAGCCCCTGGGTAATTAGTAATCTGTGCCTGGGTGGGGACGTATATATAAGCTGATGTGATGATGGTCTAAGAATTAATTCACGACCCAAATATTACAATTTCTCAACACGTTTCTTAGACCATGTGTGTTGCTAGTGATGACACACACTGAACTGAGACATGGTCGCTTACTATAGACTTCATAAGACGCCTCAAGGTCACAAAGGACAATGGAGCGAGCTATAATGCACGGAGTTTCGCTGCGTGATCGAATCAGAAACAAGGTAATCCGTAGAAGAACCGAAGTCACTGATATATAGCTCTTAGAATTGCTAAGCTAAAGTGGCAGTGGGTAGTTCGTAGAACAGATGGCCGTCGGGGCAGTAAAGTTCTCTAGTGGCGATCGCACACCGGAACACATAGCGTAGTAAGTCCTCCCACTCGGTGGACCGATGACCTGGTGCAGTTCGTGGGAAGCCGCTGGATGCGGGCAGCGTAGGAATGGTCGTTGTGAAAAGGAGGCCTTTGTCCAGCAGTAGATGATACGTTCCGGCTAATACGTTGTAAGAATTAACCACCGTTTCCTATTAAATAAGCTGAGCTGAGCTAAGCTGCTGATGGGTTTAACAACTAGTGGGTTAATATCAATCTAAGTAATTTCTTCCAAATCTTGTTCAGCTAGATTGATCTTGACTAAAGAATTAAATTTAATAACACGCGTAGTAATTATAGTAAAAGGCTGTTGATTCCGGTTGTTTCATGAGATGAGTTCCTACCTATCATTTAGCGGTCAAAAATAAATCTCCACCAAACAACCTTTCTATAAAGATGCAGGAAAACACTAATATTAGGTTTCTGTAAATATCTCCAAATTATGCTGTTTTGCATGTATTTATAGTTGCTAATATTTCTAACTGTTTCTATATCCTTTACTGATCTGAGCATATCAGAAACTTTTCTCAATAACCTAATCATAAACTTCATTACTTCGGTCTTATCTTATCTTATCTTTATAATTGGGGGCTGCAGTTGCAGCGACACTTCGACCCAATGGGATATTTTGTGTCTACCCTTTAACCTTTGCACCCCAACCTCGAAGATGTGCTGCAGTAATGCAGCAATCCGCTGATTGGAAGGTGCTTGTAGTCCTCCGGTTTTGGCTAGCCATCACCTAGGAGGTACATACGCTTGCCAGCCAGGACATCGCAGTGACACAGTAAGTGTTCCATTGATTCTGTATCTTCACCACAGGCCCTGCAGGTCGGGTCATTCGTCAGGCAGATTATTTCCTGGTGTGCCTTTGTGACAAAGTAGTACGTCAATGCTCCTGTTACAGCTATGACGCGCGTCCTGCTGTTATTCCAAATGTACTTGGTTGCCCCTGTGGTTATCTCACCGATGAAGAGCTTACGGTGTTTGTGCCCATCCTTATACTTAGGTATTTATTTATATAATTTACTAGCTGTCCCGGCGAACTTCGTTTTACCTTACACTACACTACACTACCCTAACCTACACTACATTACCCTACCCTACCCTACACTACCCTACCCTACCCTACATTACCCTACCCTACCCTACCCTACCCTACACTACACTACACTACCCTACCCTACACTACCCTACACTACTCTACCCTACCTAAACTACCCTACCCTAAAACCAATTATTTTTTGACTGATATTTTATTTTTTGATTTTTTATTAATTAGCTGCGAGCATTTTTATATTAATTCACCTTTTAAACCTTCTCTGGACTTCCACAAATAATTCAATACCAAAATTAGCCAAATCGGTCCAGACGTTCTCGAGTTTTAGCGAGACTAACGAACAGCAATTATAGATAGATTGGGAAGTTCTTTATTCTTGATATGTTTATTAATATACTGGGCGATAAAAAAATGTCTGGCAATATTTTAATTTGTTGCTTCTACTCATTAAACTGAACTTAAAGGGGATTAAGTATAGCCTATGTAAGACATTGATAAAGTAGCTTTACATTGTTGAAAGATGTTTTTAGAATCGGTTCAGTAGCTTAAAAGAAATCCTCTAAAAAAACCTTACTCTTTATAATATTTTATGTAAGGATGACCGCGATAACTACATACGAGTATAGCATTTTAAGTCGACGCATTGGAAACTTTGATCAACGGGATCTCAATTTTTCTCAGCAATTATAAAACATATGAAAGTGATATTTTGTAACCTGATTCTTCTTTCAATGACTTCATTTTGTCAGTAGCAGAAACACGATTTATTGACTTTTATAACAGAAAAAACTCTTCAAAACAGAGATTTGTATTTTACAGGCAAACGAGACCGATGAAACATTCTTAGTCCATTAGCCTAAACACACACTTCAAATTTCAATATGCCAGTTGGATTTTTTCAACGAAAAAAACATTGAAAAAGTTCAAATGTGTGGTAATTTCCATTACTTTTTACACGTTAAGAAAAAACAGAGCTCTAAACAATGCCTCTTTTTAATCTGTGTCTTGACCGCTTGTAATACTTCGAGCAACACTAGGCAACCAACCACGGTACTATCCCTAGGAGAAATCACGGCTAAAAATGCTCCACGTACGCATCATACGAAAAGAAGACTATTATCTATAGTTTCTGTTAGTGTGGTCAAGCCTTTAACGTCTCTGTCCTTTTTGGATCAAGGGCAAAGATTAGCCGGAACAGAAGCGCCAGCAATAGAGTTGTACCTACCAGTTTCGTGAGTTACAACTTGAGTTACAAATTGCTTTTATTTTCACCGCCCGAGCCCTGCACTATCGCGCCATCTTGCACCGTTACTTGTAATTATTATCTACTCTGTGGCTGTGATGGAACTGATTTGCCAAATATAGTTGGCCACTTACATTTTCAGTGTAGAGTTGGCAAAAAAAATATATATACAGGAATGAGGGTTACTGATGTATTTCAGGAGGTGAGTGATAAGACATAACTCAACAACTGTCACGGAACCTAAGGCCAATTCATACAAAATAATGGACCTTTCATAAAAACTTGACTTGTGAGATGATTTGATCGATTAAATTTTAACCGCCTCTGTGGCGTAATGGTTAAATCTTTAAAACAAGGGGTCGCGGCTTCGACTCCCGGCGGAGTCCAATTTTCGTACCACCATATTGTCTAAGTCTTGACTATGTCTTGTCTTAGCCCTAATTCAGTGTAGGCTGGAGGCACTCGGTGGGGACGTATATGAATGAGCTGATACGATGATGACGTTATCTAAGTCTTGATAACAAACATCAACGTTAACAGCATTGATGTGTTCCGGTTTGAAGATAAGATACCCAGTTTCTCATTGCGTTAGGGAATCTTGGTAAGTCCGCTTTCATCTTTGGCATCATCGTCACTTACCATCAGGTGAGATAATGCCAAGGGCTCACCAACAAAATTAATTAAAACAAAAATTATTACGTACGAATTGAACATAGATTTATTTGGGAAAGTTGTACACTTTTGTTTTCATAATCACCTCCAGAAATGCGTCACATCCTTACTAATATTATAAATGTGAAAATGTGTTTGTTTGTTTGTTACCTTTTCACGCTTCAACGCCTTGACCAATCTTCATGAAATTTGGCATGCAGGTAGATGCAGTTCCTGAAGGAACTGAAAATATACTCTTTGTTGGTTAATTTCTTTAACAACTCAACGGAACAATGGATTGTGTGATTGAGAGGGTTGAAGGGGTGGGAAATGACATGATTTACTAATAAGCTTATTCTGATGTAGTTCCCGAGGGATCTGGAGAAAGTTCATGTCCACGCTCGCGAGCCGCTTGCGGCTCGCGCACCGCGCACCCTCAAAGAAAGTCATAAAAACGATGTCCACGCGGGCGAAGCCGCGCGCAAAAGCTAGTACAAAATAAGTTGTTAAAAAAGTATAATGTAATAATGAGACACATTTAGGAGTCTCTACTTAGTTGGGTTATGGAGAATGGTTATAAATATACAACAATGCATACCACATTTATTTGTCAGGGAATTAGTTATAGCAAGGAAGATTTACTAGTGGTTATCAAATAATCATCATAAGAAGCCATAATTTAAGTTGACATCTTTAAAAACGTAAGCGCAACGTTTTAAATTAAAATTGAACATTAAAAAAGAGTAAAGCTGCGTATTTTCTTATTCAGTTTTCTTTTAGCTTCGGCAGCTTTTATAAAAAGTAAAATAACAAAGAGTTCCCATTACTCGTATTTCTAGATTTTTTAAAATTCACATGTTCTTTGTTTACTATTAGTATATTAATACATAATTTTTTAAAACTCTAGAAACAAACTGCTCTGATTTTTGTTGCCGACTCTACGCGTAGGTAAGTAGTGGACGCATGCGCGCTAGAGCACGTAAGAAGATGGGCATGACATGCAACTTACTGACCCTACATTGCTTCATTAAAATTCTATTAGACCGACCATTCTGTTCATTTCGAATTTCGAATCACAACTTTAGCACTACGGGATACCAATCAAATTGAATTGATGCAAACTACTTTAGAGGTGAATCAAAAGGTTCAGAAAACGAATTTCGACTGAAACGCCGGTAAATAGAGTTGAATTTTATTTATGGCTTTTGAAGTCCATCTTGAGAGAGGTTTGACGAAATAGATAGACAGGTAATGCTACCTTTCTTCGCGGATCGCACATCGGAAGTCAATTATAGCAAGAAAAGAAGTTGAAACGAAAAATAAAAGGAGTTTAAATAAGAGGGAATGCAGGGAAAGGCATTGTCGAGAGGTCGATCATTAGCTTTTTAGGGTTCCGTGCTCAAAGTGTATTAACGGGATCCGACGCAATTCATATCACACACATGTCACACACAAGGCTGTAGGTACCTTTTACACCTTAATAAATGACTACTTGAAAATTTTCACACAAAACTTGTTACTATGACCTGTATCATTTAAGGCATGTATGGGTCAAATGACAATATTCAATTCAATAATAAAAAAAGTAATCATTACCTCAATTAGGGCTTACTAATCTATATTATATAAAAGAATGTCGTGTTTGTTACAACACTTATAACTCGAGAACGGCTGGACCGATTGCCATGGTTTTTGATTTGTTGGATTTGTTTCCGTCCCGAATAGCAGAATACATCTTAAAAACAATGAAAACGGGTTTTCCTTCCTGACGCTATAACTCCAGAACGCACGAACCGATTTCGCTAATTCTTTTTTTGTCGAGTTCGTTATTGTCAGGAGAAGGTTCTTATGTAGGGTAGGGTAGGGTAGGGTAGTGTAGGGTAGGGTAGTGTAGTGTAGGGTAGGGTAGTGTAGGGTAGGGTAGGGTAGTGCAGTGTAGGGTAGTGTAGTGTAGGGTAGTGTAGTGTAGGGTAGTGTAGAGTAGTGTAGGGTAGTGTAGGGTAGGGTAGTGTAGTGTAGTGTATGTAGGGTAGGTTAGGGTAGTGTAGGGTAGGGTAGTGTAGGGTAGTGTAGGGTAGTGTAGTGTAGGGTAGTGTAGAGTAGTGTAGGGTAGTGTGGGGTAGGGTAGTGTAGTGTAGTGTATGTAGGGTAGGGTAGGGTAGTGTAGGGTAGGGTAGTGTAGTGTAGTGTAGGGTAGGGTAGGGTAGGGCAGTGCAATGTAATGTAAGGCGGTACGAAGTTCGCCGGGACAGCTAGTTGTGAATAAAAAAAAGTTTAAGAAGTAGACCATTAAATAACATTTATTATATAAGTTTGGGTTAGTTTGATCATAATATGCTGTATATGTCGCAGCCATCTAGTTAAATCTGCCATAATTGAACGGCTAGCCCGTTGATTGAATGGCGACATTCAATTGAATGACTAAAGGACAACTGGCCAATTCGTTGAATGCAACTTTCAACGATTTGGTTTATCGTCATTTAGCCAAGTCGTAACTACGAAACTCTGAATAAAATCGATGATTTCTTCTTCTGCGAAGCATTATTCTTGTACCCATGGGGGGAGCAATGACTGTCTCATCAATCAAATCTGACCGAACCTAATATCGCTCGCTCATTTACAGTTTTTTACTCAGTAGATTTTTCTAAATCCACAATTGATACCTACACACTACACACTACGAATCCCATACAACAAAAAGGGAGTTGGGAAAAGATAGTTTTTTTCTAAAAAACTGTAAATGAGCGAGCGATATAAGGTTCGGTCACGTTTGATTGACTATACAGTCAAAGAATCCTTATGAATTTTTTCTTTTAATTTCATGAGATGAGGCCACAACATTATATTATATTATGGTGATAAGTTGTAGTGAACACTCGCGTGCGCGACTTTTGACGTATATTTTTTTATCCACGGTTGATAAGCCCTTGGCATCATCTCACGTGATTGTAAATGACGATGATGCCGAAAATTATAACGGGCTTACCAAGATTTCCCTACGCATTGGGAAGATTTCCCTACGCATTCCCCCCCATGGATAGCAGAATGCTGCGCAGAAGAAGAAACGCTACACGCTACGCTCTACACGCTACGCGCTACACTATACGCTGCACGCTTGACGCTACCCGCTACAATACACAACACTACACTACACTGTTGTTCAATCAACGTTCAGGCTAGCTTACAATCAGCCAACTAGTTGAACGTTAAATGACGCTTGTTCAATCAATTCGCATGTTCGGCCTAATCATTCAATTGAATGTCGCCTCCAGAGGGACCTGGAAAAACTTAGTACTGTGACGTCGTTAACGGGACGCCGGGGTGTGTAGCTCAAAATGAAAGATTTGGGATACGTTTTAAAAGAATCATCAGAGATGATCATATATTTAACACGTAAAAAAAGGTAGTAGGCTCTGTCGGCTGACTGATTATTATTTCTTTATCGATTCCTCTCACTTTCTTGCCATAACCTTAAGGACCTCAGCCCAGACGCGCGGATAATAAAAATATACTCTTAGTAAAAGGACCTCTGTCCTGGCTCACGGTCCGCCATCGAATGAATATCTATTGTTTCGAGAAGCTTTCGAATGACTTATCAATTCAAATATAAACTAATATTCTAACTTCGATTCGCGCTGACAAGAAACTAAGCAAAGGAGTTGGAAGTGCATATATGTAGAGACATACGATCTCTACAGTACCTACCTGTTCGTGAGCCGCTTGCGGCACGCTGACCACACACCCTCAAAGAAAGTCATAAAAACGATGTCGACGTGAGCGAAACTGCGGGCAAAAGCTGGTGGCAAATAATAAAATGTGGGCGAGCTGATCCGCTAGTTTTCATCATACCAGCTCACGTCCCCACCGAGGGGCTCAAGCCTACCCTGAATTAGGGCGATCGGGCTTTAGTCGACCACGCGGGCCCGTGCGGGTTGGTCGACTTCGCACACAACCTTCGAGTTTCTTCGCAGGCGTGTGCAGGTTTCCTTACGACGTTCTTTTTTCACCGTAAGAACGTCGGATAAACGTACACAGGTCAGCACATCAAGCTATACACTCGTAGTGCGATTATGATCCAAACGCTAACGGCATAAGAACTGTACGGAGTCCAAAGTGTCTCGCTTGATGTGATGGCCTCTGTACATATGAAATGGAAATACGAAAACACATTGGTACGTGGCAGGAACCACGACTTCCCGGACAGGTGGTAGCGTACTAGCCGTTATGCCACCGACGCTCTAGTTAAAAAGCCTAAAACGCTATTAACTTTTCCTTTTAGTGCAATGGTACAGTTATCATGGATTTGTCTGACTCGGTGGCTCAGTGGTTAGTGCTCTTGACTACTGATCCGAGAGTTGTGGGTTCGATCCCCACCCAGGGCAAACATTTGTGCGATGAGCAGATTTGTATGCTCTGTGTCTGGGTGTTAAATATCTATTTAAGTATGTATTTAACGTATATAAGTATATATAGCGGTTTCTGGTTCTCATAACACAGAGAAAACTTCCTTTGGGGCCAGATGACCAAGTGTGATTTGTCTCAGAATATTTATTTTATTTATTATTTTTTTATTTGTGTTTTAGGGTTCCGTACAGCAGAACCCTTAAATCGTTAAGCCGACTAGCACTTGCCAGTTTATTTATAGTCAACACGTTACGGTAGCTTTCTTATTAAATAACGCGTGTGAAAAAATCGAAGTACGGTCCAAAAATAGCGATGTTGAAAGCTGATGGACAGTTGTCTGATCGGAGATAACAATGGTGTTATATATTGGCGTGGCGTAGGTATGTGGGTTACGTGTTACAAAAACATTATAAGTTGTTGGGTAAGTTGTAAGTGGATTTGGAAAAGGCGAAAGCGTTGTGTTGTGTAGAGCAGTTTGTTAGGCGTGCAGTCTAACAAGAAGTTAATCATACTGAACAGAAGATAAGTATAAGAAGATAAGGATTTTGGGAAATTCTGCGCGGGCGAAGTCGCGGGCACCCACTAGTCAGAAACAAGGAGAAACGTATCTCGTAGTGGAACTAAGCAAGGTATACTTAGAAATAAAAAAAACGTTAAAAAAACCAAGTTCCATCGGAACAATTTAGTACATTAATTTAGCATAATTATTTTCGCTTTTGTTAATTTTACAAAAAGTACTACTTACACCAATTTTGATAAAATTTACATGGAACCAACCTGGCAGCATACCCTATCGAAAAAAAAGATTCATAAAAATCGGTTCACAATCTGCGACGATATCGCGTAACAAAATCACAAATAACATAATTGAAAACGCTAAACACGTTAAAAAAACCGACTTCCATCGCAACAACTAAGTACATTTTTGCATTCTTATTTTTGATTTTTGTTCATTTTCTAATAAAGAACTACACCGATTTTGATAAAATTTGTAGGTCCCGTTAAATGGGGCTTCTACTCATCATACTGAACTTATACCTTGCTTAGTTCTTCTACGAGTACGTTTCTGACTAGTGCCTCGGCCGCGAAGAATTTTTCAAAATCCTTTCTTAGCGGATGCCTACGTCATAATTGCTATCTGTGTGTCAAATTTCACCCCGATCCGTCCAGTGGTTTGAGTTGTGCTTTGATATACCAGTCAGTCACCTTTTCCTTTTATGTAGGGTGACTTTTAATTAGTTCTTGATAGCAAAGGATATGAATGTACTCATGATAACAAACTATAACTATATTATGTCAAATATGAAAAAATATTTTGTTACTTTGTTACATTTTTGCCAATTTGATAACTTATATTATTTTATTATCTATCGAGGACCAAAATTTTTTTTATGATTTGACATATAGTTTCTTTGGGAAAGTTGTTTGTAATCACGAGTATAGCCATACCTCTTGTTTTCAAGAACTAATTAAAAGTCACCCGGTATATGCAAATAGGCCTAGTAATTAATGTACAAATTTTATCAAATCGAAAGCAGTTTTCCTTTCTTCTTCTAAAGGTTTGCTAACCGATTGCTAACGAGGCTCATCTGCCCGAAAGGCGTAGGTATAGGTGCACGGAAAATTGCCTTCTTGGCGTAATTGTTAGTCCATTCGCTTTAAACCTGAAGGTCACGGGTTAAATTCCTGAAGGGGTGTAACTCTGTAGGACTCGGTTTGGTGGTGGTAGGCCATTTTCTAAGCCCGCCTCCATCGTATCTTGGTTTTGCCACCAAATATCAGTGTGAACAGCATAAGATAAGTGAAGATAAGATATTGAGTTCCCCATTGCGTTGGGGAATCTTGATAAGCCCACATCCATCTTCGGCATCATCCTACCATTAGGTGAGATGGCGCAAAGGGCTTATCAATTGTAGATTAAAAAAACCGAACAAGTGTGAGTCGGACCCGCGCTCTAAGGGTTCCGTACCACCACATTCGGTTGAATCTGAAAAGGCATTTATAGCACAAAAAAAATGTTTACGTGCAGTATGTAGAACCCCTAATGGAAATAGGGATTCATGTAAACCCTTGTTCAAGGCAAACCGAGTGTTACCACTTCCATGTTTATATATTAAACAAATTTGTAAATTTGTTCGGGATTACCCTGCATATTTTAAAACGCTTGAAGAGGTTTTCGAGAGTGCTACGCGTCATAAAGATCGACTCTATCTTCCCTATTCAAGAGTAAATGTCCACAAGCATAATTCCTTCTGTATGGCAATATGTGTTTACAACAACCTCCCAATCCACATTAAAACTTGCTCAAATTTTATTTTTGAATCTACATTGACCGAATGGCTACAAAACAAATGTTACTATTCAGTAAAAGAATTTCTCAGCGACAAAAAATTATGATACGTAAAACCTAGGTTATATTATAATATGTATATTTGCATGCCATTGATGGTGGGACATAAGATACCTTAAATTTAAGAACACCATGTACTCAACTATGTACTGGCAAATAAATGCTTTGACTTTGACATAACTATGACTTGATTGCTATTGAAATTACAAACAAAAGATAAATTATTTATATTTATTCAGTTTGGACTCCTTAGCACTAGTACGACTCACACTTGGCTGGTTTTTATTATTTCCTGTTTTACTTTAAAATTAGTAGTTTAATTACACCAAATATCGCGATTGCATGTATTACCGTTTTTACGAATAAAAATACATATTTTTTTTTCACTTTTTCGATTTTTTTTCATAGCAGTAACAGAAATACACATTCTGCGAAAATTTCAACTCTCATTCTATTACGATTCATGAAATATAGCCCGCTACCAGACAGACAGACGGACGGACGGACAGTAGAGGCTTAGTAATAGGGGTCTCATTGGTAACCTTTTGGGTGTACAGAACCCTATAACGAGAATTTCTGGAGGTTAACATCTGAGTGATTAAAATGGGATGTATACTTTTGTTTGTTTTGCTTATTCCTAACAAGTGCAGGGCAAGGGGCTTCTTATATTCCAACTCTCTACCGCACTCTCCACTCAACCTCACTCTACTCTCGACTCCACTCCACTCCAACCTATTCTCCACTCTCCTATCCAGTTGACCACTGAGGTGCGTCACGTTTTTCTTGGTTTTGGCTGAAAAACAGCGTTGTGAATACTTTGCGACCCACAACGTTTATGCTAGTTTCGCTAACTTGGCACTACTGACACTGTTTAATTTTTTTTTCTATTAAATATCAATATTTGTCACTAAGTTTTATTTATTTGTTTGTGTATTGTTAAAATGTATTGTGCCTTTTTAGTGAAATAAAGTTTTATCTATCTATCTATCCAACACCATACACTCGACTCTACTGGGTGTGGCGTCCCCAGTGGTGACGAATAAGAATAAAAATTTCCAACTCTTCACCACTGGGGACGAATGGGAAAAAAGTGGTAACAATGCCAGACGTGACGATTGGGAATATTCAGCATTTCCGAATCTAGAAACTCATTTTTTTTTTATTCTCAATTGGTAAGCCCTTGGCATCATCTCATCTGATGGTAAGTGACGATGATGCCGAAGATGGAAGCAGGCTTGCCAAGATTCCCCAATGCAATGGAGAACTGGCTATCTTATCTTCAAGCCGGAACACATTAATGTTGTTAACACTGATTTTTGGCGGCATGACTTAGATAAGATGGTGGTAGCTAGCCAAGCGGGCTTAGAAAATGCCCGACCACCAACTAAACCGAGTCTTACAAGTTGACCCCGCCGGAATCGAACCCGCGACCTCCTGGTGTGAAGCGAATGGACTAACCATTACGCCACGGAGGCGGTTAACTCAATGACGAGTTGATCTTTACATTGTTTAACAAACGAACACAACCAGAGAACTATTATAGAAGGATGGGGGGTTGAGATGTGTCTCTGCCATAAATCTTGGCTAGCTTGGCAACGGTCTAGGGCCCGCTGCCAGCGCCTTCCGTCTCGCGGGTCGCGGGTTCGATGTCAGTTTGGTGTTTTTAAATTAGCAAATTTATCTGTATGTCATCATATCAGCTCATATATGTCCCCACCGAGGGGCTCGAGCCTACCCTGAATTAGGGCGATCGGGTCAGTGCGGGTTGGTCGACTTCACACACAACCTTCGAGTTTCTTTGCAGGTGTGTGCGTGCAGGTTTCCTCACGATGTTTTCCTTCACCGTTAAAGCAATCGGTGAGTATATGTACGTAAGTTTCGAAAAACTCATTGGTACATTGGCCGTCCGGATTTGAACCCGGCACCTCTGGTCAGGAGGACCAGTTGTTACCGTTTGAGCCACCGACGCTTCATATCTGAATGTACTACACAGAAATAATTAATATTATTAATATTTAATTTTCTTTTCGTTACGAAATATATTTTATCAAAAGGAAGAAAGGCATAGAATTCTTTATTTGCTTATAAATAAGGTAAGAGTATAAAAAGGTGTTACAATATTTTTATAATCACTTATTAAGTTCATCATATCAGCCGAAGAACGTCTACTGCTGGACATTGGCCTCCCCTAAGGATTTCCACGACGACCGGTTCTACGCTGCCCGCAGCCAGCGGCTTCCCGCGACTTTCACCGGGTCATCGGTCCACCGAGTGGGAGGCCTTCCTACGCTACGCTTTCCAGTGTAATAAAAATAGTGTAATAAAAAATTTACTGAAGTGAGATTACTCCCCGGACATTTAAAATGAGCCACATGTCGCGTAAAATAACCTTTGGTTGCGGAAACCTTGATATATGTACCCATGTATTTTGTTTTCCTGTCACGGACGTTTTTTATTTTACCTGTTTTCTCACAACTGCATTGAAAAATGTCGTATGATACATAGATGTAAAAGGAAATAAACTTGGGCTTACAAATGCCACTCGTTTGTTTTTTACCTTTTTACCACCCTTGTATCAGAAATAGCTTAAGACTCTATTACGATTTAAAATTGACTCTATTAAAAAGTAGGTACGTAAGATCGCAAAATCACACAAAGAAAACATTATACCCTACTTTCATCAATCACATACATTACATACCTAACCACAATTAAAAATATTAGATTATCTCTTACACCCATTAACACTTGTTTTTATTCTTTTCTTTTGCCTACACCAGGATTGAACCCACGACCCGCGCTACCAGCCCAGGTGATTGAAGGCACTTAACTCGGAGATCTGAACACTTCATACTACGTACAGCTTCCGTTGATCTGACAGCGCGTGACTGAGTTAGGACGACGGTATAGAGAAAGCTATGCGAATTAAAAGCATATTGTAGCACGACGGAAGGACTGAAGAGAAGAAAAAGGCTCACGAATATTTACAAATTTATTGATGAAAATAAGACCTAAAAAAGAACATAAGAGTTAGAAAAACAATACGATATACTTAAATTACAAACACAAATCACAAAGAAACATTAATGAATCGTACCCGAGATGGGTCTTAGGAAGAATCAGCTTTACAGTTTTAGTAACATAATATTTAATTTTATAAATTACGAAGGTGAAATATTGAATATAGGAAATATAATGGATTTTGATTTTTGAATGAAATTGTCAGTAGGCGTGAAAAAGAAATTTAAGGAATGAGAAGAAGATCGGATGAAAGAATAATGAATAACAGTGCACCGCTCTACAATATTTCGTTAGATACTCGCGTCAACTAAGAGAATAGCGGCTAAAATAATTACCTATGAATAATTCGTTAAAATCTTGAAAGTTTGTTTTTTTTTTGTTTGTAAACTCTTTATTGTTATGAGAACATAATATAACATATTAGTAAGATATAAATGCGGACTTTTCCAACGGGATCTTTTCCAGTCAACTTAGTAATGGTATATATTGTTTAATCCATTGTTTGCTAACGTAAGAGTACTTTACTATTTAATTTTTAACCGACTTTAAAAAAAAGAGGTTCTGAACTCGACTCGTATGTATATATGTTATATTGATGGAATGGCACAATATTCGTATGTTTTTTTTTTTAATTCACTATTGGTAAACCCTTGACAACATCTCACCTGTTGGTAAGTGACGATGTTGCCGAAGATGAAAGCGGTCTTACCAAAAATCCCCAACGCAATGGTTAAGTTAATGTTTAAGCCTATGTGGTGTTCTAAACAGGTGTCTTCAGGGCTTCTAAACAACTTCTAAATGATCATATTAACAGTAATTTTTTTTTTATATAAAACTAGTTTTTGCCAGCGGCTTCGCTCGCGTGAAAATAGTTTCTATGACTGCAAGCTGCTCGCGAGCATGGAAAAAAGTAGCCTATATGTTAATCCATCTGTCTACCTACCAAATTTCAGCCAGACACGTTCAGTAGTTTTTGCGTGAAAGAGTAACAAACATCCATAGATACAAACTTTTACATAATATAATATTAGTAGGATTTTCGTAAATTGTCGTGATGTGTTTAATATGACACCTCGGACACACCCTGGACACTTCATACAACGGGCCAGAAATGACATTTCTAAAAAGGTACAAACAAAATGGCGGCGAAACAACCAAACTGTAACCAATCTGTATCAATCTGGGCGACGAGGGGGTGAGGTCGCAATCTAGAGAGCGGGAGGGAGTGTCGATACTGTATGTTAGTACTAATACATAATTATACTTTGCCTCGGACTACCGCTGTTTTACAGATATTTTTTACTAGCTCGCGTTTAGTGTGCATCATTCCGAAAAGCAACGCTACTAGCATATTCACACAGACACAGGCATCAACATGAAACCTCCGTGACGCACATCTATCAGCCAGCATTCGGAAATCATTGATCCAGAAAGGAGATGTTACCCGTTCAATCGATTTGACGTTACATGTTTTACTTCTATATTGTAGTACTAGCTTTTGCCCGCGGCTTCGCACGCGTGGACATCGTTTTTACGACTGTCTTTGAGGGTAAGTGGTGCGCGAGCAGCGTAGGCAGGAGTTTGCTCCAGATCCCTCGCGAACTATATCTGGCTATTCTAATCAGCAGTCTATGTCACTTCCCACCCCCTCAACTATTTCTATCCGTTGCTCCGTCACGTCAATCCGTTGCTCCGTTGCGACGCCGAAGTGCTAGATCCCTCGGAAAGTGTGTTAGGTTATCCTTATTAATATTATAAATGTGAAAATGTGTTTGTTTGTTTGTTACCTTTTCACGCTTCTACACTTCAACCAATCTTGAGAAAATTTTGCATGCAGGCAGCCTGTGTCACGGGGAAGGACATAGGTTACTTTTTATCCCGGGAAAATAGCATAATCTGATGCAGTTCCTGAGGGAACTAAAAAATACTCTTGTACAGAGATGGTTGCGTAGGTGGGAAACGACACAATTTACTAATCACCATTAAAGACAGTCATAAAAACGATGTCCACGCGGGCGAAGCCGCGGGAAAAAGCTAGTACTAAATATTACTTAGTCCATGTTATTTCCCACCCCCTCAACCATCTCTGAGCAAAAAATCACAACAAACCGTTACTCCATTGCGATGTTAAAAAAATAACCAAAATAAAATATATATTTTTAGTTCCCTCAGGAACTGCATCCAACTATGCTATTGTCGCGGGATAAAAAGTAGCCTATGTCCTTCTTCGTGACACAGTCTACCTAAATGCCAATTTCGTTAAAATTGGTTGAGGTTTTGAAACGTGAAAAGGTAACAAACCAACAAACAAAGAAAAAAAAAACAAATTTTCACATTTATAGTATTAGTAAGGATAATGAGCGTAGGCAGGCCTCCCACTCGGTTGACCGATGACCTGGTGAAGGTCGTGGAAATCCTTGGGGGAGGCCTATGTCCAGCAGTGGACGTCCTTCGGCTGATATGATGAAGGATAATGATTAGTAAAGATAAGTACTGGCTGGTTACATTTTCTTTGCGGTTATCACAAATATCTTAAATTTGTCAATATTATGAAATGGTTGACCATTTCATGATATTGTCAATGATAACAACAGACTACACGTTTAAATGTCAACGTTTGATGACATGTCAATCCACGTTTGGCCAAATTTAACCGCCTCCCTGGTGTAATGGTTAGTTCATTCGCTTCACACCAGGAGGTCGCGGGTACGATTCCCGGTAGGGTCAACTTTGTAAGACTCGGTTTAGTTGGTGGTAGGGCATTTTCTAAGCCCACTGGGCTAGCTACCACCATCTTATCTTAGTCTTGCTGCCAAACATCAGTGTGAACAGCATTGATGTGTTCCGGATTGAAGATAAGATAGCTAAATTCCCATTGCGTTGGGGAATCTTGGTAATCCCGCTTTCATCTTCGGCATCTTACTTACCATCAGGTGAGATAATGCCAATGACTTATGTATTTATCTTATTTATTTATTATGCCGTATGGCTCCCGGCTTAGAATAGGGCCATCCTATTTCATCCAATAGGTGTCGTAAGAGCCGACTAAGGGACTCAAACTGGAGGATGGGCAGCAGCGTCTTTCCGTGACTTGCAGCAAATCTGCAACACTGCGATCGCCAACCCGCCTGCGAAGCGTGGCGATTACGGCAACACCCTCCAAATGACCGACACCAATAAAAAACGGCCCCTAGTCCCCGGCGGCCCCGCTATTCCTGGCTCCGGTAGCGGTCAAGGTAACGGCGGGGCATGGGGTGCGAAGAATCCCCGGCAGATGACAGGCTACCAAAACAAAAGACCTCTGGCCCTGGCAACCTTCAACACGCGCACACTGCGAACCGACGTAAAATTAACAGAACTCGAGGAAGCATTGAGCAGGTTACGATGGGATATCGTAGGATTGTGTGAAGTCCGAAGAGAGGGGGAGGAAACCATAATCCTTAAATTCGGAAACCTGCTCTATTTCCGGGAGGGCGACCAACTGTCCGAGGGTGGTGTCGGGTTTCTAGTCCACAAGTCACTCATTAACAATGTGGTCCGGATCGAGAGTGTTTCGATGAGGGTAGCGTACCTTATTCTCCGAATTACCAAACGGTATTCGCTGAAAGTTATAAAGGTATATGCACCAACCGCGCAACACTCCGACGACGAAGTGGAGCTTCTATATGAGGATATCTCTAGCGCTCTACATAATAGCTCCCGGACTCAATACACCATTGTTATGGGGGACTTTAACGCGAAACTGGGCAAACGAAGTGATGGTGAGCTGAGAGTGGGGCAATTTGGATATGGAGAGAGAAATGCACGTGGCCAGCTGCTGGCAGACTTTATGGAGAAGGAGGGCCTCTTTATGATGAACTCCTTCTTCAAAAAGCCTAAACAGCGAAAGTGGACATGGTTGCATCCCAATGGCGTAACGAAGAACGAGATCGACTTCATCTTGTCGACAAGAAGGCAAATATTCAATGATGTCTCTGTGATCAACTCAGTCAAAACAGGAAGCGATCACCGAATGGTAAGAGGAATATTGAATCTAAAGACCAAGCTAGAAAGATGTCGACTGATGAAGTCCACACTCCGACCAGCGCCCATCCAGCTCTAAAACCCCGAAAACTTTCAGCTCGAGTTGCACAATCGCTTCGAATGCCTAGGAGACTGCGAGAATGTGGACGTTTATAACGACAGGTTCATGGAAATTGTCAAACGGTCGGGTCTAAGATTTTCAAAACTCGCCGTTCAAACAGATCCAAAAAAATCTCTGACTTCACCAGCAACCTCATGGAAGAAAGACGCAGATTGGTTTTGCAGTCCTCTGAAGACGCTACTCAGTATCGGCAACTAAACAGGCAGATCTCTAAGTCTCTAACTCGCGATTTGCGCCACTATAATACAAATTGTATTAAAGAGGCGATTGAGAACAACAAAGTCTCAAAAGTATTCGCGAGAGATCTGTCTGTTGGTCAAAGCCAACTGACCAAGCTGAAGACTGAGGACGGCAGGATCATATCGTCTAAGACTGAGTTGCTGGAAGAAGTTGACAAGTTCTACGACTAATGTTCAATTTGAAGGTAAAGCAGTTCAGGAAGTTATGGTGACTAAATTTTTAGGCTTGCAAATAGGTAGTAATTTGAAGTGGGGTACACATATAGATCAAGTATGTAAAAAAGTAACTCAGTTTTCCTATGCTCTTTATATGTTGGATAAAACGGTAGATCGCAAAGCAGTGCTTGCAGCTTATCATGGCTATGTGGTACCAACTTTGAAATATGGAATAATTTTCTGGGGAAATGCTACTGGCAAGGAGGCGGTACTGAGATCCCAAAAAAAATGCATAAGGGCCATCTGTAGATTACATAAAACGGACACTTGTGTGCCACAATTTAGGCTACTTAAGCTACTTACAGTACCAGCTCTGTATATATATATATATATATATATATATATATATATATATATATATATATATATATATATATGTATATATATATATGAAACTGCAGTTTTTGTTAGATTACACCCACAATATTTTCAGTGCAGCACACGAGCGCGACGCTTCGATCGTCTGTGCCACGTACCATGTAAAACTACGCTCTTTCACAGTAGTATATTTGCAACGGCTCCTACAATATATAATAAAATACCTAAAGTAATCCGTGACACAAATAACATGAATAGTTTTAAACGACAATTGAGGACTTTTTTGACAGAAAAAGCGTACTATACAATTAATGAATTTGTAAACGATAAATCCATTTGACATGTTTGTTCCATACATTGACATACTGTTTTACTTTATAACTTTGATAAATCCATTGATATAGTATTTTGTATTTTAGGTTAGGTTTACTATGACATAAGAATTGATTTTGACATTACTTTATATTATTTTCTGAAATTAATTGTGTGCGTTTTCATGATTTATCTGTTTTTTTTTATTATTCTAATTTTCTACGTCCTAAAGGACAGGTCATAAAGCACATTAATTTTGTTTAACACCTGTATATTTACTTATGATCACAAATAAATTAATTTGAATTTGAATCTATGGACAATTGTACACGACCACACGTCTGCCTGTCAGCGATCTGGCTAAAGACCCAAGAGCTAGACTTACCCGACACTATACCGAAGATATCCCGGACGTCAGTCTGTACGAGATTAGAATGGCTCTTAAGCAGCTTAAAAACAATAAGGCATTACGGCATTATGGAATTACGGCTGAACTTCTGAAAGGAAGTGAAACACCGGTACTTAAAGCTCTTCAGAAATTATTAAATTCCGTTATACTTGAGGGACAAACGCCTAAGGCATGGCACAGTAGTGTGGTCGTGCTTTTCTTCAAAAAGGGCGACAATACCCTGCTGAAGAACTACAGACCCATCTCACTTCTGAGCCATGTCTACAAACTGTTTTCGAGGGTCATTACGAATCGTCTCGCACGCAGGTTTGACGACTTCCAGCCTCCCGAACAAGCCGGTTTCCGAAAAAGATTTAGTACCATAGACCACATACATACGCTGCGGCAGATTATACAGAAAACCAAAGAGTACAATCAGTCACTATGCTTGGCGTTCGTGGACTACGAGAAAGCCTTCGATTCGGTCGAAACCTGGGCTGTGTTACAGTCTCTCCAGAGATGCCAAATTGACTATCGATATATTGAAGTGCTAAAGTGTTTGTATGAAAATGCCACCATGTCGGTTCGCCTCCAGGATCAAAACTCGGAACCTATCCAGCTGCAGCGAGGTGTGAGACAGGGAGACGTTATATCTCCGAAACTGTTCACCGCCGCCCTGGAAGATGTTTTTAAGCTTTTGGACTGGGGTGGACTCGGCATCAATATCAACGGCGAGTACATCACCCACCTTCGATTCGCTGACGATATCGTGGTCATGGCTGAAACTATGGACGACTTAGGCACAATGCTCGATGGCCTCAGTAGAGCCTCTCAACAAGTGGGTCTTAGAATGAACATGGACAAAACGAAAATTATGTCAAACGTCCGGTTCATACCTACTCATCTGAAGGTTGGAGGCTCTACACTCGAAGTTGTTACCGAATATGTATACCTGGGACAAACAGTCCAGTTAGGTAGGTCCAACTTCGAGAAAGAGATCAATCGTCGAATCCAACTCGGCTGGACAGCGTTCGGGAAGCTTCGCAATGTCTTTACATCCCAGATACCGCAGTGTCTTAAGACCAAGGTCTTCGACCAATGTGTGTTGCCAGTGATGACGTACGGAATTGAGACATGGTCGCTTACTATGGGCCTCATAAGAAGGCTCAAGGTCACCCAAAGGGCAATGGAGCGTGCTATGCTCGGAGTTTCTCTGCGTGATCAAATCAGAAACGAGGAAATCCGTAAGAGAACCAAAGTAACCGACATATCACTCAGAATTGCTAAACTTAAGTGGCAGTGGGCGGGGCACATTGCTCGTAGAACAGATGGCCGTTGGGGCAGTAAAGATCGCGGGAAGCCGCTAGATGCGGGCAGCGCAGAACCGGTCGTCGTGGAGATCCTTGGGGGAGGCCTATGTCCAGCAGTGGACTTCCTTCGGCTGATATGATGATTTATTTATTTATATTCAGGATTTAAACAATCACATACATACATAGAATGAAAAATATTGATTACTTAAAGACCTAGTAGATCCCTATCTTATGGTTACATAAAAACAGTTCCTATTTCTACTACTTAGCTAACACGATAAAAAAAGAAAATACAGAAAAACAAAAATACAAACGACAATTGTGAGTAAAAAAAATCGTTTCAACGTTCGATGATATTATGTCAATCTACGTTTGGTCAGATTATGCTCCTAGGTTAGGTTTGTTTAGCATAATATCAATACTAACATTCATATCATCAAATTCATTTCGCCACCCAGGGTGTGGGGGGAGCCTCCCCACGACATATATATGTCGCAGGCATACTGTATAATTCGTCATTATACATACGGTCAGGACAGTGAAGAGAACTCATGAGACAAAGGTACATGTCAACGAAATGAAGATGTTGAGATGGGCGGGAGGGGTGACTCGACACGATAAAGTGCGCAACGAATATATAAGAGGCAGCTTTACAGTCGCACCAATCACCCAGAAACCCACCGAAAATCTCCTCAGATGGTATGGACATGTCATAAGAAGAAGCGAAGACCATGTGGTACAGATTGCACTAGATCTGCCTGAACAAAAGAAACGTAGAGGCCGCCCGCCATTAACCTGGTGGTCTAAAATACAAAGAAACCTCAGAGAAAGAAGCCCATTTGCCTGAAAAGACAATCCAGGATAGAGTATCCTGGCGCAGAAGAGTGAGTAGACCCGACTCCAAGTAATGGGAAAAGGGCAGGACAAAGAAGAAGAGATACATACGGAGCTCATTCACTATATGCCATACGCTAATTTGACAATTGACCTGACTCGACATTGACCGTTTATATACGGACGAATGCCTGGCTCGGCATTTTACAATCTGCGTACAGAATTTTACATTTTGCCTGACTGTTTACATACGGACGAATTATACAATTTGCCTGACCGCATGTAAAATGATTAATCATACCAATTGCCTGCCAAATATACACATAGTAGAAACAGTGTCAGCTACTAAAAAGTGTAAATGTCCAGGCAATAATTGAAAACGCTGAACACGTTAAAAAACCGACTTCAATTGCAACAAATTAGTACAATTTTGCATTATTATTTTTGGTTTTTGTTAATTTTCTAATAAAGTACTACACCGATTTGGATAACATTTATATGGGACCACACGGGAAGCACCAGCTTTTAGATAAATAAAAACATCAAAGCGGTTCGCTCAGGTGAAAGTTCTGAGGTAACAAACATAAAAAAATACATTCGAATTGAGAACCTCCTCTTTTTTGGAAGTCGGCCGAAAAAGGGCGCGCGCTGCTATTTTAAATGAATTCATTGTAAAAAATGCAAAAATTCTTTGCAAACTTCAGCTTTTAATGTCAAAACAAGGCGGACAGTTTCTGTCACTGATTTCGTATGAGAGCCATAATAATTTTATCAATGGGTTTTATGCGATTTCAATAATCGACTACGCTGATCACCTTAGATAACCGATTTCAATAATCGACTACGCTGAACACCTTAGATGACCGATTTCAATAATCGACTACGCTGAACACCTTAGATAACCGATTTCAATAATCGACTACGCTGAACACCTTAGATAACCGATTTCAATAATCGACTACGCTGAACACCTTAGATAACCGATTTCAATAATCGACTACGCTGAACACCTTAGATAACCGATTTCAATAATCGACTACGCTGAACACCTTAGATAACCGATTTCAATAATCGACTACGCTGAACACCTTAGTTAACCGATTTCAATAATCGACTACGCTGAACACCTTAGATAACCGATTTCAATAATCGACTACGCTGAACACCTTAGATAACCGATTTCAATAATCGACGACGCTGAACACCTTAGATAACCGATTTCAATCGCCACAACAAAGTACAATTTTGCTTTTTCTTGTATTTTTGTTCATTTTCTTTAGAAAGTACTTACCTCTTCGCTAGTAGGCACTTAACTGATTTTGATAAAATTTATATGGGACTACATTGGAGACAGTTTATGTCATATACAGGGTGTAACAAAATTAGTATAGGACCCGTTAAATGGGGGTTCTACTCATCATATTGAACAACTTTCCCCAATGAACCAATAGTCATTTCTCAAAAAAAAATGGACCGTCCATACTAAATTGGCATTCAGCTGATCGATTTGTAGGAAGAGTAAAACATTTTTTTGCGATTTCATCAAAGTCGTAGAACAAAACTTGTTGAGTATGATAAGTAGATGGCCCACACTTAACAGTACCCACACCAATTTTGTTACATTCTGTATAGTCATAGAAAAAAAAAAAACATATAAATCGGTTCACAATCGGCAAAGAAATCGCGTAACAAAAAAACAAACAGTAGAATTGAGAAACTCCTCCTTTTTTTTATCTGTTGAATAGTAAATTCCTACCACCTGCAAATAAAGACTCCTTACATGTCGCTGTATTGTATACCCACGGAAACCAAGTACTTACCTACTAGATGACTATAGATTTCTGTTAAAACGAAATGCGAACTTTTCGTGCTTAACAGGATTGTGAAGCTGCGACGTTTCATACAAACGGCGATAACGATTTTCACCTCCTAAATGTTAGATTTGGACCAATTTTTGATAGGTTGTCAGTCAGAACAAAAGCTAGGCTTATATGTTTTTGTTTTTTTTGATAAAGTTAACAAGTTTAATTTTATTGTCGTTCATGTGTTTTAATACAAAACAAATTTCGGTCATTTTTTTAATTTTAAAATCAGTAATTTAGAAAACGAAACGTGTAAGCCTAGCTTTTGTTCTGACTGACAGCCTATCGAAAATTGGTCCAAATCGGTTAACATTTAAGAGGTGAAAATCGTTATCGCCAATTGTATAAAAAGGTCGAATTTTCGCCGGGGTTCAGAGTCCTCTTAATACAGAAATTTGTTTCCATAGATAAGTTATGCACTAACAAACAATATTTGAAAATCTAACCCATTTACGCACACACACACACACACACACACACACACACACATACACAGAGAGAGAGAGACACACACGCATATCTTCGAAAAAACTATTTCTTGTTCTTTAAGTTAATTTTTTTTTACACAATTCAGTTTTTTATGTATTTTGCTTTGTAACTAACGTAACTTAAGAGTATCTAATTATATAGTTACAACAGAAAGTTAAATATTGTAATTAAGAGTAGGGGAGTCATTAACTCCTGAAATACAGGTTTCTACCTAGTTTATGAAAGATTACAAGACTCTGAACCTTAACTCCTTTAAGGTTCAGAGTCTTGTAATCTTTCTCTTGTACAATAAAGATTTATTTATTATTTATTAATTTAATATTAAAGGTAGTTCGCTCGAATGCTACTAAGAAAAGAGATGCCATTTGGCATCATTTTATTTGCTTCACTTTTTGGACGCATGTAACCTATCTACCTCCTCTTATACAGGGTGTAAAAGAAGTGGTGTAGGACCCGTTAACTGGGGCTTCTACTCATCATACTGATCAACTTTCCCCAAAGAACCCATAGTCAATTCGAAAAAAAAATATTCGTCGATCCATACAAAAATGCACATCATATCAGCTCATATACGTCCCCACCGAGGGGCTCGAGCCTACCCTGAATTAGGGCGATCGGGCCTTAGTCGACCACGCGGGCCCAGTGCGGGTTGGTCGACCTCACACAAAACCTGCGAGTTTTTTCCGCAGGCGTGTGCAGGTTTCCTCACGATGTTTTCCTTCACCTTAAATCACAAAATGCACAAAATTGGTCAATCAGCTGATCGTTTTGTACGAAGAGTCCAATTTTTTTTTTGTGATTTCAACAAACTTGTGGAACAAAAGTTATACCTACACCAATTTGTTACACCCTGTATATAGCATATCTCTGGATTAATTTAGAAAGTAGGAAAGTATTTATACCTATTTATACCTTTACTCAAAGTATGGTACTCAAAAAAAAACTACGGTTTTGTAATTTAATCTAATCTAAGATACTTGTAGATTCTGATCTTGGTTTTTCTGCTGATGATCTTGTACACCAGCACCTTGTGGAGAGCCGCCGAGCATCTTAGGGCGTTCTGAATGCGGATGTTGATTTCTTCTTCTTGCGGGTGTCAGTAACGGTGTAATAAAAAGTAATAAGCACGGCCAATCTTGATGTACGGATACGAGTCTTGGACTCTAACACTGATGGAGGAGAATAAGCTCGTAAGGACAGAGAGGAACATTTTCCGGAAGATCTTGGGACCTACCTACTAGGAGAGATGATGGCAGCTGGAGAGTGCGGAAGACCCAGGAGCTGAAAGACGTTGTTTTTGAGCCTAACATAATTAGCGAAATTAAATCGGCCCGATTTCGCTGGCTTGGCTATCTACAGAGGATGGAGGAGGATCGCGCTGTAAAGAGAGCGTACACGGGAAGACCGACAGGAAAACGTCCGGTCGGGCGTCCCAGGTCCCGGTGGAACGATGAAGTGCAGAAGGACCTAAGCGCCCGCCCTCCAGAGACCCGATTGGCGTGAGGAGGCGCAGATCAGGAATGAGTAGCGACTTTTGGTGTCGGAGGCTGTGATCCTCTTTGGGTCGCTGAGCCAGTAAAGTAAATAATACCTTCTTACTTACACTCACTTTTCTGTAATAATTATCGATAAAAGCCTCCTATTCAGAGATGAAAAGTTAATAATAGTTAGTGCACTTTAAGTACTTACTTAAGTACTTAAAATAACAGCAATTAACTACACTTACTTGATATAGTTTATAGATTGATCGATTCACTCGATGACTTGCTACTGTGGTTTTTCTAAAGATGTTTTGACTGGCCCTTATTGTCTGCGAAATGCATTTTGGTGGGTATTTCATTAATTGATCAAAATCTGTCCGTCGCATTTCAATTCAACGCATCGATCTCATTAACAGAAAATGATCACTCGCCCTCGCACAAAAACAACGCTAACGGTGTCGTGTTACCCGCTCGAAGCATTTAAAATTAAATCGAACGGAATCGAGAATCAACGGTCGACAAAATTTAAAAACAAGCCATCGCACTGTCCACCGAAACTAACAATAGAGGAAGCTGCAAAAAAGAAAATTACTACCAAAAAGATTGGTTCGAGACAAGCGAGACGCGAGCCAAAAAACGGGCGCCGAAAAAAAAAGAAAAACGAAATGTTTTCTTTTTTATTTTAAATCGATATCGAGCAACCCAAGGAGATCGGATCGGATGGAACGTGCGTGACACAGCACGCGCGGCAATCGATCCGAAAAGCTCGTGGTCGCGAGCCGAAACTGCAAAAATCGATTTATGAATGATTTATTTACTGTTGTTGAGATTAGAGAAAGTCTAGATTTTTAAGTGCAATTAGAAGTTTCGTTTTGCGATAGAAATAAAAGAAAACTGTCTGCGTGGTGGGCTCAGACACGGGGGTATTTTACAAAAAGTTGCGTCATCACGAAAATTATGTAATACATGCATCTCGAAAACTAGAAGAAATATATAAAGTGAGGCGCATCACCCTAAAATTAGTTCTTCTACCCGAGCGTTGTACCTTATGTTCTTTAGTATCATAATAGGGATGACGAATGCTAGTCATCTGATTTACTTTTTATCATCTGTCAATAACGACATTTTGTTCTAAAAATGTTTGAAATACCTAGGCGTGACGTCATAGTTCTGCAGCGTCATTTATATACTCATTATGTGATTTTGGTGAGTTAAAAATTGAAGACTTGATGGAAAACAAAATTAGTAAGGTTTTCCGAAGTTTAAGTAGGAGGGCAATTCAGTGAACAAGAGTTCATAATTTATTTTTGATGCTGTCGTCATCCCTATTATGGCCGATAGAAAAGTGTCCAAATTCTTAAAAAAACGGCTCGACTTGATTTTTTTAACATACATTCCATTGGTGGGCGTTGTGATGGACGGAGTGATTCATGAGGAAGGTTGAGTTGACTTGCGACTCGTGCACCTTGCGCCATCTAGTCTAGTTGTAATACTTAAGACGCTATGATCACTCACTCAATCCGAGCAGGTTGATTGATACGTGTTTCAATAATATCGAACGTAAATCTATTCATTTTAAGCTACAACGCGGCTGTAACGTTGAAACCAAACGCCCAAATATCGATTTTTAAATGTTTTTATTACTTTTCATTACTTTCAAATAAGTTTTAAAAAAATGTGTTCAATTAAAATGAAAGGTGTTAAAGTCACCGATTTTTGTTTGTTGGTTTCATTCAATATTAACTATTTGTTTTCGAGAAATTTTGCAATTAATGCAAAAAACAGGGTCCACGGTATCTTTTTTTTACATCAAAAGTGGTAATATTTTTAAAAGTGTATTCAATTTAATCGATTTTTTATTACTTTAAGCTAGTACTCTTTATTATAATGTCATCATCATCATATCAGCCACAAATCGTCCACTACTGGACAAAGGCCTCCCCCAAGGATTTCCACGACGACAGGTCCTGCGCTGCCCGCATCCATCGGCTTCCCGCGATCTTCACCAGGTAATCGGTCCACCGCGTGGGAGGCCTGCCTACGCTACGTTTTCCGGTGCGCGGTCGCCACTCGAGAACTTTACTGCCCCATCGGCCATCTGTTCTACGAGCTATGTGCCCTGCCCACTGCCACTTCAGTTTAGCGATTCTGTGAGCTATGTCGGTTACTTTAGTTCTCCTGCGGATCTCCTCGTTTCTGATTCGATCACGCAGATAAACTCCGAGCAAAGCACGCTCCATTGCCTTTGGGTGACCTTGAGCCTTCTTATGAGGCCCATAGTAAGCGACCATGTCTCAGTTCCGTAAGTCATCACTGGCAACACACACTGGTCAAAGACCTTAGTCTTGAGACACTGCGGTATTTGGAACGTGAAGATATTGCGAAGCTTCCTGAACGCTGCCCAGCCGAGTTGGATTCGTCTATTGATCACTTTCTTGAAGTTGGACCTGCCTAGCTATTGTTGCTGCTACCCGTTGCTAGGCAGGGCCGCTATAACAACAAATAATAAAACTAAAATAACATTAAAAATTAAAGGGATGAGGGTAAAAGACGTGATTTTTTGAAACGTGAAGAAAACGACATCTTAGGATCTATTAGTATCTTCTATTTATTTTATTTTATTTAGAACAACAAACGATTATACAATAAAACTTATGTTATAAATATTAAATTAAACTAAAAGAAAATAATTGTACAACCAGCACCGTTGTCCCCGATTTGAAATAATAAAAACATGCAGAGAGGACAATAAAAAAGAAAAGTAAGACAGAAAATTTGTTATCTAACATGACAGACAGATCTTAGTTATTAAGTTCGGTCAACACTTCTGTGATAAAGCTTTTGTATTTTGAAGGTGATAATACAAATAGGTCAAGATCTGTGAAATGATCATTATATAATTTCATTTCATTTCTATGTAGTTGATTTATGATACGGAATCCTCAGTATGGACGTAACATACAGTATGGACACTCCCTGCCTCTCTCTAGATTGCGACCTCACCCCTCGTCACCCAGATTGATAAAGATTGGTTACAGTTTGGTTGTCGAACGTATAGGATTTCGCCGCCATTTTGTTTGTTCCGTCATTCCTTTTTTTAAATGTCATTTTTGGCCCGTTGCGTTGTATGAAGTGTCCAGGGTGTGCCTACTTAAAGCGTCAATGCAGGCGGTTACTGATAATAATAATAACAATTCACTGCTGTATGGTGTGACTAAAGAGCCTTTTATCTGCAATTTACAGGCGCCCAAAACTCTATATATATAGCAACATACAACATACAATGGTCTTGAAATGACATTTCTAAAAGCAAATGAATGACGGAGCAAACAAAATCACGCCGAAATACTATACGTTCGAGAACCACACTATAACCAATCTGTATCAATCTGGGTGACGAGGGGGTTAGGTCGGAATCTAGAGTGGCAGGGAGTGTCCATACTGTATGTTAGTACTAATATATATTATTATCAATCAGAAGAGGATTTATTAAATATAGTAAGAAGTACGTTTCAAATTGTTCACAATATAATTTTAACGAATAACTAATTTAGCAGCGATTCATAAATAGCAATAATCACGCACTATGCACACTTATTTGTACTGAGCAATACAAAATTATCACGCAGCGCACTGACGTCCGAATCCGTCGAGCTCCGAAGAGAAGTTTTTTTTTTTTGAAAGGACAAGCTTGTTGTTGGCCGTTGGGACCTTTACAACTTCACCGGGCAGGGGAGGTGAGTACGGAAGGCACTCAACCTAGTGCAAAGCAAAAAGATGCAACTGCCTAAGGGCGCCCAGGTGGGCACGGACCTCGGCTTAGGTCGTTGCTTGGACTTGGGAGGATCGGAGAGAAGACGTTGCTTGGACGTGGGAGGATCGGAGAGAAGATAGAGAGGCGGCGGCGGCGGCTATGGGCTAGTATTTATATCCTCGTTCGCGGGCGGCCCCACCGGCCTTCTTGCAGTGACAATAGCACCTGCCTCGTGAAGTTTGCGGCCATGCTCTTTCGATTTATGATAATAATACGTATACTTTGTCCAGTCAATTCGCAAAAAAAAAATTGAACTCGAACAAGTCGATTAGCTGATTGAACAATTTAAAACATATTTTGTATGGAGCGCCAAATATTTTTTTTGAGATTTGACTATTAGTTCCTTAGAGAAAGTTGTTCAGTATTATTAGTAGAAGCCCCAGATAACGGCTCCTACACTAATTATGTCCTATTCTGCATATTAATGACGAGCTTTTGCCCGCGGCTTTGTCCGCCCGAAAATCGTAGGAAAAACAATGCGGTTCTTCTTATTATGCGGTAGTTTTGAGTTTATCGCGTTCATACAAACGGAGGCGGCGGGCTTCTTTGTTTTATAATACACTGGACTAGAGGGTGCACGGTGCGCGAGCCGCAAGCGGTTCGCAGGGAATGATATGCCTAAATCTTCCTCATGAATCAATTGGTACGTAGTAAATAGTATTTATTCTTTGCCATTGGTGAAAACCATTTTTTTTTACTTGATGGTAAGTGACGATTACCAAAGTACAAGTTACCAAGAATCCACAATGCAATGGAAAACTGGCTTATCTTCAAGCCGGAACACATCAATGTTGTTAACACTGATGTTTGGCGGCAAGACTTAGATGAGATGGTGGTAGCTAGCCAAGCGGGCTTAGAAAATGTCCTCAACCAAACCAAGTCTTACAAGTTGACCCCGCCGGAATCGAACCCGCGACCTCCTGGTGTGAATCGAATGGACTAACCATTACGCCACGGAAGCAGTTGAAAATCCGTTCGGTATTTTTGGATTTTTTCGCGTTCACACAGACCAACAGACGCGACGGGGTACTTTCTTATATAATACTAGCTGTCCCGGCGAACTACGTACCGCCTTACATTACATTACACTGCCCTACCCTACCCTACCCTACACTACACTACACTACCCTACCCTACACTACACTACCCTAACCTACACTACCCTACCCTCCATACACTACACTACACTACCCTACCCTACACTACACTACCCTACCCTATACTACCCTACCCTACCCTACATACACTACCCTTTACTACCCTACACTACACTACCCAACCCTACCCTACCCTAAAAAAAAAAAAATATTTTGGCCGATTCTCAGACCTACTCAATATGCTCACAAAATTTCATGAGAATCGGTCAAGCCGTTTCGGAGGAGTAAGGGAACGAAAACTGTGACACGAGAATTTTATATATTAGATATTAGAAGGTGCCCGGTGCGCTAGCCGCAAGCAGCTCGCGGGGAATTGTACACCTAAACCTTCCTCGTGAATCACTGAAAATTGGTGAAAACCGTGTGAAAATCCGTTTAGTAGTTTTATTTTATTTTATCGGGTTTGTTTATAATATGTTTAGAGATTGACATTGTTTCTCTGCCATAGACAAAGTATATATATTAGTACTAACATACAGTATGGACACACTCTCTGCCGCTTTCAAGATAGCGACCTCACCCCCTAGTCATTCAGACTGATGCAGATTGATTATAGTTTGGTAGTCGAACGTATAGGATTTCGCCGCCATATTGTTTTTTCCGTCATTCCTTTTTTGAAATGTCATTTCTGGCCCGTTGTATGAAGTGTCCAGGGTGTGCCATAGATGTGCAATTTGGAAAACAAGCGATAAAAGCATCGATTTTATGGTTTCGTTGGTTACTTGTAAAATAATAATAGGACAAAATGAAGCTCGCTCGTCGCTATGGAAAGCAGTCGGAATCGCCCTTGTGTTGTTTTAGGGCTCCGAAAATATTGGGCCGCGTATAAGAGAAAAATAACAGAGACGCGTTGAGCTTAGGGGATGGGGGAATGGGGATGACCTCAGGAAGTAGCGCTATAATTGTGAGTAAAAAATGTACAGTCGGATGCAAAAGTCAAGTGTAGTATCCGTGTCAATCCTTTCCTTCTAATATGGTTGATCGGAGCGATGTCTGACACTCGCGTTATACTCGTGACCGGGTGCTGTCCGTGTGAATTGGCCTACTCTTGTCGAAGGTATCAATGACTTCAATGATTTTTATGTATAACTTTTCGTGTCAAATTGTTTTCATGTTCTAATGACATAATCTGGTTCATTTCAAGGATTGAATTTTAGCATTATTAACTAATGATTGTTTATTTTTTGATTTTTCACAAATGAAATTATGTTATTATTTTTTATGACTATCAGAAAGAGTGTAATTTGCACCTATTTTGAATAAATACCTTGAATTTTGAAGGTTGTATTAGTGCAAAGTGTAAATATGTCTATCTAGTACTTGAGTGAAGCTAGCGGGAAACTACCGTTATCTGTATACAATGAAAGTCTATATCTCACAGTGGAGAAGCAAAGTCTTTTCACGGCTCGACGGAGAATTGGAGTCAAGTAACCATATTCTAAGACGTGCTGAGAAAAAACCTAACCACTCCGGAAACTTTTTACAATTTTATAATTTTTGACCCTGCGAGTTTTCCTGGTACGGTGTCGGTGTCGCTTACAGTATCGCGAGTTCAATGGTTTTTTCCCCATCTCAAAAATGCTTTTATAATTTTTGACTCTGCGATTTTTCCTGGTACGATGTCGGTGTCGTTACAGTGTCGCGAGTTCAATGGTTTTTTCCCATTTCAAAAATGCCCAACGCTTTCACTTCAAACAGTGTTAGTGTCAGCTCCAACACGCGACTGTAGTGTACTCATCAAGTCTTCTTGAGAGTTTTGACCTCACGAGGGAAGTTACGGGCTTCTCCCTACGTAAAATTCGACCTCTGGCCTCATATTATAAAATTAAGCGGTATGGCCATGGAGCCTTAGACTTAAGGCGGTATGGCCATGGAGCCTATGCCTTACGGAAAAACGTGACTGACATAAAACGTGACACCTTTCTGTTAACACTCGTTTTTACTCAAAAAGTAAAAAAAATACATTATACTTATCTCACTTTGACTACAGGGAGGAATATGACTGCCGTGACATTCTTCACGTGGGGCCATTTCACCGTCATTACATAACCGAAACTGCTGCACAAAGGCCTCCCCCAAGGATCCCCACGACGACCGGTCCTGCGCTCACCGCATTCAGTGGCTTCCCGCGACCTTCACCATGTCGTCGGTCCACCGAGTGAGAGGGCTACGCCTTCTGGTGCGTGGTCGACACTCGAGAAGTTTACAACCCCAACGGCCATCTGTTCTACGAGCTATGTGCCTCGCCTACTGCCACTTAAGTTTAGCGATTCTGTGAGCTATGTGGTTACTTTAGTTCTCCAACCACAGATCTCCTTATTTCTGATTCGATCGCGTAGGGAAACTCGTCGAATCCAACTCGGCTGGGAAGTCTTTGGGAAGCTTCGCAAAATCTTCACGTCCCAAATGCCGCAGTGTCTCAAGACTATATAGCTTTTGACCAGTGTGTGTTGCCAGTGATGAGTTGATGACATACGGAACTAGGGCTATTTACGTGAAAATGAATCTTTTTCTGGATATGTGTACAGAAATTCATTATGGCTTAGGATTTAAGATCAAGGTATTTAAAATAGGTGAAAATTACACTCTTTCTGATAGTCATAAAAAATATTAACATAATGTCATTTGTGAAAAATCAAGAAATAAACAATCATTAGTTAATAACGTCAAAATGCAATCCTAGATATAAACCAGACCATGTCATTAGAACATGAAAACAATTTGACACGAAAAAATTACATAAAAATCATTGAATGTCATTAATGCCTTTGACAAGAGTAGGCCAGTTCACACGGGCAGCACCCGGTCACGAGTATAACGCGAGAGTCAGCCATCGCTCCCATGAACCATCTTACAGGGAACTTTTTAGAAGGTCATCCTCTACCTATTACTATTATTAACTTTTACTCGTATATAAACAGGAACCTGCGTAACTAGTAACTGCAACAGCTCATATACTTCCCCACGGAGGGGCTCGAGCCTACCCTGAATTAGGGCGATCAGGCCATGGTCGACCACGCAGGCCCATAGCGGGTTGGTCGACTTCACACACAACCTTTGTGTTTCTTCGCAGACGTGTGCAGGTTCGGCAAAGCAATCGGTAGGTATGTACGTAAGTTTTGAAAAACTCATTGGTACATTGGCCGAACAGATTTGAACCCGGTACCTCTGGTTAGAAGGACCGAGTCATTACCGGTTGAGCCACCGATGCTTTTTAGAAAGAGCTCGAAGATATAGGATGTAAAATACTACTCCTTAAAACTTTATTTTCTACTCATTAAACTGAAACTTTTTTCCCCAAGGACCCATCCCTTTTTTGGGTGTGCTATATCCTAGTGGATGTCAGCTACCTACCATATACATATACTAGCTGCTTCCCAGGTTAAATCCCGGTGAAAAATTTTCTATACCTATTCTCAGACCTATCGAATATACACAGAAAATTTCATGGAAATCCGTCCAGCCGTTTCTGAGGAGTATGGCAACAAAGACTGTGACACGAGAATTTTATTATATATACTAGCTGTTTTCCGCGGCTTCGCCCGCTCAGATCCCGGTATTTCATGCAAATCCGTCCAGCCGTTTCGGAGGAGTATGGCAACTAACACTGTGACATGATATTTTTTTTATAGTATATATAGGTATAGATAGATAGATATAAAAGAAAGATTCATAGTGAATAGTTCACCCATAGTCGAATTCGTTATGGATTCCTTATGATATGTTGGATTTATGAGTCTCTTGTTAATTTCCTTGAGCGACCTTTAACAGCCTGTATTTTCCTTTTTCTGTAATATTCCGCCATTTTCCTACAATTAGTCGCAAATAAATTAGTCGCTTTTCTAGTGTCAGTGCTAGCTCTCATTTAGCGACACGTGTCTAGATCTAGACACCCACCATACCTGCCTAAAGTGCTATTGTAAAGTTTACCTGGGAACAGGTACGAGTTGGTAACTCTTTGTGTCAGGGCTGTCACGCTTCACAAAACGATAGTACCTCAAACATACTAACAAATTAGAATCATTTTGATCACTCTTCAGAATTTTCGCCTCCATATGCGATAAAGAAAAAGTTTGTTGTTGTCGTTGATTTCTTTAAGATGCTTTTGTATATCTTACTGGGTGGGTGATATACTCGTTGATGTCATTAAAATGCTTTTGTATATCTTACTAGGTGGGTGATAGACTCGTTGATATCTTTAAGATGCTTTTGTATATCTTACTAGGCGTGTGATATACTCGTTGATGTCTTTAAGATGCTTTTGTATATCTTACTGGGTGGGTGATAGACTCGTTGATGTATTTAAGATGATTTTGTATATCTTACTGGGTGGGTGATACACTCTTTGATGTCTTTAAGATGCTTTTGTATATCTTACTAGGTGTGTGATATACTCGTTGTTGTCTTTAAGATGCTTTTGTATATTTTACTGGGTGTATGATATACTCGTTGATGTATTTAAGATGATTTTGTATATCTTACTGGGTGGGTGATACACTCGTTGATGTCTTTAAGATGCTTTTGTATATCTTACTAGGTGTGTGATATACTCGTTGAAGTCTTTAAGATGCTTTTGTATATCTTACTGGGTGGGTGATATATTCGTTGATGTATTTAAGAATAGCTGTTTCCCGCGGCTTCATCCGTGTGGACAACGTTTCTATGACTTTTCGAGGGTGCGCCGTGCGCGAGTCGCAAGCGGCTCGCGAGCGTGGAAAAATGAACCTATGTGTAAATCCAGGTCCTAATCTGTCTACCTACCAAATTTCAGCAAGATCCGTTTAAAAGTTTTTTGCGTGAAAGAGTAACAAACATTCATCCATACATTCTTACAAACTTTCGCGTTTATAATATTAGTAGAATAATTTTGTAAGATTGATTTCGTGGTTCGAGTCCTGCCACATACCAATGTGTTTTTGAATTTTGATCTCATATGTACGTGTATCCGACGCTCTTACGGTGAAGGAAAACATCGTGAAGAAACCTGCACACATCTGCGAAGAAACTCGAAGGTTGTGTGTGAAGTTGACCAACCCGCACTGGGCCTGCGTGGTCGACTAAGGTCCAATCGCCCTAATTCAGGGTAGGCTCGAGCCCCTCGGTGGGGACGTATGTATGAGCTGATGTGTGGATTTTTATATCTTACTGGGTGGGTGATAGACTCATTGATGTCTTTAACATGCTTTTATATATCTTACTAGGTGGGTCATAGACTCATGGATGTCTTTAAGATGAAGATGAATTTGTATATTTTACTGGGTGGGTGATATACTCGTTGATGTATTTAAGATTATTTTGTATATCTTACTAGGTGGGTGATAGACTCATTGATGTCTTTAACATGCTTCTATATATCTTACTGGGTGGGTGATAGATTCATTGATGTCTTAAACATGCTTTTGTATATCTTACTGGGTGGGTGATACACACGTTGATGTCTTTAAGATGATTTTGTATATCTTACTGGGTGGGTGATAGACTCGTTAATGTCTGTCTTTAAGATGCTTTTATATATCTTACTTTGTGGGTCATAGACTCGTTGATGTTCTTAAGATGCTTTTGTATATTTTACTAGGTGGTGATAGACTCGTTGATGTCTTTTATGTGAGAAGTTTTTTTTTTATTTCAGAACGGTGACAGATTCGAGGTTACTACCTAAATCAAATAGCCGGACTTTTTATTTCAAGGGAAAAGTCAAAAGGGAAAGTGGACGAATCTCAATAGCTGTGTTTGTATTCTCTCTGTTTATTCTTAAATGGTCATTGGGCAATTTTTGGTTTTAGCGATTAAAATTACATGAAACCTAACTTTAGCTTTGCGTTTTCTATTCTGATCTCCTTGTTATTTGACTTTGAGACCTGTCTATGGCTCAGTTTTAATACTTCTGTAACAACATCATATTTACGATTATTCTCTTATTAATATAGGTATCCGTCCATTCTGTCTTCGTATATTGGTGTCAGGCTGCATAGCCCGCCGATTCTGATTATTAGTTGCGGCTGGTCAGTCGTCTTCTACTATCCACAGCATATCTTTTCTAAAAAGTGACTGCGCCTCCTGGTTTATCCAGCTTGCTGCTGCTACTGACTTCCTAGGAGTGCTGCTTAGGCACAAGTTGAAGTGAGTATGTTAGTCATACATTGGTAGGACTGTACAATAGGGTCCATCGCTTTGGGGGTTGGGAGAGGGTGGGGAGGGGGGAGGGGGAGGAGGGGAACCCTCCCCTAGAAGATGGAAGTTAGGAGGGGGGTAGTTTTCGAGAATTTTGACTTTTGTGACGGCGAAAATCGCTACCGCTCATTCCAAAAAGGTGGAATCAATTTGAAACGCAAGATTCATAATTTGGTCCTAGCCCCCGCCACCCGTTTCCAACCCCCAACAAACCTTCGGGGTCCGAGGGGGTTGTGAGGGCGGGGGGAAAGCACGCTGGGCCGACTTGAGGGTGACAAATCGAAAACCAGGGATAATCCGTCAAGGTCAAGGTCAATCAGTCAAGGTCATTTGCCCCCTCCCCAGTCAAGGTCTAAGGTCAAGGTCAGAACAAACCTTCAGAATCCGAAGGGGATGTGTGAGAAACAAGGCAAGCACGCGAGTCTGACTTCAGGGTGAACAAACAAGAGGACTTCGCTCACTCCCGCTTCCATTTAGAACTCCCGGTTCTACACTCTTCCTACAGTGTTGAGTGGTCGACGGAGCCCCTTCGGGGCTCCTACTTCTGTGTTCTCATGTCAAACCTAACACTACGACTGTGCGGGGAGGCGAGCTAAGCTCGCCTCCCCGCACAGTCTCCGAACCTAACGCATCCGAGTCGGGGTGCTCCGAAAGTTCGAGCTCGCTTCGCTCGCTCCCGCGTCCATTTAGAACTCCCCGTTCTACACTCTTCCTACAGTCTTGAGTGGTCGACGGAGCCCCTTCGGGGCTCCTACTTCTGTGTTCTCATGTCAAACCTAACACTACGACTGTGCGGGGAGGCGAGCTTAGCTCGCCTCCCCGCACAGTCTCCGAACCTAACGCATCCGAGTCGGGGTGCTCCGAAAGTCCGAGCTCGCTTCGCTCGCTCCCGCTTCCATTTAGAACTCCCCGTACCACACCCTTCCTACAGTGTCGACGAAGTCGGACCCGCATGCTTTCCCCGCCCTGATACTCCCACATCCCCCTGGGATCCCGAAGGTTTGTTGGGGGTTTTTAATGGGTGGCGGGGGCTACGCCCCCGTTAGGGGTCCGCTTCGCGGACCCCATATTATGAATCTTTGGGATTCAATTTACTTAGACCTTGACCTTGAAATGACCTTGTATGATTGACCTTGACCTTGATGGATTACCCCCTGGTTTTCGATTTGTTAGAGAGTTTGTCCGCCCTCAAGTCGGCCCCGCGTGCTTTCCCCCACCCTTATACTCCCACATCCCCTCGGATCCCGAAGGTTTGTTGGGTGTTTTAAATGGGTGGCGGGGGCAACGCCCCCGTTAGGGGTCCGCTTCGCGGACCCCATATTATGAATCTCGGGGTACCAATTGACTAACACCTTTTTGTAATAAGCGGTTGCGAGTTTTCCGATCAAAGAGTATGTAAAAATACCGATTTCTAAAGGACCAAAGAGTACCTAAAATTTCAATTTTCAAAAATTCATAACTCAAAAACCGCTGGTTTCCTAACCTTGAAATTTGGTATGGATGTTCAGCTAAAGCATATCTCTTACCAAAAAAATCGCGGACTGCCAAATCGATGGACCCTATTGTACAGTTGAGCCCATACATTTCCTTAACTAAGTAAGATCAACGCATATTTTCTCACCAATATAAACCCTCACCTAACTTCCTATTGGCGTCTGATTGGTAAGCCCTTAGCATCATCTCACCTCATGGTAAGTGACGTTGATGCCGAAGATTATAAAGCGGGCTTACCAGGATTTCCCAACGCAATGGGGCACTGGCTTTCTTATCTTCAAGTAGAAATACATCAATGCTGTTAGCATTGATTTTTGGCGGCAAGACTTAGATAAGATGGTGGTTGGTAGATAGCCAGGTGGACTTGGAAGATGCCCTTCCACCAACCAAACCGAATCTTACAAAGTTATAGACTTCGACGGGAATTGGACACTCGACCTCCTGATGTGAAGCTAAAGGACTTAACCATTACGCCACGGTTCGTCCTCTCCTATCCAGAGCGTGTCTTGTCTAATAAGTACTTGCCGGTCTCCTCAGGTCTCCTCACGGTGACCGAAGAATCCGGATCGGGACCGAGCCCCTGCCAGAAGGTTCTTTCGCGGCTCGCCACTACGAGACGAACTGGGTTGGGCCTAGGCCCTATGTTATTGCTCCCAGCTGGTTTCATTGTTGGTGCCTCCTGCGGTGCGTCTTGGAGAAGGAATTGTTCGGAGAGCTCTCGAGGAAGTGCTCTACTTTCGAGCGGCTCTGCCTGAGCCGGTGCCAAGTCCCCATCAAGTCCCGGATGTGCTCGAAGCCGGAGAGGTCCGCTACCGATTCGCTGGTAGAGGTGCCTATGTTCATTTTCATTGTGAGTGCCAACTGCCAGCCCTACGGTTCCGTGGCGGACTGCTGTTTTTTCATTTACGAATATTTTCCCTTGGCGTTGGCGCGCGATATTTTTTCGACGTGTTTTCCCAAATGTAAGGTAAACGCAGTTGATCAAAATGTACTATATTTTTTCACGTTCAACGTCTGCCTGTGTTTTTAAATTTCTGTTTTGGGTCTATTAAGTCTTTATTTTTTTTAACAATATTGCTACTTGTTACGCGATTATAATAATTTGCGAAAAACCTTTCTTTTAGGGTATCGTATCTCGAAAGGAAAAAAAACACTTATAGGATCATTTTGTTATCAGTCTGTCTGTCTGTCTTTCAGGAAGGACCCTTTTTCCGGGAACGCGTCGAGGTATAAAGTTGAAATTCACATCAAATACTAAAGACTGTGGTACCTTATACAAGCTGTGACCGCGGTAGGCCGCGCTATAAGGTGAACCACCGAAGAGGCTGTTATTTCGAGTAACCAATATTTGTAAGGGAATGTGCACAAATCACGCGCGATTTTTTCGCCTACTTTTTGATCCCCTCCTTCCCCCTGGTGATATTTGGTGAGGTATACCTCACAACCAAGACTCTGTATCTAGTTAGTTTAGCGTATCTAATCGGTACGAGAGAGCTTGTTAGATATTTAAAATCTATCTAATTAAAATTAGTTGTTTGAAAACAAAATACTAATTTAAAAGAAACAAGTTTTATGGGTAAGTAATAATAAGTATTATGGTTCGACGGGTCGTTTACTTCAATAAACAAGTTTCGATGCAGTTTTTGCATCCGCCAACCTACACCTACCTATGTACGGTCAACCGAATATAAATAAGTTGAATAAGTCGACCTTTGTATATTAATATGTCCTATCTAAGTGTTTTTCATGTAAATATTTGTGTGCAATAAATAATAAATATTTTTAGTTGCTCATTAAACAACTAATGAAATCATCTATCAATTTATTTTCACCATTTACTAGCGTTAAGGCTTTAAGATGCCTCGATCCGATCAGGTTGATACGTGTTAAAATAATATCGAACGTAATTCTACTCGTTTTAAGTTGAAATCAATGCGGGCTGAAACACGGCTGTTACCTACGTTGAAACCGAACGCCCAATTCTCGATTTTTACAGGTTTTTATTCCTTTTCTATACTTTCAAATAAGTTTAAAAAAAATGTGTTCAATCAAAATGAAAAGTCTTAAAGACACCGATTTTTGTGTGTTGGTTTCATTCAACATTATTTAATTTGTTTTCGAGAAATTTTGCAATTAATGCCAAAAACTGAGTCTACAGGACATTTTTTTTAAATCAAGAATGGTAATATTTTTAAAATTGTATTCAGGTCGCGGGAAGCCGATGGATGCGGGCAGCGCAGGACCGGTCGTCGTGGAAATCCTTGGGGGAGGCCTTTGTTCAGCAGTGGACGATTTGTGGCTGATATGATGATGATGATGATGATTCAATGAAATCGATTTTTTATTACTTTAAGTATATAACATATTTTTCTATAGTGATAGCTTTACACACTCTTTCAATAATTTGAATTGAATATTGTCAATTGACCGATCTTATGGCCTTCTCAGTTAGGTTCGATTGATTATGCCGTCGTCGAGGAGCTTCGCCAAGCTCCTCGGTGGCGGATCTGAAATAATAAAACAGTTTTGCTTAAACTAGATAAACGCTATACTTGTAGGTAAATAGTGGTGTGCCACGAACCTAAATTGTTGCTTAATTAATTATATTTTGAGGTAAGTATGTTTTTGTGCAATTAGTAGTCAGTGCAGTCAGCCGGTGTCGGGCAACCGAACAACAGTGCGCGTGTGAACTACTGTGAAAAATGGCGCAAATCGATACCAAAGTGCTTCGTAGTGCGATTCTAAGTATTGTACAACCATTAGAACAAAAAATATGTGATATTTATGATAAAATTAGTGAAATAGTTGACGAAATACGTGAATTAAAAACAATGACGATAGCCCAAAACGGCGAGAGATCCCCGACGCTGGACGGCAGCCGTCCTACCAACGTAACTAACTAACTAACTAGTAACTTTGATGGGAATTGGGATTATTTTTATCATACAAAAAGTTGTGTTTTTTTTTTTATTTGCGTTTAATTACTACCCAATAAATAATAAATATTCGGGGACAAATCACACACCGTTATCTGGCCCCAAAATCTCTGTACTATGGAAAACAGAGACTGATATAAGGTGCTGACTGGTAAACATTTTACTTGAAATAGCAGGTTATTTTGGTTGATTTATTCAATTTACCAATTGTTAATAATTAAAAAAGGTTCTTTACAATTCAGTCATTTTCTTGAATTACTTTTTTTTTTATTCATTTATACGTCCTACTAAAATTATAAACGCGAAAGTTTGTAAGAATTTTTTTTATTCATTTATACGTCCTACTAAAATTATAAACGTGAAAGTTTGTAAGATTTTTTTTATTCATTTATACGTCCTATTAAAATTATAAACGCGAAAGTTTGTACGAATGTATGGATGTATGTTTTTTACTCTTTCACGCAAAAACTACTTAACGCCTGTGCCTGAAATTTGGTAGGTAGACAGATTAGGACCTGGATTAACACATGGGCTACTTTTTTCAACTGCGCACCCTCGAAAAGTCATAGAAACGTTGTCCACGCGGGTGAAGCCGCTGGAAACAGCTAGCCTTAAATAAAAACATACAGTTATTGATCGAGCAGAGTAAGCAAAGCGAGCGAAGCTCTCTCTGAGTGTACTAGAACAATCCGGCGCATGAAGGTATGTTAAAATGTATGTTCGATGATATAACAGATTAGGACCTGGATTAACACATGGGCTACTTTTTTCCAATGCACACCCTCGAAAAGTCATAGGAACGTCGTTGTCCACGCGGGTGAAGCCGCGGGAAACAGCTAGTCTTAAATAAAAACATACAGTTATTGATCGAGCAGAGTAAGCAAAGCGAGCGAAGCTCTCTCCGAGTGTACTAGAACAATCCGACGCATGAAGGTATGTTAAAAAGTCTGTTCGATGATATAACTCGAGTATCGTTGATCGGGGCGTCGTCAAATTTGGTAGACAAAATAACGAGACAATTTATTTATTAAGTTCGAACATGAGCCACAGATCGAACAGATGGCTGATGGGGTAGTAAAGTTCTCGAGTGGCGACCGCACACCGGAAAACGTAGCGTAGGCAGGCCTCCCATGCGGTGGACTGACGACCTGGTGAAGATCGCGGGAAGCCGATGGATCGGTCGTCGTAGAAATCCTTTGTCCAGCAGTGGACGATTTTCGGCTGATATAATGATGAGCCAAATCGGTCAAGGGGTTGCCGAGTTTGTAAATGTTGAAAACATGGTTTCTCTAAACACCACTAGATGGCACTGGCGGATCCTACATCGCACAAGCGTTAGTGAGCGTACCTATATTATTTTAAGAGTGAGTACATTGCGAGATCACAGTTCAGGGTGAACCAGCTTACGTCCCCACTGAGGGGCTCGAGCCTACCCTGAATTACGGAGATCGGTCTTAGTCGACCACGCGGGACCAGTGCTGGTTGGTCGACTTCACACACAACCTTCGAGTTTATCCGCAGGCGTGTTCAGGTTTCCTCACGATGTTTTCCCTACCATCGAACCCAGATCCTCTGATTAGAAGGAAGCTGACGCTTTTTTAAGCGTTTTTTAGAGCGTTGTAATGTAGTTCAGCTTATTCTGGTAATGTTACTATTATTTCACTGACCCGGTGGTCCAGTAGTCAGCTTTTGCCTGCTGGGCCGAGATTCGTGGGTTCGATCCCCACTCAGGGCAAATAAGACATTCGTGGGATGGACATGTTTGATTTGCTCTGTGTCTGGGTGTTTATACTATTATGTATTATGTTTATTTGTGTGTCTATACTAGTAGTTTAGAGCGTCAACGGCTTAATGGCAAGGGCCGCTACCTAATGTCCGGGACCAACAGACCTCGATTTCCCTGGGATTCCGTCACCAGATTCTAACTTGGTGACAAATACAACTATCGGTCTATACGTATCTATTTATTTATTTATTTTTATTTATTTATTTATTAATTGCCAGGAAAAAATACAATACAAGTAAATTTATAGAACGGTGGTCCCTACACTAGGCTAAGAATAATATTTAAAGAATTATTCAACTCCTAACCTAATCATTCAACTCCTAACCGTTAAGGAGTTATGTTCCTTCCATCATCAGCTTATCAACATGAGATGATGACTACCAGGTGCGAAAACTTAAATAGCTTTAGAAAATATATGAAACACGTAGTAGGTACGTGCCTCTAAAATTTGAGGGTTGCCCTCGATTTCTCTAGGATTCCATCATCAGATCCTGATTTGGTGACAATGGAACAACCTCGGGAGTATACTCTATCGAATAAAAAAAGAATTTTGAATAACGGTTTACAAAGTAATCGGTGAACATACATAAAAAACAAAAATACATAGAAAAAAAAAATACATCGAACATAGAACCTTCTCCTTTCTTGAAGTCGGTTGAAAAGAAAGAAGAGACTCCGTTACAAAGCTAGACCAGCTTAAACAAGCTAACCGACTTGGCTGGAAGTTTTATTTTTGACGTGGAGTTGACCGTACATGCTAACATCGATAGAAGTACGGGGTCAAATTCAAATTGAGTTTTTATACTAGTTACATAAAAAACGAATCAACAACGATACGGGGCAGGATGACGGCCCCATATGACGCGATGAGCTTTGATATTTTTAAGAAAGAATTCAGAAAGTTATTTTTTATATACTGTAGTAAGTAGGTACTTATTTATTTAGATAATTATCAAAATTATTTTGGTAGGTACTTATTTGTTTAAATAATATACAAAGAACTTTCCGCCACGATCACAGATAAGTATCTTTTGGATTATCAGAAAGGTTTTGGCCGGATCTAAGAAATAAACTTGTCTTTGAGAAGTTTTGGAGTGTACAATCAATATTCACACACGTTTGCAACACGAGGCTTCACGATGATTCGGGTGAAAACCGATTATTTTATAGACTGCAATGAGTTCGGCACGGGGCTGGCTTCCCAAGTTGACAGTTCAGCTGCTCGATCAAAAGTGCTCGTAAAATAATTGGCGCCTCTGTCGTAGCCTCTGTAGGTAGGCTGCATTGTCTTTAATGGTTCGATAATCACAACGATTCTGATTGGCTAACTAACAAGTACCAACACTACCAACTTCCGGGTTCCGGTCTCGCACAGACCACGCCTTGGCCAAAGATGACTATTATTACTACCCTAGCTAACCGTTTGACGTTTCAAGATAAAACTCACGGTGCTTCGACGGTTGCATAGATGGCGCCACGTCCTTGCGCTCCGACACGGCCATCCTGACGGCGATGCGTGCCCATATGCCATGTGCCCAGCTGCCATAATCAGTAATGAGAAGTGGATGTGTGTTTAAGTTAGATAACCCAACTTATCATAAATCTACTACAGATAAGTAGGCCTGTGGTGTGGCCCTAGAATAGTACCACCCATCTCTTCCCGAGGGTGTGGTAAGAGGTGACTAATGGATCAAAGACCGGAGGATGGGCAGCAGCGTCTTTTCTGCGTACCATGCCACACACCACGATCGCCCACCTGCCTGCCAAGCGATTGCGCCTTTGTACAGCAGTGAACGTTGCCTGGCTGATATGATGACGATGAGCTGTGTAGGTACTTGAACTCCCCTTCCACAGGGAAAAGCTCACAAAAACAAAGGTAGGTACTTGAACTCCCCTTCCACAGGACAAAGCTCATAAAAATAAAGGAAATACGTAGAGGTCGATGCTGTGTGACACACAGAGGCTCTAAAATGATAAAGGTCAGGTCGATGCTGTGCTCTAGGCGCATATGTCCATATGCGCCTTGGTACACAGGGGCCCTAAAAAAAAAGTAAAGGTCGATGCTGTGCTCTGGGCGGTCTTGTACGCCGTGGTACACAGGGGAAAAGGAATGACGGTAAAAATGTGAAATAGTTTGCAGTCGTCACTACAAGTATCATCAGGAAACCTGACCAAACAACACTGGCTGTAAACAAATCTACACGGAAACGACCAAATCATACGGTCGGCACCATCTTTTTCTTTGTTATAGCTTATGGCTAGTTAGTTTATGGTCAGTTAGTCTATGATGGTTCCGAACCAAAGTGTCGTGTCGGCTTCGTGCGGACATCGAGTCGTCAGACTAAAGAGTCGGACAACCAGCTGTCGTCAGTCTGTAGCATTGTCAATGGTAGTCGTGTAACTACTCAGTGCCTCTTAACTTGCACTGATGCAACAGATAACAACAGATTTCTCTTTAATGAAAACTGCTCACCCGATGGAATTCCAGTATTGTGCATCAACCACGCTAAGGTTGACTCTCTTCTCCATCACTGGGGCAGCTTCGCAGGTGCTTCGCTTCAAGCAGCTAGACATGTAGTGGCCCTGCCCCTTGCCGATATGGGTCGTAGATACACAGATCCGTAGTAGCAATCCATGCACAACACATCACATCCAATCTATAGGGGTTAAAATCTGGTAACCTCAATTCATGGGACGACGATGGCGTCCGCGTGGCTAGTATCAGCGTCAGAAAATTCTGATTTCATTGTTCCAGAAGCACTTTCTATTTTGTGTTTCTCACATCACTATCTGGAACACGTGGGGCGTCCATTATGTCCTATCCCAATTCTGATTTCGGATCATCAGAAAAGTTTTGGCCGGATCTAAGAAATAAACTTGTCTTTGAGAAGTTTTGGAGTGTACAATCAATATTCACACACGTTTGCAACACGAGGCTTTACGATGATTCGGGTGAAAACCGATTATTTTATAGACTGCAATGAGTTCGGCACGGGGCTGGCTTCCCAAGTTGACAGTTCAGCTGCTCGATCAAAAGTGCTCGTAAAATAATTGGCGCCTCTGTCGTAGCCTCTGTAGGTAGGCTGCATTGTCTTTAATAGTTCGATAATCACAACGATTCTGATTGGCTAACTAACAAGTACCAACACTACCAACTTCCGGGTTCCGGTCTCGCACAGACCACGCCTTGGCCAAAGATGACTATTATTACTACCCTAACTAACCGTTTGACGTTTCAAGATAAAACTCACGGTGCTTCGACGGATGCATAGATGGCGCCACGTCCTTGCGCTCCGACATATCGTTAATTTGAAGGCGTAAATGTTTAAAAAATTAAATGTAAGTACTTAATTTTACTTTAAAATTTGTACTTTTAGTGTTTTGGTGCTACGATCATCTCAGAATTTTAAAAAAAATGTGTGAGCTACCTTAAAATAAATTGTGCAGCCACGCTGTGCATACTTTAACGCGAAGTCTTTATCGTCTAGCGTAGTCACACATACACTAATCCACAACAAACATTACGATTACTTACAGACTTGATGAAATAAGTATAATTTACAAATAATTTAAATTTAATTAGGAGGTACCTTATTTAGATTTTTGTTGGAATGATAACTACCTAGTTATTTACAAAGTTTCATTAAATTTTCATAAAAAGTCACAGACAACTTGGGTTTGTATGATAGGTACCCTTTAATCGATTTTGCCTGGAATAACGAATAAAGCATAATGTTAACTTAAGCTACACTGTAGTTTCTACAGTGTTTAAAAATCGTTAGAATACTTTATTAAGAGATAATAAAGATAAAAAGTGTTTTTGACTATGGTGGCAAAATAATCAAGACAGGGAAAATTTGAAAATAAAGGCTGAAAAAATATACATGCATTTTTATTTTTTTTTAGTTTTTATACTCTATTAGTGTAAGACAATTGCTCCAAATCAATATATTAATTTCGTTTTTTAACCATCACAATTACTTCTAAGGTATAACCCTCTTAATATTATTAGGTGTTTTAGCACTCCCTGGACACTTCATACAACGGGACAGAAATGACATTTCATAAAACGAATGACGGAACAAACAAAATGGCGGTGAAGTCCTATAAGTTCGACAACCAAACTATAACGAATATGTATCAATCTGGGTGACGAGGGGGTGAGCTCGCAATCTAGAGAGCGGCAGGGAGTGTCCATACTTTATGTTAGTTCTAATTATATAAGTACTTTGGTTTTAGTAGGAAATTGCCGATTGGATAAAAAAGTTTTAAGAAGAAAATTAATATTAAGAAAAATAGTTATTAAAACAAAATTTATTCACTTAATAACATTGACTATAAGACGTTAATAGCTGGGAAATGTGTGCCTATTGTTTAGATATTATGAGAGCATGATCTTTATGTTAGTTCTAATTATATAAGTACTTTGGTTTTAGTAGGAAATTGCCGATTGGATAAAAAAGTTTTAAGAAGAAAATTAATATTAAGAAAAATAGTTATTAAAACAAAATTTATTCACTTAACCCTTCCCGCGTCCATATCAAACGCCCCGACGCCGCCCACGCGACAAGTACTTCCGGTCTGGTTTTGCGGGGGTCGGCCGCGCTGCGGCTTTCCGAGGTTTTCTCAGTATTTTTGTATAAAACTTATAAAAACTAATTACTGATCTAGGAAGCTGATTAAATTTCCTTTTTGGTTATATTTTTTTAGATTTCTTCTATCACAAAAAATTTAAATACAACATGATTAATTTAAGAGTTTTGATTTTTCTTTGTTTTTTTTGTTTTGTTTTTTTATTTGTATTTATATTCTACATAAATACAGTTCAAAATGATTGTTTTCTAATGGCTAGGTAATGTAACTACATGATACAAAACAAAAAAGAGATAGCCTAGTGCAAAAAAAAAATAAAAAAAATATTGCTATATGATAGGTACATCCGGTCTAGCCTAGCGGGGGTCGGCCGCGCTGCGGATTTCCGAGGTTTTCTCAGTATGTTTGTATAAAACCTATAAAAACTAGTTACTGATCTAGTAAGCTGATTAAATTTCCTTTTTGATCATATTTTTTTTAGATTTCTTCTATCACAGAAAAATTAAATACAACATGATAAATTTGAAAGTTTTGATTTTTTTTGTTTTTTTTTGTTTTGTTTTACTATTTCCTTTTCTATTCTACATAAATACAGTTAAAAATGATGTTTTTATAATGGCTCGGTAGTGTATCTACATGATACAAAATAAAAAAGAGATAGCCTAGTGGAAAAACAATAAAAAAAAAAATTGCTACAATGTGATTTTCATTTGTTTTCCTTGCCGATGCAAACAATGTTTTTTATAATTTTTCTAAGAGTTTTTTCGAACAAGATACGGTGATAAAATCACTACACAGTAAAGCAGTAATACCTTAGAATAGAAATACATGCAATTTACTTACCATTCCATCTTATAATCCCACAGAATTGATTCGAACTGGTCACGGAACCCTAATTTGTTGATAAAACACAGAACTTTTTCACAAGAGTTTTTTCGAAAAGGAAACTATGTAAAAATCACTTCACAGTAACGCAATAACACCTTACTATATGAATAAATTCAATTTACTGAGAATTCCGTGCTAATTTCATCAAAATTGAGACACAATTACACAACAATCGCGTAAATAATCAATAAATATGGCCGGCTTATATTTTTTTTTATATACCACAATTATTTTACTAGCTCTGGGTTTAAGGCCTGATAATAGTGCACTAATGGCCGGACCTATAGTTCGCGTATATTTCGCCAAAGTTTACCAACCTTTGTATACCATTTTCAACCATGCGATCGGGGCGCCTTAAAGTACGTAAAAAACAACCCAAATGGGTTGTTTGTCAGTTGAGCGATGTTCGTTGAACAGCCCAAGATGGCCGTTTGTCGCTATTTCCCAGCTATTAACGTCTTATAGTCAATGTTATTAAGTGAATAAATTTTGTTTTAATAACTATTTTTCTTAATATTCAAGCAAAATAATCAAGACAGGGAAAATTTGAAAATAAAGGCTGAAAAAATATACATGCATTTTTATTTTTTTTTAGTTTTTATACTCTATTAGTGTAAGACAATTGCTCCAAATCAATATATTAATTTCGTTTTTTAACCATCACAATTACTTCTAAGGTATAACCCTCTTAATATTATTAGGTGTTTTAGCACTCCCTAGACACTTCATACAACGGGACAGAAATGACATTTCATAAAACGAATGACGGAACAAACAAAATGGCGGTGAAGTCCTATAAGTTCGACAACCAAACTATAACGAATATGTATCAATCTGGGTGACGAGGGGGTGAGCTCGCAATCTAGAGAGCGGCAGGGAGTGTCCATACTTTATGTTAGTTCTAATTATATAAGTACTTTGGTTTTAGTAAGAAATTGCCGATTGGATAAAAAAGTTTTAAGAAGAAAATTAATATTAAGAAAAATAGTTATTAAAACAAAATTTATTCTCTTAATAACATTGACTATAAGACATTAATAGCTGGGAAATGTGTGCCTATTGTTTACAAATAAATAAAAACGAACACTACCTATCAACTCAAAAAAAATCGTATCGGAATAGCCCCAATGCACCTTACTTTGGTTTTAGTAAGAAATTGCCGATTGGATAAAAAAGTTTTAAGAAGAAAATTAATATTAAGAAAAATAGTTATTAAAACAAAATTTATTCTCTTAATAACATTGACTATAAGACGTTAATAGCTAGGAAATGTGTGTCTATTGTTTAGATATTATGAGAGCATGATCGCTTTAAACTCATGAAGACGGTTATTTTCAACTCATTAAATCACCATTTTAAAAGGCAAAATATACACATTTTTTTAAATTTAAAGCTCTAGAGTTATCGCAGCAGTTTATTCGTTACTAATGTCATATTTAGAAATTTTCCGTATAAGATTTCGTCACTTTCAGGAAAATTCAAGCTAGTTAACTCGTCTAAAAATTGGCCCATCTGACCACTAAGAAAACGACTTTGTTCCATTCAATGGTACATAGCTCAGGGGATTGGAACATGAAAGACATGCCACTAGTTACTAATAAAAGACCATAAGTAGTGTCACCATAAGGTCAATAATAAAAAACAATAACTTTTTTTTCAATTAAAATTGCCATTGAATTTCAAAAACTGAATCGCCAATTTCACATTTAAACAAATAATAATTATATACAAAGGTGACTTTAATTAGTTCTTGATAGCAAAGGATATTTTACTCGTGATTACAAACAACTTTCCCAAAGAAACTATAATATGTCAAATATGAAAACTAAATTTACATTTTTGCTGATTTGTTAACTTGTTATGTATCGAGGTCCGAGGACCAAAATTTTGAACGTTAAAATTTTCAAAGTCAAATATAAAAAAAAAATTGAAATTCACATACTAAGTTGTCTGATCAGCTGATCGAGTTTTTTTGAGATTTGACTATGGGTTTCATGGGGAAAGTTGTTCAGTTTCATGGGTAGAAGCACCAGTTAAAATAGTTTCAGCTAATTTTGTTACAACTTATATGTATATATATAATGATACATTATTAAATGCGCTAAATTACTTAGAAACGATATCTCGTATAAGACGTGAAGTCTACGCCTTCTTGGTCATAGCTGGTGCTAAGAGCATACCGCATAGGTAGAACCGCATAGCCCGCGGACCAACATTCTTTATCCGCCGTCGCTGCAGCATCCTTCTCCCAACTCCCAGGTGACTTGCCTAGCGCGGTGGTCCGATTTTGATACTTGCGTCTTGATCTATTGAAAAGGTTATACCGGTTATAAAGTTATAAAGCGTCGGTGGCTCAACCGGTAACGACTGGGTCCATCTAACCAAAGGTACCGCGTTCAAATCTGGACGGCCAATGTACCAATGAGTTTTTCAAAAAAAAAACTTACGTACATACTTACCGATTGCTTTAACGGTGAAGGAAAAACATCGTGAGGAAACCTGCACACGCCTGCGAAGAAACTCGAAGGTTGTGTGTGAAGTCGACCAACCCGCACTGGGCCCGCGTGGTCGACTAAGGCCTAATCGCCCTGTTTCAGTGTAGGCTCGAGCCCCTCGGTGGGGACGTATATGAGCTGTAATGATACCGGTGAAATTGAAATCGTTGGCGAAATTTTAGATTAAACTTCTACTCATGAAACTGAACAGCTTCGCCGAAGGACCCATACAATTGGAATTGTTTTTATGCCATGAAAATATAAAATCCATTTGGTGATATTCCGTATAACAATCAGAGATATGCTATTTAAATAAGGGGAGGTAGATAAGTAACTTGCGTCCTAAAAGTGAAGCGAATAAAAAGAAGCCAATTGGCATCTTTTTAGGGTTCCGAAGTCAACAAGGAACCCTTAAGTGGGTTGGTCCACCAGGATCCATGTCATGTCTATCATTTCGCCATGTCTGTCTGTCCGCGGCTTAGCTCAGATACTATAAGTACGAAAAAGCTGTAATTTGGCATGGGTATCACGCCAACATAGTGGTAGAATAATATCTTTAAAAAATATATTAAAAAACCGGCTAAGTGCGTGTCGGACTTGCGCAAATTAGGGTTCCATAGTCTTTTCAAAAAATAAAAGTATATTTTAAAAAACAAAATTATATTTGCAGTTGGTAATCAATTTTTTCAGATGTCCTTAAATAGCGGTTTAGCTGGCAGGTGGGGGGTTATCACTTTAATGCTTAATATTTCACAAACCGATTCCTGAAAAAAATAAAAAATAAAATAATTCTATTCAACGATACCCCACACACACCCAGGCTAAGTCAACGAAAAAAAAATCACCCCTATGTACATGTAACCCTAAATTTTAATTTACGACAAATTATTTGTTAAGTTACCAATCTTACTACCAGTAAAGTTGTTAGAGAGGGATGCACAGTGTGGTATGAAACCCTTTTTTTTTGCATGTAGTTTTTATTTAAAAAACTGTTAGTTAACTTCATTTTAAGCACTATAATCCAACCCCGGCTTCGATACGAGTTGTAGATTTGAAGAAAATAATTACCAAACTTTCCATATATCCGAAACTTCAAAATTGAAAAAAATGTAGGGAAGGTACCCTTAGTATATATTTTTTTAATATTTTGTTGTACTACTTTGTCGGCGTAATTAATATGTATACCCATGCCAAATGACAGCTTTGTGTAATAGTAGGTACTAATACTAATTGACCGCCTCCGTGGCGTAATGGTTAGTTCATTCGCTTCACACCAGGAGGACGCGGGTTCGATTCCCGGCGGGGTCAACTTTGTAAGACTCGGTTTGGTTAGTGGTAGGGCATTTTCATAGCCCGCCTGGCTAGCTACGACCATCTTTATCTAAGTCTTGCCGCCATACATCAGTGTTAACATCATTGATGTGTTCCGGCTTGAAGATACAAAAGCCAGAACCCCATTGCGTTGGGGAATCTTGTTAAGCCCGCTTCCGTCTTCCGCATCATTGTCACTTACCATCAGATGAGATGATGCCAAGGGCTTATCAATTGTGGATTGAAAAAAATCAAACTAATATTCTCTGAGCTAAGTCGCGGACAGACAGACATGTCGTAACCATTAGGGTTCCTTGTTGACTACGAAACCATAAAATTAATAATATTGTAAAATATAAATCAACTATAATCAATAAATAAATTCAATACATCTTTAATTTTAAGTTTAAACACTGTGGCAGTTTTAAATACACGTTTTTTTGTTTGTCTGTTCGCTAAGCTCTCTTTCTTGCCTATCTTTTCGGTACAAATTTTGCAATTTTAACTTAACATCTTTGTAACATAAAATCACAAACGAATGAAATTTGAATTTGAATTGATTTTTTTTACTTCCCGATCAACTAGAGAAAGTATGTATAGGGTTTTTGGGGAGTTGATCAGTTTCATATGTAGATGTATAGTTTAAGGTTTGGGCAACGATTTGTATCACTTTGTATCGTGAAACTATTTGCAAGGTTATCTTTGAAATACCTACACATTAGTTGATACTTTTGATTGTAGGTTATTGGTGGAACATTATATCACAAATTTTGGTATATATTTAAACTAATTCCACAGAAATTTAATAAAACTACACGTTATACTTTGTCAGCGAAATTCGAAACCGGTCGCTGACAAATTATAACGTGTAGTTTTATTACATTTCTGTGGAATTAGTGTAAATATATACCAAAATGACCTAAATATTATTTACAATAAATAACGACAAAATATGTAACATAAAATATAATTTACATTTTCTAAAAATATTGTAAAATCTCTTTTAGGTTGGCTGTCAGCAAATAAATCCCCTGTGATTTATGTGTCTAAATTTCCGAGTTCCGTACCTACGAAAAAAAATTAAGGACCCTATACTTAGAACCTGCAAACCTCGATCTTTCGAGTCTAGGACTCTTCGTAGGACCGCATCCATCGCCAAATTTGACAACGCTCGTACTATTCTCTACAATTTGGTGGGTAATACAAAACTTCTTGCTAATACAGGATAGATGAAAATACAGATATTTCAAGTATCAAGAGTTATTTGTCGGCGTACGTCCGGCGATCAAGACAAGACGGATAGCACCTGTTCAGGCCGCAGGCTCTCGAGTACCTTCGGCCATCTTCGGCCTTATTCGGCACCCTCTGTCCTGTCCGTCAACTAACATTTTTGTATGAGAGATTGTAGAATGATTGTTGTAGAGGACTCTTAACTTTATTAGATTCCCGAGGTACATAGGAGAATCAAGGTAGCCGATTTAACTAACAGAATCGCTAAACTTATGTGGCAGCGAGATTAAATAGCTGGTAGAACCGATGGCCGGCCGGCAGGCTTGAACTCGATGTACTGACGACCTGGTAAAGTTCACTGGAAACCGCTGGATGCAGGCAAAGCAGGACCGGTCGCTGTGGAACTCCTTTGAAGGAGGCGTTTGTCCAGCAGTGGATGTCTTTCGGCTGATATGATGATGATAAAGGGTCCTGAACCAACTTATCACGAACATAGAAAGTCAACTCTTGTGTCTAACTTAAAGCGGTAATATAACAGATATTCGTTATTTTTGAAGTCAATTACTCCTAAAGGATAGAAAACCCAAGGTTGGAAAAAATACCCTTATTGTTGTTGATGTTCCTTATAGTCAAAAGCTATTAGAAACACGATTGAGTAGTTTTGGTTCGATAGGAAAAAATTCCAAAGATAGGTCTACACCGTTACTTTCAACACTAGTTATGTATAACTAAGTATTATTTTGAAGTATAAATTTAAAAAAATATATAACAATATTTGTTACGATAATACAAAGTGAGTAATGTTATTATTTTTTATACTTTCATTGTAGTTTTGGATTGAAACGAAAAACCGTTGAAAAAGTGGGGTTATTTTCTTTACTCACTACACGTTGAGAAAAAGACAGAGAAAACTGTTCCAATCAATAGGGATGACGAGAGCATCAGAAATAAATTATGAACTCTTGATCACTAAATTGCCCTCCTACTTAAACTTAGGAAAACCTCGCTCGTTTTGTTTTCCTTAAAGTCTACGATTTTTAATTCGCCAAAATCATAAAATGAGTACTTAGTTTAAATGACGCTGCTAAACTATGACGTCACGCCTAGGTATTTCAAAAATTTTTAGAACAAAATATCGTTTTTGACAGACAATAAAAAGTAACTCAGAGATGACTAGCATTCGTCATCCCTATACCTCGCCTTAACGAAAGGTAAAAAAAATTGTCCGAAACTGAAATCACAACTCCCAATTAAAGTCACCTACCAACCAACCGATTGCACAGTGAGATGAACGTGTAATAAATCGCGGAAAAAAATAAATGAACACCACGCACGACACGAAAGGGCAAGACAAAAGAATTTTTGAGCTCCACTACATTGACACTTAAAATATGTCCCACTGTTTGAGATACAGGATGAGGATGTTGATTCACCAAATCTTGAATTTCAATTTCAAGCGCTGTCCCCTTAGCGTAAAATTTTCGTAATAGGGGGGGGCGTCGCTCCGATTAGCTTTTAAGGTAGCTTAGCTGCCAAAGCTTAGGGGGAGGTTAGTGGGTAGTGTGGTCTTGGGCCTGTGCATATTTATTTATATATACCTTATGTATATAATGGGTATGTACTATGTATGCATATAGGCGCAGGGCTGTGAGTCCCACATAACCAGTACAGCCGGCTGTAATTGATATGCGTAAAAGCATTCTCCTCCTTTCCTAAAAAAACCGTCGTGAAATGGCATCCCCTCGGATCTTCTCCTAAAAATAAACATGTGCACATTATAATCATCATGTCAGCGACCTCTTTAACCGCCTCCGTGGCGTACTGATTAAGTCCATTAAGTTCACCTCAGGATGTCGCGGGTCTAAAATTGTAATACTCGGTTTGGTTGGTGGAACGGGACGTTCTTAGCTCGCCTCGCTAGCTACCACCATCTTATCTAAGAGTTGCCACCGAACATCAATGTTAACAGCATGTTCTGGCTTTCCCCTCCCCCCCCCCCCCCAAGAAGCATTTATAATATTAATATTTTATACATTTTTGATAATAATTATTATCTGTAATAAACATCTCTACTTTGTCTACACACACACATACATACACAGTAAGTATTGACAGTTTTACAAAGAGCCAGATTAATTAATTCCAGTTGAATTAAACTGCAACAAAACGAACAGAAATATAATTTGCAAATGTAACTACAAAAAATAATTAAAACACACCTCAGTGGCAGTGGGCGATTCAACGGTACTTACCTACTGGCTACACCAGTTTTACAAAAATAGATCTCACTACTTTCGATCTCAGGTACAACATTCTTGTGCATTGGAATAAAAAAGTTTGTAAACAAAAATGATTGCGTTTTTTTTTCTCTTTCCAGTTGTCAAAGTTTGACAGTTGACACACAGTAAAAAGTAGTTCTTTTAGGTTACCACTACTGTTTTCACGATGACATCAGATACGCCATATAAAAAAACACCTAAACAAACTTTAAAGTTATTAGCACTGTTATTATTTTTTGTCTGTGGTTAAGATTTAGAGAAAAGTTGGGATAGTACCTAAAAGAAAACTCATTTAACCTATATCTCCTAAATTTAAAAATATATGAAAATATTAAACATATTTAGGTTTTTCCTTGCACTATTCCACAATTAGTAATATAGTGCAAGGAAAAACCTAAATATGTTCAGTTCAGTGTTCCACCAAGAACCTACTATCGCAAGCATACAATACGAAAATATTAAAGTTAAAAAAAATATTCTATAAATGGAAAACCATCCACCTGTATCTAAACCTAACCCTTTCTTCGCTGCATCCTTTTATTCTTTTTTCAAATCGATCTTTTTTCTGTTTCTACTGGCCATTAGCTTTTTTTTTGCCTCCGCGGCTATCTTCGTTTTTTGTGGGTATCCCAAATTAATATAAAGTTTTTTTTAGTGGGACGATGCTATCTGAACAGGTTTAACCCGATTCCTGATGGGAAAGGTCTAATGAAAGTGTTTTTTATATGGCCCATGTCTCATGGCCTACGTTAACTTTCGATTTCGATGCTGGGTTTATGGGACTTGTATTATCATAGGTTTTTATTTAATACTAGCTTTAGCCCGCGACATCGTCCGCGTGGATAACTGAACATTAGAAAAACCGGCCAAGTGCGGTCTGACTCGCACTCATAGGGTCCCGTACCACCACAAGTCTCCACACAACTATGATAATGATACCTATTCACATTACAAACAAAAGACATCAACGCGAGCTACAGATAGCATTTTTATTCAGTTCGGACTCCTTAGCGCGAGTACGTTTACACTTGGACAGTTTTTATTTTACTTCAGGATAATTATTATAATCACACACCAAGTTTCATGCTTGTATGTAGATATTACTGTTTTTACGATGAAGCTAAATCAAAAATACCCCTAAAATATCTACAAAAACACCCTTTAAAAACAGACAGTTGAAATTTTCACAGAATGTGTATTTCTATTACAGCTATAACAAAAACGGTAAAAGAAACATGTGAGTAAATCTGAACACACCTGCGAAAAAACTTGAAGGTTGTGTTTGAAGTCGACCAACCCGTACTGGGCCCGCGTGGTCGACTAAGGCCCTATCGCCCTAATTCAGGGTAGGCTAAGCCCCTCGGTGGGGACGTATATGAGCTGATATGATGATGATGGCGTGACACCCCACACAGGACTTTTCCTGTTGTCTATATCGATGGGAATATTAAAGGTTTTTTATTCACATTAGATAAGCTCTTGGCATCATCTCTCTTGATGGACGATAATCTTGAAGATGGAAACGGGCTTACCAAGATTCTCCAACGCAATGGGGAACTGGCTATCTTCAATTCATGTAGGAACACATCAATGCTGTTAACATTGATGTTTTGGCGACAAGACTTAGTTCAATAATACAGGGTTCAATTCGCAGAGTGTGCCCTGGAGTTCATACCCCCCATCTCCCTTCCATGACGAGCAGGCTGGAGGGATTTCTACTTCTGTGTCATTATCGCTCCACTTACATGTACTGTATGTACGAAGTGTTTCGCTTCATCGTTCATCAAGCGAATGACCAAGGAGTGGAATTCCCGATTCGTATTAATTAGAAATTATCATCTAGGAAAAAAAATGGCTACGACACAGGCACAAGACGAGAGTGAATATGCACTATTTGAGCTTGCGTGTTACATCCTCGGCTGCATCGGCACTTATTATTAGGTGAGGTGCAGCTAATGCACTCAAATAATCTATAATATAATAAAACTGTAACGGGGCCGTGTCTGTACATGGAATATTTTTGGAAAATAATAACTGTGGTGGACATTACTAACGATACAGAGGCCAAAACAATAACTTTTGGAATTTTTGTCTGTCTGTCTGTCTGTCTGTCTGTCTGTCTGTATGTTCGCGCATCACGCAAAAACTACCGGGCCGATTTTGATGAAATTTTGTATGGTGGTTCCTTATAGCCCGGGTTAACATATAGGATACTTTTTATCCCAGAAAATTCAAGAGTTCCCGTGGGAAAATCAAAAGTATTCATTTATAGAGTGGCTCACCACGCAAATGTGGCTTGACCTATTACAATCGAATTTTACACGTTGATACCCTTATCGCGAACTAAAACTGGAACATTGTGAATCCCAAAAAAATTAGGTTTCCTACAGGAATGCAAAAAATTGTATCTTTAGATTGGCTCAACGTAACAATATGAAACCTTTACATTGGGATGGGGTGTTTTGACCATCATTGTATAGTCGGGTATTCTTTATCCCGGAAAACTAAAGAGGTCCCGTGGGAAATTATCTATCGATACTTACAATAATAGCAAAGTACTTTTTTCTATTTATTAGCTACACATACCAAACATTATAATCATAGTAGCAGAATGTCAATAGATGGCGCTGTAGGGATAATAAAACGCGCTTAAGTTGTATTAAAACATTAAAATATTGTTTCATACTTTTGAGTAGATTTCTTTTATGTATTTTTCAGCATACGCTACTTTAAACTCTGGAACTATGGTACGTAGCGATGTGTTTCATAGACGAACAGAGAGGTATTTATTTACAGATTCCAATCGTGTAAAAAAATAAAAACACATAAATCGAGTTTAGCATCTTTTAACAGGAGGCACAGATATGGGAACTCTTCTGACGGCGACTATTTGCGTGTTTGCAGTTGCTCTCCGCCTGCAATATCAATATCTGTGAACCTCATCAATGTATTTGCGGGTCCACGGTGGAGGCAATTGTCCATCACTCACTGAGTTGCAGTCGTGTTTGTGAAGATTCCCACGTCACCAATTCCTTAATGACCTCACTCGGAGGGCACTGATCTCGGCCAGATGGAATATTCCATCTTTGATGCAGCCGCCGGCCGGGCTTTAGTCGATCTGATGGCAAAAGGCCGGAGGTTGTAAACAGGTGCTATGGCAGAGAGGAACGTGTCCGCTTTGGGAAGCCACTTTTTCTGTCTCACTCCTCACCCGTACGGTACTGCTGCTCAATTTGCGGCGAGAAAGAAGCATAAGAAGTACTCGGTCTTGGAGGCAAATTACTGCTTTGTGCCGCTGGTCTGTGAGACAACCGGCTGCTGAACCCTCAGAGGCCTTTGCCTTCACAAAGGAGATTGGCCTTCGCCTTCGTGAGAGGAGATGTGACGTGAGGTCCTACCTGCTGCTAAGGTTGTCTATTGCCATCCAGCGCGGCAACGAGAAGTGCGTCTTGGGCTCCTTTGGAGCTGATACGACTCGAGGATTTGACCCATATTAATATTGTTAGGAAATTTTATTACTAGATTGATACCTATAATGATTTGAATTAGTTTTTTGATAATATAGGTAATGTGTTATTTCATCATATCAGTTTATATAGGTTTCCACCAAGGGGCTCGACCTGCCCGAGTTAGGGCGATCTGGCCTTAGACGATCACGTGGGCCCATTGCGGGTTGATTGACTTCACACATAAGCTTCGAATTTCTTCGCAGGCGTGTGCAGGTTTCCTCACGATGTTTTTCTCACCGTAAGAGCGTCGGATAAACGTACATACCAGTATGAAATCGATATTCGTATAGATATTGGTAAGTGGCAGGATTCGAACCACGGCCTTCCGGACAGGAGGTAGTGGCCCTAACCGTTTTGCCACCGACGCTCTATATTTTATTTAAGATTTAGAAATCCTTACTTAGTAGTATTATAAATATGAAAATGTGTCTGTTTGTTTGTTACCTATTCACACTTTAACACCTCTACCAATCTTGATGAAATTTGGCATGCAGGTAGTCTGTATCACTGGGAATGAAATAGTCAACCTTTCATCTGTGGAAATTATCATAGTCCGATGCAGTTCCTGAGGAAACTAAAACAATACTCTTTGTTCGCAAATTTATTTAAAATCGTAACGAAAAAATGGATTGGTGTGATTTTTAGCACAGAAATGAGGTGGAAAATATAATTTACTAATAAGTATACCCTGACATAGTTCCCGAGGGATCTGGGGACAACTGTTTTCTACGCTCGCGCACGTCAGTGGCGTCGCAACGGAGCAACGGATTAAAGTGATTGTTTTGTATAGAATTTGTTAAGGGGTGGGGGGGGGGTGGGAAGTGACAAAGACTGCTAATCAGAATAGCCCGATACAGTTCCTGAGGTACCTGGAGAAAACTCATGTCCACGCTTGCGAGCTGATTGCGGCTCGCGCACCACTCACCCTTCATAAAGAGTCATAAAAGCTATGTCCACGTGGGCGAAGCCGCGGGCAAAAGCTAGTAAAAAATATATAATAAAAAAATCATAGGTTTTAATAATAATAAATCATCAAGAATGGCGAAAAAGTATCAGGATTCAGGAGGGCTGACCCCACATAGGAAAGAAGCAAGTAGATTGAGAGTTGAGACTGAGGTAAACAATATTATAAACTGAGGTATTGATCAACCGCAATTGGTTGCTATGCAAAACACGGTTGCAGAAACGGCCGAAGCCGAAATTTTAAGTGTAGTAGTGATATTTTCGGCTGAATTTTGTAGATCGGCTGATAAATGAGAGAGGAAGTGGAATTTTTATAACCTATATCATACAGGCTATTTTTTTTAAATTCACAATTGGTAAGCCCTTTTTTATTAAAAATTTGAGTGCGTTTGGCTGCACCTCACCTGGTGGTAAGTGCCGATACAGCCGAGGATCACGCAAGCTCAAATAGTGCCTATTCACTCTCGTCTTGAAGATTCCTAAATTATACGAATCGGGGAATACAGACGCCGGCAGGGAATTCCACTCCTTGGCCGTTCGCATGAAGAAGGAAGAAACAAAACGCTTCGTGCTTAAAGGTGAAACATTAACGACAAAGGGGTGGAACCGCCCTCCGCGCCTGATCGTCCGATGATGAAATTTCACCAAAAGATGATGCCGAAGGTGGAATCGGGCTTGCCAACATTCCCCTACGCAATGGAGATAAGGCTTTCTTATGTTCGAGCCGTTAATATTGTTACATTAGACAAAACGTTCTTTCCATCCTACCCCAAGCTTTGCATCATACCCCAGAGTTTTTTTTTCCTATCTGTAATAGGTACCTTACTACCTACTAACATCCCACAACTAAAGGAATATAATAATGGTACTTATATCCTATTCAGGACATCTGACATCTGTCAGATCCCATCCCTAATGTCCTGATTGCCTCTAATTAGCCCGCGGGATGTGACAGACAAACTGACAGACGAACGGACATCTATGTGGATGTGAGATCTACAGGAGTTACTAGTTTTTGCGTTGAAACTAGTTTATAAAGAGAAGTAAGTACCTATTTACACAGGGTGTTTTTAGAGTCCCGTATCTAAAGGATGCCAACGGGACCCTATTACTGCAGCCAGTGCAGCTTCTTACTCCTTACTCGATTATAGCACAAGAGTGGTGAGATTGTCTTGTTGGAGGGATGGCATTTACAGCTTTTTAGCGGATAAAATGTCACCTGTAAATGGCAGAGTTTAGTTGTTATATGTGCATTAGTGTTGTAAAATAAAGACGCCACATCATCATCATCATATCAGCCGAAGGACGTCCACTGCTGGACAAAGGCCTCCCATGAGGATTTCCACGAAGTCCGGTCTTGCACTGCCCGCATTCAGCGGCTTGCCGCGACCTTCAACAGGTAGTCTGTCTTTTGAGTGGGAGGCATGTCTACGCTACGTTTTCCGGTAAGCAGTTGCCATTCGAGAACTTTACTACCCCAACGGTCATCTGTTCCAAGAGTTACGTGCCCCACCTACTGCTACTTAACCCTAGAACCCTACACGGGGTGCTGGAGCACCCCATAAGATTTTATTTTGATTATATTTTTGTTCGTGTGTATTCTACTCATTTTCCCTGCCGCGTATTTTAGTCCATGGTCACGGTGTACAGATCTGTCGTGATGCGGTGACAACCGGGCAGTGTGGACGCGTTTTTAAAGTAATTGGGACTTAATCTCATTCAAGAGCATCTGGAGCACCGCTTACAAACCCCTTCTTTAAGGAGGGATATAAGATAAAGTATTGCTAAAAGTGCTCAAATTAATAAAATTAATTGTATTTTTTTAAGGAAAACTAGGTTACAATATTTGATCAAACATCAATTAGATAAGGAACATTGAGAAGTTTTCGCCATTGTTTTTTCATACTACTTTTACTATTGAATAATAAAAATGAAGCAATGTTGATTTAAATGTGTTTTAATTTCATTGAAATATAAACAATTTAATTTGGGGTGTTGGGGAACCCCTATGTAGGAATAAGAGTTATGCCAGTGAGTGTAGGACTCTAGGGTTAGGTAAGTATAGCGATTCTATGAGCTACCTTGGTTCTCCTACGAATCTCTTCATTTCTGATTCGATCGCGTAGGGAAACTCCGAACACAGCATAGCGTAGACGTCACATCATTTCTGTACAAAGTAAACTTAAATTATCTGTAACACCTACTTGACAATTTATCTACTGTACAGAGAAAAATTGAAATTGAATTGAATTGCGAGCCTTACAGTATTCGCATATGATGTGTAACATGTGACAAAATGTTTATTAAATTATTAATATCAAAGAAATTATCCGTGCCTTCGGATACTAGGTCATCTTTGCCTTCGGCCTCACATTAGGCGGAATGGTCATGTGGCCTTAGCCTTCGTGACTTCAAAAGCGTTCGAATTTCCTGTTACACTATTCCGTCCCATTTCACGAAATCACTCCTATAAATTGCAGGAAAGCGAGAAGAAAGATGTAACACATCAAAAAATAGGTACCGTAATATGACAGTTAAAACGAGATTATGGTACAGTTAATATTTAATGTTATAATCAATGTTTAAGCCTTTTTAAAAGCCTCTAAACGCTAAAATACCTACGACTTCAAAACCTATCTAGTTCAAATGGAGTGAACCAAAGTTTTTAATCCAACAATATCCATACTGAATCCCCTTGTCTTATCCGTCGATCTTTCGATTCATGAAAATGCCGTCGAAACGCATAAATCCTTATTTGAATTTCGTACGCAAAACCTGTAGATCGAACACAATCCAAATTCAACTTTAGAACTACCGATTTTAAAATTAAAACACCTTCAAACTTAGATTTGGCGTTAAAACAAAAGAATGTCGCATGTAAAATGGCGGCAGTAGGAAAATGAAGGTTTTACTCGCTCGTTAGAGTTAATTATCGTGTGTAGGTTATGTGTAGAGTTTTCGGAGTAATAAATAAAGGAATATCGAAGTTGGCTGTGTCAACAGCGTTGCATTCTTGTGCAGTGGGCAGACGCAGGCACACATGTGGATGCGGAGATGTCTTGTACGTGTGTGCGTGGCCACAAATACACTCTTATTGGTAAATGTTGACTTGGGAACAGACGGACTGTGGAGTGGAGTAAGCTAAAGAAAATAATATTTTAGTTTTCACTGGACCCTTTCAAGGTTTATGTTTCTGATATTTTTTTCTGTAGTTAGGTAAGAAAATTTGGTCGAGGTGGAAAACAATCCGGAAATCATTTGCAAATTGACCATGGAATAATAAGGTATAACCATAAGGTAGGTTTATCTGTATAATTATAATGAATGTAAAAGCAAACTTACTTTGTAATTCTTAAATTAAGGTAAAAACAGGTTACCCACAACACAGGGAATCCTTTAGTGTTGGGAGCAGAGTTACTTATTGTACAATAGTTTAAGTTTTTTTAATACAGTAAAATATTTTTGATTTTGATTTCATTAGTGTGTAGAATCACTGACTTATATATTTGTAGAAACAATTATGTAGATTAATATCCTATACTATCCTACTAATATTATAAATGCGAAAGTCTGTAAGAATGTATGGATGTACGTTTGTTACTTTTTCACGCAAAAACTACTGAACGGATCTGGATTAAATTTTGTAGGTAGACATTTTGTTACCTGTATTAACACAAAGCCTAGAAGCGTCGGTGGCTCAACCGGTAACGACTCGGTCCATCTAACCAGAGGTACCGGGTTCAAATCTGGACGGCCAATGTACCAATGAGTTTTTCAAAAAACTTACGTACATACTTACCGATTGCTTTAACGGTGAAGGAAAACATCGTGAGGAAACCTGCACACGCCTGCGAAGAAACTCGAAGGTTGTGTGTGAAGTCGACCAACCCGCACTGGGCCCGCGTGGTCGACTAAGGCCTAATGGCCCTGATTCAGGGTAGGCTCAAGCCCCTCGGTGGGGACGTATATGAGCTGTAATTATTAACACAAAGGCTACTTTATAGGCTCGCGCATTGCGCATCCTCGATAAGCCATAGAAACGTTGTCCACTCGGGTGAAGCCGCGGGAAACAGTTAGTGTATAATAATATAACAAATAAAATTTAAAAAGAGGAACACGATAGAAAATAGAAGAGAAAAAAAATTCGTTTCACTTATAAATGGACGGGACGATAAAGGGAAGAATAGAGATAGAATCAAAGGTAAGATTCTAAGATAAACATGTTATTATGTTTACATCTAAATAATATTTATATTAACGTAAGAAGAACGGAAAGGACAATAAAAAATCGAAAGTTGATGTCTTGTCGTATTAAGTAGTGAAGGTTTGGCAGAAGAGATAACTTGATAGAAGTTGAGGGAGGTAGGTACTACTATTTGCTAGACGCCTTTTTAACTGGCTAAAACAAAACCCAAAGGAGGGATTACGAGCCTGACAATATATTATGTACGAGTAAGTTTACTCCCTGTTACAGCCTAATTTACAGACTTAATTGTCTCGATTTCTCATGATCCCGTACTTATGACGTCACATGAAATTCGACATGGCGGACGACAGACGTCATTTTCCGCGTGTCTTGTAATTTTGGGAAGAATCCAAATAAAGTTTTAGCCTTAATCCTCTCCATGCCACTCGTGTCCGCTCCTGACCTTGGGCCAAGTTGACCCGATCCCGCGAATCGCGGCCGGCGGCGGCGGAGGGCACGGCTCTACCTCACAAGCTTACCCACCACACTCACTTGTAGATTATTAATGGAGAAGTTCTCCAATTTTAATACTAATACATACAACCTACTTCGAGTTTTTATAAGTTTAAGTACATACTAAGTAAGTACATAACTAGAACAACTGAATCAGAAACTTATTTCTTAATTCATCATATTAGCTCATATACCTACCTACATTTTATACAACCCGCCTCCGTGGCGTAATTGTTAGTCCATTCGCTTCACACCAGGAGGTCGCGGGTTCGATTCCCGGTGGGGTCAACTTGTAAGACTCGGTTTGGTTGGTGGTAGGTCATTTGCTAAGCCAGCCTGGCCAGCTACTACCATCTTATCTAAGTCTTGCCGCCAAACATCAGATGTGATTTGGCTTAAAGATAGGATAGCCAGTACTCCATTGCGTTGGGGAATCTTGGTAAGCCCGCTTTCTTCTTCGGCTTCACCGTCACTGACCATCAGGTGAGATGATGCCAAGGGCTTACCAGTTTTGAACAATAAAAATATATATAGGTACGTCCCCACCGAGGCGTAATGGCGCCTCCATAGCGTAATGTTTAAGTCCATTAGCTTCACATCAGGAGGTCGCGAGTTCGATTCCCTGCGGAGTTCAACTTTGTATGACTCAGTTTGGTTGGTAGAAGGGCATTTTCTAAGCCCGCCTGGCTAGCTACTACCATCATATCTAAGTGTTGCTATCAAACATCAATGCTAACAACATTGATGTGTTCCGGCTAGCCAGTTCTCTATTGCGTTGGAGAATCTTAGTAAGCCCGCTTCCATCTTCGGTATCATCGTCACTTACCATCAGGTGAGATGATGCCAAGGGCATACCAATTCTGATTCAAAAAAAGAGGCGCTCTAGCCTATCCTGAAATAGGGCGTTCGGCCCTTAGTCGACCACGAGGGCCCAGTGACCCCCCTCTCCAGGGTGTGGGTCGCTCAGACGAAGGATTCCTAAGTCTTAGACTTGCAATACACTTCAGGGGAAGTTTTAATGGGTAGTTGCAACTTAACTGTGTGTCCCACATAACCAGTACAGCCGGGCTGTACTGGTATGCATGAGCATCTCTCCCCTCCCTCCAAAAAGGGGGAAAAAAGGGTCCAGTGGATTTGGTCAACTTCACATATAACCTTCGAGTTTCTTTACAAGCGTGTGCAGGTTTCCTCAGGATGCTTTCAATCACTGTAAGAGCACACCCTGGACACTTCATACAACTAGCCAGATATGAAATTTCTAAAAAGGACCGTTACCAAAATGTATCAATCTGGGTGACGAGGGCGTGAGGTCGCAATCTAGAGAGCGGCAGGGAGTGTCCATACTGTATGTTATGAAACGCTAACTATCGTTTCGAGCCGATCTCTTTTGTCGCGTTTCATAATTAAATTCTTTTTTGATGTCGTTGCTCTATGGTATTTGAATTTGAAAATTGTTGTTATTTTTTGACAAGAAAAACAAAAGGTTGACCGTGATCCCGTCTACAGATGCGAATTTTAATTTTTTTGATAAATTGTTTTATAAGTCGTTATTGAGGCCCACAATTTTATTCTGTGGTAAGTAATTTGTATAAGGAAACCGCTTTGCGTGTATTTTTGGTTCTGCGGCGAATTACATTGTTATATCTCCGTAGGGTTTCATCCAGCCCCTACGAGGTTGACGTCCCCGAAGTTTTACAATAAAGGATTAATCCCGGGATGGAGCAGTGCTGATCACCAGCCACTCCTTTCTACTGCCCGCCCAGCTGCTCGCCATAAGGGAAGTGAATTTATTTTATCTTTTATCCCGAGCGACTCTCTGACTCTCTGACCTTTCCGCCGACCTAGAAGATTTCCTGTTTCCAGTTTCTGACCATTAGTTATTTATTTTAAATTTTAAAAGTGTTTTGTATCTGATACATATTTTGTTAAAAAGATAGGGTAATTCAGATCAAACTGAAATTTTAAACTTAGTAACTTATTTAAGTACCAAAGGGACGGTGACGATCGTTGCCTGCCGGCATACTATAAAATAACCATTTTATATACAGATAAAATTGTAACCTTAAATTTATTTCCGTAAATTCTCCATAAATATATTAGGTCATTGTTTTTAATTGTCTACACGGTCAACCATTGTATATTGTTCATATTGTTGGTCATATTGTTTATTGTTCCTTCTTTTTAGGAAAAAAATCATAAAATATATTTATTCTAATTTACCCCATAATATTTTTTTCTTCAAACTCCATTTAGGCCTGAACCTCTAAATCGTACGTATCGTATGTGGCAAATTCCGTGAGGGTTTTTATCCCAGTTCCCATTATTTTTGTCACATATTTATGGCGCCCGAACAAAAATACTGGGAACTGGGATAAAAACCCTCACGGAATTTGCCACATACGATACGTACGATTTAGAGGTTCAGGCCTAAATGGAGTTTGAAGAAAAAAATATTATGGGGTAAATTAGAATAAATATATTTTATGATTTTTTTCCTAAAAAGAAGGAACAATAAACAATATGACCAACAATATGAACAATATACAATGGTTGACCGTGTAGACAATTAAAAACAATGACCTAATATATTTATGGAGAATTTACGGAAATAAATTTAAGGTTACAATTTTATCTGTATATAAAATGGTTATTTTATAGTATGCCGGCAGGCAACGATCGTCACCGTCCCTTTGGTACTTAAATAAGTTACTAAGTTTAAAATTTCAGTTTGATCTGAATTACCCTATCTTTTTAACAAAATATGTATCAGATACAAAACACTTTTAAAATTTAAAATAAATAACTAATGGTCAGAAACTGGAAACAGGAAATCTTCTAGGTCGGCGGAAAGGTCAGAGAGTCAGAGAGTCGCTCGGGATAAAAGATAAAATAAATTCACTTCCCTTATGGCGAGCAGCTGGGCGGGCAGTAGAAAGGAGTGGCTGGTGATCAGCACTGCTCCATCCCGGGATTAATCCTTTATTGTAAAACTTCGGGGACGTCAACCTCGTAGGGGCTGGATGAAACCCTACGGAGATATAACAATGTAATTCGCCGCAGAACCAAAAATACACGCAAAGCGGTATCCTTATACAAATTACTTACCACAGAATAAAATTGTGGGCCTCAATAACGACTTATAAAACAATTTATCAAAAAAATTAAAATTCGCATCTGTAGACGGGATCACGGTCAACCTTTTGTTTTTCTTGTCAAAAAATAACAACAATTTTCAAATTCAAATACCATAGAGCAACGACATCAAAAAAGAATTTAATTATGAAACGCGACAAAAGAGATCGGCTCGAAACGATAGTTAGCGTTTCAAAATACCCACAAACTCACAAAAAAAAGGCGAGAAGTCCAAAAATATTTTGAAATTTGGACAACCCTATAGACGTTGGACAACCCTGAAGAAGAAAAAAATAAAAACTCTCTAAGTAACTAGTTAACTACGAACGTTTACTTGAAGCTGGTAGAAATTGACATTTATACACGAACGTACACATACAAACGGCAAAAACTCCATCTAAAAGTGAACCAACTTAATAACCCCAATAACACACTAGTGTTAAGGGATCGCTATGCACAGCCTAAAATAGTCAACTAATGCCGAAAGAGCATAACTAAACAACTAATTAAAACTAGATAGTATAAAGAGAGAACGAAGAAGGAAAAAAGGAGCACTCCGCACAATAGGCAAGTAGGGCTGTCAAGCTTAACACATCTCGAGGGAAAAAACCCCAGAACTAGTAAAACATTAAAGACCAGTAGGGTTGTCAAAAACTGAAAAACTTGCGAAACATAGTCGGTTACGCCAGCGAAAATGTGGACAAAAGCGGTAAAGGCGGATGCGTGAAAAATCCGACTCACGGATAAAATTAACACCGGAAGTCTGAAACGCGATACGCAAGAGTCTAAAGGGACAACTCTACCGAAAAATAGGCCATTTGAGGTAAGACAAGGGCAAGATTAATGAAAGAAATTTGAAAAATGGAAAATTGTTATAAGACCTCAAGAAATCAAAACAATACTGCGGAATACAGAAACGTTGTCACATAAAAGTGAACAGGGTACGCCAAAAATTTAAAGAGTACCTCGCAAAGCAACGCGTAAAAATATTCCAAACAGTAACCCTTAAAGATTTTTTCCTTAAAACAACGTTAAATAATCGTGAACTAAAAGTAAGTCTGTCCCGACTTTCGATTGAAAGAAATCTAGAGTCTGGCCATTGAGTACTTAAATTAAAAATTCTCTTGGAATCGTAAGGGAATACACAGGCAAAAACAACTCATCAACACGTAAGCAATTATCCGAAAGAGGTATAATGCCATTAAGCCGGGGAAAAAAACGACCCGTGTCAAGAGAAGCAAAAAAATACCGTGCGTACAAACAAAAAAAACCTTATGTTTCAAAGAAAACTGCACGATTAAATTAAGTAAGGGTCTTGAGGTATTAAAACTTGAACCATAATATCCGGAAAACGGATACACCCACGAACGACAAAAAAACGGGTTCGTTAAGGAAAGATTAAAGGCAGAAAAGGGGATAAAACATTAGTTCGGGCGCCATAAATATGTGACAAAAATAATGGGAACTGGGATAAAAACCCTCACGGAATTTGCCACATACGATACGTACGATTTAGAGGTTCAGGCCTAAATGGAGTTTGAAGAAAAAAATATTATGGGGTAAATTAGAATAAATATATTTTATGATTTTTTTCCTAAAAAGAAGGAACAATAAACAATATGACCAACAATATGAACAATATACAATGGTTGACCGTGTAGACAATTAAAAACAATGACCTAATATATTTATGGAGAATTTACGGAAATAAATTTAAGGTTACAATTTTATCTGTATATAAAATGGTTATTTTATAGTATGCCGGCAGGCAACGATCGTCACCGTCCCTTTGGTACTTAAATAAGTTACTAAGTTTAAAATTTCAGTTTGATCTGAATTACCCTATCTTTTTAACAAAATATGTATCAGATACAAAACACTTTTAAAATTTAAAATAAATAACTAATGGTCAGAAACTGGAAACAGGAAATCTTCTAGGTCGGCGGAAAGGTCAGAGAGTCAGAGAGTCGCTCGGGATAAAAGATAAAATAAATTCACTTCCCTTATGGCGAGCAGCTGGGCGGGCAGTAGAAAGGAGTGGCTGGTGATCAGCACTGCTCCATCCCGGGATTAATCCTTTATTGTAAAACTTCGGGGACGTCAACCTCGTAGGGGCTGGATGAAACCCTACGGAGATATAACAATGTAATTCGCCGCAGAACCAAAAATACACGCAAAGCGGTTTCCTTATACAAATTACTTACCACAGAATAAAATTGTGGGCCTCAATAACGACTTATAAAACAATTTATCAAAAAAATTAAAATTCGCATCTGTAGACGGGATCACGGTCAACCTTTTGTTTTTCTTGTCAAAAAATAACAACAATTTTCAAATTCAAATACCATAGAGCAACGACATCAAAAAAGAATTTAATTATGAAACGCGACAAAAGAGATCGGCTCGAAACGATAGTTAGCGTTTCAGTTAGTACTAATCTTGTACTAATATATAAACTTTGGTAAGAGCGTCGGTTAAACGAACATATGAATTCGAAATTCAAAAACACATTGGTACGTGGCAGGCTTCGAACCCCACTTCCCAGACAGCAGGTAGCGGCCTTGGCCGTTACGCCACCGATACTCTCTGAAAACTAATTAAAGTTACGGAATTAGTTGCAGAAACGGTAATCCAAGTTATTCAGTGTCATAAGTACTGCACTGAGGAAAGTTAAGTATACTTCTACTTCGGTCTTTATTGACTTAATTAACAATTTTTTTAATGCTATAAAAATACACAACATAATATCAGCTCATATACGTCCCTACCGAGGGGCTCGAGCCTACCCTGAATTAGGGCGATCGGGCCTTAGTCGCGGGCCCAATGCGGGTTGGCCGACTTCACACACAACCTGCGAGTTTCTTCGCAGGTGTGCGCAGGTTTCCTCACGATGTTTTCCTTCACCGTAAGAGCGTCGGATAAACGTGCATATGAAATCTAAATTCGAAATCACATTGGTACGTGGCTGGTTTCGAACCACGACCTCTCAGACAGGAGGCGGCGGCCCTAGCCGTTACGCCACTGACGCTATAAAAATACACAGAAATGTGAAAAATGTTAAAATTATACCAAATTCCAAGATAAATTCTAGAAGAATTTGAAACTCTAACCTATTCCATGTTCCAAATGATCTCCAATTTTCTCATTTTTATTGAGGAAAACATGACAGATCTATAATAAAATAAAAGTAGGTACATTTATTGAAGGTAGTTCGAAATAGGGGATCGGACTGCATCAAAAATAAATTCTGAAATATGATTTCCTAAATTGCTCTCCTCTTGAAGTTTCAAAAACCTTACTTGTTTTGTTTTCCATCACGTCTTCAAATTTTATTTGATCAAATTCACAAAAAAGGTTCGTCAATGACGCTTAAAATCTATGACGTCACTTTTTAGAACAAAATTTCGTTTTTGACAGATCATAAAAAGTAATTCAAATGACTAGCAGTCCGATCCCCTATTTAGGTCAAGTTGCGCATAAAACGTCACTTTTGTTCTTTATTTCTGAATCTTTCTTCTTTTTCCTCATAAAAGTCTCGTTGAATCAATACATAATCATAAAAGGAATAGTCTATAGCCCATTTCTTAGTCTTCAGGCCAGCCAGCATCGTGGTCCACGGTTAGCCCTTCAAAATTAACCGGTTCCCGTCTTCCGTCTCTTTCTCACATTTGCTCGCCACCTACACCTTTCTCACCTTACCCTTTGGTCATTTTTTCATCTCACTCTCACCCGCGGTATAACTACCACTTTCCCTTTTCAAAGGACGAAGACATCACTAACTTGTGTCCTTTTCGCTTACAGTGTAGAGTCGTATTTTCTGTCTTTGTCTGGAGTCAGGATTTGGCCTTGAGACCGAGATGTAAGTTTATTTTTACCTTTTTCTTTGAACGATGACTAAATGCGTTAAGCCAGTGGCGAGTATCAACATAAATAAGTAGATATTTAAACATGTAGGTGTTGGACTAAACTTGGAGAATCTGGCTATAATCTTTTGTTTGCAGTTCGTGCAAAGTTTGCGAAAAGTTTCAAAGCTAAAAGACTACGAAGTTTATTTGAGAGATACCAAACAAATTCTTTGCCATTTGGGAGAACGACCTCGATTGGGTGATCTGTCATTTACAAACAAAGCATTGATGATTGTTGAATTTTTTTATGCTCAAACTACTGTACTTATGACAAATTATTGTTATGACTATTATCTTCTTAATTTGAGTGATAATTTTTTGTAAGTAAGTACGTATATAAAAAAGTTTCTCGCAAACTGCTCTAAAGATTTGGATGAAATTTTGTATTTAAGTAATGTTTTACATTCCAAGTCTCTCTAGATAGGTGTCATTATTGAGAAAAAAAAAGTTTACATGCCACGAAGACTTCAAGCAACGCGGTCGGTCGTCCAGCTTCTATTTACTTAGTATACAGGATGTAACAAAATTGGTGTAGGTCGCGTTAGCTGGGGATTCTACTCATCATACTAAACAACTTTTGTTCGACGTCTTTGATGAAATCGCAAATAAAAATTTTCACTCTTCATACAAATCGATTAGTTGATCGACCAATTTTGTGCATTTTAATATGGGGCGTCCAAATTTTATTTTGAGAATTGTCTATGGGTTCCTTGGGGAAAGTTGTTCAGTATGATGAGTAGAACCCCCAGTTAATGTTTCCTACACCTTTTTTTAAAAAGGTAGGTATGCGATGAAAACAGTTTTTTTAAAATCCTAGTTGGCTTTTAGTCCTCGTTAGTTGGCTGAACGAATGTAATAAGCAGAAATTAGATGTAGAGACTAGATAGTGCATTGAAAGGAGTTGCTGGTCGTGTTGGTTTGTTTCCTGGGTTTTAACATCAGTTTGTATTGGGTTTCGAATGTTTGATTTTCAACCGACTTCCAAAAAGGAGGAGGTTCTCAATTCGACTGTATGTTTTTTTGTATGTTTGTTACTCAATATCTTCGCAGATTGTAAACCGATTTTCATTATTCTTTTGATTCTTTTTTTGTTGTAGGTATGCTCTAGAGTTGGACCTATATAAATTTTATCAAAATCGGTAAAGTACTTCAATTAGAAAATTAACAAAAACCAAAAATAATAATAAAAAATTGTACTAAGTCGTTGCGATGGAAGTCGGTTTTTTAACGTGCTTAGCGTATTCAATTATTGAAATAAAGATGCAGGCTCTTATATGCTCTTATGCTCGGAGTTACCTTGAACTACACGATCGAATAAGAATATGAAATGATCCGTATAGGAAAACGAAAGCTCACAGAATCGAGAAACATAAGTGGCAGTGGGATATAGCTCGTAGAACAGATGGCCTTTATGACAGTGAAGTTCTTGAGTGGTGACCGCACACCGGAAGACGTAGCGTAGGCAGGTCTCCCACTCAGTTTTGAAGATCGTGGAAAGTCGCTAGAAGCAAGCAGCGCAGCACCGGTCGCTGTAGAAAGGACTTAATCCGTAGTGGAGTGGTCTAATGATAATGATGCAGTTGTTTGATGAGATTCTCCGACTGGTGCAATCCCAACACCTTGCTGCCAAGCAGCGTACCTATCCTACTTCTACATTACCTCCATTAATCAATGAATTACACATGGGCTATGGTAGAGTTGGCTGCTTTGTCCAAGCACCTCTCTGTCGAAATGCCACCACGATTAGTTGGGTGTGAAATTGTCGCATTGTAGGTACACGGTAGCGTCGGTGGCTCAACCGGTAACGACTCGGTCCTCCTAAGCAGAGGTACCGGGTTCAAATCCGGACGGCCAATGTACCAATGACTTTTTCGAAACTTACGTACATATACTCACCGATTGCTTTAACGGTGAAGGAGAACGTCGTGAGAAAACCTGCACACACCTGAGAAGAAACTCGAAGGTTGTGTGTGAAGTCGACCAACCCGCACTGGGCCCGCGTAGTCGACTAAGGCCCGATCGCCCTAATTCAGGGTAGGCTCGAGCCCCTCGGTATGGACGTATACGAGCTGATATGATGAGGTACCTACAGCGGTATCCTTAATTGTACCTTTCGTTCATTCTTCTCCGCTTTCGTGTCCTCTCTCTTCAGTGAGATCGTTTGCTCTCATATCCTCCCTGAAAAAAGTTTTTACTTCTGATAATTTTCATGCAACCTAACATTTTTTTAAATAATCAATACCTATCACAGATAAGAAAAATTTTTTGCATTCTGTGATACCTATCGATGTTTTAAGTTTCTGCTTAAATAGATATGCTGGACCGCATTTTATAGAAAATTCCGTTACCAAGTTGTGGGTTTTACACAAGGTAAGTAATAATAATTCAGTATCAACATGCAAGGTAAAGATGTATCTGTATCTAAGACGATTTTTAACTAAAGCTATGTTATAGAATTTATGGCAACACTGATGAATATATTTTGAAATATTGTGTTAAACAGGGTATAACCTCAGAGTAAGTATACATACTTACTCTGAGGGTATAACATTAAGGTGCAGTGATACTTTGAGGTGGGTTGGTACTCATCAAACTGAACAACTTTTGTAGGTACTACAAATTTGGCAAAATCACGTTTTTTTTTGTTTCTTTTATACAAAACCGGCCAATCAGCTGAACGACATGTATGAAGAATAAAAAAAAAAACACTTTTTCAGCAAAGTTGTACCTACAACAAAAGTTGTTCAGTTTAATGAGTCCACCTTTTTTTATTCACAATTGGTAAGCCCTTGGTATCATCTCACCTGATGGTAAGTGACGATGATGCCGAAGATGGAAGCGGGCTTACCAAGATTCCCCAACGCAATGGAGAACTGGCTATCTTATCTTCATGCCGGAACACATCAATGTTGTTAACACTGATGTTTGGCGGCAAGACTTAGATAAGATGGTGGTAGCTAGCCAGGCGGGCTTAGAAAATGCCCTACCACCAACCAAACCGAGTCTTACAAGTTGACCCCGCCGGGAATCGAACCCGCGACCTCCTGGTGTGAAGCGAATGGGCTAACCATTACGCCACGGAGGCGGTTAAAGTATCACTGCACCTATACGATGTTACTTAAGAATCCGTTGAAAAAACTTTGCCGTTTGCTAAAAACAAAATTAGATTTCGCATAGAAATTTGGCTACTTATCAGCTGAACCATTCGTATGAAAAGTACGTATTTTTTTGCGATTCATGCAAAGTTATGTAACAAATGTTGTTAAGTTTCATAAGTAGATACACCACTCAAAACAATTATATGCTCTATTTTACTTAACACTGTAAAGTCAAGAGTACTCTTTGAGTAAATAATCAAAGACTATAAAACTACCTACGGAGTCGGTCACACGAGTCAGCCAACCACATTCCATCTCTTGCAAAATTTTGCACACGTCAACGACATGACCAATTTAAAACCTCAGATTGCGTGACAAAAAAGATCCAAACCGAATGCCATTCGTGTTATAATCACGAGCACATTATAGTTCAACGCACTACGATTACAGAGAGCATCGTACCAGCAAAACGACGAAACGGCGGCGACCTTGCGACGAAAAACCAAAAAAATACCCACTCCTGACCTACATACGACGACTCATGCGTTAAACGAATAAAGTAACAAGACTAATAAGACGAAATAATAACAAAAAAGGATGAGGGCACACCGAAAAATAAAAATAATCATAAGATTACGGTTCCGCTCGTAGCGTTTTTCATTCACGCTCGGGCGGAATAGTTTTCTTTTTAAGAGCGCGGGTACGTGCCGCCAGAGCTGTGCTTTTCTTTTTCTTTTATTTCCATTTATCTCTTTTTCTTTTTTAATCATTTCTCGAATATGGAGCGTCGTTTTTATCGTTTTCCCGGTGGTTTCGCAGCGTCCCATTCATGCGAGTGTGCCGGCAGATGTAGGGCTGCTTCTTCTCATCGACTCCCATTCATTAATGGGAGAACTGTGAAATCCTACCCAAGGGAGCTGTGGTGGCATCTTGGTATACCACTTATCATCTACATGATAACGTGTCGGCTTTCTTGTATGACTTGCACATCAAGCTAGACACTCGTAGTGCGATTCAGACCCATCCTATTAACTGGCACGCTGTTATTAAGCCACACCCCCTTGTCTGCCGCACCCGGGAGTCGGAAATTCGACGGACAGGATTTTTGTCGGCAGCCGGAATTTGACAGACGGGGTCTGGGCGCGTTTAACGGATTTTCTGTGAATAAAAATAAAATATTGTGTGTATCCATTTAAAATGTTATTCTAATTAGTGTGTTTTACTTATTTCTTTTCATTGTTTTTACTTTTATATTATTATAATTGATATTATTCCGACCCACCGTAATTTTGCCGGCTCCCGGTAGGTCGACAGATAAGGAATTTTTTTTTCGGGGTCCCGGAAATCGACAGACAAGTGGCTGCGTACGGCATAAGAACGGTACAAACTCCAAAGTGTCTAGTTTGATGTGCTGGCCTCTTTACATTGTCGCCTTCGGACCAACTTCGGACAGTTTTTTCCAATTGCACAAAAATTTTGTGACCTTCACGTCGAGAGTAAATATTGAACAGATAGTCTTTATTTGAGTTTGTTTGTACCATCTTCTACTGTAATGGGAGTTTTCATTAGGTGAGATGTTTTATTATTATTATTGTTATTCACAATTGGTAAGCCCTTGGCATCATATCACCTGATGGTAAGTAACGAATGGTGCCGAAGATGGAAGCGGGCTTATGTGATTGTATAAAAGTAAAGTTATATCATACCTACACAGAGTGTAAAAAAATTGGTGTAGGACCCGTTAACTGAGGCTTCTACTTATCATACTGAACAACTTTCCCTAAGGAACCCATAGTCTATTCGCAAAAAAAATTTTCGACGCTCCATACAAAAATGCACAAAATTGGTCGACCAGCTGATCGTTTTGTATTAAAGTTTAATTATTTTTTTTGCGATCAGTAAACTTGTAGAACAAAAGTTGTTCAGTTTGACTCCAGTTAACGGGACCTACACCAATTTTGTTACATGTTACTGAATAATATGTGCAAGATGTCCTTTTTCTGCGCTTCTCTGTTCTTCTTCCTTTATTTTCTTTGCTACATCCGTAGCTCAATCATCTTTATCGATGTCTTCGGCCAATCTTTTATTCTAAGTTCTGTCTTGGGCAGCCCTAAAAGGGTTAGTGGCAGACTGGTGTGGTGCCCAACTTTTTGTTGTTTTAACAATTACAGCCTTGCACTTCGCTCCCGGAGTCCCGCGTTCGACGTCCGACAAGGCATAAGACATTTCCTGTTGCGTAAGTGTACAAGTCTTTTGATTTTGCGATGTGTTATAGAATTTTCGTCGGTGGCGTAACGGATAGAGCCGCCGCCTCCTGTCCGGGAGGTTGTGGTTCGAATCCTGCCATGTACCAATGTGATTTCGATTTTAGATTTCATATGTACGTTTATGCGACGCTCATACGGTGAAGGAAAAACATCGTGAGGAAACCTGCACACACCTGCGGAGAAACTCGCAGGTTGTGTGTGAAGTCGACCAACCCGCACTGGGCCCGCGTGGTCAACTAAGGCCCATTCTAAATAATTCAGGGTAGGCTCGAGCCCCTCGGTGGGGACGTATATGAGCTACTGCTCCAAAGGCCATCTCTTCTACGAGCGTGATAATTAAAATAAAAGAGTGAGGCAAACCGAGCGTAATTTTGTGAGGTTGTGAGTCACGTAATGAGGCAAACCGAGCGTAGTTTTGTGAGGTTGTGAGTCACGTAATGAGGCAAACCGAGCGTAGTTTTGTGAGGTTGTGAGTCACGTAATGAGGCAAACCGAGCGTAGTTTTGTGAGGTTGTGAGTCACGTAATGAGGCAAACCGAGCGTAGTTTTGTGAGGTTGTGAGTCACGTAATGAGGCAAACCGAGCGTAGTTTTGTGAGGTTGTGAGTCACGTAATGAGGCAAACCGAGCGTAGTTTTGTGAGGTTGTGAGTCACGTAATGAGGCAAACCGAGCGTAGTTTTGTGAGGTTGTGAGTCACGTAATGAGGCAAACCGAGCGTAGTTTTGTGAGGTTGTGAGTCACGTAATGAGGCAAACCGAGCGTAGTTTTGTGAGGTTGTGAGTCACGTAATGAGGCAAACCGAGCGTAGTTTTGTGAGGTTGTGAGTCACGTAATGAGGCAAACCGAGCGTAGTTTTGTGAGGTTGTGAGTCACGTAATGAGGCAAACCGAGCGTAGTTTTGTGAGGTTGTGAGTCACGTAATGAGGCAAACCGAGCGTAGTTTTGTGAGGTTGTGAGTCACGTAATGAGGCAAACCGAGCGTAGTTTTGTGAGGTTGTGAGTCACGTAATGAGGCAAACCGAGCGTAGTTTTGTGAGGTTGTGAGTCACGTAATGAGGCAAACCGAGCGTAGTTTTGTGAGGTTGTGAGTCACGTAATGAGGCAAACCGAGCGTAGTTTTGTGAGGTTGTGAGTCACGTAATGAGGCAAACCGAGCGTAGTTTTGTGAGGTTGTGAGTCACGTAATGAGGCAAACCGAGCGTAGTTTTGTGAGGTTGTGAGTCACGTAATGAGGCAAACCGAGCGTAGTTTTGTGAGGTTGTGAGTCACGTAATGAGGCAAACCGAGCGTAGTTTTGTGAGGTTGTGAGTCACGTAATGAGGCAAACCGAGCGTAGTTTTGTGAGGTTGTGAGTCACGTAATGAGGCAAACCGAGCGTAGTTTTGTGAGGTTGTGAGTCACGTAATGAGGCAAACCGAGCGTAGTTTTGTGAGGTTGTGAGTCACGTAATGAGGCAAACCGAGCGTAGTTTTGTGAGGTTGTGAGTCACGTAATGAGGCAAACCGAGCGTAGTTTTGTGAGGTTGTGAGTCACGTAATGAGGCAAACCGAGCGTAGTTTTGTGAGGTTGTGAGTCACGTAATGAGGCAAACCGAGCGTAGTTTTGTGAGGTTGTGAGTCACGTAATGAGGCAAACCGAGCGTAGTTTTGTGAGGTTGTGAGTCACGTAATGAGGCAAACCGAGCGTAGTTTTGTGAGGTTGTGAGTCACGTAATGAGGCAAACCGAGCGTAGTTTTGTGAGGTTGTGAGTCACGTAATGAGGCAAACCGAGCGTAGTTTTGTGAGGTTGTGAGTCACGTAATGAGGCAAACCGAGCATAGTTTTGTGAGGTTGTGAGTCACGTAATGAGGCAAACCGAGCGTAGTTTTGTGAGGTTGTGAGTCACGTAATGAGGCAAACCGAGCGTAGTTTTGTGAGGTTGTGAGTCACGTAATTCGAGTTACTTAAACTAGGCTGATTTATGCCACAAGACGATGCATTTTTTTTATGAACCGACTCAAAATACACGACTCAAAACTCACTCTCTCTTTCTTATCGTGTGGCATAAATTAACTGTGCTATCCAAGGGATAGACGGCGGTTGCCTGGTGTTGCTCTTGGCATCACCCGCGGTCACGTGTAGGGTATTTAAGATTTACATACAGCTACGGACGTGTGCAACGCGACCTTCATACACATCTGGAACATATACAGGATGTAACAAAATTGGTGTAGGTCCCATTAACTGGGGCTTCTTCTCATCATACCGAACAACTTTTGTTCTACGACTTTGCTGAAAACGCAAAAAAAAAATTTTTACTTTTCATACAAACCGATCAGCTGATCGACCGCTTTTGTGCATTTTAGTATGGAGAGTGGATTTTTTTTTTAAATAGACTATGGGTTCCTTGGAGAAAGTTGTTCAGTATGACGAGTAGAACCCCTAGTTAACGAGACCTACACCAATTTTGTGACACCTGTATAAAGGCACTAAATTAACACTTTTCAAAACTCACTGAATTACGCTCTGTTGGCCTCACCCTTATAGAGTTAACATCATAGATACCTAGTAGGTTAAAGTATATAATTATATTAGTAATAACATACAGTATGGACACTCCCTGCCACTCTCTAGATTCCGACCTCACTTCTCGTCACCCAGATTGATACAGATTGGTAATAGTTTGGTTCTCGAACGTATACGATTTCGCCGTTATTTTATTTGCTCCGTCATTTGTTTTTAGAAATGTCATTTCATGACCCTTGTATGTAGTGTCCGGGGTGTGCTTACGAAGTAACTATTTAGTAATCTGTGGGTGTGCCTAGGCACAGATTACTAAATAGTTACTTCGTAGCCTAGGTTAGTTTTTAATTTAATTTTGTTTGACAAACAAGATAACTGTCGCATTTTTTAAAGAAGGTAGGGCCGGAGCAGATATTGTATCTCTACTTTCGCAAAGCAGAACTTTCAATTTCGTTTGCACCTACTTTCATCTTTACCTACTCTACACTCAACCTTTTAACCCATCTCTGTCTGTTTCTCGCCTTTTTCTTCTCTTTTATGTATCTTTTTATTTTTATCTTTTGTTTTCGTTCTATCTTCAATTTAACACTTGTCGCCGGCTTGCCCGAGAAGGTTGAAATGAATTTGTGGTTTCTTTTTTAAACCTCACTGTCTAAAAGAAAACGGTTTTCGGAGCGTAGCGGTGTTTGGGTTAAATGTCTATTATTTTACTATACTACCCGGAAGGTTATTTTAGACTATACCCATTCTTGGAACTGAAAAACTAAGTACCTACTTAACATAAGGGCCCTTCTGATGTACTTAGTTTCCTAACCTAACAAAAAAAATAAGACATCTTCGCCTCTAATATGGTTGAGGGGAGCGATGGCCGACTGTCGCGTTATACTCGTGACCGGGTGCTGTCCGTGTGAACTGGCCTACTCTTGTCAAAGGCATTAATGACATTCAATTTCTTATTGTTTTCATGTTCTGATGACATAATTTATTATTATTATCAATGATTGTATTTTGACGTTATTAACTAATGAATGTAATGATTGTTCATTTTGTTTTATTTTTCACAAATGACATTATGTATACTATGTAATTACTATTTTATTTATGAATATGAGAAAGAGTGTAATTTGTGGTAATTTGCACCTACTTTGAATAAACATTTTGTATCTTTTATCTTCCCATGAGACGTAACTTCTCCTATAAACCTCATTTTAAATACGTGAAGCTTTTATGATTTTTATTTGTAAATGTCACCGTAAGATTGTAAATTCCGTTAGATTATAATCTAACGAGTTTTATTTCGCGAGATTGTGAACTGTAACATATTGTTTACTCACTAGTGACATTACAATAACACTAAGCAAAGTGAAAAACACTAAATAAATGAGAGCGATGTTAGGTTTTGTCAAGTTTGATTGATTTAACTCTCTCCCAACTCTCTCTAAATTGATTGTCCCCCCCCCCCCCCCCCCCTGGGTTACAGAATGCTTTGGAGCAGAAGAAATCATCGGTTTTATTCGGACGTATAAGAATAGGCCGTGATATTGTGATCCGATTCACAATGTACATAATCTAAGTAGTGAGATTGTAATATCGCGGTTTTCACAATATCACGGTGACATTAATACCATAAAAAAGCGTCGGTGGCTCAACCGGTAACGACTCGGTCCATCTAACCAGAGGTACCGGGTACAAATCTGGACGGCCAATGTACCAATGAGTTTTTCAAAAAACTTACGTACATATAATTACTGATTGCTTTAACGGTGAAAGAAAACATCGTGAGGAAACCTGCACACGCCTGCCAAGAAACTCGAAGGTTGTGTGTGAAGTCGACCAACCCGCACTGGGCCCGCGTGGTCGACTAAGGCCTAATCGCCCTGATTCAGGGTAGGGTCGAGCCCCTCGGTGGGGACGTATATGAGCTGTTATATTAAATAATAATAATAATTAATACCATACCCCTTTCTACCTACTCAGGGTGCAGGGGGCCCCGGGGAGACGTAGGACGTGAGTCACGCAGAGAGAGAGTCATACCGAACTGTATTTTAAACTTTTTCATTAAAGATTGTCAACACTTTTTTGGTGCCACAGTAAGCAGTCTATGTAACTATTCGACGCGTGACCGTTACCGCTATTGTGATAGTCCACGTTCGAGTCCCGTGCAAGGCAAAAACAGAACTACGTGTTCTATTAGACTTTTAACATCGAAAGTTGACCTATAGAAAAGTGAATACAATAATTTCGTTTTGTTAAAAATTTGTCTGTGAATTTGGAAGGAAAAGAAATATTTTTTTAAATTATCGTTTAGTTAGCAACTGTAGTTACTTAATTGAAGTTTGAATTTAATTTTCATGGAGTGTCGGAAAGAAGGAAGTACTCCACACACTGGAGCCAAGCCCGGATTGGTGGAGGTTACAGGATTAGTGAAGAACCCCACTTTCAACGTTTTTCTGGACGCCTATAACTCCTAAAGCATCTAACTGCTATCAGATGAATATTCTTTATTAGCAGGAAGCCGATGGATGCGGGCAGTGCAGGCCCGGTCGTCGTGGAAATCCTTGTGGGAGAGGCCTTTGTCCAGCAGCGGATGTTTTTCGGCTGATATGATGATGATGATTAATAGCAGTTTCATAACATCAAGGTTTCATTACTAATTATTCCTTAATAAAATAGACAAATCATATATTATGGTTGAAACTTTTGTTTTACATAGGAATGCGAGTCTGAAGTGGCAGTGGGCAGGGCACATAGCTCGTAGAACAGATGGCCGATGGGGCAGTAAAGTTCTCGAGTGGCGACCGCGCACCGGAAAACGTAACGTAGGCAGGCCTCCCACGCGGTGGACCGACGACCTGCTGAAAATCGCGGGAAGCCGTTGGATGCGGGCAGCGCAGGACCGGTCGTCGTGGAAATCCTTGGGGAAGGCCTTTGTCCAGCAGTGGACGATTTTCGGCTGATATGATGATGATGATGGTGTTCCACCTTTACACACGAAGCGTTTTGCTTCTTCGTTAATCATACGAACGGCCAAGGGGTGGGATTCCCTTCCGGCGTCTGTATTCCCCGATTCGTAAAATTTAGGAATCTTCAAGACGAGAGTGAATTGGCACGTTTTGAGCTTGCGTGTTACATCCTCGGCTGAATCGGCATTTACCATCAGGTGAGGTGCAGCCAATCCAACTAAAATTTTTAATAATTAAAAAAATAACTCGCATCTTACTGTGAGGATTTTAAATGTGATATTATGTATTTGATTTTGGCATTGTACGGAACCCTCTCCACGTGAGTTCAACTCGCACTTGGCCGGTTTTTTTATTCACAACTGTTAAGCCCTAAGGGGATTACCAGAGATATGCTATAATATATATTTATCCGACGCTCTTACGATGAAGGAAAACATCGTGAAGAAACCTGCACAAGCCTGCGAAGATTGTGGAATTCATGTGGGATTGTGTAACTGGGTAGCTGATTTCCTGAGGGAACGGTCTATTCGAGTGGTCGTTGATGACTGTTTCTCAGATCTATTGGCGATTGATGCCGGGGTTCTTTCCGCAACACTATTTCTGCTTCACATAAACGATCTGCTGAAACCCGGAATAATTGGTTATGCGGACGATAGCACGTTTGTAGAAAGATACCTGTCCAGTGCACGAGCTAACAGCGCTGATACGCTGTTTCTGAGAGAGGCCATGATAGAGCGCATAAACCTATCACTTCAGGCAGTGTCTGAATGGGGTAATTCTAACCTCGTAAGGTTTAATGCCTCTAAAACACAGGCGTGTCTTTTTTCCGCCAAAAGGAGTCCATTCACCTTGACTCCAACTCTCCGTAATTAACCGATCCAGATATCTGACCACCTGGAACTCCTCGGCGTGGATTAACACCCAATCTTAACTTCGGTCGTTACAATGAGTCCAAGGCAAAAGTTGCTGCAATGAAGCTGGGAATCCTCTCTAAGGTGAGACGGTACTTCACATCTGGACAGCTGCTTACCTTGTATCAAGCACAGGTATGGAGTACTGTTCACACTTATGGGATGGATCAGCCCGCTATCAGCTGGATACCTTGGACGCCATCGACCGACGCGCACGGAGACTCATTGGTGACGACGAGCTAGTCAATGACAAGCTCCAAAGCCTTGAGCATCGCCGCAAAGTCGCCTGTCTATCGGTATTCTATCGAATTCATTTCGGACAATGCGCGCAAGAGCTTCACGACCTCATTCCCCGGCTCCATTCCACCGTCGGTCAACGAGACGCAGGGAGGGGTTGCAACCCTTTGTTGTTGATGTTACGCTTCTTCATTAATTATGCGTACAGCGCCGGAGTGGAACTCCTTGCCTGCGTCAGTGTTTCCCGATTCCTATAATTTGGGGATCTTCAAGGCAAGAGTGAATATGTGAAAAGGTGAATAATATTTGAATTTGCGTGTACCATCCTCGACTGCATCATCACTTACCATCAGGTGAGTTGCAGTCAAACGCACTCAAATTTATATTTAAAAAAAAACTCGCAGGTTGTATGTGAAGTCGACCAACCTGCACTGGGCCCGCGTGGTCGACTATGGCCCGATCACCCTAATTCAGGGTAGGCTCGAGCCCCTCGGTGGGGACGTATATGAGCTGATATGATGATGATATGGTTTACGGCTTGTCGAGAAAATCTAGTCAGAACAACCGTCACGTCTTTGCGAAGTACGGAAACGGTCGAGAAAAATTTTAAACAAAAAAAACCGACATCAAACGCATTTCTTTTGGCTGTCATCATCAGATCCTGGTTTCCTGATCATGGTACTAATACTGGGTTGGTACATGGTTTGGGATCGTTCAACAATTACGTGATCATTTTTGGCCGTTTTTTTAACCCCCCCCCCCCCTGTGTGATCACAGCGTAATCTTTTGTTTTTTAACCCCCCCCCCCTCGCCTTGATTACGTAATATATACCCAAAATACTTACTTCCTCCGAAGTCGATAATATATGCCGAAAAAGTATAAAAATACTGAATCTGGTCACACTGTTCCACAGTTTGTCTATAGCAGGGGAAATCCCGTTCCATCTATCTAATAGTTAGTGTTACCAGTAGTAGACTTCAAAATTGGACGTAAATATTTTAAATATTTAGTTTATAAAATGATAACGTAATCATGGATTCTCCCTCCCCACCCCAAATAATCCAGATGTATATACAAGCATCTGACCCCCCCCCCCTTCCGGTGATCACGTAATTGTTGAATGATCCCTTTCCAACAAAAAAAGAATTATCAAAATCGATTCATAAACGACGAAGTTATCTGCGATACACATAAAAAAATATATATATATATACGGTCGAATTAAGAAACCTCCTCTTTTTTTTGAAGTCGGTTAGAAATGACACTCACCGTCAAACTTTGCCAGGTAATGACGGTTCTTCAGTTCAGTGGATCTGTGATATCAACGCAACCATGCAAGTCGCCTTCTGGCGCTTCTGAGGAATATTGAAGCTCTTACCGTTAAACGCAATATAATTTGATACAAGGCGAAAAATCGATTTGTTGAAGTGTCGCAGAAGAGTTGGTTGGTTGCCCACTGTTGATGTCAGACACCATGGCTCATTGGCTGCCACAGTCTCGAAATAAATTACTGCTACAATTAGAAGCTTATTGCCTATTAATCTAGTTAATTTTGTAAGCGTAGCGGAGAATATTGATGCGTTACGCACAGACCATAGTGACTTATATTCTCTTTGGCACAGACTTAAATTTCATGTAGGTGTCTTTTTAGAAGCTTTTATTTATCTTGCAATGTATGTATGTATGTTTGTTCGGGTGAAATCTTGCAAGTTAAATTTTACCCACTTCCCGGTTTCCGATTGAGCTGAAATTTGGCATTCAATTCAATTCAATATATTTAATCAGAATAGGTGCAAATTACACTCTTTCTCCGGTGCGCGGTCGCCACTCGAGAACTTTACTGCCCCATCGGTCATCTGTTCTACGAGCTATGTGCCCTGCCCACTGCCACTTCAGTCTAGCGATTCTGTGAGCTATGTCGGTTACTTTAGTTCTCCTGCGGATCTCCTCGTTTCTGATTCGATCACGCAGAGAAACTCCGAGCATAGCACGCTCCATAAAAAAAATGAATAAGACTCCGTTTTTTATTGGAAATACTACGTGTAATTCTGATAGTAATAAAAATGATAATCATAGTAGTAATAGTAATAATAATCTGTAACAGGGTAATTTATATTATCCTGTCTCGATAAGACCCGATCGTTAGTTAGTTATCGACGTAGCACTCGGTGCGCTGCAATTTAAAATGTCCGGGGAGTAATCTCACTTTGTTTTTCCTTATATATAAGTATATTTTTATTGCACGTATATTCATATTTTTGTTTGTATTCTAAGCAACACAATTCAGTTTACGAAAATTGCGCCATATTTAATTTAGTTAAGCACACGTACGCATGCGTAAGTTTTACCGGAAAACGTAGCGTAGGCAGGCCTCCCACGCGGTGGACCGATGACCTGGTTAAGGTCGCGGGAAGCCGATGGATGCGGGCAGCACAGGACCGGTCGTCGTGGAAATCCTTGGGGGAGGCCTTTGTTCAGCAGTGGACGATTTGTGGCTGATATGATGACACTCTTTCTAATAGTCATAAACTATTTGATTTGCTTTTAATAAACAAAATAAAATAACCGGTAAAGTGTAAGTCAGAACCGCGCACAAAGGGTTCCGTACCATTATACTAGATGGCGCTAGTTTCTTCAGGTTTAAAAACTCGTTTTTGTATGGAGATTTTCAATTTTTCTTATTTTCAGTATTTGTTGTTATAGCAGCAACAAAAATACATCATCTGTGAAAATTTTAATTGTCTAACTATAACGGTTCATGAAATACAGCCTGGTGACAGACGGACGAACGGACGGACGGACGGATGGACGGACAGCGAAGTCTTAGTAATAGGGTCCCGTTTTTACCCTTTGGGTACGGAACCCTAAAAACACGCTTTTGGGATTGAGACCCTAATGCTATTCATTTCAATATCGACGCGACCAGCAGTAAAATTGTTTTTTTTTTATTTAAGTCCAAGTTGGCCGGTTGTCGTTTTTAGGGTTCCGTGCCTCAAAAGGAATAAACGAAACCCACATAGGATCACTCGTGTGTCTGTCCGTCCGTCTATCACAGGCGATTTGCTCAGAAACTACTGGACCAACTGAGTTGAAATTTGGCACACATATTATGTAAGTCGGTGAAATAAAAGACGGAAATGTAACGTAAATTAATTAATTGTAAACATGGGTGCCACTTTTGGGGGTAAATTACAAAATATATCGTGTGAAATATCAAATGAAAGGGCTTGTTGTGAAATTTCAAATATACTCGTAGTATATATATTTTTTAATTTTAAGATAAATAGTTTTGACGTTATTTAAGAAAATAGGCGAAAATTCACCATTCCCCCCCCCCCCCCTACCCCCCGGTCTTTAAAACTACTGGGCCTAACATTTAAAAAAAACACTGTTTATGAGGTCAAATGCATTGATTACAGGATATACTATGAGAAATAAAAACTAAAGTCCTTCCGTTCTTACAGAAAAATGAAATTTACAAAGTCCGATTGTGTAGAAACTAGCGACACCTAGGTGGATCTTGTAGTATTATATACATAATTAATTTATGTAGTAATACGACAGCAATTAGTTCACTTATAATATCTATAGATGTCGCTGAAGATGAAAATTAGTTTTTGGTACGGAACCCTTACTGCGCGAGTTTGACTCGCACTTAGCTGTTTTTACTTTACAGTTTTCACTGTGATCATGTTATGTTCGCTTGTAACAATAATACCGTTTATGGGATAGACCAGATTTAAAAAAAACAACACTTCTCTTGTATGGGAACCCCTGTCATTTATACTATATTTGTTTTTTATATTACCAACTTGTTAGGATATCAGCCTTAATAAAAAAGTATTTATTCTGAAAAAAATTAAACTGCCTACCTATGTAAACATTCAAAAGTTACAGCACTTTTTAATGGTATGACTGACAGACGTGTAATATAATATTAGGGTCCCGTTAATGTATAGAAAGTCATTGGGTCCTGTGGCACAGATTACTAAATAGATACTTCGTAACCTGTGGTAAGCAAACTCCCTCCGCGTTTGTGATAACTAGCGACATCTATCTGGTTTTCATTGAACTATACTTAGGAAGTAAATATTTAGTAATCTGTGACTATACTGAAAGGCAACTAGGAACAAATAGAAACAAGTGTTCGTCTGAAAAACGGACTTCGATATCTTTATTTTTGTACTTTGTATCACTAATAGACAAGTGCGTTTAATGTATGTATGTCCGTCCACAAGTTTTACGGGGAAACTAACTGATTTTAATAAAATTTCGCACGTGTAATTTAAATAAATTATTTATCAGGTTAACCTCAACGCGCCTAAAGAAGTTTTCACTTCAAAAAAATAGACATCTAACACTATAAGCCTTGCCGCAGACTAGGCTATCCGGTAACCGGATATCTATCTATCTATCTCTGTCAGATTGTATAGAAGAGAGAGACTCTATAGCTTTTATGACAGCGAACGAACCTTCGGTTACTCAGCCGCTCAATGTGCAGCAACGCTAAGGATAGCTATCTGTGTCCGTAGGTTATAGGATCTGTGGTTATATGCGTACTGACTGTGCACCGAACCGAGTCGCCTGGTCATTAGCAGTATTTAATTATACTGGAGATATTTTTGCAAAGAGATATTTTAACCGCCTTCGTGGCGTAATTGTTAGTCCATTCACTTCACACCAGGACTTCACGTCGCGGGTTCGATTTCCGGTGAGGTCAACTTGTAAGACTCGGTTTGGTTGGTAGTAGCACAATAGACTGTAGTAGGACGTTATCTAAGCCCGCCTGGCTAGCTACAACCATCTTATCTAAGTCTTGCCGCAATCAGTGTTAACAACATTGATGTGTTCCGGCTTGAAGATAAGATAGCCAGTTCTCTATTGGGTTGTTGGGTAAGCCCGCTTCCATCTTCGGCATCATCGTCACTTACCATCAGGGCTTACCAATTGTGAATAAAAAAAAAACGACGGGTTGCACTCCGGGAGTGCCGGCAGAAGTGAAAACTTGAATATTAACGTTGTGCATTTTTGATATTTTGGAATGGTTAGGGAATAATTTTGCACGAATTGCTTTGATTATTAGTATAAAAGTACTATCATTTATGTGGTAGAATACAATATTTATTTATTGCGCTATCGTACACAAACATGACAATTTATGTTACATTAAAAAGTTTATATCTCATCAAAAACAACAAAAAATCAACTCCATCCGTCTTACGAATTTTCGATCAGGTCACGTGTCCTGACGCGAGTTTAACATTTTTTACCCATTACAAAAAAAGTGCACAACGCCGCTAAAGAAGTTTTCACTTCAAAATATTTAAAAGCAGGCTGATTAGTGATCAGTAAAGGTGAAACTTAACTTTGTAGTTGAAAAAATTAAAAAGCAGGCTGATTAATAAAGGGCAAACTTAACCAAAGTATATACTCGTATGTTAGTACTAACATACAGTATGGACACTCCCTGCTGCTCTCTATAGATTCCGACCTCACCCCCTCGTCACCCAGGTTGATACAGATTGGTTACAGTTTGGTTTACAAACGTATAGGATTTCGCCTGCATTTTGTTTGTTCCGTCATTCGTTTTTTGAAATGTCATTTCTGGCCCGTTGTATGAAGTGCCCTGGGTGTTACTTAACTTTGTAATAGGGGATCGGACTGCATAAAAAAAAATCTGAAATATGATTTCCTAAATTCCTTGAAGTTTCAAAAAAAAAATACTTGTTTTGTTTTTCCATCACGTCTTCAATTTTTAATTGTTCAAATTCACAAAATAAAATCGGCAAATGACGTCACTTGTGGGTATTTCAAACATTTTTAGAACAAAATTTCATTTTTGACAGATCATAAAAAGTAACTCAAATGACTAGCAGTCCGATCCCCTATAAATAAAAATTAAAAAAGCTGGCTGATTAGTAAAGGGCCAACTTAACTTTGTATTTGAAAAAATTTTCTCCCATACATGGGCATAGGTACGTCACGGGAAACGTCAATTTTACAGCTGTAAATGTGAGTTTGTAACCGCGATAAATATATTTTATGTGATAAAACTATAAATTAACGATTTTTAGATTTTTTCTTTACTTTTGCTTTGAGAGCTTCCTTATTGCCAAATTTCATTATTCTACGTCACTTATGCAAAACAAATGGCCATATTATTTTGTTGCATAGACCTAGAAGCTTGATTATTTACAGCATCAAGAGACCTAATGTAGATCTTAGAATTATTGATCATCACATCAACCGAAGGAAGTCCACTGCTAGAGATAGGCCTCCCCCAAGGATTTCCACGACGACCGGTTCTGCGCTACCCGTATCCAGCGGCTTCCCGCGACCTTCACCAGCTCATCGGTCCAGCTTTTGGGAGGCCTGCCTACGGTACGTTTTCCAGTGCGCGGTCGCCACTCGAAAACTTTACTGCCCTAATGGTCATCCGTTCTAAGAGCTATGTGTCCCGAACACTGCCACTTAAGTTTAACAATGCTGAGAGCTATATCGGTAACTTTAGTTCTCCTACGAATGTCCTCGTTTCTGATTCGATCACGCAGAGAAACGCCGAGCAAAGCACGCTCCATTGCCCTTTGGGTGATCTTGAGCCTTCTTATGAGGCCCATAGTAAGCGACCATGTTTCTGTTCCGTATGTCATCACTTGATATTAAGGATTTGATATTAATTCCAATTTGATAACTCCACGCGTTCCTGAGTAAAAGGGTCTTGACAGACAGACAGACATACAGACAACGAAATGACCCTGTAAGGATTCTTTTTCCTTTTGAGGTGCGAAATCCTAAAATTAAAAAAATACGAGTATGCTTTAGACCACACGACTGAAGTAAAACTTCTTTAGCTCCACCTATATGTATGAAAGTAAATACTTAGTCTTCAGAAAATAATCAAATCCTTTTTGTCATATGGAGGTATAGAAAGTTTATGAAAAGAGTTTTTTTATCCTTTTGATTGTTTTGACAACCAATTTTGTTGGTAAACAAAAATAAATAGTATATCTTTCTTTCTTTCCTTACTAATTTGAGGTGAGATGGTGTGAATAAAATAGCAGCGTTTTCCCCCCGAAGGGCAGAAAACGCTTATTTAGGTTTCAGCCGTTCGGCTTGACCCACCTTGAGATTACACCTTCGTATTCTGTCGTTGAATCGCGTGAAGTTAGTCCCTTTTCGCGTAGTAAGTATTACGGAACGTCACAACAACTGCAACCAACTTCACTTCGCACTTTGAAATAACATTCAGCGCGGGCGGCGTGTTCCTCAGTACCCAGAAATGAGAGCCGGCAAGGCTTTAATTACTGGTGGGTCAAGCCGAACGGCTGAAACCTAAATAAGCGTTTTCTGCCCTTCGGGGGGAAAACGCTGCTATTTAGGTGTTCGAGCCTAAAGGCTTGACCCACCTTGAGACGTGTTTATTATCTGCCGGCGCTGAAGAAGCGTACTGTGACCTAGATGGAGTGGTTAGATTGGAATCAAACACGATGATTATTATGTGATTGATAAATGTATGGTAGTTTATTTATTTTTCACTAGCAGGTAGACAAAGGTAAGAATTCAGAATATGTATTTACAAAATATTAGTAATACACGTTTTTTCATTTTGAAGATAGCAATTCTCACCGAAATGATATTATTAAGACTAAAGAAAGCAAATTAATCAACTGAATATATTAAATAGGCATGAAAGTATTTGAAATGCCAGCATTATTATTTCTTATCACTGCGCTAGGGTTAATTTCCCTATAGTAATGTCTTAGGAAAGTCGCCCCTTTCCTCCAATTTCCTTTTTTAAGGACCGCGTCTAGGTCTAGTCTTTGGTTAATCCAGTTGTCTGAAGCTACTGCGGCTCTGCAGCTACCTGGCGAATCTATTATGTTGGCCAGTTTGAAAAGTGTGCGAACCCATCCTCCGATAACAGTGCGGGAAGCTGGTTTGACTGTGCCTTTGGTAGTAAGGAACAAGCTCGTAACCGTACCCCTCCTATCTTGTTACACTTGGAGCAGGCGTCGAGTCCAGTAAACCAAGTCCAGTTTCTTGTTTGGGTTGCGGCTAATATGCCAGCCGGACTGTACATAAGTTAATGAGTCTGTTTTGCTTCCGTACTTAGGCCAAAATATTAGGTGGTCTCCCTTATCTTCATAAAAATCTTTTCTAATATCTAACAAGGTTAAGTCGTGAATTCTTCGACCTGTAGCTAGAAAGAGTAAAATAGTTACGTGTCTTGACACTTGGAAGATGCTTTCTTTGTTAATTTCAAATTTCTTCAGCCATTCTATTAAGTCTGTAACGTTCCATATTTGTGGTCGTTGTCTTTTTGGCGGCTTTTGAGCTGCAATTCCTTTAATGACCTGTTTAATGAGAGGGTGAGATGCGAGTGCCTCGCTCATTTCGGGATTAGCAAAGGTGCATACTACTGATTTGTGAACTAGGATTGTATTGTATGCTAGATTCTTTTTTGTATGTAGGTAGCAAAGGAATTGGGCCAAGTCCTTCGGTTTCGGTTTTTTTACCGGTATTCCATTTGACGTTGCCCATTCTGACCATCTTCTCCAGGCTGGACTATAGGTTTTAAGAGTAGTAGCTCTCCATGACGAGTTGACTAACTTGGCATGCTCATCAGGCCAACCTTTTAATATGTCACCCCAGCCTGAATTCTCCAAACTTCCAGGATCATATTGTCGACTTCTGGAGGTGGTTTGTTCGTTCTCAGGTCTACTAGGTGTTTCCGTAGGTCTGAAATGCGATGAGGTGGGTTCAACGCTCTCTTCTTCAGTTCTGGTCTCCAGAAGGCTTTCTCCCAATTTGGAGCCACGATCAAGTAGCATCCCGTGCTGTGTTCGAGGTGTCGTAGTACACGAGGGATCAGGGCTGGAGGCGGAAACACCCATCCAAGTTTGAACCGCCAGGGTCTGCTGAATGCATCTGTAAAAAGGCTCTGGTTGTCTCGAACGTCTTCGCTGACATAGGGGTGAATTACTGCTGACCTGTTCGACGCGAATAGGTCCACGTGAGGTGTGCCCCATTTTTGAAAGATTTGGTTCAGAACATGATCTGACAAGTGCCATTCTGGAAGATTCATTCCGCGGGAGAGGCTGTCCGCTATGCCATTGAACTTCCCTGGTAAGAACCTGGCTATTAAGTGGATATTCCATGTTTTGGCAAGGTGTAGAATCTTCGAGGCCGTTCTTAGGAGTGTTAGCGACTTTGTCCCCCCCTGTTTGTTTATATAGGCTATAGTCGTTCTGTTGTCTGACTGAAATATCACAGATTTTCTTTTTAACTTTGCTGCATTCGTTTTTAAAACTATGTAAAGAGTCCATAATTCTTTGAGATTGCAGTGCCAACTTTGCTGTTTTTTGTTCCAGAATCCGCATAATTTTTGACTGTTTAAAATGGCTCCCCAACCGTAATCTGCTGCGTCGGTGGTAATGAACTTTGTCGGACGCTGATGGTGAATGGGGGTAGCCTTTTGAAATTTTTTTATCCACCAAGAAAGTTCTCGGGATACTGCTCTTGGTAATTGGAACTTCCGATGACAATCTGACTCTGGTAGTTGGTTTGCAAGTCTTTGTATTACTCTGCTGTGAAGTCGACCCAAAGGGATGACTTCTGCAGCGAAATTTAGTTTTCCGAGTAGGATTTTTGCGTCCATCCAACTCCAGATGCCTTTTTGTTGAAACGCTTTGGTGAATTTTACGTACTGGGTGACTTTTTTGCTTGAGAGGCGTTTCTCGTTGTTTTCCGTGTCCCATAACACCCCCAGATATTCTAGACATGTCGTTGGTTGAGTGCTCGACTTTTGACGATTGATGTACCAGCCTAAGTTTTCTAACAGTTGCAGTGCGTATTCTCCTTGTCTTCGCAATTCTATGGGGTTTTCGTTCATGATCAAGAAGTCGTCTAAATAGATCAGAGTTCTTATGCCCTTCTCTCTTAGAATCTGAGCGATCCAGTTTGTTACTTTTGCGAAAATTGAAGGTGCACTGGCTAGACCAAATGGGAGACACGTCATGTGGTAAAATTTCTCTTTGTACAAGAAGCTTAGGAACTTTTGGTGATTTTCGGCTACAGGAATGTGGTAATACGCCTGAGATATGTCTATTTTTAGCATGTAGTCTTTTTCCCTTAACATGGCTGGAATCTTGTGTAGGTTTATTAGGTGGAATTTTGGAACAGCGACGTAGCTGTTTAAGCGTTTCAGGTTGAAAATTAGTCGATGAGATCCATCTGTTTTTTTCGTGAGAAACATCGGGGATATGAACCCTTTTTGGGACTTTTGGTCCTGAATTGCTCCTGAAAGTTTTAACTTGTCCAGTTGCTTGTCCATAGCTGGGGATTCTTTGCAGGCTAGCTGTTGAAGTTTGCTGCTTGATAAGTTCGTTAATGGGGGCTTTCTTAGAAATGGTATTCTGTACCCCATGACTACTGACAGGATGGTTTTGGGCGCCCCCAAGTTTTTTCATGTTTGAACTTTTTGTAGAAGTTGTCCTGCTTGAAAATAGTAAAAATTTTCTTGTTTCTCCGTATTTCCCTTTGTTCTGAGGATGGGAATTTTGCTCCTTCTTTTTTTGAAATCTAGGCTTCTCTTGCCTTTTGTCCCTGCTCTTGAATGAGTTTTTGTTCCTCTTCTGATTTGGAGGGCATGATGATTTATATTTGATTGTCTTTTTGAATTTGGGTGGAAAAATCTTATGCGGTCCACCTTGATCTTTGACAACTTCTGCAAGTTTCGCTTCGGAAAACAAATGTGTGTCAGAGGGTTGTCAGAGGGTGGAATATCATGTAGAATCTCATTGATCACTCTGTTTGGAGCCTTGTATAATTCTCGCCTTTGTTGTATGACTTCGGCTCTCTTGCCACAGGTATATTGTAGAAGATTGTCTGAAATCTTTCTGAATTCAGAATCATTTGCCAAAAAGGCTCTATTTACTTTTTCTCTGACGTCAGATGGTAAGTTTTGACAGATGTCTTCGAAAGCTTTCCTTTGTTGCAAAAGTCCATGTCCAATAGCCGCTAATGTACCATCGGACCTCTCTAATATTGTAACGCTGTGCCAGAAAGGCGTAGCCAATGCAAGTTGAGGGTTTACCTTCAAAGATGTGAATACCGGCGTTGCTTGGAATTTTTTTTGAACATCTTTATATTTTATGTTTTTCCATGCTTCCGAGCCAAGTCTTTGACACCGAGATCCTTGTGCAGCTAGTTCTGGATCTGCTCGAGAGATTTTCGCGTCTGCTTCCGTTATATTGGGTGAGAAGTCTACTCCGGTGTGGCTTGACTTCGAGAGTTCTAAGAGCTCTCTTTGTGCCTCTGCGATTTTTTGTTTTAATTCCTCTTCTCTATTTTTTGGGCTTTTGCCGGCTTCAAATGGTTTCCACATGCATACTTCATCGTTTTCATCCCCTTCATTCTCTTCTTGAGAGGTGCTATCTGCGAATGACGCATTCAATGAATCTGTGACTTGCTGCTCATCTTCGTCTGGCTCGCTAGCTTGAGCTCGTTTGGCTGTCTTAATCTCTGATAAGTCTTCCTGGAGCTTCTTGATTGATTCATTTTGTTTTTTAGACATTTCTAATATAATGTTAAACATATCTTGTTGTTTTTTTGCGAGCTTTTCATACGAGTCGTTTCTGGCGCGTTTTGGCTCTGAGCATTCCGAGATTGACGGTGATCTGGAAACATTAGCATTTGTTGGGTCTTGCTCGTTTTCCTTACTTAAGGCAGCTGATGACTCTTTCCTTGAGAGAATTAAGGGTTTTATCTTTTTTACGACGTCCATGAAGTAGTTAAAAGACATTGGGTTATTGTGGATTTTTTCCATGATTGCATGAGGTGAGAACAAAAGCGTCCTGCCGAAAGGCCAGTCCAAAAGACGGCGTCTGATCTCTCTTAATGTTCTTTTCTTTCTGATGCCTGAGTTGCCTCTGGGTTGTAGGCACGAATCAGCTCTAGCGAAGGTAGTGCGAAGCGTATTTTCTTCTCCGTTTCCGAGTCGATAGTTTCTCCAAACAGTTCCACATACGGGATGTCGTTTACAACCCAGCATTCCCAGCCCGGGGTGTAGTGATTATTTAGCATTTGAATTATGTTACTGTAGAACGTGCTACTGGAGGGCGGCGGCTTTTGGGCTAATTCACCCATGGTAATGACCGGCATGATTCTGTAAATGAAAGGTATTTTCGTCAATATTGTATCGCGTGTCGCATAAGGATGGTTATTTAAGCGTCGTATCAGTTGAAGCGACAGTGATAAATCATTTGAAACGACTTGTCAGTATATTCGACGTATAAGTTAAAACGACGCATCAGTGAAGAGATGTGTGCTCTCGTATGTCGTTTCAAAGAACTCGAGCGGGGTATCAGCTTGAATGTCGAATCGACTCATGCGTCGCATGGCGATGCTATGTGCTGATGGTACGGGTACGCATCAGATCAGTTCATGCGTCGCATCGATATTTGCGATACGACGTTTGGACGGTACAAGGACGCGTCATGCATGGTTTGAGTCGTATCAAAAAGGTTCCATACGACTGGTTGACGGTACGTGGACGCGTCAAGTAAATTAAGAGACATCATGTTGATGCTCTTTGTGATAAGCGGTCCCGTGAGGGCACGCTATAGCTATTTAGTAAAAAACTTCACTTACTGTGCAAGTTTTCACGTGTTGTTTCTGCAGAATACAAAAGCGTACTGAGGAACACGCCGCCCGCGCTGAATGTTATTTCAAAGTGCGAAGTGAAGTTGGTTGCAGTTGTTGTGACGTTCCGTAATACTTACTACGCGAAAAGGGACTAACTTCACGCGATTCAACGACAGAATACGAAGGTGTAATCTCAAGGTGGGTCAAGCCTTTAGGCTCGAACACCTAAATATATATTTATAAATCCCTCTCAACTTCCGTTCGCCTCGCCCGCACCGCACACACTTCCGTAACGCTCTCGTCACGATCCACCAGCTTACTCCCCAAGTCAAGCTTGCGTAAAGAAGTTTTACTTCAAAATGCGCTTTTTTAACAATTATAATTCAAATGAAATTTTGAAGATATTCTTTCGGCATGACAAGTTACGAAAGATAATATAGTCAGATGGAGCATTAAGTTACAAAAAAATTAATTTAGCGCTATATAATAGAATAGTGGACGACCGTTAATTCACTATTAATTCGCTTATTTGTACAAAGAAACACATTTACATGTAAGTAGGTAGGTAATTTCACTAGGTATAATTTTGTTGTCCACTTTTTAAAGTCGAAATTAAATAAATCGAGCCTCCGCTGCCGTGTTCCTCACGCGAACTACACATTTGGACGGACAGATGTACAGGTGTTCTTGTTAGTATAAGTATACCTTTAACTATAGTTTTTAGCTTGTGAGTAATTGATTAGGTCGGTAGGAAGCTGGTTAAAACTTACTGATTTGTTTGTGAGTAATTCATCAGGTCGGTAGGAAGCTGGTTAAACTTACTGATTTAGATTTGCTCTCAGGACTTATTATTAGGTGTAAAATTAAATGGCCAATCTGACTTTTTTATTTCGATTTTGTTTATAAACATCTAGCTGTGCCCGCGACCTAGTCCGCGTGGAGGTTTTGAATTTTCCGGGATAAAAGTATCATATATGTTAACCCGGGCTATAAGGAACCACCATACAAAATTTCATCAAAAACGATTCGGTAGTTTATGCGTGATGCGCGAACATACAGACAGAGAGACAAAATTTCAAAAAAATGTTGTTTTGCCCTCTATATCGTTAGTAATGTCCAACACAGTTATTATTTTCCAAAAATATTTCATGTACAGACACGGCCCCGTTACCTTTGGCATAGCTCCCAGAATTGCTAAACTTATGTGACAGTGCGCGGGCACATAGCTCGCTGAAAAGATGACCGTTGGGACAGTAAAGTTCTCTAGTGGCGACCGCACACCGGAAAACGTAGCGTAGGCAGGCCTCCCACTCGGTGGGCCGATGACCTGGTGAAGGTCGCGGGATGCCACTGGATGGGGGCAGCGCAGAACTGGTCTTCGTAGAAATCCTTGAGGGCGGCCTTTGTACAGCAGTGGACATCCTTCGGCTGATATGATGATGATGAATCATCTCACCTAATGGTAAGTGACGATGATGCCGAAGATAAAAGCGGGCTTAACCAAGATTCCCCAATGCAATGGGGAACTGGCTATATTATCTTCAAGCCGGAACACATAATATGTTGTTAGAATTTATGTATTCCGGCAAGACTTAGATAAGATGATGGTAGCTTGCTAGCCAGGCGTGCTTAGAAAATGCTCTTCTACCAACCAAACAGTCATACAAAGTTAGACTCCGCTGGGAATCAAACCCGTGACCTCGTGATGTGAATCTAATGGCCTTAACCATTACGCCACGGAGGTGGTTGACGGTGGTTATAGCGTAAGTATTAACCCAGTAGGCACGGGTCTGTTCCAAAACTGGGGAAGGTTAGACCATACTCCACGCACTGGGGGCCAAGTCCGGTTTAGTGGAGGTTGTAGGGCTAGTGGCGATCCCTAGGCGAATCCCACTGTCAGAAGGTTTTCAAGTCGTTTGTAAGGCATTCGACACGGCTTAACTGTCTCTAGATGGCAGTCTAGAGACAGCATCATCATCATATCAGCTTATATACGTCACCACCGAGGGGCTCGAGCCTACCCTGAATTAGGCCGATCGGGCCTTAGTCGACCACGCGGGCCCAGTGCGGGTTGTTCGACTTCACACACACCTTTGAGTTTCTTTAGAGGCGTGTGCAGGTTTTCTCACGATGTTTTCCTTCACCGTAAGAGCGTCAGATAAACGTAAATATTAAATCTAAATTCGAAATCACATTGGTACGTGGCGGGATTCGAACCACGACCTCCCGGACAAGAGGCTGCGGCCCTAGCCGTTACGCTACCGACGCTCAGAGACAGCAAGAAGCAAGAAAGTATATATATTAGTACTAACATACAGTAAACATACAGTATGGACACTCCCTGCCGCTCTCTAGATTGCGAGCTCACCCCCTCGTCACCCAGATTGATACAGATTGGTTACAATTTGTTTGTCGAATGTATAGGTATTCGCCGCCATTTTGTTTGTTTCGTCATTCCTTTTTTGAAATGTCATTTCTGACCCGTTGTATGATAGCACAATGGCACACCACGGACACTGCATACAACGGTCGTGAAATGGCATTTCTAAAAACAAATGACGCAGCAAACAAAATCACGACGAAATCCTATACGTTCGAGAACCAAACTATAAGCAATCTGTAACAATCTGGATGACGAGGGGGTGAGTTTGGAATCTATAGAGAGCGGCAGGGGGTGTCCATAGTGTATGTTAGTACTCATATTGTATATGTTACGGCTAAAACCCGAAGCGCGGCTGCACCTAGTTTTAGCCGGTTAGAACTAGGTGTAGCCACTTACTCTTGGTTAAACCTAGTACGAGCTGCTTATTTTCGGGTAAAACTAGGTCTATCCTTCATCATGCCGGCTACAACTAGGTTCGGCCATTCCCTGTTGGATAAAACTAGGTCTATCCGATATCATTCCGGCTAGAACTAGGTCCAGACAATCCCTGTTGGATAAAACTTAGATGCGTGTCCCGACAAGCCTTCCGCCCCGCGTCACACTCATGACTCACAGCATCTGCAGCAGCGGCGCGGGGTGGAGGGCATAGCGAGGCTCGCGCCTCTGCAGGTTGTGAGCGCCAGGTGCTGCTGATCTACTGCAGGTCTACTAGCGTGTGTGACTCACAGCGTCTGCAGCAGCAGCGCGTATCTTAGTTTTATCTAACAGGGATTGGCTGTACATAGTTGTAGCCGGCATGCTATCGGCAGAGCTTTTTTAGATATTAAAAAAAACATCCAATCAAAAGAAACGTAGAGAGTTTTTTTATTCTTATAAATCACATTGTAATAATTAACACAAATTATTAGGAGTACAATTTTTAATATAATAGGAACAATCAGGAACATTTTTTTAACAACAGACAATGTTGCATATTATAATTTAAAGAATGTTATTATAACTATAAATCACACTTTTATAAAGTAACATAAACTATTTATTAGAACAACTTAAACTTGAGTGACATTTTGAGTTGCACAAAATACCAGCAGCTTTGCAGAGACACTTTTTGTTGCCACATTTGGTTTTGCAGTGGCATCTTTTATAGCCTTGCCCACCAGAGGTCGATTGTGCATTGGCTATTTGGCGTAGTGATTTCTTTTCGGGTGAAACCATGTCAATATCTAAAAGTTTTGAGTTACACACAGTGAACTGATTTCTTGAAAATAGTTCTGTTATAGTGCCGTATTTGTTTCCTAATTTGTATAACCCCTTGTCGTTACATTCAAGTACAACCATTAACACATTGGGAAAGTCGCCTCTACCTCTGTCCACGTCAGGAATTTTTACTTGGACTGTTTCAACTTGTTTGCATCTAGTTTTATCCAACAGGGAATGGCTGGACCTAGTCCTAGCCGGAATGATATCGGATAGACCTAGTTTTATCCAACAGGGAATGGCCGAACCTAGTTGTAGCCGGCATGATGAAGGATAGACCCAGTTTTACCCGAAAATAATCGGCTAGTACTAGGTTTAACCAAGAGTAAGTGGCTACACCTAGTTCTAACCGGCTAAAACTAGGTGCAGCCGCGCTTCGGGTTTTAGCCGTAACATATATACTTTGACCATGGGGTGCATAAAAAAAATACTGTTCCACCATCTTTGGGAGTCCGCCATATTGGATTTAGAAAGACGTCACTGCGCTAACCCAATACAAACCAAACTAAACATGCATGTGAAATTTCAGCTGAATCAGAAACCGAGAAGCGGTTCAAATTTAACTTGCCAATTTTGAAGCGGATAACTTACATACGAACGCGGTCAACTTAAAATCTATTTGTTTGGAAATGGCTAAACACGTAAACAAAAAGTTTGCACATCAAGCATGTTTCTACTTCCATTTTTTTGCTTATTCAGTACTGTGTGTTCATTTATGGCAAAAAAAAAACAATTAAAAGAGGTTTATTTTTAAGAAAACACTTCAAGTTTTGTTTACATGTTGGGCCATTTGCAAACAAATAGACTTTACATATGTATACATTGCAAGTTTAATAAAATCTTTTAAAAAGTTGTTCAGTTATTGAGTAGGTGCCGCCCCCCCCCCCTAAAAATTGGTCTATTTTACCTAGCAGCATGTAAACTAAGTAACCAATTAAACAAACAACGATACCCCACACGACTGGGTTTGACGAGAAAAAAAACATCCCCACTTTACTTATAGGGTATTCCTAAAGTTTTTTTTTCCAATTTTTTTTTACAGTTCTCTCCGCGTTATTATTATATTGTATTATCTTTGTCAAATTTCAGCTCTTAATTACTAATAGTCTATGAGCTAGGCCGCGGACAGACGGACAGACAGACATGACGAAACTATAAGGGTTCCTTGTTAAAAAGCTTTTTAATAGTTACCGCAATAATATTTATTCCGTCTTGTCATTTTAAACAGTCTGGATATAATCTCGCAATACTGCGATTCTCAGAATGTCTGTAGGTCGAATATTCGAAATACCAAATCTTAGAAGACCTCGTAAAATTAAAGGTCATTTTGACCCTAGCTAAACTTAGACTTTGTTTATGGCTCTTTTTGTTCTATTTCTGTTTTTGGGTGTCGTAACTCGTCACGAATTTTGTTTTAAAGCATACTACATAAACAGGTTGTACAAAATTTGTGTAGTGTCCGTTAACTAGGGCTCCTACTCATCACACTGAACCACTTTTGGTTTATGACTTTGCTGAAAATTGAAAATAAAATGAACTCTTCATACAAATCTATCAATTTTCAACTGACTTCCAAAAAGTAGGAGGTTCTCAATTCGACTGTATGTTTTTTTATGTGTGTTATCTTATGTTACCTCAGTACTTTTGACTGGGTAAACCGATTTTGATGATTCTTTTTTTATTTGAAAGCTAGTGATTTTCGTGTGTTCTCATATAAATTTTATTAAAATCGGTGTAGTACTTTATTAGAAAATGAACAAAAACCAAAAATAATAAAGCAAAATTGTAGGAAGTTGTTACGATGGAAGTCGGTTTTTTAACGAGTTTAGCGTTTTCAATTATGTGTAATTTGATAAATTTTAGGATCGACTAATTTTGTGCATTTTAGTATGGAGGCTCCAACTTTTTTTTGAGAATTGACTACGGGTTTCTTGGGGAAAGTTTTTCAGTGTGATATTTAGAACCTCCAGACCAATTTTGGTACACCCTGCATACAGAAATAGTATATGGGTGTCATAACTATTTAACCTTCAAGACTTAGAGGTCTTTGCTTAACACTCATGTGTCTGAACACATTTCTGCCGATACCAACATAGCTGGCTATAATTTTAACACATTTCTGCCGTTACCCAAAATAGCAGGATATAATTTGAACACATTTCTGCCGTTACCAACATAGCAGGCTATAATTTGAACACATTTCTGGTGTTACCAACATAGCAGGATATAATTTGAACACATTTCTGCCGTTACCAACATAGCAGGATATAATTTGAACACATTTCTGCCGTTACCAACATTATTATATCAGCTCATATACGTCCCCACCGAGGGGCTCGAGCCTACCCTGAATCAGGGCGATAAGGCCTTAGTCGACCACGCGGGCCCAGTGCGGGTTGGTCGACTTCACTCACAACCTTCGAGTTTCTTCGCAGGCATGTGCAGGTTTCCTCACGATGTTTTTCCTTCACCGTTAAAGCAATCGGTAATTATATGTACGTAAGTTTTTGAAAAACTCATTGGTACATTGGCCGTCCAGATTTGAACCCGGTACCTCTGGTTAGATGGACCCCCCCCGAAATTATAAGAGTATAAAAAAAATAATTCCTAAAAACAGATATTCCGATCTAAGGGGCGGGCAGGTAGTGGTGGGGCGTCTTAACGAATGTAACACAACAGAATACTTTGATATTATCGCACGCAGTAAGTTGTTTCCGCGCGCAACAAAGCTTTACACCACCCCTGCACCACGCCCCGTCTCGCTCGGTCGCTCGCCTCGCACCACGCACGCCGCCGCCCGCCGCCGCGCCGGGCTGGTTGGTCCGAGCGAAACCGTAGTAACTAATTAGTAATCTGTGGCGAAACCAAGAAGAACCAGTTGAATCAGGTCAAGTGTTGCCATATATCCATACGGAATTTTAATGTTGTAACTGCGCAACATAGATCACTACACCGGCCGGCCTATAACTGGCTTAAGCTACGCAGTGAGCAAGTGAACAGTCTCCTTTACAAAGTAAACCAACATTAGCGCCCTTTACATAGGTACCAAGACCTACCTACATACAAATCGTACAATCCGCCAAAATTGGGTTGTTAAAAAGCCTGTCCTAACATCCATCACGTTGACCCTGTGCGATGACCCAAAGCAAAGTATATATATTACAAGTTTAGTACAACATTAGTACTAACGCAGGGCCAAAGTACGTACGTTCTTCGTGTACCTTCCCAAATTCTTTTACCATATCTTAATAATTAAGTATTCGTGGTGCCATCTGCCGTTACCTGCCACTAACAGCTACGCATCCCACAGCTCAAGACAACCATTCGTCAAGCTATATGGAGTTTACATCTACACCTCAACAGATGACATTGTCGTCGGTGGAAGACTTATGTTCAACTAAACTGAACCTTAACGCAAGCACCGAGAGTACAAACATCTACAACGTGCTATGAACATTTAGTTGCTACCAAAGAGTATGTAATATTATATGATCGTTTCGTCTTCTGTTCCGTAACTCCAAGAGGCTTGAAAGCGGAAAAATCTTTCAGTAACTTAAAAATAAGTCCTTATTTTAACACTCACACCACTCGTAACGCATTCAGTAAGGAATGATTGACTATTGAAGTTGGGCCAGACGACGAAACACCTAAAAACTTTAGTGTTCGTTTTTTGTTCGTTTAGCTTTTTCCCGAGCAGATTTAAAGTTAAACAAGCGTAACGTTTCAAATAGGGATGCATCCGATACCGATATATCGGCGATACTTCGGGTTTGCCGATATATCGGTATCGGCGATATTTTTATGGCAGATTCAACGATACTTTTCAAATTTCGCGCTTTAAAAATGTAATGTAAACGCGCGTATTGTCCCCATCTATTTCGTTCCAAACGAGACATCTGTCGCATCTGAGAGACTATTTTCCACCGCAGGTCTTATTCAAACAGACTTGCGAAATCGCCTTTGCCCGCAAAACTTAAGAATGCTTTGTTTTTTAAATAAAAATCTTATAAATGTTAATTTTGATTACTAAAACTATTAATTAATGGTGTTTTATTTATTCTATCTTCCTTTTTGAATTCAATAAGCGTATCGGTATCGGTATCGGTATCGCCGATATTTTTATAAGAGTATCGGTATCGGTATCGTATCGGCAAAAAGGCGTATCGATGCATCCCTAGTTTCAAACTTAACGGTTTCGTCATACTTAGTTTGTTTGTAGAGTGTCTACTTTTTCTGTAAATAGCCCGCAAACATGGAACGGACGGGCTAAATTTTTGCGGGCTATTAACAGAAAAAGTAGACACTCTAGAAACAAACTAACTATGCCGACGCTAACGCTTGTTGAACCTTCAAATCTTCGGGGGAAAAAGCTAAACGAATTAAAAACGAACACAAAAATTTTCAGGTGTTTCGTCGTCTGGCCCATCTTCTTTCGCTAATTACGCCTTAACGAGTGCAGTACGATTGATAGTAAGCAAGTGTTTCTCAATTGGTTTTCCGGTACTCTAGTTTAATAAATCCCTTTAGTTAGTAACTGCAGTAAATATACAGAAAACCGGCGATAAAAATTGTTTGTAGATCATGAAATTACAAGAAAGTATCCCGAACTCGAAATTTAAGTATACATTACGAAGTTTACTTTTTGCAAAAAATTGTCTCAAAGATGAACTATTTTTACACAGATGGGGTATTCTTAAAGCTTTTTGAATAATGACCAAAAAAATGCAAGAATGATGCAAAAAAGCCAATGTATAATAATAATTCAATACATTATAACAGTCTACTTCATTTTTAGTATTTTCATCTGGAGATATCCAAGTCCACCTTCTGTTTGGCTTTTTCTTAAACAAAGTGTTCATTATTGCCAGTTTCTTCTCAAAAGCATACTGCAGTAGCTTCTCTCCTCTTTCGTTTCTGGTAAAAAAAAAAACCACCTGACGAACCAATCACAGAATACAAAACCTGTACTGAAGAAGATACTATAGCAAACATCGAAAGGTTATCAGAGAAGGAAGTACTGAAATATATTTAAAAACTTAAACCAGATAAAAGCCCAGGACCGGACAATATAAGTAATGAAGCCTTAAAGTTGGGAGCACCTCTTCTAATCACTTTTGTTACGCAACTATTCAACATGGTACTAGAATCAGGGACTGTTCCTCTTCAATGGTGTAAATCTGAAATAGTGTTACTTTACAAAAAAGGAGATCCAAAAGACATAAGCAATTACAGGCCAATTAGTCTACTATCCAGTATATATAAACTATTCTCATCAATACTGCTAAGCCGTATAACAGCAGACATAGATAGCAAACAACCAATAGAACAGGCTGGCTTCCGTTCTGGATTTTCCACGATAGACCATATTCACACTATCGAACAGCTTCTAGAGAAATTCAAGGAATTCAATCAGCCTCTATACATAGGCTTCATAGACTATCTCAAAGCCTTCGATAGCATCACTCACAGCTCAATATGGGATGCTTTAAAGTCGTACAACGTTGAAAGTACCTATACTAAAACAATCCAAAATATCTACTCACAAAGTTCAAGTAAAATTTGGCTGGAAAACACAGGAGAAGACATCAGAATAGAACGAGGAGTAAGACAAGGGGATCCCCTCTCACCTAAATTATTTATAGCTGTTTTAGAAAACATCTTTCAAAAACTAGATTGGCACAAAATTGGCATCTGGATCAGCGGTAATTTCCTGAACCATATAAGATTTGCAGATGACATAGCTATTTTTGCCAACTCTGCCTCTGAACTGGAAAAAATTTTACAATCTTTAAATCTAGAAAGCAAAAAAGCAGGTTTGCATATGAACACCAGCAAAACAAAAATAATGACTAACAGCCATCAAAAACCAATACGAGTAGAAGGAGCCCAAATAGAGTATGTGAATGAATACATCTACCTTGGGAAACAAGTTTCTTTTAACCCGAATAGTAACGATGACGAGGTAGAAAGACGAATCAAAAGTTCCTGGAATAAATATTGGTCACACAAAGAAATTTTAAAGGGTCCCTACAACCTAGAAATGAAAAAAACCATAATGGACACATGCATCCTACCCTGCCTAACCTATGCAAGTCAAACATGGGTGTATACTAACAATATTAAAAAGAAACTACTCTCAACACAACATGCCATGGAAAGAAGCATCTTGGGCATTAGAAGAATAAATAAAATTAAAAACAAAGATATTCGACAGAAGGCCAAGCTTACAGATGCACTCCAATTTGCATTAAAAATGAAATGGCAATGGGCAGGTCATATTGCTCGATATACTGACCAAAGATGGACCCTGAAAACAACAATCTGGAAAGGTCCCACAGGAAAGAGGAAAACAGGCAGGCCAAGAAAGCGTTGGAAAGATGACATAGAGAAGACAGCTGGGAAAAACTGGACTGAGACAACTAAAAATAGAGATAAATGGAAGGAGTTGGAGGAGGCGTTTACCCAAATGGGTTCTGAATAAAAGGAAAAAAAAAAACTAGCATGGAAATTATTCTTTAAAAATCTAAGCACTAATATATAAGTTTGTAAATTGAAATCTGTAATGTACAGTTCAGAAATATACGCTTTATTATTATTATTATTTATTATTACATTATAACAACTTTATAGCTATAATTAAAAAAAATATATTATTCCGAAAGTTTTAAGAATACCCCATCTCTGTAAAATAGTTCATCTGAGACCATTTTTGGCGAAAAATAAATTCGTATTATTCTTAGACTACGAGTTCGGGATACTTCCTTGTGATTTCATGATCTACATACAATTTTTATCACCGGTTTTCTCCATAATTACTGTAGTTAGTGACCGGAATATCAATTGAGAAATACTTGCTTAATATCAATCGTATAGCACTCATTAAGGAGTTATTAGCGAAAGAAGATACTTACTTTTTCTGTAAATAGCCCGCAAAAATGAAACGGATGGGATCAATTTTTGTCGGCTATTTACAGAAAAAGTAGACACTCTAGAAACAAACTAACTATGTCGACGCCCTTACGTTTGAAACGTAACGCTCGTTAAAGCTTCAAATCTTCTCGGTAAAAAGCTAAACGAATAAAAAACGAACACAAAAGTTTTCAGGTGTTTCGTCGTCTGGCCCAACTTCAATAGTCAATCATTCCTTACTGAATGCCTTACGAACGAATGGTGTGAGTGTTAAATTAAGAACTTACTTTAAGTTACTGACAGATTTTTCAGCTTTCAAGCCTCTTGGAGTTACGGAACAGAGGACGAAACGGTGACAATATGTCAGCATATTATCATAGTAGAAGTAAATTCTACCACAGATAACTAAATAGTTACTTCGATTCTACTATGATATTATATTATACTATCAACCCACAGATCTACAGATCTGTGTATCAACAAACCACAGAATAGAAGAATTCTATAGAACGCTGATGTTGATTTATTAGTAATTGGGTATTTTTTAAAATAACCTCCCCCAAAAACAAAAAAACAAATCTATAAAATCATTAAATAAAAGTAGACTCAAAATTGTATACCATAAGATTGAGTTTATGAAAATTGACAGAATGACAAGGTGATACCAGGGTAGTAAAACGGCCCAGTTTAATTGATGAGCACTAAAAGTTAAAAAATAATGTGATTATTTAGAAAAAAAGAAATAATTATGTAATGTGCAATTCATTACAAAACATTTACTTCGATAGATCATATTAGGAATGCGAGGTATGATCGTTTTTTCAATTACTACGCCGATTGCTTCGAAAGTGGCCACGGATTCATGGTCAGAGACCTCAAGGATCTTCAGATATCGATTAGGTGTTCATTAAAATTTCATTCTCATACATAACCTTCATTTTATTATAACATATATTTTAACTACTATAACATTAAAATTATAAACTATTAGCCTCTTATATTTTCCTTAACTCAAGAATACACAGGATGTTTGTGATAGATGTAGTGCAGAAACAAAACAATAGTACAACGGTTTTCAGTTTCTTAAAAATAATGTTATGTTCTGTGCTTCTGCATGGTGTAACGTGGCATGTTTTTAGTATCCAACTAGCAGCGAAACCCGGCGTTGCACGGGTTAAAATACACCGCTTGTTTAGTAGTGTCAAAAATACATAAGAATCCATTTTTTAATATAAATATTAAACATTCCTATCTGAAATATTTTCTGTCATTAAACATACGTTGTATATAAACTATATCCAATAAACTAATTAGAGAATTAAAATAATTTTAAGAAACAGTTCAATAAATGGAAAATTTATGTTTTATTCATACAATTATTCACATATTATATCATTCATATACATATATATATATATTACTCTATACATTAACATATATTGTACACGTTTCTGTTTATATTATATGATTATATATTTTTTGTTTTAAATTTATTTTTCTAATACTTGCTTATACACTACATTTATAGTTTTATTGTTTGGACTATAAATAAACAAATTTTGAGGTGATCCTACTCGTGAGCATGCGACGTATAGTTGGCCATGTGCAAAGCACGGTTCTTTCAAGTCAACGCCACAATATTGAAATGTTTGGCCCTGTGCTTTATTGACAGTCATGCTGTAAGCCAACTTTACCGGGAATTGTAAGCGTTTAAAAGTAAAAGGCAATCCATTTGATATTAAAGGTATCCGTGGTATAAATACTATCTGTCCTTTATCTTTACCAGTCATTATACTGGCTTCGATAATATTATTATGTAGTTGTTTGATGCAGAGTCTCGTACCATTACATAGTTTCGGCGAGTTCAAATTTCGTAATAAAATAACTGGTGAACCAATTTTTAATTTAAGACAGTGTAATGGCATTCCTGGAACATTTAATGAATTTAAAAATTCAGTAGGAAAATTAACACTTTCTGCCTCATCAGTCATTGTATCAATTGATGTGTAAATTTTTTCTTCTCCCGGAATCATTCCCTGGATGATGCTGTTGATGTTGTTGACAACGTCGTTCTTTGTAGCTAGAATAATTCGTTCGCGTAACCATTCTGAATTGATATAATTCTCAACAATATTTGGATATATTTCATTTATAAGTTGTTCAGGTGTTTCAACAACATTACATAACTCGTTAGTTAACATTATTTGGCCAGTATTTTTATCTATTGGATAGGTGCCTTCTCCTATTTGTAAAAGTTTTTCTGAAAATTCTAGTGCCTTTTTATCTCCTGAAAGGAGAATGGGCACTTTTGTATGGACTGTGGGCGGTCGGCGGCCAAATACGATTTTGTTATTTATTGATGTAGTTTATTGTCACAACTAATACTGAGAAGTTTTATTGCCAGTGGATTCTTATAACATGAATAAAACACATTTTTATATTTCAGTATTTTGAACAGTTTTTAATAGTTTTGCTAAGTTTTTTTACTCTATAGTGTGAAAATGGAAAGGTTAAATATATATATCCGTACATACATATATATATATATTTAACCTTTACATATATAACCTTTCCATTTTTACACTATTGAGTAAAAAAACTTAGCAAAACTATTAAAAACTGTTCAAAATACTGAAATATAATGGCATGGCATATATTGTAGCATGACGTTATGACTATGTTATATTAAAATGCGTTATGTTACATTACATTATTTATTAGACATTGTTACTATACAATAATATAGATATTTTCTATATAATAGTATCTCTTGGCATTATAATTATTATATACAATAACATTGTATGTTTATTTATTTAATAATAATCCTACTCCCTCTCTATAATGGCATTTAATTCTCCTGCTGGTAATCGTATTTCTTCGGGTTGGTTTTTCGCCCACCCTAGGTACCACACTATACACATGACATGTGCGCAGCATCCCACTGTACGTTTTCCGCTTAGGCATGAGCAATAATAATGGGCGATTGCTTCCCGACCGGTTCTCTGGCGGTCAATCACAATATAAGAATAATATATTCTAGAGCGCACATGTCTCGATTGAAAACGAACACGTAACAACCAAATGTCTTGTTCTAGGATATATTCGTTAAGATTCCTTATCTGTTGCTCGCGATATAATATAATAAAATATAAGATATAATAAAATAACAAAAACGAAGAATAGAATAGTAATAACAATGTATTTTGTGCAATATTGCTGTATACAATAACATTATGTTACATCACAATTTTTTCTTTAAAAAATTGACATACGGTGAAATGCCCATAGTAAAAGTTGTTCGTAAATAATAGTATTTTCATTTGATAATGATATTATCAATGGCCGCCAGACGCCCAAAAGTGCCCATTCTCCTTTGCGCCCTCATATTTGTTGTTAATTTAATTATTTTTACGTAATCCCATATGAACGACTTCTTCAAGCAAGCATTAATTTCATCTGCTGGTGTCGATTTGGGAATGACAGGTAACGTTTGACGAAAATCGCCTGATAGTATTAACAACACACCTCCCATTATATGCTTGTTGTCACGTAAATCTTGAAGTGTTCTATTAAGTGCTTCTAGAGATTTTCTATGGGCCATTGTACTTTCATCCCATATAATCGCTTTGCACTGTTTCAATATTTGTCCACGTGCTGATGATTTTGATATGTCACATACCGGAAACTCGTAGTCAGCTACATTTAATGGTAATTTCAACCCAGAATGCGCTGTTCGTCCACCATCCATAAGAGTAGCCGCTATCCCAGATGACGCCAGGGCAAGAACAATTTCTTTATCTGCACGGATTTCAGCTAAAATTAAATTCAACAACCATGTTTTCCCGGTGCCACCAGGTGCGTCTAAAAATATTATGCCACCTTGCTGATTTCTATAATAATCCATTATTGTATCGTATGCCTGTTTTTGACTTTGAATTAATCGAGGTTTGTTGTGTTGTATGTAAAGTTTCAATTCTTCTGTATTATAATTTGTTTCTCTTAAAAATTCACTGTTCATAGCATCCAAATGACATCGTTTAGGACATTGAACACCTAGTTCTACTAACGGTTGGTTAGATATTGCTAGACATTTATCTTCTATCAATATCAAAGCTTTGTTAAAAATTTCTTCATTAAAAGTTATTTCTAAGTCCGGGTTTTGTCGTCGTAGTTCAGCTAAGATATCATCGCTCATATATTCTTGATATTTTAGCCATAGCTGATTTGGATTAGAAGGATTACATGTAGTTAATATAATTGCAAAGAGTTCACGAAGTTGACTTGCTGTTGCTGTTTGGGCTGCTTCGTTCATAGCTGACTCCCAATGATTATCGTTTTCAAGTAGACCCAATCTTTGACATGCTTCGCGGTATGTTTCACAAATGTAACCATCGACAGTTTTTAAGTCTTCAAAACACGTTGGGCCTCGAACAGTGTGTAGTAATAAACGTAAATAGAAACATTCAGCGTTTTTTGGGTGCACTGTGTAGACTCGCCCTATTGTGTTACTCTTGAATACTTCATCATGTCCCTCAACTGGCATTCCACGTTTTCGAGGATTAAACTTTTTACTTGTTGTATCCCACGTATAATAACTTGGTACCTCTGAATAAAGTAAAGTCTTGGCAAATGGATCTTTCTGGCATAATTCAAAGAACGCTGTTAAAGTTGTTCGTGATGGTGGTTCTGTCGCAACTTTCTGTGCCGTTTCTGTAGTGAAAAACACACGTTGTCCATTTTCCAGGTGGACGGATAAATGGAGAACCGGCGGATCTCGATCGTGAATCGGAAAACTTAAAATTCGCCAAACCGCTTCGTTGGTATTAATGTAACGACCCATTTGATACTGAACTATTTCATCATGTTGGTTTTCTTTGTCCACTGTAAAAATGGCCATATCACTGCCTTAATTAATGTATTTGCATACGTATTTAATTGATTTGACAGAACTGCAGTATTCAACATTGATATGGGCATTAAACATTTTGGATAAAAGTGGATTGTAAGGAACTACCCATTGATTGTTAATTTGAATTTCTTGATTGCCTCGTATTTTAATTTTAGCTGTAAATCCGCCTTGTTCTGGTGATCGACGTCTGTATTTCGGATATCCATCTTCGCCGGTAACTGTTTCATTTAAAAATGGCTTTGGATAACGTTTCGTACATATTTGATCTTTCATGCATGGAGAACTTCTATTTAGTTCACCACACGGGCCATGAATCATGTTTTTCACTATTATATTATAAAGGTCAGGATCTTCTTCCGGGTTTGGAAATTCAGCTTTGATGATATTATCTATTTGATCCGGATGAATTTTATTTTGAAGCCAAATTAAGTTGTGAGAATGTGGCAATCCTCGTTTCTGCCATTCGATTGAATACATCCAGCAAATAACAGCACCAAATATTTGATATTTTGTGATGGCATCAATAAATTTAATTTGTTTTTGGCGGAAAACTCGGGCAACAATATCATGTCGATCGCTGGCCGCCTGTTTATATTGTAATTCATCTTTGATTTCCGCCCATGAAGAATTACATGTAAATGTTATAAATAAATCTGGTCGGCCGTGTTTTCTGACATAAGTTATCGCATCTTGGGCATATTCATGCATGTGACGTGGACTTCCAGTAAACGTAGAAGGCAAGATGACCAATTTTCCCATGTTATCAACGTTTCCATCATTTATCATAGCATCTCTTAAATGAATGTATTCATCAGAACGTAACTTTCGTTGATTATGGCGAATAAATTCTAATCTTTCCGTCTCCACTTTAGCATACATATCAACCATAAACTGCTGAAATAACTGTCGACAATTTAAAACATGGTTATATTCACTATTTCTAGTCATAATTCGATAAGCATAAAATTGCATAGCTGATACTTTTTTGTTAGTTTCTACACCTGTAGCGGGATCTATTTGTTGTATATTTAAGTGATAACCATCTTCACCTTGCCAAAAAATTAACGGGTACTGTAGGGCATCATAACTTCGATGTGTTTCAGCAATACGTTGCAATGATTACTTCGGCGTTGAATAATAATATCACGATGGCTATATTCATTATCGACAATTACTACAGCAACTTCGTCCGTTTGAGGTGCATTAAACCTTCGTTCATGTTGACCGGCTGGTCTTTTATCCGCTCGAATGACGATCTTATAATTGTCTGCAACCATTTTGTCTAAAGAAGTTTTAAACACCTTGATAAGTTGATTATTATCGTGAAGTAGACGCTGTAATTTTTGAATAATGTCTCGTTGTAGCCCCTGAATGCGAGAACAACGTTGATTTATTTCAAGTTCTTCGTTACCAATAAAATATATTTGAAGAAACTTTGCAGTTCCATCGGACATTGGCATCAGAGATCCTACTCGATGATAAATTTGGCCTTGAACCTTGAAAACTGGGCTGAAATTTTCTTCCTTGCATACTAAAGTTGCTCCAAATGAAGTCATTTGGAAACAACAATTATATCGACGTATATTTTGAAGGAAATGATTGGAATCTGGCGTTTCTCCATTCATATATGCGAGTAACTCTGATGGTGGTACATTTAATGCTGGTAAATTTACTTTACCACTTGAGCAGCACATACCAGCAGTTTCTCCCTTGAATTTTCGTGCATGACAATACTTGCATATCGTATCCAATTTGCCGATGATAATATTTGGATGTTCGTTATATTTTTTTTTGCAATCATAATGGAACGCCTGAAGTTCTAGACTCTCTCGCGAAGCAGCGCGTCGTTGGCGTAAAGCAGCCATTTTTTCTTTACTTTTGCTCTTTTCCATTTCACGCTGGTCAGCAGATTGACGATTTCGAATCGACTGTACTCGGGACCGGGTTTCCTCGTTAGTGTGTACTCTTTCTTCATCGGTTTGATTTTCTCTAATTCTTTTTACACCTTTACGAATATTCGAAAGTCGTACGTGTACATTCTAGAACTTTTTAGATGATGATATTCAGTTTAACTCATTCTGGAGCTTTCTAGATTATTTCAGAAATCTCTAGAATTTTCTAGAACATTCCAGATCGATAATATTCAGCTTAACTCATTCTAGAGCTTTTGAGATCATTCCAGAAATCTCTAGAATTTTCTAGAACATTCCAGATCGATAATATTCAGTTTAACACATTCTGGAGCTTTTTAGATCATTCCAGAAATTTTTAGATCTTTTCAAGAGTTTTCATGAGATAGAAAAGGACAGATATATATCTGAATACATTTTCGCCACCCACAACCACCCACTTCCACCCACCGCGACCAAACTCCCTTACTCCCACCTGGAGACCAAGGGGTATTTACCACCCCAACGGGAAGTTGATTGGAGTTAGTGGTGATAGAGAAAACCCTGGCTTTACGTACTAACATAAGCATTTTATATATATATATATATATAGATTTTATTCTATATGAATATTTACTTTTAGAAAGTAAGCTTCGCTTGCTTGGCACCTTGATCATTTAAACTTGCCAAGTTACACCATTTAGTAGAACAGAACATATTTTATTTATTTAACTGAAAACTGTTGTAATTTTTCTATTATTTGGAGAAGTCTAAAATAAACATTTCTATTCGAAGTTTCGTAGCTATGATTTAGAAACAGCTATAGAACTGGGTACCTACCCATTTAGATCGCTGTATTTTTTTTATATTGAACTTGGCCCCATTTCCAATTTATGTTTTGCTGTGATATCATTAAATTATGTAAAGTACAAATACTAATTTCCTATTCTTATTCAACTAATAGATTTACATATAAGATATTTTTGGTGGTACTGAACCCCCGATGCACAAGCCAGAGTCGCACTTAACCAGTTTTTTTAATTTTTACTTAATACGTCCAATTGACCCATTGCGATTCCAAATCTCAATTTAAAAAAGTCACCTGGAAGTGGCCCATATAATTATTCCAATGAGGAGTGGAGGTACGGAGCCCAAATTTTGTGAGTACGACTGAAACTTGGCTATTTTTTGAATTTTTCCTTTGTATACGTCCAATAACCTACCTCGGTGCCAAATTTCAAGTTTCTAAGTTACCTGGAAGTGGTCTATATATTTTATGAATATTGGTGATACGGAACTCTTGGTGCACGAGTACGACTCATACTTGGCTGGTTTTCGTATTTTTCCTTTATATACGTCCAATTAATTACCTCGATGCCAAATTTCAAGTTTCTAAGTCACCTGGAAGTGGACTATATATTTTGATGAGTTAGTGAGTCGTAAAAATAGTGATTTTCGAACGTTAACATCTTAGATAATAATATTTTCATATTATGGTAAAAGATATATTTATGAAAATTCGTGATCAGAGACCTCCAGGACCTTTAAATATCGATAAGGAGTTTATTGAAATTTCATTCCCATAACTTTCATTTTATTATAACATTATACATATATTATTTTCCTTATCAAGACTACTCGATTTTCTTGGTTGGCTATATACAATGTAATGTAACTATACACTATACATAAATACTTTGTACTTACAAAAAAAAAAAAAATTTGCTACCTTATATTTTATATTTATCGTAGTCCGTGGACTTACTTGGCTATGTACGAGTAAATATTTTTTGCTGTTTATAACTTTTAATATATGCGTTTCTTAGCAACCCTATTCTGTTGATTTCGAATTTTCTATTTTTACGAATGGGAAACAAATGATTACTTTTTTTCCGCCACATACCTGTCTATATTTTTTTTGTATGTTTTTTTAGCCTTAAAAATACTTTAATGCTTACCTGTACTAATGATTTATTTCATTCAAAGAAAACTATACTAAAACTCTATTAAAACTATAATTTTTAATACCTATAAAATAATAACCTACTTACAGAAAAAAATATTCATGGACAAATCAAACACGGGTATCTAGCCCCAAACTGTGTTTTCCAGTACTATGGGTTATAAATAGGTAAAAAGTAAAGAAAATATTAAAACGACCGATATGTACTGAAAACAGTATGCAAACGTCTACACGAGGCAGTGCAGAACATTTTATGCATTTCTTGTGTGGTGTAACCACAAAGTCATCATCTCTGAAATGCTTTGGTTAAAGAGTGCTTGATTTTGTAGGGAACCAATCGTTACGTCATGTAGTTCTGATGTACCTTTCCTTCAATTCGGGAAAATAAAAAAAATATCGTTGAAAAATATCGACAACACCCTCGCACTAAATAACAAGAAACCAAAAATAAAAATTCATATTTTTATACAATTATTGATTTTCATTTAGGTTTTTCACTTAATACACATGGAAAGAAACTCCTCCATTTATTAAATTTACTTTGCCAGTTGCATTTTTATACCTTATTAATTAGTGACCATTTCGGCAATTTTGACACCAAAACACACGGAGCTCTGCCTGCCATGAAATTGTGCAATTTCTGCGCAGTCGGCAGTAAAATCATTTACGAATGACAGAAACATATCTCGTTGTGCAAGAAGCTAACTCGCTGCCACGCCTCCTTCAGCAATATATCGGAGCGGCAAAAATTTTTTCTTATCTGTGCTATCAACCATCCACGGTTGGACCAACGTCGGTGCCCCCCCATACCCCTACCCCCAGGCATACCATTCTCCCTTTGCTCTCGAAGAGTAGAGTCTATAGCAGTGGAGAAAAGAATACTTACTTTGTACCTAGATACCCAATGTTTTAGATTCGATGGCTTTGCTGGCATCGACTCAAAAAAACATTTTAGGACCCTAATATGTTTCGTACCTACCATTAATTTCGTTATTGTTGGTTAATTTCCTGTATTTAATTATTAAAATATCCTTACTAATATCACAGATTACTATGCTAATATACTAACAATATTATAAATGCGCAAATGTGTTTGTTTGTAACCTTTTCACGCTTCAACACCTCGACCAATCTTGACGTAATTTGGCATGCTGGTAGCTTATGTGTCACTGGTAAGGATTTATTTTATATCCCTTAAAAAAAGCATAGTCCGATGCAGTTTCTGACAGAACTAAAAAAAATACTCTTTTGGTTAATTTCTTCAACATCGCAACGGAACAATGGATTGTTGTGATTTTTATTTGCACAGAGATAGTTGAAGGGGTGGGAAATGATATAATTTACTAATTACCTACCATATATCCAGACCTGAGATAGTTCCCGAGGGATCTGGGGAAAACTCATTTCCACGCTCGCGCACGTCGGCGTTGCAACGGAGCAACGGAGCAACGGATTGAAGTGATTTTTTTTGTATAGAATTGGTTGAGGTGGGAAGTGACATAGACTACTAATCAGAATAGCTCGATATAGTTCCTGAGGGGTCTTTTTTTTATCCACAATTGATAAAAGCCCTTGGCATCAACTCACCTGATGGTAAGTGACGATGATGCCGAAGATGGAAGCGGGCTTCCGATAATCAAGATCTGGAGAAAACTTATGACATAAAAGCGATGTCCACGCGGGTGTATAATTTTCAGTGAATTGCTTTTTGAAGTCAACAAAGTTAAACCCGATCTCTCGTTCGCCAATAGGATATTATCAAATCATAATGCATGTGTTTCATTAACCGATACCGAGTCCTGTGGGGATTTCATCATCATCTCAGCAGTATGAAAGTTAAGGAGTAAAATCATCCACTCACCTAAATACCTAACCTGAAAGAAAACAGCTACCTAGTTATCGGTCTATCCTACAATATTTAAAGAATTATCCTCCAGCTCCTAACCGTTAAGGAGTTGTACCTTCCATCACCAGGAGCAAATACTTGAATAGCTTTAGAATATATATAATATATTACATTAAATGAAACACGTAATAAGTGCCTATATTTTAGGGTTGCTCTCGATTTCCCTGGGATCCTTCGACCATTATAAAAGCTGGGATCCCATCACAGATGATCTTAAATTGGTGGCAAAGGGACCACCCAACTAGTATGTTCTCACGAATAAAAAAAAATCGAGCGAGACCTACAGTACTCGCATATGATGTGTAACATGTGACAAAATACTTTATAGAAGGACGGCAAAGATACGGCAGACTAGGCTGTATGGTCATAGATACCTTTGCCTTTTCCGCGCTTTTAAAGCCTGAAAAAAGGACGGCAAAGATATGGCAGACTAGGCTGTATGGTCATAGATACCTTTGCCTTTTCCGCGCTTTTAAAGCCTGAAAAAACGCGACTTCCTGTTAAAATGGGACACATTTCCGTCCCATGGGACACATTTCCGTCCCATTTCACGAAATCACTCCAACAAATTGCAGGAAAGCGAGAGCAAAGATGTTACACATCAAAAAAATAATTTTGAAAATCGGTCAACAATTAACAGAGATAGCGGTGAAGCTCCACATTTTTTGAAGTCGTATAAAAAGAGACCGCGCATATAAAAATGCATTGCCTAATGTTAGTTCTCTTTAGGTTTCCGTACACAAAGGGTAAAAACGGAACCCTATTACTAAGACTCCGCCGTCCGTCCGTATGTCTGTCTGACTGTCCGACGTCCGTCTGTCACCACTCACCAGGCTGTATTTGTATTGCCGCTATTAACAACAAATACTAAAAATTAGAAAAAGTTAAAGTCTCGTAGTAAAGTGTAGAAACTAGCGCCATCTAGTATGATGGTACGAATCCCTTTGTGCGCGGTTCTGATTCGCACTTTACCAGTTTTTATTTAGTTTCCAGTCAAAGTCTTTTTTAAAGGTCATCTTTGGTCTTGTTGTTTTTATCTCCTTCTATCATAATATTCCAAGTCAAACGAACGAAACGTACAAGTTCCATCCTTTAGCATGAAGTTAGCTACAAAATAAACGGTTCTATGTTTGCGGACTGATTCTGCAATATTTTGTCTTGAATTAATTAGAGAAATATCGAAATAAATAATGTTATCCAGCCTCAGGACTGGAGTTAAAGGCTTGGTGGGTTATTTCAGCCATCTTTCGTGCCTATGAAGCGTTATGTAGTGTGAAATATGATTATATAATATTTGACAGTTCATAATATTTTCGCCACCGGAGATGATGGATTGTCTGGTTTTCAGCTGCGTATGTCCTCAAGGTCTCTGCAGACCAGCTCGACCTTGCAGCATGATAGTCTGTTTGTGCACCGCGACAGTCCCGAGGACAACCCTAGTATACCCTTCGAGTTTACGCCCGAGAACAAAAAGGTTAGAATGTCACTTGTTTTTTGTGTTCTTCTTTCGATTTTTCAGAGTTTTATCGGTGAGACATCCAATTTCGTGATTATGCAAGGGGTGTGTTCCAAAACAGTTACCTGTCGGGTAATTATTTACTCGATTTTAGAGAAAGAAAGAAGGAATGTGATAGGGAAAGAAAAATATTTTTGAAAGACCTAGTTGAATAACTGAATGTCAGGAAGCTATTGATAATTATTTTTTTAATACACGATTGGTAATCCTTTGACATCGTCTCACCTGATGGTAAGTGACAATGGTGCCGCAGATGGAAGCGGGCTTACCAAGATTCCCCAATGTAATAGGGAATTGGCTATCTTATCTTCAAGCTGGAACACATCAATGCTGTAACATTAATGCTTGGTGACAAGACTTAGATAAGATGGTGGTAGCTAGCTAGCCAGGTGTGCTTAGAAAATGCTCTTCTAACAACCAAACATTACCTTCTGATTAACTCAGGTGATTTTGGAATTCTATTGGTTAACTGTCAAATAATATTTAAGTGATTTTTAACTCCTTGAGCGTGTTTTAGACTACCGGTAGGTCAGAAAAAATGTCTCCGTGGAGCGTGTTTTGGACTACCGGTAGGCCAAATAAACTCTTTTGTGATTGGTTGCCGTCTTACCGACCGTATAGGAATGAATCTTTTTATACACAAACTCTATCATGTTGTGACCTGTTTTATCCTCTTTTTTTTGTTCAGCCATTCGAAATTCATTCAAAAATAAATTATTTCCAAGCCGGGCAGCCATAGTCAGCCATATTGTTTTGCCGTGTCGTTTGTATTGTGAGAATAGTAAAGTGTGAAAATGAGTTTCAGACGTAAACGGTTCGTGTTGTTATATAAATCTCATATCAAATTACTTGGAAAAGAATGAAGATTATGTTAAAATTATTAGTTTTTGAAATAATTGCAAAATAATTAGTTAAAACTGAGACCAAGTTTTGGTAACGGCAAAATGGCGAATTTTATTTTTTTGAACCTATGAAAAATTAATTTCAGACGTAAATAGTACGTACGTTTTGTTATATAAATCTCATATCAAAATACTCGGAAAAAAATGTACATTATGTGGAAGTGATTAGTTTTTCAAATACTTGCAAAAATAATTTGTGAAAAATACGAAGTACTGTGCAAAACGGCAAAGTGATGAACTCCGTTTTTTGTCGTTGGAAACTTATCCTAATTTTGTAGTAAAACTATTGTGATTCGAAGTGAAATATTTAGTTTATATACACTTATGATAGTGTGTTATGCTATGATACTTTTAGTTTTTGCGAAAATGTGTAATAAGGTTGTGTAAGTGGGTGCATTCAGCGACTAAAAGTGCAAAAATCAAGATTTTTTTGAAAATGAAAAAACCACAAAATGTCTTCATCAGGTGAGTTATTTCTAATTAATTTTTACTTTTATTAGCTAGGAAATTTATTAATCTTTACAACGGTATATAACAATAGTATGTAACTTAATTATATATTTACAAAAAACTTAAAAAAATAGGTCCTAGCCGAGTCTGAATGACGTCATCCATGACTCAACACGCTCAAGGCACTTTAGCGGAAAAAATCTAATTACGCTCCACGGGTTAACATACCCATAATCAGGTCAATATTACCCTCAGATCAAAGAGGTTTATCACTTAACAAAAATTAGCACTAAAAAGCTTAATATTTCACAATTAGATTCCTAAATTGAAAAATGACTTTCACACTTTTCACATATTTAAACGACCTATCCAACAACACCTCACATCATAGGATAGGGGAAAAAAAAATTCACCTCCACTTTTAAGTGTAGGGGAGATACCCTAAAAATGTTTTCAAGATATTGTTTCACCACTTTGTTAAATAATAAATAAATAAATAAATATTCTGGGACAAATCCCACATTGTCATCTGGCCCCAAAGTAGGATTCCCTGTGTTATGGGTACCAGAGACTGATATACATACTTATATACGTTTAAAGACATACATATATAGATAATTAACACCCAGACACAGAGCAAACAAATCTGCTCATCACACAAATGTTTGCCCTGGGTGGGGATCGAACCCACAACTCTCGGATCAGCAGTCAAGAGCACAAACCACTGAGCCACCGAGTCGTTGTTAGCGTGATTAATATGTATACCGGTGCCAAATTACAGCTTTCTAGTAAACCGCAGACAGACAGACATGGCAAAACTATAAGGGTTCCTTTTGGACTATACGGAACACTAAAAAATCGTAGTCAACTACCCTATTGTAGAACAAAGTCATTTGTATCATGATTAAACAGCAAAAACTTGCATTTGTTTTGTACTTTGAGTATACATCTCATTAAAAGAATGAGATTCCCTTTGTTTTTGTCTCCTATCAAACAATTGCCCGGATGTTTTTAAAGTGTTTTGTATGAAACTGGGGCTCTAGATTTTTACATGTGATCTTAATTTGAATCCTGCATTGCCAACATAATTTCTGTGTAAATCCTTTTTGCAGCGTGCTGATGCCCTCCTCGCAATCTACCCAGATGGACACAAGCGTGGAGCCATGATCCCACTGTTGGACCTGGCTCAGCGACAGAATGGTGGCTGGCTTCCCATCTCTGCAATGCACAAAGTGGCTGAGATACTGGAACTTCCACGTATGAGGGTGTACGAGGTTGCTACGTTCTACACCATGTTTATTAGGTGAGATTCTCAACTACAAATTTTTCCAGACCAATACTCTGCCACCAGGACTACATTGTCCATTGGATTGTACAAGTCCTTGTAATAAACCCTTTATAACGCGAGAGTGAATAGGAATTATTTGAGTATGCACGCATCAACCTCGTCTGCATCATCACTTTGCTGTTAAATGTAAGTGCATTTAAATATATAAAAGGAGAAACTGCTGGATGACTGATATATTAACGCACAGGCTATACTGGGTCTAGAAATTTTGCAAAAGGGTTCCTTATGTAACACAGACATAAGTTCTAAGGAATTGTTTTTCAAATTTCATCTCCATAAAAAGGGGGTTAAAGTGGGGGTTAAATGAATAATTACATGAATGGTATAATTCATTCGTTAGAGTGCAACAAAATTAATGATAGTCAGACACAGACAATCAAGAATTTTCCACTTCAACATTTAAACCAAAAACAAGAAGATTGAAGAAACACTTGGGTTGAGTTTTTCAGATTAAGAAATAGATCAAGGCGTTACTTGGAACTCCCATACTGAGATACTGTGCAACAAAATTCATCAATTAGCATAAAGATTGTACATGTTTACAAAGATAGGTAACAGAAAGACTGTCCTAACAGCATACCATGGTTTCGTAGCGTCAACATTAAAGTAGGGAATAATGTTTTGGGGTAACAGTACTGGAAATGAAATGGTCTTCAAAGCTCAAAAAAGATTTATTCGAGCAATCTGTAGCCTTAAGAGGACTGTGAACCCACGGCGAAAATTCGACTTCTCATACAAACAGTGTTAATTTTCACCTCTTAAATGTCAACCGATTGTGTCAAATTTTTGACAGGTTGTCGGTCAGAACAAAAGCTAGGCTTATACGTTTCGTTTTATAAATTACTGATTATAATTTTTAAAAAATTGCTGAAATTAGTTTTGTATGAAAACACGTGAATGACAATAAAATTAAACTTTTTAAGTAAATCGAAAAAACAAAAACGTATAAGCCTACCTTTTGTTCTGACTGACACCCTGTCAAAAATTGATCCAAATCGGTTAACATTTAAGAGGTGAAAATCGTTATCGCCGTTTGTATGTTGCAGCTCCACAACTGACAATAGTAGGCCATTCTTTATAGAACTAAAAGTACTCACCGTTCCCTGTTTATACAAATTGTCGAAACAGTAGTTTTCGTAAAGAATAATTCAAGTTTGTTTAGCCACCGAAACTTTAGAACAAGTTGCCAATAAGTATAAAAGAGGTTGGCTGTTTAGATGTTTTTAAAGATAAAGTTTGTGATATGTTACAGAAGAAGGCATATTACTCTGTTGACGAATATCTTAATGACTAAAATGTGGAATTCCCTACTTTATTATAAACTAGCTTTTGCCCGCGGCTTCGCCCGCGTGGACATCGTTTTTGTAACTGACTTAGAGGGTGCGCGATGCGCGACCCGCAAGCGGCTCGCGAGCGTGGACATAAATTTTCTCCAGATCCCTCGGGAACTATGTCAGGATACGCTTATTAGTAAATCGTGTCATTTCCCACCCCCTCAACCATCTCCGTGCAAAAAATCACACAGTCCATTGTTCCGTTGCGATGTTAATTAACCAAAAAAGAGTATATCGTCAGTTCTCTCGGGAATTGCATCGGGCTATGCTATTTTCGTCGGTAAAATCGTCGGTGGCTCAACCGGTAACGACTCGGTCCATCTAACCAGAGGTACCGGGTTCAAATCTGGACGGCCAATGTACCAATGAGTTTTTCAAAAACTTACGTACATATCATTACCGATTGCTTTAACGGTGAAGGAAAACATCGTGAGGAAACCTGCACAGGCCTGCGAAGAAACTCGAAGGTTGTGTGTGAAGTCGACCAACCCGCACTGGGCCCGCGTGGTCGACTAAGGCCTAATCGCCCTGATTCAGGGTAGGCTCGAGCCTCTCGGTGGGGACGTATATGAGCTGATATAATAATAATAAAAAAATGCTATTTTCACGGGATAAAAAGTAGCCTATGTCCTTCCTAGTGACACAGGCTACCTGCATGCCAAATTTCATTAAGATTGGTCAAGGTGTTGAAGCGTGAAAAGGTAACAAACAAACACATTTATAATATTAGTAAGGATTTATATTTGAAATTAAATAAATTTTTAAAAAAAGCTAGTTTTATATAAAAAAGAACTCAAACTGCCCTTGACCAGAGACGAAAAGAAGGAGGCCTCATAGAAACATTTAAGATACTTAACTATAACAAAAAAATCCTGTCAAATTCCAGACGACCAATAGGCAAGTACCACGTGCAAGTTTGTACGACCACTCCGTGCTGGCTGCGTGGCTCCGACGAGGTCCTGCAGGCCATTAAGGAGTCCACCGGCTGTGAGGTCGGCGGCAACAGCCCGTGTGGCAAGTTCTCCTTGTCTGAGGTAACATTTATCATTGGCCCCTTCGCAGACAGATATGTCGCAGCCATATTGTAGAATTAGTCGTTTTACAATACGGCACGCTACTTTGCTTTGCTTTTTTTTACTTCGAATAAAAATGAGTCGGACGGATGGACAAACGGTTAGGTTAGGTTAGTATGTCTCAGGCAGATTAAAATCGCCCATAATTAGTATGGGGTCATTCCCATCAGCAGCTTGTCTAATAGTTAAAAAAAGTACTCTGTCAGTTTCTTCAAAAGTGTAATGGGTTGGACGGTAGACACCAGCGAGTATCATTCTGAAATTTTCATATCTTAGGTTTAACCACAGAGCTTCCACTTCTTTGTTACCATTGTAAATAGGGTGTGGTGTCGCCTGAATGGGCCTGCCATGAAACTTATTTGATACATAGATAGCAACTCCTCCCCACCCTGTACCTTTGATTCTATCATGTCGAAATAGTACATATCCCTTGATGTCAACTAGACTATTCTTTATGGAAGGTTTCAGATGTGTCTCAGTTAAAATAATAAAAGTTGGTCTTAGTCTATTAACCTCTACAAAAAACAAATCTCGTTTAGCCATAATCGATGCCAGGTTCGTATAGAAAAAGGTCATTTCTACTAGGGTTGATGAGGAAGTGGCTATGAGGAAGAGGAAGTATTCGGCATTGAGTTTGAGGAAGCGGATGAGGAAGAGGAATTTTCTGTGAGGAAGAGGAAGCGGACGAGGAAGAGGAATTCAAATAATCATATATTTTTTTAAAGTTAATTCAAGTTAACAAATACATGGTTATTTTTTTATCACCTGCATAACTTTCAGATGTTGTTCTACCCATCAATACGAACAACTTTTACTATGGGGGCAACATCGAAATCGCGAAAAAAAAATCAGCTCTTTGATACATTGCGTCGGGTTGGTCATTGAACTTTTCTATGGAATGGCACTTGCTTTAGGCCTCATTGTGTTCCGCTGCGAAAACCATGCGCTCATAGAGTACACTATAAAAACAAACAGAGACGTGCGCTCGCGAACTGAATACGAACGAAATAAACGGTCGGTCGGCAACAAGGGCGCGGGCGGGTGGCGGGCGGCAGGATACCGCTTGTCGGCTGCGATCGGTAGGTTAGGTACTAGGTACTAGGTAGAGGTATCTTCGAGCAACGCGGCGCCCGGTGCGCCGCCGCCGCCCCGAGTACTGGCTATCGAGCTTGTTTAAACGTGATTAAATTCCTCTAAAATTCCTCATAATTTATGAGGAAGAGGAAGCGGAAGAGGAATTTTTCATATGCGGTTTTTAGGAAGCGGTAGCGGAAGAGGAAGTGCAAAAATTGCGGAACTTCCTCATTATGAGGAAGCGGAAGAGGAATCCTCATCAACTCTAATATTGTAGAAATTTTCTACAATACATCATCCGCAATCATAACTTTTTTGTACTAATGATCTTAGGAATGTTGTTGACATATTTTATAGTTGGGTCCGATTCTCCTCTGTCGACCCTTTGCTTTAGCTCTTCTCGCAAATTTTGAAGGTATTCTCGTTGATTGGGCGTGAGATCATTCTTAGCTGATATACCAGACTGGATTTTTTTGCTATTTTTGAGCACATTTACGGCGGTCATTTTGCTGGCAAAAATAACTTTGAGGGGGCGCGGAGAAGAACCCTGATTGGGTTTGCCAAGTCGGATCACGGCGACTGGTGGCTCTGAGTCCGGTATATCGGCCAGAGCTTGCTGTACCTGTTTTTTATCATGCTCAACACATACCTCCTTGTCGCGAGAAGCATCCCCGGTTTGCCGCTGGCACTCACCAACGCCGAACATAATAACATTCGCACTGCGTTTCTTCCTCTCTGCTAGCTCACCAAGAATGCATTCCATACTCGTATTTTGATTTTGTTTAGCTTTTAAGGCCTCTATTTCTATTTTTAACTGCGTAACCGTGTTTCTCAATGCTGGTAACTGACGCACTCCTAGTTCACAGTCGGGGCACAAATACTTCAGGGTAGGAGATTGCAATGTAATCACTCTCAACTCCGTGACAAGCAACCCACTACATTTCACACAAATATGCCTTTCACAGCCATAACACTGTATCTTAGGGTTTTTACCCGACTGCGCCAGAAGGAGGGTTATGTTTTTTCGAGAGTATGTATGTATGTATGTATGTTTGTATGTATAATTGTTTGGCACGCTCTGCAGCCTGAACGGCTGGATGGATTTTAGCTTGAGACATGTCGTTAGATTCGTATTTACTGTGAGAGTGACACTGGGTATATCAAAATAAAAAAAACAAAATGGCGGATTTTTGGCGCAAAATTTAAATGTTTGACACGCTCTGCAGCCTGAACGGCTCGATGAATTATAGCTTGAGGGTTGTCGTTAGATACGTTTTTACTGTGAGAATGACACTGGGTATATCCAAATAAAAAAACAAAATGGCGGATTTTTGGCGCCAAATTCCAATGTTAGGCACGCACTGCAGCCTGAACGGCTCGATAGATTTAGTTTGAGGGGTGTCGTTAGATACATATTTACTGTGTGAGTGACACTGGGTATATCAAAATAAAAAATAAAAAAAAATGGCGGATTTTTTTTGCGCCAAATTCAAATGAACTCATACAATAATAAAACTAAAAAAAATAATAAAATAAAAAACGGTAATTTAAAAAACTAAAAAACCCGCCTGCGTTTCTGTGTAATTTGGAAATGAAAAACCCTAAAACAAGAACGTCGTCATACCCGATTGCACTTAACTTAAGAAAAATGGTAGCAGCCGGGACCCATTCTAGAAATGGAGGCATAGTGAATTGAGAGCACATACCTATATTACATTGCAGATTACTCCAATATACTGACTAGACGGCTGACTTTCTATAATGGGTCCCGACTGCTACAATTTTTCTTAAGTTAAGTGCAATCGGGTATGACGACGTTCTTGTTTTAGGGTTTTTCATTTCCAAATTACACAGAAACGCAGGCGGGTTTTTTAGTTTTTTAAATTACCGTTTTTTTATCATCAAATTTGGGCACTTCCTTAATGCATTTAAGGCAGACCGGCATTTTTAACAACCCTTGTACAATTTCTTTATGAGAGGTTATGAAATTTTCGGAGAGTCACTGTATTTAAAATCACGAATTTTTTCGCAAGATAACACTTTCACTATTGTATTGGTCCGTAATCTACACAAAAACACTATTTTTAGCACAAATTAAAACAATTAGTATTTAAAGTCGAAATATTTTCGAGATGATCACGAAAACACAAGTGCACTTTTTAAGTGCGGGTAGACGACTTTTTATATATAATATATAATTTTTTTACTCAGTAGATTACAAATACGCCGTATTAAGTAAAGTAAAACGGCTAATTCTACCATATGGCTGCGACAGATATACATAGACTCAACGAACGCACATACCTCGCGTGCCTAACGAGTGTAAAGCGCATACTTCAACAGTGTTAAATTTAGTCTGCACCCAACCGACCCCGTATCAACGCTAAGTAAAAAAAAATGTCTATTGTGAATTGCAAATAACTCAGTACCAGGTGCAAGTATGTGCTGGCTCTGGCAAGGTTCTGCAGGCCATCAAGAACTCCACTGGCTGTGAGGTCAGCGGCAAGGATTTTTCTGCATTAATCACCCAGGTTAACTGATCAAAACCGCGATCATAATCTGGATGGATTTACTGTTAGTGTTAGTTTTGTTGTAAGTGTTAGGGTTTAAAGAGTTCCCGTACATATTTGAACACCCACCTGGAGCCTGGAGGCGCCCACCCAATAATTAACTATATTAATTAGTGTTAGAGTTTGATTTGATCACCCACCTGAACCCCGCAGGGCACACCTTATTACATTAATAATTCAATTCAATTCCAAGCAAATAGTTCTACTCCTAGCTTTTGATGGATATTCTTTTAAAGTAAGTACATCTCTATGGCACTTATTAACACCTCAATAGTTACTCTTTTGCTTTCCATTTCCTTCTAAAAATATTGTGCATACGGTCTCTTCTGGCCTTGATCCATAGAGCCGTAATTATTATAATTGACTGCTAAATCCTATCCATTTAGCCACCTCCGTGGCGTCAGCCGCCTCGCCTCCTTGGCGTAATAGTTAGTCCATTCGCTTTACACCAGGAGGTCGAGGGTTCGATTCCCGGTGGGGTTGATAAGATAGCCAGTTCTCCATTGCGTTGGGGAATCTTGGTAAGCCCGCTTCCATCTTCGGCATAATCGTACACGCAAAGGATTTTATATCAAATTCGCAACTTGCCTGACGTGCAAAAGTCTGTTTGTGTGATTTGTGCTGTTCAGATGTCTCAACCTCTACTTCGCTGCGATAGGGTGTTGTGAATCTTGTCGTTTTTTTTTTTTTTGCTTGTGATATTGCAGATTATCTCAATTTTTCATATTACCTGTTACTACTCCCTAGCACGCCGCGCGCCGTTTAAAAAATAATACGCTTAATTATTTTTACTGTGGATATGTTATAAGTAGCTGTAAATGTGTCACATGGCATTATTTTAGCATTTTAGTTACTTATATGTATTATTTTCTTAGAACTAAATATTATAATCTTTAAATAAAAGGACCCCGTGACTGACGGACTGACTGACTGACCTATGAACGCACAGCTCAAACCACTGGACGGATTGGGTTGAAATTTCGCATACAGATAGCAATTATGACGTAGGCATCCTCTAAGAGGGGATTTTTTAAAATTACTAAAGTAAAGGCCGGTAAAAAGTCAATGTCGTATGTTACTATTTTAAGCTGTCGCTAATACCCTTGACTATATGACGAAATTTTTGGTCCCCGGGTTTTCTATGCGATTGTGTGACATAGTAGGCGCTCCACTAACTCCAATCCTCCCCCCCTTCCCCCTACTTATCTCCGAAATTACTGGGCCTAAAATCTTGAAAAATTCAAAATTTTATTAAAAAAATATATTGCAATCACCTCCATACTCTGTAAGATTATGGAGCGTGTATTGAACACCCGCCTCTTAGCATACCTAGAAGACAATGACCTCCTGAGTGACCGTCAGTATGGCTTTCGCCGGGGTCGGTCAACGGGAGATCTTCTAGTGTATGCTACGCATGTATGGGGTGAAGCCATAGAGAAGCACGGTGAAGCTCTTGCCGTATCTCTATATCTCTAAGGCATTTGATAGGGTCTGGCATGCTAGCCTTATTGCTAAGCTTCCTTCCTACGGAATACCTACTGGTTTGTGCTGACTTCCTGAGGGAACGGTTTATTCGAGTGGTCGTTGATGGCTGCTCGTCTGACCTATTGGCTATTGATGCCGGGGTACCTCAGGGCTCAGTTCTCTCCGCAACTTTGTTTTTGCTGCACTTAAACGTTCTGCTGAAACCCGGCATATTTGGGTACGCAGACGACAGCACGGTTGCGGAGAGATACTTGTGTAGTGCTCGAGCTAGGGGTCCGGATATACTATCTCAGAGAGAGGCCATGATTGAGCGTGTGAACCTAACACTCAAGGCAGTCTCTGACTGGGGCGATGCCAATCTTGTTAGGTTTAATGCCTATAAAACGCAGGCGTGTCTATTTACCGCAAAAAGGAGTCCTTTTACCCTGACTCCTACTTTCCGAGATGAATCTATCCAGATCTCCGACCATCTTGAGCTCCTTGGCGTAGATTTAACATCCGATCTGAATTTCGGGAGATACATTGAATCCAAGGCAAAAAAGGCAGCCAAAAAGCTTGGTATCCTCTCAAAGGTGAGACTTTACTTCACACCAGAGCAGCTTCTAATATTATACCAAGCTCAAGTTCGGTCATGTATGGAGTTCTGCTCTCACTTATAGGACGGTTCGGCTCGTTACCAGCTAGATGCCTTGGATTCTATCGACCGACGCGCTAGGAGACTCATCGGTGACGAGGAACTTGTATCAATCAGGCTCCAAAGCCTCGAGCATCGCCGAAAAGTCGCCTGTCTATCGGTGTTCTACAGGATTCATTTCGGAGAGTGTGCCCTGGAGCTTCACAACCTCATTCCCCCCTATCCATTTCATCATCGGACGACCAGGCGCGGAGGGCGGTTCCATCCCTTTGTCGTCAATGTTCCACCTTTACGCACGAAGCGTTTTGCGTCTTCATTCATCATGCGAATGGCCAAGGAGTGGAATTCCCTTCCGGACGCACTCAATTTTTTAATAAAAAAAAGTATATGAGATTGAATGCAACCATTACAGGAAAATCTATGAGAAAATCTGAAGTCCTTCGGTTCCCACAGGAAAATTTGAAAGACCAGAATAAGTAGACCCCCTATTTTCATAGAACAAAGTATGTACTGAGAGGTCTTGTTCTGTTGGTAGTTCAGTTTTGATGCGGAACCCTGTTTGTGTGACCTCGAGTCACACTTGGCCGGTTTTTTTGTGAACTGAATTCTGTCGAAAACGAGATTTTGTTCTAATAATATTTGAAGTATTGAACTATAACGTCATATTTTTCATTGTTGTTGACGTAGTAATTCAGTCTTTCATTAAAAAAAGTGATATGAAAAACCAAATAAGTTAGTTTTTCTGATATTTACTACTAGTACTCCGCTGCTGGCTCAACGACCCAAAGTGTGTCCTGGCCTACAATACGAGAACTCGCCATTTGTCCCGGTCTTGTGCGGTTACGCGCCAGCCTTCAGCTTGAAGCTCGCGCAGGTCCGCGTTCACCACATCGCGCCATCGATACCTGGGGCGACCGACCGGATGTCGACCTGTTGGTTGACCCTGATAGACTCTCTTCACATACCGATCTTCTCCCATTCTCTCTAGGTGACCGAGCCACAGGAGTCTGTGAGATTTCGTCTTTCCGATATATTTTTTTCTGATATTTCATATATTTTTGATGCTGTCAAGTATATTATACCCAATTGGTATTTAAATCAATGATACCGAGAAACTATGACGTCACGCGTCCTATTTCATTCATTTTTAGAACAAAATTTCGTTTTTGATAGATGATAAAAAGCAACTCATATAACTAGAAGAAACGTAGGGCTGCCAAAAACCTGCGTCAACTTCTCGATCAACTGGTTGAACCCGCATGAACGAAGAGTGAGACCACTACATCTTAGGTTGAACCGCGCTTGCGCGTCTAGTGACCTAGATATTTTTTAGTTTTCCTTCTCCTAGACGGGTTGCAAACTAATGCACACAAGTTAAAGCTCGCGCCAAACTTTATTACTGATCTGAACTGTGATGCGAGTGCTTACTGCACCGGTATAACCCAGTAGTAGTTACCTTTACGTCCTACTAACACCCAAAGTTTGCTACTGCGACGCGTCTTGCGACCAACTTCAGAGCCGTAATAAAGTTTGGCGTAGTGATGTTGCGATAGCGATAGTCTATCGATAGTATCGTGATACTATCGTAGGCATGAAAATCAGTCATACTATCGATAGTCATATCGAAACTATCGACCCTTGACGATACTATCGATAGTATAGATTGATAAAGATAAGTAATACTATTGCTAAAGACCAATAGTATCGATACTATCGATGGCATCAGTACAAACACTATCGATAGTATCGAAAGGAAGAGTGTAAATAGTATCGATAGTAGCGATACTATCGATAGTTTTGCCCTATTGATAGTCGAACATTTTACGATACTGTTGCTTGCTCCTAACTTATTTCTAGTCGATAGTATCGAAAATACATCTATAGTTACTAAAGCAAAACTATCGATACTATCGGTACGAGCCGATAGATTATAGATAGTATCGACTCTTTTGACTCGATACTATCGTTACTTTCGATAGTATCAATAGAATCGATAGTATCGACCAAATTCAATAGTGTCGCCTGATTTTCACTATCGATACCATCGATACTATCGATAGTATTACAGCATGTCAATATTTTCGATAGGACTATCGCGCTATCTACCTGTTTTTCAAGGTCAATTATCGATAGTGAAACTATCGCTATTGCAACATCACTGGTTTGGCGCGATCTGTATTATTGGGTATGCAGACGGTTGTGGAGAGATACCTATTCAGTTCACGAGCTGCTGTCTATAAGAGAGGCCTTGATAAAGCGCATGAACCTATCGCTTCAGGCAGTGTCTGATTGGGGTGATAACAACCTCGTTAGGTTCAATGCCTCCAAGATACAGGCGTGTCTCTTTTCCGCTAAAAGGAATCCTTTTACTTTGACTCTAACTTTCCGGAATAAATTCATTAAGATAATATCGGACCACCTTGAGCTTCTTGGCGTGGAATAAACGCCTAAACTCAATTTCGGCCGATATGGAGTCCAGAGCAAAAGTTGCTGCAATGAAGTTGGACATTCTCTCTAAGGCGAGACGATACTTCACACCTGGACAGATTTGCACCTTATATCAAGCGCAAGTCCGATCTTGTATGGAGTACTGTTCACACTAATGGTATGAATCAGCCCGCTATCAGCTGGATACCTTGGACGCCATCTACCATAGCACCCGGAGACTCATTGGCGATGATGAGCTTGTCAAAATCAAGCGTTGAAGCCTTGAGCGTCGCCGCAAAGTTCCCTGTCTTTCGGTATTCTATCGAAATCATATCGGAGAAAGCCTTGAGCATCGCCGCAAAGTTCCCCGTCTTTCGGTATTCTATCGAATTCATTTCGGAGAAAGCCTTGAGCATCGCCGCAAAGTTCCCTGTCTTTCGGTATTCTATCGAATTCATTTCGGAGAAAGCCTTGAGCATCGCCGCAAAGTTCCCTGTCTTTCGGTATTCTATCGAAATCATTTCGGAGAAAGCCTTGAGCATCGCCGCAAAGTTCCCTGTCTTTCGGTATTCTATCGAATTCATTTCGGAGAAAGCCTTGAGCATCGCCGCAAAGTTCCCTGTCTTTCGGTATTCTATCGAATTCATTTCGGAGAAAGCCTTGAGCATCGCCGCAAAGTTCCCTGTCTTTCGGTATTCTATCGAAATCATTTCGGAGAAAGCCTTGAGCATCGCCGCAAAGTTCCCTGTCTTTCGGTATTCTATCGAATTCATTTCGGAGAAAGCCTTGAGCATCGCCGCAAAGTTCCCTGTCTTTCGGTATTCTATCGAATTCATTTCGGAGAAAGCCTTGAGCATCGCCGCAAAGTTCCCTGTCTTTCGGTATTCTATCGAAATCATTTCGGAGAAAGCCTTGAGCATCGCCGCAAAGTTCCCTGTCTTTCGGTATTCTATCGAATTCATTTCGGAGAAAGCCTTGAGCATCGCCGCAAAGTTCCCTGTCTTTCGGTATTCTATCGAAATCATTTCGGAGAAAGCCTTGAGCATCGCCGCAAAGTTCCCTGTCTTTCGGTATTCTATCGAATTCATTTCGGAGAAAGCCTTGAGCATCGCCGCAAAGTTCCCTGTCTTTCGGTATTCTATCGAATTCATTTCGGAGAAAGCCTTGAGCATCGCCGCAAAGTTCCCTGTCATTCGGTATTCTATCGAAATCATTTCGGAGAAAGCCTTGAGCATCGCCGCAAAGTTCCCTGACTTTCGGTATTCTATCGAAATCATTTCGGAGAAAGCCTTGAGCATCGCCGCAAAGTTCCCTGTCTTTCGGTATTCTATCGAATTCATTTCGGAGAAAGCCTTGAGCATCGCCGCAAAGTTCCCTGTCTTTCGGTATTCTATCGAAATCATTTCGGAGAAAGCCTTGAGCATCGCCGCAAAGTTCCCTGTCTTTCGGTATTCTATCGAATTCATTTCGGAGAAAGCCTTGAGCATCGCCGCAAAGTTCCCTGTCTTTCGGTATTCTATCGAATTCATTTCGGAGAAAGCCTTGAGCATCGCCGCAAAGTTCCCTGTCTTTCGGTATTCTATCGAAATCATTTCGGAGAAAGCCTTGAGCATCGCCGCAAAGTTCCCTGTCTTTCGGTATTCTATCGAATTCATTTCGGAGAAAGCCTTGAGCATCGCCGCAAAGTTTCCTGTCTTTCGGTATTCTATCGAATTCATTTCGGAGAAAGCCTTGAGCATCGCCGCAAAGTTCCCTGTCTTTCGGTATTCTATCGAAATCATTTCGGAGAGTGCTCGCAAAAACTGCACGACCTCATTCGCCCAGCTCCATTTCACTTTCTTTCAACGAGACGTAGAGAGAGGTTCCACTTCTTTGTTGTTGATATTCAGCCTTACGTTTACCTAAGCGTTACGCTTCTTCATTTATTATGTGGACACCGATGGAGTGGAACTCCTTGCTTGCATCTGTGTTTCCCGACTATTACGATTTGGGGAATTTCAAGGCGAGAGTAAATAGGCATTATTTGAGTTTGCGCATCCTCGACTACATCGTCACAATACATTTTTATTTCATTTACAGGAATTGATAAACATTATTTTGTTTTTGTTCCAGGTTGAATGTCTAGGAGCTTGTGTGAATGCTCCGATGGTCCAAATCAATGACGACTATTATGTAAGTAAAATAAATGTTTATTTTAAATTTATCTTGTGCAGATAAAGTAGATATAAAAATATTTACCAATTGATAAATTCACTACCCATATGTATATAAGGGTAAAAACCACGGATATGATAAATAAAGTTGGATTGGCAATAGTCACACTTTTGTTTGAAAACCAGCCGCGCCGCCTGTCTCCCACCCATCAACTCCACTACACAAGCAATAATAATACATACACGAATTGCGCACACTAATAAACAAAACACACTTAGAACACAGGGCTGCAATTGTGTCTCACACCATTTCGAGAGTCTGTACGTTACACACAACCACACGCAAATAAAAAGTATGAACGCTTGCTTCGGTTAAGTATGATTGTCTAATCATACTTGAGGCGCGCCTGCCGCACATTTCCAATCTAACCTTTTTTATCTGATCCTTGAGCTTTACTCACCCATTCTCCCAACATTACGTTTGCATCGTTCATCAGTCTTGTTCGGATCTCGTCGCCCATAGGCGCGTAGTTGCCTGCACTGTCTATGTACTGGGTAAAGCTTTTATATTTTATTTTTATGCAGAGATTTTTTTGTATAGCAGCCCTATAAGTGCAACTTAAGAGTCTCCAGGAGGCTCGAATTTCCATACAAACGTAGTTCCGCTTTAATACAAAAACTACATGCAGGATTGAATCCAAACTTTGTAAATATATTGAGTAGACACATATCGATGTTTGTAATTAGTTTTCATCGTAGTAAATTTTAACGTAACTAAACGAAGGCTTAAATTAGTTTTGTACTGAAAGTTTGCAACTGCTCATATTTTTTTCCGTTTTATATTAGTATTTACATCGAAAACTAATTACAAACATCGATATGTGTCTCCTCAATATATTTGCAAAGTTTGGATTCAATCTGGCATTTAATTTTTGTATTAAAGCAGAACTACGTTTGTATGGAAAGACGAGCCTCCTGGCGGCCCTTAACCCATCTCTGTACTATCTTCTGCTGTAGTCATCGTAGAACTACAAATAATACACGTACGACCAGAAATTTGTTACCCTTATAATATAGCATATCTCTTGCGTACGACACGTTTGATCACAAGTCGGGTGGGTCTGTTATTCCCGCTCGCAGACGCGCAGGTGTGCAAGGCGCCATAAGATTACACGGGCCGCGATCGCCGCGCGACTGTCGTCGCGTCGCAGAAGTCCCGCGCCGTACTCGTGCAGGTTTGGCCGGGAGCTTTGATAGGCATGGTTCAAAAAATTAAGGTATTTTTTTGTTATTAAAATGTAGATCATTTTATATTAAGAAACTAATTTGAATACTTTTTCTGATCACCATATCAGCTCATATACGTCCCAACCGAGGGGCTCAAGCCTACCCTGAATTAGGGCGATCAGGTCTTAGTCGACCACACGGGCCCAGTGCGGGTTGGTCGACTTTTTTTTTACTTTACACACAACCTGCGAGTTTCTTCGCAAGGGTGTGCAGCGTTTCCTCGCGATGTTTTCCTTCACCGTAAGAGCGTCGGATAAACGTACATATGAAATCTAAATTCTAAATCACATTGGTACGTGGCAGGTTCGAACCACGACCTCCCGGACAGAAGGCGGCGGCCCTAGCCTTTACGCCACCGAATAAAAAAGTTATGTAGGTTTTTTTAAAAGCTCAGGTATTGTCCATAGGTAAAACCTGTGAATGTACCTTTGGACGGCTTATACGTACCTATGGACAGCTATGTACCTATGGACATAGCACTATAACAAACACCATTATCTAGAACTTATAACAAAAATAATGAATTGATAACATGAACAGTTACAATTTAGGGGCAAAAATATTAATATTATTTCTTAAACTTTAAAACAGAAAAAATTAAACATCTTAAACAACATTGAGGGCACTTTTCCATATGATATTAAATTTAAATCTAATAGAAACAGGCACTTTTCGTACAAAACCAATCCATACTTATATCAAGAAATCAATTGCATTTTTATCATCTTCAAAAACATAAGTGTTAGGATTTTTATGTGTCTGCATTAACCATACATTTTTAACTTAGGTGGATTCTGGTGCTTCGTCTTCGTCTTTTCTTTTTATTTCTATGAATTTTACACCACCTTAAGTTTAATGGTCCTATAGTTGAAAATTGTGTAGACTTCTACGTCTGTTAATATATTTTATTATGCCACTATAATATTTCCACGTTTTTCTTGAATAATAACGTCCTATTACATGATTTCCTACATTCCATTTATTTTTCCCTATATTCGCAATGCTGCAATCAGGTTTAGTCTTAATATTTTTGGATTCTTCGCGTTGGTCTTGTATATTTGACACATCACTTTTTTTCTCAAAAGGTTTTTCCAAAAGTTCATTTGTTAGGAAGTCAATCTTACCAATCTCATTATTTCTAAGGTTTATTTTCTCTTCAATGTTTTTAAAATTGTTTTTGTCAGGCTCTCCATTCTCGTCATAGAATTGATTAAACTTATTAATATCTTCAAACATTTTGTCTTCAGCATCTTGCATCCTAATTTTCGTCTCCATATTATTCTCACAATTTGTAACGTCAGAGTAGCCATCAGCAATATCAATAATATCACTGTCGCTATGAATACTTATTTAGACACTTTCTAGTGTTAAAATTGTTAAAAAAAAAGATTTCCACAACGACCGGTCCTGCGCTAACGCATCCAGCGGCTTTCTGCGACCGTGCAGGTCGTCGGTTCACCTCGTGGGGGGCCTACTTACTCTACGTCTTCCAGTGTGCGGTCGCCGCTCGAGAACTGTACTGCGCCAACGGCCATCTATTCTACGAGCTATATGTCCAGTCCATGTTTAGCAATTTTGTGAGCTCTGGCTTTGGCCTTGGTTCTCCTACGGATCGTATTATTTTTGATTAGATAGTGTAACTGTATATAGGGAAACTCCGCTCCATCCCTTAGGTGACCTTGAGCCTTCTTCTGAGGCCCATAGTAAGCGACTATCAGTGGCAACACACACTGGTCAAGGACCTTAGGCATGAGACATTGCGGTATTTGGCACGTGAAGATATATAAGCTTCCCGATTTTAAATGAACATAATTTTTTTATTGATCTCAATATTTTATTAACAATATGTTTGTTTGTATTGCAATTTCAGGAAGATCTATCCATAGCAGACACCAAAGAAATTATCGAGAAGTTGAAAAAGGACGAGAAACCTACGCCTGGCCCAAGGTTCGTCATTTAAAACTTAATTGATTTCAAACTTTTGAAAAATGGTTACGAACTTCTGTGTCATAGTGACGGACTCTTTAGGTCCAAATATCCTAATATATTTTCGGTATTTAACGGTTATAAGGGGCCTGAATCGGGCTAGTTTTTTCTAGTGCGACTGTATTTCTAAAACCTCTTCTTGGTTTATCCTTACTAATATTATAAATGTGTTTGTTTGTTACTTTGTTTGTTACCTTTTCACGCTTCAACGCCTTGACCAATCTTAATGAAATTTGGCATGCAGGTAGGCTGTGTCACAAGGAAGGACATAGGCTACTTTTTATCCCGTGAAAATAGCATAGCCCGATGGAAATCCCGAGGGAACTGAAAATATACTCTTTTTTGGTTAGTTTCTTTAATATCGCAACGGAACAATGGATTGTGTGATTTTTTGCACAGAGATGGTTTAGGGGGTGGGAAATGACACGATTTGGTTTGCCGCTTGCGGCTCGCGCACGTCGCACCCTCTAAGTAAGTCACAAAAATGATGTCCACGCGGGCGAAGCCGCGGGCAAAAGCTAGTCATAAATAAAAATATATCAAACTGGTGTACACCGGCGAAGAAGTCGCGTAACAATCACACAAAAGAAACATTCCAGTGAATTGAGTACCTCCTCCTTTTTTGAAGTCGTTTGAAAAAGGTATAATTATACTTGTGGAACTAAACAATTATTATGGTTTAATCGCAAAGTAAGGGTTGCGGTCGTAGTTCAGTGTGATTTGCGTGGTTGGGTTGATCACGCAGGTTAACTGACCTATTCATATATATTTATTTCATCATATCAGCTCATATGTACGTCCCCACCGAGGGGCTCGAGCCTACCCTGAACTAGGGCGATCGGGCCTTAGTGCGGGTTGGTCGACTTCACACACAACCTTCGAGTTTCTTCGCAGGTGTGTGCAGGTTTCCTCACGATGTTTACCTTCACCGTAAGAGCGTTGGATAAACGTACATATGAAATCTTAATTCGAAAACACATTGGTACATGGCAGGATTCGAACCACGACCTCCCTGACAGGAGGTACGAGGTAGCGGCCCTTGCCATTACGCCACCGACGCTCTATATTTATTTATTTAAGTATTTGTAAATTATCTTTATTATTAAGTATTAATTTTTAGTTGCACATGCACCCACCCGCTATCGTTTCACTTTCTCGTCTCCTCCATTCACCAAAGGTTGGCTGGAAGAAATCGCTTAAAGCGATAATTCCGCCTTTGCATATCATTTGTATATATTGCTAGTTAATAAGTTTTTCATTGTTGTAAATTTGGTGTACAATAAATGATATTTATCTTATATATATCTTCGCAAGACACGTTAGCCGTTGGTGCCGGTTGCTGTAACTAGATGCCAGTCGTCAAGCCGTGTGTATGTCAGATGCCTTATAGACGACTTGAAAATCTTCTGACAGGGGTTTTTTTTATTAAAAATTTGAATGCGATTGGCTGCACCTCACCTGATGGTAAGTGCCGATGCAGCCGAGGATGTAACACGCTATCGCAAATAGTGCCTATTCACTCTCGTCTTGAAGAATAAGTCCTACAACCTCCACTACATACTAACATATCGGAATTGCCCCCCTTGTGTGCAGTATGGCCTAACCTTCCCGATCCTGGGAAGAGACCCGTACCCCACCAGTGGGGACGTTATAAGTTGTTAACGATTGAAGAATGTAAAAATACTTACAAAAATCCTACTAATATTATAAACTCGAAAGTTTGTTACTCTTTCAAGCAAAAACTACTGAACGTATCTGGATTAGGATCTGAATTAACATATAGGGTACTTTTTTCCACGCACTGCACACCCTCGGAGACAGTCATAGAAACAATGTTCACGCGAGCGAAGCCGCTGGCAAAAGCTAGTAAATTATAAAAAAAATAATCTCTAAATAGCATTCCTCAAAAAAAAAACACAAAAACTTACTCATTTGATATTTTAATCCATTTGTTGATAACAACAAATACTGAAAATTATATTTATGAAGCGGCAACAGAAATACATCATCTGTGAAAATTTCAACTGTCTAGCTATCATGGTTCATGAAATATAGCCTGATGTGATGACAAACGGACAGACGGACGGACAGCGAAGTCTTACTAATAGGGTCCCGTTTTTACCCTTAGGGTACGGTACCCCAAAAAGGAAGAGGTTCTCAGTTCGACTGTATGTTTGTTACGCGATATCTTCGCAGACTGTAAACTGATTTGTACCTAAAAGTTTTTTAGGTTTTTCAAAAATGATTTAGAACTTAACGAAAACCGATAATAAGTAAAAGTAGTTGCGATGGAAGTCGTTTTTTAACGTTCCTAATTATTTATTTTGTTTTCAGGAGCGGTCGCTTCGCTGCGGAGCCCCTTGGAGGGCTCACGTCCCTCACGGAGGAGCCCACGGGTCCCGGATACGGTCTACAAGACGCACTCAAATCATAAACAATTACATTTACAAATCAAAATTACATTGTTACATAACTTAATTTTTAATAGATAATTTAATAAAAGAATCGTGTTAGATCAATTTTCGTTTTTATTACAGGCTTTATATTAGCTAGCCGTGTTAGTTAGTTTGGGACAAATCTTGAAATCTGAATTAGAACCATTTCCCGGTTTCCGATTTAACTGAAATTTTAGCTAAGTGACATCATTCTAAATCCAATATGGCGGACCGTATATTTTTTATGCACCCTCATTACATGGGTATCAAATGAAAGAGTTTGCTAAGAAGGATCCTACTAATATTTAGACGCGAAAGTTTGTAAGAAAGTATGGATGTATGTTTGTTACTCTTTCACGCAAAAACTACTGAACGAATCTAGCTGAACTTTGGTAGGTAGAAAGATTAGGACCTGGATTAACACATAGGCTACTTTTTTCCGCAAGCGGCTCGCGTACTGCGCATCCTCAAAAAGTCATACAAACGTCCACGCGGGTGAAGCCGCGGGAGACAGCTAGAACAAAATAATTAAAATTATTTTCAAATTAAAGTTTTTAGGTTTTTCGAGAAATATTGTTGTTATAGTAAATTGAGCTTCATCTTGCTAATAAGTATTATTGTTATAGTAAATTGAGCTTCATCTTGCTATAAGTATTATTGTTATAGTAAAATTAGCTTCGTCTTGCTTATAAGTATTATTGTTATAGTAAATTGAGCTTGATCTTGCTTATAATTATTATTGTTATAGTAAATTGAGCTTAATCTTACTAATAAGCTATGAAAAGGTAGCATCTATGACAAGTTACAGGCAAATTTTGACTGACCTGGTGATATAGTGGTCAGGTTTTGCTTGCTGGGCCGAAAACCGTGGGTTCGATTCCCACCCAGGGCAAACATTCGAGTGACAAACAGGTTTGTTTCTTCTGTGTTTGGGTTTGACATCTACTTTTCATAAAAAAATGATTAGCTTATGAGACAACTTTGTATGGGGTCAATTTTTAGGGTTCCGTACCCAAAGGGTAAAAACGGGACCCTGTTACTAAGACTCCGCTGTCTGTCTGTCTGTCCGTCTGTCACCAGGCTGTATTTCATGAACCGTGATAGCTAGACAGTTGAAATTTCACAGATGATGTATTTCTGTTGCCGCTATAACAACAAATATTAAAAATTAGAAAAAATGAAAGTCTCTATACAAAAAACGGTGTTTTTTTTTAAACGTGGCACTAGCGCCATCTAGTATGATGGTACGGAACCCTTTGTGCGCGGTTATTACTCGCACTTTACCGGGTTAAAGATGGAACTTCAATTAAATTAAGTATGGGTTCCTTGGAGAATGTAGTTCTGTTTCATGAGTGGAACACCCTTTTTATGTATTCGTACACCCTGTATTTATGGTATTTAACGTATTTAAGTATGTATATCAATCTGGTTCCCATAGTACCACCTTTAACCATCTTCGTGGCGTAATGTTAAGTCCATTAGCTTCACATCAGGGGGTCGCGGGTTCGATTCCTGGCGGAGTCTAACTTTGGTTGGTGGAATTTTCTATGCCCGCATAGATAGCCAGCTCCCCATTGCGTTGGAGAATCTTGGTAAGCCCGCTTCCATCTTTGGCATCATCGTCACTTACCATCAGGTGCGATGATGCCAAGGGCTTACCAGTAGTGGATAAAAAAAAAGTACAGGTACCAAATAAAAATTTATGTTGTGTTGTAAGAACTCACAAAAATAATACATATGTATGTACAGGCACAGTATTACGATATGGCTTACAATAGCGCATCGCCTTTTTTGTCGCACGATGCGCCACCGGCGCTGCGTAGGTACCAGCCTGAGCCAGCCTGGCAAACTCGCGGAGTTTGCCCCGCCGCCCACTGCCCCGCAAGTACACTTCCGTTGCTCTGCGTAAGACATTCGTTGCGCTACTGTAAGCCGCTATATTGTAATACTGTGGTCAACACACATTATAAAGAAATATTTTAAATTAAAATGCATCAAAATCAATACAAAATATTATAATAGTAGTTTGCTCTCAACAAGTGGGTCTTAAAATGAACATGGACAAGACGAAAATAATGTTAAATGTCCGTGTCGCACCCACCCCTCTAAAGGTTGGAGACTTACACTGGAAGTTGTTGACGAATAAGTATACATGGGATAAACAGTCCAGCCAAGTAGGTCCAACTTCAAAAAAGAGATAAATCGACGAATCCAACTCGGCTGGGCAGCGTTCAGGAAGCTTCGTAATATCTTAACGTCCCAAATACCACAGTGTCTCAAGACTATAAGGTCTTTGACCAGTGTGTGTTGCCAGTGATGGATGACTTACGGAACTGAGACAATATGGTCGCTTACTATGGGCCTCATAAGAAGGCTCAAGGTCACCCAAAGGGCAATGGAGCGTGCTATGCTCGAAGTTTCTCTGCGTGATCGCATCAGAAACGAGGAGATCCGCAGGAGAACCAAAGTAACCGACATAGCTCACAGAATCGCTAAACTGAAGTGGCAGTGGGCAGGGCACATAGCTCGTAGAACAGATGGCCGATGGGGTAGTAAAGTTCTCGAGTGGCGACCGCGCACCGGAAAACGTAGCGTAGGAAGGCCTCCCACGCGGTGGGCCGACGACCTGGTGAAGATCGCGGGAAGCCGACGGATAAGGGCAGCGCAGGACCGGTCGTCGTGGAAATCCTTGGGGGAGGCCTTTGTCCAGCAGTGGACGATTTTCGGCTGATATGATGAGTTTGACATTTTGAGACTATTGCGCAGCCACCAGTGTCTATAAAAACATTTGATTTTGATCTATGTTTACAGAGTAACCATAAGCAACGAAAAAAAATTAAGTCACTCAGGGGATCAAGACGAATCTAACGACCACGTCGAACTCCAAAATCCATAAAGCCGTTGAGGCTACAGGCTCAGCCAAAGAAATTACCTTTCTATTTAGTCGGGTAAAAGGAGGCTGCACGAGATCGCAACACTGCGTAAAAGTCTGGGACCCTTGTGTCGGCGGGCGGACATACCTTTTTCAGTAACGCGATACTCGGTAGCCTCATTCATGAGTATTTGGAACGCATCATTATAATGTACTCTTAGTCCTACATTAAACTGTACCAATACTTTACCCTTAGTACTACATTGTACTGTACCCTACATTACACTAAACTATGACTCATCATCATCATATCAGCCGAAAAACGTCCACTGCTGGACAAAGACCTCCCAAGGATTTCCACGACGACCGGTCCTGATGCGCTGCCCGCATCCATCGGCTTCCCGTGATCTTTACCAGGTCGTCGGTCCACCGCGTGGGAGGCCTGCCTACGCTACGTTTTCCAGTGCGCGGTCGCAACTCGAGAACTTTACTGCCCCAACGGCAAACTATGACTACGTTTTCAATACCATATCAGCCAAAAGACGTCCACAGCTGGACAAAGTCCTCCCCAAAGGATTTCCACGACGACCGCATCCAGCGGCTTCCCGCGACTTTCACCAGGTCATTGGTCCACCGAGTCGGAGGCCTGCCTACACTACGTCTTACGCCACTCGAGAACTTACTACCCCAACGGCCAGCTGTTCTACGAGCTATGTGCCCCGCCCACTGCCATTTTATTCTGTAAAGTGTACCCTTATTATGTTGTAGGATTTCTTCGTGTAGGTATTAAATTTATATTAAGACTAGCAAAATTGTACTACAAAAGTTGTTCATTTCAGCAAAATTGTACAACAAAATTTGTTCATTTCAGCAAAATTGTACAACAAAAGTTGTTCAATTTCATGAGTAGTCGCTGTCCTCAAAAATAAATCCTATTTATTTACCTAACACCTATATTAATTATTATAAGTATATCGAGATACTATGATCGTATGATGGAGTAGGTGCCTACGTAATATATTAGGTATTGCAACATTTTACGTTTAGATAAGATAATTACCTATATTATATTTACTACGCTAACTGACTACGATCAGTCATGACATGATACATGATTTCGATGTTACTGTCATCGTCGCAATGATGATTACTTTTAAAATAACTTTTATTTGTAGTATTAAATACCTACGTAATAAATAATAATTAGGTTCCTAGTATATTAGTAGGTAGGTAAGTACTTACCTATCTCGCTAATGATTTTCTAGTTTCAAAGTTGTATTGTAAATTGTGTACGTAAGTACGTACGTAGTGGGTTAGTGAGTGAACGATGCTGTGAAGTGAAACAAATTATCGAACATAGAAAGTGGTAACTAGTAGGTTCAAAAATATTAACAAAATTAGTGTTTCTGTGCATATTTTTGTTTCCGATGTATCGTCGGAATTTGAAATATGATAAAGAATGCACTAAAATTCAGCTATGGGAATGGGAAGCAGTGCAAGATCAGAAAACCGTAAGTTTTATTTTCTAATAGATCTTATTTTTTAATTCAAAGATAACTTTTTCACGTAGGCTTATCGTGACTGATAAGAAGTGTAGTTGGTTTAGATTAGAAGGTTGATTGAGGCCATTGAGGAAGGATTTTGAATTTAGCGCGCTATGCTCGTATTCTTACTGCTTTTCATTCGAAGTTCATATTTTATTCAATCGGATACGATTGTTATGTTCTTCGTAGTAAGTACAGTTGCTACATTTGCTTAGTGACGTCTCAAAAGAGACATCTTGTATGTACCTATATTCAAGGTGGGGAGTCTCAATTCCCACCTCAAAACCAAACCAACGAGATCATATCAAGTATATGCTTCGATTACTTCGTAAAATTTAAATAGCTTGATCGCTGCGGCAGCTGTCATCTTAGTGTTACCATGTCCAAAATCTGGGCAACGGTGATACTGTTAAAAAAATACGGTAGATTCTAACAAATTACGGCGATTGGGCCTGGAGAACAACGGTAAAAATAACGGTGAATTACTTTTAATAAAAACAACCATTTTAGAGCTCGATCTGCTTTTTGTTCGAAAATCTCAAAATAAAAATCAAGGTAATAGGCAGAACATTTAAGTGCAACAATCGTACGAGAGCAATTATTTATAAACATTATTCTGAATTATCTGACTCTGTTATTAAAATCTCTTCATTTTTTCATTATTTTCATTTTTCTCTTAATGTTAATTGTTGGTGTAATGGTTTATTTTTTGGAGCATTTCATCATCAGAGACGCAGGGAGGGGTTGCACCCCTTTGTTGTTGATGTTCCACCTTTTCGCACGAATCGTTACGCTTCTTCATTTATTATGCGTACAGCGCAGGAGTGGAACTCCTTGCCTGCGTCAGTGTTTCCCGATTCCTATAATTTGGGGATCTTCAAGGCAAGAGTGAATAGGCATTATTTGAGTTTGCGTGTACCATCCTCGACTGCATCATCACTTACCATCAGGTGAGTTGCAGTCAAACGCTTTCAAATTAAAAAAATAAATAAATAAATAAATCAGGTTTAAAGTAATACTTTTTTGTCCTGCCTTTTGATAGGTTGTTGTGTTAAGATATTTCCTTTTACTGAGCAGTTTGTTACGTTTTTTGTTTCTATATCGTTCACCTTACTGAACATTCGTTCCCATTCGGCATAGAAGTGCGGTAAAGACAGCAATGCAAGCATAAATTTCGGTAGCTGTGTAAAAATCTTTCTGATTTCTTCGTCTATATAACCTGATACCAAAACTTATCAGAAAGATAATGTTTTCAATTGTTTAATGGCTCTGATTTCGAGACCTTCCTGGATTACGGTAGTTATCGTCACCGTTGCCTATCTTCAACGGTAGGTGGTAATTTTTTGCTGAGTACGGTGCATTTACCGTAATTACGGTGCACATGGCAACACTTTATACACTACATTTTATACTGTGATTTTATACGTTTATTTGCCTTTATTGCTACATATAGTAGTGATCTGTGGCCTTTATTACCCACGACGGAACGGAGCAGGTATATGCGTTTAGGGTGAGAGATGTTTGTTTGTGTGTGCGTTTGTGCAAAGTAATGTTCCCACCTATCTTCTAAACTAATGATCCGATTTTGATGCGGTTTTCAATAACGGGTTTGTGTTTGATGAGTTCATGTTCTTAGACAGGTGTCATGGCTGTAACTCACTAGGGGGCGCCACAATATTAGTGCAAAACAATGTTGCAATATAACTAAAACGAAATGTCCGATTACAATTCTGTTTACAGCAATGTGTACGTGGTAGTTTAATGCATGTTCCTAAATAATAAAAAATACGTCTGTAACTCACTAGAGGGCGCTACAATATTAGTGCAAAATAATATTGCAATAATATTAAAACGAATTGTCCGATTTCAATGCGGTTTTCAGCAATGGGTTCGTAGTTGATTGGTGCATGGTCTAAGATAAGTCTTATGATATTAACTCACTAGGGGGCGCTGCTATATTAGTGTGAAACGATTTTCATGAAATTAGAACTCGTAAGTTATAAAAGAATAAGATCAATATGTACCTTCTCTTTATTTGGTCTCAATAAAGAAACAACAGCACTCGGCGTCACTGGAAGCTAGGTCTCTCCAGGTCTGTAAATCGTATCCAATTCGCATTCAATTCGCATTAAAAGCGCATTCGAAAACACATTATAACAACATAAGCCCGAAGGCATCGACATTCATAGTGTTTTAGGGAGTTTTAGCCAGTATTAGGAACTGTTTCCGCCTTCACCGCGTGGAGGTACTCCCAGCTTATGTCATCATTGAATTCAGTGTTCAAACACAAATATTATAGTCTTAAGAGTATTGACACCAATTCTGAACAAAAACCAACAGAAAGCAACTGTATAATATTTATTAAGGAACTTAATATTATGTGGTAGGATGAATCACACTTATTGTTTTGCGAGATCTTACCTACACATTATATAGATTATAATTCGTATATGCTCTCTAAAAAGTCTGAAATAAAATTAAACAAAATTAAAAATTTTGAAAAGTCCCACGACGGTAAAAATATCATCGAAAAAGAATAAAATAACGCAAAACCCCCGACTTAACCCAATTATTATGTAATGAAATATTTTAATAGACGTAAAAATACTTTCTAAAAAGGAGTTGATATCTATCTTTTTTCCTAACGTGTCTGTTTCTCGCAGATATACTTAGATGTAGCGATAATAATTTTACCATAATATATAACCGAGGAATATCCGTCGGGGGCTGCCTTTCCTCTATGAAATTTCAACAAAAATTTAATCATACTCATAAGTGTATTTTATGTCGTCTTTAAACATCTACAATTCTTCAATAATTGTATTCACGTCACTAGAAAAACTTTAGCTGGTTTAATGGCAGCCCCCGACGGATATTCCTCGGTTATATATTATGGTAAAATTATTATCGCTACATCTAAGTATATCTGCGAGAAACAGACACGTTAGGAAAAAACTGTAAACATCGATATTCATTGTTTAGGTACTTAAGTATATCTATTACCGATTTCTCGAGATATCAACTCCTTTTTAGAAAGTATTTTTACGTCTATTAAAATATTTCATAACATAATAATTGGGTTAAGTCGGGGGTTTTGCGTTATTTTATTCTTTTTCGATGATATTTTTACCGTCGTGGGACTTTTCAAAATTTTTAATTTTGTTTTATACTATTTGAACTTCCATCTATCTTACCTGCTGTCGCAGCGATCAAGCTAAATTTTACGAAATACCTAGTATAATATGTTACTTTATGGTCCACAGATCTACTAATTCAATAGATTAAACACAAATTTAAATAAACCTGCGACGATATTGCTGTGCTGCTTACGCAAACTAATCCTCCATATGAGAAAAGGAGATGACTCTATTCTTGTCAGTATGCCGATTTCATGCCCCGTACAGCCCTAAATGTCAAACTCTGGCCACCAGGGATGTGCCGTACAGATTTAATCGATATCGAAAGAACCCAAAAGCTGGCAGCTACCATAATTTAGCTATGGGCATGTTTTATCCTTACTATTCGTTACTTATTATTTATTATATCAGCTCATATACGTCCCCACCGAGGGGCTCGAGCCTACCCTGAATCAGAGCGATTAGGCCTTAGTCGACCACGCGGGCCCAGTGCGGGTTGGTCGACTTCACACACAACCTTCGAGTTTCTTCGCAGGCCTGTGCAGGTTTCCTCAAGATGTTTTTGAAAAACTCATTGGTACTATTCCTTACTATTGTCGCGCGCTACGTACAAGGGTGTGGAGTGCGTCGGAGATAATTAAAAGTTCGTCAAATATAGTACGATAACTGTATAATAAAGATCTCAGTACATGTGAGAAAACGTCCGAGCTATACCGTGGTTTGATGCTGACTCCCTAACGAACGTAGCTACACAATAATCGCAGCTAGCTAACGGTTTTCATCGGACGCTTTCTAAACGGGACATACACACAAAAGAATATTATACAAACAGAAAAATAGTGACAACATAACAATTAAAATTTACGCGAAATTAGAAAGCCGACGAAATACAAAAGCAAGGGTTACATTCGTTACGGCCAAAGAAGTTATATTAGACAATGCCTGTTGTTATTTGAGAAACATATATATTGCACAATACCAATTATTACTAAAGGATCTAAATAACGGTTGTCGACAGAATACCTAATGGTTATTTAGAAATGACAAATATCGTAAAACTATACTGTTAAAAATATTTCTATTGACACAAAAGTTAGGTTCGCAACAAAAGAAAACATTCATTTACAATTTACAGTTAGGTGCATACTAGAGAAAAACATTACAAGATCGCTATTTTATGACAGGCGTATGTGAGACAAAGTCACCACAGTATCCCCTCTCCAGTGGTTTAGACCATGAAAAAAACAAAAACAAACAAAGATACAGATTATTTAATACACACAATGGTCTAAATCACGAAAAAAAAATTAATAATAATAACGCCATGATATAAATCACGCAAAACCAGCTTGGTAAAAATCTGGGAAGCGGACACACCTGTTTGTGCGTCGAGGAATATTTGAATGCCTAACACCTGTTGAATCTGGCGTGGCACTCGGCGTGTGCGCCTCAGAGGTACCGCTCCCATTGTTCCCATTATTACCCTGTTGGGGATGGCTATTGTACCGTATTACGGTGTCTTCAGAGTCGCTTAAGCTATTCTCGGGGTGATGTGCCGTTTCCCTTAACACGTAAGCTGGCTTTAGCCTATCGACTGAAACCGCGATCTCGCGACCGCGCATGTCTAAGACAAACGTTTTTTCTTTTCGGCTAACCACCCTAAAAGGTCCGTTATATGGTTGTTGAAGACCTGCTCTGATTGTGTCATCTCGAACAAAGACATGACTAGTCGTAGCTAAGTCTTTATAGATAAAGGTACTTTTCTGGCCGTGGCTCGCCCCAGCTATGGGTTTAAGCTGTCTGAAGTTATTACATAGTTCTTTAACGAATTCACTTTGCGACGGTCTAGGTATTGTATCGGTTCCTAAGAACTGTCCTGGAAGACGTAAGCTCTGTCCATAAACTAATTCTGCGGAAGTAGCTTGGAGGTCATCCTTCCATGCGGTTCTAACGCCTAGTAAAACAGTCGGTAATATTCGCGTCCAACTGGTACTGTTAGATCCGTGACACATTATAGCGCTTTTTAGCTGTCGGTGAAAACGCTCTACCATACCGTTTGCAGCTGGGTGATAGGCAGTAGTCTTAAAGTGTTGCGTACCTATTAGGGCATTTAGATCTCTAAATAGGTGTGACTCGAATTGCCGTCCTTTGTCTGTCGTTATGTTAAGCGGAACACCAAAACGAGCTATCCAATTAAAATAAAATGCGCGTGCGACTGTCTCCGCCTCTTGATTCATTATCGGAATGGCTTCAGGCCATCTTGAAAACCGATCTACGCAAGTTAGGCAATATCTGTATCCCTCGCTAACGGGCATAATAATTATGTCCAGATGTATGTGTTCAAAACGAGATGATGGCAGCGCGAATGTGCCAGGTGCAGTTACGACGTGTCTATTTATTTTTGACCTTTGACAGTCTATGCACGCTTTTACCCATTGTTTGCAGTCTGAGTTCATAGAAGGCCAGACAAAACGTTTGGAAACAAGCTTGCTTGTGGCTCGCGCACCCGGATGTGAATTCCGGTGTAGAGTATCAAACGCGATTTTTCTGAACGGTTCTGTTAGGTAGGGTCTCGCAGTTCGCGTAGAGACATCGCAATAAACTGGCTGATCGCTATCGGGCAGGTAGATAAGTTGTAACTGCAACGAAGAGCTATTGTTTTCAATTAATGACTTTAATTGTGAGTCATTCTTTTGTGAAGTCGCGAGTGATTTCCAGTCTATGCCCTTCTGTATCGACTCAATTCGTGACAATGTATCAGCTGGAATATTATGTTCCCCGCTGATATGTTTAATGTCAGTCGAAAATTGGCCTATAAAATCTAAATAACGAAACTGTCTAGGTGAGCATTGTTGGTCTTTCTTACTAAACGCGTAGGTAATTGGTTTATGATCAGTAAATGTGACAAAAGGACGCGCTTCTAAGTAATGCCGAAAGTATTTTATTGCAGCGTAGATAGCAAGTAGCTCGCGATCGTATGTCGAATACTTTTGTTCGGTGGGCGTTAATTTCTTTGAAAAGAACCCAATCGGCTCCCAGCCGTTATCTGTCCTTTGTTGCAAGGCGGCGCCCATTGTATTATCCGAGGCGTCGCAAAATAGAGCTACTTCAGAATTGACACCTGGGTGGGCTAATAATGTCGCTTGTGCTAAACTATTTTTACATAAACAAAAATCATTTTTTGTTTCTTCAGTCCACGTGACTGGCGTTTTGCCTTTTTTATCGCCCAGAAGCTTATTAAGGCTAGCTTGGCTGGCGGCGGCATTAGGTATGAACCTCCTATAAAAGTTTAGCATACCTAAAAACCGTCTGAGGCCCTTAGCGGTTTCGGGTAATGGGTACATACGCAGAGCTTCGACCCTCTCAGGTAGCGGGCGGGTACCGTCGGCCGATACTGAATAGCCGAGAAAGTCGATTTCGGTTCGGCCGAATACACATTTTGACGGGTTAATTACTACACCGTATTGTCTTAATCTATTGAATACTATCTTTAGGTGTTTTAAATGTTCGGTTTCATCATTTGATGCGATTAATATATCGTCAATAAAACAGTAACAAAACTCTAACTCACTGAGCACTTCATCCATAAACCGTTGGAAGGTTTGCGCTGCGTTGCGCAAACCAAACGTCATAAATTTAAATTCGAATAGCCCGAACGGTGTTATTATCGCCGTCTTCGGAATGTCTTCTTCGGCTGTAGGTATTTGATTGAAGGCGCGGATTAAATCAATTTTTGAAAACACTTTTTTACCGTTTAGACACTGTGAAAAGTCGTGTATATGACGCACTGGATATTTATCAGGAACAGTTCTATTATTTAACCCGCGATAATCTCCACAGGCACGATGCTTCACGGTTTGTTGTTCCCCGGTTTCCGGCCCGGTGAAAGGTGAAAGTTTTTCCGGCTTTTCTCCATTTGTGGGTTTCTGTACCATAACTAGTGGTGCGGCCCAAGGGCTTTTTGATGGCTGGGCAATTCCTAGCTTTACCATAGTTTCGAATTCTTTTTTAGCCGCTATGAGTCGATCTGGAGCTAAGCGGCGTGGTTTTTGTGCCACTGGCGGTCCCGGTGTGGTCAGTATGTGGTGCCTCGTATTATGTTTGACCTCTTTCACGACTCCATCTGGGCGCGTGATATCTATAAACTTAGCCAGGAGGTCGTGATACGGTGAAGTACCGGTCACGGTTTTTACCGTAAACTGCTCACACCGTGTTGTCTGTCCGTTGGACTTGAGACCAGTGGTCGCGTCTACAAGGCTTTTATTTTTTGCATCGACCATCAGGTTATAATGTGCTAAAAAATCCATACCGATGATCGGTTTCTCAACATCAGCCACAACAAAAATCCATGGGAAGTCTCGCCTTAAACCTAGGTTAAGTGTTAGAGCGACTGTACCATATGTAGGAATTGGGGTTCCATTGGCCGCGACTAGCTCATAGGCAGACATGTTGCGAGCCGTATGAACTAGCGCTTTCGGGTACACGCAAAGATCTGCGCCCGTATCTATCAGAAACCTCACCTTGCTGTCCACGTCTGTGAGAAAAATGCGGCGTGATGCTGTGTGGGAGTTGATCTCATCCGCCGTTAATGGCTCCCGCTGGCATTTCCCGGCGGCGGTTTGTACGCGCACGGCTGTACACAGGTGTTGGCCTTTGATCCAAATTTGTAGTGGTACCAACATAACCAATTTTCCGGTCGGGTCCTTGACGATGAGCGTCGCCTCGAGTGACCGCGCGAGCGGGATTGTGTACGTGACCTCGCGTCCCTCACCGCGTTAGAAGCTTGCAACTGACCTGACATATTTCGTAACAATCCTTTTATTTCAGCTATTTCGCCTTCCAACTGCTGGATGCGATCGTGGGCGGAGTCTGCATGGGTAATGGCTGCTACTGTCGGCGATGGCTTCACGCATCGGAGCCTTGTATTCTCCGCAACGAGATCGGCAATCTCCGCAAGCGTCTCTAGCGGCGTGTCTCGTTTCGCCACCACTGCCGCTTGCATTTCGTTTGGTAGGCCCTTTGTCCATATGACACGTAGCACGTCGTCTGACATAGCACTGCCCGCCAAGGATTTTAAATGTCTCAGGAACTGAGATGGGGTGCGGTCACCTATCTCTTCTCCTTCTAAAAGCCGCTGTGTTTTCACCGTCTGCGACTCTCCAAACCTTTTCACGATTTTTCCTTTAAGTTGTTCGTATTGGTCTAACGTCAGCACTGATAAGTCGGCGATTAGATCGCTCACCTCTCTGAGCGCAGGGGAATCCATTTTGCTTATAATGAACAGGCATTTTTCGGTGGGGTCCGTCACCTGAGACATGCGTAAAAAGCTCTCAGCACACTTCATCCAGGTCTCAGGGTCCGCCGTATTAAATTGAGCCATCCGCGGCCACAAAACATGCTTCGCGGGGCCATTGACGCCTTCTACAGGGTGATTTTCGTTAGGCATTTTTACGGCACTAAAAAGTTCACTTAAAAAGTCACAAAATGTCACACAGGTTCGTTAACACACGACGCGTATACAATTAAAACTTCACACACACCTTAGGCGCACGATAACCGAATGGATCACGTCGGGGTCACCACTGTCGCGCGCTACGTACAAGGGTGTGGAGTGCGTCGGAGATAATTAAAAGTTCGTCAAATATAGTACGATAACTGTATAATAAAGATCTCAGTACATGTGAGAAAACGTCCGAGCTATACCGTGGTTTGATGCTGACTCCCTAACGAACGTAGCTACACAATAATCGCAGCTAGCTAACGGTTTTCATCGGACGCTTTCTAAACGGGACATACACACAAAAGAATATTATACAAACAGAAAAATAGTGACAACATAACAATTAAAATTTACGCGAAATTAGAAAGCCGACGAAATACAAAAGCAAGGGTTACATTCGTTACGGCCAAAGAAGTTATATTAGACAATGCCTGTTGTTATTTGAGAAACATATATATTGCACAATACCAATTATTACTAAAGGATCTAAATAACGGTTGTCGACAGAATACCTAATGGTTATTTAGAAATGACAAATATCGTAAAACTATACTGTTAAAAATATTTCTATTGACACAAAAGTTAGGTTCGCAACAAAAGAAAACATTCATTTACAATTTACAGTTAGGTGCATACTAGAGAAAAACATTACAAGATCGCTATTTTATGACAGGCGTATGTGAGACAAAGTCACCACACTATCCTTAATATATATATATATAGGGCTATTCTGATTAGAAGTCCTCAACCAATTCTATACAAAAAAAAACACTTCAGTCCGTAGCTCCGTTGCGACGCTGACGAGCGCGAGCACGGAAATGTGTTTTCCCCAGATCCCTCGGGAACCATGTAAGGATTTGCTAATTAGTAAATTATTTCATTTCCCACCCCCTCAGCCATCTCTGTGCAAAAAATCACAGCAATCCATTGTTCCGTTGCAATGTTAAAGAAACTAACAAATAAAAGAGTATATTTTCAGTTCCCTCAGGAACTGCATCGGACTATGCTATGCTATTTTCACGGGATAAAAAGTAGCCTATGTCCGTCTCAGTGACACAGACTACCTGCATGCCAAATTTCATCAAGATTGGTTAAGGTGTTGAAGCGTGAAAAGGTAAACAAACACATTTTCACATTTATAATATTATACTAGCTTTCGCCCGCGTGGATATCGTTTTTATGACTGTCTTAGAGGGTGCGCAGTGCGCGAGCCGCAAGCGGCTCGCGAGCGTGGACATGTGTATTCTCCAGATCACTCGGGAACTATGTCAGGATATGTGGCACTGGAGAAAATCCATGTCCACGCTCGCGAGCCGCTTGCGGCTTGCGCACCGCGCACCCTCTAAGACAGTCATAAAAACGAGCAAAAGCTAGTAATATTATAATTGTGAAAATGTGTTTGTTTGTTATAAAAACGAGCAAAAGCTAGTAATATTATAATTGTGAAAATGTGTTTGTTTGTTACCTTTTCACGCTTCAACGCCTTGACCAATCTTTATGAAATTTTGCATGCAGGTAGCCTGTGTCACGGGGAAGGACATAGGCTACTTTTTATCCCGGGAAAATAGCATAATCTGATGCAGTTCCTGAGGGAACTGAAAAAATACTCGATTGTTGTGATTTCTTGCACAGAGATGGTTGAGTAGTTGGGAAACGACATAATTTACTAATCACCCTTAAAGACAGTCATTAAAACGGAGTCCACGCGGGTGAAGCCGCTGGAAAAACCTAGTCATTAATAATTATTGTAAACATAATTCAACCATTATCATTATGTACATGCCAAGTGAATGTAAATTAATGTGAATGAGGTGAAAAATAGTTACACCAACTGTGAGGTGGGTGTGACATACGCAAATACATAATATAGAAGTTGTCGATTTTGATAATTGAAATGACTACTTATTACTGTAATATATTAATTTACATTAGGGACGTGAGGTAAAATGATAAAATTACCGAGTTCTAGTTATAAAAGTATTTGTATTTCTATAAAAAAACAAAGTAGTGTTTTTTTACACAAAAATCAAAAGTATTTAGGAACTATGACTTACTATCTAAAAAACTGAGATATTTTGACAACTGTGCACACGAAATTAAAAAAATACATCTGTCTAATATAATTTAGCTAAAACTTATTTTATGAGGTCGTGACTAATGACAGTTCGTAAATTGTATGTTATAAATATCATAATGAAAAAACATGAATCTCTCAATTTTAACCAGTATTTATTAAGTAAAATAAGACTTATTCCAAGACCATTAGAACTAGTTTTGCAAGGCACCAGTACAATACGTTATCAACTTTCTTATATAATACTGTGAACAAAAAAACTTAATATCTACCCTATGACTTACTATGAATGCAAAAAAACACGTGATTGAATGGCTAAAAATTCTAAACTATGAAGAGGTAGAAGATCAACTTACACACATATCCTAATTACAATTGCAAATTTACTCCCTCACTATCTCTTTCCTTGATGCACGCACACACACATACATATACACAAACACTCAGACGCGAGCTCGCGCCTTCTTTATATATAATTTAAATTTAATTATTATTATTTTTTAATCTGACTTAGAGTATCAAAAAACTATTTATGTATCCATTTTTTTGGTAAAGATGGGCGAATACTTCGGACACAGGCAGTTATTAACATTTCTTAAAAGAAGTATTCAGAAACTGTAAACTATTTTGTAAATTGAATGATGTTATAAACAATATTTTTTTATACAAAAATCAACAATATTTAGGAACTATGACTTACTATCTAAAAACAGATATTTTGACTACTGTGCACACAAAATTAAAAAATATATCTGTGTAATATAATTTAGCTTCAATATAACATAAAGTCAACATAAAACATTCTAATAACTTCATTTATGAGGTCGCATATTACGTACCCGCTGTGTTTTCGCAAGTGTAGTTCACTAGATAATGTTTAAATATATTAAAAAATCCCTTAAAATCACTCCTCGCGGCACCCCCTCCGGCTACCGAGCCAGCCGAGTTCCAGGAATCGCGGAGTTTAGAAATATTTAGTGTTTTATGAATTGATGGTTATGAGATACCCGACCTCATCCACGCCGGGTTGCCATGATGCCAAGGGCTTAACCAAATGAAGATAAAAAACCGGCTAAGTGCGATTCCGACAAGCACTCTGAGGGTTCCGTACCACCACGTCTCCACACAACTACATAGTATAACGAAATGATACCTATTCACATTACAATCAAAAGACATCAACGCGAGCGACAAATGTATGCTTTTTTTGTCACTCAGTTCGGACTTCTTAGCGCAAGTACGACTCACACTTGCCCAATTTTTATTATTTGTTGTGTTACTTCAGTATTAGTACTATAATCACACCAAGTATCACGCTTTTAATGTATTACCGTTTTTAAAATAGAGCTAAATCAAAAACCTCTAAAGACCTATAAAAAAACACATTTCTTTGTATGGAGACCCCTTATTTTCTCCATTTTTTAAATCTTTTTTTCTGGTTTGGCAATGCGCCCTTCCTGCACTGCAATGATGGTACTCGTTGTCGTAGTCTCATCTAATAATCCCTGAAGGCAAAAGTTAAACTTGTCAATTACTTCAATCAATGCAAAAATGTGAATGTGCGTTTATCGAATTAATCGTAACACCAATTTCACAAGACCTCTCGGTAATACATTGTCTAATATACTATCTACTACTTATGCTGGACTATGGTTTTTAGTTTTTTGGGAAAACTATGACATAAAAACGTACTTAAATAAACTCATATTAATACTTTACACCTTAATATACATATATATGTACTTAAATAATTTAATAAGCTCTTTGCAGTGAAACACTGCAAATCGCTCATTATTTATACGTATGTATCTTATTTGTAAAATAATTAGCCTAAATAATTAAAAATGCTACCCAAAGACATTATTCCACGCGGACGAAATCGCGGGCACAGCCAGTATGATCCTTTCTAATATTATAAAAGCGAAAGTTTGTATGGATGTATGGATGTTTGTTACTCTTTCACGCCATAACAGATAAACGGATCTGGATGAAATTTGGTAGGTAGACAGATGCGGACCTGGATTAACATATAGGCTACTTTTTTCCACGCTCGCGAGTCACGTGTGGCTCGCACACTGCGCACCTTCGAACACAGTCATGAAACTATGTTCACGCGAGCGAAGCCGTTGGCAAAAGCTAGTATAATATATAACAATGTCGAATTTAAACTTTCTACGTAAAACAGTATCTGAGAAAAACGGGCGTGACAAACGGACAAATGGACGCGTAAGTAACCTTGTATGGGTTCTGTTTTTCCATAAGGAAAGTATACAACCCTAAAAGTCATTAGCTTACCATTGTTGCGGTTGCTTGTGGCGTAGGCAGGCAAGTGGCATTAATGCTATTTGGATCGCCAGCTATATGTGGCATGGAATGCTAGGAAAAAATCAAACTTTCTATGTTAAAAAGTATCTGAGAAAAATGGGCGTGACAGACGGACGGATAGACGCGTAAGTGATCTTGTAAGGGTTCTGCTTTTTCTTTTGAGGTATGTGAGTGTGGTTGCAGTTGGTTGTGGCGTAGGAAGAAAATTGGCATTATTGTCATTTGGTTGGCTAGCTACATGTGACATGGAATATAGAAAAACTTTGAAGTACGATAAAATGTAAACAAAACAGAAATTTTAATGACTATACGAGTATGTAGACTGAAAAATCGAGCACGTGCGATGTTGTCAAAGGCTTACCGTGGTTGTGGTTTCTTGTGGCATAGGCAGCAAAGTGTCATTAGTCCTACTTAGTTCGTTAGCTACATGTGACATGGTTAATATCCTGAAAAATATATTAGACTTTGAAATACGATAAAACATAAACAGAAAACAACTAACTTTAAGTTAAGTGTACATTAAAAAACTGGCATAGTGCGAGTCAGACTCGCGTGAAATAGGGTTCCGTAGTTATTTTCAAAAAAAATATGTTTATTTTAATTTTTTTTAGTTGGTGATATAACATTTTGTATGGAAAATCCATGAACTTTTTATAAATCGAACTGCTTAATATGCCAACAAATCTTTTTATAAATCTTAAGATGGACGACTATTACTCCTAAACTAAAAAAGCCTACTTAGCTGTGATAGTTTTCCCTTTAAATTGATTATATATCCTACTATTTACATTTTTTTCCACATGTCCTGAAATAGAAGTGTAGCTAGTATTTATTATGATTTTGTAAACAAAAGTTATAATACAGTAAGTGCTCGAATTGTGGAGAAAACTTCCTTCGATTTTTTACTCTACCACTTCATTAATTTATATACCCTTGCCAAATTACAGCTTTCTAGTACCTACTAAAAGTCTCTGACTTAGCTAAGCCAGGGGGTACATTGCGAAACTATAAGGGTTCTTCTTAAAGGGTTAATCTTTGTTGACTACGGAACCCTAAAAATAGAAAGCATGTGCTATATTATTGTCAAGAAATTTACCGTGGTTGTGTTTGATTGTAGCCTAGGCACAAAAGGCTCACTACAACTTCTTGGTTCGCTTGCTTTTAACATCGGGAAATCCTGAAAAAAAGTTTATTTAACATTGAGATACCATAGTTAAAAATAAACAAAAAAGTAGTGTTAATTGAAAAACTGGTCAAGAGCGCAAGTAGGACTCACACAAACAGGGTTCCGTATCAAAATTTTTGTGTCCGGTATAACAAGACCTCTAATTACATACATTGTCTCACATAATCAGAGATCTGCTTTTACTGGACAATGCTTTTATTTATTTTTTGAAAATCTATGATAATAACGATATTCCAGGCAGTTATCAAGTAATCTGTGATCTAAGTTGTAGTAAACTGTATTAATTTCAAAATTTTGGCTTCAGCGGTTTTGAGTGCGAATAGTGTTTTGGCAGATATTTTGTGCAATATCTCCAAAACAAACAAAGGTAAAATTTGGAAGAAATACTATATGAATGCTTAGTAGTAACCTTTTTTAAACGACACTCAACACGTAAGGGTTCATATATTTTTTTGTGATCACCAAACTTGCCACCTCCTAAATTCCCCAAAAAATATTTTTATTGTTGCAATATGTGTGGGTTAAAACCTATAGTTACGTCAAATTTTAACTTTCTGCGTTAAACAGTCGGTGAGAAAAATTAAAAATTTTAAAAACCCACCGACACAAAAAATGAATTCTAAAAACTAACAAATAATATTTTAAACCTATTATAATTATTATCGTCACATATATTATGTAAGTTCAAATATTTTATTTTCCAAGCGTTGTCGCGTCGGGGGACCGCTTAAAGATTACTGGTGGCGGATTGAGTTTCAGAATCGTGGAAGTCCACACTTACATATCTATAAGCTGTCCCCCGACGCGACAACGCTTGGAAAATAAAATATTTGAACTTACATAATATATGTGACGATAATAATTATAATAGGTTTAAAATATTATTTGTTAGTTTTTAGAATTCATTTTTTGTGTCGGTGAGTTTTTAAAATTTTTAATTTTACTTTTATTTTGTCCTTTTTAAAGTAGGTATAAATATTAGGAAGGTATTTATAGTGATTAGTTACTTGAGTTAGTAACTTAGTTAGGTACTAGGTATCATTATTAGTTTCAATTTACTAGATTAAGTTTTAACTACCTACTCTAAGGTTAGGTTAAAGATAAGGTAGGTATTAGTGATTAGTTTAAGCAATTTAGGTAGGTATTCGTTTTAGGTTAGGTAGCAGAGTCGAAGCGACGCAGCGACGTCAGATCATCAACTATTAAAGAGCTGATGATCTTCAAACGGCTGATCAGGTCATGGTTACCTTACCATATACTTTCAATACCATTGAAGTAACACGGTACTAAATTTCGAATCGATCGGACATAAGTTAGTCAGATCCCTCGTCAACTAGAAAGGAGCTGATGATCAGCCGTAACACGGTACTAAATTTCGAATCGCTCGAACATAAGGAAGTTAGTCAGATCCCCTCATCAACTAGAAAGGAGCTGATGATCTTCAAACGGCTGATCAGGTCATGGTTACCTAACCATATACTTTCAATATCATTGAAGTAACACGGTACTAAATTTCGAATCGATCGGACATAAGTTAGTCAGATCCCTCGTCAACTAGAAAGGAGCTGATGATCAGCCGTAACACGGTACTAAATTTCGAATCGCTCGAACATAAGGAAGTTAGTCAGATCCCCTCATCAACTAGAAAGGAGCTGATGATCTTCAAACGGCTGATCAGGTCATGGTTACCTTACCATATACTTTCAATATCATTGAAGTAACACGGTACTAAATTTCGAATCGATCGGACATAAGGAAGTTAGTCAGATCCCCTCTTCAACTAGAAAGGAGCTGATGATCTTCAAACGGCTGATCAGGTCATGGTTACCTAACCATATACTTTCAATATCATTGAAGTAACACGGTACTAAATTTCGAATCGATCGGACATAAGGAAGTTAGTCAGATCCCCTCATCAACTAGAAAGGAGCTGATGATCTTCAAACGGCTGATCAGGTCATGGTTACCTAACCATATACTTTCAATATCATTGAAGTAACACGGTACTAAATTTCGAATCATTCGGACATAAGGAAGTTAGTCAGATCCCCTCATCAACTAGAAAGGAGCTGATGATGTTCAAACGGCTGAACAGATTTTCATGAAACATGGCTAAGAACACTCGGAATAAAATTATCTATGACACAAAAAAAACTAAACGGAAATCGGTTCATCCGTTTGGGAGCTACGATACCACAGACAGATACACAGACAGACAGACAGACACGTCAAACTTATAACACCCCTCTCTTTTGCGTCGGGGGTTAAAAAACAAGCGTGACGGACGGATGCACGGACACGTGACTGGTCTTATAAGGGTTTGGTTTTTCCTTATGAGGTACGGAACCCTAAAAATGGAACGCATGTGTCATGTTCTTGTCAGATGCTTACCATGGCATGGCGTTGCTTGTGGCATAGATGAAAAAGTGTCATTAGTAATACTTGGTTTCGTAGCCCCATGCAAGATCGTAAAATCCTGAAAAAAAATATCAAACTTTAAAACGTGATAAAATAATAAACAGAAATGATATAAGTAAATGTAGTGTCTTGTATGCATAGAAAGTATGTGCGGATAAAACAGTGATGTAAGAAAAACTCGAAAAACGTTAGATGTATCTTTCTACTAAGATATTAAAACTCAAATTTTCATATTCTCATTCATCAAGTTTCATGCGCCCCATATTTTCCAAGTTCACTTGTTAGCATGTACGTGGTAGTTGTGTGTGTTTTATGTGTGTATGTCCTCTTGGATCATCAAGACCCATGAAGCGTTATTTTATTCTTTTTAAGGCAAATAAAAATGTGGATTTTAGTTTATTTAATGCAAAATTCCACCCAGAACGAACAAATAAAAACATGTTAATAGTTGATGTCCTCTGACATCTGTACTATGAATTCTTACAAAAATATGCCACCTACATACTATGCCACTGGTCACATACCCATCAATCCATACATTTTAACCGGCATCCCAGTATATTCTTAGGAGTTGTATCAATCCATACATTTTAGCCGGCATCCCAGTATATTCTTAGGAGTTGTATCAATCCATACATTTTAGCCGGCATCCCAGTATATTCTTGGGAGTTGTATCAATCCATACATTTTAGCCAGCATCCCAGTATATTCTTAGGAGTTGTATCAATCCATACACTTTAGCCGGCATCCCAGTATATTCTTAGGAGTTGTATGGCAAAGCCCCGAGCTGAATGTATGTTTTCTATAGCCATATTCAAATGGTAAATTTTTATTTCAATCCCTCACAGGACAGGCATTGCTTAGTATGCGGTCAGCAGTCAGGTCAAAGCGAACACAGCGTCATGACCACAGACCGCATCCAGTGTGACAAGTCCTTCAGTGTTGGGGACAGCGTATACACATATCAAATATTGTAAATATCTGTCATGGCAATTGACATTTTATATTCATTTGAGCATAAAAAACTCTGTTCAAATAAAAACTAAAATTGTAATCTATAATTTATACTATAAAGTTCCTTACCACAACTGCTGTCTTATCGGGTAAATTCAAAGTGGGTGCGGCATCTTCTCGTACTTGCAATAAGTTTCCTCGTACAAAGCACTCGGGGCTGAAGTGTCTTGAGCACAATCTCCAAGATTTTTTATGCTGCTTCTCATTTTTGCTAATGGCGTCAAACCACCGCTAGCGAAATTGATCACTTTGGGGGAACCTTAAAGAAAATAATTAAAATGTAAGATACCATTACTATTACTAAGTGAGGTAGGCCTTTGTCCAGCGGTGGACGCCTTTCAGCTGATATGATGACTAAGTGACGCACATTTATCGACCATAATTTTCACGTCACTAGTAACCTAAAAACAGTTTTGTTTATTTTTATAATTTTTGTTCTTATTTTCACTCTTAACATTATAGTTTCATTTAGATTTGTAAAATGACCCTTCATGAAAGTCTTGTCTCATTGATATCGAAACATTTCGTGGTTCATTTAACGAGAAAACGTATTTCTTTTACTCACGTGTGGAAACTGCTATTATCACTCGAGTTTTCTCTATTTCTCGAGTGAGATTTGCAACCACGCACAATGCACGACATTCTCCATGTATTGTTCACTATTCCACAACCAAAAATAAACACTTAACTATTTCTTTAAGATTGTTTAAAACCTTTTTCGTCCGACTAGGCACCTATAAGACCGACGCAAATGACAACGCAACAAAATTTAAAAGGACTCCGAATGCTTGTTGCCCTTTGTGCTAAAAGTGCCTTCTTTATTTGGTAGCTTGGACAGATATCCATAGTTATCCAATTGACAATTAGGGTGGTACGGTTTGACGTCATCAATGTTTAATCTATTGAATTAGTAGATCTGTGTTATGGTCCTTGCAAAACGAACGAACTTCAAGCTGTATCGGAATTTAACCGTTCGTTCGCCACCACAACACAATCATGTTTGTCAGATCTCTCTTCATTCATTCTTTTTTCTGTCAGTCAGTGTTCTGTTTCGCTGGTGATGTGTTGTTTTCCTACAACGTGAAAATGTCCTTCGAGGCCTAATCTTCGCCGCTTTTCAGTGTATTTAACAATGAAAAGTAGCCCTACGCGTAACTATGAGAATTTCTCCAACGACCAACAAGGGAAGGACGCCGACAAACATTCGCTAGACAGCCAAGATACAGCAAGTCTGGTGAGTGCACTGTTAAATTTATTGATTTTTGTTTATTTTACGAGATACTATTGATTTGCTCGTCTATTAATGGTTCAGATATAATTATGCTTGTAGAGGTGCTTTTTCTGACTCGGAATAGTTATTTTGATTCGTGGTTTTGGTGTCGATTTTTGACTGAAGACATGCGGCGTTTTGCCTTACGTTGTTACTTTTCTTTGCTCAGTACTACGACCTAGATCATAACAAAGAAGCACAATGCACTGGGGCATCTAACTAGCACCAAAATTAACGAGCAGTACTAAGTAGTTTAGCTGTGTGTTTTCCAGTTCCTTCCCAAGAGTCTTTCAATGACTGAGACCATGTCTATGAGAGGTACATCTTAGTATTGTGATCACTTTCTCTGTCCACGTAACGCTGACACCGGGAAAGTATTCAAACATTTCAAAATGATTGAGAGGTGGCTGAGCATGAGTGCTTGAAGTATAATTCACATCACTTAAAAAAAATTCTGGAGGTAGTAGTGAGGGAAAGGGTGCTGCATCCTTATAGCTATATGGCATTAGGGCTAAAATAGATTGAGCACCCAAATCTCAATGTACTTTTTATTTTAGGTGATGCAAGGTATATTATCAATTTGTTTTTTCTTTTCTACCTACATTGATAAGAGGGAGGGAATTTTACGAGATTACCTATTGATCTCCATGAACACAGCTACCCAATGTTTAACTGTTGCTTATCCTATTGTTTATTGGGCTGATTATGTTTTGTTAACCTTTAATTGTGGACGTGCGGTCTCAAAAACCACTCATAGTTCCTAATTTTCGTGTTTACCCACTTCCCTGCCCCCCTCACTACTGATAAGCTTCACTTTTAGTCACGAAACAGCATTGAAGCGAGAGGTTGCATCATTGGCTGCAAATTGTGTAAGTTTATTGGGCTTCAGCTTTGTCCGCAGTCTATTTTGGACCTTTGTCAGTTTTTTTTGTTTTATTTTAAGAAGTAGATTTTTGTTTTTTATTTTTGTTATACCTTAGATTTAAAGATATTTTAGTTGATTTCTTAAAATACTTTAGTTAAATGTTTTTTGTTCGTTTATGTGATCTCAAGACCAAAAGTGTCTGGCAATGTTAATTTGATTAAAATGTTTAGGAATATAAATATGTTTGCCTAAATAGATTTAAGTCTGATACCTATATCTGCAGAGTTTCTTCGCAGGCATGTGCAGGTTTCCTCGCGGTGTTTTCATGCATCATAAGGGCATCGGATAAACATACATATGAAATCAAAACTCGAAAACAGATCGGTGCGTGGCAGGATTTGAACCATAACTTCCTGCAGGTAGCGGCACTAGCCGACTTTTTTGATTTCATCTTTTTAGTCACTTTCATGTTATGTAATACAAACACAATCATAGTGTGCAAGTGACAAAACTGTCAAGCTCAATTTGTGAATTGTGGTGGTGTTTGTTGTCTATGTTTTTATAGTAATTATGGTAAGGACTGTTTAATGATCGAGTGTTCATTTTAAAACAAGGTCCTAGAGCTAAACAAAATGGACTAATGGTTATAATTATTGTTATTTTTAATTATTTTATTGTCAAGCTGCTGGCAAACCATTTGAAGCATTGTTTGGCCCTGTATCCTGTATTCAATTAGACAAACACATGTTTAAAGACATAGTTGAGAAAAATAAAGTGTAGTATTGCATATGGCATACTCAAACATGGGATCATTTACGTGACATAGAATTTTCCTCTGGAGATATTATATAAACTGTTTGCCATGTAGGCGTATTGAATCGCATATTGCGTCACTTCGCCGCCCCTCGCCGAATGCCATTATCAACTCACTTCAAAAAGGTGGAGGTTCTCAATGCGTCTGTATGTTTTTTTTTGTATATTTGTTCCGCGATATCACCGCCGACTGTGAACCAATTTTAAAAATTCTTTTTTTATTCGAAAGAGTATACTCCCGAGGGGGTCCCATTGTCACCAAGTCAGGATGATGGGATCCCACGGAAATCGAGTGCAACCCTCAAAGATAGCCAGTTTCCCCATTGCGTTGGGGAATCTTGGTAAGCCCGCTTCCGTCTTCGGCATCATCGTCACTTACCATTAGGTGAGACAATGCCAAGGGCTTACCAATTGTGAATAAAAAAAAATATATAGGCACGTTTTACGTGTTTCCTTTTCTAAAATTATTAAAGTATTTGCGTCTGGTAGTCATCATCTCATCTTGATAAGCTGATGAAGGAAGGTACAACTCCTTAACGGTCAGGAGTTGGAGGATAATTCCTCAAATATTTTAGTATAGACCGATAGTTGTATTCTTACAGATTATTCAGATGAGCTGTTGATGGAAGATTTAACTCCTTAATTTTCATTCTGTTGAGATGATGATGGAAGCCTCAGGAATCTGTATCTGTGAATGAAACACGTGCATTATGATTTAATGGTTCCTATTGCCAAGTGGGATTGATTGGGTTTAACGTTGTTAGATAGATAGCAATATCACTAAAATAAAAATAAAAGTTTGAAAAACTAAAAACCGACTTCAACATGAAAATCACTCAAAAGTATGAAATAATATTATTATACTTAGATACACGACATTAACCAACAATAACGAAATCAAAGGTGGGTCGAATTAAATTAGGGGATTAAAGTTTTTTTTTGAAGTCAGTGTCAGCAATGCCATAAGTAAAATGTGAGTAGCTGTGTGCTGGTACCAACCTCAAAAAAAACTTTAGGCTCCTAATTTAATTCGTACCCCACCTTTGATTTCGTTATTGTTGGGTAGAAGCACCAGTTAAAATAGTTTTAGCTAATTTTGTTAGACCTTTAGTATATAAGGTCTAACAATCTAAAAAAAATTTTTGAACTTCCCATACTAAGTTGGCTGATCAGCTGATCGAGTTAGTATGGGAGAGCCAATTTTTTTTTTTGCGATTTGACTATGGGTTCCGGGGGGAAAGTTGTTCAGTTTCATGGATAGAAGCACCAGTTAAAATAGTTTCAGCTAATTTTGTTAGACCTTATTTATACTTTGCTAAAACTCAGGGTGAGTTTGAGTTTATTGAGATGTCTGGTTATTTTCCCATTGACTTTTATAGACTTGTTTTGTTTATAGTTGAACTGAAATGAAATCTCACAAACAACTGCTAGATATTTTTAGAATTAACTCCGAATAATATTTATGTGAATTTTGCTTTTGATTACTGAGCAGAACTTGGATATCAAAGGAATACCAGCACATACTATTTATCATTCATTTATATCCGACTGGTCACCATAAGATGTACGTTAATCTGACGCTCTTACGGTTAAGGAAAAACATTGTGAGGAAACCTGCACACGCCTGCGAAGAAACTCGAAGGTTGTGTTGTGTGTGAAGTCGATCAACCCGCACTGGACCCGCGTGGTCGACTAAGGCATAGTAAAAAAAACGACTTCTTTAGTGAAAGGTATAAGAAGTCGTACATTATTATTTTTATTTATTAATCGAAAAAATGAGTACATAGGTAAACATTAGACCCACAAAACTGAATGATCAGTTTGTCTGTGGGATCGACAGTCTCACAATTATTCGTTACAATCATAGATAAGACTGTGGTACTTAACTAGATTCTAAGTGAATCAGTACGTCGTCGTAGGCAAGAGCCAAACTACCTTACAGGCTGTTCATGAAAAATTTTTTTAACAGATTTTTAAATTTACTTTTTTTACACACAAACAAACCGCGCGATGTACCATTTTATGAAGATAACCTACTATTCTTTTTTTTTACTATGACAAAGGTACGTTAGTATTAAATACTTAATATATTCAGGACATGGTGTAACAAAATTGGTGTAGATCCCGTTAACTGGAGCTTCTACTCATCATACTGAACAGCTTTTGTTCTACGACTTTGCTGAAATCGCGAAAAAATATATCTATGCAAAATCGATCAGTTGATCGACCAATTTTGTGCAAGTTAGTATGAAGGATCCAATGTTTTTTTTTGAGAATAGACTATGGATTCCTTGGAGAAAGTTGTTCAGTATGATGAGTAGAACCTCCCAGTTAACGGGACCTACACCAATTTTTGTACATTCTGTACGAGGGCGACACTGAAAGTCTTTAGAACTGGCCACTTGTAATAAATATAATAAAAAAATAAGTTCAAAATTTGAAAATCGAACTCTTTCTTAATATTTTTGTGTACGAATTCCACTCGATTGTCATTTGTTTTACGATTTGGCGGCAAATTGAAAATTGTGTGTACTACGTGAGCATGAATTTAACGCGAGAAAATTTTCGAGCAATGATTTTTTACGACTTTCGATGTAATTTAAGTCAACAAGAAAGTTATGATAGACTTCGATTGGCCTTTCACGATGAAGCCCCATCTCGTGCTACTATTTACAACTGGTTTAATGAATTTAAACGTGGCCGCACTAATCTCACCGATGATCTGCGTGAGGGCCGGCCTTCTACGGCGACTACTGAAGATAACATCAGTGTTGTGCGGCGTATGATAGAGACTGACAAAAGAGTAACCTATCAGCAGATTCGTACAAGCTTAGCCATTGGTATGAGTCAAGTCCACAAAATCCTCCATGAACATTTAGCGGTGAGGAAGCTTTGTGCCCGGTGGATACCTCATAATTTGACAGAAGCCCAAAAAGTCCGTCGTGTTGATTGGTGCCGTGAAATGGGTCAAAGATTCAACGGAGGTGACTCAAATGCTGTGTTCGACGTAGTTACGGGTGACGAAAGCTGGATTTACTGTTATGATCCTGAAACTAAAAGACAGTCTGCTGAGTGGGTGTTTCCTTCCGAGGAGTTGCCTACTAAAGTGAAGAGAGGTCGAAGTGTGGGAAAAAAGATGGTGGCCTCGTTCTTCGGAAGGACTGGTCATTACGCAACAATTATTTTAGAGGATCAAAAAACAGTTACTGCGAAGTGGTACACTAACAATTGTTTACCACTTGTCTTGGAAAAAGTTCGAGAAAAACGGCCTCGCAGTAGGATCCTGCTTCACCACGACAACGCCTCATCGCACACCGCCAAGCAAACGATCGACTATTTGGCGACGGCAAACGTGGAATTACTGGGTCACCCACCTTATAGCCCCGACCTTGCACCTTGTGATTTTTATTTATTCCCAAAAATTAAAGAAAAACTTCGAGGAAAACGTTTTATGGACGCCGACGAAGCAGTGGCTGCGTTTCAAAAGGCCGTCGAAGAGACCCCTAAGGACGAGTGGGCAAAGTGCTTTTCTCAGTGGTTCTATCGAATGCAGCGATGTATTGATGTGAAGGGAGGCTATTTAGAAAAGATATAATAAAAGTAATAAGTTGCTTGATTGCTCAGTTTTTGATTTTCTAAGAACTTTCAGTTTGACCCTCGTATAAACTTTGACTAGGTTAGTATTCCCTACTCCTTGACTAAGGCCCGATCACCCTAATCCAGGGTAGGCTCGAGCCCATCGATGGGGACGTATTTGAGGTGATATGATAATGATATCCGACGGTCAAGAAGGAGAAAAACGTTTTTCGGGCGTATGTGTTTATGTATGTTTCTCCAATTCTTTGCCTGAGCAATTTTAAGTACTAAATGGTGATTGTAGTCCACTAAAAATCTTCATCTTTATCTTATCAGCTCAAATACGTCCCCACCGAGGGGCTCGAGCCTACCCTGAATTAGGGCGATCGGGCCTTAGTAAACCACGCGGTCCCAGTGCGGGTTGGTCGACTTCGCACACAACCTTCGAGTTTCTTCGCAGGTGTGTGCAAGTTTCCTCACTATGTTTTCCTTCACCGTAAGAGCGTCGGTGGCGTAACGGTTACAGCCGCTACCTCCTGTCCCAGAGGCCGTGGTTCGAACCCTGCCACGTACCAATGTGTTTTCGAATTTCGATTTCATATGTAGATAAGTTTATCCACTAAAAATACCTTGTAATAATTGGTTCAGTACAAAAACTAATATCAATTACATTTACATAATAAATACTGCTAATGGTACCTAATTTAAGTGTTTTCTGCCGTTAACGTAGATAGCTATGCAAATTTTTAATGTAAGCTGTTTTTATTAGTGACTGAAAAATTCGGCGAAGCGCGAGAAAAAACATTCATTTCCCTGTTTTATATTTATTATTAAATTTCAGCCAGCTCCTACCAACAGATACAGCTTTTTTAAGTCGGACATACAGACAGACAGACGTACAGCGTGAGATAAGTAATAGGGTCCCAGAACCTTATATGGAAGCCTAAAAAGTTTGTAAAAAGGGCATCTTATACTGTGTATTTGGCTATAAAAAATATATTTGCCGCCAAACATCAAAGTGTTCCTGCTTGAAGATATGATAGCCAGTTGCGTTGGAGAATCTAGGTAAGCCCGCTTCCATCTTCGGCATCAGCGTCACTTACCATCAGGTGAGATAATGCCAAGGGCTTACCAATTGTGGATAAAAAAATTAAAAATTAAAAATTCCCGAAAATTTTAATGTAAACATCATCTTCTTGCACCTTATCCCATTCCCTTATGCATTCTGGCCTGTTCAACGCCCTGTCTTCAGTCTGGAGAAAATTATTTTGGTTTTTTTGGACCATTGTCCACCAGGTGGCGGGGGGTGTTCCGCTTCCACGCTTTGTCGTTGGTAGTTTCAGGTATTTCAAACTAGCGCTAGTTTTTTTTTTTAGGGTTCCGTAGTCAACAAGGAACCCTTGTAGTTTCGCCATGTCTGTCTGTCTGTCCGTCGCGTCGATGTCACAGCCGTACCTTATAGATATTTTGCTTGTTAAGTGCCATGTATATAAGAGAGTACCTATGTCCTATCGCTGTTTGTATAGCTTTATTGGTTCATATTGGCATCCAACAAGAACCAATAAAACCCAGCTCTTTGACCCAGCCCCTTTTGAGCTGTCCGTTCGTCCCATCTTTAAAAGGCTGTATCTTTTGTAACGTAATTTTAACTTTTAAATACCCACCGTACCACCAGGGGTACGGTGGGTCTGCAATGGACATTTTCGCCGAATAAGTTATGTGTTAAAAAAACAATTTCAATAATGGCTGGGGTCTGAAACGTTTTCTGTACCTATTTTCTTCAGGGTCAGATATACAGGGCGACTTTTAATTCGTTCTTGATAGCAAAGGATATGAATGTACTCGTGATTACAAACAACTTTCCCAAAGAAACTATATGTCAAATCAGAAAAAAAATTTGGTCCTCGATACATAATAAGATAAGTTATCAAAGCGGCAAAAATGTATGAAGGACCAAAAAATTTTTCCATATTAGACATACAGTTTCTTTGGGTAAGTTGTTTGTAGTCACGAGTACATTCATATCCTTTACTATCAAGAACTAATTAAAAGTCACACTATATTTACTCTTTCGAATAAAAAAAGAATTTTGAAAATCGGTTCACAATCGGTGGAGATATCGCGTAACATACAAAAAAAAACAAACAGTCGAATTGAGAACCCCCTCTTTTTTGAAATCGGTTGAAAATATAATGTATGTTCGCAAAAATCTGCATGTCTTCTCACTGAATAGTGACAGGCACAGTCGTAATCTTCGAAATAAAAATAAACTTCAAGTAACTTATACCAGGCTCAGCAAAATCAACAATCATGATGTCTTAAAGGGGTTTGAAAGTTATTGGCACACTGAGGATTCGCCATTTTGTTTTTTTTTTCAATATGGCGTCGCACAATCTAACCTGTGTTTTTGGATAGAGGACCTATAGAAGAACAAAAAAATGTCATATAAAACTTTGGCCTAAAGTGTCACGTTTCTGAGATAACTATAGAAGTTAAAAATAATCAAAATTATTATGGAATATATTCAATCGATATATTATACCGATTGCTTTAACGGTGAAGGAAAACATCGTGAGGAAACCTGCACACGCCTACGAAGAAACTCGAAGGTTGTGTGTGAAGTCGACCAACCCGCACTGGGCCCGCGTAGTCGACTAAGGCCTAATCGCCCTTATTCAGGGTAGGCTCGAGCCCCTCGGCGGGGACGTATATGAGCTGCAATGATGATATTCAATCATCTCCGTAACGTGACGTTTTAGGACACTACGTTTCATGACATTTTTTGTTTGTCTGTATGTCCCCTATCCAAATATATAGGTCTCAATGAGCGATGTCATTTAAAAAAAATAAAATATGGCGGACTTCAGTATGCCAGTCTCCATACAAAAATTTTCAAACCCCTTTGTCAGAAAAACTGTTAAAAAATTGTGTCAAAAGAACTCTTTGTAAAAAAGTTTCTGTCTAGAAATAATTAGACAATTGCCATTCTGAAAGAGCCTATTGACCAGTTAATTCTCCGTCTCCAAATATAATTTGGCATTGAGCCAAACCGCTATTGTTTTTTTTTATCCACACGTGTATGACTAAGTGTGTAAAATCGATTTCAAATCTCCACACGAAATTATACTGAGGTTTTGAGGTTTAGTCATGTTCTCGTTGTTTTTTTTTTAAAAAAAATGAGAGACTGATTGCACCTTGTCTGTTGGAAAGACGATGCAGTCGAGGTAGGACACGCAATTTTAGAAAATGGTTATTCACTCTCGCTTTGAAGGTCCCTAAATTGTAAGAATCGGGAAATACGCAGAGAATCAGTCCGGTCAAGTCAGAGTCGAACTCGCGTAGAGAGGTTTTCTTACTATTCCATTTTCCTTAAGAACGTTATGACTAGGTTTTCTTTTAAATTTACCTGCAAACTTTATAGTTATAAACAGGTCATAAATATTCCCATAAAAAATAATTACTTTTTATTTTCTTAGATAAGTGAGATAATGCTCGACACTCGTATATTTTACTTACTATCTTTTAAGCTGGATGCGGGCAGCGCAGAACCGGTCGTCGTGGAAATCCTGGGGGAGGCCTATGTCCAGCAGTGGACGTCTCTTGGCTGATATGATTATCTTTTAAACTACTTATGCATTTTAAAATTATAAAACATATGTGTTTGTAATTATTATAACAAGGAGCTATTTCATTTGAACTTTCCAATTCGCCCTACAAAATTAAACTCCAGACTCAAAATTCGTTCATTTACGCAATACGTCCATGATAGGTCATAGGGTTATAAGGTAGCTATACCACTTTTTTCGTCTATTAGATTCGAAGAAAATCGGGTATGACAGACGAACGGACGGACAGACAGATACAAGAGTAATCTTATAAGGGTTCCTTTTTACTAAGGAGCGAGTGGTAGCGATTGACTATGTTATGGAAAAAAAATCGAACTTGAGATATTGACGGGGATCGATTGTTTAATAATCTGGTTCCCAAAGTGGTCCAGATGGACTCTTTGGGCCCCCGAAAGACTCGGCGGGGGTCTATGTGAACACAAGAAAATATACTATTTTTATTTTTACCACTCCTAATTTAGGGTTGAAACTCAGCCGCGATGCAAATTTCCATCATTATATCATATCAGATCATATACGTCCCCACCGAGGGGCTCGAGCCTACCCTGAATTAGGGCGATCGGGCCTTAGTCGACCACGCGGGCCCAGTGCGGGTTGGTCGACTTCACACACAACCTGCGAGTTTCTTTGCAGGCGTGTGCAATTTCCACCGTCAAATCTAATTTTCACATTTTTTCGACGAGTTTTGGGTAAAATGGTAGAAATGTTGCATCAGGGGGTTCACCGAAATTAGTAAAATTTTGAAAGTGGTCTTCAGGGAAAAAAAAGTATGGGAATAATTTTAATTAAAAAAACAAATGCGAATTGACCATGGGTAATAGTTAAATAGTTACATTATCCTTTGTTAGAGGCGCTGATATCGTTTTGTTTTTGTGACGCATCATGGCGGCAGAAAAAAACCGGCCAAGTGTGAGTCGGACTAGCACACCGAGGGTTCCGTACCACCAAACGTATCCACACTACATAGTATAATAAATAACAATGATACATATTCAAATTTCAATCAAAAGAAATCAACGCGAGCGACAAAAGTATTTTTTTTGTCATTCAGGTTGGACTCCTTAGCGCGAGTACGACTCACACTTGGCCAATTTTTATTATTTGACGTTTTACTTCAGTATTAGTACTATAATCAAACAAAGTTTCACGCTTTTATGTATTACCGTTTTTTTACAAAGGTAATAATAAACTAATAAAAAAATAATAAAACTTATTTAGTTTTTCACTTTTTCAAATTTTTAGTATTTGTTTTTTTTTAGTGGCAACAGAAATACACATTATGTGAAAAATTTCAACTGTACAGCTATTACACTTCATGAAACACAGCCCGCTGACAAACAGACAGACAGCGGAGGCTTAGTAATAAGGTCCCGTTGGTCACACATTGAGTGTGCGGAACCCTAGAAATAGCAGATAATATCTATATACATATATAAAAAAACGGTGATTTAAAAAACTAAAAAACCCGACTGCGTTTCTGTGTAGTTTGGAAATGAAAAACCCTAAAACAAGAAAGTCGCCATACCCGATTGCACTTAACTTAAGAAAAAATTGTAGCAGTCGGGACCCATTCTAGAAAGTCACTTTCTTGTTTTAGGGTTTTTCATTTCCAAACTACACAGAAACGCAGTCGGGTTTTTTAGTTTTTTAAATTACCGTTTTTTATTTTATTCATTTTTTAGTTTTATTATTGAATGAGTTTGTATAGTAACCTATATACACAATGACACACATTAAATTTACGCAGATTATTAACTTATCAGTTGATAGAAAATCCATCGAGCCGTTCTGGCTGCAGAGCGTGCCAAACATTTGAATTTGGCGCCAAAAATCCGCTATTTTGTTTTTTTTATTTTGATATACCCAGTGTCACTCACACAGTAAATACGTTTCTAACGACACCCCTCAAACTAAAATCTATCGAGCCGTTCAGGCTGCAGTGCGTGCCTAACATTGGAATTTGGCGCCAAAAATCCGCCATTTTGTTTTTTTTATTTTGATATACCCAGTGTCACTCTCACAGTAAATACGAATCTAACGACACCTCTCAAGCCAAAATCCATCCAGCCGTTCAGGCTGCAGAGCGTGCCAAACAATTATACATACATACATACATACATACTCTCGAAAAACATAACCCTCCTTCTGGCGCAGTCGGGTAAAAATGAACCCCTATTTCTTCTGGTCATCGCATTACGCGTGAACGTCTGGTCCGAATTCGATAATTCTTTTTTTTTGTTGAGTTCGTTATTGTCAGGAAATAGTTCTTAATAGGGTAGTGTGTGTAGGGTAGGGTAGTGTAGTGTAGTGTAGGTTAGAGAATAACTCATAAAAACTCTTTTTAATCATGTTGTATTTATCTTAAGATACATATAACGAGCTCACTCGGTATCTTACGATAGACTGCGATAAAATATATATTATCTGCCCCGTGCCTCATTGATTTCTATGAAGAGCGATATTGTAAGATATCTGTTACGTTGTGACAACCTTAAAAGTGAAGTGAAATGTAGTTACGACTCATTGAGCGAGCGAAGCGAACGCTAATAGGTTCGTTAGATTTGATGATGGTACTGTCGAAGGGTGGCGGGGTTAAGCTCGTTTAGCATGATATGCTCGGCCATCACATGATCTGGTCATCGTTTCATGAAATGGCCGCCGTGCATTTCATGATCTGACCAAACGTGAATTGAAATATAATTAAACGTTAACTTCGAAATGACGCTGCAAAACTACGACGTCACGCCTAGGTATTTCAAACATTTGTAGGACAAATAACGTTTTTGACGGATGATGAAAAGTAACTCGGATGACTTGTTCGTCTTATCTCATCCTAGCATAGTCGGTGGTTAAGCGCCTTTACACATCCATGCTGACTTTACAATCGTGGTGACCATGCATGACGTGAGTATGCGGCGGGCGGCGCACCCTCCGTCTGCGCCGTCGCTTGCACGAGACGGAGAAATAGAATAATGGAGGGGAGGACCTGGGTGCTTTTAAAAAATAGAAAAAAACGTAAAAACATGGTAATGGACAGATGTGTCGATGAATAGGATCGGAATTGAATTTCCTGGCAGAGAGTGACAATTTTAAAAAACAAACAAATTAACAAAAAAGTAAAAAAAGACAAGAAGATGATATTAAAGTAGGTTGAATATAAAAAAAAATACCGAAAAGATTGACTTCGTCACAAGTACAACCATAACCAATGAAATCGATATAATTTTCTAACCTTTGATCTGGAAGGTGGAAAAGCAAAATGCACCTGTTATAATAAACTACGTATACGCTACGTCATAACCATCTGTAGTTTTCAGCATAAAACTGGTTTTTTTAACACTAGCTGTTGCGCGCGACTTCGTCCATGAGAAAATTTAGTATTCACTCTTTCATATACCTATTCATTCAGTCCTCATTAATCCCTCACTATCGACATGGAAAACCGTAGATTGACCTCATGTGTTGTACTTAAGGCGATGTATTGATTGGAACAGTTGTCTCTGTCTTTTTCTTTACGTGTAAAGACTTAAGAAAATAACCACAGTTCTTCACTATTTCAATGGTTTTTCGTTTCAAACAAAAACTACAATGAAAGTTTAAAAAATAATAACATTACTAACTTTGTATTATCATAACAAATATTGTTGTACCTATATTTTTTAAAATATATACTTCAAAATATTAGTCATAACATGGTCGTAACTAGAGTTGCAAGTAACGGTGTAGACCTATCTTTGGGATTTTTTATATAGAGCCTAAACTGCTCAATCGTGTTTCTAATAGCTTTTGACTTTAAGGAATATCATCAACAATAAGGTTTTTTTTTCAACCTTGGGTTTTCTATCGTTTAAGAGTAATTGACGTGAAAAATAAAGAAAATCTGTAATCTTACCGCCTTAATATATTTGACAAATTCACTATAGGCGAGCCTAATACAACTCTCCGCAGTCGGATTGTCACCATATCACTTAGGATCGTGGTTTGGTGTACACATTTTGACCTTCCTTCCTTCAAGGTCAAGCCTTTTGCCATTTAAAAACACTGTCTCTGGCCACCGCCAGTATTTTTTCCCCTCTCCCCTCAGCAGTGTAAGAAAAGTCACAGGAAAACAGTACCTCCTTAAACCACAAAAAAACAGTAAGTTGGTAGGTATAGTTTCTGAAATTATCTCTTACATACAAACTACCAAATCACATACTTTTAGTTCTTAATGTCTAGCAGTGAAAGTCCCAGGAAAACAGTACCTCCGTAGAGCACAAAAAAAACAGTAAGTTGGTAGGTATAGTTTCTGAGACTATCTCTGACATACAAACTACCAACTCACATACTTTTAGTTCTTAATGTCTAGCAGTAAAGGTCCCAGGAAAACAGTACCTCCTTCAAGCACAAAAAAATATCAGTAAGTTGGTAGGTATAGTTTTGGAAATTATCTCTTACATACAAACTACCAACTCACACACTTTTAGTTCTTAATGTCTAGCATACTATATTATTACTGTATAACCATTTAAAATGGGTCGTCCAATAATTGTGTTGTCAATTGTCATTCGCTTACTTACGCTTATAGTAGAGTAACGTGTATTTTTTTTAATTCAGTTCTTTAAAAACACTCCTGAAGTACCCTGTACGAAAAAAAACGTGGTCATAAAGTTATTTTAGAGGAGTCTATCATAGATAGACTGGCTAATGTATGGTTACGGTTTAAAGACATGTCGGTGTATTTGCCATTGTTACAGCATTCAGAGGAAGGTGGGGGGCGAAGGGGGGTGGATGTGAGTGCCGGCGCTGGCGAGATGTGGATCAGTGCTGTCGAGAGCTCCATACTGTCATGGGAGGAGGTGAGTAAATCTGGATATCCATATCATTTTCTCGGTATTTTTAAACGGTTTAGTTAGCCTGTTTGATCTCTCTACACTGTACGTTTTTTAAATAATTGACTATGGATTCCTTAGGGAAAGTTGTTCAGTATTATGAGTAGAACCCCTATAGTAAACACCAATTTTGTTACATCCTGTAGACTCTACAGGGATGTAACAAAATTGGTGTTGAACCCGTAGAGTCTATAGTATGTATCAAAATTGGTGTTGAACCCGTAGAGTCTACAGGATGTAACAAAATTGGTGTTGAACCCGTAGAGTCTACAGGATGTAACAAAATTGGTGTTGAACCCGTAGAGTCTACAGGTGTAACAAAATTGGTGTTGAACCCGTAGAGTCTACAGGATGTAACAAAATTGGTGTTGAACCCGTAGAGTCTACAGGATGTAACAAAATTGATGTTGAACCCGTAGAGTCTACAGGATGTATCAAAATTGGTGTTGAACCCGTACAGTCTAGAGGATGTAACAAAATTGGTGTTGAACCCGTAGAGTCTACAGGATGTAACAAAATTGGTGTTGAACCCGTACAGTCTGCAGGATGTAACAAAATTGGTGTTGAACCCGTAGAGTCTACAGGTGTAACAAAATTGGTGTTGAACCCGTAGAGTCTACAGGATGTAACAAAATTGGTGTTGAACCCGTACAGTCTACAGGATGTAACAAAATTGGTTTTCAACCCGTAGTCTACATGATCTAAAAAAATTGGTGTTGAACCCGTAGAGTCTACAGGATGTAACAAAATTGATGTTGAACCCGTAGAGTCTACAGGATGTAACAAAATTGGTTTTCAACCCGTAGTCTACATGTTCTAACAAAATTGGTGTTGAACCCGTAGAGTCTACAGGATGTAACAAAATTGATGTTGAACCCGTACAGTCTACAGGATGTAACAAAATTGGTTTTCAACCCGTAGTCTACATGATCTAACAAAATTGGTGTTGAACCCGTAGAATCTACAGGATGTAACAAAATTGATGTTGAACCCGTAGAGTCTACAGGATGTAACAAAATTGGTGTTAAACCCGTTAACTGTGGGGGTTCTACTCATCATACTAAACAACTTCCCTGCAATCCATAGTCAATTCTAAAAAACAAAAATTATACCCTACATACGCACTGGGCCCGCGTGGTCGACTAAGGCCCTATCGCCCTAATTCAGGGTAGGCTCAAGCCCCTCGGTGGGGACGTGTATGAGCTGATATGAATGAAATGAATTATTTATTTAATGTTGGACCCCCGATGCAAAAAGAGGGGTATTACATGCTTAACGTGTGTATCTGTGTGTCTGTCTGTGGCGTCGTAGTTCTTAAACGGATGGATCGATTTTGATGCGGTATAATGTTTGAAAGCTGACGTGATCGACGTAATTATATAATTCTTAAAGATCTGTTAAGCCGTTTGAAGATCATGCATAAGATATTATCTAGGTGATGAAGGGATGTGGGGAACTAATACCGGTCTGATCGATTCGAGATTTGGTGTCCTGTAATTGTAATAAAATTGCAAAACCATAGTAACCTTGACCTGATGCTGCAGCATCTCCTGGAATCTGCAGGATAGCCAACTCCTCACCAACTTACAGCAGATGCATCGTATTGGACTTATTCAAATAGTCTCAATGAATATGTGCTACATAGAACATGGTTATCTTGACCTGATGCTGCAGCATCTCCTGGAATCTGCAGGTTACCCAACTGCTCGCCAACATACAGCAGAGGTATCGTGTTTGGGCTCATTGAAAAGGTATCTTAGTCAAGTCTTATTGAAAAGGTGTTAGATAGAACATGGTAACTTTAACCTGATGCTGCAGCATCTTCTGGAATCTGCAGGATAACAAACTCCTCACCAACTTACAGCCATTTGTCGATGACAATTTATTTGCAGCTTGATTTTGTTTTTTAAATAAACATTTATTTTTAAAAAGATTTCGGAACCCTACTTTCCGCGAATCCGACTCGCACTTGGCCAGTTTTTTTATCGTGATAGCTTTGCCGCGAGTTGGAGGGCGCGTCGAGGCTGCAACATTAACTGAATTTCGGTTGACATATTTTGTACGAATATCAAGATTTACGAGTACGTGAGATTTAAACAAACAGTTTTTCGCTATTAACTCTATTTACATAAACTTTTGAGTAACAATGCTGAGTAAATTCATTATTAGTGATTCTTCGTATGGCTATTGATTTTTTTTAATTTATCTTACAGCTGTTTAATTTTAACGTAAAAGATTTTAGTCATGATTTTGCATTTAACTGGGACAAGAGAATTAATTGCACACAGTACACATTTAAAAAAAATATTATCGAAATTAATGTACATTATCGAATGTGTACAGAAGCGATCATTATTTACTAGCCAATATTTGAAACCTATACCTATTTTTACCCGACTCGACTGCTAGAAGGAGGATTATGTTTTTTCTAGTGTGCATATGGAGTGACTTTTAATTAGTTCTTGATAGCAAAGGATATGAATGTACTCGTGATTACAAACAACTTTCCCAAAGAAACTAAATATCCAGTATGAAAAAAAATATTTTTTTGTCCCTATTTACATTTTTGCCGATTCGATAACTTATTTTTTATCGAGGGCCAAATTTTTTTTTTCTGATTTGTCATATTATAGTTTCTTTGGAAAGTTGTTTGTAATCAATCAATAGTACCTGCATATCTTTTGTTATCAAGAACTAATTAAAAGTCACCCTATATAGGTATGTTTATTGATTTATTTCTGTGGCACGCTCTGTAGTAGGGATGTAACGGAGGTAGTTTTATCGGAACCGAAATCGGAATCGGAGTTTTCAAATTTGATTTATCGGAATCGGAATCGAAATCGGAATCGAAATCGAAGGCAGGGTCAGTTTGTTTAAGGACAATTAAAAAACATGATTTATAGTCAATTCTTTTCATTTTTATTTTTTATTATAAAATAAAAAACAACTGTGAAAAAAAATTGGCATAATTCCAAATAAACAAAAGATAAAATTAATGAATTTAAAGTTTAATTAAAATTAAAACTTAAAAACCAAAGTACAGTGTTACATTTGGTTACATTACAATAAATGAACAAAAGCTAAAACAAATTAAATCAAAATGGACTCCAAAAGTAATGTATACTTAAAGTTTTGATGCTTTGTCGACCTCCGATTAACATCCGATACAAAAGTATCGGAACCGAAGTCGGAACCGAAAGTGTAATAATAATCGGAAGTTCCGACTTAACGGAACCGGAATCGAAGCTCCGTTACATCTCTGCTCTGTAGCCTAAACGGCCTGAACTTTGCCCCCTTTTTTATAGTAAAAAGTGGGTTAAAATTACAATGAAAAACAAAAAAAATGATATAATGTTTTTTTTTTTATATAATAATAAATCGTACACTTACTAGAGTTTAGTTTTTTGCTCAAATGTATAAAGTTTGAGGGGAGGCCTTTGTCCAGCAGTGGAAGTCTATCGGCTGATATGATGATGATAAAGTTACATTCATCATCATTATTATCATATTTTTGGGTGTATTTTAACCGACTTCAAAAAAAGGAAGAGGTTTCTCAATTCGACCGTATATATATTTTTTTATGTGTGTTCGCGGATAACTTCGTCGTTTATGAACCGATTTTGATGATTATTTTTGTTTTGGAAAGGAGATATCCCATATCCCAAGGAAACCAGGATCTGATGATGGCATCCCAGAGAAATCAAGAGAAACCTTACTTTCCTGTTTCTAGTCGTTTTTTTTGTTAAAAATTATAACATAAAACATTTTAACAATGTATAGATGTGTATTATTATGTTCTGTCATCGAAAATAAATAATTTCTGTCACTCGCGTTGATATCTGTTTTTGTAATGTGAATAGGTGTCATTTTCTTATACTTGTGTGGAGTGGTGTAGTAGTACGGACGGATCCCCCGGAGCGCTAGTTCGACTTGCACTTAACCGGTTTTATTAGTATGTTGCGCGATATCTTCGCAGATTGTGAACCGATTTTCCTGTTTTTTTTTATATTTACCGTAATTACGGTGCACATGGCAACACTGGTACCAGTAGTTGCGTAGTGCGCACCTCGAACGGTAATTTCATTCATCACACCTTGAATCCTATATAAGTTATATGCCTATAACTAAGGAAATAGGCAGTTATACAGTATGTCTTTACACCTATATGTGCATTGAACACTAGAATGGGTTGGTTTTGGTCTACGGCACCAAGGGTAAGACGATGATGATATAAGAATAAAACCATTTTCCTTCACCAGGTGGCAGACCGCCTTCGGGTGGACGTGCGTCGCGGCCTCTCCTGGCGGGAGGCGAACGACCGCATGAACTTTGTCGGGCCCAACGAGTTTGTTGTGAAGGAAGAGGATCCGCTGTGGAAGAAGTACATCGAGCAGTTCCAAAACCCGCTAATACTGCTGCTTCTAGGTAAGTTTTTTTTTTCGAAAGGACAAGCTTGTTGTTGACCGTGGAAGCCTCCCCTGCCCGGTGAAGTTGTAAAGGCCCCTTACAACTTCACCGGGCAGGGGAGGCGAGTGCGGAAGGCAGTCAACCTAGTGCAAAGCAAAAGATGCAACTGCCTAAGTGCGCCCAGGTGGGCACGGACCTCGGCTTAGGTCGTTGCTAGGACGGGGGAGGATCGGAGAGGTAATTAAGTAATAATTTTGAAAGACCTTACCGAAACTGTTTTTCCATACAAATTAAATACTACATTTTCTTAAAAATAGATGGGCTGATTCCCGTGAAACTTTAAACACTTATGCAAGACACGAAATTGTGCAGAGGATATTGCCAAATTTTTTGAAATATGGTTTTGTCATTCTAGTGATTTTACGGTTTTCATAGTAACCTTAAAATTTGGTTACTTTTTTAGGGTTCCGTACCCAAAGGGTAAAAACGGGACCCTATTACTAATTACTAAGACTTAACTGTCCGTCTGTCTGTCCTTACGTCTGTCACCAGGCTGTATTTAATGAAAAAAAAAAAAAAAAAAAAAACCGTGATAGCTAGACAGTTGAAATTTTCACAGGTGATGTATTTCTGTTGACGCTATTATCAACAAATACAAAAAAGGGAAAAAGCTTATTAGAAAGACTCCATACAAAAAAACGTGTTTTTTAAACGTGAAGAAACTAGCGCCATCTAGTATGATGGTACGGAACCCTCTGTGTGCGGTTCTGACTCGCACTTGGCCGTTTTTTTAAATAAAGTTTTAACCAAAAGTAATAAATAAATTCTTTAGATTTATGTGTCTAGCTCACGTTTATAAGAATCGACGCATCCATTTAATAATTGAAAACGCTAAACACGTTAAAAAACCGACTTCCATCGCAACAACTTAGTACATTTTTGCATTACTATTTTTGGTTTTTGTTAATTTTCTAATAAAGTACTACACCGATTTTGATAAAATTTATATGGGACCACACGGGAAGCACTAGCTTTCAAATAAAAAAAGAATCATAAAAATCGGTTCACCCAGTCCAAAGTTATGAGGTAACATACATAAAAAAAAGAACATTCAGACGAATTGAGAACCTCCACCTTTTTGGAAGACGATTGAAAAAAATAATAATTGTATAGTGGGAAAAGAGTTAACATAATCTGTCATTTCGCAGGCTATTTGTGAAATTCGTCCATTTGTAAACGGCATAGTCCGTTTGTTTGTACAAAACGTCGAAAGCGAATCGTAGGCTAAGGAAGTTCGGAGAAATAGATTAGATTAATTATTTCATGTCACCAATGACACGCAGCTCAGCTTATATACGTCCCCACCGAAAGGCTCGACCCTACCATGAATTACACGAATTAGTCGACTTCACACACAACCTTTTACTTTCTTCGCAGGCGTGTGCAGGTTTATTATATTTATTAAAAAATATATATGTCAAAGTGTAACATGATCGTCAAAAAAACCATTAAATCAATGTCACAATAAAAATCTGATGTCAATGTAAGTTACTTAGTTCGGTAGATAGGTACATAGGTACTTAGAAGGTGAGGTTAGGTTAGCTGCATCACATCAGCCGAAAGACGTGGACAAAGGTCTCCCCCAAGGATTTCCACAACGATCGGTCCTGCGCTACCCTCATCCAGCGGCTTCCCGCGACCCTCACCAGGTCGTCGTCGGCCTGCCTACGCTACGTGTTCTGGTGCGCGGTCGCCACTCGAGGACCTTACTGCCCGAACGGCTATCTGTTATACGAGCTATGTGCCCTGCCCACTGCCACTTCTGAATGCTATGTCCGTTATTTTGGTTCTCTTACGAATCTCCTCGTTTCTGATTCAATCACGCAGTGAAACTCCGAGCATGGCACGCGCCATTGCCCTTTGAGTTACCCAAGCGACCATGTCATCACTGGCAACACATACTAGTTGAAGACCTTGGTCTTAAGACACTGCGGTATTTGGGACGTGAAGATATAGCGAAGCTTCCCGAACGCTGCTCAGCCGAGTTGGAATCGATTGATCTCTTTCTTGAAGTTAGACTGACCTACCTGGACTGTCTCAGGTACACCACACTCTGCTCAAAGACCTTGGTCTTAAGACACTGCGGTATTTGGGACGTGAAGGTATAGCGAAGCTTTCCGAACGCTGCTCAGCCGAGTTGGAATCGATTGATCTCTTTCTTGAAGTTAGACTGACCTAACTGGACTGTCTCAGGTACACCACACTCTGCTCAAAGACCTTGGTCTTAAGACACTGCGGTATATGGGGACTATATGCGGTATATCGATAGATTGCCTAAGGGAAACATAAATATAGGTTTGTAAATATAGGTTTGTGTGTGTGCGCTCTATATACAAACCGCGCGATGTACCATTACAATAAATAGGAATGACATAAAACCATAGACCATTCCAATTTATTGTAGTGTGCAAGCGTATGGTACGTGTCTACTGGAGCGCTCATGAAGATAACCTACTATTATTTCCTTTTACTATGGTACGATATTGTTACTTTGTACCTGCAGGCTCGATTTTTTTTACGGTAGGTATTTGCGGCAGTGCAGATGACCGTTAAAAAACAGACGACGCCGTTTGTAAACGGCGAGTTTAGACATTTTGCAAGCGAACGGCGCCGTCTGTAAACGGACGAGTTCTACGAAATCAGGGCAACGCACATATTACTTTTAAACTTACTTTTTTTTCTTATCTGTGGCATTTATCAGGCGTACTAGCTGTATATTATTAACGGCTATAGTGCCAAACGATTATATGAAAATTCTCTTTCTTTCTCTCTGTACTCTAGCACACCCCGGACACTGCATACAAACGGTCGTGAAATGACAATTCTAAAAAAACAAATTACGGAGCAAACAAAATCACGGCGAAATCATATACGTTCGACAACCAAACTGTAACCAATCTGTATCAATCTGGGTGACGAGGGGGAGAGGTCGCAATCTAGATAGCGGCAAGGAGTGTCTGTGCTGTATGTTAGTATACTAATACATATATACATATATACTTTGGTATAAGCCAAATTCATACCAGATAACATGAAATTATTAATGCTAAATGAATCAATAACTCAACTTTCTACTGAGACCTGTTAAAAGATCTATCTGTTTGTGTTTCGCTAGTCACGCTTTCAACGAATAGTTAATTAAATTAATTATTTGCCTTTTTTTAGAGATCCGATACCTCAAGGAAAAAAAATCGGCCAAGTCGGTATCTGACCACGCATAATGTAGAGTTCCGCAGTCATTACATGAACACTGCCTTAGGATAGGTACCCTAAATCGTTCTTGTTAGCCCAATAGCACACCCTAGACACTTCATACTACGGGCCAGAAATGACATTTCAAATGCGGGCCCAGTGCGGGTTGGTCAACTTCACACACAACCTTCGAGTTTCTTCGCAGATGTGTATACAGGTTTCCTCACAATGTTTTCCTTCACCGTAAGAGCTTCGGATAAGGTAAAGTAACGGATATCGAAATTCAAAAACACATTGGTACGTGATAGGACTCGAACCACGACTTCCCGGGATAGGAGCTAGCGGCCCTTGCCGTTGCGCCACCGACGCTCTCTACATACGAGTTACATACGTCTAACACATACGAGTTTCTTTTTCTTTTTTTCATAGGTTGTGATCAAAAATAGTGTGTATCACTCGGGGCCACAATATTTTGTTCTCGGGCGGCGTATATTGAATTCCTTGCGAAGCTCAGGATTCTAACGCCCTCGAGGAACAAAACATTACTTTGGTCCCGTGTAACACAATAGTTGTGTAACAAGGGACTAAGTAATATTTGAATCGGGTATTTCAAAAACCCTACAATTCCAGAGCACCAAAGTTTTGGGAAATTAAAAAAATTGCACGGTGTAAAATTTTGTAAGGTCTTGTTTTGTTATTTGTTCTAGAAAAGTTTCTATTTGATGTTTCTAACAGCCTCAAAAAGAGTAGTAGAGTAATAGTAGTAGTTAAAAAGAGAGTCTCAAAATGTGAGAAAAAACTTACAAGTATACTGTTTTTTTTTTAAAAAGGGCGGATTTTTGGTGTTGCTGAAATACACTTTAATTTGTATGGTGAAAAATGTAAACAAATATATATTTTTATGCATAATCTTTATATATAAAAATGAATCTCTATTTCCCTTGGTCATCACATCACGCGTGAACGGCTGGACTGATTTCGATAATTATTTTTTTGTTGAGTTCGTTATTATCAGGAGAAGGTTCTTATGTAGAGTAGGGTAGGGTAGTGTAGGGTAGTGTAGTGTAGTGTAGGGTAGGATAGGGTAGGGTAGTGTAGTGTAGTGTAGTGTAGGGTAGAGTAGGGTAGGGTAGGGTAGTGTAGTGTAGGGTAGGGTAGGGTAGTGTGTGTAGTGTAGTGTAAGTTGGTACGAAGTTCGCCGGGACAGGTAGTATTTATTAAAAAAATATAATATAAATGTAAGCTGTCATTGTTGGAAAAGTGAGTATCTTCATTCATTACTTAATGTCATGTTAAAGGTGCCTTCAAAACAGTGTAGATATCGCAAAAACACCAATACTCCTAGGAGTTTTGGATTTTCTGCAACAAACCGATATGTTAATTAAATATTTTTATATGGGAGCTGGTGGAATATTGGTGTTTCTGATTCGTCAAAAAGTGAAAATGGTAAAAAGTGTGAGTTTTGGGCTTTCTGAAATACCTAATTCATTTGTTATTTGACAGAGTATTTAGTTGTTATTTGGCACAAGTACGAGACGCAAAATGTCTTTGCTGTCGAGCGAAACGACACATTTTACAAGCTTTTATTTAGTTTCACATGTCCCGGTGTCTGTGAACTTAAATTTGACCCACTTCCCGGTGTCCGATTGAGCTGAAATTTTGCATGCATATGTAAATCGCGTGACACTAAAGTCTTGTACCAAAAATTTTATAGGTTAATAGTTATTTGGTTCCAATTTTTAAAACTCTCCACGCTACCAAAGTATATATATATTAGTACTAACATACAGTATGTACACTCCCTTCCCCTCCCTAGATTTCGACCTACTCGTCACCCAGATGGATACAGATTGGTTATAGTTTGGTTCTTGAACGTATAGGATTTTGCCGTGATATTGTTTGCTCCGTCATTTGTTTTTAGAAATGTCATTTCACGACTGTTGTAAGCAGTGTCCGGGGTGTGACGCTAGCGGATAAAAATGCAATTTTGCGCGCTTAAATAGAATAACAAACAAAACCTTCCGAGTGTGTGAGTTTAAAAATACATTAGTGTGAATCTCTTTGTGTGGGTTGTATTATTGATTTGGTATGTATTAACGAAGGTGCTTTCAAGCAACATATTTTTTTCAGATGTGCCGTTCCCAAGATATAGCTAGCCAAAGTCATTAAGGTGAGGTATTGATTGGAACAGTTGTCTCTGTTTTTTCTTTACGTGTAAAGAGTAAAGAAAATAACCACACTTTTGCACTTTTCCAATGATTTTACGTTTAGTTTAAATTTTCTGAATGAAAGTATATAAAATAATGACATTTCTTACTTAGTATTATCATAACGAATATTGTTGTATATTTTTTAAAATTTATACTTCAAAATATTAGTCATAACTAGAGTTGAAAGTAACGGTGTAGACCTATCTTTGGGATATTTTTCCATCGAGCCAACACTGCTCAATCGTGTTTCTAATAGCTTTTGACTTTAAGGAACATCATCAACAATAAGGGTTTTTTTCAACCTTGGGTTTTCTGTCTTTTAGGAGTAATTGACGTCAAAAATAACGTAAATCTGTAATATTACCGCCTTAAAAATTACCTGTAAGAACAGCCTACACCAATATTGGAAATCTACAAAACCAGCCCTTCATATCAACTCATATACGTCCCCACCGAGGGGCTCGAGCCTACCCTGGATTAGGACGATCTTGCCTTAGTCGACCACGCGGGCGCATTGCGAGTTGGTGGACTTCACACACAACCTTCGAGTTTCTTTGCAGGTTTCCAAAACCAGCCCTTATTATAGGTCAATCGTAGTGTATAAAAAACTATCAAAAACTTTAAAATCTTTAAAAAAAGGTGATACTAAAACAAATTAGAACAGTCTAAAAAACCTATTAATATCTAAATGTTACTATAGTATAAAAGAATTGTGGGACGATAAAACATTAAAGTAAAATTATATTTTTTTAATGGACGTTATGACCATGTAAAATAAATATATTTACCTCGTAAGTATCTTCTGGTCTCTCCTCATTTTTTTGTACATTATTACAATTTACCTGCCATGCCCTAGCAGGGCCCATGAACTATTCTATAGTTACATTTATGCATTTATTTTAAATAAATAAATAAATAAACGATAAATTAATGAAATGAAATGAGTCTTTGGTGTTTTTAAAATATATGTAAAGTACAGAGTTTCAAAAAAAAAAAACGGCATCTCCAATTTTTTCTCAGTACATTTTCATACAATAAGGTGCTCCAAAAGCGTCGGTGGCTCAACCAGTAACGACTCGGTCCTCCTCACCAGAGGTGCCGGGTTCAAATCCGGACAGCCAATGTACCAATGAGTTTTTCGAAACTTACGTCCATATATTCACCGATTGCTTTAACGGTGAAAGCAAACATCGTGAGGAAACCTGCGCACTCCTGCGAAGAAACTCGTAGGTTGTGAAGTCGACCAACCCGCACTGGGCCCGCGTGGTCGACTAAGGCCCGATCGCTCTAATACAGGGTAGACTCGAGCCCCATCGGTGGGGACGCATATGAGCTGATATGATGAAAGTGCTCCAAATAAGGACGATTACTATCTTAAATAAAGAAAACTAAAAAAAAAAATTCGAGCGAGACCTACAGTACTCGCATATGATGTGTAACATGTGACAAAATACTTTATAAAAGGACGGCAAAGATACGGCAGACTAGGCTGTATGGTCATAGAGACCTTTGCCTTTTCCGCGCTTTTAAAGCCTGAAAAAAGGACGGCAAAGATACGGCAGACTAGGCTGTATGGTCATAGATACCTTTGCCCTTTCCGCGCTTTTAAAGCCTGAAAAAAGGACGGCAAAGATACGGCAGACTAGGCTGTATGGTCATAGATACCTTTGCCCTTTCCGCGCTTTTAAAGCCTGAAAAAAGGACGGCAAAGATACGGCAGACTAGGCTGTATGGTCATAGATACCTTTGCCCTTTCCGCGCTTTTAAAGCCTGAAAAAAGGACGGCAAAGATACGGCAGACTAGGCTGTATGGTCATAGATACCTTTGCCTTTTCCGCGCTTTTAAAGCCTGAAAAAAGGACGGCAAAGATACGGCAGACTAGGCTGTATGGTCATAGATACCTTTGCCCTTTCCGCGCTTTTAAAGCCTGAAAAAAGGACGGCAAAGATACGGCAGACTAGGCTGTATGGTCATAGATACCTTTGCCTTTTCCGCGCTTTTAAAGCCTGAAAAAAGGACGGCAAAGATACGGCAGACTAGGCTGTATGGTCATAGATACCTTTGCCCTTTCCGCGCTTTTAAAGCCTGAAAAAAGGACGGCAAAGATACGGCAGACTAGGCTGTATGGTCATAGATACCTTTGCCCTTTCCGCGCTTTTAAAGCAAACGCGACTCCCTGGGACACATTTCCGTCCCATGGGACACTTTTCCGTCCCATTTCACGAAATCACTCCCACAAATTGCAGGAAAGCGAGAGCAAAGATGTTACACATCAAAAACTTTAAACCACGGGAGCTCAATAGACTGCTCTTGATGAGAGCCTACGGTAAAATGACATATTTTTCATTCATTTTGTAGAAAAAAATATTCTTTGTTTTGAGCACTCTACCTAGTACCTACTGACTGACACAGATGATAATAATCTACTGAGTTCCCGAGGATCTGCAGAATATTGTACTCTGAGACAAAATTGTAGCCAGGGATCTACTTTTAGTTTTTTTTTTAGTTTTCCTGATTTAAAGCAACCTTTTGTATGGAAATGTACTGAGAAAAATAAGAGATGCGATTAAAAAATATTTTATGTATTTTGTTAAAATCTATTCAGTCGTTTTTAATATAGAGCAGTTCAAAGTCGACTCTGAATTGTGTTTTTTTTGTAGTTTTCTAATAAGTTGTTGTAACCAAGTTGTAAAAATGTTGTAGTGTGTTGTATATTTGTAATCTACTCGTAAAGCCCTTTCATTAGATCATTTTCATGGTATGTTTAAGGGTTTTTTTTTATCAACGTCTTTATGATGTCACAGTTTCCATCCCCACCACTTGCGGGCTTGTCATCTTTTATATTTGTGTTCAGGACATGAGACTGAATCCATTTAAACCATATATACCCATATCCGAGATGATTGTGCCAAAAACGTTATCTAAGCATCTCTTGAATAAATTGCCGATCTACTAATATGCACTTTGCCGACATTTCATCCAACTACAAAGCTAAGTTTGTCTTTTAATCTGATTGTTGTTAAAATGGTTGGATGTTTTTATGGTTCCATACCCAAACGTGTGATTGTACGGAACCCTCAGTGCGCCAGTCCGACTCGTACTTGTCCGGCTTTTGTCATAAAAACATCTATCATGCGCAATATAAAGATCTGTTACGCGTTATTGGCCGTTGAGAGCGAAAGTAGGTAATGATACGTTTCGGTCGTAGAATGTGGTAGAACGAACTGTGTATTGGAAATCGATTTTTTGTACACATTGACATACATGCAAAAAAAAAATTACTATACTGCTAGTCTATGTTTCTTTTCCATGACAAGATTATTTCGAAAGTTTCCAAAATTCTTCAATAAATACTCGAAAATTTAAAAGAACATACTTTAGCACATTCCGCATATCTCGCATGCATGCGAATCACCTCCGTGGCGTAATGGTTAAAGCCATTTACATGAGGAGGTCGCGGGTTTGATTCCCGACGGAGTCTAACTTTGTATGACTCGGTTTGTTTGGTGTAATGTAAGGGCGTTTTCTAAGCCCACCTGGCCTAGCTACCACCATCTTATGTAAGTCTTGCCGCCAAACATCAATGCTAACAACATTGATGTGTTCCGGCTTGAAGATAAGATAGTCAGTTCCCCTTTGCGTTGGCATCATCATCACTTACCATCAGGGGAGATGATGCCGGGCTTACAAATTGTGAATAAAAAAATATCGAAAATAGTATTGACTAATCAATTATCAGTATTTTATAGTTACTTTTGGAGGTTAAGATGGTTCGTTTTGGTTGTGGCGCGAATTTCAAATTTTTCTAGGCCTTTTTGTGAAAGTCCATGTTTATTTTTTTTAACAAGTTGAACTTGTTTTGCGGACAGTCTTACTTTATTTTCTACCAATTTTAATTAATTTGTCAATTGTGAAATTTTAAATGTTAACCTGTCAAGCCCGCTGGAACGTATACGTTCCAGTAGAGAGCGCACAACTTTGAACTCAATTCGTGAATAAACAAGATACATAATTGTGTGTCTCTTTGTTGTAGTCCGGTACTAGACTGGTACACAAAAGTAACATTTTAATTGTTTTAATTGTTTCTGGTGCCAAGCAAGTACTACAAAGGCAGTGCTTGCAGATTATAGGTGTCATTGGAAGATTACACATGGTGTAAAAAACAGTGTAGGACCCGTTAACTGGGGGTTCTACTCATCATACTGAACAACTTTCCTCAAGAAACCCATAGACAATTTAAAATAAAAATGGACACTCCGCACAAAATTGGTTATTCAGCTTGCACCAAACTGGTCATCGATTTGTATGAAGAGTTTTTTGCGATTTCAGCAAAGTTATAGAACAAAAGTTGTTCTGTGTGATACGTAGAAGCCTCAGTTAACGGGACCTACACCAATATTGTTACACTCTGTACGTAGTGTCATTGTGGACGTTTTCTATGTAGTGTCATTGTGGACGTTTTCTATGTAGTGTCATTGTGGACGTTTTCAACACAGCTCCGCTACAGTTCTTACCACAATGCAGTCAGCTACAAAATATGGGTCAAGGGCAGTTTGGTGGGGGTGGGTGGTACAAACGTTACCTACACGAGTGATTGTGAGTATCATTGAGTAGGAGAGCCAGGTCTTTGTAGATAGCGCAACTTTCGATCGATGGTTGGTTATAACACACCCTGGACACTTCATACAACGGGCCAGATGACATTTCAAAAAAGGAATGACGGAACAAACAAAATGGAGGCTAAAATCCTAAACGTTCGACAAACAAACTGTAACTAATCTGTATGACGAGGGGGTGAGTTCGCAATCTAGAGAGCGGCAGGGAGTGTCCATACTGTATGTTAGTACTAATATACGAGTATTATACTTTGGTTATATTGAAGTGTTGAAGTCTTAGAATACAGAACAAAACAGAACACGAGTTACAGTGAGAACAGTATGACGCGCGCTGAAGCCGAAAACTCTGCGCCTTTCCTTTCCCTGGCTGTAATATTGCTATTTTAGATCGGATTTTAAAATAGATAGAACCACTGCTTCTTTACTCACAAAAATAAATAACTTGCATGCAGGATTTCATCATCATATCAGCTCCCCTGAATCAGGGCGAACGGGCCTTAGTCGACCACGCGGGCTCAGTGCGGGTTGGTGGACTTCACACACAACCTTCGAGTTTCTTCGCAGGCGTGTGCAGGTTTCCTCACGATGTTTTCCTTCACCGCAAGAGCTTCAAATAAACGTAAATATGAAATCGAAATTCGTAAACACATTGGTACGTGGCAGGATTCGAACCACCACCTCCCGGACAGGAGGTAGCAGCCTTAGACGTTGCGCCGATGCAGGATTTAGAAGGGCCAAAACGTCAAAACTACACCGATTTAGACTTGTTTTATTAACCGACTTCAAAAGGAGGAGGTTTCTCAATTCGAATTCGTATATATATATGTATATATTTTATTGTGTTCGCGGATAACTTCGTCGTTTATGAACCGAAATTAATGATTCTGTTTTTTTGTTGCAAGGTTTTTTGTTTTTTGTTGGTACCATGATATGGAAACCAGGATCTGATGATGGCATCCCGGAGAAATCGAGGGGAACCTTAGTTTCCTGTTTGAAGTCGGTTTTTTTTGCTCAAAATTATATTTAACAAGTTTTGCTTATAAAGAAAGAAATAACGAAAAACGCCTCTTGTCGAACTTGATTGCATCTCAAATCAAAATTGCACCGTAATTAGGGACAGTAACGAATTAGAGAAAGTGTATAATTATGGAAAGTGTTCAATTAAGGAAAGTGTCCACCAGGGAAATTTTCCACTTGTTCCAGGACTCCTTAAATTGTGCCCAAGTTTCATATCTTCATTGCCTTCTTATCAAAGGGACAATAAATAACCACGTAGTTATCTTCTTTAGTCTAAAGGTTATTGACGTCTCTCACTAAAAAACTAAAGTCCGCACAACATAAAAACTCCTTGCTCAACTCAGTGCGGTCATTGTCACTTAACCTGTTTGCAGTTGATTGTTTAAAGTGACTTTTTTTGCGCTCTTCGTCGTTAACTACTAGGAGCATAAGCACGCCTTGTTTGTGTGTTTCTATCTGATGTATGTTTATGTGACTGGACCTGAGGCTTATTCCTCACTCGAACCGTTCTTAACTCGAACCGGAAGTAAAATACCTAACAAAAATTCTCAACTCGAACCGATTTCATAAACGTATAGAGAACAAAAAAAAAGTACAACTGGAGCGAAAAGTGATACGCCTTTTTAACCACAGTCTGGTGGACTTAAGGCTTACACCGCCGCCAACGACCTACTTTGTCACCACTTTTTACTTCAATTGAGGATTTTTTATTATCATTTTTTTTGTAATTTACAGGATATGAGGAGTAATTTAGATTTCCTCGAATTCTATTTTAATACACAAAACTAAATGAAAAAAATATCCTAATGCACACTTTTTTTCTATTTGTAACTATATAGAGCTGCTGCAATTTTATTCTAAACATTATGATAATTTAAGAACTTCTTTATCATCATCATCATCATATCAGCCGAAGGAAGTCCACAGCTGGACATAGGCCTCCCCCAAGGATCTCCACGACGACCGGTTCTGCGCTGCCCGCATCCAGCGGCTTCCCGCGACCTGCACCAGGTCATCGGTCCACCGAGTGGGAGGCCTGCCTACACTACGCTTTCCGTTGCGTGGTCGCCACTCGAGAACTTTACTGCCCCAACGGCCATCTGTTCTACGAGCAATGTGCCCCGCCCACTGCCACTTAAGTTTAGCAATTCTGAGAGCTATGTCGGTTACTTTGGTTCTCTTACGGATCTCCTCGTTTCTGATTCGATCACGCAGAGAAACTCCGAGCATAGCACGCTCCATTGCCCCTTGGGTGACCTTGAGCCTTCTTATGAGGCCCATAGTAAGCGACTATGTCTTAATAAAACAATATAAAATGATATCGTGTGGCATTCATATTACACACCGGTTATAATAAAAATGATTAAAAACATTTAGAATATGCAATTTAAAAAAATAAAAAAAATGCATTTTCGCAGATATGAACTCACGGCCTTAGTCAGGATTTTATCTATTTTTATTTATAACGAATTAAAAACCACAAAATTCGCACGATTCGTCCGCAACGATTGACGTAACAGCCACGTTGCAGTACGACCTGACAGGATCCTTATTTCCAAGTGAGTTTTTACTATCGTGAATCGAGTTACTAATTTTTGGGAAGGGGGAGCCTTAAACAGAGTCTGTTTGCACGCTAAATCATTCGACACAATTTACTGTTTATAATAATAATAAATATTTATTTTATTTCGGAGAACTGTCAATAAATGTAAATGTAATTATAATGTTTACTTATTATTTACTAGCTCTTGCCCGCGGCTTCGCTCGCGTAGGCATCGCTTTTAGGGTTTCCGACAAACGGGAACCTATTACCAAAGTATACATATTAGTACTAACATATAGTATGGACACTCGCTGTCGCTCTCTAGATTGCGACCTCACCCCCTCCTCTCCCAGACTGATACAGATTGGTTACAGTTTGGTTGCCGAACGTATAGGATTTTGTCGCCATTTTGTATTCGTTTTTTGAAATGTCATTTCTGGCCCGTTGTATGAAGTGTCCAGGGTGTGCTATTACTAAGCCTCCGCTGCCTGTCCGTCTGTCAGTGGGCTGTATTTTATGAACCGTAAAAGGTAGACAGTTAAAATTTTTACAGAATATGTATTGCAACACGCCTGCGAAGAAACTCGAAGGTTGTGTGTGAAGTCGACCAACCCGCACTGGGCCCGCGTGGTCGACTAAGGCCTAATCGCCCTGATTTGGGGTAGGCTCGAGCCCCTCGGTGGGGACGTATATGAGCTGATATAATAATAATAATGTTTTTCTGTTGCCGCTATAACAACAAATACTAAAAATTATATAAAGTGAAAATATAAGGTGTTTTTTTAGCTTCGAAGTATTTTTGATTTAGCTCATAAAACAGTTATACATGCATGGAACTGAGTGTGATCATAGTACCTACTAACACTGAGGTAAAACAACAAATACAAAAAAATGAACAAGTGTGAGTCGCACTCGCGCTTAGGAGTCCGAACTAAATGACTAAAAAAGTATATTTTTGTAGCTTGCGTTGATGTCTTTTGTTTGTAATGTGAATAGGTATCATTGTCGTGTAGTTGTGTGAAGAGGTGTAGTAGAACGGAACCCTCAAAGTGGAAGTCCTACTCGCACTTGACCGGTTTTTTAAACCCATGTCCTGTGATAGTACGGAACCCTCAAAGCGGAAGTCCTACTCGCACTTGACCGGTTTTTTAAACCCATGTCCTGTGATAGTACGGAACCCTCAAAGCGGAAGTCCTACTCGCACTTGACCGGTTTTTTTAAACCCATGTTCTGTGATAGTACGGAACCCTCAAAGCGGAAGTCCTACTCGCACTTGACCGGTTTTTTAAACCCATGTCCTGTGATAGTACGGAACCCTCAAAGCGGAAGTCCTACTCGCACTTGACCGGCTTTTTAAACCCATGTCCTGTGATAGTACGGAACCCTCAAAGCGGAAGTCCTACTCGCACTGTACCAGTTTTTTTAAACCCATGTCCTGTGATAGTACGGAACCCTCAAAGCGGAAGTCCTACTCGCACTTGACCGGTTTTTTAAACCCATGTCCTGTGATAGTACGGAACCCTCAAAGCGGAAGTCCTACTCGCACTTGACCGGTTTTTTAAACCCATGTCCTGTGATAGTACGGAACCCTCAAAGCGGAAGTGTCCTTCCTACTCGCACTTGACCGGTTTTTTAAATCCATGTCCTGTGATAGTACGGAACCCTCAAAGCAGAAGTCCTACTCGCACTTGACCGGTTTTTTAAACCCTTGTCCTGTGATAGTACGGAACCCTCAAAGCGGAAGTCCTACTCGCACTTGATCGGTTTTTTTAAACCCATGTCCTGTGATAGTACGGAACCCTCAAAGCGGAAGTCCTACTCGCACTTGACCGGTTTTTTAAACCCATGTCCTGTGATAGTACGGAACCCTCAAAGCGGAAGTCCTACTCGCACTGGACCGGTTTTTTTAAACCCATGTCCTGTGATAGTACGGAACCCTCAAAGCGGAAGTGTCCTACACGCACTTGACCGGTTTTTTAAACCCATGTCCTATGATAGTACGGAACCCTCAAAGCGGAAGTGTCCTACTTGCACTTGACTGGTTTTTTAAACCCATGTCCTGTGATAGTACGGAACCCTCAAAGCGGAAGTGTCCTACTCGCACTTGACCGGTTTTTTTAAACCCATGTCCTGTGATAGTACGGAACCCTCAAAGCGGAAGTGTCCTACTCGCACTTGACTGGTTTTTTAAACCCATGTCCTGTGATAGTACGGAACCCTCAAAGCGGAAGTGTCCTACTCGCACTTGACCGGTTTTTTACACCCATGTCCTGTGATAGTACGGAACCCTCAAAGCGGAAGTCCTACTCGCACTTGACCGGTTTTTTTAAACCCATGTTCTGTGATAGTACGGAACCCTCAAAGCGGAAGTCCTACTCGCACTTGACCGGTTTTTTAAACCCATGTCCTGTGATAGTACGGAACCCTCAAAGCGGAAGTCCTACTCGCACTTGACCGGTTTTTTAAACCCATGTCCTGTGATAGTACGGAACCCTCAAAGCGGAAGTCCTACTCGCACTGTACCAGTTTTTTTAAACCCATGTCCTGTGATAGTACGGAACCCTCAAAGCGGAAGTCCTACTCGCACTTGACCGGTTTTTTAAACCCATGTCCTGTGATAGTACGGAACCCTCAAAGCGGAAGTGTCCTTCCTACTCGCACTTGACCGGTTTTTTAAACCCATGTCCTGTGATAGTACGGAACCCTCAAAGCGGAAGTCCTACTCGCACTGTACCAGTTTTTTAAAACCCATGTCCTGTGATAGTACGGAACCCTCAAAGCGGAAGTCCTACTCGCACTTGACCGGTTTTTTAAACCCATGTCCTGTGATAGTACGGAACCCTCAAAGCGGAAGTGTCCTTCCTACTCGCACTTGACCGGTTTTTTAAATCCATGTCCTGTGATAGTACGGAACCCTCAAAGCGAAAGTCCTACTCGCACTTGACCGGTTTTTTAAACCCATGTCCTGTGATAGTACGGAACCCTCAAAGCGAAAGTCCTACTCGCACTTGACCGGTTTTTTAAACCTATGTCCTGTGATAGTACGGAACCCTCAAAGCGGAAGTGTCCTTCCTACTCGCACTTGACCGGTTTTTTAAACCCATGTCCTGTGATAGTACGGAACCCTCAAAGCGAAAGTCCTACTCGCACTTGACCGGTTTTTTAAACCCATGTCCTGTGATAGTACGGAACCCTCAAAGCGGAAGTCCTACTCGCACTTGACCGGTTTTTTAAACCCATGTCCTGTGATAGTACGGAACCCTCAAAGCGAAAGTCCTACTCGCACTTGACCGGTTTTTTTAAACCCATGTCCTGTGATAGTACGGAACCCTCAAAGCGGAAGTCCTACTCGCACTGGACCGGTAAACCCATGTCCTGTGATAGTACGGAACCCTCAAAGCGGAAGTCCTACTCGCACTTGACCCATTGTCTGTGATAGTACGGAACCCTCAAAGCGGAAGTCCTACTCGCACTGGACCGGTTTTTTTAAACCCATGTCCTGTGATAGTACGGAACCCTCAAAGCGGAAGTCCTACTCGCACTTGACCGGTTTTTTAAACCCATGTCCTGTGATAGTACGGAACCCTCAAAGCGGAAGTCCTACTCGCACTTGACCGGTTTTTTAAACCCATGTCCTGTGATAGTACGGAACCCTCAAAGCGAAAGTCCTACTCGCACTTGACCGGTTTTTTAAACCCATGTCCTGTGATAGTACGGAACCCTCAAAGCGGAAGTCCTACTCGCACTTGACCGGTTTTTTAAACCCATGTCCTGTGATAGTACGGAACCCTCAAAGCGGAAGTCCTACTCGCACTTGACCGGTTTTTTTAAACCCATGTCCTGTGATTATAGTTCAAACTACGAAGTAAATTAACAAATAAGAAGTCGGAGTCGCGCTAATGATAAAAACGGGACCCCATTACTAAGACTTCGCTGTCCGTCCGTCTGTCTGTTCGTCTGTCACCAGGCTGTGTTTCATGAATCGTGAAAGCTAGATAGTTGTCATTTTTACAGATGATGTATTTCTGTTGCCGCTATAACATCAAATACTAAAAATTTGAAAAAGTGAAATAATAAGGGGGTCTTCCTCCATACACAAAACGTGTTTTTTTTAAATGAAGAAACTAGCGCCATCTAGTATGATGGTACGGAACCCTATGTTGGCCGTTGTGACTCGCACTTGGCCGGATTTTCAGTCTCAGTTTCATTGATATCTTTTATATTAAAATGAATACCATAGTTGTACGCTGCGCCGGTTTCTCATATACTTCTGTTAGCTGTTGCCCGCGGCTTCGCCTGCGCATATCCCGTTTTTCGCCTTTCCTGTGAGAATTTCTCAAAATCCTTACTAAGCGGATGCCTACGTTATAATTGCTATCTGTATGCCAAATTTCAGCCCGACCCGTCTAGTGGCTTGAGCTGTGCGTTGACAGATCAGTCAGTCACAGTTTCCTTTTATTTTATACAGATACATCACTCTTGCATCATCCATCAACAAACATCAGCTTTGGACTTTCACTCATTTGTCTTTTTTTATCTACAACTAGCTGTCCCGGCGAGTTTCGTTCCACCTTACACTACACTACCCTACACTACACTACACTACCATACCCAACCCTACCCAACACTACAAAATACTACTCTACCCTACCCTACCCTAAAACCTTCTCCTGACCATAACGAACTCAACAAAAAAATAATTAGCGAAATCAGTCCAGCCGTTCTTGAGTTATAAATGGTGTAACTAACAAGACTTTATTTTTTATATACAGGATGACTGGTAAGTAGTGCAAATCCTTTTAAGGGGATAAACTACATCTAATTAAGAACAAAAAAAGTCATATTAACTAGGGGTCGGAAATCAACGGTTTTCGAGTTAAAGCTCATTTAATTTTTCAATTTTGTATGTAAAACGTATTTGTTTAAATGTTTTGTGAATTTCCAAAAAAAATTAAATTTAGTTGATTTGCATAATACGATAAAAACTTCCTTATTTTATCATATTTCCATTAAAATAAAAGAAAGTTCATCATCATATCAGCCACAAATCGTCCACTGCTGGACAAAGGCCTCCCCCAAGGATTTCCACGACGACCGGTCCTGCGCTGCCCGCATCCATCGGCTTCCCGCGACCTTCACCAGGTCATCGGTCCACCGCGTGGGAGGCCTGCCTACGCTACGTTTTCCGGTGCGCGGTCGCCACTCGAGAACTTTACTGCCCCATTGGCCATCTGTTCTAACAGAAAAGAAAGTTAAAAAAATACAAATAAGATGTAACAAAAAACAATGATTCCTGTTAAAAGGGTGCCTCAAATGTTCATTTATTTGTTTTTTTTTTATTTCAAGATTTATGATGTTTTTCGCATTAACAGAAATCTATGACCCTCTACCATTATCGACTAACTTTGATTCACAAGCTCATCCAAAAATTCGAACTTGATTTATTTCATACAAAATTGTTGGTTAAATTAGTATGGGACTTGAGACACCCTTTTGACAACAATCATTGTTTTTTGTTGCAATTAATTTGTATTTTTTATTTTTTTATTTTAATGGAAATATGATAAAATTAGGAAGTTTTAATCGTATTTTGCAAGTCAACTATATTTTTAGTATTTTTTGGACAATCACAAAACATTTAAACAAATGCGTTTTACATACAAAGTTGAAAAATTAAATGGGCTTTAACTCGATAACCGTTGATTTCCGACCCCCAGTTAATATGACTTTTTTTGTTCTAAATTAAATGTAGTTTATCCCTTTAAAAGGATTTGCACTACATACCAGTCACCCTGTATAGATTGATTAGCCCTTGGCATCATCTCCCCTGATGGTGACGATGATGCCGAAGACGGAAGCGGGCTTACTAAGATTCCCCAACGCAATGGGGATCTGGCTACGGAACATATCAATACTGTTGCATTTATCATCAGTTTGTACAAATTGATGCTTGGCGACAAGACTTAGATAAGATGGTGGTAGCAAGCCAAGCGGGCTATCAAAATGCCTTACCACCGACCAAACCGACTCATACAAAGTTGAGCCCGCCGGGAATCGACTCCGTGACCTCCTGATGTGAAGCGAATGGACTAACATTACACCACGGAGGCGGTTAATAGTCTATAAATATAGACTAATATCGCTGGCCCAAAAAATACTTTAATAGGCACCTTACATTAAAGTATTTTTACTACCTAAGGCATATGATTTCATGTTATTATTAAAACATTATTCGTCTTACAGTACTTATTCGTATAGCTTGGTTTGATACAAAATGTTATTGTATTTGAAGAGTAAAACACATAGTTATGTAAACTTTACGTGTGATGGTCGACCTGCGCTGTGATAACATAACTTAACCAATTTAATTAAAAAAACCGGCCAAGTGCGAGTCAGAACCGCACACATAGGGTTCCGTACCATCATACTAGATGGCTCTAGTTTCCGTCATTCTAGATGGCGCTAGTTTCTTCATGTTTTTTGTATGGAGACCTACCTTATTTTTCACTTTTTCTAATTTTTAGTATTTGTTATAGCGGCAAGAGAAATAAATCATCTTTAAAAATTTCAGCTGGCCAGCTACCGCGGTTCATGAAATACAGCCTGGTGACAGACGGACAGACAGACGGACAGAGGAGGCTTAGTAATAGGGTCCCGTTTTGCCCTTTGGCTACGGAACCCTTAAAATTAAAAAGCTGCTTGCATAAAAACAATTTTTTTCGGGAAGTCGGGTAAAAATGTATCCTGTGTCACTTTCGGGATCAAGATGAATCTACAACACCTCGCAGTCTAAAATTCATCGAGCCGCTTAGGCTACAGCCTCAGCCAAAGAAACGTATACAGGATGACTTTTAATTAGTTCTTGATAACACAAGATATGCATGTACTCGTGATGATTCGTTTCCAAAGAAACTATTTGTCAAATCGGGAAAAAAATGTTTTTTTTTTTTTTTTTTTTTTTTTCTGGGACAAATCACACATGGTCATCTGGCCCCAAAGTAGGATTCCCTGTGTTATGGGTTACCAGAGACTGATATACATACTTATATACGTTTAAATACATACATATATAGATAAATTAACACCCAGACACAGAGCAAACAAATCTGCTCATCACACAAAAGCTTGCCCTGGGTGGGGATCGAACCCACAACCCTCGGATCAGTAGTCAAGGGCACTAACCACTGAGCCACCGAGTCAGTCAAAGTTGGTCCTCGATACATAAATAAGTTATCAAATCGGCAAAAATGTATATAGGACCAAATTTTTTTTTCATATTTAAAATATAGTTTTTTAGGAAAGTTGTTTGTAATCACGAGTACATTCATTTCCATTGCTATTAAGAACTAATTAAAAGTAAAAACTCAATACGGAAAATCAAAAAATCTGTGCCTACTTATTCGCAAGCGCCCCAGCAATTAATTTTTCTATTTTAAAACTTTTTATAGCTACAGTTTTGTAAACAGTGCGGTTACTATCGCGTCTTTTCTGCTTGTAAATGTCGCATATCTTGTGAAAATTGCCAGAGAATACGCGAACGAAAGAATCTATGAATTGGCGTAAAACGGCTAGGGCCACCTCGTGTCTTGGGAGGTCGTGGTTCGAATCCTGCCACGTATCAATGGCTTTTCGAATTTCGATATCATATGTATGTTTATCTGACGCTCTTACGGTGAAGGAAAACATTGTGAGGAAACCTGCTTACGTCTGCGAAGAAACTCGAAGGTTATGTGTGATTTCGACCAAACTGCACTGAGCCCGCATGGTCGACTAAGGCCCGATCGCCTAATTCAGGGTAGGCTCGAGCCCCTCGGTGGGGCCGTATATGAGCTCATGGGATGATGATAAGGCGAATGAAAATAGATAAAAGTATTTAAGTATAGCGATTGGAATGACAATGGATTGTAAAATGGGGTTATGTGTTGTAAATAACGACCTGTGCTAGTAATAGAAGAACGTGTGCTATCTACGCCACGATTGGTTTGAGGGTTTAATTTAATAGGCACTATGAGTCAGTTGATGTATGTGATATTATTGTCATTCGTAAAATTACGTAATCTGAGGTTTCCTGAAATGAATAACAATATTTTTTGTCTCTAAACTTACTCAAGAATGGAATGAACGGCATTGAGGCAAATGAGGTTTCCTGAAATGAATAACAATATTTTTGTCTCTAAACTTACTCAAGAATGGAATGAACGGCAGTCAAATAATTCAGCATGGCCTTCGTATTTACGGGGTGGCTACTCATCATACCCTAAACCCTTAAGAGTATTTTTTTAGATATATGTATATGAGTACCTACCTATAAGTAGACCGCTTAACCCTAGAACTCTACCCATGACCTACTACGAGCACCTTCCTGCGGATCTACGGAATGTCACAAATGACGATTTGTTCTATCTCCGACTAAAAAACCTTTTGTTGGATAATTAATTTTACAATGTTGACGAATTTCTACAAAAGAAATTCTAACCATCATTATGATGGATTTACTATTTTGTTTTGACATTCTATTTTGTTTTATTTTGACTTCTTATTTAAATTTGTTTTAACACCTTATTTTTATTGTGACATTGATTTTATGAATTTTGACAATTATGTTACACTTTGACATTTTTAATTTTTAATTAATATGTAATTGGTAACATGAAATAAATAATCTAATCTAATCTAATCATGTTTGCAGTGGACTTATCCTACCCAGGGTGCCTGAGCACCCTGATATTTGTGTTGTGATAATTTGTAAAATAAAACTCTTGTAAAATTCTTAACTATATTTATTATTGGTTGAGACCAAGATATTATCAAAATTATCATAAAAGTCTAAATTAGTACTAAACATTTGGTACATATTTTAATTTGGTGCTCGCTACAGATAGGAGTTTTGCACATGTTATAAAAAGTTCTACTTTTCCTGTCCTTTGAGTACGGACAAAATGTGCATCGCCTTTGTTTAGGAATATCAATCCTAGGTCTTTCTGGCACATCAGGTTTTTTTAGAATTCCGTTTATCATTTCACTGATATTACCATGCAAAGTGGGTCAATTTTTTCGTTCTTCTAACCACGGTGTTAGGAGTTGAATTGATAAATTCTTTATGTAACATCTTCTGTTAGGTATTATTTCTTTGTTTTGAGCCGAGCTATATGTCAATATTATCATTGAGTTTATACCCACTGCATTCAGCAGGCCATAAAATACGCATAATTATTTTGGATTTTGACCGATTTTACTACCCATGGGTGCTGCTGCACCCTGTTTAATTATTTTAGACCACTTACCAGTATGTTAGCCTATTGACAACTAGCACAAAATGGAGAACTTATATTGATAGGAGAATAGAAAAAAAAAACAAATCTGTGTTGCCATCCGATAAAAAAATATTACTACTAAAAGTTATCGGGGGGTGCTGTAGTACCCTGGGAAGGGTTCTAGGGTTAAATGAGTCTTCGCCCGCGCGGTACAGGGGCGCGGGGGTAAGGCGACAAAGGGAATCGAGAAAGGAGCGGGCGGCAGGTGCATTGTTGTGGTAACAATGCGCGGGCGGCAGGCAATTAAAGCGCGTTGTTGCCACAACAATGCGCCTGCCGCCCGCTCCTCTCTCGATCCCCTTTGTCGCCTTACCCCCTCGCCCCTGTACCGTGCGGGCGAAGACTCATTTAGGCGGTCTACTTATACTAACTTTGCCGATGTAGCAAATCACTATCAATGTACTTGATCACGGTAAACATGTTAAAACACGGACTTCAATCGCAACACGTAAAATTTTGCTACTTTTTTGTTTTTGTTGGTTTTTTTTAACAATCACTTAACCGATATTGATAAAATTTATATTGGACCACAACCGATAAAAAAAACGAGCAAGCCTTACAGTGGTCGCTATGATGTGTAACATCTGACATAAGTGAGAAACCTACTGGTTTTCCGGCCTTCGGCCTCGCAAGGGGCGCTCCGGGCTTCGCCCTCCGATCTCGCATTAGGCGGCATGGCCATTCGTGGCTAAAAAAACCCATTTGCTGTAACTTCCGTCCCTTTTCACGAAATTGAGATTGCAGGACAGCGAGAGGTAAGATGATACACATCAATTATTATAAAAATCGGACTACTCTGTAAAAAAAAATATGCGTGGTCAAACATAAAAAAAAATATATGCGGGTTGAATTCAGAACGTCCTCTTTTTTGAAATCGGTTGAAAATATTAAATATAAGAAAATAAAAAAATTCGAGCGAGACCTACAGTACTCGCATATGATGTGTAACATGTGACAAAATACTTTATAAAAGGACGGCAAAGATACGGCAGACTAGGCTGTATGGTCATAGATACCTTTGCCTTTTTCGCGCTTTTAAAGCCTGAAAAAAGGACGGCAAAGATACGGCAGACTAGGCTGTATGGTCATAGATACCTTTGCCTTTTCCGCGCTTTTAAAGTCTGAAAAAACGCGACTTCCTGTTACAATGGGACACATTTCCGTCCCATTTCATTTCCCGCCCCATTTCACGAAATCACTCCCACAAATTGCAGGAAAGCGAGAGCAAAGATGTTACACATCAAAAATTATTTTATTCTGTTTTTTGTATCAGACTGCATTTTAGAAGTTGTTTTATTAACTTTCGCAGTCGAAACAGCTGGCAGTGATATTTTGTAGACCTAACCGCGGTATTTTGGGCCTAATTAGACTCATGAGTTGTAGGCATTGCAATGCAGTATATGTAGTTTCATCAAACACCTGAAATAGCAAGTTAATGAAGCATAAAATCGATTTAGATCAAAGCGGGCTTAGTTGGCCTCCTTTTGTACCTCAAATAAAACAGATACCTGGTCTCGTTATTATCTTCTCTTTTTAATGTATTTTCACTGTCATCTCTTATCTTTTTAATCGACTTCAAAAAAGAGGAGGTTTCTCAATTCGACCGTATATTATATATTTTTTTTATGTGTGTTTGCGGATAACTTCGCGGTCGTTTATGAACCGATTTTGATGATTCTTTTTTTGTTGGAAAGAAGATATATCAAGGGTGGTACCATGATAAGGAAACCTAGATTTGATGATGGCATCCCAGAGAAATCGAGGGGAACCTTAGTTTCCTGTTTGAAGTCGTTTTTTTTTTGTTTAAAATTATTGACGTATTTACCATATTTTTATCATGCAAATTTGGAATATTTATATTTTGATTTTCTAATATCAAATAAAAAACCAAGATAGTTTTAAGAGAGCCAGACAGACGAGCTTGAAAGTGTGGGTGTTGACTAAAATTATGTAGGTAGTTTTTACAAACATGATATCTTTAGTATTATATCTACAACTTTTTCCTGCGGCTTCGCCCGCGTGGACATCGCTTGTATGACTGTTTTTGAGGGTAAGTGGTACATGGATCTTCTTCAGATCTCTCAGGAACTATATCGGCCTATTTTGATTAGCAGTCTATGTCATTTCCAACCCCCTCAACCAATTCCATACAAAAAATTACTTCGATCTGTTGCTCCGTTGCGATGCCGACGTGCGCGAGCGTGGAAATGAGTTTCCCCAGATCCATCGGGACCTATCTCAGGATATGCTAATAAGTAAATTATGCCATTTCCCACCTCCTCAACCATCTCTGTGCAAAAAATCACAACAATCCATTGTTCCGTTGCGATGTTAAATAAATTAATCAAAAAAAGAGTATTTTTTTAGGTTCCTGAGGAACTACATCGAACTATGCTATTTTCACGGGATAAAAAGTAGCCGTTATGTCCTTCCCAGTGACACAAGCTACCTGCATGTCAAATTTCATCAATATTTGTCAAGGCGTTGTTGCGTAAAAAGGTAACATTTTCACATTTATAATATTAGTAGGAATAAAATGTCTGGTAGTTTTTGTCTGACATATTAAATTCATATCTACTTAGTAATAGGGATGACGAATGCTATTCATCTGAGTTACTTTTTATGATATTTCATAAACGACATTTTGTTCTAAAAATGTTTTAAATACCTAGGCGTGACGTCATAGTTTTGCATCATCATTTATGTACTCATTTTGTGATTTTCGTGATTTAAAAATCGAAGACTTGATGGAAAACAAAACGAGTAAGGTTTTTCGAAGTTTAAAATTTAGTGATCAAGAGTTCATAATTTACTTCTGATGTTGTCGTTGTCGTCACCCCTATTCTACAGCAAGGTATTAATTTGTTCAGCCACATAATCATGGTGGGTAGCGAACCGTGACTGCATGTAGGTACAGCTGACTACCTTTTCTGGCCGTTTATGACTGAACATCAGATAGATTACAATAAACAAGCGAGAAACGGAATTAGTTATTTATTTTTGAAGTGTTCTTTAGGCGCTTTGGGCATTTTTTGAGATGGGAAAAAAACCATTGAACTCGCGACACTGTAATGTAACGTAACCGACAGCGTACCAGGAACACTCAGAGGGTCAAAACTTATAAAAAAAAATTGATATGGGAGAAAACCATTGAACTCGCGACACTGTAATATAACTTAACCGACATCTTACCAGTAACAATCTGAGGGTCAAAACTTATAAAACTGTAAGAAGTTTTCACTTCTGTCGGCACTAATGGAGTGGTTAGGTTTTTTGGGATAAAATAGTACAGTTAATGAAATTGTTGCATAACTAGGGGTACCTATTAAATCTTTTGGTTTTCTCTTTTAACTTTCATATTTATTTAGTAGATTCAATCCCAATGTATGAGATTAGATACAGTAGTGTATGAAACTACACATAACATGTATTAAAACACGAGTGTGAGTTTAAAAACTGAGCTTTGGCGAGGTATATGTTATTGTGAGGAAAAGATTTTTGCGATTTCTGACATTTCTAATACAACTTAAATTGGGCTAACAGAGACTTTTTATCAATAATAAGAAACAGGATCGAATGTCGTCCGTCATTAAAAGTTTTTGTGTCAATTGTCCGTTATCTTGCTGACTGTACATTTTCGCTCAAAATCTGTAAATGTCGATTGACATCACATAAAAAGTTAGTAAAGGTCTTCAAAGAGCAGTTTTGCGTGGCAGCAAAGGATCTAGTAGGTGGCCCCTACTGACCTATCCCAACTTACCACCCATGCATTGACTGGGACAGATGTCTCATTTTTTTTCTTTACTGTAAAGAGTCAAGAAAATAACCACACTTTTGCACTTTTTCAATGTTTTTATCACGCTTTTATTAGCTTCACCTGTATGTTTGTATGTAACCGAATCCTTTGGACTCGATTTTGATCCACTTTAAACGGACAGATTTAATTCAAACTTTGTAGACTTATCAAGAATCAGGGACAATAATATAATAATTTCATAAGTTTGAACTGAAAAATAAATAGAGTTTAAAAATATGGCACAGAGCGCCCCACGCTTTTTCACAATAATACTAGTATTTTTTGTTAATTATTATTTTCAACTTATATTAAGATTTTTTTTTTACTTTTTAATCTGATGTACTTTTAAAGCGTGTTTTTTAGTTTTTCTATTCTCTATTTATTTCGTTACAATTGAAAACTACAATTTATTTAAAAATCCAACTGGCATATTAAAGTTTGTGTTTAGACTAATCGATTAAGAAAATTTAGAGGTACTTAATCTCTGTTTTAAAAGAGGTTTCTTTGACATATTTTTTCTGTTATAAAAGTGAACGAAACTCGTGAATGTTTCTGTAACTGACAAAATAAAGTCATTGAAATGTAAAATCAGATTTCAAAATATCATTTCTATATGTTTTGTAATTGCTGAGAAAAATTGAGATCCACTATGTTCGTGCTACCTAAATTTCCAATGCGTCGCCTTAAATTAATACATACCTTTATAGATATTAAATACCCAGACACAGAGCAAACAAACTTGTTCGTCACTTGAATGTTTGCTCTGGGTGGGGATCGAACCCACGACTCGTGGCCCAGTTCCACTGTACCAAGGGGTCAGTCTAAATCGGATACTTCTAGTTCTAAATTTGTAAATCAGAAACGAGATATACACAGATTTATTTTTCTCGCCCTGTATTGTTTTGTCCGTGTTTCTTTGCTCCGGGTTTTATTTTAATCTTTTCTTTATTTCAAAGGTTGGCTGGAAAAGATCTTTTTAATAATGGATCTAAGCTCGACTTTGTACTGTTGTATTAATTTAGAAATGTAAAATGTATTTTTTAAAGTACTATATAGAGTTTACAAACAAACAAAAGTAAGTAAGAATATCGTTCATGACTATGGACTATCATCATATCAGTTCATTATATGTCCCCATCGACTCCTGAGGGGCTCGAGCCTACCCTGAATTAGCGCAATCGGGCCTTAGTAGTCTTAGTAATCGTGTCACAGTGTTAGTTGCCATACTCCTCCGAAACCGCTTTACGGATTTTCATGAAATTTTCAGTTTATATTCGGTAGGTCTGAGAATATGTATTTTTCACCGGGATCTGAGCGGGCGAAGCCGCGGGAAACAGCCAGTTATGTTATAAATTTAGTCTAAGATTTTTCCATTTTCATTTAACTTTTTGGGTTAAAAAAATCTCCTATGTCGTTATAGTTTATGAGACAAAAAGTATCCTAGGATATAATCTACTTGTGTGCTAAAAACTAACCCCACCCTTTTTGGCGTGAACAAGTGTTTCGCATTTGATCGATCGTCCCAGTTATGCCACCGTGGTTCTGTCTTTTCCCTTCTCCACGTGGTCAAGCTAGCGAAGTTTTCGATGAAGTAAAACATTCTACTAATAGTAGCTTACAGGCTGTCCTTTTTATGATTCCAGGATCCGCAGTAGTGAGCGTCTGCATGCATCAGTACGACGACGCAATCTCCATCACTGTGGCCATCCTCATCGTGGTGACGGTCGCCTTCGTGCAGGAGTACCGCTCCGAGAAGTCACTTGAGGAGCTCAACAAGCTCGTGCCGCCCACTTGCAGCTGGTGAGTGGACTTGTAATTTGGTAGTGAACTTGTAATTGGGAATTAGAGTATACTTGCAACTGGGGAGTTGACTTTTAACTGGGAAGTAGGCTTTCAGCTGTTGAGTGGACTTGTAACTTAGGAGCGAATTTGTAATTAGGGAGTAGAGTTGAGGTAAGTGGACTTGTAACAGGGGAGTTGACTTGTTATTGCGGAGTGACTTGCAGCTGGTGAGTGGAATTGCAACTGAGGAGTTGACTTATAACTGGGGAGTGCACATGCAGCTGGCGAGTAGATGTAACTTGGGAACGAACTTGTTATCATAGACTTGCAACTGGGGAGTGGTCTTGTAACTTGGCGGCGGATTTGTATTTGGGGACAAGACTTGTAAATGGTGAGTGGACTTGCAACTGGGGAGTTGACTTGTAAATGGGAAGTGGGCTTGTAATTGTGAAGTGGACTTGTAACTGGAAAGTTAACTTGCATCTTGGTTGTTGACTTGTTACTTTGAAGTGGATTTTCAGTTTGGGATTTGATGTTTAACTGGGAAGTAGCCCTGCAACTTGCGAGTGGTGTTGTAACTAATAAATAACACAGTAGAAATGAGCGTCTGCATGCGTCATTATGACGACGTCATCTCCATCACTGTAGTTATCCAAGTAGTGGTGATGGTTGCCTTCGTGTAGGAGTACTGCTCGAAAAGCTCAAGAAGCTCAACAAGCTCCTGTCGCACACTCGTAACTGGGGAGTAGACTGTAACTTAAGTTACAACTGACTTGTAACTGTAACTGGTATAAGTATCTATAGTTTTAACCGCCTCCTTGGAATAATGGTAATTCCATTCGCTTCACACCAGGAGGTCGCGGGTTCGATTCCCGGCGGGGTCAACTTGTGGGACACGGTTTGGTTGGTGGTAGGGAATTTGCTAAGCCCGCCTGGCTAGCTACCACCATCTTATCTAATTCTTGCCGCCAAACATCAGTGTTAACAACATTGATGTGTTCCGGCTTGAAAATAAGATAGTCAGTTCTCCATTGCGTTGGGGAATCTTGGTAAGCCCGCTTCCATCCTCGCCATCATCGTCACTTACCAAGGGCTATCCAATTGTGAATAAAAAAAAGACTTTAAAATACATACAATAACTTATTCTATAGAGGGATAGTGAACCGATCAGTCGGCCAGTATCACTTCATAAAACTTTAATCGAAGATCATTTATAAATTATAACTGTATATTTTGTACAACAAAGAGTATTCAAACAAACAAATTACCAAATAAGCACCATTTTTTTGTATACCATATATCAATAAAAAAAAGCAAAAGGGAAACAAAAGTACTATAGAATTGACATTTGAAACTGTCAAATCCCTGCTAAGTTTGTTTACATTGTGCTTTTTGGTTGATATAAGGTATAGTTCACAGCTTTCATAATATGATAGTATGCAATGTCCGTGTACATTTTTTTTCCAACGACGGAGCATAGAAGGTATATGCGTTTGGCCTAAGAAAGAAGTGTGTGTGTCTGTCACTATTTATTTCCCTAACGGCGCAACCGATTTTGATGCGATTTTTTTAATCTCCTCTTCCAGCCTCCGAGAAGGCAGCATCGAGCACTTCCTAGCCCGAAACCTAGTCCCCGGCGACATCATACATTTAAATGTGGGTGACCGCGTGCCAGCTGACCTCCGACTCTTCGATTCCACCGACTTGGCTATAGATGAATCTTCGTTCACTGGAGAAACTGAGCCGGCAATGAAGAATATTGTGCCTAATAAGGCGACTGGTGGGCGGGTAGATAAGGATAACATTGCCTTCATGGGGACGTTGGTTCGATGCGGAAATGCGAAGGTTAGTCATTTTTACTACAGCGTTTTAGTAATTTTAGCAGCAACGTCTGTATTAGTTAAAATTTAACCGTTTTTTAAAAGGTTTTTAACCTTTTCGAAATTTCAACTACACACATTGCGAGTTTAAAAATTCGAAACTTTAGAACTTTTCCGTGTACCTGTAGTCCGTTTAATCATATCAGCTCATATACGTCTCCACCGAGGGGCTCGAGCCTACCCTGAATTAGGGCGATAGTTAGATCGAGACCACGCGGACCCAGTGCGGGTTTGTCGACTTCACACACAGCCTTCGAGTTTGTTCGCAGGCGTGTGCAGGTTTCCTCACGATGTTTTCCTTTACCGTAAGAGCGTTGGAATGATCGTGTACAAACCAAGTTATTATAATTTAATTTTACCAATATGAATGTCTGCTTTTACGATAAGCCATTTTTATGGTGACGGACGGTGGTGGTGGTCGACGCTTTCAAGTCAGCCATTTTGAACATCCCCACTTTAGAGTGGAATAAATGTTATAATAACTGGTTTGAGCGAATGGAAAATGTATTAAGCTACGTGGTGAATACTTAAAAAAAAAAGAACTATAAGGTTCTAGTTGTGTTTTTTTCTTCAAACGACTAAACTTAAAAGGCATGTCTCGAATATCCGTGAAAACAAAAGGTTAAAAGTCGCGTATAGTCGTTTTTGCTTTCCCTGGGCGGCGGCAACTTGCTTTTGCCCCCTTTTTATTTTATTAAAAATTTGAGTGCGTTTGGTACTGCATTGCCCTACACCGGCACCACCCACTTTTATTTTTTGTAATTCCGTGTAACTTGTTATCTTTTTCCTGACATGGAATAAGTATTTAAAATATAAAAAAAAATGAAACAATTTTGATATTTTTAACGATTAGTTGGGTAATCTGCCTTAAGCACCATTAAATTTATTCCTCAGGGCATAGTAGTAAGCACGGGTGAGCGCTCCGAATTCGGCGACATATTCCGTATGATGCAAGCGGAGGAAGCCCCTAAGACTCCTCTCCAGAAGTCTATGGACACTCTCGGCGCGCAGTTGTCTATGGTCTCCTTCTTCATTATCGGCATAATAATGCTGGCCGGTTGGCTGCAGGGCAAGGCGCTGCAGGAGATGTTCACCATTGGCGTCAGTTTGGCCGTCGCCGCCATACCTGAGGGTGAGCTCCTTACACACATACTCCTCAGTTTATAAATACTCTCGGGGCGCATTGTCTATGGTCTCATTCTTCAACATCTGCATCATAATGCTGACGGGGTGGCTGCAGAGCAAGGCGCTGCAGAAGATGTTCACAATTGGCGTCAGTCTGGCCGTCGCCGCCATAGCAGAAGGTGAGCTCCTTAAACGAATACTCCTCAGTTTATAAATACTCTCGGCGCGCATTGTCTATGGTCCCATTCTTCAACATCGGCATCATAATGCTGGCCGGCTGGCTGCAGGGCAAGGCGCTGCAGGAGATGTTCGCGATTGGCGTCAGTCTGGCCGTCGCTGCCATACCAGAGGGTGAGCTCCTTACACACATACTTCTCAGTTTATTGATACTCTCGGCGCGCATTGTCTATGGCCTCTTTCTTCAACATGGGCATCATATTGCTGGCTGGCTGGCTTCAGGGCAAGGTGCTGCAGGAGATGTTCACCATTGGCGTCAGTTTGGCTGTCGCCGCCTTACCTGAGGGTGAGCTCCTTACACACATACTCCTCAGTTTATAAATACTTTCCGAGCGCCTTGTCTATGTTCTCATTCTTCAACATCGGCATCATAATGCTGGCCGACTGGCTGCAGGGCAAGGTGCTGCAGGAGATGTACACCATTGGCGTCGGTCTCGCCGTCGCTGCCATACCTGAGGGTGAGCTCCTTACACACATACTCCTCAGTTTATAAATACTCTCGGCGCGCATTGTCTATGGTCTCGTTCTTCAACATCGACATCATAATGCTGGCCGGCTGGCTGCAGGTTAAGGCGTTGTATAAGATGTTCACCATTGGCGTCAGTCTGGCCGTCGCCGCCATACCTGAAGACCAGCTCTTTTTCATTTACTTTATTAATACCAGTTTTTGCTGGCCATCCATATACACTCCAGGAATATAGAAGTTGTCTGCTACTCGTTCAAGGTTCTTTTGACGTTAAACGTCTATTCGGTTGCTACAGTTAATTCGGTCGAACTTTCTTGTGTGACAAAATACCGTCGGATTTGAATAGTCTAAGTAATCGCGCGCGCGCGCGCATTGGGGACTTTTGTCACCGACGATTTCGTCCGTCGTTTTTTGTGAAGTCGCTCACGTGCTCTTGACCTGACAAGAGTTACGGAATAGTCACGGAGCTTTTGCTTTATAGTAAAAACGGTATCAACAAACTTGTATGTGATGTGATTATTCAAACTTAAGGCGATTCGATTAGCACGCTAGCGCCGCCAATAGAAATAAGTAATTAACTCATTCTTATGGACTTTAATCGAAATCATTGAGTATTTGGCACTCATAGAGGGGTACAACTGTACCTATTAGCAACAAATTATGTTTGTCGATATTGTCAAAATGGACATCTTTAAGCAGTTTTTTAAAAAAGAACTTGTTGCTAATATTTATGATTATAAAGTAATAATTAAACAACAGTTGTTGCCCACCTATATGCGCAAAATACTCAATGATTAAATTAAAGTCCTTAACCCTAGGTTACTCGCGTGCTCGCATGGGGTTAACATCTTACCCCAATTTTCATCATTCATTAAAACCAAAAGTGCATGCGAAATCAGACTTTTAATTAGGAAAGATTATGTATCGAACAATCATCTTTAACAAAAGATATTATCTTTTGACGTGACAACGTCTATTAAATGGTTGGACGCCGCCTGCACGCACGAAAAAGGATGACTCATTGTCCCGTTACGTTAAGACGTTGTCACGTTAAATTATCGTCCGTAAACCGACTTTACAGAAAACCAATTTTTTTAAAAAGAAACACATTAAAGAAAAAAAAACACTTAATTTAGGCAATATTTAGCATGACAGTTTCGGCATACAATGATTTGATGCTCCTTGCATACGTTATTATGGCATATTGTACACACAATCTTTGTTTTTTATCGGCCTTGGCCAATTTCTTAGTTAACGAGCCATAGCTGTCCACACCTGAAATTTCCACTTCGTAAGAACTCGCGTGGGGTAAGATTTTACCCCAAACACACTATCTAGGCACAACCACAGCCACACTGATCAGCGCTAAGCCTGCTGCTAATAATCAAAGGTTGCGCCGTTTTAGGAAGCTACAAGAAAAAATATGACAGTAGAATCAAAAAATTAATGACAATATTAATGTATGAATACCTAATTAAGTGAATGTTCTCTTTTTCTTTTTTTTTATTCTCTTTTTTATACTTTTTAATATACATAATATCCTACCTGTGTACCTATCGGCGGAGACTTATATATAGCACTGTATTTATTTATAAGTTTTATATACTATCTATATTTAGCTGTTAGTCTTCCTAAAATAAATTAATAAATACCCTCTGGGGTAAAAAATACCCCACGCGATTTATTAAAGGATAAGAAGAGTAAATTATTTATATCTTGGCGGCGCTAGTGTGCTAATCGAACCATCTTAAAACAAGTATAAGTCGGACAAATACTAAAGATCTCGGTGCGCGAGTCAAACTTGCACTTGACCGGCTTACTCACACTTCAATTGTTATGTTTTGTTTCAGGTCTGCCAATAGTAGTGACAGTGACATTAGCGTTGGGAGTGATGCGGATGGCGAAACGCAACGCAATCGTCAAGAAGCTGCACACCGTCGAGACTCTGGGCTGCGTCAATGTCATATGCAGCGATAAGACCGGTAAGTATCATCATTTTAGCCTAAAACCACAGATGACATACTAGTTACTCCGTAACAGATATTGCACTTCCTTATAAAATGAAAATACCTACGAATTTATTCACCTACTCCTTCCCATACACGGAAACATGGGCATTAAGGCGCTCGACTTAGCGGTTATAACTGCGTACACGGGCGGCGCGCGGGCGATAGTACGGCGTTCTAGCGCTGACGAGCGGAGCGCGGCCTGTAGGCCGCACCAATGTGTAGGTACTTATCTCGCCTGCTCGATTGAGTGACGAGGGCCTGCTAAAACGTCCACTCCTGCACAAAGGCCTCCCCCAAGGACTTCCACGACTAAAGGTCTTGCGCTGCCCGCAACCAGCGGCTTCCCGCGACCTTCATCAGGTCGTCTGTCCACCTTGTGGGAGTACTGCCTACGCTACGACTTCCGGTGCGCGGTCGCCTATCGAGAACTTTACTACCCGATCGGCCATCTGTTCTACTATCGTGCTGCTTATTTATTAGTCATCATTTTATTCCGCGCGTAGTTTATCGTCATATTTCTTCTTAAGCCGCACCACTTAAAAAGTATTTTTAAATATAAATTTCCAACAATGTAAACAATAACCTAACCTAAAAATTTAATTATCTATATATATAAAATTCTCGTGTCACAGTGTTAATTGCCATACTCCTCCGAAACGGCTGGACGGATTTCCATGAAATTTTCTGTGTGTATTCGGTAGGTCTGAGAATAGGTAAGTAAAGAAAATTTTTCACCGGGATCTGAGCGGGAGAAGCCGCAAGAAACAGCTAGTTTCTTTACAAAACAATTCTGATACCAATCTTTTCGGTTATTAATGTTACATTATTAATTTGTAACATTAATAACTGAAAACAATTGGTATCGGAATTGTTTTATAAAGAAATATTTAAATTTTTAGGTTAGTTGATTGTGTACGTTGTTGGAAATTTCTATTGAAAGATGGTTTATATGTATGTCGGTGGCTGATCGTAAAAATCCGGTAGATTGTGATCTGCCTAGCTGATCGTGAAAAGTCTAGTCATTTCACCGCGGGCACACCCCCCGACACTTCATACTCGTACAACGGACAAGAAATGACATTTCTAAAAACAAATGACGAAACAAATGAAATCACGGCGAAATTCTATACGTTCAAGAACCAAACTTAAACCAATCTGTATTAACATGGGAGACAAGGGGGTGAGGTCGGAATCTAGAGAGCGGCAGGGAGTGTCCATACTGTTTGTTAGTACTGATATGTATTCTTTGCTGCGGGGCTCCGAAAAATACTAAAGGTTAGTTTGTTTAGTATGTTTGGTGCTACCGTAGACAGGTACCGTAGATCGCGATCTGCCGCCGACATGAATAACTCAAATACAGGTAAAATTCAAATCTTTAAAAATATTTTATTTATTTATTAAGCTATCTGCCGGATATGCTGCAGCTATCTGGCATAGCTTTTATCGCGGGCTTTGAGCGCGGCGACCGAATCAAGAAATTCCGTAACGAAAAAACCTAACACCCCACACTCCGCCTACCATGTAGCTCGGCCGAGCGTGACGTAACGTTACCGCGTTCTAAAAAAACTTACAGTGCCATCTATTAGCGATTTGTGGTACTAAAAGGACTTAGTCAATTTTATTGGTATAACTTTCTTAGTGTTAAAATTTAACAAAAAATGCTACGCAATAGCTTTACCGCGGCAGTCCCCGAGTGCCACACGTCTTTTTTTTTTACTGACTTCAAAAAGGAGGAGGTACTAAGTTCGACTGTATATATTTTTTTTTATGTATGTTCACCGATTTTTACGTCAATTGTGTATATTTTTTCAGAATTCTATTTTCATTCGAAAGAGTATACTCCCGAGGGGTACCATTATCACAAAGTCAGGATCTGATGATGGGATCCTAGGGAAATCCAGGGGAACCCATCAAAAATAATGAAAAATTTTAATTTTAAAGGCACTTATTACGTGATTCATATGTTTTCTAAAGCTATTAATATACTTGCGTCTGTAAGTCATATTCTCATGTTGATAAGCTGATGTAGGAAGGTTAAATTTTCTGTACAATTCGATTTTTAATTTACCAAAATCACAAAATGAGTACATCAGTGACGCTGCAAAACTATGACGTCACGCCTAGGTATTTCAAACATTTTTAGAACAAAATGTCGTTTTTGACAGATGATAAAAAGTAAATCAGATGACTAGCATTCGTCGTCCCTATTATCATGTTAATTAACAATATGTTTAGCTACAACCTAGCTGTCGGTGAGTGGGGACGCTATATCACAAACATGGTAGTTTAGTGCATCTGGTAGATGTTCGAGAGGGCATGTTCATTTTTACGAGCAAGGACGTGTCATTTTTAAATTACCGGCAAACGAGGAAAGGCAGGTAACCTTGCAGATATAAAACATTTAGTTATCCTGTGTCTGATGTAGTTATAGATACTTACCTAATAATCTTAGATCGAGATAGGTAGGTAATCATTATTATTGTGTGTCAGAACCGTGCTAATTATACGGAAGTCCATGTACTTAAGTGCTATGATAGATAGTTAGATAGTTAAACCGTTTATTCATCGACCAAGCACAATAAAATTGAAAACGCTAAACACGTTAAAAAACCGACTTCCATCGCAACAAATTAGTACATTTTTGCATTATTATTTTGGGTTTTTTTTAATTTTCTACTAAAGTACTACATAGATTTTGATGAAATTTATATGAGACACGGGAAGCACTAGCTTTCAAATAAAAAAAGAATCATAAAAATCGGTTCACCCAGTCAAAAGTTCTGAGGTAACAAACATAAAAAAAAAAACATACAGACGAATTGAGAACCTCCTTCTTTTTGGAAGTCGCTTGAAAAACCGGTAAATTCATGTCAATTCAAATATTCTATCTCAGAAAAAAAATTCTTATTGAAATTAACAGACGAATTGAGAACCTCCTCCTTTTTCGTCGTTTGAAAATAATAGGTAATAGGCTGGTAATAATTAAAAAAATATGAAGGCTATTGTTGAATAATATTCGCAAAAAAAAGAATAGGTTTGTACCTAAATAAAATTTTAGGTCATTTTAGGTAGGTAGGTCTTGAGCGTCGGTGTCGTAACGGCTAGGGCCGCCGCCTCCTGTCCGGGAGGTCGTGGTTCTAATCCTGCCACGTACCAATATGATTTCGAATTTCCATTTCATATGTACGTTTATCCGACTCTCATAAGGTGAAGGAAAACACCGTGAGGAAACCTGCATACGCCTGCGAAGAAACTCGCAGGTTGTGTGTGAAGTCGACCAACCCGCACTAGGCCCGCGTGGTCGACTAAAGGCCCGATCGCCCTAATTCAGCGTAGGCTCGGGCCCCTCGGTGGGGATGTATATGAGCTGATATAAGGTAGGTAGGTAGTTAGTCACTGCGGTGATTGAAAATTTCGTTTGTAAAAAATCCACCTGTCATTACTCAGTTCTATGGATTTAATTGCTGTTATACGAATCAAGATAGGATTCACCTAGGTCACAGTATTACGATATGGCTTACAGTAGCGCAACGCCTTTGATGTCGCACGATGCCGCCACGGCATAGGTACTAGCAGTACTAGCCTGTAGCCAGCCTGGCAAACTCGCGGAGTCTGCCAGGCTGTGCCCCGCTGCCCGCTGTCCCGCAAGTACCCTTCCGTTGCTCCGCGTAAGTACATTCGTTGCTCTACTGTAAGCCGCTATATTGTAATACTTTGCCTAGATATACCTATTTTTTTTGCTAACCAAACAGAAATTAAAGGTTACTTGAAATTCGGTGCAAGCTTGCGCGCCTTCTAAGTGCGGTTGAATAGTTCAACTGTTAGGTACTTAAATCAATCAAACTTGTAAAGTAAATAAAAAAAAATCACTTGTCAAACGTATATTTTCATTTCCATGAGTCAACCCTCATAAGAAGGCTCAAGGTCACCCAAAGGGCAATGGAGCGTGCTATGGTCGGAGTTTATCAAAAACGAGGAGATCCGCTGGAGACCCAAAGTAACCGACATAGCTCTCAGAATTGCTAAACTTAAGTGGCAGTGGGCGGGGCACATAGCTCGTAGAACAGATGTCTCTTGGTACAGTAAAATTCTCCAGTGGCATCCGCGCACCGGAAAACGTAGCGTAGGTAGGCCTGCAACTCGGTGGACCGATGACCTGGTGAAGGTCGCGGGAAACCGCTGGATGCGGGCAGCGCAGAACCAGTCGTCATGGAAATCCTTGGGGGAGGCCTATGTCCAGCAGTGGATGTCCGTCGGCTGATATGATGATGAGTCAACCCTAGCGGTAGAGCGCCGTACAGTCGCCGCCGCAGTTCGCTCTCTACCTGTGTACGCAGTTAAAACCTCTAAGTCGAGCACCTTATTACCCGTTTTTCCGTGTGTTGTTTGACAATGGGAAGGAGTAGGTAAATAAACGCGTAGGTATTTAGGTTTTATAAGGAAGTGCTGTATCTGTTAAGCTGTCACACACGGGCGCTATTTTATCGTAAGATACTCGCGAGTATCATGATAAAATCTTATAGCATAGCAAGGTATCACACACGGGCGCTATACTATAATATATGAAAACCCCACATTCTGTTACGAGTCTTTGAATGAGCTACACCTCAAACGCTTTATACAGACTGATTAAGAAAATGAGTTCTTGTATGTTGCTATTGGACTTACTTAAGATGTAAGCGAGCTTACCAAGATTCCCCAACGCAATGGGGATCTGGCTATCTTATCTTCAAGCCGGAACACATCAGTGCTGTAAACCGCCTCAGTGGCGTAATGGTTAGTTCATTCGCTTCACACCAGGAGGCCTCGGGTCAGGGTTCAAAAAAATCAAGTTAATTACGCTTCTTGATAATTATCGGATAATTATCACCAGTTTAAAAAATTCATATGTTATATTGTTTCATAACAAATGCATTTTAATTTGGGCTATACTAAAAAAAAATAGTTTATACAATTCAACGCACGTAAAAAGAGCTCCAGTGGTCAAGTGGTGGGAATGTGTTTGCGCAGGCGGGAAACAAATGACAACTGGCGAACCAATCACGCGACAGCAAACAAGAGAGACGCGTGTTTCCCCCGTCGCGCCTCACCCCTTACCACCAATTTGGCCCGCAATTCATTCACTGCGCAGATAGGTCGCTCGGAGCTCTTTTTACGTGCGTTGAATTGTACATTCTATTTATTATTCCTTGCATCACCTGCATCTCTGCTACATTTTTTGCACCGAGCCCGAAAGCCCAGTATTTTTTGTCTTTATGCAAATAAAGTATGACCATATTGGATCTTTCTCACGAGACATTTTTGAAATTCAACTCAATGAACAATATTTAACTTAAAAAACCAATGACACTCAAGTTCACTCAACTTTGCATAATCCTGTAATCCGAACTGTTTTTTTTACGGCGCGGCGCGGCACGTTGAAACTTTGTGCGATCGGATAGACGAAAGTTCGGAAATACACGTTCGAATACAGTTCACTTTCACGAACGCAATATTTGTTATTATCAGTCGATAATTATCCACTTGTTATTATCAGTCGATAATTATCCACTTGGTCTTATCTTGATAATCGTGATAATTATCGTGATAATTATCATTGATAATTATCCTTTCGAACTCTGCCTCGGGTTCAATTCCCGGCGGGGTCAACTTTGTAAGACTCGGTTTGGTTGATGGTAGGGTATTTTCATAGCCCGCCTGGCTAGCTACCATCGTCTTATCTAAGTCTTGCCGCCAAACATCAGTGTTAACAGCATTGATGTGTTCCGGCTTGAAGATAAGATAGTCAGATCCCTATTGCGTTGAGGAAACTTGGTAAGCCAGCTTCCATCTTGGGCATCATTGTCACTTACCATCAGGTGAGATGATGCCAAGGGCTTACCAATTGTGAATAAAAAAAGGTCAAAACTTATAAAACCGTATTTGACATAAGGAAAAACCCATTGAACTCGCGACACTGTAAACATGTAATGTAACCGACATGTTACCAGGAACACTCGCGGGGTCAAAACTTATAAAACTGTAAAAAGTTTTCACTTCTGTCGGAACTCCCGGAGTGGTTAGGTTTTTTTTAAAACACCCTTAAATTAAATATTTGAAAATTAACGTTACAGGAACACTTACGAAGAATGAGATGACGGTGACCACAATATCTACTTCTGGAGGACACATAGCCGAGGTCACGGGGACAGGTAATAACTTTTTAAATCAAATCTTTAAAAATATTATTGTTTGAATTTACGATATTTCAATTTTTTACTCCCAATTTTTTGAGTATCGCATTGAGTGTTAATACGTTTTGATTCAATACATATTTCTTAAGATAATATTTTTGAAGTGTAACTTCTATATAAATAAATAAATAAAATAAATAAATATTCTGGGACAAATCACACATGGTCATCTGGCCCCAAAGTAGGATTCCCTGTGTTATGGGTTACCAGAGACTGATATACATACTTATATACGTTTAAATACATACATATATAGATATATTTAACACCCAGACACAGAGTAAACAAATCGGCTCATCACACAAATGCTTGCCCTGGGTGGGGATCGAACCCACAACCCACGGATCAGTAGTCAAGGGCACTAACCACTGAGCCACCGAGTCAGTCAGTCATATAGACGGGGTATTAGCATTTTTTCTGTCACGAAAAAGCGTTACGGCCGCGTGGAGGGGGTAGACGATATATAGCGTGGTGAGAGGCGGCAGTGGCTGAGGGATATGTTTTTTTTGGAATGTTTTGTTTGAAATATTTTTTAAAAATATTTTTTGAAATATATTTTTTGATAAATATTTTTTGTACCTATACCTATTATTTTTTAAATATTTTTTTGTGATATATATATTTTTTAATTCTACTTGTCCTTTGAAGTTTTAACTATCTAGTACTAATATATATACTGTGCTATTTACTATGTGTCCCAGAACACATTTCGTTATTTTTTGGTTCATTAGCCTTTTTAGGGCTTTATAGTTAGTACTAGTGCGTTAGTGGTCGCATAAACCATTTTTTTTATTGCTCGTCACCCAGTTGGTAAAGACATGATGCATGCATGCAGTCTTTAAAATGCAAATAGAGCAAAACTGAATCTCGAAAAATATGAATCTTTATTATAATTATAAAATCGACTGACTACAAACACACAGCTCAAACCACTGGACGGATCAGGCTGAAATTTGTCATACAGATAGCAATGAGGCATCCGGTAAAAAAGGGTTTTGGATAAATGCCACGGGAACGGCAAAAAACGAGATCTGCGCGGGCAACGTCGCTGGGCATCCGCTAGTTATTATAGAAAAAAAAATTGGGTTTTTTTGCCTCTAACCTTATTGAGCGTCGGTGGCGTAATGGTTAGGGTCGCCGCCTCCTGTCTGGGAGGTCGTGGTTCGAATCCTGCCACGTACCAATGTGATTTCGAATTTAGATTTCATATGTACGTTTATCCGACGCTCTTACGGTGAAGGAAAACATTGTGAGGAAACCAGCACACGCCTGCGAATAAACTGTGGTTGTGAGTGAAGTCGACCAACCCGCACTGGGCCCGCGTGGTCGACTAAGGCCCGATCGCCCTAATTCGGGGTAGGCTCGAGCCTCTCGGTAGGGACGTATATGAGCTGATATGATACCCTTATTTTATTAATGTTTTAGGGTACAACGAAAATGGTTTGATTGAGCTGCGTGCATACAAAGGGCGTGACTTGGACACGGCGCGGATGGCTGTTTACACCATGCTCGAGGTACGTACGAGTAAGAATAATAAAAAAACCGGTAAATTCAATTCAACTCAAATATTTTATTTCAGACAAATGATTCCTATTAAAATTAAACCTGCACACACCTGCGAAGACACTCGAAGGTTGTGTGTGAAGTTGACCAACCCGCACTGGGCCCGCGTGGTCGACTAAGGCCCGATCGCCCTAATTCAGGGTAGGCTTGAACCCCTCGGTGGGGACGTATGTATGAGCTGATATTACGATTTCAGAAAAAATATTCTATAGTATGCAGAGTATAAAACAATTAATGTTCATTTTATCTAAAGATTGGTTTAAAAAATAGCCTTAAAAACAAAATTAAAAACAAATATTCTATAGTATGCAGAGTATAAAACAATTAATGTTCATTTTATAGATTGTTTCAAAAAAATAGCCTTAAAAAACAAAATTTAAAACAATGTCAAATTACACTTAATGTCAAAAAAATGACATTTTACTATACTAATTAACCTGCTAATATTGGTAAAGTGCGAGTCAGAACCGCGCACAAAGGGTTCCGTACCATCATACTAGATGGCGCTAGTTTCTTCGCGTTTAAACAAAAAACATTTTTTGTATGGAGACTTTTACTGTTTCTAATTTTTAGTATATGTTTGATAAAGCGGCATCAGAAATACATCATCTGTGAAAATTTCAACTGTCTAGCTATCACGGTTCATGGAATATAGCCTGGTGACATATGGACTAACGGACAGCGGAGTCTTAGTAATAGGGTCCCGTTTTTACCTTTTGGGTACGAACCCCTAAAAAAAAATTCTTCTGATTCCGTGACTTGTGATATATGTATTTTTTTGTTAATTTCGAAAAACCTAAAAACTTAGATACAATATTTTATTTGAAAAGTGTTTTTAAGTTCAGTGTGCTTGATTCCAAACTTAAAAAAGCCGGGCTGAAAGGTACTATGATTTGAGTGTTAACAATCCTGGGATCTTTATTCCACCTTCGTAGTTCATCATCAGATTAACTTCAAATACCAAGAGTATCTATTGTTACCAGGAATAGTCCCCCGGAAGTCACTTTAATATCGATCGCAAGATTTAAAGACTTACATACGAACATTGCAAGATAATTAAAGGTTGTAAAAAAATATACGTAATATTTTCAACATGTTAACTTTGGTTGGCCCCAGGTCGGCGCCGTGTGCAACAACGCGACGATCCGCAGTGACACATTGTACGGGCAGCCCACAGAGGGTGCCTTATTAGCTTGTGCCATGAAAAACGGCATGCACAACCTTAGGGACCAATATACACGACTACGTAATATTTTCAACATGTTAACTTTGGTTGACCCCAGGTCGGCGCCGTGTGCAACAACGCGACGATCCGCAGTGACACATTGTACGGGCAGCCCACAGAGGGTGCCTTATTAGCTTGTGCCATGAAAAACGGCATGCACAACCTTAGGGACCAATATACACGACTACATGAGATTCCATTCAGGTAAGAATTTCAATATTGTGAATGTGAAAATGTGTTTCTTGATGAAATTTGACATGCAGGTAGCCTGCGTCACTGGGAAGGACATAGGTAACTATTATCCCGTGAAAATAGCGTAGCCCGATGCAGTTCCCGAAGGAACTGGAAAAATACTTTATTTTTAGTTAATTTGTTTAACATCGCAGCGTAACAATTGATTGTTGTGATTTTCTGCACAGACATGGCTGACAAAGTGCGATTAGACATAATTTACTAATTAGCATATTGTGAAATAGTTCCCGAGGGATATGGGGAAAAATAATTTCCACGCTCGCGCACGTCAGCGTCGCAACGGAGCAACGGATTAAAGTGACTTTTTGTATACAATTGGTTGAGTGAAGTGACAAAGACTGCTAATCAGAATAGGCCGATATAGTTCCTGAGGGATCTGGACAAAACATGTCCACGCTCGCGAGCCGTTGCTGCTCGAGCACTACTCACCCTCAAAGACAGACAGATATTGAACTTAACAGCATTATGATAGGATATGACTGTATCAAAAAAAAAGAACGACTAATCGCAAAATTTTCTTCCTACTAAAATTTAAAGAGCGTCGCGTAATAGCAATGGCCGCTACCTCCTATCCTACCTCCAGTCTTGGTTCGAATCCTGCCACGTAGCGTTTTCGAACTCCTATTTCATATCTACGTTTATCCGACGCTCTTACGGTGAAGGATAACATCCTGCGAAGAAACAGAAGGTTGTGTGTAAAGTCGTCCAACATGCGCTGGGCCCGAGAGCCCAATCGCCCTAATTCAGAGTAAGCTCGAGCGCCTCGGTGAGAACGTATATGAGCTGATATGATTACTACAATTAAAAGGGTTTTACTTGCTTTATTTTTCAACAATTCTTCAATTTTTAATTCATTAAAATCACAAAATGAGTTCTTAGATGACGCTGAAATACTAAAACTTCTAGGTATTTCAAGCATTTCTAGATCAAAACTTTTTTTTTGACAGATGTTAAAAAGTAACTCAAATGACTAGCAGTCATGATTCTTATGTACCCGTACATAGAATTATTTTCTTTTTATATTTTTTTAAAGGTTCCAAAAAAATATTATGTACTTTCCTATTTAAATTTTCATCTCACTTACATTTACTTACTGGTATAATTATCATCATATCAGCTCATATACGTCCCCACCGAGGGGCTCGAGCCTACCCTGAATTAGGGCGATCAGGCATAATTAATTATAATTATAACCACAGTTAATGCATTCACTGTGACCTTAACTTTGACCCTGGCTTTTCACTTTATTTTTGACTGTCTGGCTTTTCACTTTATTTTTACTCTCTTTCACACTCTAAGCAGTTGACCTTATCTCTCCCTTGACTTCACTTTATTTTTTACTAGCTTTTTCCGGCGGCTTCGCACGCGTTAACATAGTTCTATTACTGTCTCCGAGCGTGAGCAGTTCAGCTTGCGGCTCGCGAGCGTGGAAAAAAATAGCCTATATGTTAATCCAGGTCCATATCTGTCTACCTACCAAATTTCAACCAGATACGTTCAGTAGATTTTGAGTGAAAGAGTAACAAACATCCATACATCCTACATACAAACTTTCGCGTTTATAAATGGAAACTAAATTATTAAACTGCATAATAAACATTCAGTCCGCAAAATAACTACTTGAGCGGCAAGATTTCATGATTGAGCGGCAAGATTTCATGATTGAGCGGCAACTCAACACTGTAGGAAGAGTGTGGTACGGGGAGTTCTAAATGGAAGCGGGAGCGAGCGAAGCGAGCTCGGACTTGCGGAGCACCCCGACTCGGATCCGTTAGGTTCGGAGACTGTGCGGGGAGGCGAGCTAAGCTCGCCTCCCCGCACAGTCGTAGTGTTAGGTTTAACATGAGAACACAGAAGTAGGAGCCCCGAAGGGGCTCCGTCGACCACTCAACACTGTAGGAAGAGTGTAGTACGGGGATGTTTAAAATAATTACAGCCATCCAGAATGACATAAATTGCTGATTGATTTTGAAATGTTTGCTGACCATGAGTTGCTGACCAATTAGCTATTTCTGCTGACCAATAAGCTATTTCTTGCTGACCATGAGTTGCTGACCAATTAGCTATTTCTGCTGACCGATTAGCTATTTCTGCTGACCGATTATATTTTTCTGCTCACAGAAATAACAATACTTTGCTGACCATTTAATTGACACCCTTTATAAATTGACTTTATCTTTCTTACATCAAACTCCAACTGTGGTAAATTGACTTAACGTCAATCTACCCATTACTTTGACCTCTACTTCCGACTATGACCTCGAATTCTCACTTTGACCTTTGATTTATAAAACCAATTTAAACTAGCTAATTTACAAATTTAATTCTCACATTTAACAGTTCCGAAACGAAAATGATGATTGTGAAATGCGCTCCAAAATACGCCGACTCTAAACTGAAGGAGGAGGTGTTCGTCAAGGGAGCCATAGAGAAAGTTCTGCCTCTATGTACCCAGTACATAGACAGTGCAGGCAACTACGCGCCTATGGGCGACGAGATCCGAACAAGACTGATGAACGATGCAAATAATGTTGGGAGAATGGGTGAGTAAAGCTCACGGATCAGATAAAAAAGGTTGGATTGGAAATGTGCGCTGGGCAGGCGCGCCTCAAGTATGATTAGACAATCATACTTAACCGAAGCAAGCGTTCATTTTTTTTATTTGCGTGTGGTTGTGTGTAACGTACAGACTCTCGAAATGGTATGAGTCACAATAATTGCAGCCCTGTGTTTAAAGTGTGTTTTGTTTATTAGTGCGCGCAATTCGTGTAGTGGAGTTGCTTGTGTAGTGGAGTTGATGGGTGGGAGACAGGCGGCGACGCTGGTTTTCAAACAAAAGTGTGACTATTGCCAATCCAACCTTATTTATCTTATCCGTGGTAAAGCTTGTGCTTATCTATAACCTGTGCAGATAAAGAAACGATCTGTAGTTGGCGGCCGGTTCTATTCGTTTATTTGTCAACATTCACACAGTGCGGTGATAGAGCAAGAACAAAGAATCAGAGTAGATGAGCACATGAAAGACTTTTAGAAAATGTTTTAAAAAAGTCACTTATTTTTCTTTTAATTAGGCACATAAATGGAGCAATGGAGCGTGCTATGCTCGGAGTGTCCCTACATGATCGAATCAGAAACGAGGAGAACCAAAGTAACCAACATAAGCTCACAGAATCGCTAAACTGAAGTGGCAATGGGCAGGGCACATAGCTCGTAGAACAGATGGCCGTCGAGGCAGTAAAGTTCTCGAGTGGCGACCGCGCACCGAAAAACGTAGCGTAGGAAGGCCTCCCACGCAGTGGACTGACGACCTGGTGAAGATCGCGGGAAGCCGCTGGATGCGGGCAGCGCAAGTCCGGTCGGTCGTCGTGAAAATCCTTGGGGGAGGCCTATATAAGGTCTAACAAAATTAGCTGAAACTATTTTAACTGGTGCTTCTACCCATGAAACTGAACAACTTTCCCCATGAAACCCGTAGTCAAATCTCAAAAAAAAAATTGTTCTTCCCATACTAAGTTGGCTGATCAGCTGATCGAGTTAGTATGGGAGAGCCAAATTTTTTTTTGCGATTTGACTATGGGTTCCACGGGGAAAGTTCTTCAGTTTCATGGGTAGAAGCACCAGTTAAAATAGTTTCAGCTAATTTTGTTAGACCTCATATATGTTGTCCAGCAGTGGACGTTTTTCGGCTGATATGATGATAATTATCTGTAACTTGTGCAGACAAAGAAACGATCTGTAGTTGGCGACCGGTTCTATGCTATCTCACTCACATCGAATATTTGTTTACATTTACACAGTGCGGTGATAGAGCAAGATCAAAGAATCACACTAGATCAGCACATGAAAAACTCTGAGAAAACTTTTAAAGGCGAGGTATTGATTGTAACAGTTGTCTCTGTCTTTTTCTTTACGTGTAAAGAGTAAAAACAATAACCACACTTTTTCAATGGTTTTTCGTTTCAATCAATAACTACAATGAAAGTAAAAAAATAATAACATTACTCACTTGTTATTATTATAACAAATATTGCTGTATATTTTTTACAATAAATACTTCAAAGTATTAGTCTTAACTAGAGTTGAAAGTAACGGTGTAGACCTATCTTTGTGTTTTTTTTCTATCGACCCAAAACTGCTCAATCGTGTTTTAAATAGCTTTTGACTTTAAGGAACATCATCAAAAATAATGGTATTTTTTTCAACCTTGAGTTTTCTATCGTTTAGGAGTAATTAACGTCAAAAATAACGAAAATCTGTAATATTACCGCCTTAAAAAGTCTTTTATTTTCTATTAAATAGGCACGTAAAAACCGTAATCGAAGCTGAAATGAGAAGATCCGTGGGAGAAATAAAGTAATAGGCACGTAAAAAACCGTAATCGAATCTGAAATGAGAAGATCCGTGGGAGAAATAAAGTAATAGGCACGTAAAAAACCGTAATCGAATCTGAAATGAGAAGATCCGTGGGAGAAATAAAGTAATAGGCACGTAAAAAACCGTAATCGAATCTGAAATGAGAAGATCCGTGGGAGAAATAAAGTAATAGGCACGTAAAAAACCGTAATAGAATCTGAAATGACAACCGTGGGACAACTAAAATAACCGACGTAGCTCACAGGCCGTTAGGGCAGAAAAGTTCTCGAGTGGCGACCGCGCACTGTAAGATGTAGCAGGCGCAGGCTTCCCACTCAGTGGACCGACGACCTGGTAAACCTCGCTGGAAGCCGCTATATGCGGGCAGCGTGGTACCGGTGTGTAAATCCTTGGGGTAGGCCGTTGTTCAGCAGTGGAGGTCTATCAACTGATATGTTGATGATGGACATTATATTAGTAAATGTAATTTTATGGTCTAGATTTTTTTTTAAATCAACTTACAGTAATTATTTTTTAATTATTTTTACAGGCCTCCGGATAATAGCTCTAGCACGCGGGCCCAAAGTTGAATCTCTTACGTACACGGGCGCGGTGGGCGTGTGCGACCCGCCGCGGTCGACTGTGCGGCAGGCTGTCGACACTCTCCGGAGGTCTGGGGTGGACGTCAAGATGGTCACTGGAGACGCCAGGCCCACAGCCCTAGCTGTTGGTAAGTTGTGACTTGATGTTTATACGTCTTATATATAAGGTCTAACAAAATTAGCTAAAACTATTTTAACTGGTGCTTCTACCCATGAAACTGAAAAACTTTCCCCATGGAACCCATAGTGAAATCTCAAAAAAAAATTTGATTTTCCCATACTTTGGCTGATGTGATGCTGAGCTGACCCAGTTAGTATGGGAGAGCCAATTTTTTTTTTGCGATTTGACTATGGGTTCCATGGGGAAAGTTATTCAGTTTCATGGGTAGAAGCACCAGTTGAAATAGTTTAAGCTAATTTTGTTACACCATATATACGCGGGTGCGGTGGCCGTGTACTAAGCACTTACACACCTAACGCGATACACCTTATGCCCCTACATCTGAAGAGAAGATCTGGTCAACGCAACTCCCAGGGCAGTAGAACTGAAACTGGCTCATGCCCGCGGCTTTGCTTGCGTTGACATAGCATTCGAGGGTGCGTGATGTGGAAATTAGTTTTTTCCAAAAACCTGATGGTAGTGACAATGATGCCGAAGCTTGCTTACCAAGATTTCCCAACTTTTCTCTTTGCTGGAACACATCAATGCTGTTAACATTGATGTTTGGCGGCAAGATTTAGATAAGATGGTGGTTGCTAGCCAGACGGGCTTAGAAAATGCCTACCACCAATCAAACCGAGTAATCCTGATCTCCTGATGTAAAGCGAATATATTTACCGCTATGTTGCGGAGGCCGTTAAGGCACACAGATCGACTCGACATTAATCACTCGGTCGAGCAGGCGAGATAAGTACCTACACATTGGCGCGGGCTACAGGCCGCGCTCCGCTCGTCAGCGCTAGAACGCCGTACAGTCGCCGTCGCAATTCGCGCGCCGCCCGTGTACGCAGTTATAACCGCTTAGTCGAGCGCCTTAATACCCATGTTGCCGTGTATTGTCTGATAGTGGAAGGAGTAGGTGAATAAATGCGTAGGTATTTTCGTTTTATAAGGAAGTGCAACATCTGTTACGAAGTAACTAGTATCTCATCTGTGTCGTCACCGTATCGCCTTTTTCCTCGCCGTCAACCTTACGTAAACACGTAACCATAGCGGATCAACAGCGCCGGATCAACGACTCAGCTTTGGCAAGGCGTCGCCCGGGGGATAACCTGATCTCAACGAGTATACATCAGTTTTAAATCGAACGTGAAGAATAGCGTGCGTTTTAGGTATTATGTCCCATTTCACAATACGTGAGATGGCTATAACAGCCGCGGGAGAGGCAAGCGGGGCCGCCCTAGGTAGATACGTAAGCGCGGGGACGGATTGTTGTAAGTGCGCAGACGGACAGACGTAAGCGCGGGGACTGCGAGTTGATGACGCACCGCTTGAGGTTCGTGAGGTGGTCCCGATTCGAGGCGTTACGATGCTAATTAGTGTGCGATGCAGTAAGGAATTTCATACAAGGAAAACTGAACGCCTCGAGTTGAGGTGGTGATGATCCGTTTACCAGTTGATATTTGTGCTTCAACCCTATAAGGACCACGCCACGGAGGCTACGTCTCATAAATTGGCCTTATTGTTCAAGGCGAGGCACCTTTTTTGAAGTGACAACTTCTTTAGGAGCGTTAAGCATTTTTTGAGTTAGGGAAACCATTGAACTCGCGACATCGACACCGACACCAGGCGTCGCCGGGAACACTTGAGGGTCAAAACTTATAAAACTGTATTTGAGATGGGAAAAACCATTGAACTGGCCACACCGACACCTTACACCAGGTGTCGCCAAAAACACTCGGAGGGTCATCATATCAGCTCATATACGTCCGCGCAGAGGGGTTCGAGCCTACCCTGAATTAGGGCGATCGAGCTTAATCGACCACGCGGGTCCAGTGCGGGTTGGTCGACTTCACACACAACCTTCGAGTTTCTTCGCAGGCGTGTGCAGGTTTTCTCACAATGTTTTCCTTCACCGTAGGAGCGTCGGATAAACGTACATATGAAATCTAAATTCGAATACACATTGGTACGTGGCAGGACTCGAACCACGACCTCCTGACAGGAGGTAGAAGCCCTTGCCGTTACGCCACCGACGCTCTTCGGAGGGTCAAAACTTATAAAACTGTAAAATGTTTTCACTTCTTTCGACACTCCAGGAGTGGCTAGTTTTCTCTTTTGGAACAAGCAGCATTTAGTTTGGAGTCTACTATATGAACACAAGCAATGATCAAACTCCTTTGTTACAGCGCAAATGGTTGGACTGGATGTGTTGCACTCCCAGGCTCTGTCCGGAGACCAGCTTGACTCCATGTCCGATGACGATTTGGACAGGGTCATTGAGAACGTGAGTTGCGACCAAATAATATTGGACATGTCGTATCAGGTGTCCTTACATATTGTCTCTTCTCTTTTCATTCACCTTAACCAGATACTCTTGGTTTGTTTTCTTTTCCGTCCGACTGATTCAACACCACATTTTAAACGCTTCTAATTTTACTCTGTCCTATAATAAACAGTGTAAAATCGATTATTAATCACTAGAAGGTGTGCGGTGCGCGAAATGCAAGCGGCTCGCGGGGTTTTTGTTACATACAAACCCTGATCCTGACAGTTATGAACACATGCGCTCTGTGCCATATTTATCGTCTATCGAGCAACCCACACTTTTTTACAATAATACTAGTAATTTGTTAATTATTATTTTCAAATTATATTAAGAATTATTTTTTACTTTTTCATCATCATCATCATTACAGCTCATATACGTCCCCACCGAGGGGCTCGAGCCTACCCTGAATCAGGGCGATTACTTTTTAGTCTGATGTAATTTAAAATCGTGTTTTTTTAGTTTTTTTTAATTCTATTTTTTAGTTCAAACTTATGAAATTATTATGTTGTCGCTGATTCTTGTTAAGTCTACAAAGTTTGAATTAAATCTGTCCATTTAAAGTGGGTCAAAATCGAGTTCAAAGGAGTCGGTTACATACAAACATACAGGTGAAGCTAATAAAAGCGTGATAAAAATAAATATTCAAATCGGTCGAGCCGTTCTCAAGTGACGCTCCATATACACGTGTACATATTATTTATATAGATTTTATCATAATTCTATTTACTTATAGCCATTTTTTTATTATAAACTTAGACTTCAGAAAAAGTAGTGTATACACTGTTTTTAAATAAATTTTTTGACCTTTGAACTTAGCGGAAGTGGCGAGTGTTTGATAGTGTGACGCAGTGTGAATTGGCGAGTGTTTGATAGTGTGACGCAGTGTGAATTGGCGAGTGTTTGATAGTGTGACGCAGTGTGAATTGGCGAGTGTTTGATAGTGTGACGCAGTGTGAATTGGCGAGTGTTTGATTGTGTGACGCAGTGTGAATTGACGAGTGTTTGATAGTGTGACGCAGTGTGAATTGGCGAGTGTTTGATAGTGTGACGCAGTGTGAATTGGCGAGTGTTTGATAGTGTGACGCAGTGTGAATTGGCGAGTGTTTGATAGTGTGACGCAGTGTGAATTGGCGAGTGTTTGATAGTGTGACGCAGTGTGAATTCCCTGTGCCTTACAATATGGAATTTATTCCAGGTGAGCGTGTTCTACCGTGTAACACCAAAACATAAGCTGTCCATAGTGAAGTCCCTACAGAGGCTTGGAAATATTGTTGGAATGACAGGTGGGCAATAGAATAAAATTAATTTTGGTTGAATAAGCTTTAAACTTATTCACTTAGATTTGAAATAAGTATAGAAATATCATCATCATATCCCGCATCCAGCGGCTTCCCGCGACCTTCACCAGGTCATCGGTCCACCGAGTGGGAGGCCTGCCTACACTACGAGTTAAAGTTCTCGATTGGCGACCACGCACCGAAAAGCGTAGAAATATAAATAAATGATATTTGGATTTATATGGAAATAAAACAAATATCTCAACTCAATATTCTAAAAATGATATTTTTCATACTATGACTCATTGTTTAATTTTTAACACTTATGCAATTCAAGTTTGGATAGATACAATTTTCAAGAAATAGTGTTGCCACTAAATAGTGATTTAAGGTTAACATGGTGATCGTGAAATTCGATAATTAAAAAAAATAATACTTTATTGCACAAATAAAGTAAAAAAAATAAAGAAAACTAAAAAAAAGTTTTTTGAAAATGTAATCTATCCACAAACTAGAATTCCGTGACTTGCTATGTGTATAAAGTTTCATTAGAATCGGCCCATCCATTTTCAATAAGTAGTAATTTTAAGTTTGTATGGGAAACGATTTTGTGAATACGCTCTTAAAACGCCATATAATTTAATAAATGAGATAGATGACTGTCATCATATTCATCATCGTATTATCATCCAAAATACGTCCACTGCTAAACAAAAACCAAGGATTTCCGCAACGACCGCTTTTAAATTTATTTGTTAAATGTTTGTTCTGTGTAAAAGATGCTATATGGGGCTATTTTTCACCCTTCTTCAACAGGTGACGGGGTAAACGACGGAGTGGCGTTAAAACGAGCGGACATAGGAATTGCGATGGGACAGAACGGGACAGATGTATGCAAGGAGGCTGCCGACATGATACTGGTTGACGACGATTTTTCCACCATCATGTGAGTTATACCTAACGTGACCATTTATTTTTTTCCTGAGAGCGGGACACCAGCAGAATGATGTAAAAAAATTTTTCTATATATTTTACTAGCGTTCATTAGAAAATGGATAACTGGGCCCGCGTGGTCGACTAAGGCCCGATCGCCCCAATTAAGGGTGGGCTTGAGCCCCCTTGGTGGGGACGTATAATATGAGCTGATATGATGAACACTGAATATGATGATGGTTTCTTTTAGTAGATATGTACATTTTTGTTGAGTTACAAGCCTCAGTCACATGACTTCTAATGTCTAAGCAGTTGTTTGCGAGAGTGCAAAAATTATAGGTATATACATAAATTAATTTATCGTTTGGTCTGTTTGCGAAAGCGGGACGTTTTTGCCCTCGGTGGGGACAGCGGGACAAACAGCCTGAAAGCGGGACTGTCCCGCCCAAAACGGGACGTATGGTCACGTTAGTTATACCGAAGTTTATAGGATTCTTAGTCAGATTGCCAAGCTTTATACTGACTTTATTAGTCTTACTTAAATATTGTCTTAATACTAGATGGCGCTATTAAGTAACCTGGTTTTTGATTAAAACTAAACAATTTTGCCTCGAAACTGCGTCGTAAGCACCTTTTTAGGGTTCCATGCTTTAAAGGGTAAAAACGGAACCATTATATGACCACTTGTGTGTCTGTCCGTCCATCTGTCAAAGCCAATTTGCTCAGAAACTACTGGACCGATTGAGTTGAAATTTGGTACACATATATGAGTTCGTTAGCCAAAGACGAATAGAACATGTAACGTAAATAAATTAATTTTAAACATGGACCCACTTTTGTAAATTTAAATTTTTTTTTTAAAGTTTTGTAAACTATATAATGTGACATAGGTATCAAATGAAATGGCTTGTTTTGAGAATCGCATTTTTTAAAATAAGTTTTAGATATATAGTTTTGAAGTTATTTAAGAAAATAGCCGAAAATTTACCATTCATTGGAAGAAACCAGAGCTATTCATACGGATCAGAAAGTAAAGCTATCTATACGGATCATAAAATAAGTCTATTTTTACGGATCAGGAAGTAAGGCTATTTATACGGATCAGAAAGTAAGGCTATTTATACGGATCACAAAGTAAGGGTATTTATACGGGTCATAAAGTAAGGGTATTTATACGGGTCATAAAGTAAGGGTATTTATACGGGTCATAAAGTAAGTCTATTTATACGTATCAAAAAGTAGGCTATTTATACGGATCAGAAAGTAAGGCTATTTATTTAGGACCCTTGTATCACAAAGTAATATAAAACTTCAAAATGTTCGTTCTTTGCAGTGCAGCAATAGAAGAAGGCAAATGCATATTCTACAATATCCGCAACTTCGTTCGCTTCCAACTGTCCACCTCCATAGCGGCTCTCTCGCTTATCGCTTTAGCCAATCTCATGGGCATTCCGAATCCGTTGAACGCGATGCAGATATTGTGGATCAATATTATTATGGATGGTAAGTTTTATCACAATATTTTTATATTTCGTTTGTTTTGACGGCTTTTTTTTAACGTCGGTGGCGTAACGGCTAGGCCCGCCGCGTCCTGTCCGGGAGGTCGTGGTTCGAATCCTGCCACGTACCAATGTGATTTCGAATTTAGATTTCATATGTACGTTTATCCGACGCTCATACGGTGAAGGAAAATATCGTGAGGAAACCTGCACACGCCTGCGGAGTAACTCGCAGGTTGTGTGTGACGTCGACCAACCCGCTCTAGGCCCGCGTGATCGTGGCGCGATCGCCCTTATTCAGGGTAGGCTCGAGCCCCTTAGTGGGGACGTATATAAGCTGATATGATGATGACGGCTAGCGACAAACACTCCGTCAATGAGGCCGTCCTGAGTTCTATCGCGCCGCCGACGCTGCGATTGAACTCAAGGCGGCTCCTTTGACGGAACACATGAACGCGGCGGCGAGCAGCATTTTTCAAAAGTGCACCTAATTCAGTGAACGAACTTTAATGTTTGCCAAAGGTATTAAAAAGAACTCAGAAGCTCCACGACTATGTCTATATTATTTGATAAGACGTTAAAACCCCACTCAATTAACGTTAAAATTAAAAACCCTAGTGCTTATAATGTAAACTATGCCAATATAACGGAACTTGCACTCCAAAATCAATCTAGCCATTAGGCTATAGGCTCAACCAAATAAACACATTGATAAATACATGTACCTATATCATACTAATATTATAAAAGCGAAAGTATGTATGTTTGTTTATTACACTTTTAAATCAAAACGGATGTACGGGTTTAGATAAATTTTGGTAGGGAGATAGATTAATCACTGCATTAAGTAATATTATAGACGTGAAAGTATTTATGTGTGTATGTTAGTTCCACTTCAAACCTAAACAGCTGAACGGATTTCGATGAATTTTGGTACGTAGATATATCAAGCACTGGATTAACTAATATTATAAACGCGAAAGTATTTGTTAGTTCCACTTTAAACCTAAACGACTGAACTGATTTGAATGAATTTTGGTAGGAAGATAACATCAAGCATTGGACCAACACAGAGGCTTGCGGCTCGCGTATGGTGCACCCATGATTACAGTCATAAAAAGTGATATCCATGCAGGCAAAGCCGCGGGCTATAGCCATTATATTTGTATTCACAGTTGGTAAGCCCTTGGCAATGTGGTCCGGATCGAGAGTGTTTCGACGAGGGTAGCGTACCTTATTCTCCGAATTACCAAACGGTATTCGCTGAAAGTTATTCAGGTTTATGCACCGACCGCGCAACACTCCGACGACGAAGTGGAGCTCCTATATGAGGATATCTCTAGAGCTCTACATAACAGCTCCCGGACTCAATACACCATTGTTATGGGGGACTTTAACGCGAAACTGGGCAAACGAAGTGATGGTGAGCTGAGAGTGGGGCAATTTGGATATGGAGAGAGAAATGCACGTGGCCAGCTGCTGGCCGACTTTATGGAGAAGGAGGGCCTCTTTATGATGAACTCCTTCTTCAAAAAGCCTAAACAGCGAAAGTGGACATGGTTGCATCCCAATGGCGTAACGAAGAACGAGATCGACTTCATCTTGTCGACAAGAAGGCAAATATTCAATGATGTCTCTGTGATCAACTCAGTCAAAACAGGAAGCGATCACCGAATGGTAAGAGGCACATTGAATCTAAAGACCAAGCTAGAAAGATGTCGACTGATGAAGTCCACACTCAGACCAGCGCCCATCCAGTTCCAAAACCCCGAAAACTTTCAGCTCGAGTTGCACAATCGCTTCGAATGCCTAGGAGACTGCGAGAATGTGGACGATTATAACGACAGGTTCGTGGAAATTGTCCAAACGGTCGGGTCTAAGATTTTCAAAACTCGCCGTTCAAACAGAACCAAAAAAATCTCTGACTTGACCAGCAACCTCATGGAAGAAAGACGAAGATTGGTTTTGCAGTCCTCTGAAGACGCTACTCAGTATCGGCAACTAAACAGGCAGATCTCTAAGTCTCTAACTCGCGATTTGCGCCACTATAATACAAATTGTATTAAAGAGGCGATTGAGAACAACAAAGGCTCAAAAGTGTTCGCGAGAGATCTGTCTGTTGGTCAAAGTCAACTGACCAAGCTGAAGACTGAGGACGGCAGGATCATATCGTCTAAGACTGAGTTGCTGGAAGAAGTTGAGAAGTTCTACGGACAATTGTACACGACCACACGTCTGCCTGTCAGCGATCTGGCTAAAGACCCAAGAGCTAGACTTACCCGACACTATACCGAAGATATCCCGGACGTCAGCCTGTACGAGATTAGAATGGCTCTTAAACAGCTTAAAAACAATAAGGCACCGGGTGATGATGGAATTACGGCTGAACTTCTGAAAGCAGGTGGAACACCGGTACTTAAAGCTCTTCAGAAATTATTTAATTCCGTTATACTTGAAGGACAAACGCCTAAGGCATGGCACAGAAGTGTGGTCGTGCTTTTCTTCAAAAAGGGCGACAATACCCTGCTGAAGAACTACAGACCCATCTCACTTCTGAGCCATGTCTACAAACTGTTTTCGAGGGTCATTACGAATCGTCTCGCACGCAGGTTTGACGACTTCCAGCCTCCCGAACAAGCCGGTTTCCGAAAAGGATTTAGTACCATAGACCACATACATACGCTGCGGCAGATTATACAGAAGACCGAAGAGTACAATCAGCCACTATGCTTGGCGTTCGTGGACTATGAGAAAGCCTTCGATTCGGTCGAAACCTGGGCTGTGTTACAGTCTCTCCAGAGGTGCCAAATTGACTATCGATACATCGAAGTGCTGAAGTGTTTGTATGAAAACGCCACCATGTCGGTTCGCCTCCAGGATCAAAACTCGGAACCTATCCAGCTGCAGCGAGGGGTGAGACAGGGAGACGTTATATCTCCGAAACTGTTCACCGCCGCCCTGGAAGATGTTTTTAAGCTTTTGGACTGGGGTGGACTCGGCATCAATATCAACGGCGAGTACATCACCCACCTTCGATTCGCTGACGATATCGTGGTCATGGCTGAGACTATGGACGACTTAGGCACAATGCTCGATGGCCTCAGTAGAGCCTCTCAACAAGTGGGTCTTAGAATGAACATGGACAAGACGAAAATTATGTCAAACGTCCGTGTCATACCTACTCCTCTGAAGGTTGGAGGCTCTACACTCGAAGTTGTTACCGAATATGTATACCTGGGACAAACAGTCCAGTTAGGTAGGTCCAACTTCGAGAAAGAGATCAATCGTCGAATCCAACTCGGCTGGGCAGCGTTCGGGAAGCTTCGCAATATCTTTACGTCCCAGATACCGCAGTGTCTTAAGACCAAGGTCTTCGACCAATGTGTGTTGCCAGTGATGACGTACGGAACTGAGACATGGTCGCTTACTATGGGCCTCATAAGAAGGCTCAAGGTCACCCAAAGGGCAATGGAGCGTGCTATGCTCGGAGTTTCTCTGCGTGATCGAATCAGAAACGAGGAGATCCGTAAGAGAACCAAAGTAACCGACATAGCTCTCAGAATTGCTAAACTTAAGTGGCAGTGGGCGGGGCACATTGCTCGTAGAACAGATGGCCGTTGGGGCAGTAAAGTTCTCGAGTGGCGACCACGCACCGGAAAGCGTAGTGTAGGCAGGCCTCCCACTCGGTGGACCGATGACCTGGTGAAGGTCGCGGGAAGCCGCTGGATGCGGGCAGCGCAGAACCGGTCGTCGTGGAGATCCTTGGGGGAGGCCTATGTCCAGCAGTGGACTTCCTTCGGCTGATATGATGAAGCCCTTGGCACCATCTCACCTGATGGTAAGTAACGAAAGCGGGCTTACCTGGATTCCCCAACGCAATGGGGAACTGGCTGTCTTATCTTCAAGCCGGAACACAAACCAAGCAACCGAACCGACTACATGAAGGGGTTAAAATACATCCACATCAATAAAAACACTATCATTCTTGGACAGTCGGTCGGGTAAAAAGTGAATTGTGTCATGTTATATATCCGCAGAACCGGTCGTCGTGGTAATCCTTGGGGGAGGCCTATGTCCAGCAGTGGACGTCCTTCGGCTGATATGATGTAGATACATCCTCCCGAATAATAGACTGTTGATTGTAAGATAAGGTGTAATGGTGGCACGTTAAACTTAAGTGTATTTTGTTATTGTTAGTTAAGGAGAGGTATTGATTAGAACATTTGTCTCTGTCTATTTCTTTACGTGTAAAGAGTAAACCAACCAACCCGCACTGGGCCCGCGTGGTCGACTAAGGCCCGATCGCCCTAATTCAGGGTGTGCTCGAGCCCCTCGGTGGGGACGTATATGAGCTGATATGATGAGAGAGTAAAGAAAATAACCACACTTTTGCACTTTTTTTATATTTTTTTAATCCACAATTGATGAGCCCTTGCATCATCTCACCTGATGGTAAGTGAATATGATGCCGAAGATAGAAGCGGGCTTACCAAGGTTCCCCAACGAACTTTTTTAATGGTTTTTTGTTTCAATCAAAAACTACAATGAAAGTATTAAAAAATAATAACATTACTCACTTTGTATTATCATAACAAATATTGCTGTATATTTTTTAAAATTTATATTTCAAAATATTGTCATAACTAGAGTTGAAATTAGCGGTGTAGACCTATCTTTGGATTTTTTTTAGAAGCCAAAACTGCTCAATCGTGTTCAACGGTAGAGACTGGTCAACGGGGTGGCTCAACGGTAAAGACTGGTCTCCTCCTAACCAGAGGTCCCGGGTTCGAATCCGGATGGTCAATGCACCAATGAGTTTTCGAAACTTACGTGCATTTACTTACCGATTACTTTCACGGTGAAGAAAACATCGTGAGCAAACCTACACATCAGATTCCAAGATGTGACATAATTTATTTCTGATGCTGTGACGGTCTACGTCCGTGACCGCTGGTAATGCTAAATGCGACACCAGGCAACTGCCGTCTGTCCCTTGGTTAGCACGATTAATTGTGCCACACGATAAGAGAAAGAGAGAGATTGAATGTTGGTTAAAAAGCGTTGGAGCGAGCTAGAGTTTCCCTAAGTGATCGAATCAGAAATGACAAAGACATAGCTCACACAATCGCTAAATTTACGCGGCAGTGGGCGGGCAGATAGCTCGTAGTACGGATGGCCGGCCGTTGAGGCAGCACAATTCTCGAGTGGCGACCTCGCCTTGGAAGACGTAGCGTAGGCAGGCCTCCCTTTCGGTGAACCGACGACCTGGTGAAGATCGCGGGAAGCCGCTCTGGATCCGAACAGCGCAAAAACGGTTATTGTAGAAATCCTTGGGGAAGGCCTTTGTTCAGCAGTGGACGCCTTAAGACCGTGATGATGATGAGTTATTGCTCCGTTTACCTTTGTTCAGCCCTGGACGCCTTAAGACCGTGATGATGATGAGTTATTGCTACGTTCATCCGCTGTATGTTCAAAAGTAAACGCCTTAAGACCGTGATGATGATGAGTTATTGCTCCGTTTACCTTTGTTCAGCCCTGGACGCCTTAAGACCGTGATGATGATGAGTTATTGCTACGTTCATCCGCTGTATGTTCAAAAGTAAAGTATCGTTCCCCCCCACAGGTCCCCCCGCGCAGTCGCTGGGAGTCGAACCGGTGGACTATGAAGTGGTACACCGCCGCGCCCGCGACACAAGCCGTCGAATCCTATCGCGGTCCCTCCTCATCAATGTGCTTTTGTCTGCCGCCATCATTATAGCTGGCACCCTGTGGCTGTTTAACAAAGAGGTAAGTGTTATGTTAGATTTGTTTGTTCTGTGTCGGGTGTTACATATCTATATATGTATGTATTTAAACGTATATAAGTATGTATATCAGTCTATGGTTCCCATGACACAGGGAATCCTACTTTGGGGCTGGATGATCGTGTGTGATTTGTCCCAGAATATTTATTTATTATTTATGTTCTTTGGTGTGGTTAGTCGCGTGTTCGATATCCCGCGGGATCGAACTTTCCAGGAATCTGTTTGGTTAGTGGCAGGGCATATTCTGAGCTCGTGATCACACCCCGGACACTGCATACAACGGTCGTGAAATGACAATCTAAAAACAAATGACGAAGCAAACAAAATTTACGGTGAAATCCTATACGTTTGAGAACCAAACTGTAACCAATCTGTAATCAATCTGGTTGACGAAGGGGTTAGGTCGGAATCTAGAGAGCGGCAGGGAGTGTCCATACTATATGTTAGTACTAAGATATACAGGGTGACTGGTAAGTAGTGCAAATCCTTTTAAGGGGATAAACTACATCTAATTTGCAACAGAAAAAGTCACACTAACTGGGGGTCGGAAATCAATGGTTGTCGAGTTAAAGCCCATTTCATTTTTAAATTTTGTATGAAAAACGCATTTGTTCAAATATTTTGTGATTTTACAAAAAAAAGTTATCATACGGTTGGCGTAAGTTTTTCATTTTATCAGCATTCCAAAAAAGTAAAATAGTTAAAAAATACAAATTGATTGCAACAAAAAAGAATGATTGTTGTCAAAAGGGTGCATCAAATGCCATACAAATTTTCAATAAACATTAGTTTCATGTTTTTTTAAATTTCATAATCTATCATGTTTTTCGCATAAACAAACATATCTGACCCTCTAGCATCATGACTAACTTTGATTCACAAGCTCATCTAAAAAATTCGAACTTTGTTGGATAATTAGTATGGGATTTTAGGCCCTCTTTTGATAACAATCATTGTTTTTTGTTGCAATTAATTTTGTATATTTTTAACTTTTTTACTTTGTTCGAAAGCGTGATAAAATGAGGTAGGTTTTACCGTATTTTGCATGCCAACTGCATTATAACTTTTTGTTAAAAAATCACAAAACATTTGAACAAAATAATTTTTCATACAAAATTAAAAAGTTAAATAGGCTTTAACTCGAAAACCATTGATTTCCGACCCCCAGTTAGTATGACTTTTTCTGTTGCAAATTAGATTTAATTATGACTGCAAATATAAGTGTTACTGATAGCATTACAGGCTTAGTATCCGAAGGTGGAAATCCTTGGGGGAGGCCTTTGTCCAGCAGTGAACGTCTTTCGGATGATATGATGATGATGATGGTGATCCGAAGGTACACCCTAACAACATGTTCCAAATAAGAAAAGAAAGTTTTAATTGTCAGATTTCACAAAGATAGGTAGGTTTAAGAAAGTAACATCTTGCACCCGTCGTTATTATGTTATTATGAATTGTACTTTACAGTCATTCTTTCTCACAATCCACAAAATCATCACTATTTTCTTGGGTATTAAGCAATTAATTACACAGGTACAAAATACAATAAAACGCGCGCGAAAAGTGACAAAAATGTATCGTAGGATTCGTAGGTCAAGGCGGGTCATTCGACGAGCCGCTCCGCGCCCGAGGTTATTTCGTATTCTCTCGGCAATTTACGTTCGCGTGCGGTGCATCAAATCTATCCTGAAAATGCACACATTTAGTACTAAGCGTCTTCCGTCTCACGCGACTGGCGGTTTACATCGGATCTCGTAAAAGTAGTCGGGGCCGTTTTTGTTTAAGCTAAAATAAGATCTAAATCTTTTGCAGTAGAAATCAAAACAACCTAGCTTCCTTTTATTTTACTCGTAATAACAAAATATGACTGTATGCGATTATTAGTAATGTAATTTCTGTATAGGGCAGTATGGATGGGATAGATGATAGGTATAGGTTATTGTTATGAAGTTTATACAATATACATTTATTATAGAAGGAAGATACATTTTTAAAAGGTTTAAAAATGGTAGTGCGGCGCACGAGCCCGCCAGCTTACACCCACTCACCGTCTGCCGCCCCGGTAGGACGTGTGCACTCGTGTATCCCCGCTCTCGGCGCCCCGTCGTCGACAGCTGCCCTCACTGCGCTTCGTGAATCGTCGTGCGTCTTCGTGTTCTGGGGCCCTTAGGCAGTTGCATCTTTTTGCTTTGCACTAGGTTGAGTGCCTTCCGTACTCGCCTTGCCCTGTGAAGTTGTAAAGGCCCTCACGGCCAACAACAACCTTGGCCTTTGGAAAAAAAAGAGCCCGCGATTGGTAGTGGGGGAACCGTTTGCGCAGGTACCAATTGACTGGCTAATCGCGCGCCGCTCAGAGCTACACGCGCACACGACCTCCCCTCCCGTACACCCGTACCACATCCCAAAGACACCTAAAATTGGTTTCTGCGCAAGTTAACGACTTTTGCCAAGAAGTTTGCCGGGATCTATATCTCTTAACATCATTGATGTACCTTCGTCTTTGGAGGCCTTCTATTCGTTATCAATTACGCGGAATTGGACAAACAGTCTTTTTTAGGGTTCCGTACCCAAGGGTAAAAACGGGACCCTATTACTAAGACTCCGCTGTCCGTCCGTCTGTCTGTCCGTCTGTCACCAGACTGTATTTCATGAATCGTGATAGCTAGACAGTTGAAATTTTTCACAGATGATGTATTTCTGTTGCCGCTATACCAACCAATACTAAAAATTAGAATAAGTGAAAGTCTCCATACAAAAAACGTGTTTTTTTAAACGTTAAGAAACTAGCGCCATACTAGACGGTACGGAACCCTTTGTGCGCGGTTCTGAAACGCACTTTACCGGTGTTTTTTAATTAAAAATTTAAGTGCGTTTGGCTGCACCTCACATAACAGATTGTTTTGCCTTTATAAGGTTTCCATTGGAGTACTTTGCCGATTCCGTGTAATGAATCAAGTCAGGTGTTTTAATTCCTTAATTTCCCGACTGCGCCAGAAGGCGGGTTATGTTTTTCGACTGTATGTATATATGTATATTTCTTTGGCGCGCTCTGTTGCCTAAACGGCTTGACGGATTTTGGAGCGCGAGATGTAGTTAGATTCGTGTTGATCTCGTGAGTGACATAGGATACGTTTTTACCTGATTGGCCAAAAAATTGGTTATTTAATTATTTAGCACGCTCTGTAGTCTACACGGCTTGATGAATTTTGCTATTCGCTCATTAATTTAAAAGGAGAGCTAGGTATCACAGCTAAGTAGGCATTGTTAGTTTAGGAGTAATAGTGTCGACCAACTTAAGATGTGCAGTTGGATTTGTCAAAACTTCACAGATTTTCCATACAAAATGTTCTATTACCAACTGTAAATATTTTTTTTTAATAAACATATTTAAAAAAAAAGACTGGAACCCTACTTTGCGCGAGTCCAACTCGCACTTGGCCGGTTTTGTTTTGTGTTAAATTTCATCTCTTTGGAGTGCGAGATGTAGTTAGATTCGTCTTGATCCCGTGAATGGCATAGGATACATCCCGTGAGTGACATAGGATACATTTTAACCCAAATGGCCAAAAAAGAGGTTACTTAATTATTTGGCACGCTCTGTAGTCTACACGGCTTGATGGATTTTGGAGTGCGAGGTATCGTTAGATTTGTTTTAATCCCGTGAGTGACATAGGATACATTTTTACCCGACTGTACAAAAAAGAGGTTATTTAATTATTTGGCACGCTCTGTAGTCCACACGGCTTGATGGATTTTGGAATGCAAGGTATCGTTAGATTTGTTTTAATCCTTTGAGTGATACAGGATACATTTTTACCCGACCGTACAAAAAAGGGGTTAAATTTTTATGCAGTCGAGTTTTTAATTTTTAATTAATTCCTAAAGTTATTGACTTGTGTGTTCAATTCCATTCCACAGATGTCAGACAACAAGATAACGCCGCGCGACACGACTATGACGTTCACGTGCTTCGTGCTTTACGACATGTTCAACGCGCTCTCCTGCCGCAGCCAAACCAAGTCCGTCTTCCAGATCGGACTATTCACCAACAAGTGAGTCTTGAGTCTTCATAGGTTCAGAGACTACATTGCGTGATAAAGAGATATTGACTGACTCGGTGGCTCAGTGGCTAGTGCCCTTGACTACTGATCCGAAGGTTGTGGGTTCGATCCCCACACAGGGCAAACATTTGTGTGATGAGCAGATTTGTTTGCTCTGTGCCTGGGTGTTAAATATCTATATATGTAAGTATTTAAATGTATATAGTCTGGTTCCCATAACACAGGGAATCACACTTTGGGGCCAGATGACCATGTGTGATTTGTCCCAGAATAATTATTTATTTATTATTAATTATTATTTATACCTCTATATCAAATTTACACAAATGTTTTTTTATTTTATTTACAATTGGTAAGCCCTTGACATCATCTCACCTGATGGTAAGTGACGATGATGCCGTAGATGGAAGCGGGCTTACCAAGATTCCCCAACGCAATGGTGAACTGGCTATCTTATCTTCAAGCCGGAACACCTCAATGCTGTTAACATTGATGCTTGGGGGCTGGACTTATTGTTAGATAAGATGGTGGTAGCTAACGGGCTTAGAAAATGCCCTTCCAGCAACCAAATGGGTTATACAAAGTAAGACTCCGACGGGAGTCGAACACGCGACCTCCTGATGTGAAGCTAATAGACTTAATCATTACGCCACGGAGGCGGTTAAAACAATAAATGTAAAGAAACTACGTTCCATAGTAGAAAGGACAGGAAAAACTATGGAGTTATTTGTTAATAAATTTTTAGTGGTCGCTGTAGAGACGATGGGAATACGGTTAGGTCGGCATCCCTTACTGGTTTCGGCGTTCAGTGAAAAAAAACAATAGCCTACTTTTATAGTTCTAAATAAAATTGGTACTTATCGCTAGCCAAAGAGACGAAGTACAAAGGTTCCAAATTGTCAAGATAATTATTTTTTTCGAAAATTATCATGATATTTATCAGATAATTATCTGATAATTAACGGCGTTGATTCCTATAACAAAATAACTTTTGTTATAGGAATCAACGCCGTTAATTCCTATAACATTATCTGATAATTAACGGCGTTGATTCCTATAACAAAATAACTTGTAATTGTTTAACTGTAAGTTTGATAACGGTTTTGTAGGTCATAACGAAAAAACCAAACTGATCCCTCGAACCTGTGATACTGTGACTAGGTATAGGCAATTCTCAAAAAAAAATTGGACTCCATATTAAAATGCACAAAATCGGTCGATCAACTGATCGATATGAAGAGTAAAAATATTTTTTTAAGTTTTCTGCAAATTCGTACAGCAAAAGTTGTTCAGTATGATGAGTAGAAGCCCCAGTTAACGAGACCTACACCAATTTTGTTACACCCTGTATATTGTGTTCAGTTTGCAAATAAGTCAAAATTTCTGTTATGTGAAATTGTTATTCGCTCATTTTTAGGGTTAAGTAAAATCAAAGTTGTAATTTGGCACTTTTTGATTCAGGCATCGCTTTGCGAAATATTAAGCTTTAAAGAGCAAATTTTTTGTCGAGTCAAGTATCTCCCTCCTACAAGATAAACTGCTTTTCAGGACAGTTAAAAAAACTTTGGAACCCTACATTGCGTAAGTCCGACTCGCACTTGTTTTTTTTTGTGTTAAATTTCATGTGTTTAATTTGCGTAAAGTAAAATTTTTATTTAAAACCATAAACGTTTGCTATCGTTTTTTCACGGAATGTTAAACCCAATTTTAGGGGGGGTCCGACCCTTAAGTACATCCTAACCCACCATCTACCTTCCGTCGAGTGATGTGGTATGCAGTATGACCGGCTGCAATCAGCAGTTTTGACGTGCGACCGCTTTAGAGCCTTGATTAACGAGCGAGAGCCGCGTTGAGAGACGCCATCGACCTACGTGCCCGGAGACTCATTGGCGACGATGAACTTGTCAAAAACAAGCTCCAAAGCCGTGAGAATCGGCGCAAAGTTGCCTGTCTTTCGGTATTCTATCGGATCTTCTTTCTTTCTTATCGTTTGGCACAATTAACCGTGCTGTCCAAGGGATAGACGGTGGTTGCCTGGTGTTGCACTTAACATCACCCGCGGTCACGTGTAGGGTATTTTTTTAGATTTACACCTACGGACGTGTGCAACGCGACCTTCATACACATCAGGAATCAGATGTGCAGTTTTCCTCACGATGTTTTTCCTTCACCGAAATACTCATTGGTACATTGGTCGTCCGGATTTGAACCTGGGCCCTCTGGTTAGGAGTGCCGATTCGTTACCGGTATTGCCACCGACGCTTTTTATTCTATCGGATTAAATTTGAAGAGTATGCGCAAGGACTACACGACCTCATTTCTCAGGCCCCCGTGTGTGGATTATGACCTAACTTTTCCAAGTTGAAGACCCGTGCCCCAGCATTGGGGAGGTGTATAATTTTTAACCAACGAACGAATGTTTGTTACCAGAATGTTCCTGATAGCAGTGACGCTGTCTTTAATTGGCCAGATGCTGGTGATCTACTTCCCGCCACTGCAGCACGTGTTTCAGACGGAAGCTCTCACTGGCGGTGGTAAGCTTCGCAATAATAACTTGTAATGTTAACGCCAAAATGGACTTGAAAATTATTCACACGAGGATTGATTTTACCTCCCAATTTTTATGTGTTGTAGTTGGATTAGGCAAAATGAAGCATCCTAATTTAGATTTTTTTAAATATTTCACGAGAGAATTAATTATTGCTGTGTTAGCGTTTGAAAGGCTGTATAGTATAGTGCCTTAATCTTAAATGTTCATTTTTTTTCTAATTGGTTGTCACCCAGATAGCAAATGTATCTATATTATGTCACTTACCTTCAAACGCGAATGGAGCAAAAAATAACTACATATCTTAAAAAAATACTGTTTCATTTTTGTCTAGTCTATATTGATAGTGATAAATATTGAACGCTAAAATTAGTCAATTACTGTTTTACTTCGCACACACTAACCGCAATAATTCTTTCAGATCTCGTATTTCTGGTGGCCCTCACATCCACTGTTTTCATCTTCAGCGAAGTCAAGAAGCTAGTCGAGCGATCACTGAAGCTCAGAAATACCAAATACTCGAGCAAATCGCGCGACATGTCAGATTTCATAGACTTCGTATGACACGCGTCCAGTAAGGAGGAGTAAACTCCCGGTGGTGTGACTTAGATAGAAGTGAGTGAAAATGTTAGATAAACGTTATAAAAATGGTGAGATATCTAGTTGTGAAGGATCTTGGGTAACTTTTGATTGAATTCCGAAGACGATATGCCAAAAATCATTCACTTATTCACTCATTCAATAAATCGTTCGCTCCACAGCAAACTGCACGCACACATGACTTCATGGACTTAGTATGAAACGCGCCCAGTAGTAAACTGCAAGGGTTGATATTGATAGAGAAGTGTTAGAAAAAAGTTGTTCCTAAATCCACTCACTCATTCAATAAACCATCAAATTGTTCATTCAAGCACTGTCGACCAAGGAGGAGTGAAACTCTAGATGATATGATTAAGGAGGTGAACGATGAATATTTGTTTAAAACCCGAAGACTGTTGTGAAGTTGTGTCATTTAATCATTAATTTAAGTAACGTTGACCAAGGAGACAACTCCAGGGTCTCCAGGTATTGTGATTTAGGAATGAGTGGATTGAGGTGTGTTAAAATAAGTTGAGATGTGAAGAAGGACCTTCGAGGAAACTTTGATTGAATTCCGAAAACTATTCCAATTTCATTCACTCATTCAATTCAGTCATTCAATCATTTATTTAAGTACTATCGACCAAGGCGAACTGATTCGGTATTCATACAAAAGAGCTCAATGTTCTGTTGATTGTACGGTCCCATTCACAGAAAAGCGGGAGCAGGCTGCGGCGGTGCACGCTAAAGAGATTCACAGCGCCCAGTGTGACGGTGTTTAACCATTTTTATTTTAACTATAAAACTATTTAATCGAGGCAAGAGCTGGTCATACAGGGTGAAACTGAAATCGTAGACCAAACATTAAACTGAGCATTTACTTGGGAAACTGAACAACTGAAAAAAATAGGGCGATTTTTTTTGTATTTCCATACAAAGTTAGCCAATCTATTGGTATGAGAAGTCCAAAAAATGTGTTACTCAAACACGCTGTGAAATACAAAGTACACTATATAGCGACACTCAAGGGACCGGGCATTTTGTGACGTTATTGAGAGTTTTTCCTTTACAGAGAGAAACTTGCGTCAAAGTAAACCAACTGGAGTCAGATAATTTTGACGTTTGAGCACAGATTTGGACAGAAGGATCCGCCCATCTCCATATTTCACTCAGATTGTCTTCATACAAGCAAAAAGTAGCGCCATCTGACATAACTCGTACGAACTAGGGTGGGCGAGAGCTGACGTCAGTGCCGCGTTAAAAGAACCTTGGTAGAATTGTCGCTTTAAAAATTCGTTTATTTAATTTGTTTACAAGAAAAAATACAATGTATGGTTACTTAACGATGATACGACATCCCATATTTCCTTTTAGCCTTTCTTTCATGATTTTTACAGCCTCTAACAACACAATAAGGCAGTTTTATATGGAATATCTTTCGACCGCACTGTACAATTTCCCGCAGACGACTGAGTCGCGAGTGTGCGAAACTTTCGATTTTCGCACCAATTCGCTGGGAGCGTTAGTCGCGCGCGTTGGCCGGGTCCTTACGCCAGTAATATATAAGTCATTGCGTTTGAGAGTTTTCCTTATACAGAGAAAAATTAGCGTCAAAGTAAACCAACTGGAGTCAGAAAATTTTGACGTTTCAAAGAGTGAATCGTTATATCGAGTGACGTTTTACAAAGTTAACACTGTATTTGCCTTACATTCGAAAAAAGAAGACGAAAGATTTTTTTAATTCATTATTGATAAGACATTACAGGCTTCTGACGTCATTGTCTTTAGCAGGGGATCGGATTGCATTAAAAGTGAATTCTGAAATATGATGTCCTAAATTGCTCTCCTCATGAAATTTCAAAAAACCTTACTTGTTTTGTTTTTCCATCACGTCTTCAATTTTTAATTGATCAAATTCACAAAAAAGAAGTTCGTCAATGACACTTAAAATCTATGATGTTACTTGTGGTAATTTCGTTTTTGCAGGTCATAAAAATTAACTCAAATGACTTGCAGTCCGATCCCCTATTAACCGCTCCAATACCGCAGTTAACCGTCTTTTGTTTAACTATTGTGTCTGGGCTCGATATCGCGACTACGGGACGCGAAAAGTTAAGTGATTTTAATAAACATTACATAAAAACTTATCAAAATATCAATTGAGTAAGCTTTTCTGCATTTATACGAAAAATGCTATTCAGTAAATAATATTATATAATTTGGTTTTGATACTGTCAAATGCCCTATTGTGAAAGTCCTTGGGGAAAGTTGTTCAGTTGGTTAAGCGATGGCTGACTCTCGCGTTATACTCGTGACCGGGTGCTGTCCGCGTGAACTGGCCTACTCTTGTCAAAGGAATTAATGACATTCAATGATTTTAATGTATAACTTCTCGTGTCATATTGTTTTCATGTTCTAATGACATAATTTGTTTTATATCAAAGATTGGATTTTGACGTTATTAACTAATGATTGTTTATTTCTGTTTTTTTCATAAATGATCTATTTTATGACTATTACAAAGTGTAATTAGCACTTATTTTAAATAAATTTCTTGAATATTGAATCTCCGAATTTTAGTCAATGTATATTAAATGCTAAATGTCAAATGAAAAAACAAGCTTGGTCGTTTTTACGAAAGTAGAGTCTGACAAAATGTGTTTTAAATCTTACGCAGCTGCCCCTGCCGCTTTCGCTGTCACTGTGGATGGGCCTTAAGCGTTATTTCAGTGATGACTAGTGTGAACATAAGTGATTGTAATTATTGATATTATGTTACTGTAAGGGCTCAAATATGGATCGGCGAGTCGGCGATGTCGCCTGAAGGAGTAGGGTGACCATTATTATTGAGAATCGTGAACTGTGTTGAATTAATAGACATACTTGTGTCGGAGGGTTGAAGTGGTCAGTGTTGTTGAGGGAGAGAGGGTTCGGTGGTCAGGGATTATGTACGAGAGTCGGAGAGATAGGCGTATGAGGTAGATCGAAGTGTACTGAGCAGGAGGATTTGGGAAGGTTTGAAGCTGGTTACCTTTCTCGTCTGTGTGTCTCCCTAATTACGCGAACGAAAAAGGTAATGGAGCCCTAAGTACGGCGAGCAACCTCGCCCGTCTAAGCTCAAAGGGGAAAGGAGGTGTTATTTTTTTTTTAAATCATTTGTATGTTGGTGCTGCCCCAAGGAAGAATTTAAAAAAAATATATTCACCAAATTTGGCGTCACACCGCAGTTACTTGCGAAGCGAATTTTATCGCACATTTATGCGAATTTATGATAAGACGCGCGATTTCGCAGATTTATGTTTGAGCTCTAAATGTCTGGACAGTGGTAAATCCTGGTATTACCAATAAATCGTAGGTCTGGCTAGGTTAAGTTTGTCTGGATTCACCTTAGTGCGGGCATTTATAGTAACAGATAGGTATACAGAAGGTATAAAATCGATACATATTCCTATTCGTATCATTTTATTGTAGTTAATTTATTTTTGTCACAGTATTGTCCGTGCTATTTTTGGATTTAATTTGTAATTATTATTTATTAGTTTGTATTAGAGGATTTAAGTGGAATCTAGTGGTTGTTACGGCGTTAGTCGTCTTAAATAATGTAGTAAGAATTTAATTTATTAATTATTTTTTTGTATGAAGAAATAAAAAATTGGTCTGCTTTAATTTTATGATTAAATTATGTGTCATTTAATTATATTTTTTTGTAGTATAAAGTTAATGCCTAGATATTGCTGAGGCTTAAATAATTCTTTCATTCATTCATTCATTCTCGGAATGAAATTGGCGGCCATATTGCATTTTTACTAAAAGTAAATAGGGGGCAATTATAATTCTGTGAAATAGGGTGACATAAAATGTCAAATGTGGTTAATGGTATGAGAGATTGTTATTGATTAGACCCCCTGATGTGATTATGTAGTAAGTGTCTATGTTGATTACATATTAAGAAAATAAAGTTCTATTTATATTCGACATTTATTCTTACTTTTTACGGTTTCGTAGTCAACAAGGAACCCTTGTAGTTTCGTCATGTCCGTCCGTCTGTTCGCGGTTTAGATCAGAGACTTAGTACTAGCTGTAATTTGGCATGGGTAACCATATTATATAGCCAACAAAGTAGTAAAATGAAATCTTGAAAAAAAAATGTTTAGTACCTCCTCTAAAAAAGGGTGTGATTTTTTTTCGTTGACATAGGTACTCTATCGTGTGGGGATTGCGAAATAGGTCTTTGAAAACTACTGCGGGTATTCCAAAACCTTTTTCTGATTCAGGGATTCGTTGGAGAAATATTAAGCTTTAAAGTGCTAATTTTTGTTACGAGTTAAGTGCCCCCCCCCCCCCCCTCATTAGATAAACCGTTATTTCAGGACATCTGAAAAAAATATGTAAATAGTAGGACATTTATAATCAGTTTCAAAGGAAAACTATCTAGGCTATGTATGTTTTTTTAGTTTAGGAGTTATTACTCGACATAATAGCTGACCAATTTAAGATGTGCAGTTGGATTTTGTAGTAAAAAAGTTCATACATTTTCTATTCAAAAAGTTCTATTACCAACTGCAATAATGATTTTGTTTTTTTAACAATATTCATTTATTTTTTGTAGATTGTGGAAACCTACTTTGCTCGAGTCCGGCTTGCACTCGGCCGGTTTTATTCTCACAAGGTTCCTGAAGTATTAAAATATTTATCTCATGTAGGAATATAATAGGTACATAGGAATGATTAATCTCGAAATGTTATTTGGTAGGAGTCCTCTACTAAACGTCATTACTAGATTAAATACTTTTTGCACAACCAATTTTACCAAATATTCAATATACTATACATTAAAAGAACGATTTCTTATTCCACAATCTTTACTTAACTACACTTAAAAAAATACCACTAACAAAAACTAAGTAGATTTGAATGTACTCTCTGTTTTATCATAGACGGCGTGAAATGACGTTGCAAAATAATTTTAAGTGGGTGCCTTACAAAAAACAAGCAAATTAATTATTACGTAACCCGCAATGATGGCAGCAGAATGCGTCGCTGCAAATTTCCGAACGTTCCGTTTGTTTTTTTTGCGTCGCCTCAAAATTATTTTGGTATTTACATTCATGTAGGAGTTTAGTTAGACTAAAAAAGCGGTAAGGGTTGCCAGAAACACAAAACTAGTGATTGCAGTAGGTATGTATTTTGTTCGTTTATTGACAAAAAGACCGGCAACCAGCAGGCACTTTTTTATAAATAATTTAGGAACTTAGTTACACTAAAAAGCACCAGAAACACTAAACTAGTGATTGGAGTAGGTATATATATTGTTCGTTTATTGACAAAGGGACCGGCAACCAGCAGGCACTTTTAACAATTCAGGAGCTTAGTTACACTAAAAAGCACGAGAAACACAAAACTAGTAAGTGCAGTAGGTATATATTTTGTTCGTTTATTGACAGAGGGACCGGCAACCAGCAGGCACTTTTTTTAACAATTTAGGAGCTTAACTACACTAAAAAGCGCTAGAAACAAAACTAGTGATTGCAGTAGGTATATATTTTGTTCATTTATTGACTAAGAGCCCGGCAACCAGCAGGCACTTTTTTAATAATTTAGGAGCTTAGTTACACTAATAAGCGCCAGAAACACAAAACTAGTGATTGCAGTAGGTATATATTTTGTTCGATAATTGACCAGCAACCAGCAGGCACTTTTCTAATATTTTACTGGGTACTACATCTCACCTGTTGGAAAGGTAGGATGTAATCGAGGATTAAAGTAGGACTATCTTAAATTAATTATCATCATATCAGCCGAAGCACGGCGACTGTTGGACGTAGGTCTCCCTCAAGGATTTCCACGACGACCGTTTCTGCGAGCGTTCTACGAGCTATGTGCCCCGCCCACTGCCACTTAAGTTTAGCAATTCTGGGAGATATGTGGGTTAATTTGGTTCTCCTACGGATCTCCTCATTTATGGTTCGATCACGCAGAGAAACTCCAAACATAGCACGCTCTATTATCTCAATTATCTTAAATTAGGAAATTTAGAATAATTAAGTAATTAGTTTTTTTTAATTTATTTTATGTACAATTTAAAATTAGTCATTCTTTTAAATCAAATTTCATATATAATTCTCTTTTTAAGTTAGGACATTAGTAACACTAATTTAAAGGTTATTCTTTACTGCAGTCTTCGAAGAAACATAGAGGCTGGGTAGCTGAGCTAGATAATTTTAATAAAAATTTAAAGTAATATGATTTGTCTTTTTAATTGGAATGTGCATGCCATCCATTTTGTATATTTATTAATTCTTTTAAAAACAAATTGGGTTACAAAAACATTATTATTGAAACAGGTTTGGGTAACTTTTGTGGTGTGAATTTTGGCTGTGATGGCGTTAGAGTTGAACTACAAAACAATTATTTCACTTAGATAGAGAGTATTGAAGCTGTGAATTATGAAAAACATGAAAAAAAGAAAGTTTCCCCACAGTTCTCGAAGCAAGTGGAAAACCCGAAAGATTTTCACTTAGTTCTATCATTTGATTCTGAATCTTTTGGGTTTGCCTTTTGCTTGGAAAATGCACTTAGCCCTGAAATGTAATGTAAATATAACAAAATATTGCATTTTCAAATAGGTAGTAGAAAGTTTATTGCATATTATGTGTTTTGCTGGGTGCCTGAGGTGCATGCATGATTGTGTCCTGTTGCAATCTTTGCCTTTCAACCTTCACACACGACATGCTATTAATTCTGCGATAAGATAGGGATTCTATGCCATAGTTGTTAAAAATTAAAAGTTCGCAAAAATAGCCAAAAAGAAAGTGAATAAGAAAGGAAATATACAGGAAAAAGAAAGTGGATAAGAAAGAAAATATACAGGAAAAAGAAAGTAGATAAAAAAGGAAATGTACAGGATGTTAGGAAAAATAGAACAATTTTTTTAAGGGGAGGGGGGGGGCTTCTATACATGAAACTAAACAGTTTTGTTATACAATATTTCTAGAATTGCAAAAAAGTAAGACTTCTCTTACAAATTGGTATCAACTTATTTGCGATTGTAGAACAAAAGTAGTTAGTTTCATGAGTAAAAACTCCACCCCTCAAAAATATATTATGTTTTTCCTTACACCCGGTACATAGAGTGATATACAAATTAAAATCATTGACCAGATATTAGGAAGCATCTAATCTTTAAACTAAAGAAATAAGTGCCTACACCTACAATCAGAGCAACAAAAAAAATATCCTACATACTCGGCAAGTTAGTAATCTATTAGAGAAGTCAAATTTTTTGCTCTGATTGTTTAGTTCCCTTCCTTGGGGAGAGTTTGATAAATAGAGCTCAAGTTTAAAAGGCCTGTGATTTTAATTTTACCTATATTTTTGTCTCGAATCTTGCACGATAGACGTGGCATAACTGTACTATTGTCTACCTGTCGTCTGTATTACAGGAATATTGATAAGCATGGATTAAGAATGGTGCTTGTATGGTATGGTAATTATATGAGCCTATAGGTATGTAACAAAAAGGTGTGGTAAGTAATACTTTATGATGTGCTCTTACTCGTAAGTACCTAGTTAAAATAGGACATATTTTTGAGGGAATGGGTGTGATTCGAAACTTCTACTCATAAAACTAATCAACTTTTGTTATACAGCTTGGCCAAAATCGCAAAAACAATTCTAGACATCCCCATACAAAGTTGTCGAATCAGCTATTCGATTTGTATGATAATTTGATTTTTTTGCGATTTAAGGAAAGTTGTAAAACAAAAGTTGTTCAGTTATATGAGTAGAAGCAGCTCCCCTCAAAAATATGTTCTATTTTACCTAAAATCCTGTATAAGTAATACAACTTTGTAAGTACACTACAACTTTGTAAGTACACTACAATTTGTAAGTACACTACAACTTTGTAAGTACACTACTACTTTGTAAGTACACTACGACTTTGTAAGTACACTACGACTTTGTAAGTACACTACGACTTTGTAAGCACACTGCAACTTTGTAAGGACACTACAACTTTGTAAGTACACTACAACTTTGGAAGTACACTACGACTTTGTAAGTACACTACAACTTTGTAAGTACACTACAACTTCGTAAGTACACTACAACTTTGTAAGTACACTACAACTTCGTAAGTACACTACAAATTTGTAAGTACACTACAACTTGTAAGTACACTACAACTTTGTAAGTACACTAAAACTTTGTAAGGACACTACAACTTTGTAAGTAAACTACAACTTTGTAAGTAGGTACACTACAACCTTGTAATTACTTATACAACTTTGTAAGTACTACAAGTAACTGAATCTCATATGTGGTACTACCTTAAACTTTGTTGAAATCGCATAAACCTTTTTGTTCGATTCTTGATCTGAGTGTAATTAATTATTACAATTATTATCTTTGAGATATTTATTGTGAGTTTTATTTCCATGTAAAACATTGCTATGAGCATTGCTTTTTCCTGCGCTTGATATAAAGTTTAACGCAAAACAAAAACTTTGTTTTAAAGTTAGTTTAGCTGACAATGTAGGTGACATATATTTTTTTTAATCATTCGGGTTAGTTATGTTTGATGTGAATACTGTTTTATTCATAATTCTATGTAATGTTTCATTCATTTTAATCTTTGACAAAAAATGTGATTGTACACGATTCCCACTCAGTAAGAATCGTATTAAAATATTTAGGTACCTATAAATAGTTAGTAATCCCGATTCATATCCTAGTGGAGTGTTAGACATTTCTTGTTAAATATTTAAGACACCTTGTCCAATATAAAAACTGCTTAAAAGCCAAAAAATAACTAAAAGCAACACTAAGTCAGAGACAGGTCCGATGCCTACCCACAAGTTGCGACTTTAGCAGTAATTTTGATTTAACCCGGCGACAATGACGCTGGGTCATACTGACCCGAGCGATTTTCAATTGGGGAAATTTCGAAAAAAAAAAAACATATTATAAACGTTCATGGTTTTCTCAGTAGCTTGAGATAAGACCTCAATTCATATGATTTGTAGTGTTGATACCATAGTGTAGTGAGCAAGCGCCAATGAAGAAATCCCTTTTCTTGAATAAAACGCCTACAGCTTCATACATTTTTAGTTCTAAAAGAGAATTTTTTTTTGTTGCCCTTTTGAGGTTGTTGTATTAAAACCAAATCATAATTTGATATCTAAATTAACTTCAACATCTTGGTACTACAATGACTTCGTGGTCATGCAATAGTTCTAACTTTGTATTAAATTTGTTATAATTCAGCAGATAACCAGATAATTAAGTAAATAAAACATTCGGGTCATATTGACTCCGCGTCATCGTCCGCGTTATTTTTTACACGTCATTGGCGTCGGGTTAAGTAGATAAGTAACTATATGGAGTTTTTAGCCGTTTGCGGCAGAGTTGGGTTTGGTTTTTCTAGTGTATGTGTCGCAGGCATACTGTATAATTCGTCATTATACATACGGTCGGGCAATAGTCAGGCAAATTATATAATGGCGAGAGCGGGGAGCCTCGTTTCGCGAGGCTCTTTGACAATTAAATCAATCAAACCTGACCGAACCTAACATCGCTCCCTTCGCGAGCTCATTTACAATCTGCCGTACGGCATTTTGACAATTTGCCTGACTGGGCATTGACCGTTTATATACGAACGAATTATTACAATTTACCTGGCTGCGCATTTTACAATCTGCGTACAGAATTTTACGTTTTGCCTGACCGTTTACATACGGACGAATTATTATAAATTGCCTGAATCGGCGTACAGAATTTTAAATTTTGCCTGACCGTTTACATACGGACGAATTATACAATTTGCCTTACCGTATGTAAAATAACTAATCATACAATTTGCCTGCCATATATGTATGTATATTTCTTAGGCACGCTCTGTAGCCTCAACTACTTGATGGATTTTGGAGTGTCCTATAGATTTGTCTGGATCCTGTGGGTGACATAGGATACATTTTTACCCGACTGGCCGAAAACGAGGTTAAGTTTTTAAGCAGTCGGGTTTTTAATTTTTAATTTGCTTTGGTCTTTTTGGGACACTACTGTGCTTCACCACATCTTAGCATGGGCTGTCTAGGTTATCTAGGTTTTTTGATCTTTTGTTTGCTTTTTGTACTCGGTGATGGTAAATGTGTACATACTTTTTATGTAACAATAAAAAATAAATAAATGAATTAAATCGTTTAGTTATTTGAATAATACCTCTTAGTGAGTTTTTTAAATGAATTAAAGAATTGACTAAGTATGAAGCTCACAAAAGAATCGTAAAAATTGCCTCCCCTTAAGTTTAATTATTAAATAATTAATGTGTACTTATAAGAAGTAAAATTTTTATTTTAAGAATTAACCATCAGCTGTATGGGAAAGGTTGTTGCTTAGGTCCTTTATTTACAAATAACATTGTATTACTTTGCTTATTGTAAATAATTTTGACAAAAAAATATCGACTTCAAACAGGAAACTAAGGTTCTCCTCGATTTCCCTGGGATGCCATCATGATATCCTGGTTTCCTTATCATAATACCACCCTTGGGATATCTCCTTTCCAACAAAAAAAAGAATTATTTAAATCGGTTCATAAACGACGAAGTTATCCGCGAACACACATAAAAAATATTAATATATATGGTCGAATTGAGAAACCTTCTCCTTTTTTGAAGTCGGTTAAAAAAGGCAACGGTCTGCTTCATACTAATGAGAAGTGCCTACCGCTGCCTGTAACAAACCATGAGTTTTACAAAACGTTAATTATCCTTGGATTTTTCATTAATGTCGAAAACGTATGTATTTGACACCCAATTAGTGTTAAAGGCAGATTAAATTGATAAGAAATATATATTTTTTAAAGGCATAATAAACATTCGGTCCGCAAAATAACTACTTGAGCGGCAAGATTTCATGATTGAGCGGCAGAAAAACATGTCTATAAGCAGCAACTCAACACTGTAGGAAGAGTGTGGTACGGGGAGTTCTAAATGGAAGCGGGAGCGAGCGAAGCGAGCTCGGACTTGCGGAGCAGCCCGACTCGGATCCGTTAGGTCCGGAGACTGTGCGGGGAGGCGAGCTAAGCTCGCCTCCCCGCACAGTCGTAGTGTTAGGTTTAACATGAGAACACAGAAGTAGGAGCCCCGAAGGGGCTCCGTCGACCGCTCAACACTGTAGGAAGAGTGTAGTACGGGGATGTTTAAAATAATTACAGCCATCCAGAATGACATAAATTGCTGATTGATTTTGAAATGTTTGCTGACCATGAGTTGCTGACCAATTAGCTATTTCTGCTGACCGATTAGCTATTTCTGCTGACCGATTATATTTTTCTGCTCACAGAAATAACAATACTATGCTAACCATTTAATTGACACCCAATTGATAATGATCGTTCCTGTACCTGACTTAAGGCGTTACCTATAAGTTTGCAAGGTGCTTTCTTATATTTTTTTTTGTGTTTTGATTCGCTAGACAAAATGTTAATCTCTTTAGTCATAAGGTTTGATGTCCAAGTTAAGGCGGTTCCATTAGCACACTAGCGCCGCCAATAGAAATACGTAATAAATGGACTTTGTTCAAATTCATTGAGTATTTTACGCACATACAGGGTGCAAGGTGTTTTTTTAAATTGTTGTATAACTTTACCTATTAGCAACAAGTTATGTTTGTCGATATTGTCAAAAGAGGCCACTTTTAGCAGTCTTGTAAAAACAACAACAGGTTGTAACAAAGGTCTATAACGAGGTCCCAATAACTGGGGCTTCTACTCATCAAACTGAACAAGTTTTGTTTTACAAGTTAGCTAAAATCGCGAAAAAATTTTTGAACTCTTCATACAAAACGATCAGCTGATTGACAAATTTTGTGCATTTTTGTATGGAGCGTCGAAATTTTTTTTTGTGAATTGACTATGGGTTCCTTCGAGAAAGTAGTTCAGTATGATGAGTAGAAGCCTCAGTTAAACACAATTTTTTTTACAGATTGTATAAGGTCCCAATTTATTAGTTACCATCCTTTCAAACACAGCGTCTACTCCTGATACTGAACTATTTTCCCCAAGTAACCCATAGTCAAATCGCAAAAAAAAAATTGATTTCCCATACTAAGTCAATCAGTTGATCGGCCAACTTAGTAAAGGATATCCAATTTTTTTTTGCGATTTGACTATGGGTTCCTTGGGGAAAGTTGTTCAGTATCAGGAGTAGACGCTGTGTTTGAAAGGATGGTAACTAACCTTGTCTTTACAGTTATAAAATAATAATTAAATACTAGTTGTTGCCCCCCCCTGTATGCGCAAAATATTCAATGATTTCGATTAAAGTCCATAAAAATAAGTAAATTATATATTTCTATTGGCGGCGCTAGTGTTCTAATCATTGTATATTAGCAAAATATAATATCTTAGTTACCGATGTTAAGAATTGGTAACGATTTTTTTTGAGATGCTGTACAAAAATACATAATTTTGATTGTTGCACTATAGATAATCACTTTTGGTTATAATGTTATTATAAGCTTAGAAAAGGAATAAAGTTTTTAAATTGAATTAAATTTAAATTTAATTTTTCCAATAAATGTGCGTTACTTACCTTTTTTCAAGACATTTTGTGCAAGTTACCAGTTTTATTACGCCATAATTAAAAAAAAAACTGCAATGTATCTGCTGTATGCAAAAAAGGTGTTATTTTTTTGGATTATTATTGGCTTTTTATTATTAAAAATTAAATGTACCAATTTTAAACTATTAGATGACATATGTAGCAATTTGTTCTCTAGCAGCAACAAAATTTCTTCATTGTAAAACTTTCTAAACTTGATATTAATTATGGAATTGTAGTAAAAAGAAAATATTTATTAAAACGATCAAACTATTACTTCTTTTGTGTTTTAATTTCAGTATCTTTAACTACTAATATCACGTGCGCGAGCGTGGAAATGAGTTTTCCTGTAATATCCGTTGCTCCGTTGTGACGCCGACGTGCGCGAGCGTGGAAATGAGTTTTCCTGTAATATCCATTGCTCCGATGTGACGCCGACGTGCGCGGGCGTGGAAATGAGTTTGACCCGAGCGATTTTCAATTGGGGAAATTTCGAAAAAAAAAACATATTATAAACGTTCATGGTTTTCTCAGTAGCTTGAGATAAGACCTCAATTCATATGATTTGTACCATAGTGTAGTGAGCAAGCGCCAATGAAGAAATCCCTTTTCTTGAATAAAACGGCTACAGCTTCATACATATTTAGTTCTAAAAGAGAAATTTTTTTTGTTGCCCTTTTGAGGTTGTTGTATTAAAACCAAATCATAATTTTATATCTAAATTAACTTCAACATCTTGGTACTACAATGACTTCGTGGTCATGCAATAGTTCTAACTTTGTATTAAATTTGTTATAATTCAGCAGATCACCAGATAATTAAGTAAATAAAACATTCGGGTCATATTGACCCCGCGTCATCGTCCGCGTTATTTTTTACACGTCATTGGCGTCGGGTTAAGTAGGTAAGTAACTATATGGAGTTTTTAGCCGTTTGCGGCAGAGTTGGGTTTGGTTTTTCTAGTGTATGTGTCGCAGGCATACTGTATAATTCGTCATTATACATACGGTCGGGCAATAGTCAGGCAAATTATATAATGGCGAGAGCGGGGAGCCTCGCGAAACGAGGCTCTTTGACAATTAAATCAATCAAACCTGACCGAACCTAACATCGCTCCCTTCGCGAGCTCATTTACAATCTGCCGTACGGCATTTTGACAACTTGCCTGACTGGGCACTGACCGTTTATATACGAACGAATTATTACAATTTACCTGGCTGCGCATTTTACAATCTGCGTACTGAATTTTACGTTTTGCCTGACCGTTTACATACGGACGAATTATTATAAATTGCCTGAATCGGCGTACAGAATTTTAAATTTTGCCTGACCGTTTACATACGGACGAATTATACAATTTGCCTTACCGTATGTAAAATAACTAATCATACAATTTGCCTGCCATATATGTATGTATATTTCTTAGGCACGCTCTGTAGCCTCAACTACTTGATGGATTTTGGAGTGTCCTATAGATTTGTCTGGATCCTGTGGGTGACATAGGATACATTTTTACCCGACTGGCCGAAAACGAGGTTAAGTTTTTAAGCAGTCGGGTTTTTAATTTTTAATTTGCTTTGGTCTTTTTGGGACACTACTGTGCTTCACCACATCTTAGCATGGGCTGTCTAGGTTATCTAGGTTTTTTGATCTTTTGTTTGCTTTTTGTACTCGGTGATGGTAAATGTGTACATACTTTTTATGTAACAATAAAAAATAAATAAATGAATTAAATCGTTTAGTTATTTGAATAATACCTCTTAGTGAGTTTTTTAAATGAATTAAAGAATTGACTAAGTATGAAGCTCACAAAAGAATCGTAAAAATTGCCTCCCCTTAAGTTTAATTATTAAATAATTAATGTGTACTTATAAGAAGTAAAATTTTTATTTTAAGAATTAACCATCAGCTGTATGGGAAAGGTTGTTGCTTAGGTCCTTTATTTACAAATAACATTGTATTACTTTGCTTATTGTAAATAATTTTGACAAAAAAATATCGACTTCAAACAGGAAACTAAGGTTCTCCTCGATTTCCCTGGGATGCCATCATGATATCCTGGTTTCCTTATCATAATACCACCCTTGGGATATCTCCTTTCCAACAAAAAAAAGAATTATTTAAATCGGTTCATAAACGACGAAGTTATCCGCGAACACACATAAAAAATATTAATATATATGGTCGAATTGAGAAACCTTCTCCTTTTTTGAAGTCGGTTAAAAAAGGCAACGGTCTGCTTCATACTAATGAGAAGTGCCTACCGCTGCCTGTAACAAACCATGAGTTTTACAAAACGTTAATTATCCTTGGATTTTTCATTAATGTCGAAAACGTATGTATTTGACACCCAATTAGTGTTAAAGGCAGATTAAATTGATAAGAAATATATATTTTTTAAAGGCATAATAAACATTCGGTCCGCAAAATAACTACTTGAGCGGCAAGATTTCATGATTGAGCGGCAGAAAAACATGTCTATAAGCAGCAACTCAACACTGTAGGAAGAGTGTGGTACGTGGAGTTCTAAATGGAAGCGGGAGCGAGCGAAGCGAGCTCGGACTTGCGGAGCAGCCCGACTCGGATCCGTTAGGTTCGGAGACTGTGCGGGGAGGCGAGCTAAGCTCGCCTCCCCGCACAGTCGTAGTGTTAGGTTTAACATGAGAACACAGAAGTAGGAGCCCCGAAGGGGCTCCGTCGACCACTCAACACTGTAGGAAGAGTGTAGTACGGGGATGTTTAAAATAATTACAGCCATCCAGAATGACATAAATTGCTGATTGATTTTGAAATGTTTGCTGACCATGAGTTGCTGACCAATTAGCTATTTCTGCTGACCGATTAGCTATTTCTGCTGACCGATTATATTTTTCTGCTCACAGAAATAACAATACTATGCTAACCATTTAATTGACACCCAATTGATAATGATCGTTCCTGTACCTGACTTAAGGCGTTACCTATAAGTTTGCAAGGTGCTTTCTTATATTTTTTTTTGTGTTTTGATTCGCTAGACAAAATGTTAATCTCTTTAGTCATAAGGTTTGATGTCCAAGTTAAGGCGGTTCCATTAGCACACTAGCGCCGCCAATAGAAATACGTAATAAATGGACTTTGTTCAAATTCATTGAGTATTTTACGCACATACAGGGTGCAAGGTGTTTTTTTAAATTGTTGTATAACTTTACCTATTAGCAACAAGTTATGTTTGTCGATATTGTCAAAAGAGGCCACTTTTAGCAGTCTTGTAAAAACAACAACAGGTTGTAACAAAGGTCTATAACGAGGTCCCAATAACTGGGGCTTCTACTCATCAAACTGAACAAGTTTTGTTTTACAAGTTAGCTAAAATTGCGAAAAATTTTTTGAACTCTTCATACAAAACGATCAGCTGATTGACCAATTTTGTGCATTTTTGTATGGAGCGTCGAAATTTTTTTTTGTGAATTGACTATGGGTTCCTTCGAGAAAGTAGTTCAGTATGATGAGTAGAAGCCTCAGTTAAACACAATTTTTTTTACAGATTGTATAAGGTCCCAATTTATTAGTTACCATCCTTTCAAACACAGCGTCTACTCCTGATACTGAACTATTTTCCCCAAGTAACCCATAGTCAAATCGCAAAAAAAAAATTGATTTCCCATACTAAGTCAATCAGTTGATCGGCCAACTTAGTAAAGGATATCCAATTTTTTTTGCGATTTGACTATGGGTTCCTTGGGGAAAGTTGTTCAGTATCAGGAGTAGACGCTGTGTTTGAAAGGATGGTAACTAACCTTGTCTTTACAGTTATAAAATAATAATTAAATACTAGTTGTTGCCCCCCCCTGTATGCGCAAAATATTCAATGATTTCGATTAAAGTCCATAAAAATAAGTAAATTATATATTTCTATTGGCGGCGCTAGTGTTCTAATCATTGTATATTAGCAAAATATAATATCTTAGTTACCGATGTTAGGAATTGGTAACGATTTTTTTTTAGATGCTGTACAAAAATACATAATTTTGATTGTTGCACTATAGATAATCACTTTTGGTTATAATTTTATTATAAGCTTAGAAAAGGAATAAAGTTTTTAGATTGAATTAAATTTAAATTTTATTTTTCCAATAAATGTGCGTTACTTACCTTTTTTCAAGAGATTTTGTGCAAGTTACCAGTTTTATTACGCCATAATTAAAAAAAACTGCAATGTATCTGCTGTATGCAAAAAAGGTGTTATTTTTTTGGATTATTATTGGCTTTTTATTATTAAAAATTAAATGTACCAATTTTACACTATTAGATGACATATGTAGCAATTTGTTCTCTAGCAGCAACAAAATTTCTTCATTGTAAAACGTTCTAAACTTAATATTAATTATGGAATTGTAGTAAAAAGAAAATATTTATTAAAACGATCAAACTATTACTTCTTTTGTGTTTTAATTTCAGTATCTTTAACTACTAATATCACGTGCGTGAGCGTGGAAATCAGTTTTCCTGTAATATCCGTTGCTCCGTTGTGACTCCGACGTGCGCGAGCGTGGAAATGAGTTTTCCTGTAATATCCATTGCTCCGATGTGACGCCGACGTGCGCGGGCGTGGAAATGAGTTTTCCTGTAATATCCATTGCTCCGTTGTGACGCCCACGTGCGCGAGCGTGGAAATGAGTTTTCCTGTAATATCCATTGCTCCGTTGTGACGCCGACGTGCGCGAGCGTGGAAATGAGTTTTCCTGTAATATCCATTGCTCCGATGTGACGCCGACGTGCGCGAGTGTGGAAATGAGTTTTCCTGTAATATCCGTTGCTCCGTTGTGACGCCGACGTGCGCGAGCGTGTAAATCAGTTTCCCTGTAATATCCGTTGCTCCGCTGCGACGCCGACGTGCGCGAGCGTGAAAAGGAATTTTCCTGTAATGATTTTTTCTCAGACCCCCTGGGGAACTATGTCAGGATATGCTAATCAGTAAATTATGTCATTTTCCACCTCAACCATAACTGTGCAAAAAACAACAAGAAATGGATTGTTGTGTTTTATTGCGCTGTTCCGTTGCTATGTTAAAAAAATTAACCAAAAAAAAAAGGGTATTTTTTCAGTTCCCTTTTTACATTTCATATGTACGTTTATCCGACGCTCTTACGGTGAAGGAAAACATTGTGAGGAAGAAACTCGAAGGTTGTGTGTGAAGTCGACCCTGAATTAGGGCGATAGGGTCCTAATTCGGGGTAGACGCGAGTCGCTCGGTTGGAACGTATATGAGCTGATATGATGATGATGAATATCACCTGCAAACGTTTTATTACTTTAATTCATTGGGGAATCTTGGCAAGCCCGCTTACATCTTTGGCATCAGTAAGAAGCGATTCATTACCCATAGTCCGCACGTCAGATACATCTACGTCTACTTACAATGGAGCTCTGCAATGTATTAATTTTGTACGGTACTAAAGTTTTTTGTTGCTTTTTTACTTTTCGGCCAATTTTCGTGTTTTCTGTTATTCCAGGATATAAGCTATCAGTGTACAAAGTGTCGTTAAAATCCGTTCAGTGGTTTTAGCGTGATACGCCTTCGAACAGAATAAAAAAAGAAATGAATTAATTTTTTTTTTGCTCAATATGTGTACCTGGGACAAACAGTCCATTTATATAGGTAGGTCCAACTTCGAGAAAGTGATCAATCGTCGAATCCAACTCGGCTGGGCAGCGTTCGGGAAGCTTCGCAATATCTTCACGTCCTTTACCGCAGTGTCTTAAGACCAAGGTCTTCGAACAGTATGTGTTGCCAGTGATGACATACGAAACTAAGACATGGTCGCTTACTGTGGGTCTCATAAGGTCTCACCGAAAGGGCAATGGAGCGTGCTATGCTCGGAGCTTCTCTGAATGATCGAATCAGAAACGAAGAGATCCGTAGGGAAACCAAAGTAACCGACATAGCTCTTAGAATTGTTAAACTTAAGTGGCAGTGGGCGGGGTACATAGCTCGTAGAACAGATGGGCGTTGGGGCAGTAAAGTTCTTGAGTGGCGACCGTGCACCGGAAAATGTAGCGTAAGCAGGCTCCCCCTTGGCCGACGAAGGTTAAGGTTGCGGGAAGCCGCTGGATGCGGGCATCCGACAGAACCAGTCGTCGTGGAAATCCTTGGGGAAGGCCTATGTCCAGCAGTGGACGTTTTTTGGCTGATATAATGATGATGAGTTTTTTTACCCGTATGATTTTATTTTATGTAGGGATAGTAAATATACAGGGTGAAACAAAAATGGTGTAGCTCCCGTTAACTGGGGCTTCTACTCATCATACTGAACAACTTTTGTTCTATGACTGCTGAAATCGCAAAAAAAAATCTTTACAAATTGATCAGTTGGTCGACCAATTGCATTGTAGTATGGATACGAAGTAACTATTTAGTAATCTGTGGTATGGAGCACAGTCACATATTACTAAATAGTTACTTCGGCACAGTATATATACCTATTAGTACTAACGTAGTATGAAGGGTCCAATTTTTTTTGACAATTGACTCTGGGTTCCTCGAGGAAAGTTGTTCAGTATGATAAGTAGAACCCTCAGTTAACGGGTCCTACACCAATTTTGTTACACACTATGTAGATGGAATTTATTTATTTATTTACTCTTATAGTACACCAAAACAATTTAAAAGCTAATACATATAGTTACTATAATGAAGTGTACAGTAGGCGGTCTTATTGCTAAAAGCAATCTCTTCCAGACAACCTTTAGTTACAGGAGAGCACGAAATACCTAATTATAAATTTTAGTGATTGCTCATCGAATCTAAGTATTTAATTCGTAATCGATTAAGTCGAAAATAATCTACTGTTGGACAAAGGCCCAATATAATAATTAGTATAATAATAAATAGTAAGTATATGTAGGTACCCAAAGAGAAATCGGCTGCCCAATTTTGAAACAAAGTAACTGACAGTTCTCAGATTTTCTAAAGTTTGCCTTATAAAAAAAGTTTTGCTCGCTTATTTGATAAAAAAATTAATTTATCAATAGAAGATACTTCATTTAAAAATATACCAGAAAAAATACTTCAAATTTAGTCGTAAAAGTAATAAAAAATCAATAATGCTAAAAAATCAAGTACTTATAAAAAGTTTGCAGTTAACTACTGTGTTTTAAAATGGGGCAGCCGAAATAGGTACCTACTTTAATTTACCTGTTAAAAGGCTATTCGAGAGAGACCTGACGACTCGAGTTCATCCCGCAAACTTGTTTCCAACTTCATGTAAATAAATAAACAAACACAAACCAGTTATCGCTTAACCAATAATAAAAATACGTTCTCCTTACTAACATTGTGAATGCGAAAATGTGTTTGTTTCTTTGTTACCTTTCCATGCTTCAACACCTCAACCAATCTTAACCAAATTTGGCATGCACGTAGCCTGTGTCATGGAGAAGGACATATGCTACTTTTTATCTCGTGGAAATAGCATAGCCCGATACAGTTCCTGAAGGAATTAAAAAAATAATAATTGTGGATTGCTTGAACGGAGCAACGGATTACTGTAATTAGGGATTCAATTTTTTGGATCTGAAGGTAATTTTAGCACAGAGATGGTTGAGGGGGCGGGAAGTGATAGAACTAATTGTTATCGAATTCCGATATAATTCATAACTAATTTCTACGCTCGCACATATCGGCGTCGAAACGGATTGGCGTGATTTTTGCATAAAAAACTATTTCAACTATGAGGGGGTGGGAAGTGACATAGACTGCTAATTAGAATAGCCTGATATAGTTCCTGAGGAAACTGGAGAAAACTAATTTCTACGCTTTGTGATTTTTTGCATAGATATAGTTGAGGGGGATGGGTAGTGACATAGACCGCTAATCAGAATAGCCATCTGAGGAATACCCCGATATAGTTCCCGAGGAAGCTGGAGAAAACTAATTTCTACGCTTTGTAATTTTTTACATAGATATAGTTGATGGGGGTGGGTAGTGACATAGACCACTAATCAGAATAGCCATCTGAGGAATACCCCGATATAGTTTCCGAGGAAACTGGAGGAAACAAATTTCTACGCTTTGTTTTTTTTTGCTTAGACATAGTTGAGGGGGGCGGGTAGTGACATAGACCGCTAATCAGAATAGCCATCTGAGGAATACCCCGATATAGTTTCCGAGGAAACTGGAGGAAACAAATTTCTACGCTTTGTTTTTTTTTGCTTAGACATAGTTGAGGGGGGCGGGTAGTTACATAGACTGCTAATCAGAATAGCCATCTGATGAATACCCCGATATAGTTCCCGAGGAAACTGGAGAAAACTAATTTCTAAGCTTTGTGATTTTTTGCTTAGACGTAGTTGAGGGAGGTGGGTAGTGACATAGACTGCTAATCAGAATACCCATCTGAGGAATACCCCGATATAGTTCCCGAGGAAACTGGAGAAAACTAATTTCTAAGCTTTGTGATTTTTTGCTTAGACATAGTTGAGGGGGGTGGGTAGTGACATAGATTACTAATCAGAATAGCCATCTGAGGAATACCCCGATATAGTTCCCGAGGAAACTGGAGAAAACTAATTTCTAAGCTTTGTGATTTTTTGCTTAGACATAGTTGAGGGGGATGGGTAGTGACATAGACTGCTAATCAGAATAGCCATCTGAGGAATACCCCGATATAGTTCCCGAGGAAACTGGAGAAAACTAATTTCTAAGCTTTGTGATTTTTTGCTTAGACATAGTTGAGGGGGGTGGGTAGTGACATAGACTGCTAATCAGAATACCCATCTGAGGAATACCCCTATAGAGTTCCCGAGGAAACTGGAGAAAACTAATTTTTAAGCTTTATGACTATTTGCATAGATAGTTGAGGGAGGTGGGTAGTGACATAGACTGCTAATCAGAATAGCCATCTGAGGAATACCCCGATAAAGTACCCGAGGAAACTGGAGAAAACTAATTTATAAGCTTTGTGATTTTTGCTTAGACATAGTTGAGAGGGGTGGGTAGTGACATAGACTGCTAATCAGAATAGCCATCTGAGGAATACCCCGATATAGTTCCCGAGGAAACTGGAGAAAACTAATTTCTGCGCTTTGGGATATTTTGCACAGAGATAAAAAATGGCTAGATATGAAAATTTATTTTATTTTATTTTACTTTGTGTACCTATCTACCTACATGTTTCTTATGCCTCTTGCAATATTGTTTTGTGTTGATTTATAGTGTTGTGTCTAAGACTTAAATGTTTAAATCTTGAATCAAAATAATATTCATCCTATCAGCCACTGCTGGAAAAAGGCCTTCCTAAGGATTTTCACAATGACCGGTCCTGCTCTGCTCGCATCCAGCAGCTTCCCGCGACCTTCATAACGCCCTAGTCCGGTAGGATTACGAGTATGTAGTGGTTTTATAGGTATACCGTGGTCCTACGAGTAGGTCATACCGGTGGGACCATGGTCCTTTAATGTAATTAAGGGGTGGGAAGTGACAATACAGACTACTAATGGCATAACCTGACAGTTCCCGAAGGATCTGGGAACTCTTGCGGCTCTCGAACCTCTCAACCATAAAAATGATTTCCACGTGGACGAAGCCGCGGGTAAAAACTAGTAATATATAAATATCACCTATAATAACGTTAGTAAGATGGAGTTCGTAGCGGCAGACAGACGTGTTTTAGTGTTAAGTTATTGTTTGATTATAATACAAATTAGTGTATCCTTTGAAGTCCCTGATGTGAAGATACAAGCTTTTAAGCCTAAAGGATTTAGGGCTTCAATACCAGGCAAGTAACCTTTCTTCTTTATTTATGAACGGGATAGCAATTAAAATAAAAAAGTTAAGTATTTTGGTCTCCGTTAAAAGCAATGTTTTCCTGTACGTTCATACAGTTGGATGATATAAAAATACCTACATAATTTTAATCAGTACATAAGGAGCAAAAAGGTAAGTGTACCTACTCAATCTTACGAAAACTGCGTTTTTCATTCACTTCTAGGAATTTTATGTATTGACAGGCACGCTATTAACACATTGACAGTCCCCATACAAGTGTTCTGAAACACGTCATATGTCCATATGTGTGAGCCCGTAGACTCTAGAGAAACACAGGACTCGTGTGCCTCATAGGGTACACGAACTCGGTGGAACCACTCCCCGTGTACCACATGGTACACTGAACTGTTAACTTGTTAAGTGCATTGTCCTCATTAATTGATTGTCGGACACGTATAAGAATCTGTTGGGTTATATTTCAGCCTGCTTTGGCTGATGAGATGATGATCATCATCACTGCTGGACATAGGAGGATTTGGGAGGATGAGGGGGTTTCACCTTGCGGGGCAGCCGGGTTGGCGATCCCAGAGTGCAGTGTGGTGGCACAGTACGCGGAAAGGGAAAAATTAAAACCCAACTACGGAAAAGTATGATTTTTTTTGCTCAGAGAATAACGGCACCCCACCTCGCTACCCGCGGCCGCTATCCTATACCATATTTGTCAAGATCGGTTAAGTGATTTGGGAAATACGAGGGAACAGATGAACATACATACATAGACTGTGAAAAACATAACCTAAAATTTTTTTCGTAGTCGGGTAATATGCAAAAATTAAAGAATCATCATCATCATAAAATCAAAATCAAAATCAAAAACAATTTATTTCAAATAGGTGTTTACACACACTTTTAAATAGTCAAAACAAAAAAAAATACAATAAAAATAAAATTACAAATAATGTCATGATTCAGATTACAGTCTCAGGTAATGGTATTTGTTATAGAATCAACATATATATCTTTGTCATTTACATAATCTATTATTTTATAATATCCTCTAGGTACTGGCACCCAGGAAGGCCCATCTTTTTTAAAATCTTTATAAAAAATAAAGTTTTAAAGGTTTAACAAAAAAAACTACATAAAATGTTGCAATGTTTTATTATACTTCTAAAAATAATGAAAATATTTGAATTTTCTTACTAAAAGTTATTAGAAAGGCGGTTTTTTTAAAACTATATACTGGGCCTTGTTAAAGGCACAGTCCCTTACTAGGGCCCGTTTTCAACTAATTATTACTTAAAATCTACTAAATTCTTTTAGGAAATAATTCACAAATCACTATTAACAGTTTTATATTTAAGTTACACAACCTATATTTTTGAAATAAAAGAAAAAAAATACACACTGGGCCTTTACCCATGTATGAAAAACAAAAATAATCATAAAAGTAAAAATCTGCTCTAAATCAATAAAAAAACAATTATTTCTGATAACAAAATCTTAACTCTTTACACTATGAAATAAAAAAATCTAAATATTTAGTATTCAGATGTCACTCGGATTTTAAGTGGGCCTTACTAGGGCTATTAAATATTTATTTTTTACTTTAACAAGCTACAGCTTTAGGATCAATTTTTTAAGTAAAGAAAATAAACAATTTAAAAATGCAAACATTCAAAAATCAACACCAATAATAAAAAATCAGTAGTCTGAAATGAACAAAATACTTAGAATAAATGACTAATTAAATGTCGAAAGTTCAAAAAAAAAATTCTTATTCACAGTACTGTCACTAACATTATTAATTAATTTTGGTCGAGAATGTTTTTGGTGCACTCAAGCCAGCTCCAAAAGCATAAAATAATGTAGGTAGTCAAACTACCCACAGTTTGGACATACAAATTCTTCTAGATCGTCTCTTGTAAGACCTACACAATCTTCGTGATACCATTGGTGACAAGTGATACATAGTCTCATATCATCAACCCTTTCAGTCTTACAAGCATTACAGTACCAATTTCCCGTTATTTGTCTATCTTTGATGACCTTCTTTGTTGCTATATTTTGTTGTTTTCCAGTTTGTTGTATGTTTTTTCCGGGTTTCGATTTTTTTTTAGTAGCTCGTTTTTCAATTTTAATATCTTTGTTTTTCGTGATTCTTAGAGTAGTTTTGTTTTGTTTTTTGGTCAGTTTGCTATCTTTTTCTGGGTGTGTGTTTTCCTTCTTGTTCTGTTTTTCCTTGAACAGGTCTTTTGTCACCCGTTGCCCAATATAATTGAGCAGCAGTACCGTACGGGTGAGGTGTGAGGCAGAAAAAGTGGCGTCCCAAAGCAGGCACGTTCCTCTCTGCCATAGCACCCTAGCAGTTTAAACCCTACGGCCTTTTGCCATCAGATCGACTAAAGCCCGGCGTCTGCATCAAAGATGCAATATTCCATCTGGCCGAGACCAGTGCCCTCCGAGTGAGGTCAATAAGGAATTGGTGACGTGAGAATCTTCACAAACAACGACCGCAACTCAGTGAGTGATGGCCAATTGCCTCCACCGTGGACCCGCAAATACATTGATGAGGTTCACAGATATTGATATTGCAGGCGGAGAGCAACTGCCACACGCAAATTGTCGCCGTCAGAAGAGTTCCCATATCTGTGCCGCCTGTTAAAAGATGCTAAACACGATTTATGTACATCGCTACGTGCCATAGTTCCAGAGTTAGATTTGCGTAAAATAGCGTATGCTGAAAAATACATAAAAGAAATCAACTCAAAAGTATGAAATAATATTTTAATGTTTTAATACAACTTATGCGCGTTTTATTATTCCTGCAGTGCCATCTATTGACATTCTGCTGGTATGATTATAATGTGTGGTATGTGTAGCTAATATGTGGAAAAAAGTACTCTATTGTTATTATTGTAAGTATCGATCGATAGATAATTTCCCACGGGACCTCTTTAGTTTTCCGGGATAAAGAATACCCGACTATACAATGATGGTCAAAACAGCCCATCCCAATGTATAAAGGTTTCATATTGTTACGTTGAGCCATTCTAAAGATACATTTTTTTTCATTCCTGCAGGAACCCTTAATTTTTTTGGGATTCACAATGTCCTAGTTTTAGTTCGCGATAAGGGTATCAACGTGTAAAATTTGATTGTAATAGTTCAAGCCACATTTGCGTGGTGAGCTATGATAAAAATGAATACTTTTGATTTTCCCACGGGAACTCTTGAATTTTCCGGGATAAAAAGTATCCTATATGTTAACCCGAGCTATAAGGAACCACCATACAAAATTTCATCAAAATCGGCATGGTAGTTTTTGCGTGATGCGCGAACATACAGACAGACAGACAGAAAGACAAAAATTCCAAAAGTTGTTGTTTTGGTCTCTGTATCGTTAGTAATGTCCACCACAGTTATTATTTTCGAAAAATATCTCATGTACAGACACGACCCCGTTACAGTTTTATTATATTAATAGATAAAAAACATATTAACTAGGACACGAGTTACGAAAAATGAGCAAAATTATCCTACTTCCTATCCAACTAATATTATAAACGCGAAAGTTTGTAAGAATGTATAGATTTATGCTTATTACTCTTTCACGCAAAAACTACTGAACGGATCTGACTGAAATTTGGGGAGGTAGACAGATTAGGACCAGGATTAACACATAGGCTACTTTTTCTACACGATAGCTAGTTTTACATAAAATCAACAATAGCTCATCACCACAGATAAACCCGGCATCAACCTCTTCGTATTCCAAGGCAACGTGAACCGGGCTATCGGCGCGGATGATGTCGGCACGTTATCCGGGGAAATACAGGCCTCAGCCCGCGGCCGGTGGACGTACGAGAACGGCGACGTGCAGCTGAGGGTCGGTGACGTCATCAGCTATTACGTCATCGTCACCGCGGACTCGGCTGGGTATCTGAAGGATAAGCTATCTTTTACAGTTACGGGTAAGTAGAATAAACTTTACGGCAACCCGCACTAAACTTTCTCGACAATTTTTCTATTTTTCTATTTTTTTTTCATTCGAAACTGTTTTTTTTTATAATTGATGACATTACTTAGGCTATTACGTATAAAGAGATCTCACATGTATTTTTCTACAACGAAAGAAAAAAGAAAAAAATCTACCACATGAGTAGATAGGTTTTCTCGGTTTCATTAAAAATAAACCTTCACTAGTTGTCTATTTTACGAAATTTTGGAGCGCGTGGCCTTGACCGCGCTTGACTCCGCCCGCTACATACAATAGGTACTATTAATCTTCAAATTAGGTTGAATTAAAAAAAACACGTGAAGTTGTGAGAGGGACGGGGGGGAGGGTAGCCAAGAACCTCACCAAATATCACCAAGGGGGTGGAGGGGGTCAAAAAGTAGCCGAAAACCTCGCGTGATTTGTGCACAAGCCAATACCAACATACTCCAACGCAATGAGATAGCTATCTTATCTTCATGTCGGAACACATCTGTCAATGCCGATAACATTAACGTTTGGCGGCAAGACAGAAGATGGTGATAGCTAGCCAGTTAGGCTTTGAAAATGCCCTACCAAATCGTATCTTACAAAATTAGACCGAATTATAGGGAATCGAACCCGCGACCTCCTGGTGTAAAGCGAATGCACGAACCATTACATCTCGCAAGGGATTCGCAGTATGCCCGTGGATGATGTCACTGTACATCTGTGATAGCCTTTGTAATCTTGTCTGAACTCTAAAAATACTCGTGCGGATGGTGGCGCATCGGGAGCCGGGTCGTTCCTTTCCCTCTGATATGGTTGAGAGGAGCGACGGCTGACTCTCGCCTTTTACTCGTGACCGGGTGCTGTCCGTGTGAACTGGCCTATATACACTTGTCAACGGCATTCATTGACATTCAATGAATATAATGTATAACTTCTCGTGTCATATTGTTTTCATGTTCTTATGACATAATTTGTTTTTTTTTATATCAAGGATTGGATTTTGACGTTATTAACTATGATTGTTTATTTCTTGATTTTTTACAAATGAAATTATGTAATCACTATTTTATGACTATCATAAAGAGTTTAATTTGCACCTATTTTGAATAAATATCTTGAATCTTGAAACTAATATGTATCAACAGTAATGTGGACCATGCATAAGATACTACCCTATAAAAAGATAGTTAAAGTTAAAGATAGTTGATACTTTTGATTGTAGGTTCTTGGTGGAACTTTATATCACACATATATATACATACATATAGATACATCTTTTGTTAACATGAATGACATAATAACAAAATTACCGAAACCTACAAATTGCCCAGGAACTTCGAGAACTATGTCTTTTGTTCACTTTTAAGTTCAAATTTGAAAACTTCAAAATGGGGTAGTTTTATCTGATTAAAGTTTTGGTCTCTTTTATTAAAAAATAAACAGAAGTAAAGGGTATTTTTTAGACGTTATTGTTTTGTTACAGTTTATTTCAAGCATTTGTTAATTATTTACTGATCTCTTTTAGTTTTAGTTACCTATTTAAAATAACTATAAAGTGTTTTTGTCAATTCATGACATTGTTATTACTTTAATAGTTTTGATTTAACCAGTTATTAGTTCATAGTTGATTACTTTCTAAATGAGTAATTCGCATTGAGATTGATCTTTATATGACAGAAACACTTAAATGGTGTCTTGTTTTTGTAAATTTATCACCTGGTTTTTGAAAAACATCAGTTGAATTACATTCTGATGTCTTTTAGTTGTTATTTGTAACGAATTTAAGCTGTTTTTGTTAATTCATAATGTTCTTATTGATTTATAATTGCTCTACTATAGATTTGATCAAAACTAGTTATATGTTACGAAAGCTGATTTCATGCAAATATCTGCTGCTAGATCATCTTTGTCGATCTTTTAATTAAAGAAAACTTATTAAAATACGGTTTTTTATTTTATTTCTAATGTTATTTCAAATTTGCCCCAGGTCACATGAATGAAAAATAACAAATGAAAAATAAAGTTTATTTTCCTTTTCTAGATTAGTAACATGCAGTTAAATTTTGTTGAATTACATATTGAAGTAAGAATTGAATATATATAATGACCTATTAGCATTAAAAATAGCTATTTCAAATGTGCCCCGGGTTGTTTCAAAACTACCCCAGCAATGGGGCAGATTTGAATATTTGATTTTTCTCACATGAACGTGAATTTCTAGAAAATAGATGGAAGTAATGCACTGAAACTTTAATTATTATGGAGTATGATATATTATCAAGGTTCTTATGCAAAATTATCAAATTCGTATAATAAAATAAAAAGTTACAACTGATTAACGAATAAACTTTCAAAGGTGCCTCCCTCTCCCCTATATATCTACACTATTTCCACATAAAATAAATAAAACTGCGTTTTTAGTTTGTCAGCGACCGGTTTCGAACACGGTTGTCTGCCTGAAGATGGTGTTCGAAACCGGTCGCTGAAAAACTAAAAACGCAGTTTTATTTATTTTATGTGGAATTAGTGTAGATACCAATATGTGAGTTAAAGTTTACACTTGTTTCGAAATATTTAATTAACCACACTTTTCCGGCATAGCTCAGCGAAATAGCCGACTGAAGTGGCAATGGGCCGGACACATCTGTCGTATTACCGTTAATCGCTGGATGAAGCGAGTTTTGGAGTGAAGACCGCGTTTAGGCAAACTTGTGGGACGCCCCCCGTCTAGGTGTGACGATGATTTACGCAAGGTTACTGGTGACAAAGCGTCGGTGGCTCAACCGGTAACGACTCGGTCCATCTTACCAGAGGTACCGGGTTCAAATCTGGATGGCCAATGTACCAATGAGTTTTTCAAAAAACTTACGTACATACTTACCGATTGCTTTAACGGTGAAGGAAAACATCGTGAGGAAACCTGCACACGCCTGCGAAGAAACTCGAAGGTTGTGTGTGAAGTCGACCAACCCGCACTGGGCCCGCGTGGTCGACTAAGGCCTAATCGCCCTGATTCAGGGTAGGCTCATCTCCTCGGTGGGGACGTATATGAGCTGTAATGATGAATGATGACTGGTGACAGTGAAGGTATAAGTGGCGATCTTTGGGGGAGGCCTATGTCCAGCATTGGCGCAACACGGCCTTATGATGATCATGTACCGAATCGTCCCATGTAGAAAACATAGGCATCCTTCATCGACCTCTACTTTGCACGATAGTAAACCAATGCATCCAGAGACTTTTCATATTTTCTCCAGCTAGCCGTGCTACCGAACTGTTCAGGTCTTGTTTTGTGAAGTGCTTGTGCCTTCTGTGTTCTTCAGCAGCAAGGTGCGCCTTGCGTGTCTGGAGCTGACCATCGTCCGGGGTGAAAGAGCTTTCTGTGAGCTGCACTAGATTCTCAGTCACTAAATTCTATTACAGAATTGGAAGACATCAACCAACCTTCAGCACCTAAAGACTGCTTTTCATCCTTAACGAAAGTGCGTGGCTTGGGAGTCGTGTGCGCAGGCGAGACTATATTCGAGGATAGCTTCGATGGCAACAGGATAAAAGAAGATGTCTGGCAAGTCGAGCAGTATATTCCTGTCAATCATCCTGTTAGTATAAATCAACAATTATTTTAGTTTAAAGTCGTCTACAGGGCTCTCCTATTAAACTCCACTACATATGGAGATCCGGAGCCACGCTGAACTGCTTCCCGCGAATGTCCCTTAATCATCAGTCCACCTGCCCCCTGACTCACAATGCAACGGTTCAAGTTCGTTACACGGAATGTGCGAAGTAGTCGATAGTGGTGACCTTGTAATGGAGTGTATTCGTGACGCGCTCCATCCATACAAACGTAGTTTGGTTCTTATTTGGATACTAGATTTTGCCCGCGGCAACGCGTCTGTCTTTGAGGGTGAGTAGAGCAACATATTGTTGTGATTTCTCGCAAAAAGATGACAGAGGGGGTGAAAATGACATCGGCCAAAAATAGTCTTTTTTTCAGTTCCATCAGTACCGGAAATTGAAATTGATTGTATCGGACTATGCTATTTTCACGGAATAAAAAAAACAAAAAAACACGCTTTTAAAGCACCTCAAATGAAAAAAAATAATTCTTAAAATAGGCTAAAAACAACAATGGACGAAAAATAACCTAGTATTGTGCAAAAAAGGGTGGGTTGCTATATACGAAAAATATGCCACAAAGCGCCCCATGCTTTATTCACAATAATACCAGTATTTTATTTCGTTATTGTTTTCAGCTTATATTAAGAATTATTTTTCACTTTTTAGTTTGATATGCTTTAAAAGCGTGTTTCTTAGGTTTTAAAACTATATTTATTTTTAAATTTTTAGCTAAGGATAATGAGATAAACTTATAAAATTATCAGATTATCACTGATTCTTGATAAATGTACAATGTTTGAAATAAATGTGTCCGTTTAAAGTGGGTCAAAATCGAGTGCAAAGAAGTCGGTTACAAACGTACATACAGGTGAAGTAATAAAAGCGTGATAAAAAGTAGCCTATGTCCTTACCCATGACATGCTACTTACATACAAAATTTCGTCAAGACTAGTTCAGTGTTGAAGCGTAAAGAGGTGATAAACAAACAAATAAACAGATTTTCACATAATGTATAATATTGGTATGGATTAATTTTGTGAAGCTGTTAGAACGCTTTTTCTGACTAAGGTTTATCACATTTGCGAAAAAAAACCATAGATGTTTTGTTTGTTGGTTTGCTTTGTATAGTGATCAGCTGGAGCTATCCTCAAAAAACCGTGTTTGTGTTATCCTTTTACAATGTTCTATTGTTAGTTTATAATTATATAGATAGATAGATAGATAAATCCTTTTATTCAATACACAGCAATCAAAAATACACAGCAATATAAAAGGATAAACTAAATATTAAACATACAAATACATACATACATTAAACATAATACAATACATTCAAAACTGTCAAATTGTCTTTGTTTTGTTTTATTTATATATAGTAACATTTTTTTAAATTTAATATTTTTATTAAAAATTTGAGTGCGTTTGGCTGCGCCTCACCTGATGGTAAGTGCCGATGCACCTCATGCAGCCGAGGATGTAACACGCAATCTCAAATAGTGCCTATTCACTCTCGTATTGAAGATTCCTAAATTATACGAATCGGGGAATACAGACGCCGGGAATCATTGCTCCGTATTTTTTATTGCTTTGTGTGGGGAAACAGGTATGGCAGTCACTAAGAAATAGGTCACGCGGACGGCCGCGTCCAGCGTAGACAAATGTAACGCGAAATAATTACGCAAATAAAGGACGTTTAATATTCACTCGCATTTAAGTTTATACCTTAGCAATCAGGATAACTAAATGAGATAAACATCTCAACACTGTGTATTGAATAAAATAATTTATATATGTACCCATCTAAATTTGAACTTGTGGCGGCATCAGCAGTAACCCTACACTAACAACTAAGCATCCCACAGCTCAAGACGAACCATCCATCAACTATATGGATGGAGTTTACATCAACACCTCGACAGATGTGACACTGTTATCGTAGCAAGACTATTTACAACTAAACTGAACCTTGAAGCAAGCACCGAGAGTACAAATATGTACAATACGCTATCAACATTAGACTAGAAGGTCATGACAAATCTGGTAATGATGACGGAAATGGATAAACTTAGGTTAGGTAAGGGACTTCAGGGACCCTCCGATATCGATTTTGGAAGCATTCCGTCCAGTAACTAAAAAGTTCAAAAGGGCGGCCAATTTTTTTAAATTCTGACAACTTATTCGTGATAAAGGACCTCAGGGACCCTCGGATATCGATTTTGGAAGCAATCGGTCCAGGAAGTAAAAAAAAGGTGTGCGTGTCAGGTCCGACGCACGTCTGGAATTTACTCCTTACTAACGATTATAAATGTGCTGGGGGATGGCGGCCAATTTTTTCAATTTTGACAACGGATTCGTGATTAGGGATCTCAAAGACCCCCAGATATTGATATTCGAAGCAATCTGTCCAGTAACTAAAAAGTTCAAAATGGCGGCCACTTTTAAAATTCTGTCAACGGATTCGTGATTAGGGACTTTAGGGACCATCAGATATCAACTTTGGAAGCAATCGGACCAGTAACTAAAAAATACGATATTGTTTGTAAAGTCGGTTTACGGACGATAATTTTACGTGATAACGTGTCACGAGCCGAGCGCTTGTATGCTTTAGACCACACGACTGAAGTAAAACTTCTTCAGCTCCATGTTTAAGGAGATGCAAGATACTGCCCATAGTCGGGTGAGTTAACTCTTTGGCATTTCCTCACAAAGAATGGACCCCTTGTAAGATCCTGGAGTCCTAGTACTTTTAATCCTTTTAACTTAACTCAACTTGACCTTGACCCAACTTAAATTAATCTAACTTGACTCGACTCGACTCGACTTGACTCTCGGCTCGGCTCAGCTCGGCTCGGCATAACGTCTGATTTTACTCCCCATAATTTTCATACCCTGGGCTCGTTTGAACGGTAATTCCTTTGCAAAATAGCTCAATCGGCCCCCTGGTCATGCTCGATCGACACGACCACAAAAGCCGCGTTGATTTTTCCGTTGTTTTCATTTCAGGAGTTTCCGTTCGTGTCCTACCAGCGGCAGTCAGTATCAGTAGCGGACGGCAAGCTGCACGTCAAGCCTTCGTTGCAGAAGAACCAACCAGGGTTCTCCAGTGACTCCATCGTCTCTGGGACCTTGAACCTTTTTAGTGGGTAGGTATGGTGGATTGTTGACTTAAAAAAATAAAAGAATTATCAAAATACTCAAGGCAGGTACTGAAATTGAAGCGGTATTGAAGAAACTATAAAAACAAGGAACGCTGGTTATACGAACATGTTTTTTCTATGTGCCTTAATACAAGTAAATTTATCAAGGAAAAATGACAAAGGGGGAGGGGGGGGGGATAATAAAACCTTTTTAGCTTTTTTATTAGAACTTTTTTTTTACTAGTGGGTGCACGCGGCTTCGCCAGCTTAGATATTGAGGGTGCGTGGTGCGCTTTGTTTGTTTTGGGCGTTCCCTGGCGTGTGCCCAACCATTCACCAAAGTTTCATCGTAATCGGTCGAGCCATTTTCAAGTTTTAGCGACAGTAACGAATAGCAACTCATTTTTATATATAAAAGAGAGATTACGATTTCATGATGCCATGAAGTTGTTTAACAATCTTTAAGCGATTTTCAAGTTTTTGAAGATTTTTTTTGATGCGATAACACATTCTTTGAAGGGCTCTAGGAGGCTCGAGTTTCCCTATAAACGTAGTTCCATTTTAATACAAAGACTACATGCCGGATTGAATCCAAACTTTGCAAACATATTGAGCAAACACATATCGATGGTTGTAATTAGTTTTCAAAGTACTAATATGAAACGGAAAAAATAAAAGCGTTTCAAACTTTCAGTACAAAACTAATTTATGCCTTCGTTTAGTTATGTGTAAATTTACTACGATGAAAACTAATTACAAACATTGATATGTGTCTACTCAATACTTTTGCAAAGTTTGGATTCATTCCGGCATGTAGCTTTTATTTATTTTATTTATATATTTACTAGCTGTTTCCCGCGGCTTCACCCGCGTGGACCACGTTTCTATGACTTTTCGAGGTTGCAAGTAGCCTATGTCTTAATCCAGGTCCTAATCTGTCTACCTACCAAATTTCAGCCAAATCCGTTCAGTAGTTTTTGCGGGAAAGCGTAACAGACAGACAGAGTTACTTTCGCATTTATAATATTAGTAGGGATTGTACACACATAGTTGAGGTAAAACTAAATGTACAAATGGCATGAATAACTCTGTACATGTAGTTTTTGTGTTAAAATGGAAACGTTCGTATGGAAACTCGAGCCTTCTGGGGAACCTAACTCAAGACCAAAGAATTAAAACAAACAGAAAAGAGTTGATAAAAAAAAACTTTTTTTTATTAATGTGGAATAATTTTAAAAAGTCTCATAAAACCCATTAGAGTACTTACCAGTTTTTCAGAAGTCATATAATGTATATAGTGAATTCGCCAAGTATAAGTATATATATATTCTTTATTGCACACAGATATTTACATGAAAAACAATTAGAAAGGACATGTACAAAGGTGGACTTATCTCTATAAGAGATCTCTTCCAGCCAACCTTACCGGGTGTTATGAGAATTCAAAAGACGGGGGGCAAACCTATGTGTACCTAAAATTATACTAAATAAAATAATAATATAATGTAAACTAACCTGATCTACTCAAATAAATATAATACATACCGATAGTAAATAATTTAATAATATACATAATACATACCTTAAAATAGAATACTTACTATTCTTACTAAAATTAAATATATACAAATAAACTTACACGTTTTGTAGGGAAAGAAGATGCTCTTTAAGTTTGATTTTGAACGAGTTAACAGAGGGGCAGTCGCGAATGTTGGCGGGTAATTTATTCCAGAGGTTCGCAGCTTCAACAGTGAACGAGTTTGCGATGGAAGTAGTAAGTAGAAGCAGTGGTTTAGGCACTAATCTTTAATTCAATTCATTTCAAATCATTTGTTTCGGACAACTTAATCCATAGTTAGTACCAAAAAATATTAAAAAGACATTTGGGTTATTGGGGGTACAAACAATATTTTATTATTTAATATGCAGCCGTACCAATTGCCACAAGATAGGACAGTCGGGTCGGCTAGCCACAACGCTCAGGATGCCGTTGGTGCTGCCACGTACACGGTTCAGCAACGAGGCGGCTCTTATTCTTAAGCTCTGCAGCCCCATCAGGATCCTGAATGCGTTGTTATACTGAACGCGCAAGGCGTTGATTGTCTTCTGCGTATAGTTGACCTACAGACTGCACGTATAAAAAGACTGGTAGGAAGCTTTAAATAAAACAAATTTAACAGCTTTGGACAAATGTGTAAGTCTCCGAGCCATTATATTGCATGTGACAGCCAACGCCCGGCGCTCCCTCTCAATATCCTCATTATCAGAGAGATCCTCCGAGACCCAGGTACTTGAGACGAAAAACTCTCGGCAAAGCTACGCCGTCTAGAAAAACGGGTGGAACTGTAGTGATTTTATGACCACGAGATTAACACTATAAGTTCGTTCTTCTTCACATAGTACCTGAGTCCACAAGCCTCGGCGTACCTCTCACAAACCAGTAATAATTTACGAAGAGCGATTGAGGGACTCAGCAACACCATATCGTCAGCGTAGCTAATGTTGTTGATAAATCTATCGTCTATAGAGCAGCCGACTCTAGTATTGGTCAGTTACTCAACAAACCCGTTTACGTACAGGCTAAAGAGTCGAGGAGAGGTTTAACTCCCTTGCCTCACACCATACTTCAGCCTGTACGCATCGGAGACAGTGACTGCTCACTTTACAACATTACTTGGTTGTTATACCAATTATCAAAAAGTTTGACTACCTCTACTGGGAGGCCGGTTTCCATCCTTATTTTAGCCATAACACATCATAGGATACCAAATCAAAGGCTTTCGACAGGTCCAGATAGCACGCGTAGATCAGAGTCTTTCAGAACAGAATTCCTTCAGGTGGAGAAAGAACTTATAAGGGTTTAAGCGTGAGTGGCAAGCGCCATTTTCATGTAATGGTGGAAGTGGCAATCGATGTGAGGCTACACGGGGCAATTCGACACCGTTTTCTCATAAATATATGACTCATACACAAGTCTCGTACTTACATTGTCTGCAGTTGATACCATTGTTAGATTTATTAGTTACTTAATTAGGTACTATTTAAGTTGTCCTTCTTGTTTAGAAAGGAGTTGGTATATAATGTTAAAGATGTGCATTGTAAATAAATTACGAATAAATAGGCATCGTTACTAATTGTGGTACAAACGATAACGGCAATGAGGTCTGTTATTGAAAAAGCGGAGATGAGTGGAAACCAGTGATGTTTGCATACATTTTACCAGATCGAAGTGGAAAGGAGCTGTGCAAATTTTATGTATGAAAAGTTACACATCTCTGCTCATATCGGCTTTGGTCCTTAACGGGACTTCTGATTACACATAACTTTTCTCGTAGCTGTACAGGCTCAGCAGACGAGTGCTCCACCCAGGCTTGGGGCGCCAGCATCTTACCTCCAGTCGTGAGCGGCAGAGTGACCAGCAAGGCCTTTGCTTTCACCTACGGAACTGTCCATGTCACAGCCAGACTACCACAAGGGGACTGGATTTACCCAGGTAAGAATTGTTCAATATTGATTGATTTTGTTCAGGTGTTACTTTCCGGAACTATTAGGTACTAGAGATGTTACCAAATACAACTACCTGCTTTGCTCTTCTGCTGCAAAGATTATGCGTAAGTAAGTAATGAAATTGAAAATCTTCAGTCCTTTTACAGCACAGAGGAGGATTTTATCCACAATATTGGCATTGTTCAAAAATAAGTAATATTATTATTTAATTTTGAAGATTAGACTGAATACTTATTTTAAGAAACTTTTTAGAATTTTTTTTTTTTTTTTTTTTGTATTTACTGGATATTTTTTTTCATGATTAAGCAAAAGTTAAAAGTGTTTACGTCGCATGCTTAAAGCTATATGAAGAATAGCCTATGAAGATATAGATTAAGTACTTATTTTAAGAAACTAGTAATTTTTAATCACTACTATGATATAATGAATTTTTAATTTTTCAAAAATTGATGACGTCACACTCTCAAATGCTATGAGTAAAACGGCCTCAGTACTTTTTTTTAATAACAATTGTATGATCTAGATCTATGACCTGTTTAGAACATGTTTCCTAATTAGTGTATTACCCTTCCTATACAGAAATCCTTTTGGAACCCTTTCTAAAGATGTACGGCAGTACGAAGTACGCTTCCGGTATTTTGAAGATAGCCGCAGCTTTAGGAAACAGTGAACTCAAGCGTGGAAATGCAGGAGTTGGTAATGAGGTAGGTGGGTTACCCTTAGAATAAGCAGCTGACGTTTTCATATTTTTTTTTAATTTCAGAAACAAATAATTCTCATATTCGTTAACCAAACTTTGTTTTACATTTACTATCCCTTTTATAGAAATCAGATAAAATTAAAACTCAAAATACAACAAAAAGTTCTAGTCACGTAAACATGTTTGAACTCCCCATATAAAATATTCTGAAAACTTATGAAAAACCTTTTCTTAAAGTCTTTTTATACCTATAGTTGTTTTTTTGTACAGCCTATATGTAAAGTTTGATTCCAGCTCTTGTACGGTGGGCCTGTCGTAGACTTCGACTGCCGCAGCCAGCTGTTGTCACACAAGCGGGCGGCAGGCCAGCAGTGGGGCAATGAGTTCCACGTCTACTCCCTCACTTGGACGCCAGGTTTGTACTGGATTAAACTGAACAACTTTCTCCAAGGAACCTATATCGAATTAAGAAAAAAAAAGACTTCATACATAATTGACTGACCAGATAAAGATAATATATTGAACAGGACTTCCTTGGACAAAAGTTGGTTATCCTGTTTAAGAGTCTTTTTATACCTGTTGTGTTGAACAATAAACTAACGATATGTTATTTGTGCAAATATTCCACAGATCATATAGCTCTGTTTGTCGATAACCAAGAGTACGGCCGTATCTCGGTAGACTCCGCTGGTCTTCATAGCCAGTACCCTGCCAGTTGCAAGGACCTGCCACGTGACCTGTTGGCAACGGGATCCAAAATGGCTCCGTTTAATAATCATGTGAGTGGGTATTGTGTCACACAATAAGAGAGAAAGAGACATATTTGTACTAGAGATTGCAAACCGGACCCCTTTTAGGCACCCAATCTTACCGGGCCCGTTCACCGGATCTGTTAAGTGAACCGCAGCGCGCGGCGCGGTAGCGCCAACTCGTAGAATGTACGTTACAGTTACAGTACAGGACAGCCTAGCCTATAGGATTTCGCTATTTACTCAATTAGTAATAGTAACAATCACTAGTCTTAATAGCCAAAGTTTAAGTAAAAACATAATAATTTACTTTTAGCAAATAAGATACCAAAGCTATCAAAGTTTATCTATCTAAGTTTAGTACACGTTTAATATTTTAAGCTGCTATTAGTTTTATATTTTATTACTATGTTTTCAAATAGACACTATAAGGAGTAAAGAAAAAGAACTGCTTGTTTAAACTTATAGAAATGAATAATTACTAATACTAATTCAATTCAATTCAATTATTTATTTTCAGACAACAGTGATCCATAGCTTGTTAGTAACACTTAGCCTATGTTAGTAATTTTATTTTTCCGTCCATAAGTTTTTTTTATTTTTATTTATTAAGAATTTGAGTACGTTTGGCTGCACCTCACCTGATGGTAAGTGCCGATGCAGCCGAGGATGTGACACGGAAACTCAAATAGTGCCTATTCACTCTCGTCTTGAAGATTCCTAAATTGTACGAATCGGGGAATACAGACGCCGGAAGGTAAAAGTAATCAATTCTGTATTAAGTGTGATTTTGAGATTTGAGTGAGACTGATTATTGTGATAATTGTCCGTGAGACAGTTTGAAATAAATATTAACCTTGAATCATAGCCTTTTTCATCCATATATAGAAAATTTTCATAAAATACTTTAAAGGTTTAATCGCTAACACACAACCCTGTCGGGCCCGGCACACCCGGCCGTGTTGGCTACGAATGCAACCGGGGCCGGCGGGGTTGAGAAACATACCGGGTTGCAATCTCTAATTTGTACCTAATCCATAATTTTTACAGCATCCAAATATTTCATTTTTAAGCGGATTTTAACATTCAGAAGTAGATACTTAACTCATCGTAATAAAGTCGCAAATAAGACCCGATGCAAACTTGTCAAATAACTAACAAGTTCTTCCCCAGTTCTACCTTACCCTTGGCGTGGCTGCGGGAGGCATCACTGAGTTTCCTGACGACTCAACCCAGAAACCCTGGAAGAACACTGAACGGAAGGCCCTTCTCCATTTCTGGCAGCATCACCATCAGTGGTATCCATCCTGGAGAAACTCCGAGCTAGTGATAGACCACGTGAAAGTTGTCGCGTTGTGATGAACTTTGAGAAGATGAAAAACACTCTTTGAGGACATTTGAGTGCATAGAAAACGTTACAGTGTTTTTTTAAAAAAAAGCAATTTTCTAGTGAAATATTCAAAAATTTCAAAAAATGTAATTTTCTAGTGAAATATTCAAAAATTTCAAAATATGTAATTTTCTAGTGAAATATTTAAAAAAAAAAAAAACAAAAAATTAAGTGCATATTTATCCAAACGTACTGTATTTTTCTAATATTTCTATCAATTATAAATAAGTATCAGTACCTACCTATCAGATAGGGTATATCGAATCTCTTACACGACTTAGCCTAAAGTTCGCGGTTTGTATGTTTCTTTTCTAAACAATATTAACAGAGAGACAGGAAATAAACAAAGTATTGTGTAAGCACCTATTCTAATTCCGTGTTGTAAATGTCGCTTACTATGGGCCTATTATGAAGGCTTAAGGGCAATGGAGAGTGCTGTATGCTCGAGTTTCCCTGCGTGATCGAATCGCAGAAACAAGATTCGTAAGAGAACCAAAGTAACTGACGTAGCGCTCAGAATCGCTAAACTTACGTAGCAGTGGGTGGCGCACATAGCTCGTAGAACAGATGGCCATAAAGTTATCGAGTGACGACCACGCACCGGAAAACGTAGCGTAAACAGGCCTACCACTCGGTGGACCGATAACCTGGTAAAGATCGTGGGACGTGGCTGGATGTATTCAGTTCAGTGACGCACGCGTAATAGAATTGCAAACTAAACACGCAAGTTATTTCTTATTTAAATAGTATTGTTGACTGCAAAAGTTCAAGTGTTGGTTTTGTATTACTTACCAAAATATTTTTAAACTTGAATATGTTATTTCGAATAAATTAAACTTCTGTTTATTTTTTTATATAAAAAAATGGTGCATTAATATTACCAATTTCATTAGTTGCAATAATCACACAGATGCCTAAAGTCCTAAACTTAATATTATATTAAAGATTATGTTGATTTTTACCATTATTAATAAACACATTTAAATTCTTTAATATAAATGTGTTTATTAATAATGGCAAAAATCAACATAATCTTTAATAATAATAATTACTCTTGAGTTTCTACTCTCTTTTTATTTAAACACAAATTTTAGACTTCATTCATTTTTTTCTCGATAACCCGAGAAGACCCGAGAAATCAGGCTCGAGAATTCTCGAGGCCCGAGAACTGAAAAACCTCGAGAAATCACAAACCCTAGTGCGCTCATTCTGTAGGCTCGAAACTGCTGTTCACGTAGGCCGGTCCATAACTGTTATATTGGTCGAATGATAGAAACTGCATAATACGCCCTTTCTGAAGATGAAGGATAGTCAGTCACTGTGGAGTCGGACTCGATTTTTAATCAACTTCCAATAAGGAGTTTGCTACGCGATATCTTCGCAGATTGTTAACTAATTTTCATGAATATTTTTTATTCGATAGGGTTTGCGGCCATGTTGGCTTCATATAAATTTTATCGAATTCGGTATACTGGTTTTTGAGAAATCAAAAACCAATAACTATAATGCAAAATTGTACTAAGTTGTGCGATGGAATTTAGTTTTTTTTTTTCGCGTTTGGCGTTTCCAATTATTTAATTTCATTGATTGACCAACCCGCACTGGGCCCGCATGGTCGAATAAGGCCAGATCGCCCTAATTCAGGGTAGGTTCGAGCCCCTCGGAGGGGACGTATATGAGCTAATATGAAATTTAATTGATGTCATATAAAAAATAACTGGTCATTTTATTTGTCATCAGTGGTTCATTTACACATTCCTTGACGCCTCATATTTTTGTTTAGTTTCTCAGCTACAAAGTTGAATAGAGATCGATATAATAATAAATAACAAACGGTTTCACATAACATTATTGGACCAGTGCACTGTTATATTTCAGTATGAGCGTGTCTGTATTGCATTTCTACTTATTTCTGTGTTGGACTTTAATTGTGTCATCTAATGGTAAGTTTTTATCTTTATGTGTAAAAAAAAAGATTAAGGGCCCCAGGAGGCTCGAGTTTGACAAATACCAATTTTATCTTCTTAAGGGTCCCAGGCGTCGGTGGCTCAACCGGTAACGACTCGGTCCATCTAACCAGAGGTACCGGGTGCAAATCTGGACGGCTAATGTACCAATGAGTTTTTCAAAAACTTACGTACATATAATTACTAGAGATGAAACGGATAGTGGTTTGGCCGGATACCGGATACCGGATATCCGGCCAACTATCGGGCCGGATAGCCGGATATCCGGCCACCGGATATCCGGCGAACATTGCCGTTTGGTGCATCGCAAGAAGCGAGCTTGTGTGGGTGGCGCACAAACGAATTCGGGTCTCTTCGTACAGCGAATGACTGTTTTCTGAAGCTGGCCTTGTTTATGAAAACAATCGGAGAGAAATTAATGGAGAGAAATGAGTATTCATTCTAGTTAAAATTTTTGTGCTACAGTGACTTGTTACTTGGTTCTTTTTGTGTCAATGATTTGGTGGGATGAGCATTATTACCTATCCTATAACACAGGGTTTTTCCCTTTTTTAGGAGGTAAAATCTTAACCCATTGTTTTATTTTGTCAGCTATGTACTTGAATAAAAATTATTATTATTATTATTCACCATAATTTGCCCTAAGTGCAGTACGAGTACTAATTAATTAAATTACTTTTCTAAGTTGTCAAATGAAAATTCTGTGCTAGTTTCAGTAAAGTATTAAATAATTATAAATAAAGTACTTGCCTAAATTTAGTATTGCGTATTTATTAATATCCGGTATCCGGCCGAACAGGATAGTGTCCTGTTATCCGGTATCCGGCCGGATAGTAAAATATGGCCGGATAGGCCGGATACCGGATAGTAACCGGATATCCGTTTCATCTCTAATAATTACCGATTGCTTTAACGGTGAAGGAAAACATCGTAAGGAAACCTGCACACACCTGCGAAGAAACTCGAAGGTTGTGTGTGAAGTCGACCAACGCGCACTGGGCCCGCGTGGTCGACTAAGGCCTAATCGCGCCCTGATTCAGGGTAGGCTCGAGCCCCTCGGTGGGGACGTATATGAGCAGATATAATAAAAAAGGGTCCCAGGAGCAAAGTATATAGGGTGACTTTTAATTAGTTCTTAATAACAAAAGATACGCATGTACTCGTGATTACAAACAACTTTCCCAAAGAGATTATATTTCAAATCAGAAAAAAAAAATTTGGTCCTCGATACTCGTACATGACAAGTTATCAACTCGGCAAAAATATATAAAGGATCAAAATTTTTTTTTCATATTTGACATAATAAATAACAAAAAAAAAGAAAAAAAAAGTTGGGAAAGTTGTTTGTAATCACAAGTACATTTTTATCCTTTTCTATCAAGAACTAATTAAAAGTCAACCTTCAAATATTAGTACTAACGCCAGGAGGCAAGTCCGAAATATTTTAATTTGAATATATATTTTATTTTTGTAATACTGATATATTGTCTTATTTTTTCTTTTTTTCCTTCTTTTATCTGTTTGATTTTTGATAACATAGGGTAGAAAATTCAGCTTAAGTGTATTTTGTCAGCAACGATAGTAACTAGTACACGGATAAACCTGTAAAGGTTTTTGATGTACCTATTAGTATTATAATTTTTTGTAACATTCTTTTTATCAATTGTGTAAAAAAAAAAAACTTCCGTAGCGACTTAAAAAACCACTATAGAACTTGCTATCCATTTAGATCTCACTTCTTTTATTGGCAACTATCTTCCACTTTTTGTACCAAATTTAGCCCCTTTACATTTTTAGGGTTCCGTACCTAAAGGGTACAAACGTGACCCTATTAGCAGGACTCCGCTGTCTGTCCGTCTGTCACCAGGCTGTATTTCATGAACCGTGATAGCTATACAGTTGAAATTTTCACAGATGTATTTCTTTTGCATCTATAACAACAAATACTAATAATTTTAAAAAGTGAAAAAAAGGGGGTCTCTATACAAGTAACGTGTTTTTTAAACGTGAAGAAACTAGCGCCATCTAGTATAATTGTACGGAACCTTTCGTGTGCGGTTCTGACTCGCAGTTGGCCGGTTTTTTGTTTTTGGTGGGATTTATTTTACCTGTTTTCTACTTTTCCTACAAATTTATTGAAAAATATTATGACATGACTCAGTCGAGAACAAACTGTAACTGTATAACTAAGGCCCGATCGCCCTAATTCAGTGTAGACTCGAGCCCCTCGGTGGGGACGTATGTGAGCTGATATTATGATGATGACTCAGTCGGGAGAAAGTGCTATTCCCATCGATCTGCACTTTCTGCCCTCGCTAACAATGTATTTACTAATAAAGCGTGACTTTTATTTTGGCATCCAACTCCTAGACTCAAAATACCTCATAAACACCGACGGCTGCCGTATACCACAATTCAACGTGTCATTCTCGGAACCGCCGACTAAACCGTCGTGCGGCCAGCGTCACGTGCTCGTGCGCAACTTGGCGGGCAGGACGGCGCAGTTTGTCATGTTGAAACCGTACCAGGCATGCTGCTACCGGTACGTGAGGAGGAGCAATGAGGAGTATTTCGAGGATCGGAAAGTTAGGTGAGAACTGCTAAAATAGAAATATTTATTGTCTAAATATTACAATCGTAGGCTTCGGTGGCGTAATGGTTACGGCCGCTACCTCCTGTCCGTGGTGCGAATCCTGCCACGATTCGATTTCATATGTACGTTTATCCGATGCTCTTACGGTGAAGGAAAACATCGCGAGGAAACCTGCACACGCGTGTGTAAAGTCGACCAACCCGTACTGGACCCGCGTGGTCGACTAAGGCCTGATCGCCCTAATTCTGGGTAGGCTCGAGCCCCTCGGTGGGTACGTATATGAGCCAATATGATGATAAGAGCCGATCCATTATATTTGGTCAAAGGTTCTATCAGTGCCGCAAGAGCACGTATGGGAACGTATATGAACTGAAGATAAAGATTACAAGAGGTAAGTATGTACAATACAACTAATATGATACTAACTAAAAAAAGCATAAATATTCATTACAAAAAGGACAAAAGCTCTAAAAATTAAAACTGTTAAAACTTATTAAATAGGATCAATTCACTTATTCGTAGTGAGAGGGAGAGACAGCGGATAAACGATGGCATCTTCACTTCTAACTAGGAAACGCTTGAACGAGTTTACTATGAACGATCGCAGATGGCAATTAATACTAAAATACTTGTGACCCTGCGGTCATCTGTTCTACGAGTTATGTGCCCCGCCCACTGCCACTTAAGTTCACTAATAGTAATACTGCGGCTTGCGGATACAGATAGATGTGGATTGCGCTGGATGCGGGCAGCGCAGAACCAGTCTTCAAGAAACTCCTTATGGAGGGCTTTGTCTGGCGTCTGTATTCCCCGATTCGTATAATTTAGTAATCTTCAAGACGAGAGTGAATAGGCCCTATTTGAGCTTGCGTGTTGCATCATCACTTACCATTAGGTAGGTGCAGCTAGGGTACATAACCCTCCCGGATTGCCCGGGAGACTCCGGTAATAGTGGTTAATCTCCCGACCTCCCGATAATTTTTCCGGTTTTTCTAAAAATAATGCCCATCCTTCGCTCGTCGCTACTCACTCTCTTTGCGTGCTTTGATTGCAATCACTCACACATACACGCCCACTGCCACTTAAGTTTACTAATAGTAATACTGCGGCTTGCGGATACAGATAGATGTGGATTGCGCTGGATGCGGGCAGCGCAGAACCAATCTTCAAGAAACTCCTTAGGGAGGGCTTTGTCCGGCGTCTGTATTCCCCGATTCGTATAATTTAGTAATCTTCAAGACGAGAGTGAATAGGCCCTAATTGAGCTTGCGTGTTGCATCATCACTTACCATTAGGTAGGTGCAGCTAGGGTACATAACCCGCCCGGATTGCCCGGGAGACTCCGGTAATAGTGGTTAATCTCCCGACCTCCCGATAATTTTTCCGGTTTTTCTAAAAATAATACCCATCCTTCGCTCGTCGCTACTCACTCTCTTTGCGTGCTTTGATTGCAATCACTCACACATACACACACACACAACACCACGTGCCCCTGCCTGTATAAACCTGTTCGTCTGTATAAATCGAATAAGTATTTCTTTAGTAAAAGCAGAGTTACAAGTACTAAAAAACTTCGATTTTGCATGTAAAAACTTTTATGATTTTGTGATGAAAAACTAACAAATGTTAGATGCTGCTCGAAAGAAAAATAAATATAAATTTAATAATTCATTGAATTTTCTCCCCCTCCCCCTCTCATTCAACATCCATAAAAGTCTCCCGGGTTGGTCCTTTCAGGAGCTGGCAACCCTAGATGCAGCCAAACGCACTTAAATTTTTAATTAAAAAAAGTGGACATCTCGCCCGATATGGTGATGATGTTGATGAATACTGCGGCAATATTTAGTATATTTTACCCAATCAGGTACAAAAACCAACTTACACTTTCTATTCCAGATACTCCTGGTGCATGCCGTTCAAAAACACCACCGTGACAGTCCTCTCTGGCGACTACCTCAACGTAAGGTGCACAGACCGCGACCGCCTTGTCTACGACGACTACTACGCTCTCACTTCGCGAACCCATTTCAACTACGAGGATCACCCCTCAGAGTCTTCGTATAACGTATTGCTGATTGGTTTGGATTCTATGTCTCGGCAGCGTGCGCAGGCGTCGCTTATGGAGACAGTGAAGTACTTTGGGGAGGAAAAATGGCTGGATTTTCGGGGGTATAATAAGGTAATAGCCGAATGAAAAATTCGGCTGGAAGACGTTTACTGTTGAACACAGGCTTACCCTTAGCCCTACAGACTTCTTGTGAGCTTCTCTAGATCATAATTCACGAGGTGCTGCCTAAACAGTAAAGTTCACGAGTGGTGACCACGCACTAGAAGACATAGCGTAGATCGGCTTCCTACTCGGATGACCTACAACCTGGTAGCGGGAAGCCGCTGCATGGGAGGCCTTCTTTGTTCAGCAGTGGATGTACTAGTCTTCTCTGTACATATAAAAGGAAGGTGACTGACTGGTATATCAACGCACAGCTCAAACCACTGGACGGATCAGGTTGAAATTTGGCACACAGATAGCAATTATGACGCCGACATCAGCTAAGAAGGGATTTTGGGAAATTCCCTAATTCCCTCGGGAACCGCAAAAGCGGGATCTGCGCGGGGCACCCACTAGTTTACTACAAAAATACACAAAACCTGCTATATCGTTATTAAGAAGTGATAGGTAAGGTTAAGAAATCATCCATAAAGAGTGTCTACTCATGGAACTAGGTTTACTTAAGCTGAGAACTATAAAAACTTTTTAACAAAAAATTAAACCGACGAAAAGAAAGGAACGGAAAAGCGTAAAGTAAAAAAAGCCTTTTTAGTCTAACTGAGCTCCTACACTAATATAATGTACCTTAATAATTTTGAGTCGGCGCCAATCAAACAAATATATAAATTAATTACTTATTATGTAAAATGGCATGATAGCAGCGGAATGCACGGCGGCGGCGACGACGTGATGCGTCCCTTTGTTGGCAATTGCCGAATGTTCCGTTTGTTTGATTGGCGCCGAATTAATATTATTTAGGTGTTTACTCGTATATTAGTGTGGGAGCTCAGTTAGACTAAAAGGGTTATTTTTTGGGTTCTGTACAAAAAACATTTGGTAGGATGGTGATGGTGGTCCTATGACCCAAACACAGATGTGGAAAGTAAATATTTTTTTTAAATAAGGGTTCTTTTACGGAGACAATCAGGAAATTATAAAAAAAAAGTTTTGCAAACCTTACTGTGTCATATCAAATGAAAGGGCTAGTTATGAGGATCTCAAATTTGTTATTTTATTCATGAAAAAAAAAACGAAAGTTTCCTCCCCTCCCCCCCTGATCTCCGAAACTACTGAGCCTAAAATTTTGAAAAAAATACAAAATATAGTCGTTGCTTGTAGATTAAAAGAAAATCTATAAGAATTCTATCAATTGAAAATAAAGTGATAGACTCAATATAATACGTTCACTAACGGAAAATAGTGCACTAAAACACCACTAGTAGTAGTTAACTCGTGTCTTACTATGAGGATTTCAAATGTGATATTTTGTATTTGACTTTTTGGCATTGTGCGCAACCCTCTCCACGCGAGTTCAACTCGCACTGGAACGGTTTTTTTTCTTTTTGGCTTTTCAGTTCCTTTCTTTTTTCCTCGGGTTCATTTTTTGTTAAAGTTTTTTTATTCTTTTTTTTTTGTGGCTAAACTATACTAATGGGTGCTAGTTAACGCGTCATCTTTTTTAAAGCACTTTTGTCTTCTAAAAACTAAGTAGTTCCCGAGCGTCTAAAAGTACTGTTTTGCCGACCATATAGGTATATTAACCCATTAACGCTCTCTGTACCTGCTTGGGTACACATAGATGAAACGAACTTTTAGGTTGAAAGTGAACGCATCCGTATGATTTATTTACTCATTTCCAAACTAGATGGCTCTAGCTACCTATGAAAAAAATAAAGTGGCGGTGGCGCGAAAATAAATGTCAAATATCTGTCTCGGTGATAATAGAAAAATAATTTGTGATTAATTTGTGATTCAGGTGAGTTGTGTTAATTATTTTAAAATGTAAATAATCTGCTTTTTACACATTTGTGGCGTTAAAAAGATAGATTGAGTGTTGGTTTTCATACTTTTTACATAAAGCAGTCAAAGATAAATCAAAATTCCAAAATAGGTGTCATTTTGTAACACTGTACACAAACGGGTACACTGGGCGTAAGGGTACTTTTGTTTACTTTTGTTTTGCAGTGGCTGTTGAAACATTATAATGGTGAAACGCCGCACATTTACAAGCCAAAACAATTACGCGCGGCTTGACGAAGCTCTTGAAGCCATACTGGCCGATGAAGATCACGACGAGTATGAGGTTATAGTGTTGCCACCAGATCCTGCCGTCGTTAGCGATCAAGAAGAAGGCGACGATGATGACTTACACTCTGCTGCCCTCCCCAGAGATGTTCCCGGAACCGTTGAAGTATTTCCACGTCATCCCGATCATGATGTTTCAGATTGGGATGAGAGTGATGATGAGCCTCTGATGAACATCGCAAAACGCCCAAGAAATACACAGTCCCGAAATCAGCGTCAGCAAAGTGATACACCTGTTTGGAGAAAAACATTGCCCGTGTATAGTGTAGCCCATAACATTACTGACATCATCCAAAACCGCCAAACCTCCGTTGTAGGATCCATAAAAGATCTCAGCCCAGTTTCATTGTTTGAAAAAATGTTTGACGACGATGTTAGATCTCTGATAATAAACAACACTTTGTTGTATGCTGGTCAAAATAATAGACATACTTTTGAATTCGCTGACAATGATTTGAAGAGATTTTTAGGAATACTGATTCTATCAGGCTACCACGAGTTGCCATCTGAACGCGCTTACTGGAGCTTAGACGAAGACCTTGGTGTTCCGTTGGTCGCCAACAGCATGCCGCGTAACAGGTTTCTTGACATAAAAAGAAACCTACATTTTGTTGACAATAATCAGGCCGCCGGTACTACTGATAAAATGTTCAAAGTAAGACCATTGTGTGATTTGATCCAGCGAAACGCGTGCCAGTGGGGAGTATTCCATGAAAACTTGTCCGTGGATGAATCCATGATCAAATACTTCGGTCGTCATTCAGCCAAGCAATTTATAAGGGGAAAACCGGTCAGGTTTGGATACAAAAATTGGGCAGCAACAAGTTCAGATGGATATTGCTATTCTTTTGATATTTATTGTGGTAAGGCGGCAGAAGCTTCGACTGATAGTCTCGGGGCGAGAGTAGTAAAGTCCTTACTAGCAAAGATGCCCATAGTACCTACAGAACATATTGTTTACTTTGACAACTTCTTTACCAATTACCAATTGCTCAATGAGTTGAAACTGTTGGGCTACAGAGCTACGGGTACCATACGCGATAATAGAACGAAGAAATGTCCACTTGTGCCTGTAAATGAGATGAAGAAACGGCCAAGAGCTGACTATGATTACCGTTTCGACACGAAGAATAAAATTGCGATAGTGCGTTGGAATGACAATAATGTGGTAACTATGGGTTCAAATTTCGATAATGTTGAGCCTTTAGGCAAAGTAAAAAGATGGTGCAAAGTGAGGAAACAGAAAGTAGACATGAACATACCAAGACTGTTTGTGAACTACAACCAAGGGATGGGAGGAGTAGATCAAATGGATCAGTCAGTCAGTCTTTACCGGGTCTCTATCAAAGGAAAAAAATGGTGGTGGGTGATTTTTACATATTTGCTGGACATGGCTGTCTCAAACGCTTGGCGCTTGCATGTTATGTTGAGCAAGACTGAGGATTCCGTTACGTACATGGACCAACTATCATTCAGGCGGATGATAGCTCGCGCTTATTTGCACCAGACTACACCAAGAGCCCGTCCATCTTCTTCAGCAATTGTTGGCTTAGACCGAAAAAACAATGGACACAATCCAGAACGCATTGAAAAACCGTTACGGTGTACTATATGCCATAACCGTGTTCGTTGGCGCTGCGAACTATGCACAAAAACGTTATGCGTAGAACGAGATTGCTTTGGACAGTTTCACTCTTAATCCGCCCGTTGTACCTGCTTGTGCACATTATGATAACTTCAAATATAAATACTTTTTTTCAAATTTTTGTTCCTAGTTATTCTAATTAAGCCCTATTAAACTAATAAATATCAGTTACATAAAAAAAACATGTCCGTTTTAATTTTGGGCGTTAATGGGTTAAGAAAAAGTTATAGTTCACTTCACTGATCACCACTTTCCGTACGGTATATATTTCTCCACTGTTCGTAGGTATAAATAAATTGTGCGTACGTAGGTAAATCCAAAGTCCTTCACCTAACGATTTCTATCACTCCTTATGGCCAGAGGAGGGTGTTCAGTGAAACAAGATTTGCGTTTTACCTTGTATTGTTACACAATAAAATATATGTTTCAATTCTACTAGATAGGTACTAGTTATACAATAATTAGAGTACTGGTCACCGTTTAACTTCAGCGCGGACGGGAGGCACTGCCGGCACTGTATGTAAAACGGGCGAGCTTCGCCTTGCTACAAAAAGTGCTGACACTACTGTGTCCCTACAATATGATTGAGCTACAGTTAATATGATTTAACAACGCAACCCAGGACAACGAGCGAAATGAGTTCCAGCGCTTCGCCGTCCGCTGTAAAAACGTAGTTTATTATATTCTCTTTGGTCCGCTGCCACGGCTCGCTCAGTACGCTCGCTACGCTCTCTCGGCTCGCGCGTTGCCTTTAAAATCAAACTTAACAGCTCGTCGCTTCGCTCCTCACTACCTAACCAGCCGACATTGCCCCACCTAGACCCTACCTTGACCTAATCTACTCATAACCTAAGCCTCAACACTGACATACGGTTACTTCAGATCAGAATCGTTGCTCTGGGTTTCATTGTTAATTATATTAACTAAAGCTTGTTTTCACAATTATAGCTGGGAAAACAGAATACTTTTAGATGTTCACAAATAGTCGCTGACCTCGTAATTTACAGGACAACGACAAAACTGCTTATTAAAAGAAGGCGATTCAAGGTTTAGATGCAAGGTTTATTATTTCTCTTATAAAAATAGTCTTTTTTATTCGCAATGCATGCGAGGTCCAGTTTGAACCTACTTTTAACAGCCTTCCGTCTCCAACATCAGATCCTTGATAGTAGTCATCATATAAGCTCATATACGTCCCCACCGAGGGGCTCGAGCCTACCCTGAATTAGGGCGATTGGGTCTTAGTCGACCACGCGGGTCCAGTGCGGGTTGGTCGACTTCACACACAATCTGCGAGTTTCTTTGCAGGCGTGTGCAGGTTTCCTCACGATGTTTTCCTTCACCGTAAGAGCGTCGGATAAACGTTCATATGAAATCTAAATTCGAAAACACGTTGGTACGTGGCAGGATTCGAACCACGACACGGAGGCAGGAGGCGGCAGCTGTAGCCGTTACGCCACAGACGCTCTAATGGTAGTCATAACCAATTAATGATAACTTATTTTATTTATTTCATTTCATTTCATTTCATTTCATTTTATTTTATTTTATTTCATTTTATTTTATTTTATTTTATTTGGGAAGTTTACAGCTTAAGTAAACACTATGTGATAAAATTACAAAATTAACTATGAGCTAATAAAAAAACTTCCACAAATGGATTTCGATATAAACACAAAAATGTAACCTAAGTAAAAAAATAATAATAATTGATGGTGTTTACAAGATTAACGAACAAAAAATTAAAAACACGCTAAGCTCGCTTATCAATGCATTCGGTGCTGTTGAGAGAGAGAAATGCCATTGAAAAATTCCAAAGTAAGGAAACGCCGTCCAGAGGCAGAAAAGATCTATAATATTGTCTATAATATTGTCTATAACTTAGAGATAATGTTTTCATTAGGATGAATGAATAATTTCAAACATAACCCTAATAGTGTAATTAGAACTAATTTTATGTGACAAGTTTCAACCGAACCGTTTTACAGATAAAAATTCAGTTGTTAAACAATCAATCATTCCCTACTTTTCTACCCTAAGGCTTGAAATATTCTTTTGAATTAAAAGAGAACAACTTAGAAGTATACCCATCCAATAAAAAAACGAATCACTGAAATCGGACTACACTGTAAAAAATATGCGTAATTATACATAAAAACTAGCTGTCCCGGCGAACTACGTACCGCCTTACATTACATTACACTGCCCTACCCTACCCTACCCTACACTACACTACCCTACCCTACACTACACTACCCTAACCTGCACTACCCTACCCTACACTACCCTTCCCTACCGTACACTACCCTACCCTAAAATAAAATAGATGTTGGCCGATTCTCAGACCTACTCAATATGCTCACAAAATTTCATGAGATTTTATATATAAATAAATAAAATAAATATTCTGGGACAAATCACACATGGTCATCTGGCCCCAAAGTAGGATTCCCAGTGTTATGGGTTACCAGAGACTGATATACATACTTATATACGTTTAAATACATACGTATATAGATATTTAACACCCAGACACAGAGCAAACAAATCTGCTCATCACACAAATGCTTGCCCTGGGTGGGGATCGAACCCACAACCCTCGGATCAGTAGTCAAGGGCACTAACCACTGAGCCACCGAGTCAGTCATATATAAGAATATGTAGATTATGTACGGGTCAACTTGAGAAGCTTTTCAGTTTTTTCGTCGGTTGAAAAAAGAGTCTTGACGAATGACTCGAATGGTGAGATATACGAACCGTGGTCTGAGTTGAAAAGCAGGTTTCCGAAAATTAATATTTTTTTATAACCATTTTCTCACCTCAAAAGGAAATTCAAGTTTGAATAATTAGGTAGCCAGGGAATTCAGATCTACAACCTATGCTACCGTTTTATGTTTACCACTTACTAAGCAATTGTGTAATTTGTAGTCTTTTTTATCCACAATCGTTAAGCATAATGGTAAGTGACGATGATCACGAAGATAGAAGCGGTCTTACAAAGATTCTACAACATAATAGGGCTATCTTATCTTTAAGCAACTGGCTATATTACCTAAAAGCCGGAACACATTAATGCTTTGCGGCAAGACTTAGAATAAATAGTGGTAGCTAGCCAGGCGGGCTCAGGAAATGCCCTTCTATCAACCAAAACGAACAAAACGAACAAAATAAACTGACTATTACGCCACATAGAGGCAGTTAAATAAATTTGAAAGATGATATTAAATACTAGCTTTTGCCCGCGGCTTCGCCCACGTGGACATAGCTTTTATGACTCTTTATGAAGGGTGAGTGGTGCGCGAGCCGCAATCGGCTCGCAAGCGTGGACATGAGTTTTCTCCAGGTACCTCAGGAACTGTATCGGGCTATTCTGATTAGCAGTCTTTGTCACTTCCCCCCCCCCCCCCTTAACAAATTCTATACAAAAAAATCACTTTAATCCGTTGCTCCGTTGCGACGCCACTGACGTGCGCGAGCGTAGAAAACAGTTGTCCCCAGATCCCTCGGGAACTATGTCAGGATATACTTATTAGTAAATTATATTTTCCACCTCATTTCTGTGCTAAAAATCACACCAATCCATTTTTTCGTTACGATTTTAAATAAATTTGCGAACAAAGAGTATTGTTTCAGTTTCCTCAGGAACTGCATCGGGCTATGATACTTTCCACAGATGAAAGGTTGACTATTTAATTCCCAGTGATACAGACTACCTGCATGCCAAATTTCATCAAGATTGGTAGAGGTGTTGAAGTGTGAATAGGTAACAAACAAACAAACACATTTTCACATTTATAATACTATAAGTAAGGATTTCTAAATCTTAAATAAAATATAGAGCGTCGGTGGCAAAACGGTTAGGGCCACTACCTCCTGTCCGGAAGGCCGTGGTTCGAATCTGCCACTTACCAATATCTATACGAATATCGATTTCATACTGGTATGTACGTTTATCCGACGCTCTTACGGTGAGAAAAACATCGTGAGGAAACCTGCACACGCCTGCGAAGAAATTCGAAGCTTATTTGTGAAGTCAATCAACCCGCAATGGGCCCACGTGATCGTCTAAGGCCAGATCGCCCTAACTCAGGGCAGGTCGAGCCCCTTGGTGGAGACCTATATAAACTGATATGATGAAATAACACATTACCTATATTATCAAAAACTAATTCAAATCATTATAGGTATCAATCTAGTAATAAAATTTCCTAACAATATTAATATGGGTCTAATCCTCGAGTCGTATCAGCTCCAAAGGAGCCCAAGACGCACTTCTCGTTGCCGCGCTGGATGGCAATAGACAACCTTAACAGCAGGTAGGACCTCACGTCACATCTCCTCTCTCGAAGGCGAAGGCCAATCTCCTTTGTGAAGGCAAAGGCCTCTGAGGGTTCAGCAGCCGGTTGTCTCACAGACCAGCGGCACAAAGCAGTAATTTGCCTCCAAGACCGAGTACTTATTATGCTTCTTTCTCGCCGCAAATTGAGCAGCAGTACCGTACGGGTGAGGAGTGAGACAGAAAAAGTGGCTTCCCAAAGCAGACACGTTCCTCTCTGCCATAGCACCTGTTTAAAACCTCCGGCCTTTTGCCATCAGATCGACTAAAACCCGGCCGGCGGCTGCATCAAAGATGGAATATTCCATCTGGCCGAGACCAGTGCCCTCAGAGTGAGGTCATTAAGGAATTGGTGACGTGAGAATCTTCACAAACACGACTGCAACTCAGTGAGTGATGGACAATTGCCTCCACTCCATCTGGCCGAGACCAGTGCCCTCCGAGTGAGGTCATTAAGGAATTGGTGACGTGGGAATCTTCACAAACACGACTGCAACTCAGTGAGTGATGGACAATTGCCTCCAATTGGACCCGCAAATACATTGATGAGGTTCACAGATATTGATATTGCAGGCGGAGAGCAACTGCCACACGCAAATAGTCGCCGTCAGAAGAGTTCCCATATCTGTGCCTCCTGTTAAAAGATGCTAAACTCGATTTATGTGTTTTTATTTTTTTACACGATTGGAATCTGTAAAAAAATACCTCTCTGTTCGTCTATGAAACACATCGCTACGTACCATAGTTCCAGAGTTTAAAGTAGCGTATGCTGAAAAATACATAAAAGAAATCCACTCAAAAGTATGAAACAATATTTTAATGTTTTAATACAACTTAAGCGCGTTTTATTATCCCTACAGCGCCATTTATTGACATTCTGCTACTATGATTATAATGTTTGGTATGTGTAGCTAATAAATAGAAAAAAGTACTCTATTGCTATTATTGTAAGTATCGATAGATAATTTCCCACGGGACCTCTTTAGTTTTCCGGGATAAAGAATACCCGACTATACAATGATGGTCAAAACACCCCATTCCAATGTAAAGGTTTCATATTGTTACGTTGAGCCAATCTAAAGATACAATTTTTTGCATTCCTGTAGGAAACCTAATTTTTTTGGGATTTACAATGTCCCAGTTTCAGTTCGCGATAAGGGTATCAACGTGTAAAATTTGATTGTAATAGGTTAAGCCACATTTGCGTGGTGAGCCATTCTATAAATGAATACTTTTGATTTTCCCACGGGAACTCTTGAATTTTCTGGAATAAAAAGTATCCTATATGTTAACCCGGGCTATAAGGAACCACCATACAAAATTTCATCAAAATCGGCCCGGTAGTTTTTGCGTGATGCGCGAACATACAGACAGACAGACAGACAAAAATTCCAAAAGTTACTGTTTTGGCCTCTGTATCGTTAGTAATGTCCACCACAGTTATTATTTTCCAAAAATATTCCATGTACAGACACGGCCCCGTTACAGTTTTATTATATTATAGACTTTTAAGGTCGTACTTATAAGGAGCGTCGGTGGCGTAACGGCTAGGGCCACCGCCTCCTGTCCGGGAGGTTGTGGTTTGAATTCTGCCACGTATCAATGTGATTATGAATTTAGATTTCATATGTACGTTTGTTTATCCGACGCTCTTACGGTAAAGGAAATATCATGAGGAAACCTGCACACGCCTGCGGAGAAACTCGCAGGTTGTGTGTGAAGTCAACCAACCCGCACTGGCCCATCGTGGTCGACGAAAGCCCGATCACCCTAATTCAGGGTAGGCTCGAACCCCTCCGTGGGGAAGTATATGAGCTGATATGATGAAGGTCGTACACATTTCACAACTCTTAATTTCAACTCTCTTCACAGGTTTCGGTAAGCAAACTCTCCAATGTAATGGCCGTTCTAACTGGCCAAAGCAAAAACCTGCATAAAACCCGGGCCTGCACCCCTGACATGTCCGAATGCAACTACAACTTCATATGGAGCAACTACCAGGAAGCCGGCTACGTCACCGCTTATGGGGAAGACTCTTTATACAATGGTGTACTGTTCAGAAAAGACCACCAAGGCTATGAAAATTGGAGTCATGTAATGATGAGTGGGTTACTCATCATTACATGACTCCAATTTTCATAGCGTCAGAAAAGAAAACCCAAAATGGCATATGTTCAGGGCAGATACCCTCTGGCATGCAAATACTAACTTACATACTAGACTTCACAAACACATACGAAAATAAAAAGTTTTTTGGTATGTTTTGGATAAACTCGTACAGTCGCGAGTTGAATCAATCGCCAAAATCTTTGGACAGACCTTTGGTGGAATTCTTTAAGAGATTGCAAAGTTCTGGTGTTATGAGGAATACATTTGTGATATTCTTAAGTAATAATGGGTTGCGGTACGGAAAGGCGAGGTACCCAGTTGGTGCGTACTACGACGAGCGTCTACCAATGCTGTACATGTCGGTTCCAAAGTCTTTCCGTCGGACTTGGAAATACACGAACATGGTAGAAAACCAGCATAGACTGATATCACCCTTCGATTTGCATCTGACTTTAGTTGACATACTGAAGATTAGCACTGGCTTGAAAGCGTGGCCGTTCACCAACAAATGTCGCCAGTGCATGAGCTTGTTCCGACATATCCCAGAGTTTAGGGAGTGTCGCGACGCTGGAATCAGTGAAGAATGGTGCAGTTGCCACGACTTGCAAGAGACCTCTATAGGCGAATATGGAGCTAAGTACAGCCTCTTGAAGATAGAACAGTTCATGCAAAATGTGACCATGTATATACCGACAAAAGCATGTACGTTGTGTGTGCCTTGGCAGTTCAAGAAACTGTTGCGAATACATTCGTTCTCTTACACTAAAGATGCTAAGTTCTACCTGGCTGCTATCGAAATGAACCCAGGAGGAGCTATTTTCGAAGCTACAGTACGGAAGACTTCCAGCAAAGAAACTTCACACTATGTTTATGATGTGCTATACCTTCAGCTGTTATCACCATACGAACATCGAGGCTATTGCACGGTTACGAAATACAAGTACTTTTGTGTTTGCATGTGGAATAGCAGGTGCCTAATGAATTAAAATGGGCGGTAAAATTCTATTTTGGGCTGTTCAAAATATTTTTTTGTTTTGTGTGACGATGGTTTAACTTTTTTTCAAGTTATAATGATGAAATAAATGTTGAAAGTACATTCAGTCAAAAGCTATGGAAACCTCATCTTGTTATCACAATTCTACATATTGACGTGGCTCTCTCTAAATTTGGCTGATGTAGGAAGTAATGGAATTCCGTTATGACGGACTATCGGAAATTTTATTTCGGTGGGCGGCTGTGTTAGTTTCAGATTCGAGCAGCGCTGCCTGTGATCATTTAAAAAACAAATTCAGACGGCCACGTCATACTGTAGAACTCTTAAATCGACTATTTCAATTTGAACTCAAAATACCGAATATACGCTCAGATAATAGGCGATAGACGATAAAAAAAGTATTTTTCACTCTGTACTTTTTGAATTCGTATCAAATATTTGATAAAAATACCATGCTCTGACCCTGATCTGATGCTGAGACCCTGATCTCCCAAAAAATCTGAAATAAATCTGGACAATACTTAAGGCTTTAAGATGCCTCAATCCGAGCAAGTTGATAAGTGTTTTTTTTATTTTTATTTTTATTCACAATTGGTAAACCCTTGACAACATCTCACCTGGTGGTAAGTAACTATTTTGCCGAAGATGGAAGCGGGCTTACCAAGATTCCTCAACGCAATGGAGAACTGGCTATCTTATCTTCATGCCGGAACACACCAATGATATCAACATTGATATTTGGCGGCAAGACTTAGATAAGATGGTGGTAGCTAGCCAAGCGGGCTTAGAAAATGCCCTACCGCCAACCAAACCGAGTCTTCCAATTGACCCCGCCGGGAATCGAACCCGCGACCTCCTGTGTAAAGCCAGTGAACTTTTCCTCTGAGCTACGGAGGCAGTTAAAATAATAATAAATAATATTTAACGTAAGTCTATTCATTTTAAGTTCAAAACAATGCGAGCTTCAACGCGGCTGTAACGTTGAAACCGAACGCCCGATTCTCGATTTTTAAATGTTTTTATTAATTTTCTATACTTTCAAATAAGTTTTTAAAAAATCTGTTAAATTAAAATTAAAGGTCTTAAAGCCACCGATTTTTGTGTGTTGGTTTCATTCAACATTAACTATTTGTTTCGAGAAATTTTGCAATTAATGCCAAAAACAGGGTCTAAAGTATATTTTTTTTACATCAAAAGGTAATATTTTTAAAATTCACTACAATTAAATCGTTTTTTTATTACTTTAAGTATACTATATTTTTTTTCATAGTAATAGTATTACACAGTTTTTCAATAACTTGAATTGAATATTGTCATTAGACCTATCTTAAGGCCTTAAGAGTCTCCAGGAGGCTCGAGTTTTCATACAAACGTAGTTCAGCTTTAATACAAAAATTAATTGCCGGAAAACCTAACTTTGCAAATATATTGAGTTTTCACATATCGATGTTTGTAATTAGTATTTATCGTAGTAAGTTTAAACATAACTAAACGAAGGCTTAAATAAGTTTTGTACTGAAAGTTTAAAACTGCTCTTATTTTTTTCTGTTTTATATTAGTACATCGAAAAAATAATTACTGGTGTAGCCGATTCGCGGTTTTTGAAGGTTAAGTGGACTGTATTTTGCGGAGCGGGGTGATATATAGCGGATGAGATATTGCGACTATGTGTGTTCAGTTTCATGCGTAGGATATTGTTCTGCCTCGGAATAAGACAGGAAAGTAAAAGAAAAAGGCAGAAGTATAAAGGGAAAGGAACTCACCAATGCACGACGTGAAGGCGGCACGTGATTAGCCAGCGCTGGCTCAAATCCTTCTCCTCCAGTTGGAACTCCTAGCGGCAGGTACTTGGGTTAGCACTTCAGATTGCACACACACAAATTAATTGGTCTTTCACTGCGGTTAGATATTTAAATTGTTTTAATTAGCGGGACGACACGCGTACATTGCAATGTCATAGCGGAAGACATTTTGTTCTTGTTAGTTCTTAGTTTCGACACCAGCGGGCACGGCGTCGATGTATGCTTTCTCCCTCGAGGCGCCTTATTCGATGCGTGAGTAGGAAAGGGAGAGGAATATCACAGGATATGGAAGGCTGAACACACATAACATAACGCGCGAGTTTTTAAATATAATTACGGCGTAAACATCCTCCCGGCCTTGATAATACATGGTATTATCAAAGAAAGCTGTTACAAAACAATATATAAAATTAAAGTAAAAATTCAATAAGAGAGATAAGACAAAATTACTACCTACCTATAAAACATATTAAATTTAAGGAATTTATAATTAAGAAATTATTGAGAAGGTAATGGGCAAAGTTTTACGATAGGACGTTTAAAAGAAGCAGTCGCGGTCTTAACTAAAGCAACACGAACTCTACCGTCTTTACCCGGGTAAACCTCTTGTATAATGCCTAACGGCCAGCGGAGCGGGGGAACATCATATTCATATTCATATTCACATTTATTCCGTAATAATCATACATTGTCAAAATTTCATTTCAATTCATCTTGATGTATCAATACGACAACACCTGGCTTAACGTTATCAGTATCAGTAAGCCATTTCTGTCTTATTTGTAAAGAATTAAGATATTCTAAACGCCATCTTTTCCAGTAGCTATTAACCATCTGATCGAGAAGCTCTTTGCGATGACGCAGGGTCTTCGTTCCTTCAGAAACGGGCATGACAGGTAGGTAAGTTAATGGGGAAGCCATAATAAAATGCGCGGGAGTAAGAGGCTCCGGATAGGGGTCCTCTGATAAAATACAAAGCGGTTTTGAGTTAATAATCGTCTCGATCTGTGTCAAAACGGTTAAAAGTTCCTCGTAGGTAAGCAACTGTGAACCAATCACGCGGTATAAATGAAGTTTAACACTTTTAATATTAGACTCCCAAATTCCTCCAAAATGAGGAGCGCGGGGCGGAATCATATGCCATTCGATGCGATGATCAGTAAGTAATTCGTTTATCTGAGACTTAGCTCCCACAAAATTCGTACCATTGTCTGAGTACATATGAGAGACAGGACCACGCCTAGAAATAAAGCGTTTGAAAGCCGAAATAAAGGTGTCGGACGAGAGATCTGTAGCTAGTTCAATGTGAACTGCTTTGGTCGCTAGGCAGATAAATAGACAAATGTAAGCCTTCTGACTTCTTTGTCCGCGGCGTCTACACGGAGTTATATTTATAGGGCCAGCATAATCTACGCCCGTATGAACGAAAGCTTTAGTCTCTTGTACGCGGTAAGAAGGCAAATCAGCCATTTTAGTATTGAGAGGAGTAGGTGAGTTTTTAAAACAAAAGTTACACGCATGGACACGTTGTCTAATCACTTTTCGAGAAGATAAAATCCAATATTTTTGGCGTAATAAAGAACTCAATACATTGGCACCGGTGTGACAAAGTAGGCGGTGGAAATAATCAATTAAAAGGTGAGTAATATGATCATGCTTTGGTAGCAACGCCGGGTGCTGAGCTTCGTAAGGTAAATTACTATTTGAAAGTCTACCTCCTATTCTTATTGTTCCATATTCATCGATGAACAAATCAAGTTTTTTGTATGGTGAGGAAATAACTTTATTAGTTTTTAAATCGCGAGAAAATTGCTTAAAGTGGAAGTCTTGAACGGCGCGAATTAAGTATCTTTCAGCTATTTCGAGCTGAGAAGCGGAAATGCGGTCATTACGAGGTAAACGTTTTGTAAATATTAAAATGTAGGTAATAATCCGCAAGATTTTATTCCAGGAGGAATACTTTTGTGCTAGGTCATAAATAAAACCAGGAGCAGCGGTATTGGGAGTTGAGCAAACGAGAGTTTTGCTCTTAAATTCAGGTAGAGTCTCATAAGCCTCTGGAACAAATGGAGTGACAGGCCAACTTGATATAGGAGCGGACAACCATGCAGGGCCGTGCCACCAAAGCGGGTGGGATAACAATTGTTCCGGTAAGAGACCCCGGGATAAACAATCACTGGGATTTTCTATTCCACTGACGTGATAGAAATGACGCGGGTCAAGGTTTTCCTGACATTTTGCGACGCGGTTACTGACATAAATATCCCATCTATGCGGTGAAGAACTGATCCAAGAAAGCGCTATTTTCGAATCAGAGAATGCGAATATATTATCAATTTTTGTACGAGCACTATACGTCTCATTAATCAGTCGAACAAGTTTCGACATCATTACTGCGGCACATAACTCGAGCCGTGCCAACGAAACTACTTTGACAGGAGCCACTTTAGATTTCGCACATATAAGATTGACACGAACGTTTCCTTCGCTATCGGTGACGTGAAGATACACTACACAACCGTATGCTTTCATACTTGCGTCGGCGAATGCGACTATGTTTGTGCTACAACCAGTGGCAACACCTAAGTGCCGCGGGATTTTACAAGCGGTGAGAAGAGGTAGCTGCTCATTAAATTGTTGAAACAAAGAAAGTATGTTGTCAGGTATGGGATCGTCCCAACCGACTTTGAGTAGCCATAACTCTTTGATTAAAAGTTTAGCGAATAGTATGACAGGAGCGGCAAAACCGAGCACGTCCCATAAGCGTGCGATGGTTGAGAGAATTGTTCTCTTGGTAAAAGTTTCCTTAGCAGGAAAAGCGGATAAGGTAAATATATCCTGAGCGGGTAGCCATTTTAGGCCTAAAACTTTCATATTTTCGCTATCCGAAAACTCAATAGAAGCGCGATTTGACTGCGGTACAGAGTCGAGCAACTCAGGTGAGTTACTAGCCCACTTAGTTAAATGAAAACCCCCCGATTTAAATAATTCGTTATGTTCTCGTGAAAGAGATTTTCCCTCTTCTACAGTAGGTACGGAGGTAGTCAAATCGTCCATATATAATTCATGAGAGGCCACCTCAGCGGCGCGCGGGAACCGGTCACGCTCATCCGATGCTAACTGTCGCACAGTGCGCATAGCTAAGAAAGGACTGCATTTTAGACCAAACGCAACACGATTAAAATGATATTCGCGCATGGGTTGCAAGGGGTCAAAACGGAATAAAATCTTTTGATATTTGCGGTGTTCAGGTTTTAGAAGAAACCTGAGATACATCTGTTTTATATCAGCGGATAACGCTATCTCAAATAAGCGGAAATTTAATAACAGGACAAATATATCTGCTTGGAGATTTGGTCCTGTATGGAGAGTATCATTAAGTGAAATGCCATTGTGGCATTTAGCACTAGCGTCGAGTACAATACGGGGTAGTAGTCTCTTTGTCGCGTCGCACGACGGCGTGATGCGGTATAAAATATCCCTGCGAGTAGTCCTCACTGTCGGGCGGCACCTCGGAGAGATAACCATTTTCTATGTAGTCCCGAACTACCTCGTTATAGCTGGTACGCAGCTCGGGATCCTGTAGCTTGCGCTCCAATGACAGTAGCCGGCGGACAGCGGTTGAGCGGGAGTCACCCAACTCGGAAAGATCTCCATAGAACGGCAGAGCGGTGCAGTATCGGCCCGTCGTGTCACGTGACACAGTGGCAGCATACATTTCCTCACACTGACTTTCCTCGGGGCTAAGAAACTGCTTAGCAGGCATTTCTTCCATTAACCAAAACTTAGTTAAAGTTTTATCAAGCTGTAAGCTATCGAAGCGGTCGTGCGCCCCTACACCTTCCGAACATGTGAAGAAAGTAGCGGAATTCATATTTTTACATTTAGAAGCGGTGTTATTTTTATTAAAGTTAGAAGTGGTAGGTGCGTCGCCCATCAAAACATAACCAAATACGGTTTCAATAGCAGCGGGAGCGGGGGGTGCAACGACCTTGCCACCTAGCAATAGATGCGGAAACAGCTGAGCGCCGAGTATCAACTCGACCTCACCTGGGATGTGCCAAAAGGGATCGGCGAGCGGTAAGTTAACTAAATGTCGCACTATCGTAGTGTCAACATATTCAGATGGCATGCGGTCGGTTATATTATCTACAACCAAAGCGGTTATATTATAAGAATATTTCTTAATTTTAGCGGTTACAAGAAGCTGAACGTATCCGCGGACTGTTTGTGAAGCGGAGCCGATGCCCTTGATAAATGAATTGTAAAGCGGGATAGGTTTAAGTTTAAGCTGTTCACAGCATGCGGACGTAATCAAATTATTTTGCGAAGCATTATCAATTAAACATCGCACGGAAATATTTTGTTTGTCATTATTTAAAACATTTACTTGAGCGGTCGAAAGAAGTATTGTAGTATTATGTAAAGGCCCCGTACCAAGAAATTGCGTTTCATTAGATCGCGCGTGAGCGCACAGCGACACATTGACTGATGCGTCAGTGGGCTTATCAGAAGCCTGCGCGTGCGAGTGAGGCGACGGTATCGCGTCACCTACGGCGGTCGCGTTCGTAGAGAGTACCGGGGGGCGGGCTCGCTGCGCTTGTCGTGACGCGGCGCCGTCTGGCGACACGGCAGTGCCCCAAGTTGTGCAGCCAAGTTGTGTCTGTCTGTCTGTCTGTCCGTGCCTCCAGCCAAGTTGTGTATTATTATCATTATTTAAATGCAACAAAGTGTGATGCGGCTTTTTACATGATTTACAAGCGTATTTTGAATTACAATTGGAAGCGGTGTGAGATAAACTTAAGCAGTTTATACATCCTCGTTTCGATTTAACAAACTCGAAACGACCTCTGGCGGGAAGCGCTTTGAACGCGGGACATCTATACAATTGTTGATGGTCTACATTATTACACATTGAACAGGGTTCAAAACCTTCGCCATCATTAGCGAGAAAAGTCTGAGATTGGTAGGTACCACGCGAGTTACTCTGCTTCGTATTACTATTAGGGTGGTGTTCCACAGTGCGTTTTGATTGCGACGACATAGGAGCGGTGCGGTCCAATATTTTTACCTGACTTTTAGTAAAATCAATGAAATCCTTATAAGAAGGAATCTCTTTTTCTCTTATAAAAGTCTCGAAGGCATGAACGGTAGCTGAGTCAATTTTACGTAGTGCCATGTTGAGCAAAATAAAATCTTTTAAGTCGTCAATCTTCAAAAGTTTTAAAGCCGAAACAGCGGCGTCGAAAGTTTCCACAAATGAATTTAACGAAGTGGAATTATTTGTTGCGGATTTAATATTAAATAATATGGACATGTAGTGACACCCTAAAGCCCTTTTATCTTGATATTTTTGAACTAAACTTTCCCAAGTTGACAAATAATTTTCGCCTGAGGGAATGATACCAGCAATTATTTTTAAAGCGGAACCCGTTAATTTACCGGTCAAATATTGAATCCTTTGAGAGTCGGTTAAATTTTGATTCGAGTGTATATTCGCCTTAAATGATTCATAAAAAACAGGCCAGTTTTCAATTTTTCCATCGAACGACGGGATATTAATTGGTGGCAGTTTAACGCGTGGAGACTCGCCCTTACCTTCGCACGCGCTTGTACCTTTTATTTGTGTGTTGTTACCTACTATACGAGACCGAAATGCGTAAATGTCTTCGAAGGCGTTAAGCGGCATGTAATTTGGTTTATAGTTAGAATTAATTTGAAAGCCTAACTCATTAATGGAGTCTAAAGTTTGAAATGTATTCTTGACGTATAATTGCTAACGTCTCAGATTCTGCCATAAATGTCTCTGTGGAACGAAGATCTGTACTCGTGATAGGTATTTTCTGAGCGGTGTCATTAAGACAAGTCAAGCGCGCGAATACTGCACTGTTTTTAGCCTCTAACATGGACAACTTAGCTTCCATTTTGAAAGGCTGTCTTATCGTTCGTAAATAATGAAGGTACCTATCCGCAGTACTAGGCAGATAATATTTATGTAGGTACACACGTAATTGGTATGGCTTACTGACACAGATATCGCAACGAGATGTAGGTCAGTTGTGAGTTATGCGTTATGCGGGTACTCGTATAAATTTATAAGTATGTATGGAGGCGGAACGAAATATAGGTATGTACCTAAATATAATAAGCGGCTAACTGGATATTAATTGATTAAGTATTAAGTAATTTTGGTTAAAATGGAAGTAAGTAAGCGGTAAAATAGGTTTTGGTAAATTATTTAAGTAATATCTCGGTGCGGCATTCAAGTACCTACAAATTCAAGATGGTGAATCCTAGTTTTACACCAAATACAATGAGATTGCGGGAAATTACGTGTAAACTATCAGAGTTTAACACCAATGAAATATAGTGGGAAGCGGGGAGATTACGTGTAAACTATTATTAGAGTTTAACACCAATAAAATATAGTTATCCGGCTCGAATGGACCAAAAGATTGGTGTAGCCGATTCGCGGTTTTTGAAGGTTAAGTGGACTGTATTTTGCGGAGCGGGGTGATATATAGCGGATGAGATATTGCGACTATGTGTGTTCAGTTTCATGCGTAGGATATTGTTCTGCCTCGGAATAAGACAGGAAAGTAAAAGAAAAAGGCAGAAGTATAAAGGGAAAGGAACTCACCAATGCACGACGTGAAGGCGGCACGTGATTAGCCAGCGCTGGCTCAAATCCTTCTCCTCCAGTTGGAACTCCTTGCGGCAGGTACTTGGGTTAGCACTTTAGATTGCACACATACAAATTAATTGGTCTTTCACTGCGGTTAGATATTTAAATTGTTTTTATTAGCGGGACGACACGCGTACATTGCAATGTCATAGCGGAAGACATTTTGTTCTTGTTAGTTCTTAGTTTCGACACTAGCGGGCACGGCGTCGATGTATGCTTTCTCCCTCGAGGCGCCATATTCGATGCGTGAGTAGGAAAGGGAGAGGAATATCACAGGATATGGAAGGCTGAACACATATAACATAACGCGCGAGTTTTTAAATATAATTACGGCGTAAACAATTACAAACATCGATATGTGTCTACTCAATATATTCGCAAAGTTTGGATTCAATCCGGCATGAAGTTTTTGAATTAAAGCGGAACTACGTTTGTGTGGAAACTCGAGCCTCCTGGGGACCTTTAAATACATGTAATTTAGATAGATAGATGAAACATTTATTCTTTACCACAACACAAATACAGTACGGTAAACTAACAGTACACCGGAAAACGTAGCGTAGGCAGGCCTCCTACGCGGTGGACCGACGACCTGATGAAGATCGTGGGAAGCCGATGGATGCGGGCAGCGCATGACCGGTCGTCGTGGAAATCCTTGGGAGAGGCCTTTGTCCAGCAGTGGACGATTTTCGGCTGATATGATGATGATGATGATGAAACTAACAGTAGTACAGTTATGTAACTAAGAAACTATGAGTAACAAATTTATTACTTTGTAGTTAGTAGCTTGCAGACGTATGTATGGTATGTTGTATACCAGTCGAGTATTCGGTAAATTAGTTATTACTATATATTTAGTTATTTGAGACATTTATAGTTTATACAGGGTGTACAAAGAATCGTTCACAACTCAAAAGGAGGCTTCTCCTCGTCATCGTCATCATATCAGCCGAAGGTCGTCTACTGCTGGACATATATAGACCTGCCCCAAGGATTTCCACGACGACCGGTTCTGCGCTGCTCGCATCCAGTGACTTCCCTCGACCTTCACCAGGTAATCGGTCCACCGAGTGGGAGGCCTGCCTACATTACGTTTTCCGGTGCATGGTCGCCACTCGATAACTTTACTACCCCAACGGTCATCTGGTCTACGAGCAGTGTGCCCTGCCCTCTGCCACTTAAGTTTAGCAATTCTGAGACCTATTTATTTATTTACATTTATAGTACACCAAAAACTCTAAAGTAAATCTTCCTAAAGCTAATACATAGGGATAATTATGTTGGTTACTATGGTTCTCCTACGGACGTTTGACTTTTTTTTCCGGAAGGAGAGGGAGAGATGCATCATGCATACCAATACACCCCGGCTTTACTAGTTATGTGGGACTCACAGTGGAAGGCTGAACCTACCCACTAAAACTCCCTCCTCGATTTAGGTCCATCAAGACCTGTAAAATCCTTCATCGGAGCGACCCACACCCTTAGGGAAGGGTGGGGTGCATAGGTTAGGAGGGGTTGCACCAAACGCACCGTGGACATAGCTAGAGCGCCCGATACAGGGGCCCCTCCCAGGGAATGTGCCATGCGGGGATGGCACAAGAACTGAGTGGTGGGTGGACGGAGACGGTAGTGACCGTACAGGCTGCCTTGAAAAAGGCGGCCCGAAACTAGTAAGTGCCGCAGACCGACGACGGCTCCCCGACGATGAATGGCGTGCACTGGTCGAGGTTACGTCCGCTTCCTCATTGTAACTACGGGGGCGGCACGATTCGACGTCCGGCGGCCTTTGCTCACGAAGATCCATCGCCGGGGGACACCACCGAAGCACACGACACGGTATCGATCGTCCGAAGCAGGCCGGGCCGCGACGTGTATGGCCACGTTGGCTTCCCGACGATGGAGGCGTGCACGGTGACCGAGTTACGCTCGCTTCAGTTCGACAAACTCCCCGGGGGGTCAGAAGGAGCGGTTCGATTTCCACAGCTGCAATCCTGCGTGCTCCTCCATCGCCACGATACACCACCGAAGTACACGACGACCCGAGCTGACGACTGAGCGCACACAACAAAACCAATATAAGCTGGCCGTACGTTTCAACATACGAGAGGTCCGTGTATACTGGTTTTGTATAGCTTGATGTGGCGCCGTGTTTACGTTTATCCGAAGCTCTTACGGTGAAGAAAAACATCGTGAGGAAATTTGCACACGCCTGCGAAGAAACTTGAAGGTTTTGCGTAAAGTCGAACAACCCGCACTGTACTCGCGTGGTCGACTAAAGCCCGATCTAACTAATTCAGGGTAGGCTCGAGACCCTCGGTGGGGACGTATATGAGCTGATATGAATGAATTAATGGTCATGTACCGATGTCAATACAAGAAAAATATGCTTCGGTTTGGAATTGAAGTGCATTTTTAATTTTATTAAACTGACAATTATTTATTGTAAACATGCTTTGTCTATTAAATCATAAATCTACAGTTAACGAAAAAAATAATCAAAAAACACAACTTAATTAACACTTCTTTTAAGTATACACCTTTCAGACCTCCATTTCTCTAAAATCCTTCTTTAAAGAGCATAAACTCTAATAGATTCGACCTGAAGCCCACTGGTGTCGTCATACCAGGTCGGTAGCCACTGTGATTCGGCTTCCCAGAACTTCAGCATGGCCTTAGTAGCTCGGTTGGTCCAGGGTTTGCTGGGGCTGTCAGGAAATTCGTGGACTCCTCCCACGTCCAGTCCAAGGGCGATGTAGAACTGAAAAAAAGAAATTTAAATATATAACAAATAATGAGGTTGTAACAATATACCTATCTCCTTCTGACATAGATACCATAACTGTGTCAAGAAAAGAGATAGGTTATATCGGTGTGAAGAAAGGAGTTAAACTAGTCACGACCGTGTCATAGGACGATACGTTGATGACACACTAAGCGTCCAGCACACATATACTCGTATAGTTTCCAATCAATGCTTCGCTTCATTGCGATGCGGCTTAAAAGTAATTAACAAAAAAGAGAGAGTTAACAAACAGTTATCCCACAGGAACCATTTAAGGAATCAGGGTAAAAGATAGCCTATGAGATTTTCCATGCTACAGGTTATGTGCATGCTAATTTTCGTCAAAATTAGAGAAATATCTAAGGATGTGAAAATTCACATCCTTACAAATATTATAAATGTGAAAATCTGTTTGTTTGTTACCTTTTCTTGTTTTTTTTTAATTAAAAATTTGAGTGCGTTTGGCTGCACCTCACCTGATGGTAAGTGCCGATGCAGCCGAGGATGTAACACGCAAGCTCAAATAGTGCGCAGGCTAACTAAGTCGCAAACATGTATCCAATTCATGGGTCCCAAAATCTATAATTCAATTTCGGCTGACATTAGAGACGCACCGAGCAACTCTGTGTTCTTGGAGGGTACCTAGGTGCAGGCTAACTAAGTCGCAAACATGTATCCAATTCATGGGTCCCAAAATCTATAATTCAATTTCGGCTGACATTAGAGACGCACCGAGCAACTCTGTGTTCTTGGCCAAACTAAAAAGCTTTTTGATAGCACGGCCTTATTATACTGTTGACGAATTTTTTTTGAATAAAATACTGTAATAACAGCGAAATGCTTTATAACATTTAATTAGGTTAAAATAAAATATAACTAACTTATGACTAATATTATGTTTAGAATGACTTGTAATTTGCTTTAAATTATTAATAAATATTGAAATTGAAAATTTTCGTCTTGAAGATTCCCAAATTATACGAATCGGGGAATACAGACGCCGGAAGGGAATTCCACTCCTTGACCGTTCGCATGATGAACGAAGAAGCACGCTTCAACATTTCCACCAATTTTGATGAAATTTGGTATGAAATTTGTATAATTTGTTACTAGTAACACAGGCTACCTGCTTCCTAGGAAGCACATAATAAGCTACTATATTCCGATGACATAAATTTTGAAAACATCGTTAGTACCATTTTCTAGTAATTTTTACGCTTTATTTTTGTTTTATGGATGTTTAACAAAGACACATAGAAGGTGCACCTAGCGAATCACTTTTTTTTATTAAAAATTTAAGTGCGTTTGGCTGCACCTCACATGATGGAAGTGCCGATGCAGCCGAGGATGTGACACGTAAGCTCAAATAGTGCCTATTCACTCTCGTCTTAAAGATTCTTAAATTATACGAATCAGGGAATACAGACGCCGGAAGGGAATTCCACTCCTTGGCCGTTCGCATGATGAACGAAGACGCAAAACGCTTCGTGCGTAAAGGTGGAACATTGACGACAAAAGGATGGAACCGCCCTCCGCGCCTGGTCGTCCGATGATGAAATGGAGAGGGGGGAATGAGGTTGTGAAGCTCCAGGGCACACTCTCCGAAATGAATCCTGTAGAACACTGATAGACAGGCGACTTTGCGGCGATGCTCGAGGCTTTGGAGCCTGTTTGATACAAGTTCCTCGTTGCCGATGAGTCTCCTAGCGCGTTGGTCGATAGAATCTAAGGCATCTAGCTGGTAACGAGCCGATCCGTCCCATCAGTGAGAGCAGTACTCCATACATGACCGAACTTGAGCTTGGTATAATATTAGAAGCTGCTCAGGTATGAAGTAAAGTCTCACCTTCGAGAGGATACCAAGCTTTTTGGCTGCCGTTTTTGCCTTGGATTCAATGTATGTTCCGAAATTCAGATCGGATGATAAATCTACGCCAAGGAGCTCAAGATGGTCGGAGATCTGGATAGATACTTAAAATATCCACATTGCATATGCAAAATTGTATAAGAATCGGTTAAGCAGTTTCTATGAAAATCGAGAATACGAACTTACCGACATACGCACACCCATATTTTTTCTAAAACACTTTTTTGGTGTCTGTTAGTGTTAAAAATGCATTTAAGGGTTTTACCACATTTTTATCACATTTTATTTACTATTTCGTAGCTCGAAGATTAAAAGGGGGAATTGGCCAGTGGAACACGTATACGTATTTTGGAAGTAGGATGACGGCCCCCTTATTTTAAATTATTTAAGTAGGTACCAGTTCATCAAATGGTGCCATGACAGTTCCTTTCAGCCACTGTGAGGCTACTTGCACGTTGCTTTTAGAGGCTTCAGCGTAGAAACCTTCGCCAGGCATCACTTCCCCATACTGCTCTCCATCCACTAATAATGATATGCCATCTGAAAAATGCAAATTAGCATAGGTATTTGTCAAAAATAATATAGAATGTACGCATCGGGTGATTTAGAATAAACACAAAGGGTAACATGGGACTAATGCATGGGGTAATTTAGGATAAACACAAAAGGTAACATAGGACAAACGCATGGGGTAATTTAGGATAAACACAAAGGGTAACATGGGACAAACGCATCGGGTAATTTAGGATAAACACAAAGGGTAACATGGGACAAACGCATGGGGTAATTTTGGTCTCCAAAATACCCTACTTATACCCTACTCTAAAACTGAACAAGTTTCCCTGAGAAATATCAGAAAAATACCGAAAAATTTCTGCTTTTCAAATAAAATTGGCGAGTCTTTCATGAATAAATGGCATGTTGATTGATCCTATAATTTCTCTAAATACCTATTCTATTATTTTGTTGTAAGTCGGGGCCCCGAAGTAGTAGCTAGTATAGTAATCGGTCCCCGAAGGTACTGCAGAGATCGTATAGTTCTGCGTTTGCGCACTTGCATCTCCTTTGTAATCTTGCTGTCCGCGGGTCGTATAAAAAAAAACTAAGTTTAAATAGTTACTAAATTCAAACTAGTAGGTCGTTCGAAAGCTTTTCTGAAACAGTTGAGTGGCATTCTATTCGTGACCGCGAGCCAGGACGGAGGTCCCTTTACCCGTGGTCGAAGTGTACATTTTTATAGCAAGAGTGTAACCTCAGTCCAATAATCAGCCAGCCGGCGGAGCCCTGTTTTCGATGTGAATAAAGATTGCTCTACGTCTTTCTTCACAACCTAGAAACTGCATTTTCAATCATCGATGTGATCCCTCTGAGCTTATTCCCCCTGACGACTCGTTAGTGTGTCATAGAAATGTCCACAACTATGTACTCAGCATACATATCTGTAAGTTATTTAGAACAGGGATGCACTAACTGCGAGAACAGGGGTCACTTAGGGAAATTAGAGCCAAAGGGCCGCTGTGAAGAAAAATGACTAGATAAAAGTTTTAAATACTTAATTTTATTAATTACATTGCACTCAATATACATGTAATATTAGCAGTGTATGTATACAAAATCAATAAATTCTATTTTATTTATGTCTTTTATTTCATGCAATTTTGAATTCGTTGGCGGGCTGCGTGGATACCAACAACAGGCCGCGGTCTGTGTATCGCTGATTTAGAAGCTTTAGTAACTATGCTTAAAGGCCGCAACATCCTACATAATAATAATAATTAAACTAATTTAAGAGACATTGTTTGAAGTAAGTAATTCGTTTGTCAGACTGGCCTGTGGTATGGATCTAGAATAGCACCACCACCATCTAGAATAGCAACACCCAGGACTAAGGAAACAAAGCAGATGATAGGCAGCAGCACTGAATTTAGATTTATAAATATTATTTATATTTTTAAATATTATTTAGATTTCTATGGGCGACAGAGCGTCCTTTCCGCGTACCACCACACTGCACACGGGATCGCCAACCCGCCTGCTGAGCGTGGCGATTAACGCTTTACTAATTCCAAATTCCAAATTATTTATTTTATTGATTACACTGAGCGAATGAAGAATCTTGAGCGACGCTAGTGATTCATGGCCCTTGATATCAATCCGTTTTATTCAAGAGTTGCATACCATGACTACGAAAAAAATAAAGATTTTAAGCAAAAATAGACATTTAATGAAAAAAAAGGAATGTTAAATTAATTAAAATGCACATTAAAGTTGGAACAATTACTAAAATTAAGAATAATTTTCTTTGTGTTAGTACAACTTATAGTATTCAAAATAGTGCCAATTTACAATTGAAATGACAGCATAAAACAGTTTTTATTCTAATGCTAAACTCCTTGTCAAAATTGTCGATTAATCAAATCTCGAGGAGTTATGTGCACAAGGAGTTTGTGTGTCAAAGATTCTTTGCACAAGGAGTTCGTTGCAAGTATTCTTTGCGCAAGGAGGTTGTATAGCATTGAGATGGAGTTCGAACATACTGTTGTGTTCTAAACTAAAACACCAAAATAGTGATTTAAAGATCTTTTTATTCACTGTTTCAGTGAATAAAAATAAGCTTTTTAGAGGAGCAATGGTACAAATTACTTTTTCATCCCACCATCTCAGAAACTGTATTTTTGCTCTTCGATATCTGAGTGCAAAAGCCGTTTTTATTCGCTAGAGGATAAAGTAAATATCTGAGTGCAAAAGCTCTTTTTATTCGCTAGAGGAAAAAAGTAAATTGAATTTAGAACATCGTGAATTCAAAACATTATTATACCTATTTACTTCTACCTTCATGGTGCCGAATTTATATATTAATTTGTTAAAAACTCAGACTCGGAACCTTCTTGGTGTATTTTTTTTTATTTGCTTTGCGCGCGCCATTAAATTTTCACGTCATTTTGTTAAAACCTTAGGTTAAAAACAAGAAACTTGGAAACAAGTGAATAACCTAAAATGAGTGATTATAGTGACGAGGAAGTTTATTTGACGCTAACAGGATTGACTGAAACTGTTTGTAATGCGCAAATGTTTTTTTTTTCCATTTAGTAATTTCCTCGCTGAGGTGGAATGAAAAGTTACGTGTTGCACTCGAGTGCAAAGATTTTTCACCTCATGCTCTTTTGTTTCCCTCGCTAACGCTCAGGATTCTAATTTTGCTTGCTCGGTCATCAAAATTGAGCACACGGTTAAAAAGCAACTTTGCTCTCTTGTATAACAAATAACTAAAGGGTTTTTCAATAAGGGCGGGTAGATTTTGAAACGAAATTAAACAAGCTGCGTATGAGGTATCAACAATTTTTTTTATTTATTTAAAAGGCCCATATATGCCATTAAGTATGGAAGATGACATCATTCAAATGCCCGCCTCGGCTTCTCACAGTGGCACGGATCCGAGTGGTCCAATTTTCAATGACTCTTCCGCATAGATCCGCCTGAATTTGAGCGATGGCATGTGTTATGTTCGCCTTCAGGGCATCGGTGGATTGTGGTTTATTTGCATAGACCTGCGACTTCAAAAAACCCCACAAGAAAAAGTCTAGCGGGGTTAAATCGCATGACCTTGGTGGCCAATTCACATCACCCCTGCGAGAGATAACCTTAGTCTCAAATCGCTCATGCAGAATGTCAATCGTGGCGTCCGCTGTGTGGCACGTAGCGCCATCCTGCTGGAACCACATGTTTTCTAGGTCCATATGGTTCAATGTGGGCATTAAAAAATTGGTTATCATCGTTCTGTAGCGCTCGCCGTTGACAGTGACCGCCTCACCAACGTCGTTTTCGAAAAAATACGGACCAATGACGCCGCCGGCCCAAAATCCACACCAAACCGTAACTTTTTGAGGATGCATTACCACCTGGTGAACCTCGTGTGGGTTTGTGTCGTCCCATATATGGCAATTTTGTTTGTTAACAAAGCCATTCATCCAAAAATGCGCCTCGTCGCTAAAGACGATTTTTCGCCCGAAATTGGGATCCTCTTCCAAACGATTCGATGCCCAGGCAGCGAACAAACGACGTTGTCTATGGTCATGAACTTTGAGCTCCTGGGTCAGTTGAATCTTATACGGGTGTAACCCTAAGTCCCGTCGCAAAATTCGCCAAGTTGAAGTTTGCGAAAGGCCGAGTTCTTGTGCACGGCGAGGAATCGACTGCCTCGGGTTCTGCTGTACACTTTGACGGACCGCCGCGATATTCTCGGCTGATCTTGCGTTTCTTGAACGTACAGGTGTGGGTTGATTGATTAACGAACCGGTTGTTTCAAATTTTTCCACCAAACGCTGAAGAGTCGACTGTGAAGGGCCACCACGTCTACCGTAAAATGGGCGCAATGCACGCAACGTTTGCACTAACGAACACTCATTTTGATAATAAAGTTTTATCATTTGTACGCGCTGTTCAATTGTGTAACCTGCCATGATGATTTGGCATAAGCAACTGAATAATAAGCAAAAGATTTGACAATTGTCACCAAAACAAAATGGCCGCCACGGGCCGCCAAAATCTACCCGCGCCAATTGAAAAACCCTTTATTTAACCTTTCTCAGCATCTTACTCAGCTTATTTACAAAGGGAAGCCAATGTTTCAAGCAGTGAACTTCTTTTGGCTTATCTGATGATGGTCATCATCATAATATACTAACGCAGGCTGATTAGTAGAAGTAGCAGCAAAATAAGGTCCATTAAGAATTTGAACACTTACCTGTAGTTATGTGATGATGCTCGTCATCATAATATGCTAACGCAGGCTGATTAGTAGTAGTAGTACGCAATATAGAAGCAGTAGTAAATTAAGGTCCATTAAAAATTTGAAAACTTACCTGGCCTCCATATTAGGGTGTAGTTATGTAATGATGGACATCCATCATCAATCATCATAATATGCTAGCTCAGGCTGATTAGTATACGTAAAGTAGAATTAGTAGTAAACGAAATCCATTAAGAATTTGAACACTTACCTGGCCTACATATTAGGGTGTAGTTATGTGATGATGGTCATCATCATAATATGCTAACGTAGGCTGATTAGTATACGTAAAGTAGAAATAGTAGTAAATGAAATCCAATTAAGAATTTGAACACTTAGCTGGCCTAAATATTAGGGTGTAGTTATGTGATGATGGTCATCATCATAATATGCTAACGCAGGCTGATTAGTATACGTATAGTAGAAGTAGTAGTAAATTAAAGTCCATTATGAATTTGAAAACTCACCTGGCCTCCATATTAGGGTGTAGTTATGTAATGATGGTCATCAATCATCGTAATATGCTAACGCAGGCTGATTAATATAGGTATAGTAGAAGTAGTAGTAAATTAAAGTCCATTAATAATTTGAACACTTACCTGGCCTCCATATTAGGGTGTAGTTATGTGACGATTGATGATGTACATCATCATAATATGCTAACGCAGGCTGATTAGTATACGTATAGTAGAAGTAGTAGTAAATTAAAGTCCATTAATAATTTGAACACTTACCTGGCCTCCATATTAGGGTGTAGTTGTGGAATGCTTTATTCCAGTGGTCGTACCCAGTTTTCTCCTTTAGATGCGCAACTCTGAAATCATTTGTTCAAAATAAAGTATCTATGTTTATTAATTTAGACTTGACCCTTAGCTTATAGTTATACGAGATAGCAGTCACCTGTTCCCGCCTCTAATTTTCTCTCTTTCCTCCACCCGACCAGCGATCTATCTATAATATAATAAAACTGTAACGGGGCCGTGTCTGTACATGAAATATTTTTGGAAAATAATAACTGTGGTGGACATAACTAACGATACAGAGGCCAAAACAACAACTTTTGGAATTTTTGTCTGTCTGTCTGTCTGTCTGTCTGTATGTTCGCGCATCACGCAAAAACTACCAGGCCGATTTTGATGAAATTTTGTATAATGGTTCCTTATAGCCCGGGTTAACATATAGGATACTTTTTATCCCAGAAAATTCAAGAGTTCCCGTGGGAAAATCAAAAGTATTCATTTATAGAATGGCTCATAATGCAAATGTGGCTTGACCTATTACAATCAAATTTTACACGTTGATACCCTTATTGCGAACTGAAACTGGGACATTGTGAATCCCAAAAAAATTAGGGTTCCTACAGGAATGCAAAAAAAATGTATCTTTAGAATGACTCAACGTAACAATATGAAACCTTTACATTGGGATGGGGTGCTTTGACCATCATTGTATAGTCGGGTATTCTTTATCCCGGAAAACTAAAGAGGTCCCGTGGGAAATTATCTATCGATACTTACAATAATAACAATAGAGTACTTTTTTCTATATATTAGCTACACATACCAAACATTATAATCATAGTAGCAGAATGTCAATAGATGGCACTGCAGGGATAATAAAACGCGTTTAAGTTGTATTAAAACATTAAAATATTATTTCATACTTTTGAGTGGATTACTTTTATGTATTTTTTGGCATACGCTACTTAAAACTCTGGAACTATGGTACGTAGCGATGTGTTTCATAGACGAACAGAGAGGTATATTTTTACAGATTCCAATCGTGTAAAAAAATAAAAACACATAAATCGAGTTTAGCATCTTTTAACAGGAGGCACAGATATGGGAATTCTTCTGACGGCGACTATTTGCGTGTGGCAGTTGCTCTCCGCCTGCAATATCAATATCTGTGAACCTCATCAATGTAGTTGCGGGTCCACGGTGGAGGCAATTGGCCATCACTCACTGAGTTGCAGTCGTGTTTGTGAAGATTCCCACGTCACCAATTCCTTAATAACCTCACTCGGAGGGCACTGGTCTCGGCCAGATGGAATATTCCATCTTTGATGCAGCCGCCGGCCGGGCTTTAGTCGATCTGATGGCAAGAGGCTGGAGGGTTGAAACAGGTGCTATGACAGAGAGGAACGTGTCTGCTTTGGGAAGCCACTTTTTCTGCCTCACTGTACGGTACTGCTGCTCAATTTTCGGCGAGAAAGAAGCATAATAAGTACTCGGTCTTGGAGGCAAATTACTGCTTTGTGCCGCTGGTCTGTGAGACAACCGGCTGCTGAACCCTCAGAGGCCTTTTCCTTCACAAAGGAGATTGGCCTTCGCCTTCGAGAGAGGAGATGTGACGTGAGGTCCTACCTGCTGCTAAGGTTGTCTATTGCCATCCAGCGCGGCAACGAGAAGTGCGTCTTGGGCTCCTTTGGAGCTGATACGACTCGAGTATTTGACCCACATTAATATTGTTAGGAAATTTTATTACTAGATTGATACTGTGACGTCGTCAACGGGACGCCGGGGATGTAGCTAGCTCACTATACTAAAAGGAAAGATTCAGATACGTAAAAAAGAATCATCAGAGATGATCATATATTTAACACGTAAAAAAAAGATAGAAGGCTCTGTCGGCTGACTGATTATTATAGCTTCATTGATTCTTCTCACTTTCTTGCATGACTTTAGGGAACTCAGCCCAGACGCGCGGATAATAAAAATATACTTATTGAAAATGGACCTCTGTCCTGGCTCACGGTCCGCCATAGAATCAATATCTATTGTTTCAAAACGCTTTCTAATGACTTACAAATTCAAATTTAAACTAATATTCTAATTTCGATTCGCGCTGGCAAGAAAATAAGCAAAGGAGTTGACAGTGTATAAATGTAGAGACATACGATCTCTACAATACCTATAATGATTTGAATTAGTTTTTTGATAATATAGGTATATATGTTATTTCATCATAATATCAGTTTAAATACGTCCCCACCAAGGGGTTCAACCTGCCCTGAGTTAGGGTGATCTGGCTTAGACGATCACGCGGGCCCATTGCGGGTTGATTGACTTCACACATAAGCTTCGAATTTCCTGAGGAAACTAAAACAATACTCTTTGTTCGTTTTATATAAAATCGTAACGAAAAAATAGATTCGTGTGATTTTTAGCACAGAGATGAGGTGGAAAATGATATAATTTACTAATAAGTATATCCTGACATAGTTCCCGAGGGATCTGGGGACAACTGTTTTCTACGCTCGCGCACGTCGGTGGCGTCGCAACGGAGCAACGGATTAAAGTGATTTTTTGTATAGAATTCGTTGAGGGGGTGGGAAGTGACAAAGACTGCTAATCTGAATAGCCCGATACAGTTCCTGAGGTACCTGGAGAAAACTCATGTCCACGCTTGCGAGCTGATTGCGGCTCTCGCACCACTCGCCCTCAAAAATAGTCATAAAAGCTATGTCCACGTGGGCGAAGCCGCGGGCAAAAGCTAGTAAATAATAAAGTTAAAGTGTTTTAGCCGCAATCAAACCAGGGCGTATCGAATGTAATGTAATTAGGGTAATGTTTACAGTTGCGCAGCCAAGGCAATGAATCACGTCGCCAGCCGGTGCGTGGGCGCAGCCCGCGGCTACCAAATCCGTCTTGTCCTGCCTGACTAAAGCGCCGGCAGTGTTGCCAGATGACTTTTGTTAAATGTAGCTAAATAATGTTTAAAAAGTCACTAGAACAATATAAGCAGCGATAAATAATAAATAAATAGATTCCTTGTGTGAAATAAAGTGTCTAATGTTTAAAACATTAAACCTGTGAAAACCATCAGGTGGGTAAGATGATTCCAAGGGCTTTCCAATCGTGGATAAATTCCTTTTATGCCTAGCTGCTCTTGCAAAAGCTTATAAATCTCGTGTAAGCGTCATGATGCGTAAGATCGAAGTGGGCTCACCTAAAATATCCAACGCAATGGGGAACTGACAATCTCTTTCAACGTTGATGTTTGGTAGCGATAATTTAATAAAATGTTCGAAAGTGTCGACTACATAAAATGTTCGAAAGTGTAAAAAAAGTGTAAAGTGATAAAATAGACAATACCTAACAGCGACATAATTTTTTAAATTATTATTTATGATTTATCTCAGTTATTATTATTTATTTACTTAGTTCGCGTCTAAAAGGATAAAAAATAGCTTATATTTAATCCAGGTCTTAATCTCTCAAACTAACAAATTTCATTCAAATCCGTCTAGCCGTTTATGCGTAAATACAAACACACACATACACATACTTTCGCATTTATAATGTTATAGACAGACTGTCGTATTTGAACTAGCGAAGCGAGTTCTAAGAGTCTACTGGAGCAATCTGGCGATGGCGATTGTATGTATAAATTTTTGTTTGATGGTAACTCGAGTATCGTTGATCGGAACGTCGTAAAATTAGTTATGGAATAAAGAGGCAAAAAAAATTTTTTTTACCGTCGAACATGAGCAAATCGTTTAAGTTCTTTTTATAAGTAGTTGTGAATGTTGAAACACCACTTAATGGCAATCGATGGATTAGGTCCAACATAATTTCGTGGAGAGCCAGGTTTAGGATTTTTTAGTAGCAGCGGGCCGAAGGAAACGTCCAATAGTAAGAAAAAAACAGTCATTTTTATTTACTTATACATATATAGATATGTATTATTTATGTGAGTAGATTAGGTTAGTTTATATTATAACTAGCTGTTTCCCGCGGCTTCACCCGCGTGGACCACGTTTCTATGACTTTTCGAGGGTGCGCAGTGCGCGAGCTGCAAGCGGCTCGCGAGCGTGGTAAAAAGTAGCCTATGTCTTAATCCAGGTCCTAATCTGTCTACCTACTAAATTTCAGCCAAATCCGTTCAGTAGTTTTTGCGGGAAAGCGTAACAGACAGACAGAGTTACTTTCGCATTTATAATATTAGTAGGGATTAGTAGGGATTATGTAATAGGAGGAAGAGTCACCTTTAAAAAAACCTACCTTAGCCGTGATTTACACCTTTTTTGTTTGCACAATGCATCTATTGTCTATACCTTTGTTCAACTTATGTGCCGCGGACTAAAGGTACTCGTAGGTAACTTCTCGCAATAATTATACATTAGATGGCTGAAAATTTAACTAGTTCGCGGGCCGGAGGAAGTGCCTTCGCTGGCCGGATGGTGGCCCGCGGGCCGTATGTTGGACAGGTTTGGATAAGGTATAAGCACCAATATTTTTTTTAGAAGAGTACTTCGCGAGTTTACAGTTTCGGGCGAACTAATAGTCACAATAAAAAAAAACGACGGGTTGCACTCCGGGAGTGCCGGCAGAAGTGAAAACTTGAATATTAACGTTGTGCATTTTTGATATTTTGGAATGGTTAGGGAATAATTTTGCATGAATTGCTTTGATTATCAGTATAAAAGTACTATCATTTATGTGGTAGAATACAATATTTATTTATTGCGCTATCGTACACAAACATGACAATTTATATTACATTAAAAAGTTTATATCTCAGAAAAATCAACAAAAAATCAACTCCATCCGTCTTACGAATTTTCGATCAGGTCACGTGTCCTGACGCTAGTTTAACATTTTTTACCCATTACAAAAAGGTGCACAACGCCGCTAAAGAACTTTTCACTTCAAAAAAACCTAGTATAGGTATCCATAAAAACGATTGTCAAGGGATCTTGTGACGCAGGTAGACGAAGAATAAAAATTACTACCTGTGATCCATTTATGTCCAAATGGGTAAAAATATTGGTACGTCAAGCTAGCTTATCTCTAAGCTAAAGGCAAAAACTTCTCAATGTTCCTTATCTATTTGTTTTTTTAATCATATAATGTAACCTAGATTTCCTTAAAAAAATAAAATAAAATAATGAAGTTTTTTTTAAATTCACAATTGGTAAGCCCTTGGCATCATCTCACCTGATGGTAAGTGACGATGTTGACGAAGATGGAAGCGGGCTTACCAAGATTCCCCAACGCAATGTGGAACTGGCTATCTTATCTTCATGCCGGAACACACCAATGATGTTAACATTGATATTTGGCGGCAAGACTTAGAAAAGATGGTGGTACCTAGCCAGGCGGGCTTATAAAATGCCCTACTACCAAACAAACCAAGTCTTACAATAATTGTAAGGTCAATTATTGACTCCGCCGGGAATCGAACCCGTGACCTCCTGTGTAAAGCCAGTAAACTTTGCCTCTGGGCTACGGAGGCGATTGTGGAACAACCACTGCGTGGTTGGAGATAAGAGGATCCTACCCTTGCTAATTATCCAAAAGAAGTGCACTGCTGGACGTAGCCCTCCCTCAAGTCAAAGTATATATATTAGTACTAACATACAGTATGAACACTCCCTGCCGCTCTCTCTAGATTGCGACCTCACCCCTTCGTCACCCAGATTGGATTGATACAGATTGGTTACAGTTTGGTAGTCGAACGTATAGGATTTCGCCGCCATTTTGTTTGTTCCGTCATTCCTTTTTTGAAATGTCATTTCTGGCCCGTTGTATGAAGTATCCAGGGTGTGCTCATGTTAAGGGGCAGTGCCACGCTTCGTGGCAGGTGGGTTGGCGATCGCAAGGCAGTGTGAAGCGTGGTGGTACAGTACGCAAAAAGGACGCTGCCCCATCATCTGGTTTGTTTCTATAGTCACCTCTTACGACATTATCGGGCAGAGGTGGATGGGCTGGTGTTATTCTAGGCCCAAAACCACACGACATAATGAGTGTCAATATACAGGGTGTCCCGGGAAATATGGATAAAATTTAACAGGGGCATGGCGGTGGTCATTTCCAAACTTTTTAACCCTATAAATATGTATCCTATTTTTAAAATTCATAACTTTTAAAATTATGAGAATAACCCAGTAATTCATATCTCAAAAGAATTCTTATAAAATGGACAACTTTTTGTTATATCTGGTCAACTTTCAGTAGTATGTTTTTTCTCGTGAGAATCGCTTGAAAAACGGAGTAAAAGTTTTGATTGACCGAAGTCTTTGAACTTTTTCATTTTATTATTTAACACACGTTTGATATAGTTTGATGCTTAAAAGTACTACTTCAGGAAAATCAAATCCTTCTACATTTTAGGAAAAAATAATAATAGCGCTGATAGTTTTTTAATGATTTATTTTGTACCAAAACTATGCAAATTTATGAAAAAACGAAAAAAGTATATAATTTTCGAATGATCAAAAATAGTATACAAATTTATAGGGTTAAAAAGTTTGGAAATGACCTCCGCAATGCCCCTGTTAAATTTTATCCACACTTCCCGGGACACCCTGTATAAGTGCACATAACAGACGCACCGATAAACGTAGCGTAGGCAGACCTCCCACGTGGTGGACCGACGATCTGGTGAAGATCGCGAAAGGCCGCTGGATGCGGGCAGCGCAGGACCGATCGTCATGGAAATCCTTGGAAGAGGCCTTTGTCCAGCAGTGGACGTTTTTCGGCTGATATGACGAACAGGCTCACCTGTAGGGCTCAGTATCGCACATGATGGGTCCACCGTACAGTTTCTTAGAGAAAGCGACGTTCCCCTTGACACAGGCGACGCGAAGTATCCCGGACGCGTAGTTGGTTGTGCCGTAGATGTTGTCGCGGGGCTCCAGTTGAATCACTGAGGAAAATAATAACTGTTGTCAACAATTAACATATTATTTATCCACAATAGGGATGACGAATGCTAGTCATCTGATTTACTTTTTATCATCTGTCAAAAACGAAATTTTGTTCTAAAAATGTTAGAAATACCTAGGCGTGACGTCATAGTTTAGCAGCGTCATTTATGTACTCATTTTGTGATTTTGGTGAATTAAAAATCGAAGACTTGATATAAAACAAAACGAGTAAGGTTTTCCAAAGTTTAAGTAGGAGGGCAATTTAGTGATCAAGAGTTTATGATTTATTTCTGATGCTGTCGTCTTCCCTATTGGTGAGCCCTTGGCATCATCTCACCTGATGGTAAGTGACGATGATGCCGAAAATGGAAGCGGGCTTACTAAGATTTCCCAACGCAATGGACAACTCGCTATCTTATCCTCAAGCCAGAATACATCAACGCTGTTGGCATTGATGTTTGGTGGCAAGATTTAGATAAAATGTTGGTAGCTAGCCAGGCGGGTTTAGAAAATGGCCTTCCATAAACTAAAGCGTGTCTTTCAAAAATAGACACCGCCGGGAATGGAACCCGCGACCTCCTGATGGAAGGTAATGAACTTAATCATTACGCCATAAGGTGGTTAAAAAAGAAACACGAACAACAGGCCACGGCCCTTTTGTACTACTGCAACACACATTATGTTTTTGTATTCTTTTTTTGCTCTTTTTAATTTGTTTAGTTTTGTTTTATATTATGTACGAGTGTAATAATATAATAATAATAATAATAATATGTGTGTGATTGCAGTGATAAATAAACGTGCTATCTATCTATCTAAAAAAATGGCATTATAGATAAAAGTTAGATAGGCAGAGTGGCTGTGGACGGGGCGCATAGCTAATATAGGCCGTTGGGACTACTATTATAACGTCCTTGCGTTGGGACAGTAAAGTTCTCGACTGGCGACCGCGCACCGGAAGACGTTGCTTAGCAGGCTTTCCACTCGGTGGACGACCATCTGCCGAAGGTAATTACTACCAGAACAATTAATTCAAATTGATGGCTGGTCTCAAAAACGTTTCTCGTATAACTTCACGTAAATTACGCACTTGCAGCGACATCACTTCAGATACAGTAAAGTCCACTTATATATGATCTGAGGCTTACTCCAAACTACATTTAAATTGTCTCGTTTCTGTGCCGTTGCTTTATCATATTAGCTCATATACGTCCCCACGGAGGAGCTCGAGGCACAGGCGATCGGAGCTAAGTGAACCACGCGAGCCCAATGCGGGTTGGTCGACTTCACACACAACCTTCGAGTTTCTTCGCAGGCATGTGCAGGCTTTCTCACGATAATTTTCTTCACTATAAGAGCGTCGGATAAACGCACATACTCGTATGAAATCGAAGTGAGTCTGAAAACGGCCTAGTAGCGGCCCTAGCTGTTACAACACCTACGGTTTGCCGTTGCTTACACTTTATTAAACTGGTTTGTGATACAAAAGCGTAGTGATTATTCGCAAGAAGATGAGCAGGGATGGTTAACATTTTTATCAAGTATTGGTTGTTTCGGCAAAATTCGTGAGAGTCCAAGCCCTGTAATTTTCCATTACCAACAGTTTTCCTACGTTGTTTGCCTACGTGTTAAGAGGATTGTGAAGCTGTGACTCTTCATACAAACGGCGTCAACGATTTTCACCTCATAGACGTTAATCGATTTGGACCAATTTTAATAGGTTATCTATCAGCCAAAACCAATTTGTTTTTTCGATAAAGTTAATAAGTTTTATTTTATTGTCGTTTAAGATGTTTTCATTTTAAACAAATTTCGGCAATTTTTTGTTTATTTATAATCAGTAATTTAAAAAACGAAACGCATAAGCCTAGCTTTTGTTCTGAATGAAATCTGTCAAAAATTGGTTTAAATCGGTTTATATTCAAGAGGTGATAATCGTACGCTGTTTGTATGAAATGTCGCAGCTTCACAATCCTTTATAGTGTTTCTAGTTTAACCACGGATCCCTAAAAAGGTAAAAAATAAAAGCGTAATGTTAATTGTTGATTTGTGTACGCGAGATGGTAAAGGCTACGCGGCAAAGTATGCACAGCATGGCTGTACAATTCATTTTACTTGCAATTGAGACATTGTTGGTTTTGTCAATTTTTTTTTCACAATTGATAAGCCCTTGGCATCATCTCACCTGATTGTAAGTGACGATGATGCCGAAAATGGAAGCGGGCTTACCAAGATTCCCCAACGCAACGGAGAACTGGCTATCTTATCTTGAAGCGGGAACACATCAATGTTGTTTACACTGATGTTTGGCGGCAAGACATAGATATGGTGGTAGCTAGCCAGGCGGGCTTAGAAAATGCCCTACCACCAACCAAACCGAGTCTTACAAGTTGACCCCACCGTGAATCGAACCCGCGACCTCCTGGTGGGAAGCGAATGGGCTAACCATTACGCCACGGAGGCGGTTCAGGTTTTACATTTTAACAATGACAAGTTTAATCTTACAAGGAACAAGCCAGTCCCCGAGAGGCATCCTAGCAGTCACCTCAACCCGCCCATACTTGAACGCGAAGCGAGACTTAGTGGTGACCTTGGCTGTGATGATGGGCGGCAGGATCTGTGCACCTGACGCCTCTCTTGCGCATTCTGATGTGCCCACTGTGCCGGAACACCTGGAAAACGAATTTTATTATTATTTTTTGTATCAACAATTGACAAGTCTTTGGCATCATCTCACCTGACGATGTGCCGATGTGACGATGATGGAAGTGGGCTTATCAAGATTCCCCCACGCAATGGGGAACTGGCAATGTTATCTTCATGCCTCAATGCTATTAACATTGATGTTTTGCGGTAGGACTTGGATAAGTCGATGGGAGATAGCCAGTCAGGCTTAGAAAATTCCCTACTAACAACCAAACCAATTCTTACAAAGTGAGAGACCGCCGGGAATCGAACCCGTGACGTCCAGGTGTAAAGCGAATGACTAATCATTACGACAGGGGGGTGGTAAACTAACGGTTAGTAAACGTAGTGTGGAACGCCCCCCAGATAGGTGAAGTGATGTTTTGCTCAAGGTTTTTGGCGATGCTTTGGGGGAAGCCTATGTAATAACAGTGAACTAATACGGGCGGATGATGCTTAATTCATTTCATTTCGTTTAATTTAATTTAATTTATTTCCATTTAATTTAATTTAATTTGATTTAATTTTATGTTATTTCATTTAATTTCAGAAGTGTAGTGTAGTGTAGTGTAGTTTAGTGTAATGTAGGGTAGTGTAGTGTAGGATAGTGTCGTGTAGTGTAGTTTAGTGTAGTGTAGTGTAGGATAATGTAGGGTAAGGTAGGGTAGGGTAGGGTAGTGTAGTGTAGTGAAGGGTAGAGTAGGGTAGAGTAGTGTACTGTAGTGTAAGGTGGTACGAAGTTCGTCAGGACAGCTAGTAAATGAATATTAAATAGTAATAGTTAATCACTAACACGCAAACCCGTCCAGGTAATACCGTGATTCAGGTAAGTTTACCTACGTAATCGACCCAACTACGCAACTGATCTACAAACGCATCTATTATATCATAGTATCATAGAAGTCGCTGAATGAGGATAGCACAGGGCCGGCCGTCGTGGAAATCCTCCGGGAAGGCCTTTGTACAGCAATAGACGTCTTTCGGCTGATATGATTCCAAGTTTTGCCCAACGTGTGGAGTATAGCGTCGTAATTACTGTCAACCTTCCAGCGATTTGGGAAGCTTTTGTTGTCTATGACCATAGATAAGAAAAAAAAATCTATGATCATGTCCTTCTTCGCTCGACTCTTGAGTTTAGTTCCTGGAGAAATGATCACGATATTGAAGCAAGTAATAATTGAAAGCCATACCTGGAAGTGAGATCCAAAGACTGTCTAACGAAATCTTCGCCATACTTGGACTCCAAAGTTAAAGGTTTTATGATGAGTTTGCCATCTCTTACTTGTAAATTTTGATCATTCAAGTAAACATTAAAAGGGTATTCCTGAAAATAATTGAGTCAGTAAGTATTTACAGTAAAGGATTGTAAATCAAGCAAGCACGATGATAAGTTACGTATATAGACGTAAAGACCAGTAAATGAAAAAATGAAGCCACAATAACAGAGAAAGTAACTTATCAGGGTATTTTTAAATTAGTGGGCGGTAACACGTGGGCAGAATCATACTATATGACAATGGGCAGTTATTTAATCTTGATGGGCAAGATAATGTAGAATATGGCGTTTAGTTCTAATAGGGATCTAGGATGGACGAATGGACGGATGGAAGCACGGTAGGTAGTACTTTATGTAGCGAGGAACGAAGCAACGAGAGTTTAGGTTGACGTTAAAGATTACGCGCGAGCCGAGCGAGCGTAGCAACCGTGCCGCGGTCACAGATGAGCTACTAGTGCCGCGGTACTGGCCGGCAAAGCGCCAGTTCCAACTGCGTTCGTTGCCAAGGATACCACCCACTTGGATTGTGCTACCGTAATACAAACACAATATTAAGTTATCCGCCGTCAGGTTAGCCTCTCACATAGGTCTGTGCCAGGGCCCCGATGGGCGCAGCGTTTGCAGCAAAGAATTCTCGTAGTGAGCGAGCATACTGGCGCAAAATAACGTACTATTCTCTTTGTACTATGGTGTTATTGCCTAGTTACAAAATATAAAAATAAATAAAATAAATCTAACCGCCCATTTACAATTTTATTATTTTATTAATAAACTCTATTTTTTAAATATTTTTTTATGTTTTTGTATTCTTATTTTTATATTTTAATTTGTTTTATTATTATATTAATTTTCCCTGACATTGGTATTTTTTACCAAATCCGTAGACATCATAGTTACCTGGTAACCCTAAAAATTTATTTGAAATGTACCCACACATTGTGTAAATAAATAGTTTGCCTGAAGACGGTGTTCGAAACCGGTTGCTGACAAATTATAAACGCATTTATTTGTTTTATGTGTATTTACTGTAGATAGATATATACCAATATATGTGTTAAATAAAACTAATAAATTATGATGACTTAGTGTTCAAATTCTACTTACTGGTTCACCAGGAAACTTGATCTCAGATGTCCAGATTTTCCCCTTTTCCAGGGGAGAGTTAAAATTGTCCTCAAATAGCAACTGTCCCTTACAAACATACCCTGAGACGGAAACCTTCGAAACTGAAACCTCACAGGGTAATCCTGCGTTTTGATTGGCTGAAGGGTTGCCTGCTGCGTTCTGATTGGCTGAAGGATTGTTTTGGTTGGTCGACGGAATCACAGCAGATAAGGTACCAGCTGGTGATGGTGTTATACTGGTGGTCGGTACGTTTTGGTAGTTGGATGGGTCTATCGGGTTGCCGGCTTCGTCGACGTATCCTGGGTAAAACAGGTATGTATTTGTACTTAGTTAGTAATTTTAACTGCCTTTTTGGCGTCGTGGTTAAGTCCACTCGGTTCAAGCAAGACATCGCGGGTTGATTCGGGTAAGACACGTTTACAGACTGCCTATCCCCTAGCTAGCTACCACCATTTTATAAAAGAGAGTTTCAATTGGCCGCTAGACATAAAGCCTCTCCCTAGGTACGTATATATTATCGATTGATGACCACATCTAGTTATTTTCAGCTATCTTGGGCAGTTCATATACCAAGTCATCAGGAAAACACAAACAAAGATGCCTTTTTTACTTATAAATAAAGACAGAGATAAATTTTCCAATGGATTCTTCATACGAAATAAATAATTAACAATGTACCTGAAATTGCAAAGAAAACCTTTTTAGATGAACTCGGGCTAGATAAATGAGTATGATGGACGGTTCACGCTAGATGCACTGATGATTTGGTGTAGACAAAGATAATTATAGTTCCTAAAGGAATAGATCGGCCACGTTCTTGCTCCCTTGCGTTTATCGATTGCAGTACTTTTTAGCGACACTAGATGTCGCCAAAAGTCTCAAATCATCAAAATGACATGCATTTATCAAGTTTTGGGCCACTCTTGAACCACAGTATATATATTAGTACTTGAACTCTTTGAGAGTAGACAGGTCACAAACTTAGGATTATTGTAGTACCAAATACTTACGATAGATGGGGTTGATACAACTTTGATAAGTTTCATGTTAGATGGCGCTGAACTTCAAATAACTCACAAACGCTTGTTTGTATATTTTATGTGCGAATTTGGTGCGAGTATTGATATTGTCTTTGGTGTAGAGTAAAATTTAGTACCTTGCGGCATGAGGGTAGGAGGAAGGGGAGGAGGAAGAGTGTGTCCCGCTTATATAGGGGGGTGAGGAAACGTACAGTTTTTGGGATAAAAAATATGATTGTTAATTTTTAGCTGTGACCCAAAGACAACGATATATTGGCCCTGGTGCTTCGACAGCTACTCCTGCGGCGCGCTCGCTTCGCTCGCTCAACTTGTGCGTTGTCTATCATCCTGACTTAGCTCATTGCTTCATTTCTCGCTACCTAGCCCACTCGCCCACTTTTTGAACCCCACCAAAATTTTCAGAGTGGTACCTATAAAAAAGAGAAAAATATTCCCTTCATGCTACAAGATACTATTTTGAACCCTTCTGAAGCTCGCAGGGGAACCTTTAGAGGCTGGATGCGTGTGGCTCAGTGCCTTTTTTAAAAATTAAAAATTTGAGTGCTTTTACTATATCTCACTTGATGGTAAGTGACGATGTAGTCGAGAATGGTACACGCAAACTCAAATAATGCCCATTCACTCTCGCCTTGAAGGTCCCCAAATTGTAGGAGTCTGGAAACACAGACGCAGGCAAGGCCTCACAAAGGTGGTCTTCCAGATGAAGGGAGGATATTATAAACGTAAGAAAATAATAAATTCTTACCAGTGACAGTCCATTGGACAACTTAAAACCTCCACTAACCCGCACTTGGCCCCCTGTATGGAGTGTAGCCTAACTTTCCCGGGTTTAGGAAGAGACCGTGCCTCAGCAGTACGCAATGGTAAGCCCTTGACACATCATTTGATGGTAAGATGGAAACGGGCTTACTAAGATTCCCAGACGCAATGGGGAACTAGCTATCTTATCTTCAAACCGGAACACATCTATGCTGTTGACATTGATGCTTGACGGCAAGACATAGATAAGATGGTGGTAGCTAGCCGGGTGGACTTACAAAATTCTATTCCACCAACCAAACCGAGTTATAGGTACATAGCTAGCTCCGCCGGGAATGGAACCCGTGACCTCCTGATGTGAAGCTAATGGACTTAGCCATTACGTCACGGAGGCGGTTGTTAACAGCAGTCCACTGCTCTGCTTAAACCTAAGCCAATTTTTGATCCAGGAGTAGGTAGATACTTATTGTCGCAGTTACTGACGCCCACCTCCGGAAGATATAAAAATAATGTAAAGTTCCTTATTGTCTTGGATTTTGTACTATAGGGTGGCCCACAGGCCACCTGGGCGTTAGTTACTGCGACACAGTCCTCGACTATTGAGTCAGTTCAGGGGTGAGCAGGGTGCTTTCGCTGTGCATGAACCTTACGAAAACAATAATTTGTGTGTAATTGTTAGAGTTCAGTATCAAATGCACAGTGTCAAAGTGCCCCTTTGGTTAAACACTGGATTAATAAACTTCAAAGAGATCGGGCCTGTTACGCGACATCACTGCCCTGGTTCGACACGTACTGTGTAAATATTTCACTTCTGTGTACTTATCACTGAATAAACATTTATTCTATTCTATTCTATTCTACTGCTCGGATCGAAAAAAGTGCACACTGTGCAAATGATACCGAACTCTTAATAAACGCCTCACAATTACACACGAATTATTGTTTTCGTTAGGTTTATGCGTCAGAAGCGTCGGTGGCTCAACCGGTAACGACTCGGTCCATCTAACCAGAGGTACCGGGTTCAAATCTAAATCAATCGGGCCAATGTACCAATGAGTTTTTCAAAAACTTACGTACATATCATTACCGATTGCTTTAACGGTGAAGGAAAAACATCGAGGAAACCTGCACAGGCCAGCGAAGAAACTCGAAGGTTGTGTGTGAAGTCTACCAACCCGCACTGGGCCCGCGTGGTCGATTAAGGCCTAATCGCCCTGATTCAGGGTAGGCTCGAGCCCCTCGGTGGGGACGTATATGAGCTGATATAATAAAAAGGTTTATGCATAGCGAAAGCACCCTGCTCATCCGTGAACTGACTCGTAGCGAACAAAATTTTAAGAACCAAGCTACCGATTGATGCCAACAGCGCGCTTCCCCCTCCACGCGTTCAAAAGTTACGAAGCAAACAAAAAGAAAATTTCCTGCGGGCCACCACACACACACTTCACATTACTCTTTCTTCCGGACCTTCTGGGCGTAAGTAACTGCGACACAGTCCTCGACTAATGCAGTTACTATTGTATACACATTAAAATCAGACTAATATTATAAAGGCGAAAGTTTGTGAGTTTGTGAGTGTGTGTGTTTGTCGCAAAAACTAGTATACGGATCTGTCTGGCTGAAATTTGGTAGGTAGACAGATTAGGACCTGGATTAACTATTTTATTTTTATTTTATTTTAGTTTATTCGGAAAACAAACGGTATTTCCATGGACTACACAATATCTAAATGTAATTAATATATACCACTTATATGTTTTCGCATGTAGAAACAAAAGTCTTACTTGCCTTATAATAAACAGTGGAGAAAAACACTGATATGAAAAAACAAACACGCAAGTCAAGGAACCCCGTCAAACCAGCTTTTCGCTAAAATAGTTTTAAAACTATTAGTTTTTGTATTAATATTAAAAAGATCGAGTTGAGGGATTTCCACAAACTTGTTAAACTGGGAAGGAGCACGAATAAAAAAATTATTATCTCTATTGTTTGTAAAAGTAACTGGAGCATGCAAGAAGTTACCAAAAGGACGGACAGGAATCCGTTAAGGAGCTTTTATATTTATCAGTGAAAGTAAATACGGTGAGTCTATTCCATTTTGAGCAATTTTGGCCAGAAAAACAATATCGTTTTACGTCTAGATTGCAACGGAAGTAAATGGTGCCTATGTGTTAATCCAGGTCCTAATCTGTCTACCTACCGAATTTCAGCCTGCTGCTCGCGCACTGCGCACCCTCGAAAAGTCATAGAAACGTTGTCCACGAGCTAGTTGTACCACAGAGCTTAAGTTCCAAATAAGTAAAATTTGAAATTTTGTCTGCTAGCTGCGCCTGCCGATCTCTGAAAGGCCACCTAACTAGACGCTAGATTCATGTGGCTCAATGCCTTAAAAAGGAAGTCTTTCATATGAAGTGAGGTTATCATGAACTTAATAAAACTAATAAACTCTTACCAGTAACAGTCCACTCCCCATTATCCTGCCTATATCCCAACCCATTCTTGATGACATACGTCCAGAAGTAGATCTTGTCTCCGATCTTGAGCTGCGCTTGCCGATCCCTGAAGGTCCACCTGCCGTCCTTCGCCTTGGTGATGTCTCTGGACCACTGGCCACCTTCCAGGCCTTCCATTTCTTCGTTGAGTTTTCCGTGGAATGCAAACAGGGAGTAGCCATCATCTGATGACATAGTTATAATTTAATTTACTTATTTATTAATGTTTTCGACATTATTGCTGTTAGCTATCAAAAGAGCTCAAATATCAAGTAAGGAAGTAAGATATTCTTGACCAAAAGATAGGTAAAAGAATCCGTAGCATATGGGCACTGGCTAGGATCACAAGACAAAAATAGCAGTGTAATTCGTCATTTTACAAATATTCAGAAAAATTATAAAATTTCGAGGGGAGGAGGAGAAGGCCCTCGCTTGGGGAGGCTCTTTGACTATACAATCAATCAAACCTGACCGAACCTTACATCGCTCATTGCGCTCGTCCATTTACAATCTGCATACGGCATTTTACAATTTGCCTGACCGTTTATAAACGGACGAATTATACAATTTGCCTGACTATTTGTAAAATGACTAATCATACAATATGCCTGCCACAGATACATGAAATAATGAGTGATGTTTTTCATGTCCTACCTATCTTTAAGGCTTGGATAGCACAATGGCGAATATTACATACAGTTACTAGTTGTCTTGGCAAATGTAGCTTTTCAATACAGGGTGTGAAAAGTTTATTTGGTAAATTTTTTACTCAAAAAACAGCATTTTGACCAAGATCACGTGAAACTGTTCTCTCAACTTAAATCAAAGTTTATTATATTAGTACTAACATACAGTATGGACACTCCCTGCGGTTCTCTAGATTGCGACCTCACCCCCTCGTTACCCAGATTGATACAGTTTGGTTGTCGAACGTATAGAATTTCGTCGCCATTTTGTTTCTTCCGTCATTCCTTTTTTGAAATGTCATTTCTGGCCCGTTGTATGAAGTATCCAGGGTGAGCTTAAATACTGAATCCCCACGCTTAGACAAAATCTGCACAATATTATTTGTATACAAGAGGGTAATGGCTACCCTATAAAGTATGCTCGGCATGACTTTTACATTGTATTTAAATTATCACATAAAAGGATAAAAGGAAAAAAAGATCCTGCACAAAGAGTTTTTCTATAACAAGAACAAGTGCCTGTAAAAAGCGTTGTAGCGCGGTAACCCTGTATTAATTCTTCTTTCTTTCGAATTTTTTTCATTCCACTTATTGGTTCTTTGACGCATGCGCTGTCATCTATGTGACAATATGAATTAAAAAACAAAATCCGATCCATGAATATTATTCACCAAGCTTTCGCTATCAAAATAAAATTAAATACTTTGCATATCTGTGCATAAGAGAAACCTGATATTATTCTCTTTCATAGACCCATCTCGTGTAAGATATAATTATGTTTATCGACTCTCATATCGTAAATTTCAAATTATAAACTTCAATACGAATTGACAATAACTTTATAAACTCAATACCGAAAAAAAAACCACTTTCTAACATTATTTCTCTAACAAAATAATGTTAGAAAGTTTTTTTTTTCCATTGCGATACAAGTTAATCCAAAAAGTTAATATCACCAACGAAGTTCCATATTAATTTTTTTTATTGGAACGGACATTCGGTTCGCGCCATTTTTACAGCATAACAAAAAGTTTTCATTCCAATTTTTACTTGTCTGTGACAGTGCCCGCTTTAACGGATACGTGGTGATGTGCTAGGTTTTGGCGCCAGTCATTAAATACGTTTTGTTGTAGTTACTGAATTTCATGGATAATTTTCATTATTTCTTAAAAATGTCTGAGATCAGTGAAAGCATTGTTTTTACCTGCCTGTGACAGGGTCCGCTTCAGCGCAAGTGCGGTGATGTGCTAGGATTTGGCGCTATAACACGTTTTGTTGTAGATACTGAATTTCGTGGGATTTGATCTTTTTTTTTTTTGATTCAATCCCAATGTATGAGATAAGATAAAATAGTGTATGAAACTGCACATAACTAGGTATTGAAATACTCGTATGACACTATTAAAGACCTCCCCAAAGCTCGGTTTTTAATCTCATACTCGTATTTTAATGCCCCTCATTAAGCAACAGTTTCATATACCTACTACTATTTTTTTGGTATAATGTAATTTTAATGTGTGCAATATTCTTTTCTAATCCTTATGTATTTACTTTTTAGGCCTTTTATCTCCATTATAAATATCTGTGAGCACGCTTTTCTTTTATCCCACGCCCTTACCACACCCCGGACACTGCATACAACGATCGTGAAATGACATTTCTAATAAAATAACAAATGATGGAGCAAACAAAATTACGGCGAAATCCTATACGTCTGATTCGATCACGCAAAGAAACTCCGAGCATAGCACGCTCCATTGCCCTTTGGGTGACCTTGAGCCTTCTAAAACTAAAACACTTACTTAGTAGCAAAGAATAAAGTAAGGTATTTTGAGTCTTCCTATAAGGCCCATAGTAAGCGACCATGCATCAGTTTCGTATGTCATCACTGGCAACACACACTGGTCGAAGAACGGATAACGTAGCGTAGGTAGGCCTCCTACGTGGTGGACAAACGACCTGGTGAAGACCGCGGGAAGCCGATGGATGCGGGCAGCGCAGGACCGGTCGTCGTGGAAATCCTTGGGGTAGACCTTTGTCCAGCAGTGGACGATTTTCGGATGATATGATGATGATGTTCCGTCGGGGACGGCCATTCCCTGATCTGAAATAAATTGAATATACCTTATTTTAATCAGTTTGACTAATTCAGTACAGCTATGTAAATTAATGTAGTTTTTGATCTATTTAAATTGTTATACTTATTTAAACTGAATTTAGAACATAGAGGACAATGGCTGCCCCCGGCGGGTTTATTTGAATTTTTCACAATTAAAAAAAATATATTTTTCGAAACTAGCTATGCCCGCGACTACGTCCGCGTTGAGGTTTTGAATTTTCCCACGAGAACTCTTGAATTTTACGTAATAAAAAGTATCCTATATGTTAGCCCGGACTATAAGGAACCACCATAAAAAATTTCATAAAAATCGGCCTGGTAGTTTTTGCGTGATGCGCGAACATACAGACAGAAATACAGACTAAAATTCCAAAACTTCTTGTTTTGCCTCTATATCGTTAGTAATGTCCACCACAGTTATTATTTTTCAAAAATATTTCAACACACTCTCACCCTCGTTACAGTTTTATTATTTGTATATAGAAATACTTTATTTTAAAAAGATAAGCAAAATTTTAATGTAACTATGATAACCTTAAATCAGTATTTTTTAGGAAAATCAGTATTTTTGACGTGATAACGTCTTCTAAATCGATGAACGCCGGCTGCATGCACGAAAAAGTGACACGTTAAGTTCGGCTTGTGACGTTATCACGTAAAATTATCGTCCGTAAACCGACTTTACAGACAACCAGTTTTTTTGAAAATGCTATCTTTCCACTTACTATAATTTCGTGACTTGCTTACGTGTATAAAGTTTTATTAGAATCGGCCCATCAATTTTCAAGAACTAGTAATTTTAAGTATGTATGGGAAAAGATTTTGTGTATACGCTCTTAAGATGTGCTATTGGATTTTATAGCTAAAATGAATTTTAATCAAAAATAAAACCCTATAAAGGTCTCGCTACATCACACGTTAAATTTTGAACCATTCCTGCAATAGGTAATCCAATGAAAAGGAAAAAAAGGTCGCGAAAGGTAAAAGGTATAATTTAAAAACATAATTCCTAAAAATAAAGAAAATAGTTATCGCTTATGAATATTATGTGTCACTTTACATTTATTAATCAAATATAATCAAATTTTAAATTATGAGACCAGTTGAAGTCAAAGGGTGGACATGTGATTACACCTTAATATAGTATTATTTCTTTAGCAAATCGTTTTAGTCGTGAATTTATAATTTTTTTTTATAGTTCCTCGGTAACGACCCGTTATTTTTGCCAAATTGGTCTACTTTTTGTCCAAGATGGAGGAAAGGAAAGGTCAGGAAAGATAAGGAAAGGTCTTAAAGTCACCGATTTTTGTGTGTTGGTTTCATTCAACACTAACTATTTTTGTTTTCGAGAAATTTTGCAATTAATGCCAAAAACAGGGTCTACAGTATATTTTTTAACATCAAAAGTGGCAATATTTTTAAAATTGTATTCAATTTAATCGATTTTTTATTATCGATATTATATATTTTTTCCATGGTGATAGCTATACACAGTCTTTCAATAATTTGAATTGAATATTGTCATTTGACCTATCTCAAGGCCTTAAAACTCGTTCTTGTTTATTATAATGACGTAACTGCGGAGTACATGAATATTACGATTGTGTCTATGGCAAGGTCATTCATCATCTATTCGGTAATTTATTAAATGATAAGTGCCATTTTGTGGTCAAAATATGTAATTACTAATTACACATTTTATATTAGCTTCATATTATATGTATCTAATGTAACGGAATCTTCATACGTGGTTGTCACCCACATTACGATGTCCGATGAATTGAAAAAATTGTATTGTTCGTAGAACAGATGGCCGTTGGAAAAGTAAAGTTATCGAGTGGTGACCACGCACCGGAAAACGTAGTGCAGGCAGACCTCCCACTCGGTGGACCGATGACCTGGTGAAGGTCGCGGTAAGCCGCTGGATGCGGGCAGCGCAGAACCAGTCGCCGTGGAAATCCTTGGGGAAGGCCTATGTCCAGCAGTGGACGTCCTTCGGCTGATATGATGATGATGATGATGATGACGTAGGTATTAAGAACCGATGATACTAAAATAAAATAATTAACCCTCCTTCTGACGCAATCGGGTAGAAAAGCGTGGAATGCTTTGTATTAGTACCTGCTTATTTATTTGCTCAAATTAAAAAGTATTTTACTTTATTACTTACGAGCAGCCGCCCGCGACTTTGCCTGCGTTGGATATAGGGAGTTCGTGGATATCGAGGGTACGTGGTGCGCGAGCGCAAGCGGCTGAGATATTTTTTTAGCCTATTTTCATCCTGAAAGTCCATTCTATTTTATTGGTGAATATTTTTTTGAAATCGGATGAGTAGTTCCGATTACCTCCTACATACAAACTTTAATATTATTTGGCATTAAGTTTCTATAATGCTTTTTCTGGTATGCAATAAATGATATTTATTATTATTATTCGTATCTATTATATTCATACTTATCAGCTCATTTACGCCCCCAACGAGGGGCTCGAGCCTACCAGGGTAGGCTCATCGCCTTAGTCGACCACGCAGGCCCAGTGCGGGTTGGGCAACTTCACACACAACCTGCGAGTTTCTTCGCAGGCGTGTGCAGGTTTCCTCGCGATGTTTCACTTTGCTGTAAGAGCGTCGGATAAACGTACATATGAAATCTAAATTCGAAATCACATTGGTACGTGGCAGGTTCGAACCACGAGCTCCCGGAGAGAAGGCGGCGGCCCTAGCCATTACGCCACCGACGCTCATCTAGTATTAGCACACCCCGGACACTTCATACAACGGGCCAGAAATGACATTTCAAAAAAGGAATGACGGAATAAACAAAATGGCGGCTAAATCCTATACAACCAAACTGTAACCAATCTGTATCAATCTCTGGGAGACGAGGGGATGAGGTCGCAATCTAGAGAGCGGCAGGGAGTGTCCATACTGTATGTTAGTACCTATTAATATACATACTTTGGTATTAGTGTACATTATTTCTTACTTACCAGGCACTGACACTCTTAAACCTTTAGGATAAATAGCTTCAAGCTTGGCATCGGGCACTTCATAACAACACACATGATTCAAAAACACACTTATACACACAATTCCGGCAGATATTATAGTTCTTTCCATGTTTTGATATTCCAATTAGGTAGGTCCGTCTTCTTTAGTGGTCATCCAATAACTGAGAAACTAGTTTTGCTTGCAATCATTAAGAGGTCGTGACTCCGCTAGTGATGGGCAAATAAAGTAAGATTACTATAAAGTCAGCCTAATGTCAGCTGGTCAAAGTAATTGACTTTTGAAAAGTACTTTTAAAAAAAATAAATGACCACAGGTTTCTTGGGGAAAGTTGTTTATAACCACGGGTAGTACCCCTGATTAAAAGGATGACAATTACTAAATTAGGAGGATTTTATGTTCATGAAGTCACCAAAGATATCAAAGAGTTGGGAGTAGGCTTTCCAGACGTCAGGATTTTTCAGGCACCAGTCAGATTCCGCCCGGGCTTTGACAATGTCAGAATTTTTTTGATTATTTACGTGTATATAGGTCTTTTATCAAGCAGCCCATGATCTAAAATTTATGGTGATTTTTTCATTGTGTGGAGAGTTAGTGTAGGCTCAATGGCAGATGGTGAGTCGGAGAATGACAGGTTGGCACTCAAAAGGAATATTATAAGTGGTGTTTTATTACTATGACTACTGTGCGTCGTTAAACAGCGCCCGTTTCAGTAAAATGTCAGGACTTTTTGATAAAAATCAGGTTTTTGTCAGGACTTTTCAATTTAACATCCGGTAACCCTAGTTGGGAGTGCCTGAATGGTCAAACTTGGCTCAAAATAGGATATAGTGGCGGACTTTTATGTCGGAGGCCAAAATTCACTACGTGGCCTCTGAGCCAGCGAATTAAGTAAGTTTTGTTGATGATTGTATTCTATCTTAGGAAGGGAGGAGGGTTTGTCGAGGGAAACTTAGACATTTCAATGGATTAACGAATCAGTGAATAAAAAGTATGTTTTAGCTGCAGTACACCCGAACGGAGTTCTGGAAATGTGTTGAAGGATAAAACAATTTTATTATTATTTTTTATAGGGCTATTACTGAGACGTCGCTGTCCGTCTGTCTGTCCGTCTGTCACCAGGCTGTTTTACATGAACCGTCATAGTTAGACAGTTGAAATTTTCACACATGATGTATTTCTATTGCCGCTATAAAAAAAATAATGAAAAACAGAATATATATTGATCGATATTGATTACGGCAACAGGTAGACGCTTGAAATATCAACAGAATATTTAGTTATAAATTCACTTTTAAATAAAATAAAAACAATATTTTAGCAGGGCTCCCATGCAACAAACGTGATATTTTTTGCTCGTTTTTGCTCGATATTGATAACGGCAACAGGTAGACGCTTAAAATATTCACAGAATATTGCGTTGTATTGTATTGTAGCGCCGCGATTGAACTCAGGGCGGCCCCCTTGTCGCTACCGTTTGACGCAAGTCGGCAGCGGAGAAAGGTATTTTAGCGAACAAAGTTTAATTAACGAGTGTGCAGTGAAAGTTCTCTTGTTTTAGAGGTCGGAGTAAAATTTACAAAGCGGAAAGAAGCGCCAGCAACTTACAACTAAAGTAATTAGTGATTGATTACAGTCGACAAAGTTATATCAACGGTGATACCTTTATATAAATCTGGTTCAAAAACTGATCCAGGCAACTACAGACCAGTTTCTGTGCTGCCAGTTCTTAGTAAAGTGTTTGAAAAGATTATGCTTAACCAAATGCTACAATATTTTACAGAAAACAAACAACTGCATAACCAACAATTCGGTTTCACTAAAAGACGATCAACAACCGATGCAGGAGTAGCACTCATTCGAAACATATATGATGCCTTCGAGGAATCGCAGAATGCAATTGGAGAGTTTTGTGATTTATCTAAGGCTTTTGATTGTGTTGAACACCAAACATTACTTATGAAATTAAAGCACAGTCTTTTAAATTCGTATTTAGACAACAGAACACAAAAAGTACAAGTAAATGGCACAAACTCATCTGGATCTAAAGTGAAAATGGGTGTGCCCCAGGGTTCCATATTAGGGCCTTTTCTTTTCCTTGTTTACGTAAATGATTTGCCTTTTATGGTGCAACATCTGTCAAATATTGTGTTGTTTGCGGATGATACATCTCTTATTTTTAAATTGAATAGGAAAGAAAACTAAATTGACGAAGTAAACAACACTCTTTCAAAGATACTGAATTGGTTCACTGTGAACAACTTATTATTAAATGCTAAGAAAACAAAATGTATAAAATTTTGTTTACCAAATGTAAAAAAGGTCAATAATAGTGTAATATTAGACAGTAATAAATTAGAATTTGTAAATACCACGGTGTTCCTTGGTATAACTTTGGATGTTTCACTTCAATGGGGACCACACATTGAAACTTTAGCGGTAAGGCTTAGTTCAGCTGCTTATGCCGTTAAGAAAATAAGACAGTTAACGGATGTAGATACTGCGAGACTAGTGTATTTTAGTTACTTCCATAGTATAATGTCTTATGGCATATTAATGCGGCTGATATAGAAACTATTTTCATTCTGCAGAAAAGAGCTATCCGCGCAATCTATCAGATGCGATCACGTGACTCGTTACAGAATAAGTTCAAAGAAATCAATATTTTAACTGTTGCTAGTCAATTTATATATGAAAACATCATGTACGTTCGTAAGAATTTGCATTTATTTCCTAAAAACAGTGACAGGCATAATTTGAATTTAAGAAATGTAAATAAAATAGATATAGCCTTTTCGAGACTGAGTAAGGTTAAAAAGTCATTTGTGGGGCAGTGTATAAGATTCTACAATTCCAGAAAATGTAACTAGTTTGTCAGAGAATAAATTCAAGACTCATGTCAAAAAAGTTTTGTGCTCTAGAGGATATTATAAAATAATTGATTATGTAAATGACAAAGATGTATATGTTGATTCTATATCAAATACCATTACCTGAGACTGTAATCTGAATCATGACATTATTTGTAATATACAGTATTTTTTTTGTTTTGACTATTTAAAAGTGTATGTAAACACCTATTCGAAATAAATTGTTTTGAATTTTGAATTTCGAACGGATCGACTGACAACCAGTAGGATTATTTTTATTCACAACTATTTTAAACTTGAAGGAAATAAACGATCTCCGTGGCGTAATGGTTAGTACATTCGCTTCACACCAAGAGGTCGCGGGTTCGATTCCCGGTGGGGTCAACTTGAAAGACTCGGTTTGGTTAGTGGTAGGGCATTTTCTAAGCCCGCCTTGCTAGCTAATCTTAGCACCGTCTTATCTAAATCTTGCCGCCAAACATCAGTGCTAACAACATTGATGTGTTCCGGATTGAAGATAAGATAGCCTGTTCTCCATTTCGTGGGGGAATCTTGGTAAGCCCGCTTCCATCTTCGGCATCATCGCCACTTACCATCAGGTGAGATGATGCCAAGGACTTACCAATTGTGAATAAAAAAGAATAAAAAAAGATCTCAAAAAAAAAACCGGCCAAGTGCGAGACGGGCTCGCGCACCGAGGGTACCGTACCGCAACAGAAATACATTATATGTGAAAACTTCAACTGTTTAGCTATCACGGTTCATGAAATACAGCCTGGTGATAGACTGATGGACGGACGGACGGACAGCGATGTCTCAGTAATAGGGTACCGTTTTTCGTCCTTTGGGTACGGAACCCTAAAAACCAAACAAGAATCAAATAATGAAAAATTAAATTGCTTAACTATTGCGATTATGTTTTGTATTTTGTTATCGATACTTTACATATCATCGTTGCTTTGAACGCACATCACTAAATGGTTCAAGTTAGTTCACTCTGGCTGGTCAAGCTATACATAATTATTTATAGATTTTGATGTTTATGTTTTTGTACGATATTTTTACACGACTGCCCACAAAAAAGGCGTGTATTGTTTCCAGGTCTAATGTATGATGTATTTTGTTTATTCTTAACTAGCTTTTTCCCGCGGCTTTGTCCGTGTGGACATCGTTTGTATGACTGTCTTTAAGGGTGATTAGTAAATTATGTCGTTTCCCACCTTCTCAACCATCTCTGTGTAAAAAATCACAACAATCCATTGTTCCGATGCGATGTAACAGAAATTACCCAAAAAAGAGTTTTTTTTGTTCCCTCAGGAATTGCATCGGATTATGCTATTTTACCGGGATAAAAAGTAGCCTTTGTCCTTCCTCGTAACACAGGCTACCTACATGACAAATTTTGTCAAGATTGGTTGAGGTGTAGAAGCGTTAAAAGGTAACAAACAAACACATTTTCACACTTATAATATTAGTAAGGAAAGGATATAAATAAACGGGTTGATGGATTTTAGATTGCGAGGTATCGTTAGATTCGTCTTGATTCCCCATTGCGTTGGGGAATCTTGGTAAGCCCGCTTCCATCTTCGGCAAAATCTTCACCTACCATCAGGTGAGATGTTGCCAAGGGTTTACCAATTGTAAATAAAAAAAAAATCCGTGAGTGACATAAGATTACATTTTACCAGACTTCCCAAAAAAGAGGGGTAATCTTTTTAGGCAGTCGTGATTTTTTTTAAATTTCAAGTTATGTGCAATACGATTCTATGGTAGACGGTGGTTATTTTTAATATTATGTACCTTGTAATAGGTATTTTAAACTTAACGGGATTTCGAACTGAAAAAAAAATTGGTTGTCTGTAAAGTCGGTTTACGGACGATAGTTTAACGTGACCACGTCATAACAAAACATTGATGAAATGATCAATCCTTACCTTCGTATAACGCTCTCGCTCCGATCGTAACGTTACAATGAGCGTAACGGGACAATGAGTCATCTTTTTTCGTGCGTGCAGCCTGGGTCCATCGATTTATTAGACGTGGTCACGTCAAAAACTTATTTTAAAAAGTTGCCAAAAACTATAAAATGAAAAATGTTCATGTGTGTGCGTCTTTCCATCCGGTGCTCTAGTGCCTAAAACTACTGGTCGGTGGATACAATATGAGTAAGGGAAGTCATCATAATTTCTTTTCCTTGCATCATAATTAGGGTCGGCGCAACATGTTTTCAAGCGACTTCCAAAAGGGAGGAGGTTCTCAATTCGTCTGTATGTTTTTTTTTTATGTGTGTTACCTCATAACTTTTGACTGGGTGAACCGATTTTTAGTATTCTTTTTCTATTTGAAAGCTAGTGCTTTCCGTGTGGTCCCATATAAATTTTATCAAAATCGGTGTAGTACTTTATTAAAAAATTAACAAAAACCAAAAATAATTATGCAAAATGTACTTAGTTGTTGCGATGGAAGTCGGTTTATTAACGTGTTTAGCGTTTTCAATTATTCTATTCTATTGTTCCTTATTTGCAGTCATATCTTCACATTCACCGCCTTCTTACACATTATAATCTTTCATGCAGTCCATTTATCTTTTCTTTTGTCTCCTTCTCCCGTTATCCACATTCATACTAATCACTCTTTTTGTCACATATACGTTCCAACCCTTCTCATTACATACACGTCTAAACCATGACAAACGAATGGTTAGAGAAATGTTATTAAAACCTTTTATTTTATATTTATTGCTATTTTTTTTAGGGTTTCGTATTACAAAGGGTAAAAACGGAACCATTATAGGATTACACGTGTGACTGTCCGTCCGTCTGTCACTGCCAATTTGCTCGGATAGTACTGGACCGATTGAGTTGAAATTTTGTACACATATGTAAGTCTGTGACTCAAAAATGATCATGTAACGTGAACAAATGAATTTTAAACATATGGGCCACTTTTGGAAGGTTAATAAGAAAATTAAAAGAAAAAGTTTTGCAAGAAAACATTTTTTGAAGACACAGCATTTGGCTCCTAAAATCCGCTATTTTACTTTTTATAATTTTAATACTCCCAGTGTCACTCACGCTATCTAAGACAAATCTTACAATAATAATAAAATCCTTCAAGCCGTTCAGGCTGTAGCAGAGAACATATAAATCTACATATAAATATACATACATACATATACTCGAAAAACATAACCCTCCTTCCGAGGCAGTCGAGTAAAAATAGAACAATAACAGAAAAAAATGTGGATAAAAAAATAAAAATAAAATAAAATTCTGATCAGTTCCGTTTGCCATTAAAACCTTTTCAATTTGTTTTTAAACTGACAATTATTTTATTAATGAAGACAGTAAAAAGGCAAACCGATTGAAATCCATGATCCATGACACCAAGTTGCTTAAAATATATTAACGTCTCTGGGTACACGCCCTTTTGAGACAATCTTCATTTTCGTCTTCATTTATTTTGGATTTGAAATGCTAGTGCCAGTGCATTACAAATCACCTCTGGAGTTCTTGACAGTATTTGCAGCAGCCAGCAGCCCCATTCTGAGTTGGAACACCCGGTCACAGAAGGGCGTCTATAAAACAGCACCCAGTGCAAGTCGGGTCTACACGTCCTTCTTAATATTATTTTCTTGTTCTCCACATTGCTCACGTGCACCAGACGACTTTCTTCAAAATGCACCACTTTTTGAAACAAAACTCTAGCAAAAAACAATGCAAATACAATAAAATAAAACTACGAATATGTTCACCACAAATCCCGCCAAAACAGTCCCATGACACCAAGGAGTTATCAGTGTTTTCCGATTATTGAATGCTAAGATAACCGGCTACCTCGTATACCGGTCATCACACTGTCTTCTAGCCGACCCGCCGAACAGCGCGCTGCCTACCACCTGCCAACACTGCTCAGTCAGAAAATTACATAGTTAATCATCATCACATCATCCGAAAAATTTAGAAAAAAAAATTACATTATTTTTTTCCTAAAGTCTACTTATAGGATTCTTAGTATATAACTATTTCAGTTTTGCAAACAGAACCTGGGCGACCACATTATCCGAAAATTTAGAATTAAAAAAATATACATTACTTTTATCTTTTTTTTTCCTAAAGACTACTTATAGGATTCTTAGTATGTACTTATTTCAGTTTTACAAACAGAACCTGGGCGACCACATCATCCGAAAATTTATAATTAAAAAAAATAACATTAATTTTATCTTTTTTTTCCTAAAGACTTCTTATAGGATTCTTAGTATGTACTTATTTCAGTTTTACAAACGGAACCTGGGCGACCGCGGAGTCTCCTAGGCATGTAAACTAAAATAATGTTTTTTGTGTAAAAACAGATTTTCTCACGAATAATACTTATCTAGATAGACTTCGAATGCAAAACATTAATCTGAATACAAAGAATCGTTCAAATCGTTAGAGTCGTTTAAAAACTTAAGTGGCTGTGGAACGGGCATATAGCTAGTAGAACAGATGCCCTTTGGGATAGTAAAGTTCGCGAGTGGCAACCGCGCACTGGATGGCGTAGCGTAGGAAGGCGTCCCACTCGGTCGCGGAAAGCCGCTTGATGCGGGCAGCGCAGGAGTGATCGTTGTGGAAATCCTTGGGGTTGGCATTTGTCCAGCAGTGGAAGTCTTTAAACTGATATGATAATGAGAAACTTTTGTTTTTTTTTAATCCTGTTTGTAATGTCGATTTGCTCAGATAGTGTCATTCGTTTAATTAAAATGCAAGAATTAGATCTGCTTTACAGATGACAGACACAAATCAAGTAATACACATGAGTCAGCATGCGCCGGCACGCGCTGTGTCGGTGTTTACAAGGAGCGAGCGACACTATCTAACTAAGCGAACGGGCCTTAGATATTATCTGTACCCTTCATCTGTCTGTGAAACTGTGGTGTAGAATTGAGTTAAGGTTTCATCTTATCTTTATTTAACCCGACTTGAACGAGGTGGAAAATAGTTACACCAACTGCGAGGCGGGTATGAAATACCCAATTGTCGATTCTGATAACTGAAATGACTATTTATTACTGTAATATGTTAATTAACATTAAGGACATGAGTTCAAATTATAAAATTACCCAGTTCTAGTTATAGAGGTATTAATATTTCTATGAAAAAACAAAGTAGTATTTTTTACACAAAAATCACAATATTTGAGAAAAAAACTGAGATATTTTGACAACTGTGCACACAAAATTAAAAAAATATATCTTTATTATATAATTTAGCTTCGAGATAACATAAAATCAACATAAAACATTCTAAACTCTTCTTTTAAGAGGTAGGATATTACGTACCCGCTGTGTATACGCACGTGTAGTTTAACAAAAAAAAAATAAAAAAAATATAAAAATAACTTAAAATCACTCCTTGCGGCACCCCCTCCAGATACAGAGCCGGCCGAGTTCCAAGAATCGCGCAGTTCAGAAATATTTAGTGTTTTACTAGCTTTTGCCCGCGGCTTCGCCCGCGTGGACATCGTTTTTGTGACTGACTTAGAGTGTCGCACATCGTAGAGCTCGTCTTCAGTACGCTCGCGACCATGTGAACTGGCAAATGAGAAATTGGAACAAAGTTTTTTTCTCTGACGATAACTTATTATTTTATGGTGGGTATCTGAAAATGACGTTTAAATTGGGCAATTTTCTCAGTTTTTGAAGGCTCCTACGTCCTATTATAATTAGAATATGGGAAAAAACAAAACATGACCATGAAAACATAAAACATAGGTTTGATGGAAATAACATTTTTGCTCTATTATCATTATCTAGGGAGGAAACACGTTTGTATGGAAAAAACGGCACCCGCGTTTCCTTAAGTAAAACAATATACAATTAATTATGACATACCCATGGATGCACAAACATGCCGAAACTATAAGGTACCTTTGGAGAATAAAGATTTATTTACAGCAGCGAAGAAAGGCGAATACGATGTACCAGCGCAACGTACGAATATAATATAGTATCTCATTTGTGGCAGCGTTAAATTCGATACGCACCAATGTCGTTAGTTTTAACAGAAGCAGGCCTGTCGCATGAAATGTACCTACGCCAAAAATATATTAGTACTAACGCCTACGCCGCGCGGCCCCCTGAATGGGGCAAATTCAGTAGTCAGAAGAGATAAGACTTACGCGATAGAAACAGTGGCAAATTTTAGGTGAATATAACTGTATTTAATTAACGCTGTGCGACCTGAATTTGCACTTTATTGTGTCGTAGCAAGAGTCGCCATTCATTCAAATGATTTTGCAGAGTAAACCTTCTTTTACGTAATAAACAGTTTTTATTCTTTGACAGAAGCAAGGTTGCTAATTAGGAATTTATAATTGCTTCATAATCGCATCTACTCTACGTTTATCGGGCATTTCTGAAAAAATGTTGTTCACTGATGATTTAGTAACGTACCTTGGAAAATAATAAAAAGAACAAATTATTCCAAACGTGATTTAATCTGACTCCATTTGGTTTCAATTTATTATTAATCGCGTTTGGATAAAATATTGGTTAAAAGGTTATTTTCCAAAAGTAACGGTTGGAAATATTGGGAAAAATCTAATTTACTTCCCTCTTAATTTTCCTTTTAAGTTATAATTTTCATCTAATTTTTTCAATAAAATGAAGTGGGTGAATGTAGATTCGAGAAATTACATAAAAAATCATAGGTATTCTAATAGGTTCAAGCAGTTCAAATAGGAATCTACTTCTTATAACAATTAATATTTGACACGTTAAAAGTCCCCATACAAGTGTTCCGAAACGCGCTATATGTCCATATATGTGAGCTCGTAAAGTAACATAGGGCTCGTGTGCCTCATAGGGTACACGAATTCGGCGGAACCGCTCCCCGTGTACCACATACGGTACACTGGACTGTTAACGTGTTAATTTCTATTCTTTTTAGGTTCAATCAATTCAAATAGGAATCTACTTCTTTTAACATTAATATTTAACACGTTAGAAGTCCCCATACAAGTGTTCCGAACGCGCTATATGTCCATATATGTGAGCCCGTAAAGTAACATAGGGCTCGTGTGCCTCATAGGGTACATGAACTTGGCGGAACCGCTCAACATGTACCACATACGGTACACTGGCCTGTTGACGTGTTCATTTTAATACATACAAGTGTCCTGATACACGCCATATGTCCATATGTGTGAGCCCGTAAAGTAACATAGGGCTCGTTTGCCTCATAGGGTACACGAACTCGGCGGAACCGCTCCCCGTGTACCACATACGGTACACTGGACTGTTAACGTGTTCATTTCCAAACATACTTCATTATCATCATCATCATATCAGCCGAATGACGTCCACTGTTGGACATAGGACAGCGGCTTCCCGCGACCTTCACCAGGTCATCGGTCTACCGAGTGGAAGGTCTTCCTATGCTACGTTTTCCGGTGCGCGGTCGCCAGTTGAGAACTTTGCTGCTTATCTAACCTTTTCAGATTCTTATCTTTGAGTCAAGCCAAGTTTTAAGCTAGTAGATAAAAACACTTCAAGAATTATTGGCCACAATAGACATAATTTTAGGAAATGGAACGTAGCCCTTTTTAAGATTCCGTTATCAAACTAGGAACCATTGTAGTTTTGCCATGTCCGTCTGTCTGTCTTTATGTCCATCGGTAGGTCAGAACCGTTTTTCGAAAAACTATTACAGCTATAAAAATATAATTTTGTATAAGAATAAGAATAAGAATATATTTATTGAGTTATATAAATCTCTAAGTACTTTACACATTGAATAGGATATCACTTAGGGTAGATATGAAATTTTAAATATAAAATACTTGCTTGCATCAATTTGTTGCGCTGGTTTCTAAGCTAGGGTAACCCTGTATAGTTATAGATATCTGTGACCCTTTAAATTATGGAATAAAATCTGTAAAAAAAAACTTTTTGGAGTACATTCCCTACATGTAAAGTGGGGGTGAATTTTTTTGTTCACTTACCCTATCTTGTGGGGTATCGTTAAAAGGGTCTTTCAAAACTACTGAGGATATTTAGGGTTCCGTACCTCAATAGGAAAAAACGAAACCCTTATAGGATCACTCGTGTGTCCGTCCGTCCGTCTGTCACAGCCAATTGGCTCAGAAACTACTAAACCGATTGGGTTGAAATTCGGTGCACATAGGTATGTAAATCGGTGACCCAAAGACGGACGTGCAACGTAAATAAATTAATTTTAATCATTTGGAGGTAAATTTGAAAATTAAAAAAGTTTGCAAACTATATCATTTGACATATCAAATGAAAGAGCTTGTTGTGAAAATCTTAAAAATATTTTTTATAATTTTTAGTTAAGTAGTTTTTAAGTTATTTAAGATAATAGGCAAAAATTAACCATTCTTCCCTCGCTTCCCCCCGCTTATCTCCGAAAATAATAGGCCTAAAACCTTGAAAAAATAACGAGATATGAGGTTGAACGCATAGGTTGCAGGGAAATCTATGAGATAATCTAAAATCCTTCCGTTCCCACAGAAAAAATAAAATTTCCAAAGTCCAGAATAAGTAGACCCCTACATTTACCTAGAGCATAATATGTCCTAAGAGGTCTTGTTTTGTTGGTAATTAAAGTTTTGGTGCAGAACCCTGTTTGTGTGACCCCGAGTCGCACTTGGTCTGTTTTTAATATCATAAAACAGAACATACAGACAGACGGACAGCGTAAGCTTAGTAACAAGGTCCCTTTAGGTTTAAAGATATTTTATTCTCATAAAAGACAAAATGCCACTTACATGAGAAGAAGACTTAAATATAAGTTATTGATTTAAAGTCATTCACACCGCACAGATCACAAAAATATGAATCACACACATAGTCATGATTATAATTAAAAATATAATTACAAACTGGCTCTCCACAACAAACAAATAAGAAAATAGTATTTTTTATTTTAGTTAGACAAGATATGTATAGCTAATTTGCGCTTAAATTGACTAAATGAGTCAATCTCTTTGATGGATGAGGGTAACCTATTATAAAGTTGCACTCCCTCATACGTAAACATTCGTTTAGTAGCTGGTACGTCTGGTGCTGCGTTTAGATGCATGGTTTGGTTTGGTAAGTACGATTGATGTATGGATGTTTTTTTTAAGTATCTTTCTGATAAGAATGCATGTTTGGTAGGAGAACAGTTGCTGTATGTTCATTAAATTAGTTTCTTGGTATACTTTAGTAGTTGAGGTTAAGTAGGGGTAATGGAATAGCATTTTAATTAGTTTATTTTGGATGATTTGCAATTCGGATAGTTTGGTTTTGCTTGCAGTGCCCCATATTTCAATTAAATATAAAAGATGAGATTTAACTAGAGAGTTATAAACTGTCATACGTATTTTCCGTGGTATACAACGTGTAATGCCACGTAGGGAACCTATAAGTGAAGATAGTTTCTTTTTAATGTAATTAATGTGTGCGTCCCACGTTAATCGGCTGTCCATGTGTAATCCTAGATATCTTTCTGTGTTTTTCTGCATTATTGGAACATCATTGATTTTTATAGGTGTGAATTCGGTTATAGGTTTGTTTTTAGCTTTGAAGATAATATATGAAGTTTTTAGGACATTAATTGTCAAAAGGTTCGATTGAAGCCAGTTACAAAGAATATCCAGATCTTTCTGAGCTAATTTAACAATATCATGGATGGAGGACCCAAAATAAAAGAGACACGTATCATCAGCATATAGTGTTATATGACCATGCAACCCTATCTCATTGAGGTTATTGACGTAGATCAAGAAAAGTAAGGGACCCAAAATTGATCCTTGGGGGACTCCGTAAGATATAGGAAGGGGATCACTTTGGTGCTCATCAATCTTGACAACCTGCTGCCTGTTTCTGAGGTACGATTCGAATATGCTTAGTGCATTGCCAGTAATTCCGATATTTTCAAGTTTTTTTATTAATAGTTGATGACTTACTGTGTCGAACGCCTTTTTTAGATCAATGAAAATACCTAAGGCAATTTTTTTGCCGTCAATATTTTGTCTTATCTTGGTAATCAAGTCTACAGTTGCAGCTAGGGTGTTACTTTTGGGTCTAAAACCAAATTGCCGTTCAGAAATAAAATTGATTGAATTTAGATAAGTTTCAAGACGGTTATGTAATACATTTTCTAATATTTTTGAAAGCACTGGTAGAACAGATATTGGTCTATAGTTACCGGGATCAGTTTTAGCGCCGGATTTAAAGATTGGACTTACTTTTGCAAGTTTGAGTGAGTCAGGAAAACGTCCTTCCGATAGTAGTTCGTTAATGCATTTGGTTAGGTTGGATTTTACAAGAGATTTTATACATTTGATGGCTTTGGTGCTAATACCATCTAGGACAGTACTTGAATTTGAGTCTAACTTATCAATAATTTTCAAAATTTCATTTTCCGTGGTGGGAGCTAGGGCTGTAAGTTTTGGAATGTTATTAGAGTTACTGAGTCGCAGATCACTTGTGGGCGCGTTATGAAAGTGTGAGGGTATTTCATTTGCTAATAGTGCCCCGATAGAGGAAAAGTATTCATTGAATGTATTGCAGATCTCAACAGGGTTTGTAACCGGTATTGTTTTGTTTACAAGTTTGGAAGGGACACAACTAGATTTCAGTTTGTTGTTGGAGAGACAGTTTATGAGGTGCCATGTTTTCTTTGGTTTGTTGTTACAATTTATTAATAGGTTATAGTAGTACGAATCTTTTGTCGTCTTGATTAGTTTGGTAGTAGCGTCTCTTACTTCTTTGAACTTGATCTTTAAAGATGCGTTTCCTGGGTTCTTTTGCAGTTCAGTCCAAAGTTCATTTCTCCGATTGATGGCGTTGATAACATCTTTGTGTATCCAGTCCTCTTGAGGTAAGTTCAAAATTTTCGTTTTTTCGACCTTGCTTTGTGTTATGAGGTTCTTGAGTTCAATTTCAAATTGCTCAAAATTCTGGTTGTCGTTGATTCTTGCATCCTCGGTTAATTGGTAAAGCTTTTCGTAGTTCACGGATTGGTAGGCAATGCGTTGTTTCGGAGGAGATTTGTACTTTTTGAGCGTTAGATAAATCTGTCTGTGATCAGAAAATGACGAGTCTATTAGAGCAAGGTTGTAGTGGTCGTTTTTTAGCGTAGTGCTGACGTGGTCTATGATTGATTTTTTTGTAGCAGTTCCTCTTGTATAGTGCTTCTTGTCGATTTTGTTTAAGAGTTTGTATCCTGCAGCATTCAGAAGGTTTACATAGGTCTGTTTCCCTTTACCTGGTAAGGAACCCTAAAATTGTGTGTTTTGCATTACGTACCTAGGTACCTAAGGTAGGTGTATGTAGGTAGGTAGGTGTAGGTAAGTAGGTGTAGGTTTAGGTAGGTGTAGGTACGTAGGTGTAGGTAGGTAAGTGCGACGACGTATTACTTACTATTTTTATGTGTGCCGTGATTGATTACGTACGTATGTAACTCTAGAGTTTTCCAAAATTGAATACTTTATTCTAATTTTATCTGGTTCGCATATAACTAGGTATTATTATTAGTAACAGATGACGTGAAACTGTAAAAACTGGCTAAGTCGGTGGCGTAATGGTTAGGGCCGCTGCGTTCCGTCCGGGAGGTCGAGGTTCGAGTTCTGCCTCGTACCAATGTGTTTTCGAATTTCGATTTCATATGTACGTTTATCCGACACTCTTGCGGTAAAGGAAAATATCGTGAGGAAACCTGCACACGCCTGCGAAGAAAATCGAAGGTTGTGTGTGAAGTCGACCAACCCGCACTGGGCCCGCGTGGTTGACTAAGGCCCGATCGCCCTAGTTCAGGGTAGGCTCGAGTCCCTCGGTGGGGACGTATATGAGCAGATATGATGATGATGATTTAAATAGAATTCGAAGAAATCCAAATCACTCCTCATATCCTGTAAATTACAAAACATTTTTTTTTGTCGATTAAAAAAATCCTTAATTAAAGTAAAAATTACTTACATAGTTGGTTGTTGGCGTCGGTAGGTTACAAGTTGTTTTCTTCACCAAAGAGTAGGGACTGTTAAATCTTCCCTTAAGGTGGTAATTTTACAAATTTTTGTTATTTTTGACGTTAATTACTCCTAAACGATAGAAAACCCAAGGTTGAAAAAAACCCTTATTGTTGATGATATTCCTTAAAGCCAGAAGCTATTAGAACCACGATTGAGCAGTTTTGGCTCGATAGAAGAAAATCCCAAAGATGTCTACACCGTCACTTTCAACTCTAGTTATGACTAATATTTTGAAGTATAAATTTTCAAAAATACGCAGCAATAATTGTAATGATAATGTAAAGTGAGAAATGTTATTATTTTTTATACTTTCATTCAGAAAATTGAAACTAAACGAAAAAAACATTGAAAAAGTTCAAAACTGTGGTAATTTTCTTTACTTTTACACGTAAAGAAAAAACAGAGACGACTGTTCGTATCGATACCTCGCCTTATGTTTGTACGTTTTGTTGTACATAAAAAAAGAGAAAAACTGTTCATTGTATATGTAAGTTGCTTGTTTGATGAATTGTAAATTAGGTACATTTTTTTACTTTTATCCTCCTAATATTACGCTCTGACGGTGAAAGAGAACATCGTAAGGAAACCTCACACGCCTGCGAAGAAACTCGAAGGTTGTGTGTGAAGTCGACCAAACCGCACTGGGCCCGTGTGGTCGTCTAAGGCCCGGAACCATAATATGTCTCCCAAATTGGTTTTCTCTCTCACTTAATTCTTCCAAATCTTGTAAAAATAGTTTACCAACATCAAAACGTTACGTTCAGCATTTACTGTTTTTCATCAGTACATCGCTGTTGATGGCCGCCATCTTGTTGATGTCATTTTCAAAATTATGTAACAAATGGCATTCCATTGTAACTTAAATAAAATGAACCGCATTTATATAAATCTAATACTTTTTTTTTCTATGGCCCTTCAAAACCGATGCATATCTTTTGGATAAAGCTTGTAATAATAAAAATAAAAACCAGCACGATGGGTTCCGCACCATTGTAATAAATGACGTATTAAAAAAACTTACTAGATCTCGTTAAAACCAATTTGAGGTAGAAGTTTGCATGGTAATAATAATAATAATGAAATTCATTTATTAAAGTAACTTAAGACTCATAGAATGTTAGTAACAATGTGCTTAAAAACTATGTTAGTATTTCTTAACCTACAACCTTGTAAAAACACAATGTAGTTGAGTATGTGAAACCCTGCTACAAGATCACCACAGAAGTGGAGAGCCTGCAGCATGTATATCATTTATTTTTTTTAAGTTTTATCATTCTCTTATTTTCGAAGTTACAGGGGGTTAGGGGTACACACATTTTACCACTTTGGAAGTGTCTGTCGCGCAAACTATTCAGTTTAGAAAAAAATGATATTAAAAATCTCAATATAATTTTTGAAGACCTATCCATAGATACCCCACACGGATGGGTTTGATAAAAAAAAATCAGTTAAGTATGGGGAATCCCAAAAACGTATTGTATTTTTTCTATTTTTGTGTAAAAATCTTAATGCAGTTCACAGAATACATCTACTTACCAAGTTTCAACAGTATAGTTCTTATAGTTTCGGAAAAAAGTGGCTGTGACATACGGACGGAAAGACAGACAGACAGATATAACGAATCCATAAGGGTTCCGTTTTATGCCATTTGGCTACGGAACCCGAAAAAGTGTCGTGAGAGACGCCTAAAGCGCCACACATCGATAATTTTGCTGAAACAAAACACGCGCGCATAATGAAGGCTCGGACTACGCTTGACGTAACATACGTTCGTTTTATCAAAACTCAATAAATGCTAACACGGACTGCGTCTTCATGGCTTATCCTTATTAGATCAGTTTAAACTGGATTTTATTTGCACATAAAACGGGCGTGTGCAATGACATATATTACTGGCGTAAGGACCCGGCCAACGCGCGCGACTAATATTCCCAGCGAATTGGTGCGAAAATCGAAAGTTTCGCACACCCGCGACTCAGTCGTCTGAGGGAAACCGCACAGTGCGGTGGAAAGATATTCCATATAAAAATGCCTTATTGTGTTGTTAGAGGCTGTAAAAACCATGAAAGAAAGGCTAAAAAGAAACATGGGATGTCGTATCATCTATAAGTAACCTTACATTGTATTTTTTCTTGTAAACAAATTAAATAAACTAATTTTTAAAGCGACAATTCTACCAAGGTTCTTTAAGCGCGGCACTGACGACATCTCTCGCCCACGCTAGTTCGTACGAGTTTTGTCAGATGGCGCTACTTTTTGCTTGTATGAAGAAAATCTGACTAAAATATGGAGACGGGCGGATCCTGCGGTCCAAATCTGTGGGCGTGTGTCAATATTCCTAAGGCGGTAAAACTGTCGAGGGTTTACTGGGAAAAGCGACCCTTGCAAGTGGTAATATAAAAATGAATGCACAAGTGACTTTTAATGCCGTATAGGTATGAAAATCACCACGTTGGTACTACCACTTTTTAGGGTTCCATAGTAATACTAGGATATCAGAACGATTGAGGGTTTGCTAAAACCATTTTTAGATTTAGGGATCGGTTTACGAATTATTAAGCTACCAACCCGCACTGGGCCCGCGTGGTCGACTAAGGCCTAATCGCCCTGATTCAGGGTAGACTCGAGCCCCTCGGTGGGGACGTATATGAGCTGTAATGAAGCTATAGAGGGCAAATTTTTGTCAGAGTTAGAATTCAACACAGAGACATACTTCTGTATTTTTAAATTCACACAAGTTTCATGACCAAACCACTTCCAAGATTCCTCAACGCAATGGGGCACTGGCTATCTTATCTTCAAGCCGAAAAACATCAATGCTCTTAAAATTGATGCTTGGCAGCAAGATTTAGATAAGACGGTGGTAGCCAGGTGGGCTTAGGAAATGCCCTTCCACCAACCAAACATCACAGGTACATCACAGGATATAACAAAATCTGTGTAGTAGCCCTTGACTGGGGATTCTTGAGTATGCTCATCATAATGAACAACTCTCCGCAAAGATCCTGATTTTCGGGTCTGAAATAGGGGACGTCCTTTAAAATAAATGACATCTGGCAACCATACTTGCCACACAGTTATTCATTATGTATCTATTTTATAATTTTTTTCTTAAAATTATTGTCATCTATTCTAGATTTCTAACAAAAGGACGAAACACATTTTTTGGGTCTGAAATAGAAGACGTCCTTTAAAATACAGGACATCTGGCGACCCTACTTGTAAATGACTTACTAGACAGTCATTCATTATGTATCTATTTTATAATTTTTTACTTAAAATTATTGTCATCTATTCTAGATTTCTAACAAAAGGACGAAACATATTTTTGGGTCTGAAATAGAAGAGGTTCTTTAAAATACAGGACATCTCGCAACAAATATAGATGATTCTCACAAAAAAGCTTGAAATCTCCATAAATCTCTCATCATAAACGTATGAAAGCCCAAATTTTATTTTTTACCCTTTTGCCTCAGAAGGAGGGTTATGTTTTTGGAGTGTGTGTATTTATATCTGTATGTATGTAGATTTTTATGTTCCCTGCTAATGCCAGATTCGTCTTGATCCCGTGTGTGACATAGGATATATTTTTACCCGCCAAAAAGAGGGGTAAAGTTTTTCGTAGTCGGGTTTTTTATTTTTAACGAATTCCTAAAGTAATTTATTTTTATATCGGCATCGTGAAAATCAATATAATAAAAAGCAGAAAAGAGGAGAACTAAGGTAACAGACATAGCTCACAGAATCGCTAAACTTGATTGGCAGTGGGCAGGGCTCATAGCTCGTACAACAGATGGCATTTAGAGCAGTAAAGTTTTCAAGTGGCGTCCGCGCACCGGGAAGCTTTGGACCGGTCGTCGTAGAAATCCTTGGAGGAGGCCTTTGTCCAGCAGTGGACGTCTTTCGGCTGATATAATTATGAAGATAAAGTTGTTCAATAAGACGTGTGTAGAAGTCCCATAAAGGCTCCTACACCAATTTTTATGTATCCTGTAGGTTAGCATAAATAATATATTTTAGACAAAGACAATATTTATTTTCGGCACCAAAAAAGAATATACAAAACTTAAAATGTAACAAAAGTTAAAAAAGAAAATTAATAACAAAGGCAGCTGAATAAAAGTCCAAAGGCAAAACTACTAATCTACAAAAAAAGTTAATGAAATGAAAAAAAAAATTCGAAAAACCTAAACACTTTTAGGTACACGCTTTTAATATTGCATTGTCACGCGATTTACATATGCATGCAAAATTTCAGCTCAATCGGAAACCGGGAAGTGGGTCAAATTTAACTTGAAAAATTTCACCCGCACAAACAAACATACATTGCAATTTAAATAAAAGCTTGTAATAAATCGGGTGGGGCTGTGACGGAACACACTGCCGTTGGTTGAACGTGAAACATTTTCAATTTCTCTCTGTGAGTGGATACTTAACTAATGAGGTTTGCTTGTTCCAAGAAATAAGGTTGTTAGACAAGAAAAGATCTGAGTCTTTTTAGTAATATCCGTTGTATTTTAGTTTTTCGACCTGGCGTATGTGATTTTAAGGATGTATCACGTCTAAAAGCAAAAAAAACAAGTCAGGAGTGCTGTGTAAGTTGCTGAGTTTTCTTAAGAGTTTTTACAAAAACAATTTAGTTTAAAAAACTAAAAAACACGCTTTTAAAGCACATCAAACTAAAAAGTGAAAAATAATACGCAGTAACAAGAAACAAATGCCTACCCACGCACAAGCTCAATTTCAGTCATGTGTGGAGTACTGTACTTGTGGGATAGATCTTCCCGCTACCAGCTGAGGACATTCGATTCAATCGTTCGCCGTGCCACGGGACAAAGAGGATACAATTGACATGTTATTTTTTTGTGGATTCATCACCATCAGCGTCAAGCCGTGTTAGTCCGCTGTTGGACATACCTACGACTTCCACAAGGCTCGCCACGTACACTGATCTTCGGACTTGCTCATCCAGCTGTCGCTAGCAACCTCATGCTACGTTAGCCTAAACGTGGTCTCCACTTCAGAACTCGGTTTATCCAGAGCATCAGATGTAACCGGCCTTTTGCGACTTCAGTCAGACGGCTGATTCGCTAAGCTATGTCGGTCAATTTGGTTCTCTGGCAAATTGCATGATCTTATTTCACCAGCCCCTTGCCATCTTTAGTCAGCCAGGCAGTAAAGGCAGGCTTCCACATGTGGCGGCAACTGCAGTAACCCGCCACTGAACCTTAACACAAGCGAAAAAGAGAGAACAAAAGAAATACAACATCTAGAACGCACTATTAGAATTTCTTCAGCGCTGAGTATATATACAGATACCAATCATCAACTATTGGCCCACGGCCGGACCCCAGGAATACCACCTCGCCTGGGGGAGATATCTCCCTTTACTCTCGTCAAGTAGGAGCGCACCGTTCCTAAACACCCTTATGTCAAAGTATATATTTTTTTTTATTCACAATTGGTAAGCCCTTGGCATCATCTCACCTAATGGTAAGTGATGATGATGCCGAAGATGGAAGCGGGCTTGCCAAGATTCCCTAACGCAATGGAGAACTGGCTATCTTATCTTCAAGCCGGAACACATCAATGTTGTTAACACTGATGTTTGGCGGCAAGACTTAGATAAGATGGTGGTAGCTAGCCAGGTGGGCTTAGAAAATGCCCTACCACCAACCAAACTGAGTCTTACAAGTTGACCCCACCGGGAATCGAACCCACGACCTCCTGGTGTAAAGCGACTGGACTGGAATGGACTATCCATTACGCCACCTTTGCGCACGAAGCGCTTCGCTTCTTCAGTCATCAAGCGAACTATTATGGAATCGAATTAGTTGCCTAAGTCTGTGTTTCCCGTGTCCTTTAATGGGTCTTCAAGGCAAGAGTTAATAGGAATTATTTGGGACTGTATGTTCTACCTTAGTCTTCATTGTCACCTAACGACAGTGAGATAGGAGACAAACGCTCCCAAAACATCAATTTAAAAAAAAAACCTTGAAAAGATTTTTGTTTCTGAGAAAAAATAATATACAAGTTCCCAATGATTTAAACGGGCTTTACGCTTCTAAAAGTTAATTTATTAACTTCCTAAGAGATTACCTAAAAGTTTTTACGTAAAAATTTCTTTTAAACAATTAAAACTTTTAAACAAAGAAGTGAAAGAGGATTAATCACTTCATTACCAACTTTTTATAACAAAATATTAAATTTATGCCGACCAGAACCCTCAGTTTTTTCGACCACAATTAACAAGCTCTTGGCATCGTCTCATCTGATAGGAAGTAAGGATGATGGCGAAGATGGAAGCGGGCTTACCGAGATTCCCCCACCGCAATAGGGAACTAGCTCGCTAATCTTCATGTCGGAACACATCAACGCCGGTAATATTGATGTTTGGTGGCATATTTGATAAGATAAAGATTAATACTCTTTATTGTACACTATACAAGTAAAAAATACAATTAAAAAACAAAATTGTATGTTAGGTAGGTATTATAGCGGTACAAGAACCATCCGTGGTACAGTTTAGTGGTACTACTGGGAAGGAAGCAATTTGGGCGGTCTTATCGCTTAAAGCAATTTCTTCGAGGCAACCCGGTGTTTGGATGAAAAGCATAAAAAACAGCATCGTTATATAACAACTGTTATGTCAAAGCACTGTTAAAAGTTTTGTTTTAAAACAAAGAAGGGCAGAGCAGGGTACATAGCTCGTGGAACAGATGACCGTTGGCTTAGTAAAGTTCTCTAGTGCCGACCGCGCACCGGAAAACGTAGCGTAGGCAGGCCTCCCACGCGGTGGACCGACGACCGGTGAAGATCGCGGGAAGCCGATGGATACGGGCAGTGCAGGACCGGTCGTCGTGGATATCCTTGGGGGAGGCCTTTGTCCAGCAGTGGACGTCTTTCGGCTAATATGATTATGATGATGATTGTTGAAAGAAGTGATCTTACTGCACAGAAAGAAACACACAAGTTCTAAGAAATTGGTGTAGGACCCGTTTACGGGGGGTTCTACTCATCACACTGAACAACTTTCCCTAGAAACACATAGTCAATTCTCAAATAAAAAAAAATGGAATCCATACAAAAATGCACTTAATTGGTCATTTAGTTGATCGATTTGTGTAAAAAAAATTAATTGTTTTTTTTTTGATTTCAGGAAAGTCGTAGAACGAAAGTTGTTCAGTATGAAGAGTAGAAGCCACAGTTAACGGGACCTACACCACTTTTTGTAACACCCTGTATATTTCACGCGGTTCTACTATAAGCTGCATACATCTCGACCGTGACCGTATTTTGCAAGCCACGTTAACAGTCTCGGACTGCATTTAGACAAGCCAGCTACAAAGTCGCAGTTGGGATGCAGTTCTCCTAGTTAGCTGCGCTTTAACTGCATCCAAACTGCATCCGAACTGCGAATTTACAGCTGCCTTGCAGTCCGTGTGTCTGAACCCTTAATATATATTTTGAATTAAGGGTCTCCAGGAGGCTGGAGTTTATATACAAACGTAGTTCCGCTTTAATACAAAAACTACATGCCGGATTTAAACCAAACTTTGCGAATATATTGAATAGACACATATCGATTTTTGTAATTAGTTTTCATCGTAGTAAAACGATAGCTTTGTACTGAAAGTTTGAAACTTCTCTTTTTTTTCCGTTTTATATCTGTACATCGAAAACTGATTACAAACATCGATATGTGTCAACTTCAAAAATTGGATTCAATCCGGCATCTAGTTTAAAGCGGAACTACGTTTGTATAGAAACTCGAGCCTTCGGGGACCCTTAAGTGTTTCGAAAATCTAAATCGTACACTTTTACAAATGTTAAAAAATTTCATTACGAACAGCCTAATTCATTTTCGAAAAATAACAATTAATATGTAGTTTGTATGGAAGACGATTTTGTTAGGCAAGCAGGCTGCCCGTGCGGCACTGGCGAATAACCTGACATTTAATCTATTAAATTAGCTTTAGAGTTGAATTTCACGTAAGTGTCTTAACGCGACCTACGTCCTTTATTTACTTCGGGCGTAAATGCACATTTGCGTTTATGGCCAGCTTAATAAATATTCTAGGAAAATTTCACCTTAGCCGTTTTATCAAACTTTTTTGTTGTCCGTAATGTAGAAGACAAAAATCCAATAATCGTCGAGCGAAAACCAATAACTCGTGTTTTGTTTTAGCCATACGAAAAAAAACCGGCTAAGTGCGCTGCAGAACCGCACTCATAGAGTTCCGTACTATCATACTAGATGGCGCAAGTTTCATGTTTCAAAAACCATCATACTAGATGGCACTAGTTTCTTCATGTTAAAAAAAAACACGTTTTTTATCTGGAGAGGAGACCCCCTTATTTTTTAACGGCAACAGAAATACATCTTCTGTAAAATTTTCAGCTGTCTAGCTATCACGGTTTATGAAATATACAGCCTGGTGACAGATGGACAGACAGACAGCCAAACAGACAGACGGAAAGCGGAGTCTTAGTAATAGGGTCCCGTTTTTACCCTTCGGGTACGGAACCTTTAAAAAGTTTCAAGGTATCAGCTGTGCAGTTTTCGCGTTCAGCAAGCTTGCGGCCGACTCAACATATTCTGTAGCAAAAATGCACTTATTTCGGCGCCTTTTATACTAGTTGTTATTACTACAGGAAAGTCATTAAGCAGTGTCGGAGGCCTTTTACAGATAGCTTAAAAAATCTCTGCTAGACTTGAAATCTCCACAAATCCGGACTAGGCCCACGTGGGGACTTATCTGTTCTAACGACTGTAGTTAAACCTCTTCTCTCCCTTATTCGTGTGGTACTATCCTTACTAATATTATAAATGTAAAAATGTGTTTGTTTGTTTGTTACCCTTTCACGCTTCAACACCTTAACTAATCTTGATGAAATTTGGTATGCAGGTAGCCTGTTACTGGGATGGACATAGGCTACTTTTTATCCCGTGAAAATAGCATAGTCCGATGCAGTTCCCGAGGGAACTGAAAATAGTACTTAAACGTAAAAAAGTACTTTTTTTGGTTAGTTTCTTTAACGTTGCAACGAAACAATGGATTGCTCCGTTTTTTTGCACACAGGTGGCTGAGGGGGTGGGAAATGACATAATTTACTAATTAGCATATCCTGACATCACGGGCGTAGCCAAGGGGAGGGTTTTGGGAGTTCAACCCAACCCCTTCCCCGAAAAGTTCAGATATTAACTAACATTCATAGAATTAAAATAGGAACAGGTGTGCGGCATATCTCATTAATTAAGTACCTACTAACTTTTACCTACATTAAAATATAGGGTGGTTTGGATTCACTTTAAAAATAAATAAATGCAAACAAAATTAATATTAAGGAACCCTTCGTGCTTGGCCGGTTTTATTTCCTTGAACACCCCCCCCCCCCCCCCCCCCCGTACTAAAACCTGACTACGCCCGTGCCTGACATGGTTTCCGAGCGATCTGGAGAAAACTCTAACTAATATATATTTATTTTTTGCTATAGCGGAAATACACATGTGAAAACTTTTACACACTGAAAATTTCAACTGTCTACCTATTACTATAGAGCCCGCTGACAGAAAAACGGATAGCGAAGACTTATCAATATGTTCCCATAGGTTTTCTTTGGGCACGGAACCCTAGAAAGGCTACTGTTTGCTTTTGTAAAAAGCAAAGTATATATGAAAAAAGCTACCGTTCGCTTTTGTAAAATTTTTATAGAGGAAACTGGTGAACAATACGATGGTGAATACGAAAATTCAAGTCTTAACCTAAAAAAAAATAGTTACTACTTACTAGCTATTGTTTTTTTAAAAAAAAGTACAGTGTAAATTCTACGACTGTATAGCAGCACTCAAGGGACCGGACATTTTGTGACGTTATTGAGAGTTTTCGTTATACAGATTGAAATTAGCGTTAAAGTAAACCAACTGAAGCCAGAAAATTGTGACGTTTCAAAGAGTGAATCGTTATATCGAGTGACGTTATAAAGAGTTTACACTGTAGTTCGTATTCTTAGCAAACCCTTTCATTTGATACCCATACATCAGTTATATTACAAAAAAAACTGGTCCGCCATCTTTGGTAGTCCACCATATTGGATTTAGAATGACGTCACTTAGCTTACCATTGCAATGTCATCCAAACTAAACGTGTATGCAATATTTAAGCTCAGTTGGAAACCGGGGAGTGGGTCAAATTTTTATTTGCAAGTTTTGATGCGGAAAACTTACGTAAATACTACGTACCTACATTGCAAGAAAATAAAAACTTGTAAAAATTGGTCTATCTGTTGATCTATTTGCATGAGGAGTTAAAAAACCTGATAAGTCGGACGCGCACAAAGTAGGTCTCCGAGGTCTTTTCGAAGAATAAATGTTTTAAAAAACAAAATTGTATATTTTTGCAGTTGGTAATAGAATATTTTGTATGAAAAATCTGTGAACTTTTTTCAGATCCGACATTGGTCGACATTACCCCTAAAATAAGAAAGTCTACTTAGTCATGATAGTTTTCCTTATACATTGATTATATTTTCTTGTATTTAAAATATGTTTTTAAATAACGGTTTAGCTGGTACGGGAGGGGGGGGGGGGGGGCAGACACTTAACTTTAACAAAAATTAGCTTAATACGTCACAAATCGATCCTTGAATCGAAAATCCCCGAAAGACCTATTCAACGATACCCCACGCGATAGGGTACGTCAAAATAAAAAAAATCTGCCGCTCTTTACATTTAGGGGAGGTAAACTACAAAAACTGTTTCTCAAGATTTTTTTGTCGGCGTGTATAATATGTATACCCATGCCAAATTACAGCTTTTTAGTACTAATAGTCCTTGAGCTAAGCTGCTGACAGACGAACAGACAGACATTGCGAAACTACTGGGTGGCGCAAAAGTCACGACGGGGTTGCAATAGGTTACAACTTTTTTTACTCAAAATATTAAAAAAAAACACTCATGGAGATATTATTGAGTTAGGTTTTAAAAATTACATCACGTAAATGACCACCATTTCCAGCCGCACAAAGACGGGCTTTTTCGAAAGCACTTCTCATTCCTTTCCTCAGAACATGAGGAGTTAGCAACCGTATTTCAGCTAGAATGTTGGCCTTCAGCTGCTCGATTGTTCTGGGTTTATTTATGAACACCTTGTCTTTTAAATAACCCCGGAGAAAATAATCTGGCTGTGTTAAATCAGGGGAACGAGCAAAATCTCGAGATTAAACGCTCGCCGAACGTCTCTCTTAGGACGGTCATTGTGGCTAGAGTCGTATGCGCTGTGGCTCCATCTTGTTGGAACCACATCTCTGGACTGTTAACAAGAGCTGGCACTAAGAAATTTTCAATTACATTGCGATATCTCAAGCCATAGGCCCATAGGCTATGGGCCTCATAAGAAGGCTCAAGGTCACCACAAAGGGCAATGGAGCGTACTATGCTCGGAGTTTCTCTGCGTGATCGAATCAGAAACGAGGAGATCCGTAGGAGAACCAAAGTAACCGACATAGCTCTCAAAATTGCTAAACTTAAGTGGCAGTGGGCGGGGCACATTGCTCGTAGGACAGATGGCAGCAAAGTTCTCGAGTGGCGACCACGCACCGGAAAACGTGGTGTAGGTAGGCCTCCAACTAGGTGGACCGACGACCTGGTAAAGGTCGCGGGAAGCCGCTGGATGCGGGCAGCGCAAAACCGGTTGTCGTGGAAACCCTTGTGGGGGAGGCCTATGTCCAGCAGTGGACGTCCTTCGGCTGATATGATGATGATGATGATGATCTCAAGCGTTACAGCGTTTTCGTCATTGTCTTCAAAAAATAGGGCTCATTGAGGTTTGAATTATCGACTAATGATGTTGAAAATAAAATTCTATGATTTTGGTACGTTGAATAACGGTAAAATTATCAATGCTGAATTTCCAAAATGTATTTTATAATTTGTGAAAACAAAAGAATAGTAAATGTCAGATTATTTTTTTAAAACCCCGTCGTGACCCAGTATAAGGGTTCCTTGTTGACTATTGATCTATTTTTTGTCTATGGATCTCTTGGGAAAGTTAAGCCCCAATTAATACTAGCTATATGAGAGAACTAGGGAACTGACCCGAGACTTCTTAAGTGGTTTTTGGAGTGAAGTAGTCCTTACAAAGACAGAGACAATGAGGCTTCTCCGCTCCTCAGGTAAAGAGTGAACCGGAAGTGTACTCAAGGTAGAGGGGGGTTCGACTTTGTGAGAGGTTTCGTTTGAAACGGTTTATAAGTGAGTTAAAAAATTCGCTTCTGTTTCCGGCCGCTAAGTGCTTATTTTTAACTGACTTTACTGAAAAATGGAACCCATAAAGGATCACTCGTGCGTCTGTCTGTCTGTCCGTCCGTCTGTCACAGCCAATTTGCTCTGAATCTACTGGACCAAATCCGGTGCAATTTGGTAGAATGGTAGAATGGACCCAAACACAGATGTGCAAAGTCAATAAATATTTTGTTACAGTAAGGGTCATTTTCGGGGGATAAATTAGGAAATTAAAAAAAAGTTTTGCAAACCTTACTGTGTCATATATCAAATGAAAGGGTTCGTTATCAAGATATATAGTTCATTGCTTTATAGATTACAGGGAAACATATAAGAATTTTATCAATTGAAAATAAAGTTGGTAAACTCAATATACTTACGGAAAATAGTTCACTAAAACACCACTAGATAGCGCTAGTAGTAGTTAACTCGCGGCTTACTGAGAGGATTTCAAATGTGATATTTTGTATTTGACTTTGGCATTGTACGTAACATCTCTACGCGAGTTCAACTCCCACTTGGTCGGTTTTTACTTTCGAGCGACGAACTGAAGAAGTTATTGTGATAGCAAAAAATATTGAAATTGAGATTTTGATGGGGATCGATCGTCTTACACTATTAGCAAAGACAATATCAATTAGGAACTATAATTATCTTTGCTATTAGAGTGTAACGTCCGTCCGGTGTTTTAGTTCCCAAACTACTAGACGGATGTTGGTAAAATTTGAGTTAGGGCAATATTATTTTTATATCTTCTGCCGTTTTTTTTTTCGATTTTTTTCTATCTTGATTTTTTGGGGTTGCTCAAAAAAAGAAAAATCGAAATAAGATACCTCCCATAAAAAATACTTAGCAACTTATATCTTATAGTATTTTTCTAATAACAAATGTGTACACGCCGCTACCCGTTCGTATTTCATTTCTTTCTCACTTACTGGTTTGTTGGCAGAAAACTCTTACAGAGTTAAGCATACCAATTGTAAATCTTATGTTTTTTTTTACTTATGTATCTCGCGTTTACTGTGTACAATAAACAATAAATAAAAATAGAGGTTTTTTTTGTTACTTTTTCTCAAAAATGGCTCTAACGATTTTAATGAAACTTGAATAACAAGGACTACTTAAGGCCTACCGCATTGCGTACTTATTTGTTTCAGAAAAAATCCACGTAAGATACCTCCCATACAAACCGAAATTATTCTTTTTTTTATAGTCTTACATTTTTTCTTACTAAGTAAGTGTAATGTTTATTGTGAATGTTGTGTATGCGCAGCGTGGCTGTACAATTTATTTTTATTAGATAGGGTATGCCTTCAGGTTAGTCCCATATCAATTTTATCGAAACCAATCAGGTACTTTTTTAATTTTTTTTGTAGAAATTATTATTATTATTATATTATTATTATTTGTATTTTTTAGTCCCAGGGTGGTGTCGGGTTTCTCGTCCACAAGTCCCTGATAAACAATGTGGTCAAAATCGTGAGCGTTTCGACAAGGGTAGCATACTTTATACTCAGAATCACCAAACGGTATTCGATGAAGGTCATACAGGTATACGCGCCGACTACGGAAAACTCCGACGACGAGGTAGAGACTATGTATGAGGACATCTCTACAGCCTTACATAGCACCAGGACCCATTATACCGTTGTTATGTGGGACTTTAACGCGAAACTGGGCAAACGAAGCGATGGTGAGCTGAGAGTGGGGCAATTTGGATATGGAGTAAGAAATGCACGTGGCCAGATGCTGGCCGACTTTATGGAGAAGGAGAGCCTCTTTATGATGAACTCCTTCTTCAAAAAGTCAAAACAGCGGAAGTGGACATGGTTGCATCCCAATGGCGTAACAAAAAACGAGATAGACTTCATCTTGTCGACAAGGAGGCAAATATTCAATGATGTCTCCGTGATCAATTCAGTCAAAACAGGAAGCGATCACCGAATGGTCAGAGGCACATTGAATCAAAGACCAAGCTAGAAAGATCTCGACTGACGAAGTCTACGCTTCGACCGGCGCCCATCCAGCTCCGAAACCCCGAGAGCTTTCAGCTCGAGTTGCACAATCGTTTCGAATGCCTAGGAGACTGCGAGAATGTGGACGATTATAATGACAGGTTCGTGGAAATTGTTCAAACGGTCGGGTCTAAGATTTTTGAAACACGCCGTTCAAACAGAATCAAAAAAATCTCCGACTTCACCAGCAACCTCATGGAAGAAAGACGCAGATTGGTTTTGCAGTCCTCTGAAGACGCTACTCAGTATCGGCAACTAAACAGGCAGATCTCTAAGTCCCTAACTCGCGATTTACGCCAATATAATACAAATTGTATTAAAGAGGCGATTGAGCACAACAAAGGCTCAAAAGTGTTCGCGAGAGATCTGTCTGTTGGACAAAGCCCATCTCACTTCTGATCCATGTCTACAAGCTGTTTTCGAGAGTCATTACGAATCGTCTCGCACGCAGGTGTGACGACTTCCAGCCTCCCGAACAAGCCGGTTTCCGAAAAGGCTTTAGTACCATGGACCACATACATACGCTGCAGCAGATTATACAGAAGACCGAAGAGTACAATCAGCCACTATGCTTGGCGTTTGTGGACTATGAGAAGGCTTTTGATTCAGTCGAAACCTGGGCTGTCCTACAGTCTCTCCAGCGGAGCCAAATTGACCATCGATATATCGATGTGTTGAAGTGTCTGTATGAAAACGCCACCATGTCGGTTCGCCTCCAGGACCAGAACTCGAAACCTGTACAGTTGCAGCGAGGGGTGAGACAGGGAGACGTTATATCTCCGAAACTGTTCACCGCCGCCCTGGAAGATGTTTTTAAGCTTCTGGACTGGGGTGGACTCGGCATCAATATCAACGGCGAGTACATATCCCACCTCCGATTCGCTGATGATATCGTGGTCATGACTGAGACTATGGAAGACCTAAGCACAATGCTCGATGGCCTCAGTAAAGTCTCTCAACAAGTGGGTCTTAAAATGAACATGGACAAGACGAAAATAATGTTAAATGTCCGTGTCGCATCCACTCCTCTAAAAGTTGGAGACTCTACACTGAAGGTTGTTGACGAATATGTATACCTGGGACAAACTGTCCAGCTAGGTAGTTCCAACTTCAAGAAAGAGATCAATCGACGAATCCAACTCGGCTGGGCAGCGTTCGGGAAGCTTCGCAATATCTTCACGTCCCAAATACCGCAGTGTCTCAAGACTAAGGTCTTTGACCAGTGTGTGTTGCCAGTGATGACTTACGGAACTGAGACATGGTCGCTTACTATGGGCCTCATAAGAAGGCTCAAGGTCACCCAAAGGGCAATGGAGAGTGCTATGCTCGGAGTTTCTCTGCGTGATCGAATCAGAAACGAGGAGATCCGTAGGAGAGCCAAAGTAACCGACATAGCTCTCAGAGTTGCTAAACTTAAGTGGCAGTGGGCGGGGCACATAGCTCGTAGAACATAGCCGTTGGGGTAGCAAAGTTTTTAGCACAGGAAAACGTAGCGTAGGTAGGTAGGCCTCCCACTCGGTGGACCGATGAACTGGTGAAGGTCACCGGAAGCCGCTGGATGCAGGGAGAGCAAAACCGGTCGTCAGGGAAATCCTTGGGGGAGGCCTATGTCCAGCAGCGTACGTCCGTCCGCTGATTTGATGACATGGTGATTTAAATAATTCCTTAGATTCTTTCCAAAATTAAGTTTTCTAAATTTTTTAATGTCAGATTTCATATAAAAGTCAAAAAAAAATTTAGTTGTGTGCAAAAAAAAATGCAAAAAACATACAAAATGGAATCTTGCTTAACTTGATATAGACAGAAAGAAGATTTCATTAGCTAACTAGAACAGTAATTAGTTTTTATAGATTAAATTCAAAAATACTGAAAAAATAACGTATCCTCTTTTTAAGACACGCGCAAAACACAATATAATACCAAAAGGGACGAAATAAAACCCCGGCCACCTGCGGCTATCCACTACAATTACAGCAACGGTGTCCTGACGTGCCCCAAGTGTGACCGCACGTTCCGAGCGAAGATTGGCTACAACAGCCACATGCGGGCGCACGAGAGGGCCTGCAGCTGAGCCGGACAACTCTGCGGTCGCTGTAGCCGAAAACAGCTAGGACCATCATCATCATCACAAAGCGCCAACGGACACACGTGCGTCCAAATTACTCTACCTGCAGGAGCCCCGGGCGGCGCGTTTAATATCCCTGCTGGAAGCCGAAGTTAGACATTTGATCATGCATTATTTTTTTATTTATTTTTATTTATTTATTAATCGAAAATAAATAGTACATAAGTAAACGTTGGACCTACAAAACTGAATGATTAGTATGTCTGTGGGATCGACAGTCTCACAATTGTCACAGATAAGACGTAACTGTGGTAACTAGATTCTAAGTGAATAGGTACATAGGCAAGAGCCAAACTCCCTTACAGGCTGTTCATAAAACAATTTTGTAACTAATAGACGTAAGAAGTAAACTAACTATAACATGTTTTTTACGTGTAAACACACCATATGAGGCTTTTTGGTTTGGTGTTCGCATGTTGTAGTATATATACTTTGACTTCAAAAGAAGGATTTTTTGAGCTAAAAATTTTTTTTAGTAAGAACAAAACATATATTTAGGTGAAATATTAAAATAATGCGTTATAGCGTCGGTGGCTCAACCGGTAACGAATCGGTCCTCCTAAGCAGAGGTGCCGGGTTCAAATCCGGACGTCTAATGTACCAATGAGTTTTTCGAAACATACGTACATATACTAACCGATTGCTTTAACGGTGAAGGAAAACATCGTGAGGAAAACTGCACACACCTGCGAAGAAACTCGAAGGTTGTGTGTGAAGTCTACCAACCAGCACTGGGCCCGCGTAGTCGACTAAGGCCCGATCGACCTAATTCAGGGTAGGCTTGAGCCCCTCGGTGGGGACATATATGAGCTGATATGATGAGGTTTGCTGGACATAGGCCTCTCCCAAGGATTTCCATGACGACCGGTTCTGCGCTGAGGTAGGTATAATAAGTTTTTTTGCAAAAGACAGGGACGTACGGACATAGATTTCTTTTAACCGATCGTAAATAAACGTATCTTTTTTATTGAACAACTTCTTGTTTTCAAATTATAAATAAAAAATAAAATTAAAATAAAATTATTTTATTGCAGACAGTCCATATTTGGTTAGTAACACAAAACTTAATATCTATTGTTAGTTTAGGTAAGGTATTTGAGCCACTGGGCAAGCAATCCACTCAGCGAGTGTACTTTATTGGAAACCGCTGAGTGCATCCCAAGCCAGCCCCCCACAATACCCCCATCCAGCCTGGTTTCCAAGACGGCCAGGATGCAGTTGGTGCTGCAACGGAGCCTGCCGAGCGCCGCAGCTCACCGTTTGCGGATCACGGCTTGGTAGCCGTCTACCTGCGCGTCCGCTAATTATCAGTGGATTGCGATTTACGGACGGCCTTCTTAAGACTAAAGACTAAAATTGAAAACGCTGAACACGTTAAAAAACCGACTTCCATCGCTTCAACTTAGTACAATTTTCCATTATTAATTTTGGTTTTTGTTAATCTATCTAAATACTCGTATATATATAACTCAAAGGTGACTGACTGACTGACTGACATAGTGATCAATCAACGCACAGCCCAAAACACTGGATGGATCGGGCTGAAATTGGGCATGCAGGTAGATGTTATGACGTAGGCATCCGCTAAGAAAGGATATTGGGAAATTCCCACGGGAACCGCAAAAATTGGGATTTGCGCGGGCGAAGCTGCGGGCATCCCCTAGTTTCCTAATAAAGTACTACACCGATTTTGATAAAACTTATATGCTACCAATGCTAGCATACTCTATTAAATAAAAAATAATCATGAAAATCGGTTCACAATCTGCAAAGATATCGCGTAACAAACATACAAAAAAAAACATACAATCCAATTGAGAACCTCCTCCATTTTGGAAGTCGGTTAAAAATTAACTCTTGCTCTTACTCTTATCGTGTGACACAATTAACTGTCCACACAGTTGATCCAAGTCACAAACTTGCCTGGTAGCATCATCCGCGGTCACATGTAGAACATGTAGATTTACACCTTTGGAAGTGTGCAACGCGACCATCCTACACATCTTGGAATCAAATGTGCAGTTTATTAGTTAATCAGCTGATCAATTTGTATTGAGAGATTTTTTTTTTGCAAATTGTTTTGTCTGTTGGAAAAACTTGCTCAGTATGATGAGTAGAAGCCACATATAAGGCTCCTCCGTCCCTAAAATAAGCAACTCGTTTCACGATGTTTCAAACATTGAACGAATTAGCTTGGAAATAAAGTTCTTGTCAGCTCGTACTGCAACGTGGCTGTTACGTCAATCGCTGCGGACGTATCATGAGAAAATTGTGGTTTTTAATTCATTATAAATAAAATAAGAAGAACTTCCAAAAAGTAACAAAACTAAAATTATTTTATATATTTTTGTTAAGAAGTTCAAAAATTTTGCATAAAGTTTGCAGGATATTTTTTTCTTCAGTTCTGTGTACTAAAATAGATTTCGAGGAAATCAAAATCACTCCTCATATCCTATAAATTACAAAAACAAAAAATTTTTCGATAAAAAGATCATTAATTAAAAAATGGTTGCAAATTTGATCGTTAGTGGCGGTATAAGCCTTAATAGCTCCTATCTAACGTGGGTTGGTAGCAAAACAGTTTTTATGCAAATATCAAATATTTGTATTGGAAATGGGAAGGAATCTTGTGACATTGACGCACGCGTCTACGCAAAGTCAATATGACAAGATTCCATTTTGCCATACTGAATACATACTTTTAAGGGGCTACTCCGAGCTAACTAGCGCCGCCAAAAGTTAAAAAATAATTGCTCGCTGAGCTCAGATAAACAAAGTTCAGATAGAGCCTTAATCCAATCAAAACCACTCCAAATCTGTGCGTACACTGTACACTCGCACTGAAGACATGAAAACCATTCCAAAATACTCGATTGAATGTACTAAGACATTGTTGAAGATATGTTAACCCTTCGCATACAAGGTGGTCTTTTAGACCCCAACGGTTTTGCAATCTATTTTTTTTTTAATAAAGTAACGGCGAGGGCTGTGATTTTGAGTAGAAAGAAAGAAAGAAAGAAAGAAAGAAATAAAGTTGCTGGGTTTGCGGCGTTGCCACGTTGACCTGTTGGGTTTGTTCAGTGCTGCGCGGGAACTTGACTGTGATAGACGTGTTTAGAGTCAGTGAGACGCATATTTGTTTTGTAAAGATTGTCTTAAAAATAAAAAATAAAATACCTGGAAGTTCCCAACACTAGTTACTATTTTAAGACTCAATATTATTTTCCGTTTTTTCCAACATCATTTAAGTTTAAACGAGGTTTTAAGGCTGATTTGTCTATGCTTACTTTTTCAGTTGAATGAGCCTCACAAGCCTCATATTTCATTGCAAAATTAAAACAAAGTATTGATTGCAAGTGAAAATTGGCTTTTCATTGTCGTTCTAACTATCCTCTAAATTGATAAAAACGCATTTTTGAATGTGTTTTTTACAGTATAATTACAGAGGAAATCACATTGGTACGCGGCAGGATTCAAACCACGACCTCCCGGACAGGAGGCGGCGGCCCTAGACGTTACGCCAACGACACTCTTACCGCTATTAAAATTTCATATGTACGTTTATCCGACGCTCTTACGGTGAAGGAAAACATCGTAAGGAAACCTGCACAGGCCTGCGAAGAAACTCGCAGGTTGTGTGTGAAGTCGACCAACTCGCTCTGGGCAAGCGTATATACTTTGCCAAAGCTCAGAATGAAATGCATTGCGCAAAAAATCAAGCAGTATTACTTATCATACTGATGTTTTTAAAAATGCATTAAAAGCTCTTATTTTGGACAAGTGTTGCTTTGAGGATTTTACGTTTTCATAACTAGTTCGTACCATGTAATAGGTACTTCATTAGGATTTGTTTATGTAAGTATACCGTCGGTGGCGTAACGGCTAGGGTCGCCGCCTCCTATCCGGGAGGTCGTGGTTCGAATCCTGCCACGTACCAATGTGATTTCGAATTTAGATTTTATATGTACGTTTATCCGACGCTCTTGCGGTGAAGGAAAACATCGTGAGGAAACCTGCACACGCCTGCGAAGAAACTCGCAGGTTGTGTTTGAAGTCGACCAACCCGCACTGGGCCCAAGTGGTCGACTAACGCCCGTTCGTCCTAATTCAGGGTAGGCTCGACCCCTTTGGTGGGGACGTATATGAGCTGATGATATAAGTAGGTACTTTAGTTTCATATCTGGAAACTGAAAGCACTTTTAATTTTTTTATGCTATGACAATTCGTAGACAATTTTAAAATTATTTTTTCGAATAAACTTGAACTTGATCTGAGCCGCCGAGTACCTACATACTTTAACGAACATTTTTTTAACGATGAAAATGAGGAATAGGTACTACAGTCTATTTAGAAACTATTAAATCTGTAAAATTTATTACGCTGTAGTTACAAATAGCATAACTGCTAAGAGAAGCCACTCTCTAGAACAGCCACTTTCTGTAAGTAAGTAAGTACATAAGTACCTATTCTTCATTTATTTGCAAAGCTCAATTTTTTTTAAAGTATGTACTCAGCGTTGAGTTATTTTATAACTGATGGCACCGCCTGTAAGTTTTTAGGATCCCCTTAAGTGCCTCAGTTCTGAAAGGTCCAATCAAATTTCCATCGCGCGTAATTTATACCTTCCTACACATACTTACTGTCTACGAAGTCAAGCAAATAGACAACTCCTAATATTTCCTGAGAATATCCATCCAATCCAAGTTAAAAATAATACAAATAGCCTTTTGGCACGAGAAAGGAGGTAGCATCACAATAAGCTTCATTAAATACTCCTTGGTGCTGGCAGGCGCCATCTTGTAGACTGCCAACTCTGCCATTTCCGCGTCCGTTCCAATTTTAAAATTCGAAACTATACTTCAAGAGTCATATTGGTAAGTGCGATCTGTAATTTACTACCAAAAATCTGGAAATGAAATGAAAAATGACAGCCTTTAAAACTATAAAGGTAGCGTCATTTGGAGTAAAACTAAAAAAATATTTGTTTTATTCCCTTCGGGTAAAACAGTATAAGCTGGTAGTAAAGTGAGTTTTTAAAAACTTACACTATCTTCTTCAAAATATAACTATAAACTAGCAATAAAAACAAGAACGTACAATACGAGTACATGTTTTTCATTTGTCCTGGGGAAAAAAATAAAATCCCGTTTTTATGGCAAATTGAGAAATAGGGATGACGAATTCTAGTCATCTGAGTTACTTTTTATCATCTTTCAATAACGACATTTTGTTCCTAAAAATGTTAGAAATACCTAGGCGTGACGTCATAGTTTAGCAGCGTCAATATGTACTCATTTTGTGATTTTGGTGAATCAAAAATCGAAGACTTGATGGAAAACAAAACTAGTAAGATTTTTCGAAGTTTAAGTAGGATCAAGTAGTTTAATTTAGTGATCAAGAGTTCTGTGGATAATTTATTTCTGATGCTGTCGTCATCCCTATTGTCCCTTACAGGATAGAACATAATTATATAGAGAAAAGTTCAGATAGAACCTCACGTAATTTCAATGTGAAACTCTAAATATACGTACCTATACTGTAAACGCACACATAGACATCAACACCTTTCCAAAATACTCGATTGGTTTTAGACATCACGTTGTCGAAGACATGCACACACACTTAACAGACGATACCGCACACATGTTTAAAAAAGTGGCTTCAACTTATCAGTTCGCGGCATACTATCTGCACTTTTGTTTGATCTGAGCTTTTCATTATTTCCACGCAACCTTCGAAAATCCAGACTCAACTACAAATATTAAAATACTATAACAATGGTCTACAGTCTAACCTGGTTTAAACTTTTGGTTTTGTTACCCTAGATATAAGATCGATTTTGAATATATTTATGTTCACAGTTCTTGAAACTACAAATGATTTTGTAAGATTTGCTCTCGTTTTTTTGCGCATAACTCTAATTATATATTTTATTACTAATAAGCCGATAATTGATCAAAATATAAGATATGCAATATTCATAAAAACAAGGGCACATTCAATACTTTCATGAATAAATTCGTAATCTGGGCACTTGAAAACATCAAAGTTTGCTAAGATATCCAGGGTAAAGAATAAAGACTACTACATAAAAGAAGGTTAACTCCGCATAATCATTTGAATGAATGGCGACTCTTGCTACAACACAATAAAGTGCAAATTCAGGTCGCACAGCGCTAATTACCTACAGTTATATTCACCTACAAGTTGCCTCTCTTTCTATCGCGTAACTCTTATCTCTTCTGACTAATGAATTTGCACCAAGCCCGGTGCAAATTCATTAGTACATTTTTAACATTTTCATTTAAACAGCGCAAAGTGCGACAGGCCTGTCCAGGGCAACATTTTTTTGTAGATCTGTGTAATATGCTCTAATAACAATATTATTATACTAGTAGGTAGTTCGCTTCCGTTGCACCAAATGCTACTATGAAAAGAGATTCCAATTTGCATCTTTTTATTTGCTTCACTTTTAGGACACATGCAACCTAGGCAGATAGGTTACATTATATTCAGAGTGTAACAAAATTGATGTAGGTCCCGTTAACTGGGGCTTCTATTATTAAATAACTTGGGACTATTAAATAACTTTTGTTCTATGACTTTGTTGAAATCCTAACAAAATTTTATAACTCTTTATACAAATCGATCAACTGATCGACCAATTTTTTTGCATTTTATATGGAAGTCCTTATTTTTTTTTGTGAATTGACTATGGGTTCCCTGGGGAAAATTGTTTAGTATGATGAGTAGAAATCCCAGTAAACGGGTCCTACACAAATTTTGTTACACCCTGTATAAATAGGGATGACGACAGCATCATAAATAAATTATTAACTCTTGATCACTAAATTGCCCTCCTACTTAAACTTCGGAAAACCTTACTCGTTTTGTTTTCCATCAAGTCTTCGATTTTTAATTCACCAAAATCACAAAATGAGTACAATAAATGATGCTGCAAAACTATGACGTCACGTCTAGGTATTTCAAACAAAATGTCGTTTTTGACAGATGATAAAAAGTAAATCAGATGGCTAGCATTTGTCATCCCTATTATCTCTGACTGAGACATTAGTAGAAGAGCACTGAGCATATAATCACCTACGGTTAGAAGAGGACATGTGATTCGATATTTACATCGACAAGTTGATTTAAAGACAGAAAGGGCGGTGGCGAAGGCCAAGCATAGTTACATCGACCAAATGAAAGCATACTTTAACTGAGTTAGCCAGGGACGGAGGGGGCGGGGGGGAGGAGGGTTTGGTTACTCCACGGATAACGTGCAGGAGCCCCGCGGAGCTCTCTATTTCCATTTGATACGCGCCTCACACACGCAAAAATAAATACTATGCCAGCACGTCTCACGATCTCATCATGTAGGGCTACATACGGTTTATGCTTCGTTAAGCTTGTTTACGACGAACGTTGTGACAAAATTTTGTGTAGGATGACTCCTTATATCTTAATTGGGGCAAAAGCCCTAAAAAAACTCATTACTCTGGACAATTTCGTTCGAAATCCTTACGAATTCGGTTTGGTTCGCGGTAGGGCATTTTCTAAGCCCGCCTGACCGCCAAACATCAGTGTTAACAACATTACAGTATTTCGGTTTGAAGATAGCCAGTTCTCAATTGCGTTGGGGAATCTTGGTAAGCCCGCTTCCATCTTCGGCATCATCGTCACTTACCATCAGAGATGATGCCAAGGGCTTAACAATTGTGAATAAAAAAAAACTAATGTCCAATAGGAATATGCATGTCATTTGTATAGGCATGAATTAATGTTATTGGGGAGGTGCGTTCCTAATCAGCATCGTCTTGGACTTCATTTGAGATATTAGCCAAAAACATGTGTATGCATTTTTGCACCTCAGTGTACCTAACTTGTAAAGCAATGTAGAAAGGTTTATAGTGAAGTTTCAAAGCGAACTTAGTATCGCACCTGCAAACTGGAAAGTACAATCAGCACCCAGAAGTACAATCAGCACCCAGAATTGGCTGGCAATCTTTATCCATTAGGATGATTCCCAGCCAATTCTGGGTGCTGATTGTAAAGATAAGATAAGATAAATATTCTTTATTGCACACCAAATATACAAAAAAGTAAGTGTGTGGTTTTAAGAAACCAAGGTAAAAGTGAAACTTTACAGAGGACGAAACGATCATGGCTGCTCTCACTGTGGTACAGACGACAAAACGATCATACCGTCAGACGAATGCGACCGTCACGCGACATGCAACACACAGATGAAAAAATGTGAGACGACGTAATAAAAGTTTCACTTTTAAAATGAAAAACCTTATTAACTAGCAAAATAAACAATGATGCAAAGGCGAAGTTATCGCTTCCAACCAACCTTTGGTGAATGGAGGAGACGAAAAAGTGGAACTATAACACTTATCTTTCTTCTTCTTTGGTGGTGGTAGGGCATTTTCTAAGCCCGCCTGGCTAGCTACCACCATCTTATCTAAGTCTTGCCGCCAAATATCAATGTTGATATCATTGGTGTGTTCCGGCATGAAGATAAGATAGCCAGTTCCCCATTGCGTTGGGGAATCTTGGTAAGCTCGCTTCCATCTTCGGCAACATCGTCACTTACCACCAGGTGGGATGTTGTCAAGGGTTTACCAATTGTGCATAAAAACAAGGGTTTACCAATTGTGAATAAAAAAATAAATAAATCTTTAATTAACTGTTCTTGTCTTTAGAGTAATCTCCAATTACTTCTGTCCTAAGCCAGCATCTCAAGCTCTTGATACGACACGACAGCTGACTTTCCTTTGACTTCTTGCTCTATGTAATTTCTCCTTCGCTTTCCTGTACCTCTTCTTCCCTATATCTTTCCTTCTGTGATAAATCAAATAAATAATAAATAAGATCTTTATTGGTTCATGGTGTAGTTACAAAAGTGGATGGAAACCTTGTTACCCGTCGTGGCAGTTATAAACTGTGTTACAGGTAACAGTGTCTTCCCTCATTAAACGCATAGGCACACCCTGGACACTTCATACAATGGGCCAGAAATGACATTTCAAAAAACGTATGACGGAACCAACAGAATTATTATTATTTCTTTTTTTATGTTGTGATGCAATAAAGAATATTGTATTGTATTGTATTGTAATGGCGGCGAAAACCTATACGTTCGACAACCAAACTGTAACCAATCTGTATCAATCTGGGTGACGAGGGGGTGAGGTCGCAATCTAGAGAGCGGCAGGGAGTGTCCATACTGTATGATATTATTAATATATTATATACTTTGGCATAGGTAACAAAATTGCCAGAACACCAATAAAAGCTAAAATGAATATAAATAAGCTAAATATGAACTTACATTACAGGTTACATTAAAAGGTTTATATTTATGAAAACTTACAGAAAAATAATTTTGATAAATGTAAAAAAAAAACGACCAAGTGCGTGTCGGGCCACGCGCAATGTAGGGTACCCTAGTTGCCATTATCGCGTCCGTATCTAATTTTCAAATTTCCAAATACAGCGATTTAGTTGTTAGGGGATGGGGACACTCGACTCCAACAAAATTTAGCACTTATTTTTTCGAAAACGGAACCCTAAATTATGAAATGGTCTTGAAGACTCACTATTTTTTAAGCTCTAACCAACGATCCCCCACACGACTGGATTAGACGAGAAAATCATCCCCACTATACTTGTAGGGGAGGTACCCTTAAAAAAGTTTTTTTTTTTTCATAATTTTTTTTCACGGTTCTCTCCGCGTTGTTATTATATATATATTTGCTAAATTTCAGCTTTTAACTACTAATAGTCTAGGAGCTAGGCCACGGACAGAGAGACGGACAGACAGACATGACGAAACTATAAGGAATATATATATATATATACAAGCTGTCCCGGCGAACTTCGTACCGCCTTACATTACATTACACTGCCCTGCCCTACCCTACACTACACTACACTACCCTACCCTACACTACCCTACCCTACCCTACCCTACCCTACCCTACCCTACCCTACATACACTACACTACACTACCCTACCCTACACTACACTACACTACACTACACTACCCTACCCTACCCTACATACACTACACTACACTACCCTACCCTACACTACTCTACACTACCCTATACTACCCTACCCTACCCTACCCTACCCTACACTACCCTACCCCACACTACCCTACCCTACCCTATCCTATCTCTCAAGTTGGATCGAACTGCACATCGTGTGCGAATTTCAAACCCCTCGATGGGGACGTATATGAGCTGATATGATGAATCCTTTGCATTCTCCACCAACACCACATCTCAAACGCTTCCAATCTATCTCTGTCCTTCTTTGTTAGTGTTCACGCCTTTGATCAATACAGCAGAACCTTTGTCCGTCTGTCAAGATTATTTTTCTCAAGAACGGGTAAAAGTAATCAAGTTGAAATTAATACCACCTACTAAAGTCGAAGTCCCTTGGGTGTGATTCAAGCTACTAAGCCAACGCAATTAATTTTTAGATCCTCTTGAACTTACTTATCAAAACCTAAAGGATAATTTCCGTTGTCCTAGAATCATGAAATTCGGTAAGAAGCAACTTGACTTCATTTAAGTTACTTATTACCTACTTATTTGATAGAGATGGGCCAAAGAACTAAAAATGCGCTAAATTAGCACCATCGTGTAAATATTTATGACATCACCATTCTGTTAAATCCTACTAATATCCTATTCTACTAATATTATACACGCGAAAGTTAGTAAGAATGTATGGATGTATGGACTTATGTTTGTTACTCTCTCACGCAAAAACTACTGAACAGATCTGGCTGAAATTTGGTAGGCAGACAGATTAGGACCTGGATTAACACAAAGGCTTCTTTTTCTACGATCGCGAGCCGCTGGCGGCTTGCGCACTGCGCACCCTCAAAAAATCATAGAAACGTTATACACGGGAAACAGCTAGCTATTTATATTTCTATGCTTACATGCATGTTTATCCTAAGTAATGTTCATCGGCCAAAGAGCTCGTTTAGGGCTACGTTTAAGGGTTCCGTAGCCAAAGGGTTAAACGAGACCATATTACTAAGACTTCGCTGTCCGTCCGTCTGTCACCAGGCTGTAATATCATGAACCGTGATAGCTAGACAGTTGAAATTTACACAGATGATGTATTTCTGTTGCCGCTATAATGATAAATACAAAAAATTAGAAAAAGTGAAAAAATAAAGGGGTATCCACACGTTTTTTTTAAACATGAAAGACTAGCGCCATTTAGTATGATGATGCGGAACCCTATGTGTGCGGTTCTGATTCGCTCTTGGCCGGTTTTTATAGTTTTAAGTGTGTTTTTTTTTCTTTTGAGTAAATAATAGGTCTTTACCTATGAAATTGCCGATTCAGTTTTTGAAGTTCGATGCCAATTTTTTTTTTTAAATAAAAAAGTTATTGTTTTTTATTATTGACCTTATAGTGACACTACTTATAGACCTTTATTAGTAACTAGTGACATGCCACTTTCATGTTCCAATCCCCTCATTGAATGGAACAAAGGCGTTTTCTTAGTGTTCAGATGGGGCAATTTTTTAGACTAGTTGATTTTCTTGAATTTTCCTGAAAGTGACGAAATCTTATGCGGGGTATTCTCAAATACGACATTAGTAACGAAGAAACTGCTGCGATAACTCTAGAGCTTTAAAATTAAAAATGTGTATTTTTTGCCTCAATGAAGGCGTTTATTTCAGGTGAAAAATCCGACTTCATGGGGTTAAAGCTCTAAAAATATCTAAATAATAGGCATACTCGTATGTTTACCACCATTTATTTTTGTAATAGTCTAATGCTTTTTTGAGAATAAATTTTGTTTTAATAACTATGTATTGTTCTTAATATAAATTTTCATCTTTAAACATTTTTATACAATCGGCAATTTCATAGGTAAAGACCTTATATTTACTGAGGAAGGTTATTTTAAATCATACCGACACCACTTCAGCCGTTTTGCAGTCATGTTTCTCAATCAGTTGCGGTAGAAGAAGTATTCTTCTCACTTTGCAACTGGCTGTGGTAAAAGGATGTTCTTCTTCATTCATTGTATCAATTTATTTCAAAATAAACCGCCTCTGTGGCGTAATGGTTAGTCCATTCGCTTCACACCAGAAGGTCGCGGGTTCGATTCCTGGTGGGGTCAACTTGTAAGACTCGATTTAGTTGGTGGTAGGGCATATTCTAAGCCCGCCTGGCTATCTGCCACCATCTTATCTAAGTCTTGCCGTCAAACATCAGTGTTAACAACATTAATGTGTTCCGGCTTCAAGATAAGATAGCCAGTTCTCCATTGCTTGGTAAGCCCGCTTTCATCTTCGGCCTCATCGTCACATAACATAAGGTGAGAATTGAGATGATGCCAAAAGCTTACCAATTGTGAATAAAAAAAAATGTTTGATTGATTGATTGAAAACACTTTATTGCACAACATAAGAGAAAAAAAGATACAATAATTAAGGAAGTTGTACATATAGTCGGTCTTATCGCTAACAAGCGAATGCATTTTTAATCTGTCATTTTACTTACAGTTAAATAACCTAACCCGTTCAATTAAAAATTGAAAACTCGACTCATTACAACATTAATCCTCTTATATGGCAGCCGGATAAAAATTTTTCCTATGTGACACACGGGATCAAGGCGAATCAAACGATAGCTTACACTCCAAGAGAAATCAAGCCGTTTAGCCGGCTCAGCCAATTAAGAAACATACATACATACAATAGGTACTTCATTTGAAAAACATGACCCTCCATCTTGTGCAGTTGAGTAGATACTGAAAGTGTTTTAAAAGGAGGTGATACATTGAAAAAAAAAGTATGAGATGAATAGATCGGGAAAAAAATCCTTCTAGAGCTGTCGGGTAAAAGCGATTTGTAAGCGGCTTTCTTTGTAAGATTTTCCTCAATTATACAGTTGAAACGGAAATCGTTGACAAAATTTTAAACTAAGCGTCTATTCATGAAAATGAACAGCTTTTCTTAAATACAATAGGAGCAAAAAACTGGTACGATCGGGGGATCCTCGTCAGGAACCAAATTTTTCTTAGGTACAAGCTTTTATATCAGTTTGTGACAAAAATAATGGGAACTGGGGATAAAAACCCTTACGGAGTTTGCCACATATTTTATGATACGTAAGATTTAGAGGTTCGGGCCTAAACGGAGTTTTAAGAAAAAAAATGTTATGGGGTAAATTAGAATATATGTATTTTATGATTATTTTAAAAGGAAGGAACAATAAACAATATGAGTATAAAAAAAGGTGCGATTTCATTGGTTGACCGTGTAGACAATTAAAAAAACAATGACCTAATATATTTATGGAGAATTTACGGAAATAAATTTACGGTTACAATTTTACTTGTATATAAAATGGTTATAGTATAGTATGCCGGCAGGCAACGATCGTCACCGTCCCTTCGGTACTTAAATAAGTTACTAAGTTTAAAATTTCAGTTTGATCTGAATTACCCTATCTTTTAACAAAATATGTATCAGATACAAAACACATTTTAAAATTTAAAATAAATAACTAAAGGTTAGATACTGGAAACAGGAAATCTTCTAGGTCGGCAGAAAGGTCAGAGAGTCAGAGAGTCGCTTGGGATAAAAGATAAAATAAATTCACTTCCCTTATGGCGAGCAGCTGGGCGGGCAGTAGAAAGGACTGGCTGGTGATCAGCACTGCTCCGTCCCAGGATTAATCCTTTATCAGGTAAAACTTCGGGGACGTCAAACCTCGCAGGGGCTGGATGAAACCCTACGGAGATATAAAAATGTAGTCCGCCGCAGTACCAAAAATACACGCAAAGCGGTTTCCTTATACAAATTACTTACCACAGAATAAAATGGTGGGCCTCAACAACAACTTATAACACAATTTGTACAAAAAATTTAAATACACATCAGTTTCGACGGGACCACGATCAACCTTTGTTTTTCTCTTGTCAAAAAATAACAACTATTTTCAAATTCAAATACCATAGAGCAACGACATCAAAAAAGAATTTAATTATGAAACGCGACAAAAGAGAATGGCTCGAAACGATAGTTAGCGTTTCAAAATACCCACAAACTCACAAAAAAAAGGCGAGAAGTCCAAAAAATTTTGAAATTTGGACAACCCTATAGACGTTGGACAGCCCTGAAGAAGAAAAAAATAAAAACTCTCTAAGTAACTAGTTAACTACGAACGTTTACTTGAAGCTGGTAGAAATTGACATTTATACACGAAGCTACACATACAAACTACAAAAACTCCATCTAAAAGTGAACAAACTTAATAACCCCAACAACACACTAGTGTTAAGGGATCGCTGTGCACAGCCTAAAATAGTCAACTAATGCCGAAAGAGCATAACTAAACAACTAATTAAATAATATAAAGTGAGAAAGAAGAAGGAAAAACGAAGCACACTGCACAGATGGCAAGTAGGGCTGTCACGCAAAATATTTCTCGAGGGAAAAACCAAGAGAAACGGGAAAAATTCGGGGAATACCCGCGAAAAATTTTTGGAGACCCTCCCTCAACGAAAGAAAAAAAAAAAAGGAGGCTTCCTATTTTAAAATATCCTTAATGTGGTAATGACCAACATAAGGAGAATCCAAGTCCTGTAATTCGTACGTCTGAGAAGAAACGGCACGTAAAACTCGACACCGAATAAAACGTGGTGCAAATTTTCCCATAAAATAACCAACACCAGATGAACGTGCGAAATTTCTACGCCAAACAATATCTCCCACAGAGAGAACTACAGACTCTCTTTTCTCGTTGTAAGTTATTGAATTTTTTAGAAAAGCTTGCGAAAGATTATCGGCAACTCTTGCATAAATTTGATCTAACGAAGCTAGTGCGGAAGCGCGACGATGCCGACTCTCGGATAAATTAGCACCGGAAGTCTGCGGACGCGTATCACGATTATCTAAAAGAATTTCTCTGCCGAACATGAGAAAATTAGGAGTATAAGTAGTCGCGAGATTAACGCAAGAATTTAAATATATTTTAACCTTTGGTAACATTCGTGCCCAATTTCTATGGTTTTCAGAAACCAAAATGCTAAGAGAAGTAACTACACTCTGGTTATATCGCTCTACCACATTCGCTTGAGGTGAATAATAGGCCGTAAAAAATGGTCTAATATTATAAGACCTCAAGAAATCCTCGAATCTAGAACTGCGGAATACAGTGGCGTTGTCACATGAAAGTGAGCGAGGTACACCGAAATTGAAGAACACCTCGTTTTCCAACGCAGAAATAATATTCCTAACAGTTACCTTCTTCAGCGGAACAATCCAGACATATTTAGTGAAAACATCAACAATATTCAGGATATGTCTGAAACCATAGTAAGATGGTGGAAGAGGACCAATAAGATCAATTGATAACATTTGGAGTGGAGTTGAAACATTTAAAGGATTTTGCATATGACCTCTTGGTTGAGTATTTGAAATTTTATAAGCCTTACAGACATCGCAAGACGCGATAAAGTCGCTGACATCCCTAAACATGTAAGGCCAATAATATTTATTCTTTAGAGCCCAATAAGTTTTGTTTATACCAGGGTGAATAGATGGTTCAGTAGAATGAGCTTCAGAAATTGCTTGACGCGTCTTCTCAGAAGGTAAGACAATACGCCACGGATCGTTATCTAATGGGGATAAAATAGGCATCCGACGCAATAAAACACCACCACTTAAAACATACGATGGAAACATATGTGGATGATTGCGAACACCATTATAAATTTTCCGGTACCAACGATCTTGCGTAAACTCAGAACCTTGATCATATTTAGTGAAAACATAAGTGATCAGATTAACGTGTAGTCTTGAGAGAGCGTCTGGAACCACATGAAGAACACCTTTCCTGTGCACAATATCAAACGTATACTGGCTTATAGTTATAGCCCAACGAGCGAAACGTCCAGAAGGATTGTTTAAAGTTAGCAACCACTTCAAGGCAATATGATCAGTAATGACGCTAAAATGCATACCGTCAACAAATCCTCTAAAATGCAGGATTGAATCGTGAACGGCTAAAAGTTCACGCTCAGTTGTGCTATAATTGCGTTCGGCTTTGGTAAATAACCGCGAATAATAGGCAACAGGATGTTCAACACCATCAACTTCCTGAGATAGGACTGAACCTAAACCAACTGCTGAAGCATCACATTGCAGCGTGAAAGGCTTTGAAAAATCAGGACAAATCAATAGCGGAGCACTAATTAAAACTCCTTTCAACTTTTCAAAGGCATCCTGGGCTTGGGATGACCAGTCAATAGGGTCATTACCTTTTTTCTTACCAATAAGTACTGTAAGAGGTGCGATTATTGTGTGATTCGGAAAGCTCACTTCTGGGGCGTACACATGAAACTTCACCTACAGTAATAGGAGAAAACGTTTCTTTATTGATTGGGACACGAAGGTTACCGTTTACTTGGTTAATAAAAGCGGTACGTAATATATCAGTTAAACCAAAATCATTCCAGAAGCCGATACCTAAAATAAGTTCTGAAGAAACTTGATCAGCAACTAAAAATGTGTGCTTTAAAGTTCTCGAATTAAATGTTATCGACACTTCCGAAGTACCTAAAATGTTAATCGGCGAGTTGTCAGCTGAAAGAACCGCAGGACAACATTCCCTATTAATCGAAATGTTCAAATCGCGAATATAGTTATAACTGATTAATGAAGTTTGCGCACCTGAATCTAAAAGCGCAGTAAGAACTTTGTTTAAAACTGTTATCTCAATATACAATCTATTATCAAGAGAGTCTGTATTAATCACCGGAGAAATCGTTTGACGTTTTGGAAAAAAAAATCCCCGGTGAACTACGCGTTTTTTGGGAATGAAGGTTTGACAGCTCCAGGGTTGCAATTGTTGCAGTAACGTGTAATTGTTCCAGGTTTCTTAAACTGGAAACAAATGATACCAGGTATCACCGGACAAAGTCTAAAATTGTGTCCAGGTTGGTTACACTTGATACATAAAGACGAAACATCTGCTACAACAGGAGCAACAACCTTGGAAGTCGAAGGTTTTTGTAAGAACGAATTATTATAGATTTCAAAGTTGCTGGTTACTTCTGTCAATGTTTCTAAATCCTTAATTCTGTTTGTGGATAAACACGTAACGTATCGAGGGTGTAAATTCCTCTTTACGATATTCAAAAGTGTATCATTAGGTAGTTGATTGGATAACCTGGCATTCAAGTCATAGATCACCGTGAGAAAATCACGGACTCTCTCTTGTGGTTGTTGTTTGCGGTTACGCAGTTCCTGTTCAACCTCGAAATCATAATCTGGAGATCCATAAAATGTCAAAAAACTATTTTTGATTTCCGAAAAAGTACGTAACCCAGGGCGTAGTGAGCGGAAATATTTCAAAGCGATCCCGGATAAAAGTTCGTGGAACCGCCTGGCTACGTAGGTCTGGGGGAAATCACTAGCCAGCATATTTTCCTCCACGCAGAAAAAGAATTCTCGAACGCAGGAACTACCGTCGAACTTCAGGTTCCACTTCGACAACGAGATGTCCTTGGAAACTAAATATGTCAAGCGTTTTTTATCTTCAGGCATATCAACAACCTGGTCTATCCTTGGAATCGTGAAATTAGAAGTGGTGGATTGGTGTAAACGAGTAAAACGGGCAGTCTGGAACCTCTGAGTACCAAGAATTGGGCTCTGGACGGGAACAGACGGAGTTGCCGTAATAGGAGGTTCTAAGAAATCATCGGTAACCTCGGCAGCATCTTCAACCAAACCTTGTTGTTGAATTTCTTCAGGGGCCGCGTCTCCGTAAGCACCAACCTCAGGATGTTCCATCTTGATTAGAAATAATCAAAACTAAGACGGGAACGGATTCACCCACAAACGACGGAAAAAAAAAGGGAAAACCTGTGTATATTTTTACCCCGTAAAAGGCAAAAATACTATAGTTCGGGCGCCATAAATATGTGACAAAATTAATGGGAACTGGGGATAAAAACCCTTACGGAGTTTGCCACATATGATACGTAAGATTTAGAGGTTCGGGCCTAAACGGAGTTTTAAGAAAAAAAATGTTATGGGGTAAATTAGAATATATGTATTTTATGATTATTTTAAAAGGAAGGAACAATAAACAATATGAGTATAAAAAAAGGTGCGATTTCATTGGTTGACCGTGTAGACAATTAAAAAAACAATGACCTAATATATTTATGGAGAATTTACGGAAATAAATTTACGGTTACAATTTTACTTGTATATAAAATGGTTATATTATAGTATGCCGGCAGGCAACGATCGTCACCGTCCCTTCGGTACTTAAATAAGTTACTAAGTTTAAAATTTCAGTTTGATCTGAATTACCCTATCTTTTAACAAAATATGTATCAGATACAAAACACATTTTAAAATTTAAAATAAATAACTAAAGGTTAGATACTGGAAACAGGAAATCTTCTAGGTCGGCAGAAAGGTCAGAGAGTCAGAGAGTCGCTTGGGATAAAAGATAAAATAAATTCACTTCCCTTATGGCGAGCAGCTGGGCGGGCAGTAGAAAGGACTGGCTGGTGATCAGCACTGCTCCGTCCCAGGATTAATCCTTTATCAGGTAAAACTTCGGGGACGTCAAACCTCGCAGGGGCTGGATGAAACCCTACGGAGATATAAAAATGTAGTCCGCCGCAGTACCAAAAATACACGCAAAGCGGTTTCCTTATACAAATTACTTACCACAGAATAAAATGGTGGGCCTCAACAACAACTTATAACACAATTTGTACAAAAAATTTAAATACACATCAGTTTCGACGGGACCACGATCAACCTTTGTTTTTCTCTTGTCAAAAAATAACAACTATTTTCAAATTCAAATACCATAGAGCAACGACATCAAAAAAGAATTTAATTATGAAACGCGACAAAAGAGAACGGCTCGAAACGATAGTTAGCGTTTCAAGTTCTAGTCCAGATACAAGTTATCAGGCTGTACATTCACGGCTCATCCAATATTTTGACGCGCTGACAACCATGTCAGCGTCAATAAAATGTCGTATTTCGGAAGACAAATTAATCTAAATATATATAACTCAAAGGTGACTGACTGACTGACATAGTGATCTATCAACGCACAGACCAAAGCACTGGACAGATCGGGCTGAAATTTGGCATGCAGGTAGATGTTATGACGTAGGCATCCGCTAAGAAAGGATTTTGGGAAATTCCCACGGGAATCTGCGCGGGCGAAGCTGCGGGCATCCACTAGTTGATTTATATATCTCCAAAAATTAATTTAGTTCGGATATTTGCCGCTAGACAAAGATGACCTTAATATAATAAGTTAACATCAATAATATGTTACATACAAAGATGACCTATTAATGTTAAAAATGACCTATTTTTAATTAGAATGATCCAAAGATAATTTAATAATATCTGTATAATCTTTGTCAGAGAACCTATTGTGGTGTTAGACATTGGTGTACCCTTTATATTGCATGTTATACGTTGAACGAAACGCATAAGCGCCATGAATTTCCTGGCGCTAACGATGTTCTGTTTCAGTTATATTCGCACGACGATTTTTTTTCTATTCACTCTATCCATGAGCAGCGTTTAGCAACTTGTTTCCATACTAAGTCGGCCAATCAGCTAATCAAGTAAGAGAAAGTGTTCTAAAAGTTTTTATTCTCTTTTTTTCATAGGTTGGTAGGTTTACCCAGTCATCAGTACAAACGTCAGGTACTTGCTCACTTCGTACGTCCAAAGGGTCGCAACAGCAGCGCGCCGATTTTCAATTGTGTCTCGCCGCGTGAAAGAAATACGATTGAATCTCTAAAACTGATGTGATGAAGAAAGGAGAAATAAAAACCCGATGTTGTCTGTAAAGTCAGTTTACGGACGACATTTTAACGTGATAATGTGTCACAAGCCGATCGCTTGTGGGTACTTTTTACAACTAGAACATATCCCACAGTTAGAACACCTCTTGTAAGCTCCTGGAAGCCAAGTAATTTTAATCCATTGACACACTGATGTTAGGTATAAGAAACGCCTCATTTTTAGTATGACGGTTTTCTTCACAGAGAATCGACCGCATTGGAACACCTCTTGTAAGCTCCTGGAAGCCTAGTAGGTACTTCTAATCCATTGACACGCTAGTTTGACGGCTCGTCCGTCCGTCCGTCCAAGTCCAAGTACAAGTACAACTCTCACTTGCACGCTCGGCTCAGGCGTAACGTGACAATGACGTCACACTGGCGTGACACGACAATGACATCACACTGGCGTAACGTGATAATGACGTCACACTTTTTCGTGAATGCAGCCCGTGTCAGTAATTTCTAAGACGTTATTACGTCAAAATACTATGAGCAAGCCAATACTCTAAGGATCCTAATTTTATATAAATCTTAAAGGAATCCATGCAAAAATCTCACATAACTCCAGTAAGAATCGAGCAACACGTCTGAGCGCCACGATTACATTTGCGTTAAATTTTCACTTATAATACCACAAGAGCTTCAAAATTATCGGGTATTTTCCGATAGGTTCGTTGCAAACAAATGAAGGAGTCAAGTTTTTCAGGTTAAAAAATCACGAGCGCGAAGCGCGAGTGATTTTTCCTGAAAACCTGAAAAACTTGACGACTTTATTTGTTTGCAGGGAACCTTGAGGGAAATGCCAGATAATTTTGAAGCTCGTGTGGTATTCGGGGGATTATTTTTCCGTCCCAAATGTCGGCCAATAGAATTGCACCATTCGACGTCACGTGGTACAAAGAGAAAATATTCAAAAAATTATCAGTATAATACCATGTAGGTTGTACCACGTGACGTCGAATGGTGCAATTCTATTGGTCGATATTTGGGTCGGAAAAATAATCACAACAAAAAGACAGTTGAGATGATAATATACTTACATATTCGGATAGAGCACATGACCATTTTCATTTTGGTATATAATAGTAACAGAAATATACATTTTTGTCGATAAAATTTCAGGAAAACACACGAACACGTTCATCGCTTGAGAGTGTACTGACTTTGACAACCGATAAAAAAGTCAACAACTCGCTTAACAGTGATGTAAATATTAGATAAAACAACAGTTATCACCGTATAATAAAATTTGCTTTCAAAATTATTTGTACTAGTAGTGGCTACACTATACAAAATCGCTAAAAGTTCTACACCACCACCTACCGCCTTACTTAAACCAAAGTATTAAGATTAGTACTAACATACAGTATGGACACTCCCTGCCGCTCTCTAGATTCCGACCTCACCCCCTCGTCACCTAGATTGATGCACATTGGTTATAGTTTGGTTCTTGAACGTATAGGATTTTGCCGTGATTTTGTTTGTTCCGTCATTTGTTTTTAGAAATGTCATTTCACGACCGTTGTACGCAGTGTCTGGGGTGTGCTTAAACGGCAGATATATTTGACGCGGACGTCCAGCGTATTTATGGCTGGTAGATATAGTTGACGTAGGCTGTTACTGGTTACTATCCAGGGCAGGCCCCCGTCACTCAGTCGAGCAGGCGAGATAAGTACCTACACATTGGCGCAGCCTACAGGCCGCGCTCCGCTCGTCAGCGCTAGAACGCCGTACTATCGCCGCCGCAATTCGCGCGCCGCCCGTGCACGCAGTTATAACCGCTAAGTCGAGCGCCTTAATACCCATGTTTCCGTGTATGGGAAGGAGTAGTTGAATAAATGCGTAGATATTTTCGTTTTATGGAAGTGCAATATTCGTTACGAAGTAACTAGTATCTCACATCTGTGTCCAGGGCAATATTTGTTTGGTTTCATTAGTAGTTGCATTTCAAGTATCAATTATGCAAATTATTTAAATTTCCTATATGCAGTTAATATAGACCGGTTAATGTACCAAGTAATTATTTATCTGTTTCTGAGCAACACTTGAAGTTGGAACATTGTCTCTAGGCAGCGGTTAGCGAGAACAGTTTTGAGCTCGTTTATTTTTCCTGTTTTATACACGGGATGTTAGATGTTATTTCTACTCATGAAACTGAACAACATTTTGATTTCAAAAAATGAACTTTTCATACAAAATTGACGAATCAGCGAATCGATGTGCATCTTAAGTGCAATGAATGACTTAATATGTATAATGTATCTTATTTTTTGGATGATACTACAATTAAATGTAATTGTAGTGATATGTAAGAATGTATGTATTGTATGTATGTTCCACAAGTACCTAGAAGCTTACCTGAAAGTATTCATCATATTAGGTCATATACGTCCCCACCGAGGGGCTCGAGCCTACCCTGAATTAGAGCGATCGGGCTTTAGTCGACCACGCGGCCCCAGTGCGAGTTGATCGACTTCACACACAGCCTGCGAGTTTCTCCGCAAGCGTGTGCAAGTTTCCTCACGATGATTTCCTTTACCGTAAGAGAGTCGGATAAACGTACGAAATCTAAATTCGAAATCACAGTGGTACGTGGCAGGATTCGAACCACCACCTCCCGGACAGGAGGCGGTGGCCCTAGCCGTTACGCCACCGACGCGCGCTGAAAGTATTACCAAAGTATATACTCGTATATTAGTACTATGTTTTACTATACCATTTTGTTATACTAACTATATTTGTTTTAATGAATTTGGCAGTGCCAATATTTATGATGCCAAGAGATCAGAATCAGAATTTATTTACTGTTTGGTGGCTGCATTTTTCAACATATGCAAAGTAACAGTGCTTAATTGTTAAAATAATCTACCTGTACAACCAATTATTATATCAGCTCATATACGTCCCCACCAAGGGGCTCGAGCCTACCCTGAATCAGGGCGATTAGACCTTATTTGACCACGCGGGCCCAGTGCGGGTTGGTCGACTTCACACACAACCTTCGAGTTTCTTCGCAGGCGTGTGCAGGTTTCCTCACGATGTTTTCCAACCAATACAATGTTCAAAAATAACATTACAAAAAGATTAAATGAAACAAGAAAAAAATAAGTATTCGGATTGAAAATTATTGAACAACTAAATTAGGTAGTTGATTTCAACTAATTCTTTACAAAATCAATTATTCCATTATTTTACATTGTCCAGGTACTGGCCCTAGAAAGGAGTTTATTTAAGGCTTTAAGATGACTCAATCCGAGCAGGTTGATAAGTGTTAAGATAATATCGAACGTAAGTCTATTCATTTTAAGTTCAAATCGATGCGGGCTTCAACGTGGCTGTTATTTTGATTTTTTTCATGTTTTATTACTTTTCTTCACTTTTAAAAAAGTTTTAAAAAATGTTTTGAATTAAAATGAACCGATTTTTATGTGTTGGTTTCTTTCAACAAACTAATTGTTTTCGAGAAATTTTGCAATTAATCCCAAAAACAGGGTCTACAGTACATATTTTTACATTAAAAATGGTAATATTTATAAAATTTTATTGAAATAAACCGTTTTTTCATTACCTTATGTATAATTTTTTTTTTCCATAGTGATAGCTTTACACAGCCTTTCAATAATTTGAATTGAATATTGTCATTGTCATTGTCGTGGTTCGAATCCTGCCACGTACCAATGTGATTTCGAATTTAGATTTCATATGTACTTTTATCCGCCGCTCTTATGGTCAAGGAAAACATCGTGAGGAAACCTGCACGCCTGCAGGACGCCTGCGAAGAAACTCGCAGGTTGTGTGCAAAGTCGACTAAGGCCCAATCGCCCTAATTCAGGGTAGGCTCGAGCCCCTCGGTGGGGACGTATATGAACTGATGTGATGATGATGATGATTGTCATTTGACCCATCTTAACGCCTTAAGAGATAAAGTAACCGTCACCCACACAGGGTAGAGTTAACGAGGAGAAGCGAAATGTGTATAAAATAAAATAAAATTAGGTCCGTCGGTTCGTCCCTTTGCTAGTCGGGAATGCATACTAATCCAATTTTTTTGGGCCAAAATGGCTGCCGGGGTTTTACATTGTGAATCAAAATTAAATAAACTTCAGTGTTTACCAAAGTGCCTTATGTACTTGCCACAGTATAACTGAATGATCACTCACTTATTCACTCACCCACTCATTCATTAAACACGTAATCTCGAATACTACTTGATATTTGAAGCTGAAATTTGGCAGGCACACCGTGCACCTTCGACAACAGTCGTTATAACCTAACCAATTTTATTAAAAATTAGGAATCTGACTGCATAAAACATTACCCCTTTTTTTGGGGAGTTGGGTAAAAATGTTTCTTAGATTACTCAAGGGATCATGACGAATCTAACGACACCTCGTACTCCAAAGTCTATAAAGCCGTTGACGCTAAAGCTCAGCCAAAAGAACAGACATCCTTATCTTTACTTAATATTTTAAATGTGAAAATATGTTTGTTTGTTACCTTTTCACGCTTCAACACCTTAACCAATCTTGATGAAATTTGGCATGCAGGTAGCCTGTGTCTCTGGGAAGGACATAGGCTACTTTTTATCCCGTGAAAATAGCATAGTCAGGTGCAGTTCCTCTAGGGGACCTGAAAATATACTCTTTTTACCGACTTCAAAAAGGAGGAGGAACTAAGTTCGACGTACATTTTTTAAAATGTATGTTCACCGATTTTTTCGTCAATTGTGGACCGATTTTCAAACTTCTTTTTTCATTCGAAAGAGTATACTCCCATTGTCACCAAGTCAGGATCTGATGATGGGATCCCAGGGAAATCGAGGGCAACCCTTCAAAAATAATGAAAAATTTGAATTTTAAAGGCACTAATTACGTGGTTCATATGTTTTCTTAAGCTATTAAAATACTTGCGTCTGTTAGTCATATTCTCATGTTGATAAGCTGATGTAGAAAGGTACAATTCCTTAACGGTTACGAGTTGCAGGAAAATTCTTTTTAATGTTATACATAGATATATACGTAGGTATGCATAGACCGATAGTTATATTCCTTCAGGTTATTCAGATGAGCTGATGATGGACGATTTAACTCCTTAACTTTCATGCTGCTGAGATGATGATGGAAGCCACAGGACTATGTATCTGTTAATGAAACACATGTAGGTATTATGATTTGATAATTCATATTGGTGAGTATAGGTGATTGGATTTAACGTTGCTAGATAGATAGCATTACCACTAAAAATAAATAAAATAAAAAAAGTTTAAAAAAACTTAAAACCGACTTCAAAATGAAACTCACTCAAAAGTATGAAATAATATTATTATACTTAAATACACATTAACCAACAATAACGAAATCAAAGGCGGGTACGAATTAAATTAGGGGCTTAATTTTTTTTTGAGGTCGGTACCAGCACACAGTTACTTACGTATTAAATGGTTTAGATTTGATGGTTTGCAGAAACCGACCTCAAAAAAAAATTGAGTCTCTAATTTAATTCGTACCCGCCTTTGATTTCGTTATTGTTGGTTAATGTTGTGTATTTAAGTAATAAATTATTATTTCATACTTTTGAGTGAATTTCATTTTGAAGTCGGTTTTAAGTTTTTTTAAACTTTATTTTTGGTTAGTTTCTTTAACATTGCAACGGAACAATGAAATGCTGTGATTTTTTCCACAGAGATGGCTGAGGGGGTGGGAAATGACATAATTTACTAATAAGCATGGCTACGGCCGCGTACTGGACATGGTTCCCGAGGGATCTGGGGGATCCTATTTCCGGGCTCGCGCACGTCAGCGTCGCAACAGAGCTACGGACTGAAGTGGTTTTTTGTATAGAATTTGTTGACGGGGTGGGAAGTGACATCGTTCTTGAGGGATCTGAGGAAAACTCATGTCCGCCCTAGAAGACAGTCATAAAAAAGATATCCACGCGGGCGAATCCGCGGGCAAAAGCTAGTACATACATATACCCGGAAAAAAAATACCCACCTTTTTGGGCAGTCAGTAAGAAAAAACCCGACAGTAAAGAATTCCTATTTCTTACTCACAGGAGCGCTGAACGAAAATTATTCAGGAAAAATGTAAGCTTTTAAATTAGATTCTTTCAACTTAACATAATTGAAACTGGGTTTGGGCTCCAGATACAAGTGTGGAGTGTTACATAAGAAACATTAAAGTGTAAAGGCACGAATAGGTAGTAAAAGAAAATGAGTTCTTTTGGCGTTAGAATGACTTTCCTTATTGCGTAAATTTGACTATTTGAGATCCTTAAATGGATGGTTATAGCTCAGAGTTGCCATTCAGTATCTTTAAAGGTTTCGTGCGCAGATGAGAAAAGAGTAATTACCTACTTTATGGCTTTGTACCATAAATGGCTAATAGCAGAATGTATTTTTTACTATAATAAATTGTATAGGAGCATTGCACTTACTTTCTAGTGAAAACAGCATTTGACCTGATGCTGCAGCATCTTTTGGAATTTACAGGATACCCAACTCCTCACCAACTCACAGCAGATGAATCGTATTTGGGCTCATTGGAATAGTCTCAATGAAATAGGTGTTAGATATAACATGTTTACCTTGGCCTGATGCTGCAGCATCTCCTGGAATCTGCAGGATACCCAACTCCTCGCCAACTTACAGCAGAGGTATAGCGTTTGGGCTCATTAGAATAGTCTCAATGAATAGGTATTAGATAGAACATGGTAACCTTGACCTGATGCTACAGCATCTCCTGGAATCTGCAGGATACCCAACTCCTTACCAAGCTACAACAAAGGTATCGTGTTTGGGATACGTAAAGTTTAAAAAGCATGAAATATGAAGTAAATTAAAAATTAAAAAAAACCGCTGAAAAGTAGAAAATAATATGTCTTGGCCCTTTAAGTTTAATATAAGTAGTTATATTTTGATCTACGAGTCGTCGCGTAGGGAGACCGCTTAGTTAATAAAATAAAAGCAGAATGCAACTGTGTTACTTTACTACAGCTAATCTTTATATTAAAAATGAATCTCCATTTCCCTTGGTCATCGCATCACACGTGAACGGCTGGACCGATATCGCTAATTCTTTTTTTGTTGTGTTCGTTATTGTCAGGAGATGGTTCTTATTGTAGGATAGGGTAGAGTAGTGTAGGGTAGTGTACTGTAGTGTAGGGTAGGGTAGGGTAGTGTAGGGTAGGTTAGGGTAGAGTAGGGTAGGGTAGTGTAGTGTAGTTTAGTGTAGTATAGGGTAGGGTAGGGTAGGGTAGAGTAGGGCAGGATAGAGTAGGGTAGGGTAGGGTAGTGTAGTGTAGTGAAGTGTAGGGTAGGGTAGGGTAGGGTAGGGTAGGGTGTGTAGTGTAGTGTAAGGTTGTACGAAGTTCGCCGGGACAGCTAGTTACTAATAATTTCACATCTTATTAGTACTACGTGACCAATGTTAGATCAAAATATAAATACTTTTATTAAACTTGAAGGGCCAAGACATATTATTTTCTACTTTTAAGCGGTTTTTTAACGGGGATTTTAATTTTTTTTAATTTAAGTTTAAAAAAAAAACTCCAAAATATTTATTTTCAAATAAAAAAAAATCAATCCCTTTCATTTAATATGTCACACTTTTTTCAAAGTTTTCTTATATTTGCCCAAAAAGCGGCCTTCGTGTTTAAAATTCATTTACTTACGTTACACGTCCGACTTACATGTGACTGTGTACCAAATTTCAACTCAATCGGTCCAGTAGTGAAACTAACAGTTTGTGACAGACGGACAGAGCGAAACGCGAGTGATCCTATAATAGATCTGTTTTTTTTTTTTGCTTTTGAGGTACGGAATCCTATAAAGCGATCGCCGGAAATCTTATTAACCCGGCGTGAATGAGGTGAAAAATAGTTACACCAACTGCGAGGTGGGTGTGACATACCCAAATATAGAAATTACAATTACTTCTATATTACTAGCGTATGAAATTGTCGATTTTGATAACTAAAATGACTACTTATTACTGTAATATATCAATTAACATTAGGGACATGAGGTTAAGTGATAAAATTACCCAGTTCTAGTTAAATAAAAGTATTTATATTTATATAAAAAAAACAAAGTCGTTCTTTTTACACAAAAATCAACAATATTTAGGAACTATGACTTAATATCTAAAAAATTGAGATATTTTGACAACTGTGCACACAAAATTAAAAAATATATGTGTCTTATATAATTTAGCTTCGAGATAACATAAAATCAACATAAAATATTCGAATTTCTTCTTTTATGAGGTCGGATATTACGTGCCCGCTGTGTGTTTGCTAACGTGTAGTTCACTAAAAATAAAATAACTTAAAATCACTCCTCGCGGCACCCTCTCCAGCTACCGAGCCAGCCGAGTTTCAGGAATCGCGCAATTCAGAAATATTTAGTGTTTTATAAGTTGGTGGGTATGAGATACCTAACCTCATTCACGCCGGGTTAAGTAAAGGTTGACTTATGGTGGATTCTTTTGGAAGCCACTTGTTTATGACACAAATTAAGTCCGCAATATTCCACATACAAGCACGAATGACGCCGTTTTACCGAACGCAGACCCCGTGGCCGTGACGTCACGTGCACTGAATAAAATATGAAACAAAATAGACATTCATAGCGTCGGTGGTGTAATGGCAAGGGCCGTTACCTCCTGTCCGGGAGGTCGTGCTTCGAATCCTGCCATGTACCAATGTGTTTTCGAATTTCGATTTCGTATGTTCGTTTATCCGACGCTCTTACGGAGAAGAAAAAACATCGTGAGGAAACCTGCACACGTCTACGAAGAAACTTGAAGGTTGTGTGTGAAGTCTACCAAATTATAGCTTTATTTGAGATGTGTCGCTTGTGTTGTTTGACTGGTGAAAACATGGGTAAACGTACTCAACTTAAAAACCGATTGCGTGTCAGCTCCGACGCGACTCTTCACTCATGAAACAATTTCATTTCGGCCTCTAGCCTCCGGCCTTCGGCCTCGCAGGTAACGCTCTGGGCTTCTAGCCTTGTTTCCTTATCCTTCGTGACTTAAAAAACGTTATGAAATTAAAAAGTTGTTATCACTTTTGGTAAAGCGTAACCGAACTTCACTTGATTTCACTCCTCATAAAGATAAGTGTATATTTTATTGATCCCCGCGCCGGCTCGTACCTGGTTCAACAGATATCCCTGGCTATACAGCGCGGCAACGCGGCCAGTATAATGGGCACTTTTGAGCCGGGTACGAGGCGGTGCGACATAGTTTAAGTACCTAATTGCAGGTACCAAGTACATTATTTTATTTTGACGTTATTTATAATATAATATTAATGAGTTTTTAATTGGACATGAATAAATATTAATTTTATTGCTAAATATATAAAGTGTGTATCGGATAGGGTTAACGATATTTTAAGGGCATGTAATACACCACATTTCATCAATGAACCCCCATTAAGGTGCCACATCCTTCTCCCCTCTAAATAGAACCCAATTGTTTTTGTAACTGTTCATGTAAAATATGTTTTCTCTTGAATTAGTAGCAGTAAAGACTTCAAAATGGTTTCATATGAAAGGTAATTTAATTTCTCTTCTGTAGCTTCTATCGATTTAGTAGAAAAAACAACACTTTGTCGACCTCGTTTTTTTAAATGCAATTATATTTTTTGCATTTTTTTTATTAAAACTTTTTTGTGTTTCTTTCTAAATGTTTTAATTAATTTTATGTGTGGATCCACCAGATATATTAAATAATTCATCAATTAAAAAAAAAAAAATTACATGAACTGCTACAAAAAAAAAATGGCTGCCATTAAGAGGGGAAAAGGATGCGATCCCCTCCTAAGGGGGGGTTTCATCAATGAAATGTGGCGTATTACATGCTCTTAAAATATCGGTAATCCTATCAGATACACACTGTATATATATTTTTCGTAACTGGCTCCATATACAGTATGTAACAAAATTGGTGTAGGTCCCGTTAACTGCGGCTTCTACTCATCATTTTGAACAACTTTTGTTCGATGACTTTGTGTAAATCGCAAAAAAAATAACTCTTCATACAAATCGATCAGCTGATCGAGCAATTTTATGCATTTTTGTATGGAGGGTACAATTTTTTCTTGAGAATTGACTATGGATACCTTCGAGAAAGTTGTTCAGTATGATGAGTAGAACCCCCAGTTAACGGATCCTACACCAATTTTGTTACTCCTGTACATGAATCAATTTTCATGGAGTAAACTTCAAAAACACTGATATTGTCGTAGCGCTCGGTGTGATACGCGTGGTTGGGTTGATCACGCTGGTTAACTAACCTGAAGCACGGTCATTATCTAGATAGGTTTCACTATTAGTGGAATTTATCTCGACCGTTAGTGATGGCAACCGGCACCAACAGCTTAACGTACCTTGCGAAGCCCGGAAATATTATATTGTCGCCTTAAATATTATATAGGGTCTTAACAAAGGTATGCACTTTTTTTAACTGAAGCTCGTACTCATGAAACTAAACAACTTTCGCCAAGAAACCCGTGGTCAATTCGCTATTATTATTTTTTAATTAAATTATCAATCTGCTCAGAATACAACTCCCAGCTGAGGCCGCGCAAGTTCAATGACCACGCGGTCACTCACTTTACGATACCGCGCCGTACTTAAGTATTCTGTCGTATTCCGCGCAATTTAATAATAATAAAAAATAAAATGCGAATTGATCACGGGTTTCTTGGCGCAAGTTTTTCAGTTTCATGAGTACAAGTTCCAGTGAAAAAAAGTGCATACCTTTGTTAAGACCCTGTATTACATTGTTATTATTTTTCTATGTTCTGTAGTTTAGCCGCATAAAATCCTCGAAAATCAGTGTCAACAGCATTGATGTGTTCCGGCTTGAAGATAAGTTAGACAGATCCCCATTGCGTTGGGGAAGCTTGATAAGCCCGCTTCCATCTTCGGCTTAGTCGTCACTTAGCATCAGGTGAGATGATGCCAAGGGATTACATAATAAAAATAAATAAAAAATATAATAAAAAAAGACACATTTTTGGTAACGCTATTTTTCTGGAATGCCCGCGGGGATGACGAGCAAGACTTTCATCGAATTCACGTCAAAAACATCGCGAGACGTGCTTGTGTACCCACGTAATCTCTACGCAACCACAGATTAACATAATTTTTGTTACTACGTATATGTGACTCAAGTTGACTCAGTTTAGGTATCGCTAACTTTAGGAGATGTGAGTAAAACCACATTTTGCAAACGTACCTTAAGGCATTAAGATGCCTCAATCCGAGCACCTTGATACGATCGAACTTAAGTCTATTCATTTTAAGTTCAAATCAATGCGAGCTTTAACGCGGCTGTTACATTGAAACCGAACGCCCAATTCGCGTTTTTTACATATTTTTATTTATACTTTCAAATAAGTTTTTGAAAAAAGTGTTCAATTAAAATGAAAGGTCATAAAGACACCAATTTTTGTGTGTTAGTTTCATTAAACTTTAACTATTTGTTTTCGAGAAATTTTGCAATTAATGCCAAAAACAGGGTCTACAGTATATTTTTTACATCAAAAGTGGTAATATTTTTTAAATTGTAATCATATAAATCGAGTTTTTATTACTTTATGTATAATAAGATATATTTTTTCCATAGTGATAGCTTTACACAATCTTTCATTCATTTGAATTGAATATTGTCATTTGACCTATCTTAAGGCCTTAAGGATTATACCGCCGCCAACGACCAACTTTGTAACTACTTTTTACTTAAATTAAGTATTTTTTATTAAGATGCGGGCAGCGCAGGACCGGTCGTCGTGGAAATTCTTGTGGGTGGTTTTTCGGCTGTAGTGATATAGTATTTTTATCGAATTTTTTTTTTTTGTAATTTACGGGATATAAGGATTTTAATTTCCTCGAATTCTGTTTTAATACACAGAACTAAAAAAAATATCCTATAATGCGTCCTTTTTTTTCTAGTTGTAACCATAGATTAAACTAAGAGCGTCTGCGGCGTAAAGGCTAGGGTCGCTACCTTCTGTCCATGAGATCGTGGTTCGAATCTTTCCACGTACCAATGTGTTTTCGAATTTCAATTTCCTATGTACGTTTATGCGACGCTCTTACGGTGAAGGAAAACATCGTGAGGAAACCTGCACACGCCAAAGAAGAAACTCAAGGGTTGTGTCTGAAGTCGACCAACCCGCACTGGGCCCGCGTGGTCGACTGAGGCCCGATCGCCCTAATTCAGGGTAGGCTCGAGTCCCTCGGTGGGATCGTATATGAGCTGACATGATGAACCATAGAAAGCAGTTTTGATCGAAGCATTAAGATAATTTATGAACTTCTTAAAAAAAACAATATAAAATGATTTTGTTTTCTTATTGTTTGGAAATTTTTCTTATTTTATTTATAATGGATTAAAAACCACAATTTTCTAACGATTTGTCTGCAGCGGTAGACGTAACAGCCACGTTGCAATAAGAGCTGACAAGAATCATATTTCAAGCTAATTCGTTCGATGTTTGAAACATCGTTAATCGAGTTGCTAATACTCAGTAATCATGTACATAGTTTAAGTTATATATAACACAATGTAATTAGATGCAACGAATCCTCAAATTCTTCGGTCACACGGTCAGGAGTGGATCAAACGGCTTGGAAAAGCATATCATCACTGGTCGCATGGAGGGAAAGAGGAGTAGAGGACGAATACCTATGCGATGGGCCGATGCGATAAAAGAAGTGACCGGGATGACACTGCATGCTAATATACACAGAACTCAAAATAGAGCGGCCTGGAGAGCTGTGGTGGCACGTGCGTCCCACGATGGTCACGTCCCTCAGCCATGAGGATACGACGAAGAAGAAGCAGAAGAAAAATTAGAGGGTGTATCAAAATTCGTGTAAGTCCGTTAAAAATGCACCAAAGAATGTTCTATATCACTCCAGAAGAAGAAAATATATCACTAGTATAAAGAAAACGGCCGTTGGGGCAGTAAAGTTCTCGAGTGGCGACCACGTACCGGAAAGCGTAGTGTAGGCAGGCCTCCCACTCGGTGGACCGATGACCTGGTGAAGGTCGCGGGAAGCCGCTGGATGCAGGCAGCGCAGAACCGGTCGTCGTGGAGATCCTTGGGGGAGGCCTATGTCCAGCAGTGGACTTCCTTCGGCTGATATGATGATGATGATGATAAAGAAAACGTGTTTGCTAGCATTCGTCCATCTGTCGGTCCCACTGTCCATCCGTCACGCTTTGAGAGATGCAAATCGGTGCGATTTAGATAAAATTTTGAAATAAACAGAATTACAGCTTTATTCCCTATCTTGGGGGAATTTTGGAAAATGCAGCCTTATTCCTTGTCTACATCATAAAGTGAACCACTGTGCAAAATTTCAGCTTTTACTTTTAAGTGTTTGGGCTGGGCGTTAATTAGTCAAGTGAGTCAGGAGCTCAGTACATTTATTTTTATTATCATCATCATATCAGCCGAAACACGTTCACTGCTGGACAAATGCATCCCCAAGGATTTCCACAAAGACGGGTCTTGCGCTGCTGGCATCCAGCGGCTTCCTGCGACCTTCACCAGGTCATCGGTCCTGCCAACGCTACGTCTTCCTGTGGGCGGTAACTCAAGAACTTTTCTATCTATTCTACGAGCTATGAGCCCTGCCTATTGCCACTTCAGTTTAGCGATTCTTGTGAGCTATGTCTGTTATTTACTGATTTTTTAATATTTATTTTCAATCGAAGGATTTCAATTGGAAAGTTGCTGCTAATTTCGAGTTTTTTTTAGAATGCCGCTATTTATTTCAGTTCCAGTGCTAAAAATGAGATATAATTATTATTACTCATTAACCGATGCTTTCGTATGTCTGTCGGGCTGATCTCCTGTACAAGTCGCATTCTTCAACCGATTCTCGTGAAATTTTGTGATCAGTGTCGATAATTGTATGGATTTTTTTATCGATTAAGTTTTTGGAAATTTTTCAAAATCACGTTAAAAATATCAAGTTTTAGCCAAACATTGCGAAAAACGTGCGTCATAGCCGTGATAAATAACCATATAAATTCACACTTTTAAAATATGTCCTTATGAAATTTCAAACATGGACGCCCTACTTGCGGGTAGACTTTAGATAAGACTTTGGACTACCAAAATTGGTGTCGATTAGAAGCCGAGCAAAGGCTTCGCCGCGTCACCCTGTCACCAAATAAATTAGGTACGTGTCAATCTATCTTGTGGCAATTTCCACTCCACAATTAAATGAGGTTATTTTATTTGACTAGTTGTTAGTCATTTATTTTTGTATGGTTTCCAAGTTCAGTTTTTGTGCAGGTATCGAAGTTTCGATAAAGAAATAGATAATAATAATGTTTATCTACTCTCATATCGTATTATTTGAATTAATAACTTAAAAATAAGTTTGTATTGACATACTCGGTCAGTGTCCTAATGCCAAGGGCCGTTACCTCCTGTCCGGGAGATCGTGGTTCGATCCTGCCACGTACCAATGTGTTTTCGAATTTCGATTTCATATGTTCGTTTATCCGACGCAATTATACGATGAAGGAAAATATCGTGAGGAAAACTGCATACGCCTGCGAAGAAACTCGAAGGTTGTGTGTGAAGTCGACCAACCCGCATTGGGCCCGCGTGGTCGACTAAGGCCCGATCGCCCTAATGCAGGGTAGGCTCGAGCCCCTCGGTGGGGACGTATATGAGCTGATGTGATTGACAAACTTTATGAACACCATAGCGAAATTTAAAAATGGAATCATATTACAGAAATAGATAATAATGTTTATCTCATCATATCAGCAACAAATCGTCCACTGCTGGACAAAGGCCTCCCCCAAGGATTTCCACGACGACCGGTCCTGCGCTGCCCGCATCCATCGGCTTCCCGCGATCTTCACCAGGTCATCGGTCCACTGCGTGGGAGGCCTGCCTACGCTACGTTTTCCGGTGCGTACCTCGAGAACTTTACTGCCCCATCGGCCATCTGTTCTACGAGCTATGTGCCCTGCCCACTGCCACTTCAGTTTAGCGATCCTGTGAGCTATGTCGGTTACTTTAGTTCTCCTGCGGATCTCCTCGTTTCTGATTTGATCACGCAAAGAAACTCCGAGCATAGCACGCTCCATTGACCTTTGGGTGACCTTGAGCCTTCTTATGAGGCCCATAGTAAGCGACCATGTCTCAGTTCCGTAAGTCATCACTGGCAACACACACTGATCAAAGACCTTAGTCTTGAGACACTGCGGTATTTGGGACGTGAAGATATTGCGAAGCTTCCCGAATGCTGCCCAGCCGAGTTGGATTCGTCGATTGATCCCTTTCTTGAAGTTGGAACTACCTAGCTGGACTGTTTGTCCCAGGTATACATATTCGTCAACAACTTCCAGTGTAGAGTCTCCAACCTTTAGAGGAGTGGGTGCGACACGGACATTTAACATTATTTTCGACTTGTCCATGTTCATTTTAAGACCCACTTGTTAAGAGACTTTACTGAGGCCATCGAGCATTGTGCTTAGGTCTTCCATAGTCTCAGCCATGACCACGATATCGTCAGCGAATCGGAGGTGGGATATGTACTCGCCGTTGATATTGATGCCAAGTCCACCCCAGTCCAGAAGCTTAAAAACATCTTCCAGGGCGGCGGTGAACAGTTTTGGAGATATAACGTCTCCCTGTCTCACCCCTCGCTGCAACTGGATAGGTTTCGAGTTCTGGTCCTGGAGGCGAACCGACATGGTGGCGTTTTCATACAGACATTTCAACACCTCGATGTATCGATGGTCAATTTGGCACCGCTGGAGAGACTGTAGCACAGCCCAGGTTTCGACTGAATCAAAGGCCTTCTCATAGTCCACAAACGCCAAGCATAGTGTAATGGCTGATTGTACTCTTCGGTCTTCTGTATAATCTGCCGCAGCGTATGTATGTGGTCTATGGTACTAAAGCCTTTTCGGAAACCGGCTTGTTCGCGAGGCTGGAAGTCGTCAAACCTGCGTGCGAGACGATTCGTAATGACTCTCGAAAACAGCTTGTAGACATGGCTCAGAAGTGAGATGGGTCTGTAGTTCTTCAGCAGAGTGTTGTCACCCTTTTTGAAGAAAAGCACGACCACACTTCTGTGCCATGCCTTAGGCGTTTGTCCCTCGAGTATAACTGAATTAAATAACTTCTGAAGAGCTTTTAGTACCGGTGATCCACCTGCTTTCAGAAGTTCAGCCGTAATTCCATCATCACCCGGTGCCTTGTTGTTCTTAAGCTGTTTGAGAGCCATTCTAATCTCGTACAGACTGACGTCCGGGATATCTTTGGTATACACACGGTACGGTACGGTACAAACACACACACACACACACTATACCTAATGTTTATCTACTCTTACTAAAATGTAATACTTTATGAACACCATACCGAAATTTAAAAATATAATCATATTATTTATTTTATGTACTCTCATATCGTAAAGTTCACATTATCAACTTCAAAACGAGTTTATATTGGCATACTTTATAAACACAATACCGTAATTAAAAAAAAAATACATTATAACATTATTTTGTTAGAGAAATAATGTTATAATATTTTTTTTTTCCATTACGATACAAGTTAAACCAAAGAATAATATCACCAACGAAGTTCCATATCATTTTTTTTTATTGGAACGCACATGCGGTTCGCGCCATTTTTACAGCAATTCAAAAAGTTTTCATTCCAATTTAAACTTGTCTGTGACAGCGCCTGCTTTAACGCATGCGCGGTGATGTATTGGTTTTTCATTGAATTTTGTTGTAGATACTGAATTTCGTGGATAATTTTCATTCTTGTTTAAAAATGTCTGAGATCAGTGAAAGCATTGTTTTACCTGTCTGTGACACCGTCCGCTTCAGTGCAAGCGCGGTGATGCGCTGGAATTCAGCGCTATGACACGTTTGTTGTAGGTACTTACTGAATTTCGTGGGATTTTTTTCTTACTCTTAACTTTGATCTTTGTATTTTAGTTGATTCAACCCCAATGTATGAGATTAGATAAAGTAGTGTATGAAACTGCACATAATTTGGTCTTAAAACACTCGTGTAATGCTATAAAAAACTCGCCTACGGCTCGTTTTTTTAACTTACACTCGTATTTTAAGAACCCTTATTAAGCAACAGTTTCATAAACTACTATTATAACACTAACTAACACAATGACGTCATAATTTTTTTTACCATTACGATACCGGAAAAATCCAAAAAGTTAGTATCACTAAGGAGATTCCATCAATCATTTTTCTTCTAATGGAACGGATGTGCGGGGTGCGTCATTTTTATAACATTATAAAAAAGTTTTGTATCCAATTTTTACCTGTCTATGATAGCGCCCGCTTTAGGGCATGCGCGGTGATGTGCTGAGTTTTAGCGATATCATACGTTTTGTTGTACTGAATTTAGTAACACATTTTTTTACTCTTTTAAATTTGATCTTTTATTTAGTTTTTTTTTAATGTAGTAGGGTCAATCCCAATGTACGAGTTAAGAAAAAGTAGTGTATAAAACTGCACATAACTAGGTAAGTAGGTCGGTCGTCAAGACTCGGTTTTTAAACTAATACTCGTGTTTTAATACCACTCATTATGCAACAGTTTCATAAACTACCTGTTATTTAACGACATAAACGGCTACTAATAAATTAAAGAAAATGAGGCATAATTAGAAAACTTAATACTTACCTAATATTAACTAAAAAAACCGGTCAAGTGCGTGTCGGGGCACGCGTAATGTAGGGTTCCGTAGTTGCCATTATCGCGTCCATATCACAGACACATTAAGTCTGTGGTCCATATCTTATTTTAAAATTTTCAAATACAGCGGTTTAATTGTAAAGGGGTGGGTACACTCAACTCCAACAAAATTTAGCACTTTCAAGCCAATTTTTTTCGAAAACGGAACCCTAAACTATAAAATGGTCTCTAAAAGACTCAAAACTATATTTAAGCTGTAACCAACGACTTTACTCGCAGGTTATGTGTGAAGTCGACCAAACCGCACTGGGCCCACGTGGTCGACTAAGGCCCGATCGCCCTAATTCAGGGTAGGCTCGAGCCCCTCGGTGGGGACGTATATGAGCTGATATGAAACCAACAATACGCCACACGACTGGGTTTGACGAGAAAAAAAAATCACCCCACTATACCTGTACCCGTAACAAGTGTTTTTTTTTTCCAAAAAAATTTTACAGTTCTCTCCGCGTTATTATTATACATATCTTTGCCAAATTTCAGCTCTTAACTACTAATAGTCTAGGAGCTAGGTCACGGGCAGACAGACGGACAGGCCGACAGCCAGACATGACGAAACTATGAGGGTTCCTTGTTGTACTACGGAACCCTAAAAAGCTTTCGTCCTAATTTTAAAAGGGTTTCCAGCCTTTGTGCGTTTCATGCATTGTACTTACACATTTCATTTAGATAAGTTAACAGCAACGCCAGTTTTTTTCTGAGCTAATACCGTGTTTAAATGTATGTATGTTTAAATTTAAAATATCAAAAAAAATATTTTAAATAGGTGTAATATTAAAAAAATAAATAAATAGGTACAATTTTTTACATATTTTTTTATTCACAATTGGTAAGCCCTTGACATCATCTCACCTGATGGTAAGTGACGATGATACCGAAGATGGAAGCAGGCTTACCAAGATTCCCCAACGCAATGGAGAACTGGCTATTTTATCTTCAAGCCGGAACACATCAATGTTGTTAACACTGATGTTTGGCGGCAAGTCTTAGATAAGATGGTGGTAGCTAGCCAGTCGGGCTTAGAAAATGCCTTACTCCGAACCAAACCGAGTCTTTCAAGTTGACCCCACCGGGAATCGAACACACCTCCTGGACCCTGGTGTGAAGCGAATCGACTAACTATTACGCCCCGGAGGCGGTTAAAACTAGTCTCACAGTACATCCCTTAACTTTTTCTTAACAGCGTAAGCAACTGTACATATAAAACTGACGGACTGTTCTGGCTCCGGAACGCTTAAAATTATTTTTCTAAATTTGTTATTGGATGATTTCTTTCTGGTTCCTCTTATGGCCTCACTCCGCCCATCTCAACATCTGAGAAAGTGATAATACTTGAGACTTGTGTCACAACTTGTGTGCTGTGATATGATAACGGCGGGCGTCAACTGAGGTGATTCGAGCCCGCGACCCTCGCGTGTAGGCCAGGTAGCCAGTTCGAGTGCGATGCGGCGCTCGCGGTGGCGTTTCCACAGTATTACAATATAGCGGCTTACAGTAGCGCAACGAATGTACTTACGCAGAGCAACGGCAGGGTACTTGCGAGGCAGCGGGCGGCGGGGCACAGCCTGGCAAATTCCGCGAATTTGCCAGGCTGGCTACAGGCTAGTATAGGCTAGTACCTACGCTGATGGCGCATCGTGTGACACCAAAGGCGTTGCGCTACTGTTAGCCATATCGTAATCATCATATCAGCCGAAAATCGTCCACTGTTCGACAAAGGCCTCCACCAAGGATTTCCACGACGACCGGTCCTGCGCTGCCCACATCCATCGGCTTCCCGCGATCTTCACCAGGTCGTCGGTCCACCGCGTGGGAGGTCTGCCTACGCTACGTTTTCCGGTGTGCGGTCGCCACTCGTATCGTAGTACTGCTACGACTCGACTGTTGCGTAGCACTGTACTAGATAACATTGCAACAATGACTAAAATGACGACTAGCTGCAATTTTTTAACTGCCTTCGTGGCATAATGGTTAGTCCATTCGCTTTACACCAGGAGGTCGCGGGTTCGATCCCCGGCGGGGTCAACTTTGTAAGACTCGGTTTGGTTGGTGGTAGGCCATTTTCATAGCCCGCCTGGCTAGCTACCACCATCTTATCTAATTCTGGCCACCAAACATCAGTGTTAACAATATTGATGTGTTCCGCCTTGAAGATAGGATAGCCAGTTCTCCATTGCGTTGGGGAATCTTGGTAAGCCCGCTTCCATCTTTGGCATTATCTTCAGTTACCATCTGGTGAGATGATGCCAAGGGCTTACCAATTGTGAATAAAAAAAATACGAGTGTGCATTAGACCACACGACTGAAATAAAATCTCTTTAGCTCCATCTATATGTATGAAAGTAAATACTTAGTCTTCAGAAAATAATCAAATGTTTTTAGTCATATGGAGGTATAGTCAGTTTACCAAAAGTTTTTTATTATCCTCCGAAAATGATCAAATCTTTTTTATCTTATATGTTTGTTTTGATTGTATTGACAACCGATATTGTTGGTAAACAAAAATAAATAGCGTCTCTCTTTCCATCTTCACTAATTTATATATCCCTCTCAACTTCCGTTCGCCTCGCTCGATGCCACTTCCGTAACGCCTCGTCATGCATCCACCAGCTTACTCCCCAAGTCAAGAGTGCGTAAAGAAGTTTTACTTCAAATAAATGTGATAACTGCAAAAATGTTTACCATTACTGAGTGAACTCTTTAAAAACGTTTTTGTTTACATACTTTTTGTGAATTATACCGATATTTGAAGTGTTCTCAGTGTACGATACCTGTTCGTGAAACCCACAGCGACGAGATTTCTATCCGTGAAATCATTGCAAGTAACGAACAACATCTGTCATTATCCTTAGACTATCATCATCATCATTATTTCAGCTCATATTTGTCCCCACCGAGAATAAGGGCGGTCGGGCCTTAGTCGACCACGCGGGCTCAGTGCGGGTAAGTCGACTTCACACACAACCATCGAGTTTCTTCGCAGGCGTGTGCAGGTTTCCTCACGATGTTTTCCTTCACCGTATAAGTGCGTCGGATAAACGTACATATAAAATAGAAAACACATCGGTACGTGGCAGGATTCGAAACTCGACCTCCCGGACAGGAGGTGGCGGCCCCTGCCATTGCGCCATCGACGCTCAAGACTATAGAGATTGCCAATTAGAATTTATCCTTGCGCTGAGTCAATCAGTATTAACATTATTATACCTATGAGAGCTGTTATTTTCTCATTACTAAGAAGATCCAGCGATAGATTGCACGATAGATTTGTGGTTAATACCTTTTTGTCATCCGACTTCCAAAAAAGAGGAGGTTCTCAATTCGACTGTATGTTTTATGTGTGTTACCTCAGAACTTTAGACTAGGTAAACCAATTTTTTATTTGAAAGCTAGTGCTTCCCGTGTGGTCCCATATAAATAAATAAAAAATAGGCGTAGTACTTTATTAGAAAATCAACAAAAGTTGCGATGGAAGTCAGTTTTTTTTAACGTGTTTAGCGTTTTCAATTATATCAGGATATTCTGCTGAGGGGAAATCTTATCTTGGTGGTACTTTATCTTTCAATCTCCACAGCAAAGTTGACAACCAGTTGGTTGTAGAACAGTTTGGGTTAACCGTGCCAACAGGACGAATACGCAGCATAGATGGCGCTGTCGTCATGTGTCTCTTCGCGGGTTGCAACGCGCGCACGCGTTAACGTGGATATATTACAGATTTTCGTTTTTTTGACGTCAATTACTCCTAAACGATGGAGAACCCAAGGTTGAAAAAAAAATAACCTTATTGTTGATATGGTTCCTTAAAGTAAAAAGCTATTAGAAACACGATTGAGCAGTTTTGTCTCGATAGAAAAAAAACCCAAAGATAGGTCTACACCGTTACTTTCTACTCTAGTTAAGGCTATTATTTTAAAGTATAAATTAAAAAGAAATATACAACAATATTTGTTATGATAATACAAAGTGAGTAATGTTATTATTTTTTTATATTTTCATTGTAGTTTTTGATTGAAACGAAACACTTTTGAAAAAGTGAAAAAGTGTGGTTATTTTTTTTACTCTTTACACGTAAAGAAAAGACAGAGACAACTGTACCAGTCAATACCTCGCCTTAAGCAAATAATGAACGTACAGTTCACTATATATGCAGTTCACTATCTACCTTCTTTTTTTCACCTGATGGTAAGTGATGATGATGCCGAAGATGGAAGCGGGCTTACCAAGACTCCCAAAGGCAATGGGGATCTGGCTATCTTATCTTCAAGCTGGAACACATCAATGCTATTAACACTTATATTTGGCGGTGAGACTTAGATAAGATGGGGTAGCTAACCAGTCGGGCTATAAAAATGCCCTACCACCAACCAAACGGAGTCTTACAAAGTTGACATCGAATCGATCCCCCGATCTCCTGGTGTGAAGTGAATGGACTAACCATTACGCCACGGAGGCGGTTAACTTCTTCGGTTCTTTGCGCTATAACTACTTACTGAGAAATATAAGACTTAGACATATTTACCGATTTAATCAAATGTTTTTGTATGACCAAAGCTTATCAATGTTAATTAAAAAATGTAAGTAACCTACCCATTTTTGTGGTTTTGGTGTAGTTAAGTATGTTGTAAATACTTACCGATTGCTTTAACGGTGAAGGAAAACATCGTGAGGAAACCTGCACACGCCTGCGAAGAAACTCGAAGGTTGTGTGTGAAGTCGACCAACCCGCACTGGGCCCGCGTGGTCGACTAAGGCCTAATCGCCCTGATTCAGGGTAGGCTCGAGCCCCTCGGTGGGGACGTATATGAGCTGTAATGAAGTATGTTGTAAGACTTGGTGGTATTTAAAAATCCTTCTGTTAATAGCATGTACTTTTCAGTCAGAACCGCACACATAGGGTTTCGTACCATCATATTAGATGGCGCTAGTTTCTTCACGTTTAAAAAACCCCGTTTTTTGTATGGAGACTTTCACTTTTTCTATAGCGGCAACAGAAATACATCATCTGTTAAAATTTCAAATGTCTAGCTATCACGGTTCATGAAATACAGCCTGGTGACAGACGGACGGACAGCGAAGTCTTAGTAATAGGGTCCCGTTTTTACCCTTTGGATACGGAACCCTAAAATGAATTAAAAAGGTACCTATATAACTATGTAACTTAACTACTACCTCCAAGTGATAGCAAATAGCCCTAAATATATAATATTTTGCTGTTATAGTCTTCCTAAAATAAATTTATTTATTTATTTATTTTACACCTAAAGTACACCAAAACAATTTCGTAAAGCTAATACATACAGTTATTATAAATAAATAAATAAAGGTTTGGGTAAACAAGAAAGTAATAGCATATTAAAGTTGCTTTATTTTTGTGAAGCAAGCAGTTAATATTAACGTAAGTTTATTTTCCGCAAGAGTAATTTCAAAATGGCGTCGGTGGCGTAATGGCAAAGGCCGCTACCTCCTTTCCGAGAGGTCGTGTATCGAATCCTGCCACGTACCTATGTGTTTTTGAATTTCGATTTCATTTGTATGTTTATCCGACGCTCTTACGGTGAAGGAAAACATCGTGAGGAAACCTGTACACGCCTGCGAAGAAACTCGAAGATTGTGTGAGAAGTTGACCAACCCGCACTGGGCCCGCTGGGTCGACTAAGCCCTGATCGCCCTTATTCAGGGTAGGCTCGAGCCCCTCGGTGGGGACGTATATGAGCCGATATGATGAATTTCATAATGCTATAGATAAATCTTGAACGACCGATGCAATTACGTCTTAAGACATTAGAAATACAGGGCTGCTATCTGCATCAGCGCTAGCAGAAAAAAATGACTTTTAAATAGTTTTCCCGCTCAGGTCAGGGCATTTAACCCTCTGACTTATAATTGTTAATACAGAGGAGAGTATTTTTATGAAGGTCTACTTAATTAAGAGACAGAACCTGGGAGAGCGAACATTGCTCGGAGTCTCCAAGGCTAATAGTGCCATCTACTGGTGAGTGGCTAAATTAGTCTTAAAATATTGTTTTTGTTTGAAAATTGATATTTGCAGAAATGAAACGTTTGTAGTTAGTCTTAGAAAGTGAAATCATCATCATCATATCGGCTGAAAAACGTCCACTGCTGGACAAAGGCCTCCCCCAAGGACTTCCACGACGACCGGTCCTGAGCTGCCCGCATCTATCGGCTTTCCGTGATCTTCACCAGGTCGTCGGTCGTCAACTTTACTACCCCAACGGCCATCTGTTCTACGAGCTATGTGTCCTGCCCACTGCCACTTCAGTTTTGCGATTCTGTGAGCTAAATAAAGCTTTTTTTAATATCTCTCGGCTGTTTTCCATTTCGGAGTGCAATCAAATATTTTTATCCATGTCCAATAATTATCGTATAAAAAAAAACTACTCAAAACAAAATAAGGGCCACCCAAGTTTTTTTAGTACATTTTCATACAGAGCCCAAAAAGCCACGATTTAAAAAAAATCAAGTATAGTAAGGAAACTACCAAGTGCAGTCATTGTGTGTGTTGTGTTATGTTCCGTTCCGTTGAAACTGTAGCATGACGACGGAAGAAGTAGGTGTAGGGTGTGGTTTTTAAACTCCGTATTCGTGTTCACGAATATTTACAAATTTATTGATGAAAATAATACCCCGAGATGGGTCTTAGAAAGAATCAGCTTCACAGTTTTCTTTGACATAATATTTTATTTTATATATTGAAGATATATATATATATATATTTATATATTTGAGTTGCAGTCAAACGCACTCAAATTTTTAATAAAAAAAAAAAAGATAGGAAATATAATGGATTTTGATTTTTTTGAATGAAATTTTCAGATGGCGTGAAAAAGATATTGATGGAATGAAAAGAAGATCGGATGACAGTAGAACAAATAACAGCGCACCGCTCTACAAAACGAACCAAAAACGAGTATTTTTTTAGATTCCCTCAGGAACTGTATAGGTGGCTATTTTCACGGGATAAAAATTAGCCTACTCCTTATCCATGACACAGGCTGCGTGCATGCCCAATTTGGCTAAGATTAGTTAATTTTAATAATTAAGCCCGCTTCCATCTTCGGCAACATCGTCACTTACCACCAGGTGAGATTTTGTCAAGGGTTTACCAATTGTGCATTAAAAAAAAAGGAACAAAAAACAAACAAAGGCATTTTCACATATATAATATTCATAGGGATTTCATCATATCAGCTCATATACGTCCCCGCCGAGGGGCTCAAGCCGACCCTGAATCAGGGCGATCGGGCCCTAATCGACCACGCGGGCCCAGTGCAGGTTGGCCGACTTCACACACAACCTGCGAGATTCTTTGCAGGCGTGTGCAGGTTTCCTCACGATGTTTTCCTTCGCCTTAAGAGATTTATTATTATTTATTACGTTCCAGCTGTGGAGTTTTCTTTGAATTCAAAACCAGGTGCATCAACGAGAATACCACTCATACTGAACGAGCGCAGGTGTCGTGGACGGTCGAGATTACGAGGAAATGAGGTTTATTTTATAAAAAATCTGCGAGTTCCTTTGTAAAAGAAAACCTGAGCTTGAAGGAGATATATGCGGGGTTATTTATATCTAAACGAGAAACCTCCATGCTGATGATTCTGGTCACAACAGTTGTTTTACAACTTGGCTGTGAACTTTTGGAAGCTCAGTGCGGCTTACTTGATTGCGTCGACCACGCTGGTTAACTGACCAGAAGCACGGTTAAGATGTGGATGGGTTTGAATATTTGTAGTATATTTTTCGGCAGTTTGCGTGCTTTGTAAGACATGTTAGGCTATTGCGTCAGTTGCTTTTATTAGATGGCAGTCGTTAAGCCGTATCAGAGGCCTTGCAGGTGGTTTCAAAAGACATCATCATCATATCAGCCCATATACGTCCCCACCGAGGGGCTCGAGCCTACCCTGAATGAGGGTGATCAGGCCTTAGTCGACTACGCGGGCCCAGTGCGGGTTGGTCAACTTCACACACAACCTTCGAGTTTCATCGCAGGCGTGTGCAGGTTTCCTCACGATGTTTTCCTTCACCGTTAAAGCAATCGGTAAGTATGTACGTAAGTTTTGAAAAACTCATTAATACATTGGCCGTCCAGATTTGAACCCGGTACCTCTGGTTAGATGGACCGAGTCGTTACCGGCTGAGCCACCGACGCTTACAAAAGACAACCCGAACTTAACCCCTCCGGGCTATGGCTTAACCTTTTTTTGGGAAAAAACCCGTACACAGCAGGTGGGACTTTATGGGTTATAAACAATGAGTTTCTACAATTATATCCAGAAGAAAGGAAGGAGTCATATGCTGTAGTGAGAGTGAGACAAATATATTAAAAGTAGCTGTTGCCTGAGGCTTCAACCACGTAGATCCCGTTGTTTGCCGTTCCCGTGGGAGTTTCCCTGAATCCTTTCTAAGCGGATGCCTACGTCATTATTGCTATCTGTTTGCCGAATTTCAACGCGATCCGTCCAGTGGTTTGATCTGTGCGTTGATAGATCAGTCAATCGGTCATGGTTTCCTTTTATATTGGGTCGGTAAAAAGGTTCTTAGTATTTTGTATGCAAATTAAAATAGGGCGAACAAAACGAGCTGCATCTTGAACGTTAAGATTTCTGTACTGATGGAAACGCTTGAATCAAGTTTGTGCTACTGATTGATACTGCATTAGGTCAATATAAACAGAACGAAATATATTCGCGGCCATTTTTACAAGCTTTTATTAAACTTGCAATGTATGTATGTTTTTTCAGGTGAAATCTTGCAAGTTAAATTTGACCTACTGCACGGTTTCCTATTGAGCTGAAATTTTGCATGCATATGTATATTGCGTGACAATGCAATATTAAAAGCTTGTACCTAATAGTTTTAAGTTTTTCGAAAATTATTACTTAAAATTTCAAAATGTAGCGAATTTCTCGTTACTTTCACTCATTGTCATAGACAGAAAAAATAATTTCAAAACGGCGGGTTTTTTAATACTATTTTTTATTAAAATTTCGTAAGTGCAGTTATTTAATTTTATTATAACCAGCCAGGTACAAATAATACAAGCAAAGAGATTTGATAACAAATTTATAGTTACGAAATACGAATAAACTTTTTCCCCGCCCTATTATATAAAGTTTTTAATAATGTTTATTTTTCTCAAGTACATCTTTGAATCTGTTACTAGACTCCGCTTCTCCGTCGAGCCGTGAAAAGACATTTCGTCTCTAGTGATGTTATAGAAACTATTTGCTTGTTAACAATAGTTCATGTGTAATACATATTATACCAATTCATCAGCCAACAGTTCCTGTGTATATATTATACCAACTCGTCAGCTAACAGTTCATGTGTACATTTTATACCAAATCATCAACCAACAGTTAATGTGTATATTTATACCAAATAATCAGCGAACAGTTCATGTGTACATTTTATATCGAATCATCAACCAACATTTTATGTGAAAATTTTATACCAAATCATCAGCCAACAGTTCATGTGTACAGATCATACAAAATTATTAGCCAACAGATCATGTACATTTTATACCAAGCTGATTTGCCAAGGTAGGTATTTGGATTAAAACATTTTTAAGGTCAAGCTGCCAAAATGATTCCATATATATGGCTTAGGATCCCAATGAAGACATGTAGGCTATAACAGTGAACGTCTTCCAAATGTAATTGAGAAGTTCGTTCCACATTCCGTTTTTCCGTTTGCTAATCAGCTTGCTTTAGCATTTTATGATGATGATGAACATCATCACATCAGCCAAAAGACGTAAACTACTGGACATAGGCCTATCCCGAGTTATGGGGTCTTTTTTCCGTAATCGCCACACTAATTCATTTATATTCCATTCATTCGTTAAGTTTCCTTTCATTTATTAAAAGGACTGTGAACTCACGGCGAAAATTCTACTTTTAATACATACAAACGGCGATAACGATTTTCACCTCTTAAATGTTAACCGATTTGGATCAATTTTTGATAGGTTGTGAGACAGAAAAAAGACAAAAGCTAGGCTTACGTTTAGTTTTTTTAAATTACTGATTACTAATAAAAAATGGCCGCAATTAGTTTTGTATGAAAACACGTAAACGACAATGAAATTAAACTTATTAACTTTATTGAAAAAACAAAAACGTGTAAGACTAGGTTTTGTTCTGAGTGACAACCTATCAAAAATTGGTCTAAATTGGTTAACATTTAAGAGGTGAAAATCGTTAACGCCGTTTGTATGAAAAGTCGCAGCTTCACAATCCTCATAACATTCAATGCTTAGCTCAGTGTCATGCTCAAAGCTTACTGATTACCTACATATCAGACACTGACAAATGAAAAATTAAATATTTACTTACCCCCATCGTAAAACGTCCAGGATACCGTCGTCGAATCACTGATTCCATTTGAGATACACCAAAACATTTGATATGTCTCACTCTTCTTATCAACTCATATACATCCCCACCGAGGGGCTCGAGCCTACGCTGAATTAGGGTGATCGGGCCTTAGTCGACCACGCGGGCCCAGTGCGTGTTGGTCGACTTCACACACAACCTTCGAGTTTCTTCGCAGGCGTGTGCAGGTTTCCTCATGTCTCACTCATTAAATTTAAAAAATAATTAGTAAATTAAATTAAAACTAATTGGAAACGCATAACACGTTAAAAAAATCGCCATGACGAATGACCCAACCTGCAGGGCCTGTGGTGAAAATACAGAATCAATGGAACACTTACTGTGTCACTTCGATGTCCTGGCTAGCAAGCGTATGTGCCTCCTAGGAGATGGCTACCCAAAACCGGAGGACTACAAGCACCTTCCTATCCGCGGAATTGCTGCATTGATGCAGCACATCTTCGACTATGTTGGGGTTCAAAGGCAATCCCCAAAAGACACAAAAGATCCCAATGGGACGAAGTGTCGCTGCAACTGCAGCCCCCCACTTAGAAATATAAGAAGAAGAAACACGTTAAAAAACAGACTTCCATCGCAAAAATTTAGTACAATTTTGCATTATTATTTTTGGATTTTTTAATTTTCTAAAAAAGTAAAATTTATATGGGACCAACCTGGTACCATACCTTCATCATCATATCAGCCGAAGGACGTCCACTGCTAGACATAGGCCTCCCCCAAGGATTTCCACGACGACCTTCTTTCTGGAATTTATTTATCTTATTTAAGGCTCTTTTCGATAGCTACGAGTAGCTATACTTGCTGTTTCTCTACGCGATTCAATCAGAAGTAAGATGCCTTCGTTCAGCAATGGACGTCTTTCGGCTGACATGATGATGATGATGAAAGCGTTCTTCATAAGTATCTTCGCGTCTTCTTTTTCTTATTCGTGTCGCAATTAGTCGTGCTATCCAAGGGATAAACAGCGGTTTCCTGGTATTGCCCATAATCTTTGCTTGTAATTACTTATCAATTTTATTTTCATAAGAACATTTACAATGACATTTTCTTATCTTCATCTACCGTATTGAAAATAATAGGTCTGTACCTATGAAATTGCAGATTCAGTTTTTGAGGTTCAATGCCAATTTTTATTGAAAATAAAAAAGTCATTGTTTTTTATTATTGACCAACTACTCCACTAGGACACTACTTATGCTCTTTTATTAGTAACTAGTGGCATGTCTTTAATGTTCCAATCCCCTGAGCTATGTACCATTGAATGGAACAAAAGCGTTTTCTTAGTGGTCAGATGGGGCAATTTTTTAGACTAGTTGAATTTTCCTGAAAGTGACGAAAAATTATGCGGGGTATTCCCAAATATGACATTAGAAACGAAGAAACAACTGCGATAACTCTAGAGCTTTAAAATTAAAAATGATTATTTTTTGCCTCAACAATAGCGATTTTTTCAGGTGAAAAAACCCGACTTCATGGGGTTAAACCACCGTGTTCTCCTATTATCAAACAATATATAGCCATATGTTTAACACCATTTAATTTCTAATAGTCTAATGCTATTTTGAGAATAAATTTTGTTTAAAAAACTATTGTTCATAATATTAATTTTGATCTTTAAACTTTTTACAATCGGAAATTTCAGAGGTAAAGACCTAATACTTGGCGAAGAAGAAACCCCACCTATGAAATACACATCGAGATCATAAAGTGATCACAGGTTAAGTATTTTTTTACAGCGGTGGTTAGGGAAAACTATTTAAAAATAGACAAAGCCACATAATCAAATTTATTGTCAATCAATTTATTTACAATAATACCTATCTACAATAAACAATAGTGATATTAATGTACCTATCGTTATTGTACGATCTTTTTAAAGACACTTGCATTATAGGTAAGTCTGATCAGTTAATTCAAGATTCAAGGTATATATTTGTTCAAAATAGGTGCAAACTACACTCTTTCTGATAGTCATAAAATAATAATAACATAATTTCGTTTGTGAAAAATCATAAAATAAACAATCATTAGTTAATAATGTCAAAATTCAATCCTTAAAACAAACCAGATTATGTCATTAGAACATGAAAACATTATGACACGAAAATATATACATAAAAATCATTAAATGTCATTGATACCTTTGACAAGAGTAGGCCAGTTCACAGGGACAGCACCCGGTTCATCAAAGGTTACATAGAATATTTTTTAAATCCATAACTAATAAGCCCTTGGCATCATCACACCTGATGGTAAGTGACGATGATGCCGAAGATGCAAGCGGGCTTACTAAGATTTTAATTTTCTTTTAAAATTCTCCCTTCAAAAGTCCTAAAGAAGATTCTGTATCTTTGGTTATTATATTTTTTTAAATGCTTGAAACATCTTGTTTCTCAGAACTACAAATAAAAAAATGGCAAAGTAAAAAGCACGTGTGCGGTAAAATAACTTTAGTGCAAAGTTAACTAGCAAAAGTACCACTTTTCGAGCAACTGTATTGAAAAATAAATAAAATGCTCGAAGATCATGATCGATGTCCAAAATGTGATTAAGATAAAACTTTATCAATTATAAAATGTTTTGTTAACATTTTTGACCATATCCAAAAAAATACTTTACTGTTTTCACTTTTTTTGAATTTAGAACCATCTATTTATATTCATTTGAGCATTTGGCTTTTTTATCAAAATAAATAAACAAATTTTTCATCAATAAAATTTTCGAAAAACGTAAAAGCTTTAAGGTACAAGCTTTTATTTGATAAGAGTATCAAATAAAAGCTCGTACATAAAAGCTTTTACGCTTTTCAAAAATTATATTTTTGTCATCTCAGTGAGTAACATAAGTGACGTCAGTAAGATTATCCATGTATCATGGGAGGATTAAAACAATAAAAAAAAATTTGAAGTCAAGATCACTAAATTGCCCTCCTACTGAAACTGAAAAACCTTACTCGTTTTGATTTTTCCATTTTTAATTCACCAAAATTTTAAAATGAGAAGATTGCAAAACTATGACGTCACGCCTAGGTCATCACATTAGCTCATATGTACGTCCCCACCGAGGGGCTCGAGCCTACCTTGAATTAGGGCGATCGGGCCTTAGTCGACCACGCGGGCCCAGTGTGGGTTGGTCAACTTCACACACAACCTTTTGAGTTTCGTCGCAGATGTGTGCAGGTTTCCTCACGATGTTTTCCTTCACCGTAAGAGCGTCGAATAAACGTACATATGAGATCGAAATTTGAAAACACATTGTTATGTGGCAGGACTCGAACCACGACTTCCCGGATAGGAGGTAGCGGCCCTTGCCGTTGCGCCACCGACGCTAGGTACGCCTAGGTATTTCAAAAATTTTCAAAATAGAGATGTCGTATTTTACAGGTGATAAAAAGTAACTCAGATGACTAGCAGTAATCACTATTCATTTATCAATGGAAAAGCCAATAATATGTCTAGAGTCAGTGACATAAAAAAAAATCCTTATCGAATTTTGAAATAACATCAAGTGTCTCTAAAAGCGAGTAGGTACTGAGAAGGTTTATTCCAGATTAACCCAATCATTGAAGTTGGGTAATTATGAACCCAGCGATTATGGTTTCGGATATTTGAATATAATTAATTAGATAGGTAGATTGATATTTTAATTTTAGTGCGACACATCGTATAATACAGTTGAACTTATTTTCTAGATATGAAAGGTAACGACTAGCTAATATCCCACAGATGATATCTGAATCCTTATCTCTTTATAATACTTATTTTTTAATATAATAATATTGCAAGCTCGTTTTTTCGGCAAATGCATACATCGATACTGCTTAATTCCGTAAAAATATTCCATTATACGACAATAATCCAAATTTCATCAGAATTTGATAACAAAAATCAAAATACCTTGTATTTATTTGATGTATATCATTTAATTTTGTTATCAATTTACTAAATAAGAAAAACCTGTGTTCCTTGAACTTTACTTTTAACCAAGATACATTTTGTAAAAAAACACACTTTAACTAAAATTTATGGGTAAATTAACTAAGTTCATTACAATATAGAATGTTATAAATAAATAATGCAATAGTGCATTTAATTTTCTTAAATATTTCACATTTAACCAACCGAGGGCTACTCAATTTCCTTTAATTTTAATAATAAAAGGCACTGTTATTGATTTTCATCCCGAAAGGTTAAGAAAGATTTGTTCACAAATCCTACTAATATTATAAACCTGAAAGTTTGTAAGAATGTATGGATGTATGTTTGTTACTCTTTCACGCAAAAACTACTGAACGGATCTGGCTGAAATTTGGTAGGTGGACAGATTAGAACTTGGATTAACACATAGGCTACATTTTTCCACGCTCGCAAGCGGCTCGCGCACTGCACACCCTCGAAAAGTCATAGAAACGTTGTCCACGCGGTTGAAGCCGCGGGAAACAGCTAGTAAAACTATATTATTAAATAATGAATTTGATAAATTTTTCACAGGCAGTAATTATCTAAATGATTAAATATTTTTTTATGTTTTTCAGTCACTTTCAATATAATTAGGTTGGTAAGTATATTCTAACTTGAATAGCGGATAAAATATGTGATATTGACACACAAAATTACAGAGCTTATACATAATTTAACAATACTTTGGTGGTAGTTTGTTCAAATAGCTTTATACTATATTTGTATCGGCTATTATAATATATTTTGTATGTAGTCATAATACACTCATATACTGACTTAAATTTTAAGTAAGATAGTTATACAACGTCAAATCCTTAGGTGCATTCGCATCTTATTTATAATTTATACACTTATTTAATACAGAATAGGTAAATTAAAACAAAAATGCAATGGCATACAGGCTGTATAAAGACCGCTCCTGCAAATTTACACGGGAATTTAGATTAGTATAATTATGTATTTTAAATTGATGAAACTGAACAATTATCCCCTAATTGACACTTTTTTTGACTTTTCATACAAATCGATTGGTTAAATTTGTATGGAGTTCACAATTTTTTTTTGCAATTAGATTAAAGGTTTATTAGGGAAAGTTGTTCAGTATCATGAATCCATCTATGACTCTGGGATATTACATCTTTACAGGTAAGGAAGCCAAAATATTTATTTACTACACAAATAAAAGAGTATATTGGAAACGATAATCATTAGTGAGGTATTCGGAAATAACCAATTCAATGAATGGCAATATAGATAGTATATTACTGGTGCCTACATTTTATTGATATAAAGATATGTAGAATAACGTATTTTTGGCAATGGATGGATAGAATGGACCCAGATTACTTCAACATTAGGTAATTATTACAAACAATTTTTGGAAAATTTCTTATTACGTTTTTTCATTCAGGAAAGGAATTTTATTATTATATTTTGTTTCCATTATTACGAATGGTCCTCTTATTAACTGTTTTAAATATTCTATATCATTAAGTAATTTATAATAACATGTACGCTATTTTACTCCGTATTATATAACGCTTATAATGAATATTGCTGATACGTTTTGTATAAGGGGGGAAAATACTGTAATTCTCACTTAAACATCTTTCATCTTTATTTCAAATAATAATCAGCTTATTTATAAAATTATATAGCCTTTCGATTAATGAAAAAGTTTTATTGAACAGTGAGTACAGTCACGTCTATAAATATGTATATGTCGCAGCCATATGGTTCAATCTGTCATTTGATTAAAAGGCTAGCCCGTTGATTGAATGGCGACGTTCAATTAAATGAATAAAGGACAACTGGACAAGTCGTTCAATGTAACGTTCAACGACTTTGCTATACGTCATTAATAAGCCAAGTCGTTGAATGGGATATTCCGAATATACTCCGAATAAAAAACCGATGATTTTTTCTTCTGCAAAGCATTCTGCTACCCATGGCTTGTTCAATCAACGTTTGGCTAGCTTACAATTAGCCAACTAGTTAAACGTTGAGTGATGTTTGTTAAATCAACGTTTGCCCTTTTTATATATTCACAATTGGTAACGGGCTAGCCTTTCAATCAAATGGCAGATTTAACTAGATGGCTAGGATACACGTAGGCAAGGATTCTGAGATTGGTACTACATATACATATTTACAGACGAGTCTGTATAATTAGGCTTTTGGCTACAAAATTTTGAAAACTTTTTTATTAATATTTGGATCATGATATTTTATTACTGTAAGTCTTTCCTACATGCAAAGTTAGATTAGTTAGTATCGATTATGCAGAGGCTGTATAAAGGCTGTAAACTTAGAAGAAAAAGCTGTAAACTTTTTCATTGAATCGGAAAATTTATAGGTACAAGCACCCCTATAATTTTAAGTACCTACCTATTTATAATATGTAAGACCTTAGCCTATATTGTAATAAATTCTCTCGATATTGGCACATTATTATTTATATTAAAACACATTAATAATTATATGATTAACTTACACAGGTAAAGGTTCTTTGGCAAACTTGCACAAAAATAAAACATTAGGTTATAAAACTTATAAAGTTCTTGACTAGATAGTTATAAATAAGACAGGCTAATATGCCGATGACATTTGTCCCTAAGAAACTAAAGCCTCCTATAAAGAGGTGACTTTACATTCGCAGAAAACTTAATAATGATAGAATGTACCAACTTGTTACAGCGCCATCTAACCTGTAACTACTGAATTAATCTCTTTGTATGTCCCTCTCGTGTCGCCATACCAGGCCCCCGTCACTCGGTCGAGCAGGCGAGATAAGTACCTAGACATTGGCGCGGCCTACAGACCGCGCTCCGCTCGTCAGCGCTAGAACCCCGTACAGTCGCCGCCGCAATTCTCGCGCCGCCCATGTACGCAGTTATAACCGCTATGTCGAGAGCCTTAATACACATGTTTCCGTGTATTGTCTGACAGTGGCAAGAAGTAGGTGAATAAATGCGTAGTTATTTTCGTTTTTTAAGGAAGTGCAATATCTATTACGAAGTAACTAGTATCTCATCTGTGGCCATAACTATCAACATAGCTAAAGTTCGTTTGCTAAATTAGCTGCAACTTTGACGGCTCGCAACAAACACTATGTCAAAGATGTCCTTGAGTTCAATCGCGCTGCCCGCCGCGCCGCCGCCGACGTTGTCGGCGTCGCGATTGAGTCAGCGAGGCCCCTTTGTGGGAGTGTTTGACTGTCGCCGCTCGCTGCCGACTTGCGGCATTCTACAAAGAGGCAGTTAAATGGGCGAACGAACTATATGTACAGAGGCAAGCACATCAAGCTATACACTCATTTTTTTTTATTTTTTTATTTATAGTGTGATTCTGATCCATACGCATTCGGCATAAGAATAGTACAAAGTCTAAAGTGTGTAGCTTGATGTGCTGGCCTATGTAAGTTGCTAAGTATACAGTATGTATGAATAGTTTCCTTGTTTCTGCTGTTTAATTATAAGAATGTTTCTAAGCGAGGCTCGTTCATTTTAACGCTGTATCTATCGAACAGAATACAGAACGTACCTGCCTTAGCAAGACGTGGTTTAATTTAGGTTCCCAATCCTTTTCAGTGTTCATGAAACAAAACAACATTCCTAAAGAGTCTGTGTAACTCTCAGATTAAAAATAATGTAGATATATTGAGTTTCATATAACAATCATAACAAAAAGTGTCGTAACGTAACGCTTGTTCTGTTTTAAACGTATGCATCTTTACCTTAAGTGGTGACTTCGAATAATTTTTCGACATGTGATAGGTCCTATCCTTCACTGTAATTGAGACAGGTGCATTTGAGACATGCCACAGCACCTTTCGGCATGTTGTCGGTAAGTCTGCCAATGCGAGACTGTAAGCAAAACTCTGCTCCATCGTAATTTGAGCATAGTTTTTATACAGATTTTATTAAAAAAATCACAGCAATCCATTGTTCCGTTGCAATGTTAAAGAAAGTAACCAAAAAAACCGGCCAAGTGCGAGTTGCACTCCCGTGGAGAGGGTTCCGTACAATGCCAAAGTCAAATACAAAATATCACATTTGAAATCCTCACAGTAAGAGGCAAGTTATTTTTTTTTAATTATTAAAAATTTGGGTGTGTTTGGCTGCACCTCACCTGATGGTGAGTGCCGATGCAGCCGAGGATGTAACACGCAAGCTCAATAAGTGCCTATTCACTCTCGTCTTGAAAATTCCTAAATTTTACGAATCGGGGAATACAGCCGCCGGAAGGGAATTCCACCCATTGGGCGTTCGCATGATGAACGAAAAAGCAAAACGCTTCGTGTGTAAAGGTGTAACATCATCATCATCATATCAGCCGAAAATCGTCCACTGCTGGACAAAGGCCTCCCCCAAGGATTTCCTCGACGACCGGTCCTGCGCTGCCCGTATGTATCCATCGGCTTTCCGCGATCTTCACCAGGTCGTCGGTACACCACGTGGGAGGCCTGCCTACGTTACGTTTTCCGGTGCGCGGTCGCCACTCGAGAACTTTACTGGCCCATCGGCCATCTGTTCTACGAGCTATGTGCCTTGCCCACTGCCACTGTATGTAACACGCAAGCTCAAAAGTGCCTATTCACTCTCGTTTTGAAGATTCCTAAATTATACGAATCGGGGAATACAGACGCAGGGAATTCCACTCCTTATCCGTTCGCATAAAGAACGAAGAAGCAAAACGCTTTGTACGTAAAGACGGAACATCAACGACAAAGGGGTGGAATCGCCCTCCGCACCTGGTCGTTCGATGATGAAATGACGAGGGGGAATGAGGTCGTGAAGCTCCAGGACACACTTTCCTAAATGAATCCTGTATAGAACACCGATAGACTATTTTCTATTATGACTAGAACTTTATTCCGTAGGTGAACGTATTACATTGAGTTTACCACTTTTTTCAATTGATAGAATTCTTATAGGTTTTCCTGTAATCTACAAGCCATGAAGTAGTGTCGGAGAACAGGGGGGGGAAGGGGAATGGTCAGTTTTCGTCTTCTTTCTTGAATAAAATCAAAACTATTTAGTTTACAATTTAAACAAAAATATATTTAAGATCATGATAACGAGCCCTTTCATTTGATATATGACACAAAAAGGTTTGCAAAACTTTTTTTTTTAATTTCCTTATTTGTCCCCGAAAATAACCCTTATTTCAACAAAATAAGTATTATTTTGCACACCTGTGTTTGGGTCATAGGATTACACTATCCTACCAAATTTCACCTGATTTGGTCCAGTATATTCGGACTGACAGACGCACGAGTGATCCTATAAGGTTCCGTTTTGTTTTTTGTACATCATTTTTAGGTTAAAAATGAGTATATTTTCAGTTCCCTCAGAAACTAAATCGGACCATGCTATTTTCACGGGATAGGCTACCTGCATGCCAAATTTCATCAAGATTGGTTAAGGTGTTGAAGCGTGAAAAGGTAACAAACAAACAAACAAAAAAACACATTTTCACATTTATAATATTAGTAAGGATGTTGGAAAAGGGGAGCAGATTATAGCATCTAACACAGATGCTTAATAATCAAAATAATCAGAGAAAAAAAATGGCTTCCCAAAATTGGTTTTAAAAAATATTCCAAGTCCACACTAACGTACGCTGCACTAAATTGGATTGTCTTAGTGCTATTTGTCCAGTCTGCTTTAAAAACCACTCACCATCAACCACATCCTGGGGCAAGTTGTTCCAGATGTTTATCACTGAGTTATTTAGTGTGTGATATCCCACATTCTCAGGATCGGAGATGTAATGGCTAGGTACGCCGCCTCCTGCCCGAGAGCTCGTGGTTCGAATCCTGCCACGTACCAATGTAATTTCGAATTTAAATTTCATATGTACGTTTATCCGACGCACTTACGGCGAAGGAAAACATCGTGAGGAAACCTGCAAACGCTTGCGAAGAAACTCGCAGGTTATGTGTGAATTCGACCAACCCGCACTGGGCCCGCGTGGTCGACTTAGGCAAAGAATATATACACCACCGACTAAGGCCCGATCGCTCCAATTCAGGTTGGGCTCGAGCCCCTCGGTGGGGCCGTATATGAGCTGAAATGATGATCCCACATTAAAGTTTGAATGGTTATGTGCCAATCTCATATCGTTGGCATGTCTAGCGCGGTGGATGCTGCAATATTTGAGAGTTCTCTGCAAATGTTTTTGATGATAAGAATTTCTTAGGTCTCGATAAGATCTCGTCTTATGCGGCAAGATTCCAGTGTCGTCACTATTTGCTGATTTTCAGCCATTAAAAATTGTCAGATTTAAAATCGAACGTACTCACAGATGGCATCTAATATGAACTGCTCTTCAAATCAAAGTACTTTTCACTGTAAGAAACTCTTCTATTTTCAAAATAACCTGACCTTTCAGTTGACACGACCGTTACCAAAAATCATCATCATCATCATATCAGCTCATATACGTCCCCACCGAGGGGCTCGAGCATACCCTGAATTGGGCGATCGGGCCTTAGTCGACCACGCGGGCCCAGTGCGGGTTGCTTGACTTCACACACAACTTTTGAGGTATGTGCAGGTTTCCTCACGAGGTTTCCCTACCGTTAAAGCAATCGGTGAGTATATGTACGTAAGTTTCGAAAAACTCATTGGTACATTGGAGGTCCGAATTTGAACCCGGCACCTCTGGTTAGGAGGACCGAGTCGTTATCGGTTGAGCCACCGACCAAAAATACCAATGGAAAATTGACAAATCAAACAAGCCATCGCATAATGAATGGACAAACATTTTTGTGTTGCCAGTATCTGAATCATAATATCTACAAAAAAAATTGTAAATATACGTCAAAGCTACATAACACATTTTTCTATGCCTGTATAGTCGCTATGCATTTTGGTCAAAGTTTTTTTTATACAAAAATTCTATTTAAACTGGTTGAAAACAATGTAAGATTTTCAAGAAACTGTTTAAAATTTAACTTATTAAACAAGACACACAGATTTCACGAAAACCTGCAATAAAATAAAAATCACGATCCAAACTTTACGTGCCACGATAAGGAGTAATTCTGCCAAAGAATAGCTCGATAACAAAAGCCATAATACAATTTTATGTCGTGAACACCAGCAACTACTAGGATTGTTTCCAATAAAGCTTTAGAAGGGTTTTTATGGTAAGGAGTATCTAAATCCCGAGCTTTTCAGCTTACACACAAATCCCGCAGGAATAGGTTCAATCTGACAAAATCCACAACATAATCTTGTGTATCTTTCTTGGTAAGTTTGATTTCTATGGTTGCTTACACGATAAGAATACAGTCCCCACCGAGGGGCTCGAGCCTACCCTGAATTAGGGCGATCGGGCCTTAGTCGACCACGCGGGCCCAGTGCGGGTTGGTCGACTTCACACACAACCTGCGAGTTACACCGCAGGCGTGTGCAGGTTTCCTCACGATGTTTTCCTTCACCGTGAGAGCGTCGGATAAACTTAAATATGAATCTAAATTCGAAATCACATTGGTACGTGGCGGGATTCGAACCACGACCTCCCGGACAGGAGGCGGCGGCCCTAGCCGTTACGCCACCGACGCTCTTACCGAGAACACAGTCAAACCGAATGAAGTTGGACGCCTACTCGCACGCAACTGAATGGGCGTTAATGTCTACGTGTACTTATAATTCGTTGCTACTAGCTTTTGTTTCACTCGCGTGGATATTGTTGTTATGACTGTCTTTGAGGTTGAGTGGTGGTTGATCGTACTCAGGAATTTGGTTCAAGTCCCTCGGGAACTACATCGAACTTAGAAGTCCACTGATTCTATGCAAAAAAATTGTGCTGGGACACATAGTATAAGTGAAACTTCAACGGACAAGCCCTCTCGCACATCTACCAGATACGCTAGACTGCCAGGTTTATGATATAGCGTCCCCACTTACCTACCCTAGGGCATAACAGTGGTGGCCGCTATTCCTGCCAACACCATAAGGTGAAGACAAGGACCAGTTACGGTAGGTCTTGCCGCCAAGACGCTTGTCCTGGTACTCTGCAAGGCGAGTGCCTCGTGGAAGAGAACCACTACCTACTGTCCAGGTAGGTCCCGGAGCTGTAGGCGCGCTCACCTCCCGCGGCTTTGGAACGCGGCTCCCGTGGAAAACCCAGGCTAAGTACCTGCTTTATATCTCCATCTCAACTTTTCTCTATCTACGAATACAGCCGTTGCCCTCTCCGCCGCCGCCAGGATTTCTCTGTCGACCCCCGTACGCGGCCGTAACGCTTTTTCGTGACAGAAAAAATCCTAATGCTATTTGTTTCACTTCAATCCGTTGCTCCGTTGCGACGCCTACGTGCGCGAGCGTGTGAATGAGTTTTCCCTAGATCCCTAGGGAACTATCTCGGATCGTGCTAATTGTAGCCTATATCATTTCCTACCCTCTCAACCATCTCTGTGCAAAAAAACATAAAATCCGTTGCTCCGTTGCGATGTTAAAAAAAATTGACAAAAATATGTCCTTCTCCATGGCACAGGCTAGATGCATGCCCAATTTTATCAAGATTGATTGAGGTTTTGAAGCGTGAAGTGGTTGCAAACAAACAAACACATTTTTAAAGCAAATATTAACTACTACTACACTAACTAATATTTTAAATGTAAAAATGTGTTTGTTTGTTTTTTTACCTTTCCACGCTTCAACACCTCGACCAATCGTGAAATGAAATTTGGAATGCAGGTAGCCTGTGTCATTGGAAAGGACATAGGGTTCATTTATCCCAGGAAAATAACATAGTCCGATGCAGTTCCTGAGGGAGCTGAAAAAACACTCTTTTATTAGTTATTTTTTTTAACATCGCAACGGAACTATGAATTGTTGTGATTTTTTGCTCAGAGATGGTTGAGGGGGTGGGAATTGAAATAATTTACTAATTAGCGTATCCTAACATAATTCCCGAGAGATCTGGGGAAAAGTCATTTCTGGTAATTTTTGGTATATAATCAGTAAGGGGGTGGAAAGTGACATAGACTGCTAATCAGAATAACCCGATATAGTTCAAGAGGAATTCGGAGAAAACTCATGTCCACGCTAGCGAGCCGCTTACACCCAACCTCAAAGACAGCCATAAAAACGATGTCAAGCGGGCGAAGCTGCGTCAAAAGCTAGTTCATAACATTTGAAGAATAAGCGGAACTTTTTTTTTCGATATGCTCATGTTTTTAGGGTGAAAATGGCCGCTGAAAATTTTACGAATTAATCCGTGACAATCAAGTTATGGTATATTTTGTGTAATCCATTGAATGATCATGTAAATCAGAACAAGATTAGGGGAAGAATAGTGCCTCTATTACTGGTCCCTTCGTTTCGATCTCCGAGAATCGCTCACCTGGATATAAGTTGCCATGGTCGACCTGGAAATCTCTTAACAGACTCCAGACTCTGGTAGGCTGAAGTAAAGAAAACTTGGTCAGGTGAGGATTCATTGGAGATACGAACCTGCAGTGTAGGTGTGGTGCGGTCCCTCAAAGGATGGACCACCTCATTACGTGTCCTCCTTACCCTGTCACCTGCACGCGGGAGGACTTGATGCAGGCCACTGACAAGGCAATTTGCGTGGCTCGGTTTTGGGGTGGGACTATCTGAGTTTGCCGTCGACTCGAAAAGAAGAAAAAGAACAAGATTTCATGTTTTCGTTTTTTCAGTAACTTCGATAACAGATTTAAAAAATTGTATTATTATCATTATAATAAGTATCTGGGCGACCGAGGGATGCTCCGAGTCTTTTTGTGAATACGGGGAAAATGAATTTTCCTAGGCATGAGATCTAGCTAGATCGATTTTTCGCCTCTGTAAAACCCTACATAGCAAATTTTATCGAAACTGTTACACAGCCGTTTTTCGTCTATGTAATCACGTTCATATACAAATTATTGCTTGTTTAAACTATTTTTTTTATTCATCATATCAGCTCATATACGTCCCCACCGAGGGGCTTGAGACTACCCTGAATTAGGGCGATCGGGCCTTAGTCGACCACGCGAGCCCAGTGCGGGTTGGTCGACTTCACACACAACCTTCGAGTTTCTTCGCAGGCGTGTGCAGGTTTCCTCACGATGTTTTCCTTCACCGTTAAAGCAATCGGTGAGTTTATGTACGTAAGTTTCGAAAAACTCATTGGTACATTGGCCGTCCGGATTTGAACCTGTGACCTCTGGTTAGGAAGACCGAGTCTTTACCGGTTGAGCCAGCGACGCGATGCTTATTTTTATTAGTTTATTGAAAAGTCTAACACATGTTCTCAATATGTTGGTATAGTTTACAAAAACCGGCCAAGTTCCGTACCATTATCTACGAAGCCCCTTTTAAATATTTGTTTTATTTCAATTTCATTATTTATTTTTAAAGTAAATATACAACTAAATATTTTGTCAATATATCAAGCGTCTACCTGTTGCCTTTATCAATATCGAGCAAAAAAGAGCAAAAATAATCACGTTTGTTGTATGGGAGCCCCCTTTAATATTTATTTTATTCTATTTTATTGTTATAGCGGCAACAGAAATACATCACCTGTAAAAAAATTCAACTGCTTAGCTATCAAGGTTCTTGAAATACAGTCTGGTGACAGACAGACGGTCGGACGGACAGACAGACAGACGGACAACGAAGTCTTAGTAATAGGGTCCCGTTTTTACCCTTTGGGCACGGAACCCTAAAAACGCATTTTGCTCTGCCAGTATTGTACAAGAACAGTACTAGTTCGCTGTAGCTTAAGATAGTATAAGTGGTAAACGTGGCCACTTTTGGTACCTCAGTGCCTATTTTTAAAATTAATATAAGATTCCCTTCAAAGTATGTCATCATCATATCAGCGATGTCTCAGGCTCGGAGCCTACCCTGATTAGGGCGATTGGACCTTAGTCGACCACTCGGGCCCAGTGCGGGTTGGTCGACTTCAGACAAAATCTTTGAGTTTCTTCGCAGGCGTGTGCAAGTTTCAGATAAACTTACATATGAAATAGAAATTCAAAAACACATTGATGCGTGGCAGTTTCCGAACAACGACCTTCCGGACGGGAGGTAACGGCCCTAACCGTTACACCACCGACGCTCTGTACTCAAAGTAATTAATAATTATTTTTTATCTAATGGCGGCGCTGGTTAAGTATAGAGGGATACCCTTAATTTAATCCATTCACTCTTCCTCTGTTTATTCCAACTCTTTCACAGTTCAAGCAATCATCATCATCATCATGTCAGCTTATATACGTCCCCACCGAGGGGCTCGAGCCTACCCTGAATTAGGGCGATCAGGCCTTAGTCGACCACGCGGGCCCAGTGCGGGTTGGTCGACTTCACACACAACCTGCGAGTTTCTTCGCAGGCGTGTGCAGGTTTCCTCACGATGTTTTCCTTCACCGTTAAATCAATCGGTAAGTATGTACGTAAGTTTTTGAAAAACTCATTGGTACATTGGCCGTCCAGATTTGAACCCGGTACCTCTGGTTAGAAGAACCGAGTCGTTACCGGTTGAGCCACCGACGCTGTTCAAGCAATACGGCTGTGGAATTCGCTGCCTGAGTCTATCAGGCGTGCTCCAACGCTACAATCTTTTATCATCATCATCATCATCATCATATCAGCCACAAATCGTCCACTGCTGGACAAAGGCCTCCCCCAAGGATTTCCACGACGACCGGTCCTGCGCTGCCCGCATCCATCGGCTTCCCGCGATCTTCACCAGGTCATCGGTCCATAATCTAATCTTTTATAAGGCTTGTGAATTGTTCTCTGCTTTTAAATCCTTTTATTCCATCTTTCTTTTCCTTTCTTTACCACAAATGGATAAAATATTTAATTTATTTATGTTTTTGTTTGTATACATATATTTATTATTTTATATTTATTGTAATAATATTTAAGTATTTTATTTATTCAAGTATTTTATATAACTGTTTATTTGCACTTTTTTCTTGTTTTAATTATTGCACAACCCCTTAACTTATTCTATCGCTGTTTCCCTACCCAAGGGTTGCCTGGAAGAAATTGCTACCTAGCAATAAGGCCTTCTTTAGGCTTTTTCTATATTGTTAATTTCTTTTTTTATGTTCTGATGCAATAAAGAATATTGTATTGTATTGTAATCCAATATTTTCTCATCACTAATAAGTACCCATTTGTACAGCTATCCTAGTTTACTCGACCCGTGTAACACTCCTATTTATAGGATTGGGTGTTTGTCCATGAGCACCTACAGGGTGGAACAAAATTGGTATAGGACGCGTTAACTGGGGCTTTTTTAAAATTCACAATTGGTAAGCCCTTGGCATCATCTCACCTGATGGTAAGTGACGATGATGCCGAAGATGGAAGTGGGCTTACCAAGGTTCCCCAACGCAATGGAGGCGAAACTGGGGCTTCTACTCATCATACTGAACAACTATTGTTTTTTGACTTTGTTGAAATCGCAATAACAAACTCTTCATACAATTCGATAAGTTATTTATTTATTTATTTATTTTATTTCCTTAATGAAACCTACAGCATATAATTTTAGTATTTTTTATCGGCCAACTTTGTGCATTTTTGTATGGAGGATCCACATTTTTTTGAGAATTAACTTGACTATGGGTTCCTAGAGGAAATTTGTTTAGTATGATGAGTAGAACTCTCAGTTAACGGGTCCTACGCCATTTTTTTCACTACGCCGTTAGGGCAGTAAAGTTCTCGAGTGGCGACCACGCACCGGAAAACGTAGTGTAGGCAGGACTCCCGCTCGGTGGACCGATGACCTGGTAAAGGTCGCGGGAAGCCACTGGATGCGGGCAGCGCAGAACCGGTCATCGTGGAAATCCTTGGGGGAGGCCTATGTCCAGCAGTGGACGTCCTTAAGTTGATATGATGATGAGTACATTAATTTATATCCACTCACAGTAAATAGATACATCTATATAGATATACCATTGGCTCCAGAATATATTACGCAAGTTGACTGATTGTGGCAACAGTACATCTGACACCCAGCCAATCAGAACTTTGTAGGGAAATGAAGGGACAATGCGAGTCAAAGCCATATTATCCTTACTAATATTAGAGGTATAAACGCGAAAATTTGTATGTATGAATGTATGGAAGTTTGTTACTCTTTCACGCCACAGTAGATAAACGAATCTGGATGAAATTTGGTAAATGGACATATTAGGACCTGGATTAACATATAGGCTACTTTTTTCCACGCTCAAGAGCCGCTTGCGGCCCCCGCACTGCGCACCGTCGAAGACCGTCATAGAAACTATGTTTACGCGAGTGAAGCCGCTGGCAAAAACTAGTCATACATATAGCTTGGCTAAGGTACTATGTATAATTAAGGTAACTTAGTACACATATTTAAGGGGGTTTTTCATTCAATTAATTTAATTGTTCAGATGGCAAAAAAATCTTTGGATCTTTATAAATTTGACAAATGAGCTTGTACGATTTACATACGTACATGTAGTTCATTTTTAAATAATTTTGCTAAGATTTGGAAACAGTCGCGCTTCTACAGTGTACTTTGCCCGCGACCCAGTTAAGAGTGCATTGACGCACAACCACTTAGCATAATTTTATTATTTTCTAAATCAGTGTTCAATTAGAGACCCATCTGACAATACCATTGCATTTCATTTTGGACCACCTCTAGGACACTCACTGACATTGACATTTGCACATCCTATACAAGATCATAACCTGTACAATATTTTGTACATAACTTCGTTTTTGGTCCTAGTAAATATTTTAATAAAACGCAAGCCCCATGCAACGATTCTTGTCATAGATAGATAGGTATCTATCTAGCAGCTCTATGATGATAGATGACGGTAGAATGATGTCGATTCTGAATATTATTTTTTTCAAGATTTCTTTGCAAAAGTTGTTCAGTTACATAAGTAAATCCTCTTAACTCTGATACATTGATATGAGGAGCCTTAAGGTTTGGTCGAATAGAGTTGATGTAAACTTAATATTATAGTCCTTATTACAATGACACATAAGCAACACAAAAACACATATAGAACACATAAAGAACACTTCACTTACATTCTTATTTCCTAATATTTTGAACTCGTAAGTCGTACCTAACTCATCCTTTTATTATGTCCACAAAACCTTTCAAAACCTAATACAATATTATCGCAATTATTTTCATTGTTATTCCCAATTTTAGCCCCTTTTTTTACTCTTTTCCCCACTTTTTCTCTTCTCTTAATTTTACTCTTTGCCTCACTTTTACTTTTAATCCAATAAAAACTCAAGTCACTCTCCCGTTAAACGAATACGGGTCCATCGTTTTCTACTCACAGGACGTGCAAATTCTCACAGTTCTTAAATTTTGAATCCTCCTTCCCGAAAATCCAGGTCAGCATTTGACGGGCCTTCATGCTGGCCCTGACCACCCCTCTCGACTTGTACCAATGGGCAGGGGAAGATTCCCTGCCCCCCTCAGCGTACTGTTGCCTCTTGAGCCGGATCTGGTTCAGGATTCCGACGAGAAGCTCGTCAACATTGTGGTTGATTCCAACTGACACCTCTATGAACTTGGCTTTGTATGTGCAGGCTAGGCATTTGCCGTCTGTGGAAAAAAATTGCGATTTAGAAAATTTCCTATACAGTGGAAGGAAGTACTTCTATTTCACAGGTGCAGAGGTCAGCAGATCAAGCTAGACACTTTTCTGGAGGTGAATGAGAAGACGAAACTAAGTTTTTCCAAGAAACCTATAATCAATTCGGGCAAAAAAATTGACTTTTTAAGCAATTCGATCAGCTCATTAGCCGATTTTTATGAGAAGTCCACATTTTTTGTGAGTTGATTATTAGTTTCTTGGGGAAACCAATTGTGAATAAAAAAAAAGTTGTTTACTTCTTCTCGTTAACCTCCTGCTATGTGCTCGTCGATCACCCGTATAGTTTTTCAACTATTAAGCCGTTAAGGCCTCCGTGGTGTAGTAGTTAGTACACTCGCCTCAAACCAGGAGGTTGTGGTATTTAATTCCAGCGGGGCCTAACTTTAAGTCTCCATGTGGTTGGTGGCAGGCCAAGCCCGCCTAGCTAGCATCCACCGCCTTGCCTCTGTCTTGCCACCTAAGAACTATCAATGTTAGCAGCAGATGTATTCCGGCATAAAGATAAGATAGCCAGTTCCCCATTGCGTTGAGAAATCAAGTTATAATCCCGATTTGATTTTTGGCATTATCGCCACTTACCATCAGGTAAGATGATGCCAAGGGCTTGCCAATTGTGGATAAAAGAAACTATTAAAAATAATTATTTTTTTTCTTTTACGATATTTATATTTCTCAGAAGATTGTGTTATCATTTATCACACTAATGATATTTTAAAAGCGAAAGTATGGATGATTGTTTATTTGTTTCACTTAAATGCCTAAACGGCTGAACGGAAACATAGATATTTTTTTTTATATCCACATTCACATCATCTCACCTCATGGTAAGTGACGATGCCAAAGATGGAAGCGGACTTATCAAGATTCCCTAACACAATAGGGAGCTATCTAGATTTAGCAGTATGTAGATTAAAATATAGGCAAATATTTATCACACGCGTACCGTGCTCTCTCTATTTTAGAGTCATTACATCGAATACCACGTGAACAGAGCCGCGGGCAAAAGCTAGTTTACAAGAAAAATCAACATATTAATGGTTTCATTTGACGTTAAGTACAGTATCCCAGTAGCGCACCCTGGACACTTCATACAACGGGTCACAAAATGACATTTCAAAAAAGGAATGATGTAACAAACAAAATGGCGGCGAAATCCTATACGTTCACAACCAAACTGTAACCAATCTGCTCCAATCTGGGTGACGAGGGGGTGAAGTCGCAATCTAGAGAGCGGCAGGGAGTGTCCGTACTGTATGTTAGTACTAAAAATATACTTTGCCAGTAGCGTCAAAATTTTAGGGCAAATTGCCACTACCGTCGGATCCTGGCTCTGTAGGTGGATTCGATCCCCACCAGGGGCAAAGCAAACATTCGTTTGACGAACAGGTTTCCTGTCTCTGTGTACGGGTGTTTAATATCTACATAAAATCTTCATAACAAAGGCATATCAGTCTTTGATTCCCATAGCAGGGAATCGTAGTTTGGGGCCAGATGACGTTGTTTGATTGGCCCCTAAATCTCTCTCTCTTTTCTCAGTAATTTTCCCCTCTGATGATGGGACCTGCTTTCCAGCTATTTATTATTTTTATGTTGTGCAATAAAAATAAAAATATACATATATTATTTTTCGTCAAATAGGTTTACAGTTAACTTGTCTTGTTTTCTTTGTCTTATTGTGTCTTGTCAATCAAACTTTTTCAATCAACAAATCAATCAAGAGTAATAATAGGTAATACTGAATATTACCTATTAATACTCTTGATTGATTTCAGTATTACCTATTATTACTCTTGATTGATTTGTTGATTGAAAACGTTTGATTGACAAGACACAATAAGACAAAGAAAATAAGACTAGTTAACTGTAAACCTATATAAAGAAAAATAATATATGTATATTTATATTTTTATTGCACAACATAAAAATAAAAAAACATAATATGTTTTTAAACCGCCTCCGTACCGTAATGGTTAGCCAATTTGCTTCACAGGAGGTCGTGGGTTCGATTCCCGGTGGGATCAACTTTGTAAGACTTGGTTTGGTTGGTGGTAGGGCATTTTAATAGCCCGCCTGGCTAGCTACCAACATCTTATATAAGGTGTAACAAAATTAGCTGAAACTATTTTAACGGTGCTTCTACCCATGAAACAGAACGACTTACCCCATGCAACCCATAGTCAAATCGCAAAAAAAATGTGGCTCTCACATACTAACCCGATCAGCTAATCAGCCAATTTACTATGATGGGAAGTCAAAATTTTTTTTTGAGATTTGACTATGGGTTTCATGGGGAAAGTTGTTCAGTTCCATGGGTAGAAGCACCAGTTAAAATAGTTTCAGCTAATTTTGTTAGACCTTATATAAGTCTTGCCGCCAATTTGCCAAACATCATTGTTAACAGCATTGATGTGTTCCGGCTTGAAGATAATATAACCAGATTCCCATTGCGTTGGGGAATCTTGGTGAGCCCGCTTCCATCTTCGCCATCATGGAAGTAACTATTTAGTAATCTGTGATCATGGTCACTTACTATCAGGTGAGATGATGCCAAGGGCCTATCAATCGTGGATTAAAAAAAACTTTTTATATAAACGGTGGTGTTATAGCAATTTTTAACTTTTAATAAATGTTAATAAATATTGACTAATTTTAGGTTGTCATTTAGACCAAAAGCTAGGTTTATAGATTTTTTAAATGACGTTAATAAGTTAAATTTTATTGTCGTTCAGGTGTTTTTATAAAAAATGAATTTTGGCCATCACTTCCGTAATTAATTTTGTTCCGTACCCAAAAAGGGTAAAAACGGGACCCTATTACTAAGACTCCGCTGTCCGTCTGTCTGTCCGTGTCTGTCACCAGGCTGTATTTTATGAACCGTGGTAGCTAGACAGTTGAAATTTTCACAGATGATGTATTTCTGTTGCAGCTATAACAACAAATACACAAAATCTGAGATACGGTGAAGGAAAACATCGTGAGGAAACCTGCACAGGCCTGCGGAGAAACTCGCAGGTTGTGTGTGAAGTCGACCAACCCGCAGGTGGGCCCGCGAGGCCCGATCGCCCTAATTCAGGGTAGGCTTGAGCCCCTCGGTGGGGACGTATATGAGCTGATATGATGACTAAAAATTAGAAAAAATGAAAGTCTCCGTACAAAAAAAGTATTTTTTTTAAAACGTGAAGAAACTAGCGCCATCTAGTATCGCACTTTACCGGTTTTTATCAATAATTTAAAATACGAAACGAAGCTTTTGTTCTTACTGACAACCTATCAAAAATTGGTCAATACTGGATAACTTTTAAGAGGTCAAAATCGCTTTTACCGTTTGTATGAAAAGTCTAATTTTCACCGTGGGTTCACAGTCCTCTTAAGGTGGTTCGATGAAGCTCCTCAATGCTCAATTCTCGCTATATGGCGCCTGCTCCACAAATTTTTAGTTTTAATTTTTTTTAAGTCGTGGTTCCACATTTTTACCTTAAAATACGTTTCGCGCATTCTTTACATAAATATGTAACTGTCGAAAAACACATTGCACAATTAATTGCATTGTAGTATCCAAACATGTGTTCCTTCATGCAGTTTTGAACTCGACACTCACACATCCATTGAATATTGCAATCGGCAATCATCGCATTTCCGAATACAAAGGTATGCTAATTCCATGTCCATCAATTACTAGATTTATCGTATAACAGAATTTGAATTCAGAACTAAGTACTTTATTGTTGTTTTGTTTAGATTCCCGCACGAACTATATAGAGCTCTAAAATTATCATTATGTTTAATATACTAACGAAATTAACAAAAATATAAACAAAATAAAATACTTCTTCAACCGACTTCCAATAAAGAGAAGGTTAAATGTTCGACAATAGGGTATTGTTTTTTTGAGCTCCTTTTTTTCGGAGTGCTGACCTTAATTAGTAATTACACTGGAATGTGTTTCAGTCCTAACTTCATTTAGTATATTGTTCATAGTTCTTCTTGAAATTCCAGTGGCATTTACAACTCTCTTAAACATTCTTAAAATAATTACTTTCATTATCATCCTATTTTTTTAAAAATCTGTTGGCTTCGGTTACAAAATATTTATAAACATTGAAGATAATTTCGCGTGACTGGCGTTGTAAAAGTTTCCCATTTTTAAACTTTAAATTCGTTCAATTTTAAATAGATTTAAAATTTGGAGTTTTTACAACTCTATATGTATATAAAATATCGATTAACATATTTACTTTTTTGAACTGAACATTTTTCTAGGCGCGTTGGGAATTTTTGAGATGGGAAAAAACCATCGTCACCGTTTTGAGATTGAAAAACTGTTGAACTCGCGACACCGTCACCGACACCTTGAAGTTAAAACTTTTTAAGATGGGAAAATCCATTGAAAGCGTGACACCGTCACCGAAACCGTCACCGACACCTTAAAGTCAAGACTTTTAAAGATGGGAAAAACCATTGAACGCGCGACGCCATCACCGACACCTTCAACGACACCGTCACCGACTCCTTGAAGTGAATACTTTTTGAGATGGGTAAAAACCACTTAAAGCGCGACACCGTCACCGACACCGTTACCGACACCGTCACCGACACCGTCACCGACACCTTGAAGTAAAAACTTTTTTGAGATGGGAAAAATGGCGTTTCAAATTATGTATATTAGTAATAATTCTACAATGCATGAAAATGAAAAACAAACAAAAGACAGTTTGTTATATTCTCTTTGCAATCGAGTAACTTGGTGCAGTGACAGAACGTAAGAGCGGCAACATGCACGTGCGTCGGTTGGTTGCATGGAGCGGCAACGTCGCGCAACTCGTGTATTTACACGAAATTTTGTCTCGCACACATTCGTAAAATTAATAAAAATTGAGCGTTGGTTTATTACTTAATTTTAATTGAAAGTATGTTTTATTATTAATTTTGCGCAAACAAATACTTAAAAAAAGTTTGTAGCACACATAATTTACGCTTTATCCTGTATCCTGAACCAGATTATTAGCAATATTGTTTTTTGTATGATAATCGAACCACCGTTGTCTCTGTCTTTTTCTTTACGTGTAAAGAGTAAAGAAAATAACCACACTTTTTCAATGGTTTCTCGTTTCAATCATAAACTACAACGAAAGTATAAAAAAAATAACATTACTCACTTTGTATTATCATAAAAAAATTATGTTTATATTATTTTATTTATACTTCAAAATATTAGTCATAACTAAAGTTGAAAGTAACGGTGTAGACCTATCTTTGGGATTTTTTTATATCAAGCCAAAACTGCTCAATTGTGGTTCTAATAGATTTTCACTTTAAGGAACATCATCAACAATAAGGGATATTTTTTCAACCTTTGTTTTTCTATCGTTTAGGAGTGATTGACGTCAAAACTTACGAAAATCTGTAATATTACCGCCTTAAGGAAGTTATACATTTAGATGGTCTTATCGCTAACAAGCGATCTCTTCAAGACAATCTTTAAATTTATTCTGATCAGTAAGTACCTAAGTCTTTAATATTTTTGCCACGCACTATCATGGATGAAGATAGAGTAAACCCAGCCCCGGATCTAATGGGGGGCAAACCGGGGCACTTGCCCCGGGTGGTAGTTTCATGGGGGCGTCAAATCCTTGAGACAAGAATTCGAAATATCGAACATGTGATGCCTCTTTTCCTACAATCTCATAGGTTTTTATCAAGTAATTGAATCATATTATAATATGTTTGAAAAACAAACTTTTGTATTTCCATACGCCCAGTTAGTTTTTGAACAAAAAAATATGTGATTTGACACGTGATCTTTCTGATAGGGGAATCCCCGTCGCATCTATACGAGCCGAGCCGAACAAATTCGAAGAGTCGAACGTCAAGTGACAAACACTGTTTGTTTATGTTGTTGATTGCGTGTGCGAGTAATCAGCGTTAATATAAAAAGTTATTTATATTACACATATCGTAGTGGAAATCAACGATTTGCAAGAATTACAGGTAAGACATAATACATATTACATGTATATTTTTTATGAGTGCTTTTGTAGGTAGTAGCTACTTCTTAAATATCGTCGTTGAACCGTGTAAAAAGGAAAAAACTACCGCCGATGCAAAATTGAACTTTTGTACATGAGTCTACATGAAAAATTCGCCTTCCTCAGTGGCCACGCCTTTTTAATTATGTCGACAGAAGATCTGCAACGTTTTTAACATATTCCAAAGACTTGAATGCAGTTGGTTTTTGTCATTAACTTGCCGCATTTAAAGAGCTAGTACATGAAATTAATGAAAACTCAAGTGCCTTCGACCTTTTAAAACATCTGTACAAGCATGACTTGCAAGAAGCGTTTTCCAATGTAAGTGTAGCTTTAAGGATTTTTATGCACATTACCAACAACATCTGCAAGCTGTGAGCGAAGCTTTAGCAAACTGAAATTAATTAAAACATATCTACTAGGGCATGCTCCCGGGAAATCTCGGTCTCGAAAATACCGGGATTTTTTTAACAATCCGGTACCGGGTCTTTAGCGAACGAATCCCGGTTCTTTCGATACTTTCGGTACTTCATACGTGCTTATCATTTTCTCACTATCTGTCTTTTAATATACGATAAAATCAAATAAAAAACCTACTTTTTATACAATTTTACTTGCATCATTTACAGTCACACTAACATTTATTTAAAATTTAAGTATTATTTTTAATTAATAATGTATAATTTGTAATAAGCTCAGAACATCGTTGAGTGGCAGAAGCGTTAATGCTATAAGTTTCCTTAGAACTTATTACCGAGATAGAAAAGCTATTCTTATATGTAAATGATGAGTTTATTTATCAGTTATTCCAAAAGTTGAATTTTAAATTGTATTTACTGCAACTACTTTTCAACCGACTCCAAAAAGGAGGAGGTTCTCAATTCGACTGTATGTTTTTTTTTGTATGTTTGTTACGCGATATCTCCGCAGGATGTGAACCGATTTTCAAAATTCTTTTTTTATTCGAAAGAGTTGACTTCCGATGGGGTCCCATTGTCACCAAGTTGGGATCCCAGGGAAATCAAGGGAAAACCCTCAAATTTTATAGGCACGTAATAGGTGATTCATTGTTTTCTAAAGCTATTAAAGTATTAGCGTCTTTTAGTCATCATCTTATGTTAATGAGGTGATTACGGATGGTACAACTCCCTAATCGTTTGGAGTTGGAAGATAATTCTTGAAATATTATACGTAGGTACGCATAGACCGATAGTTGTATTGTTTCAGGTTATTCAGATGAGCTTATGATGGAAGATTTAACTCCTTAACTTTCATGCTGCTGATATGATGATAGAAGTCTGTGTATATTTTAATGAAACATGCATTATGACTATTATTACTATTGGCGAGTAGGTGATTAACGTTGTTAGATAGATAGCACTATTACTTAAAATAAAGGAAATAAAAATAAAAGTTTAAAAACTAAAAATCTACTTCAAAACGAAATACAATCAAAAGTATGAAATAATATTATTTAACTTAAATACACGATATTTACCAACAATAACGAAATAAAGGTGGGTAAGAATTAAATTAGGGGCCCAAAATTTTTTTTGAGGTCAATGTCAGCAAACCATTAAATCTAAAACATTTGGACCGTAGGTAACTGTGTGCTGGCAAAGACATCAAAAAAAATATTTAAGACCCTCGTTTAATTCGTACTTACCTTTGATTTCGTTATTGTTGGTTAATATCGTGTATTTAAGTTTAATAATATTATTTCATACTTTTGGGTGAACTTCGTTTTGAGGTCGATTTTTAGTTTTTTAAACTTTTTATTTTTTTAAGAATAACGTTTGTTATTATAATATTATTTGCAACTTGGAAATATACACACGGCGCCACATCAAGCTATATAAAATCAGTATAAACAGGCATCGGCCTGTGCGTTTTAAAATACGTGAGGCCCGTGTTTACTGGTTTTGTATAGCTTTAGATGCCACCGTGTGTAGATACCTCTAATTTTGTTGATTTTTAATATTTTCTAATATTTTCATCTCGAAGAAGCGTTTCATTTTTGCTTTGCTCAATATGTTTAGTGAGATTATAGTTTATAGTGGAAGGAACAAAGACTATTCTAATTCAAAATGTAACTCGAATTTAGTTCTATTTGATTATTTGTTACTATTTTTATCTCAAAAATTGTATGTTTAATGATACTTATTGTGTTTTAATGATTAATGTCAATAAAAGACACAGAATAGAAAAAAAATAAAACCATTTGTACAATAAATAGCAACATGCAAGTACCGAAAGTACCGAATTTCCCGGTAAATCCCGGTTCCAAGTACAGTACCGAAAATCCAGTCCCGGTTCTTCAGACGGAACCGGTACTGCATCCCCTAATATCTACATTCAACAATAATTCAGGAGCATCTATCTGGCCTCGCGATCCCAGCCATTGAAAACAAAACTGGCTAGTGCCTATGCGACGGACTTTGAAGAGCTAATAGATTCTGTCGCAGAAAAGTAAGCACACTTGTAGTCTTTCCTGCTTATATATTTTTTTCTGTGTTTCTGTTTTATGTCACAAATTAAAGTTATTAGCTAATAGGTAAAAAAAGTTTAAATTTATTAAAGGAATATTATTTTCACAAATGATCACAAAAAATGGTACTCATTTGTCAGTTTTAACAGTTTTTCTTAAACACTGAAGGGAGGACACTGACAAATAGCACTCCGTTACAACTTTCCATCAGGTAAAATACCTACAGTCAAATGTACTCAAAAAGATTAAAAGAAACTGGTACATGCACGCTGTGCACAATTCCTCGCGGAGCCTTCAACATCAGTCTGGTGTCGTGGGGCATAAACTATCAAGTTTTTGCCCCGGTTCGAAAAAATCGTAGATCCGCGGCTGAGTAAACCGTTCCTCATTACGCCGCAACTCCACAAGCCCGCAGGGAAATCAATTCACTGGCCGCATAATAGCAGATAATAAGCGAGAAATTGTCCCCTGGCAAACTATGCCTCAAGCCCCCTCGACCAAGGAGCTCAGAAACAATAATGAATTACGTAGGTAGCTAACTTAAATCAAAGGGTCATCGTTTCTATGTTATTATCGCATGTGCCCTCATAATTTTTAGAACAAATGGCCGTTGGGGTAGTAAAGTTATCGAGTGGCGACCACCCACCGGAAGACGAAGCGTAGGAAGGCTTCCCACAAGGTGGCCCGACGACCAAGTGAAACGCAATACCGGTCGCCGTGGAAATCCTAGAGGGAGACCTTTGTCCAGCAGTGGATGACTTTCCGCTGATACGATGAAGAGTGATCATCAAAATCGATTCATAGTTTCGTCGTCAACAACCCATATACGTTCCCACTACTGGGGTACGGATCTCTCCCATACTCAGGAAGGTTAGACCGTAATCCACATCATCATCATCATCATATCAGCCGAAGGACGTCCACTGATGGACATAGGCCTCCCCCAAGGATGTCCACGACGACCGGTTATGCCCGTTGGGGCAGCGAAGTTCTCGAGTAGCGACCACGCACCGGAAAACGTAGTGTAGGCAGGCCTCCCACTCGGTGGACCGATGACCTGGTGAAGGTCGCGGGAAGCCGCTGGATGTGGGCAGCGCAGAACCGGTCGTCGTGGAAATCATAATCCACATACGGGGTCAAATCCAGATTCGTGGAGGTTGTAGGGCTGATGACGAACCTCACTGTAAAAAGTTCTTCAAGCCACTTTTAAAGCATCTGACACGGCTTAAAAACTGCCATCTACTTTACGTGTCTTGCTAAACACGGAAACGGTGGAGAAAAATGACACCGTCAAACCCATTCAAGTAATGACTAATGACCGTGATCCAAGTCAGTTAACCTACGTGACTGACCAAACCACGTAAGTCGCACTTAACTACGATTGATTCTTATCTAGGAAGACCCAAATTATGTCAAACCACACGCTAGTACGTATCTCACAATCAATCAGACGAGCCAGCTCCTTCTTGGCCTCCAAAGGGAAGGTTATGTTCACTTGTCTTCGAGGCTATCTTAATCTAAACTGAAATCACTTACTCAACTTACCTTGAATTGAGAGACTTTGTTCCTTTCCCAAAAAATATTTTATTCGTATCGTGTGTCTCGCTCTTACCATAATTTGTTACTGACCAATTTTATTTTATTAGGATCGTGGGTCTCGCTCTTACCATAATTTGTTATTAACCAAATTTATTTTATTCGTATCGTGGGTCTCGCTCTTATCATAATTTGTTACTAACCAAATTATTTTTTTTCGTATCGTGGGTCTCGTTCTTAGCATAATCATAGTCAACTAAGCTATTTTGATCCTGCTTGACCATCTGTAAGGATACTTGATCCTCTTGTTACCATGCCATGAACAAAGGACTCCCCCAAAGATTTCCGCGACGACCCGTACTGCGCTGCCCTCATCCAGCGGCTTCCCGAGACTCTCACCAGATCGTTGGCTCAACGGGTAAGAAGTCTGCCTACCCTACGTTTTACGGTTCACGGTCACCACTCGAGAACTTTGCTACCCCAAATCCATTTCTTCTACGAGCTATGTGCCCTGCCCACTGCTACTTGAGTTTGGCAATTCACATACGTATTTTTAACTATGAATATTTGAATGCTTTGGCAGCACCTCACCTGATGGAAGTGATGAAGCTGTCGAGGATATATCACGCAAACTCAAACAGTCTGTACAATACTCTCGCCTTGAATATTGCATATATTATTATGTATAGAATGTATATGTCACCGTAAGATTGAAAATTCCGTTAGATTATTATCTAACGGCATTTATTTCGCGACATTGTGAACTGTCGAAAGATTGTGAACTGTAACATATTTTTTAAAATTTCACTAGTGACTGTAAACTCACTAGTGACATTACAATAACACTATGCGAAGTAAAAAAACACTAAATAAATGAGCTCGCGAAGCGAGCAATGTTAGGTTCGGTCAGGTTTGGTTGATTTAACAGTCAAATAGCCTCGCGAAGCGAGGCTCCCCTTCCCCCCCCTCCCCTGGGAAGCAGAATGCTTCGCAGCAGAAGTAATCATCGGTTTTATTCGGGGGTACAAGAATCTAACTAGTGAGATTGTAATATCGCGGTTTTCACAATATCCTGCTGACATATTTAAGTAAGTAGCTTTATCATCTCATCTAGTTAGATGTGCCAGCTCCTGTTTAACCTCGTTAAAGCATCCTTACTTTGGATTAAGATTAACTTTTAGGTGCTACTATTTTTGTACGAAAACGTCTCAATCTCAATATGTCACAGTCCATCAGACGTATTACTACTCCTGTGCCTTCAAGCTTTCTTTGCTTGTATAAAGATAACAATAACAACTAAAATTGCGTAGAGATGGCTCTTCTCCTAACCAAGTCTATTTAATAATAATAAGCCACCGGTATCGCACGTCTCGATCTTAGCAAGTAACAGTCCATTAGACGTTATAACTCCTGCTCTGCCTTCTGAAGGGACGCTTTCATTGCTTGTATTGAGGTTATTAACTAATCTAACCTTGTTGAGACGGCTCTGCTCCTAGCCAAGTCTATCTTATTGGCGACCAGTATAGCATGTCTCGATCTCAGCACATCGCAGTCTATCAGCCACTCCTACTCTGCCTTCTAAAGGAACGCTTTCTCTGCTTATATTGAGATAATTATAACAACTAACCTTGTGTTGAGACGGCTCTGCTCCTAGCCAAGTATATCTTATTCGCCGCCAGTAGCGCAGTTCTCGATTTTAGCACATCATAGTCCATCAGATGTTTTAAATTCTGCTCTGCCTTCTAAAGAGACGCTTTATTTGCTTGTATTGATATTACTGTCACAACTAACCTTGTGTTGAGACGGCTCTGCTCCTAGCCAAGTCTATCTTATTCGCCACTAGTATCGCAGGTCTCGATCTCAGCATGTCACAGTCCATAAGGCGAGCCAGCTCTTGCTCGGCCTTCTGAAAGGACGCCTTGTCCACAACTGAGTAGATGATCACGAAGGCGTCTGGGGGCTCCGATCGTTCTATTTCTTCCTGTTAGGAGAACGAAAGGGGTTAAAAATATATAAGGACTTGCTGTTTTAGCGGCTTAGCCTGCTCAGATCCCTATACCTATTCTCAGACCTACCAAATATACACAGAAAATTTCATGGAAATCCGTCAAGCCGTTTCGGAGGACTATCGCAACTAACACTGTGACACGTAAATTTTATATATATAGATTTAGGTTAGTCCATAAGTGAAATAAATAAAATCTCAGAACTTCAAAAGATCTTTCTGGTTCATTACCTACTACTACTAACCAGCCTGTTTTGATGAGCATCATCACATCAACCGTAAGATATCCATGGCTGGACGCAATGGAGAACTGGCTATCTCATCTTCATGCCGGAACACATCGATGTTGTTAACACTGATTTATTTACTGTATTTTAAAAAATAGGCCCAGTAGTTTTGAAGATAAGGGGCAAATCGTCAATTTTCATCTATTTTCTTAAATAACTTAAAAACGATCTAAATTAAAATTATAAAAAAAATATATTTGAGATTCTCGCAACAAGCCACGATATATCTCGAAAAACCATTTTTTTATTTTCTAATTAACCTCAAAAAACTGGCCCCCATGTTTAAAATTCATTTATTTGCGTTACACTTGAGTCATTATCACTTATAATGTGTACCAAATTTCAGATCAATCGGTTCAGTAGTTTTGGAAAAAAATGGCTATAGACAGACACTCGGGTGATCCTATGACTGTTTCGTTTTTTTTTCCTTTTGAGGTACGGAGCCCTACAAATGGCTCAATATAACCTCTCGAAATTACATTTTAATCCAATTTACCCGTCAAACCATTGTTGTTTGACCCTATCCCAAGCCCGTCCCTTGTAAATCAAACCGCGGACCGCAAATTGGAGGGCCAGGCCGGAAGTGTTGGTCCTCTGAGCCGGATCAGAAACCACGCTAGGTCCGGAACGAGGTCCGGAATAGAAAGTGCATACAAATCAAGTTCTGAAAGGAGTTTGAACATTTTTGTATGGAGACTGGCATAGTACCAGGTCCGCCATTTACTAAACAGCGTCGCACAACTAAACCTGTATATTTGAAAAGAGAGCATTTAAGGAGAGGCATTTGTAAAACAGTTGTATCTTTTTTTTTCTTTACTAAAGAGTCAAGACAATAACCACACTTTTGCACTTTTTCAGTGTTTTACGTTGTTATTTCTCTTAAGACTTCAATATAAAAACTAAAATTTAGCAGGTTCTCTGTAGTACTTAAAAAGAAATATCTCCATAATAAAAACTATGTGCAAATTTAGAAACTTTATTAATAAACAATTCGTTTTAGACTTTTTTTTTGACCTTTTGGACCTGTTTTTGGGATTTTTTATGATCGAGTAAAGTACACACTATCGTGTAACATATTAGCACATTCCTCAGACAATCTCCTTAAGTATGTCCAATATTTTTTGCAAGACCGATATTTAGTAGTAATTACCCAAAAAATTTGATTTAGCAAAAGGGTTTCTCCGCTTCTCCACCGGACGGCCATACCTGCGCGTCTGAGACACGGGAGCGTCTACAACGCGAAACTGTAGCGAAACTTTTCGTGCACACCTTCGCGACAATGGCGCGAAATTTTTTGGGAACATTTCTGGGTTGAAGTGGACTTGAAAAAGTTTTTTTTTTGTATAGCAGCCCTATGAGTGCACTTCAACCCATCTCTGGACTATCCTTTGCTGTAGTCATCGTAAAACTACAAATAATACACGTACGCCACGTCTAACCACAAGTCGCGTGGGTCCCGCTGTTGTCCCGCTCGCAGACGCGCAGGCAAAGCGCGCAGGTGTGCAAGGTGCCATAAGATTTTAACCGCCTCCGTAGCTCAGAGGCAAAGTTCACTGGCTTTACACAGGAGGTCGCGGGTTCGATTCCCGGCGGGGTCAATTGTAAGACTCGGTTTGGTTGGTGGTAGGGCATTTTCTAAGCCCGCCTGGCTAGCTACCACCATCTTATCTAAGTCTTGCCGCCAAATATCAATGTTGATATCATTGGTGTGTTCCGGCATGAAGATAAGATAGCCAGTTCCCCATTGCGTTGAGGAATCTTGGTAAGCCCACTTCCATCTTCGGCAACATCGTCACTTACCACCAGGTGAGATGTTGTCAAGGGTGTACCAATTGTGAATAAAAAAAAAAAAAAGATTACACAGGCCGAGACCGCGCTGTACTCGCGCAGGTTTGGCCGGAGCTTTAGAGAAACAATAATTGAAAACGCTAAACACGTTAAAAAACCGACTTCCATCGCAACAACTTAGTACATTTTTGCATTATTATTTTTGGTTTTTGTTAATTTTATAATAAAGTAATACACCGATTTTGATATAACTTATATAGGACTACACGGGAAGCACTAGCTTTCAAATAAAAAAAGAATCATAAAAATCGGTTCACCCAGTCAAAAGTTCTGAGGTAAAATACATAAAAAACACATACAGACGAATTGAGAACCTCTTCCTTTTTGGAAATCGCTTGAAAAATGACATTTAGCATATTAATGCTACTTATATACTAATAGGACATTAGTCCTAAGTTGGCACATTACGAAAATAATTTGACTTAGATAAATAATATGAAATATTTCATGTCCAGTTATCTCCGTAATGTGACGATTTAGGATCTTATGCTAAATGTCTTTTTTTTTGTCTATATGTGCGCGACCGTGCACCGGAATACGTAGCGTAGACAGACCTCTAACACGGTGGACCGACGACCTGGTGAGGGTCGTGGGAAGCCGCTGGAAGCGGGCAGCGCAGGACCGGTCGTCATGGAAATCCTTGGGGGAAGCCTTTGTCCACCAGTGGACTTCTTTCAGCTGATATGATGAAGATGATGATTGTCCCACATCCAAATATACACACAATTGCGACACAATTTTGCCAAAAAAATAAAATGGACTATGCCAATAATTTTCAAACCTAGTTCTTTGCCAACTCAAATCATCATCATCATATCAGCCGACGGACGTCCACGGTACATAGGCCTCCCCCAAGGATTTCCATGATGACTGGTTCTGCGCTGCCCGCATCTAGCGGCTTCCCGCGACCTTCACCAGGTCATCGGTAACGTAAACGTAGCGTAGGTAGGCCTCCCACTCGGACAACTCAAATAACCTACCTAAATTCACACTTCACCTCGATAAATTTTCAAATAAATAGGCAATAAGAATAAATTCAGCGTCGGGGGCCCAAAGGCTAGGGGCCGCTATCTCCAGTCCAGGGGGTCGTGGTTCGAGTCCTACCACGTACAAATGTGTTTCGATATTCGATTTCATTTGTACTATTATACGACGCTCTTACGGTGAAGGAAAAAATCATGAGGAAACCTGCACACACCCGCGAAAAACTCGAAGGTTATGTTATGTGTGAAGTCGACCAACCGGCACAGGGCCTGCGTGGTCGATTAAGGCCCGATCACCCTAATTTAGGGTAGGCTCGAGCCCCTCAGTGGGGACGTATATGTATAAGCTGATATGATGATGATGATGAAGAATAAATTCGCCAGTCTTAGCCCTATTTCTTTATCTTAGCAAAACTATATTCAGTAATATCAGCATTCTGTGATAAAAAAGATAGATAGATAAGCGTTCACTTATGACAACTCTTTAATGTACTGTGCTTAGGATTTCACCCAGCAAACGCAATAAATTTTTTATACAGGTACTACAGTATAAAATAACAATTTGGTATACAATTTAGTTTTTACAAATAAATAAAAATAAAATATGTGATACGAATTCAAGGTAGAAAAAAAAAGATATTGGTGTGTGCCGTTGCAATCCCAAACTAAAGGGCTATGTCTCAATGCGCAAACAAAATGGTCAAATAATTCGTATATTGCTGACAGATAGAAAAACTGTGTAAAACGAACGTGGTGAATAACAAAAATAATTTTCCAAAAACCTTAAAACTCTTAGGTACAAGCCTTTAATGTTGCATTGTCACGCGATATACATATGCATCCAAAATTTCAGCTCAATCGGAAACCGGGAAGTGGGTCAAATTTAACTTGCAAGATTTCATCCGAACAAACATACATACATTGCAAGTTACTTATTATTAAAAGCTTTTAATAAATGCTGTGCTCGCGTTTCAATCCTTTAAATATATTTTAGACAAAAAAACCTTTTAAATAATGATTTTTTCTGCACCGCTATCTGACTAACCATTTTTTATCTGACTAACTATATGATTGCAAATTCAAATTATTTTTTATTGGACCAATCAAGAGATGTAAAATTTGAGTGGCCTTATCGCTGAGAGCGATTTCTACCATACAACCCAGTACTCGGAGCAAATGTAAAAAGAAAGGTATTAGTGCGCGAGCAACAACAACAGGAAAAATTGGATTGATTGTTATTTGAGACTTCAGAATATATTAAACTTATATTATTTTCTTCGATAACAAACAATATAATATTTTATAAATAAATAAAAACCTACTCGAACCTATATACTTCTGTATATTATATTATTTATAAATAAATATTAAAATGTAAAATACTACACAAAAAACCGGCCAAGTGTGAGTCGGACTGGCACTCCGAGGGTTCCGTACCATATATATATAATTATTTTAGTCGTTAAATGTTCTTATTTATGTCCAAAATTGGAAAAACACCCTCAAAACCATTTTTGGTAAAAAAGTTATTACACAAATTAAAATATAAAAAAAATCCCAAAAAGTTTTCCATGTGTATTCTATGTGCAATAATTATCTAATACCAAAATCAATACAGCAGTTTTCCCGTAAACCAGATGTAAGGACATACAATTACATATTTACATAGTTATCTCTGATACACATATTGGATTATTATTAAAAAAAAACGAGCGAGCCTTACATTATTCGCATAATATGATGTGTAACAAACATGTGACAAAATGTTTATGAAATTAATGAATTATCGGGTCGTACATTCACGGGCCGGGCCTCCGGATAGTAGGTCATCTTTACCTTCGGCCTCACATTAGGCGGCATAGCCATGTTACCTTAACCTCCGCGACTTAAAAAAACGTTCGCATTTCCTGTTATACTCTTCCGTCCCATTTCACGAAATCACTTCCACAAATTGCAGGAAAGCGAGAGGAAAAATGTTACACATCAATAAATAAATTATACACACACACACACACACACAAATCTTGACCGCTTTTAGGTTTAAAGATATTTATTCCCATAATGACATCGTCACTTACATGAGAAAAATATAAATATTATACTTATAAAAAGTAAAATTTTTAAATATGTGTTTGCTCATATTGGAAACTTAAAAAATTAAAATTTGCAGGGTCATTCATCACATTGTTATTTGGCTAATAATGTATATAAGGTGTAACAAAATTAGCTGAAACTATTTTAACTTGTGCTTCTACTTACTATGAAACTAAACAACTTTCCCCATGGAACCCATAGTCAAATCGCAAAAAAAAATGTGGCTCTCCCATACTAACTCGATCAGCTTATCAGCCAACTTAGTATGGAAAGATCAAAAATTTTTTTGAGATTTGACTATGGGTTTAATGGAGAAAGTTGTTCAGTTTCATGGGTTAAAATAGTTCTTGCTAATTTTGTTAGACCTTATATACTCTTCCAGTATATATTGGTAAGGTTTACCTTTAAATGTGTTAAATGACTCCACATTTTTTACATGTAAAGGTAGTTTGTCGTACAGTGGTACCCCTCAAAAGTAAAAGTTTTTTTACCCTAATTAGGGTACGCTTTCGGTGGAACCAGATATTTAGCGCGTCTCGTTATTCTTTAAGTTACATGCCTTAGTTGGGAAAGTGATATACAGTAAAACCTCGTTAAGTCGAACCTCGATAAGTTGATAACCTCCAAATCTCGAAAAAATGTTTTATTTTCTTCCCTTTAAACAACAAAACCTCCATTACTCGAAATCCCAACCCTCTATTAGTCGAAATAATCAGTGAGTCCCTGCAAGCCATTTTGGTACATATTTTTCTTCCATAAATCGAAAAATTAAATTGGACCTCTGTATCTCGAACATAGCAATGTTTTATTTTACAACCTTTACAACTCGATTATTTGAAATTTATTACCTGTATAGTTCGAAGTAAAATAAGTTACCAGCTTTAAGAATTTGCCGACAATGTTAGTACACCATTGTTTTTTTAGAAAAAAAGGAGTATACATTAAATAGGTTTAAGGCACCTTCGGCTAATAAGACCTGTCCGGTAATAAGGGATTTGAGATCAATAATCACATGGATGAAACAACAATACTGTGAATAATGATCTTCAATAACCAAAGAAATTTAAACAATAGTATAACTACATATGCATTTATTTAATTATGTTGAAGTAGGCCTTATTAACCTACCATAGTAAAATAAGACCTACTTGTAACGTTTTTTTAAAGGTTAATTTTATTTTTGTTTATGGTAAAAATTAGCATTTTTTGTTTATTATTGGAAATGTATTAAATTAATGATTAACATTAAGCTTGTTAATTAACTAGGTCTTATTACCCGCTGGTAACTTACTACAAATTTATGACTCACGTTAACACATGTTTCCTTGCTTGGTGTCAGGTGTTTAATTTTATTATTTTTAATTTCATTCGAACTTTAGCGAAGCAAGTCATTTGTTATCGACTGAAATATTGTCAGAAGTAGTTTGGTTCTACTGCAATACACATCAATTTGTATAACAGTTTACAAATGAAATTGTTAAAACATGACTGTTGTGAAACGTAAACTGTTGATTTATAATATGTAAATAAAAATATTGTGGCACCTCTGCAACTTGATTTTTTATTTATTTTACCTCTAAAACTCAAAATTTATAACAATAAATCTCAACCTCTATATCATCATCATCATATTAGCCACAAATCGTCCACTGCTGGACAAAGGCCTCCCCCAAGGATTTCCACGACGACCGGTCCTGCGCTGCCCGCATCCATCGGCTTCCCGCGATCTTCACCAGGTCATCGGTCCACCGCGTGGGAGGCCTGCCTACGCTACGTTTTCCGGTGCGCGGTCGCCACTCGAGAACTTTACTGCCCCATCGGCCATCTGTTCTACGAGCTATGTGCCCTGCCCACTGCCACTTCAGTTTAGCGATTCTGTGAGCTATGTCGGTTACTTTAGTTCTCCTGCGGATCTCCTCGTTTCTGATTCGATCACGCAGAGAAACTCCGAGCATAGCACGCTCCATTGCCCTTTGGGTGACCTTGAGCCTTCTTATGAGGCCCATAGTAAGCGACCATGTCTCAGTTTCGTAAGTCATCACTGGCAACACACACTGGTCAACCTCTATATTATGTCGAATCAAAATCCGCCTAAGTCGAAATCCTCCATAAGTCAAAAAGTCTATAACTCGAATTTTTTGTCGTCTCCCTTGATGTTCGACTTACATAGGCCCTACTGTAGTTGTGTGAATAGTTTTGTTAAGGACTTTGCGGATAAGTAAGTAGGTTTGGTAAATATAAAGTTGTTTTAGGTTCATTAATTTTGTCTCTTTATATACTTTTGATGTAGATGTTAGGTAAGGATAATTAAAAATCATTTTGACTAATTTGTTTTAAGTTACTTGGAGTTCAAGAATTTCGGTGTCTATACGTGATACCTAGTACCTACATGTTTATCGAAAAGAAGAAATCTCTTACCTTAGTAGTAGTGCAGTTCACGAAATACAGTTCAGACTCTTCGCCGTTCAGCATTATTGAAACTTTTTGCTCCGCGCTGTCGATATCTAAAAAAAAAGAAAAGGTATTTTTACCCTTCTTTCAATTTCTTTTGTCTGTGGTTAACACGATAAAGTGTTGCTTGAAAAGGGTACAAAAGGTAGCTAATGTTATTCAAAGGTTACTTTTTTTATGCATTTTGTCTAGTTGATAGAAGATAAAGTATAATATTGAGGATCTTTTTAAATCTGAAAAAAACCTCAAGGGAAAATGAACTGAATTACTTTTTCTGATGAACCTTGGAATACAAGGATTGTTAGATCAGTTTTAATCCCCTGAGTGTCATATTTGAAGCAGAGTATTTTTTATATAATAGGAATGATGAATGCTAGTCATCTCATTTACTTTTTAACATCGGTCAAAAACGACATTTTGTTCTAAAAATGTTTGACATAAGGCGTGACGTCATAGTTTTGTAGCGTCATTTATGTACTCATTTTGTGATCTTGGTGAATTAAAAATCGAACACTTGATGGAAAACAAAACGAGTAAGGTTTTCCGAAGTTTCAGTAGATGGGTAATTTAGTAATCAAGAGTTCATAATTTATTACTGATGCTGTCGTCATCCCTATTGGTTAGAGTCTATTATTTTGTTTCATTTTAACTTTCAAGCCTCCTGGGAGGCTCGAGTTTCCATACAAACGTAGTTCCGCTTTAATACGAAAACTACATGCCGGCTTGAATCGAAACTTTGCAAATATATTGAGTAAACACATATCGATGTTTTTAATTAGTTTTTACTGTAGTAAATTTAAACATAACTAAACGAAGGCTTAAATTAGTTTCGTACTGAAAAGTTTGAAACTGCTCTTATTTTTTATATTACAAACATTAATATGTGTATACTCAATATATTTACAAAGTTTTGATTAAATCTGACATGTAGTTTATGTATTAAAGCGGTACTACGTTTGTATGGAAACTCTATTCTCCTGGGGACCCTTAAGATAAGGTAGCTTAACATCTGCACGTGCAGCGCGATAAGTTTTTGTTGATCACCATAAAAATATGAGGAAAAAGATTTCTTAAAATTACGCGAGGCGAACATCACGTTAAGTGTCATACGCTTGATATTTAGAAAATTTTAAACAAAACTTCATCATATCAGCTCATATACGTCCCCACCGAGGGGCTCGAGCCTTAGTCGACCACATGGGCCCAGTGCGGGTTGGTCGACTTCACACACAACCTTCAAGTTTTTTCGTAGGCGTGTGTAAGCTTTCCTCACGATGTTTTCCTTCAGCGTAAGAGCGTCGGATAAACAAAACTTAAATGATGTTTTTTATTTACAATTGGTATAAGCTCTTGGCATCATCTCACCTGATAGTAAGTGACGATGATGCTAAAGATGAAATCGGGCTTACCAAGATTCCCCAAAGCAATGGGGAACTGGTTACCTTATCTTCAAGCCGGAACACATCAATGTTGTAAGCATTGATGTTTGGCGGCATAACTTAGATGAGCACGGCCGACTCACCGTATCACTGCTCTGTCACACGGGTGTGATAATTAAAAAAATAATTTCCGTCGCATCAGTCTTAAAGATAGGAAGTAGATTTCCTTACATTACCACCATTTTAACTATATTTTTTCTCACTATCACACTCACGATTGACTGAACTTCTTACACTTTTACCCCGAGAAAACCAAGATCTGATAATAGCATCCCAGAGAATTCGAGGGGAACCTTAGTTTCCTGTTTGAAGTCGGTTTTTTTTGTTTAAAATTATAAAATGGCTTGTTGATGACAAAACTAAACGAGCTCGCATAAAAGAGATTCGATATTTTCAGAGAACATATTTAAAATGCGTACAGAGCCTCAGAGCACTCATGGTATGACGGCCGGTGGGAAAATAGCAGTCACGTACTTTAAAAATTCAACTCGATTTCCTGATAAAAAGCTTTTTAAACCCAACCCGTTAAAGACTGTTAATTAACATGAATGACCCGGTGACGTAGTGGTCACCGCTCCTGTATACTGGCACACCCTGGACACTTCATATGACTTATATGAATTTAATGACATGGTTAAGTAAAAATAATTTACAATTAAATATAGATAAATCACTTTTCTTAATTTTTAATAATCTCAGCGATATGTTACACATAAATTATGACGGACAAACTTTTAGGAGGGCCGATAATGTGACATTTTTAGGAATTATAATAGATCATTTGATAGACTGGAAACAACAAACCAATAGAATCTGTAACAAAGTAAATAGCTTTTCATTTGCTCTGAGTAAATTGACCATGACGACTTCAAGAAAAATAGCAACAGTAGCCTATCAGGCTTACGTTGAGTCTGCTCTTAGGTATGGACTTATAGTCTGGGGCAACGGTACAGACATAGGAAAACTATTTGTTGCGCAAAAAAAATGCATACGAGCCATTGTCGGTGCAGTACCAGATGAACCTTGCAAACATATATTTAAGAAATTAAATCTCCTACCATTACCATTTATATACATTTACGAAATATGTAAGTTTGTTAAGGAGAATCCTGATCTTTTTAAAACTGCTGATCAAGTGTACCCTAGAAATACAAGACACAAAAATAAACTAGTGCACGATCAAATACCAAGAACAACAAAATATCAAAAAAATTGCTATTCTATGTGTATCAAACTGTATAATAAATTACCTGAGGAAATGAAGGAATTGACGCATAACAAATTTTTGAAGTCACTAAAAACTATGCTTATTGATAACTGCTACTACTCGGTGAATGAGTTTTTAAATGAAAAAATGTAAAATTTTATTTTCTAAGTTGTTGTTTGCATGTCTTTGAAATAAGGCTAAATGTGTATTGCACTATTAATTTATCTACCAACATACTGTACTTACCACATTTACGCAAATAAAATATTATTCTATTCTATTCTATTCTATTCATACAACGGGCCAGAAATGACATTTCATAATTGAAAACGCTAACCACATTAAAAACCGACTTATCGCAACAACTTAGTACATTTTTGCAATATATTTTTGGTTTTTGTTAATTTTCTAATAAAGTACTACACCGATTTTGATAAAAGAACCTCCACCTTTTTGGAAGTCGCTTGAAAAAAGGAATAACGGAACACACAAAATGGCGGCGAAATCCCATAGGTTCGACAACCAAACTGTAACCAATCTGTATCAATGTGGGTGACGAGGGGGTGAGGTCGCAATCTAGAGAGCGGCAGGGAGTGCCCTTAGTGTATGTTACTTTGATACTGGGCTGGGAGTCGCGGGTTCGATTCCCTTCGTGAGCAAAAATTCGTGTGCCTGTCAATCTTTTAGTTTGATGCAATATTGTGTTTATTTCATTTTGTGTTTTTAAAATTCTATTCGTTTTACCTGCAAATAAAATATGACTTATTGTTATTTACGAAAAAAAAATTTTTATCCATCCAGCAGTTTGCCAATAGGACGGACACACATAACCACACATTATTATTGAATCATGTTTTAACTGACTTAAAAAAAATAGGAACTTTTTTTAAGGGATGACCTTCCTTAAACATATTTGCGTTTTTTTTTTGCGTACGCCTAGTACTATTAGGGTACAGTAGTAGTTTCATCAAAATAGCTTAAACGACCTAGCTTAATAATTAAAAGTACATAAAAGATATCGCAATACTGTGATAAAAGTTTTTATTTTAATTTGAGTGCTGTTACAGCGCCATCTAACCTGTAACTCATTTTCTACGTTCATCTCGTAACGCCTATCTTACTATCGATACAATATGTAAATTCTATTTGTCTTTCACATAAATACCACAGAGGGCGCCTGATTAACATTAATATATAAAAACACTGTACTGAGTTGTTCGTCCATTCTCAATCTGTACCTACCGAACAAAATATAAAAACGTATCTCAAGAAGTGTTTCCATCTCTTGGTCCCCAATTCTTCAAGTGCGTTTAACTACATCTCACCTGATGTATTTGTTTAATAAGTCCGGATAAATATGGCTGGTTCACAGATGCTAAATTGTATCTTCCAAAAAGTTTAAATCTTTTACAACCTTCAGCTCCAGTGTTCCGACAACATTTCAAAGGTCAATTAGGCTATGCTTTGTTGAATATAAAGGTCAATATCGAATCGCAGTGACTCCGCAACTTGGGTTCGACCCTACAGATGTTCGAAGCACGCTAGTCCGACACCACCCACTGAACGCAAGCTCGTTATCGACAGAACTTAGGCTGGTTCTGGTTCATAATGTCCAGCGTCTTAATAGGTCCAGTGTGTCAGATTGTGTCAGTGTTAACAGTGGATTTTTCAAAATGTTCAGTCCCAAAACGCCCAGTGTTCCAAAAAGTCTAGTGAAAAGATACAAAGGCAAATATATAGGAAAAAATAAATATAGAAAAAAAATATCTATCTCAGCCGCGTCTGTCTGTCTGAGCGCAATAAACTCAAAAACTACCGAAAGGATTTTCAAACGGTTTTCACCAATGGACGTAGTGATTCATGATCCGCTTCGGCTCGTGCACCACGGAGCCTCTAGTAAATCATAATCTAGTTAAACAATTGAGCATTTTTTTCTTTAAAATGAATGTTGGAAATTTCTAAGTAATGCGTATCTACTATTATCTCCAATAAATTCAAAATCTAAGCTTCTATTTTTACTTAAAATAACAACCTTTTTTATACCTTTTGAGACGTTATTTTAATTCAAGCACTAAGCTGACCGTGGCGACCGCGCAGCGGAAAACGTAGCGTATGCAGGCCTCCCACGCGGTGGACCGACGACCTGGTGAAGATCGCGGGAAGCTGATTAATGTGGGCAGCGCAGGACCGGTCGTCGTGGAAATCCTTGGGGGATGCCTTTGTCCAGCAGCGGATGATATTCGGCTGATATGATGATGACTAAGCTGAAGTAACTATCAATGCTCACAAAACAGAATACAGATACTGATTTTTTAATTGAACAAAAGCGTCCATGTTAAGAGTGTTGTTTGTTTTCCACAAATTTCGAACCATCTCGCGGTGCACGCTGTTATGGACGTTATTTATGTGAAGTTTCGTTTGAAATTTGTACGTTACGTGATTCGAGCCGCTAAACTGAGTTATTATTTATATATTTTATTTATTTATTTTACTTTATTTGGAAAACAAACGGTTATTACATAACAATTAGTAACGACTATTTTAAATAACTATAAACCTCTTATATGTTTTCGCATATAAAAGCCTAAATACTTGCATTTCGTTAAGTGAATATACAAAAAATGAATGAAATAAAAAAGAAAAGAAACATTAAAGAAACTCCAAGTTACAAGTACAAATACATACCAGATTACGCACAGTTAGGAAACCGCATCAAACCAGCTTTTTGATAAAATTGTTTTAAATGTGTGTGCCTTTGAGTTGAAAAGATCTACCTCCGGAAATTCCACAAGCCTGTTGAATTCACACGGATAAAAAATGTGGAAGAGATTTGTTGTACAGATAAATAAACTTGGTGCCGAACGAAACTTCTAAACGGAATTTTTATGTTTATTAAAGATAGGAGTTGCGGTGAGTTAATTCTATTCTGAGCTATTTTACTAAGAAATGCGATGTCAGCAATTAGAAAGGAACATTCTCTGTAGCTGTATTTCTGTAGTACAGGCGTGCGTTCAAGTGTGGTTTTCGACATAAAGTGCGTCAAACTTGTGTGGTTCGAACACAAGTTGCGGGGTCCAATCGCGCGGTCGTTGTATGGGGGATGACCATCAATCATGCATGTTGTCGCGTGCACTCGAGCTTAAAGCCAATTTGGGACAAAACGATATGACGTCACATTTTGTTTTGATATTTTAATACGTGTGTCGCTATAAATAGGTACTATGTTTATTTTCGTTATTTTATACACGTTACAACTTTTCAAAGGGACAGAGATCCTACATTCTGATAAGGAACCTTTGTAACTGGATTGAGTTCGTTTTCTCCCTCAATACTTTTAGGAGAATATCGTTGTAGCACGTGATCGAATCAGAAACGAGGAGATCCGTAGGAGAACCAAAGTAACCGACATAGCCGTCAGAATTACAAAATTTAAGTGGCAGTGGGCGGGGCACATTGCTCGTTGCTAGATGGCCGTTGGGACAGTAGAGTTCTCGAGTGGGGACCGCACACCGGAAGACGTAGCGTAGGTAGGCCTCCCACTCGGTGGACCGACGATCTGGTGTAGATCGCGAGAAGCCGCTGGATGCAGGCAGCGCAGGACCGGTTGTCGTGGAAAACCTTGGGAGAGGCCTTTGTCCCGCAGTGGACGTCTTGCGGCTGATATGTGATGCTGACTTTCTGACCTGTCACAATAGAAACGTCTAAGAAAACGAGAATAAATAATAATAATTCATTTTCAAATAAACAAGAGTTGATTGCAAATTCTCTCAAGTTTCTAATGTTTGCAAGCTTTTATTTAACTTGCCGTATGTCGTTAGTTTGGGCCAAATGTTGGAAGTTAAATTAGAACCACTTCCCAGTTTCCGATTGAGCTGAAATTTTGCATACCACGTTTAGTTTTTTTTTTTATTGACAATTAGTAAACCCTTGACAACATCTCACCTGGTGGTAAGTGACGATGTTGCCGAAGATGGAAGCGGGCTTACCAAGATTTCCCAACGCTATGGGGAACTGGCTATATTATCTTCATGCCGGAACACACCAATGATAACAACATTGATATTTGGCGGCAAGACTAAGACAAGATAGAAACTTGCCTCTGAGCTACGTAGGCGGTTTGGATGATAATGCATGGTTAGCCAAGTGACATCATTCTAAATCTAAACTTGTAGACCCCAAAACATGGCGGACTAGTTATTTTTTATGCTACCCCATGATATGGGTATCATATAAAAGGGTTTACTGAGAAAAAAAAACGAAATATTTAAAATTATTTTCAAATTAAAACTTGAACCTAAACTTTTTTATGTTTTCGAAATTATTTTTGGTACAGACAACAACATAATTTATCATTCTCGTGTAACTTATTGTTGTAAAGGAGATTGGTTTACAATTTGCTAGCTTTTGCCGGCGGCTTAGCCCGCGTGGACATGAATGTCTTTGAGGGTGCGGCTCGCGTGCGTGAACATGATTTTCCTCCAGATCCCTCAGGAACAATATCGGGTTATTCTGATTAGCAGTTTAAGTCACTTTCCACACCCTCAACCAATTCTATACAAAAAATCACTTCAATCCGTTGCTCCGTTACGACGCCGACGTGCGCGATCGTGGAAATTAGTTTGTCCCATATCCCTCGGGAACAATGTCAAAAGATGCTAATTAGTAAATTACCCCATTAATTAACCATCTCTGTGCAAAAAATCACAACAATCCATTGTGCCTTTGCGATGTTAAAGAAATTAACCAAACAAAAAGAGTATTTTTCAGTTCCCTCAGGAACTGCATCGGACTATGCTATTTGCACAGGATAAAAGTAGCCCATATCCTTTCCAGTGACATGCAGGCTACCTGCACTGCATGCCAAATTTCATCAAGTTTGGTTGAGCTGTAAAAACGTGAAAAGGTAACAAACAAACAAACACATTTTCACATTTATAATATTAGTAAGGATTGTAATTAAACAGGTTGTAATGAAATTGTTTTAAGAACCGTTATTTGGGGGGGGGGGGGTTCTACTCGTCACTTTGAACAACCTTTCCTATGAAACCCACAGTAATTTCACAAAAAAAACCGGCTAAGTACGGATCACCTTGTTTCTGATTCGACCACGCAGCGAAACTCCGTGCATTATAGATCGCTCCATTGTCCTTCGGGTGACCTTGAGGCGTCTTATGAAGTCTATAGTAAGCGACCATGTCTCAGTTCAGTGTGTATGTCATCTCTAGCAACAGTAGCAACACACATGGTCTAAGAAACGTGTTGAGAATATGCAATATTTGGGTCGTAAATTAATTCCTACACCATCATCACATTAGCTCATATATACGTCCCCACCGAGGGGATCGAGCCTACCCTGAATTAGGGCGATCGGGCCTTAGTCGACCACGCGGGCCCAGTGCGGGTTGGTCAACTTCACACACAACCTTCGAGTTTCTTCGCAGGCGTGTGCAGGTTTCCTCATGATGTTTTCCTTCACAGTAAGAGCGTCGGCTAAACGTACATATGAAATTGAAATTCGAAAACACATTGGTACGTGGCAGGATTCGAACCACGACCTCCCAGAACAGGAGGTAGCGGCCGTAACCGATACGCCACCGATGTATCTCATACTTATCTCAAATGTCCCAAAGAGTACTAAAATCCGCAGCTAACAGCATTTTATTAGTGCCTATATTGGGCCCTTCATCACCATTTTATTGGTCCCATATACTCGGTCGTTTTACTTGTGTCCCTTAAAACAAAATGGTAATCGTATATTCCCACTCTGATCACGTTCCTGCAGGGTTGCTCAGGGTTTCAAGAAAGCTTTATACTTTTTTTTATTACAAGCTTTTTATACAGGGTGTAACAACATTGGTGTAAGTCCCGTTAACTGGGGCTTCTACTCATCAAACTGAATTCAATACAATATAATATTTATTCAAAATAGGTGCAAATTACACTCTTTCTGATAGTCATAAAATAATAATTACAATGTCATTTGTGAATAATCAAGAAATCCCTACTATATATTATAGATATGAATACACGAAATTATGCAACAATAATGAAATCAAAGGTACATACGTTCGAATCAAATTAGGGGCCTAAATTTTGTTTGAGGTCGGTGCCAGCAAAGCCATTGAATCTAAAACATTTGATAGGTAAGTAGCTGTGTGCTGGTACCGACCTCAAAAAAAAATTAGTCCCGAATTTGATTTCGTGTATTAGTATATAAAATAAAAGAAATATAAATGTGAAAGTAACTCTGTCTGTCTGTTACGCTTTCCCGCAAAAACTACTGAACAGATTTGGCTGAAATTTGGTAGGTAGACAGATTAGGACCTGGATTCAGACATAGGCTACTTTTTACCACGCTCGCGAGCCGCTTGCGGCTCGCGCACTGCGCACCCTCGAAAAGTAATAGAAACGTTGTCCACGCGGGTGAAACCGCGGGAAACAGCTAGTAAACAATAATTAGTTAATAACGTCAAAATTAAATCCTTGATATAAACCAGATTATGTCAGTAGAACATGAAAACAATATTACACGAAAAGTTATACATAAAAATCAATGAATGCATTTAACAAGAGTAGGCCAGTTCACACGGACAGCACCCGGTCACGAGTATAACGCGGGAGTCAGCCATCGCTGCCAATTACGTACAAGTACTACAAAAGCCTCGTTCGAACCCAGTTTCGAAACTCCGGTTATATATACCATATATATACTATATAACCATATTAGAGGGAAAGGAACGACCCGGCTCCCGATGCGCCACCATCCGCACGAACATTTAAGCGAGTATGCACCACTCATGTCAATGGTAAGATAAAAATATTTATTAAAGTACTAGACTTGTCATGTCTCATCGCTTCCACATCAATTCTTAGGTTGGTCATCATTTTATTACTATTAAATTGAATGATAGAAGAAACACTTTCTACCCATACATTTTTGTCATTTAAAAAATCGGATGACTTTTAATAACCTTATTTACAAAGAGTTCTTTTGAACAACTTTTGTTCTACAAGTTTGCTGGAATTGAAAAAAAAAATTTGAACTCTTCATACAAAACGATCGGGCTGATTGACCAATTTTGTGCGTTTTTGTGTGGACCGTCAAGTTAAAGTGACTTCCAGAAGTCCGATTGAGCTGAAATTTGTGATGAAGCTGTATTCCCGATGACAATAGATCCTTTATTCGGGGCAAATTGGCTGTAACAGATGGACGGATGCGGATGGAAGAGGGACGGACAGACAGACGGACACACAAGTGACCCTTCAATGGTTCCGTTTCACCTCTTGAGGTATACGGAACCGAAAAAAATGAAATTTTCAAAATGCTTTTCTTAAGTTTTTTTATTTAATAACCGTGCATTGTCACGAGACACAAACGTGTGTGTCAAATTTCAGCCAGTTAGCTTCAGTGGAAGTGGGTGTATTATTGATTGCGAAAATCCAGCAAATATATACATCGTCTGAAGTCTCGGAAGCGCTTTTTCACCAATAGTCTACTTACTACAAGGCACCCCTCAAGAAGCTCGTCTCAATCTGTGGAAAGACCAACTGTCCGAAGAGGACGTGATCATCACTCCCGCAGAGCATCTACTCGCTGGGGCCTCTGAAAGCTGGCCTATATGGAAGGGTCTGAACAGTTTGAGAGCTGGAGTTGGAAGGAGCAAAGCAAACTTACAACGATAGGATAGGTATACCCCATTATATGCAGGGCTGCAGTATATGCAGCCCCACATCAGTACGGACTGCATTTATGGGCAGGTGCAGTCCACTCAACACCTCAAACAATGCCCGCAGTGCCCATTCACTTGCACTGACGAGGACCTGGCGTCGGCCTCCCCTCAAGCCGTGGCGGTCGTGAAACATTGGCTCACGCAGCTGTGACTCACACGAATAAGAAGATGCAAGTGAAGTTAAAAATAAAAAAAAGAGTGTGTGGTTTTATGAAACCATGATAAGAGTGAAACTTTTTTTCAAATTATAGACATTTACAGAGTACGAAACGATCATGGCTGTTCTCGTCTTGGAGCTACGGTACAGAGGACGAAACGATCCTGTAATAAAAGTTTCACTCCTCTTGGAGCTACGGTACAGAGAACGAAACGATCTTGGCTGCTCTCGTCTTGGAGCTACGGTACAGAGGACGAAACGATCATGGCTGCTCTGACGAAAAAGTTTGCGACGATGTAATAAAAGTTTCACTTTAAAAAAATATCCACCCACTGACGTGGTTCATTCCAATTGAAATTTAAATCACGGGCTACTTTGCCTCCTCTTAAACTAAGGCGCGTAACTCACCGAGACCTAAGCTGAGCTTAGCATAAATTCCTTTTAGATTAAATTATAAGTAATGCAATTTATTCGCAAAACAAGGCGCTCAAAATGCTTTTTTTATCAGCCTACAATTTAAATGTTTCTTGTTTAGTAATCAAGAATAGGCTTTTGGAGTAAAAACATTATAAGTACATCGGTTTTCACCCAAAGGCACACTAAGAACACATTTATTCAAGAAAGTATATAATTTGTGTAATTGGCTTATTTTATTATTTGGGCCGGCTATGCTATAGAGGGGTCATATTATACTGGTGAAAAAAGCGTCGGTGGCTCAACCGGTAACGACTCGGTCCTTCTACCCAGAGGTACCGGGTTCAAATCTGGACGGCCAATGTACCAATGAGTTTTTCAAAACTTACGTACATATACTTACCGATTGCTTTAACGGCGAAGGAAAACATCGTGAGGAAACCTGCACACGCCTGCGGAGAAACTCGAAGGTTGTATGTGAAGTGGATCAACCCGCACTGGGCCCGCGTGGCCTAATCGCCCTAATTCAGGGTAGGCTCAAGCCCCTCGGTGCGGACGTATATATGAGCTGATGTGATTACTTGGGCTGGCTATGCTATAAGGGTCATATTAGAGTAGTGAAAAAATAGCGGATAAAACTATGCTACTATTATAATAATTATAAATGTGAAAGTTTGGATGGATGGATGGATGTTTGTTTATTCAATCATGCCAGAACAGCTGAACCGATCTAGATAACATTTGGTAGGTAGACAGATTAGGACCTGGATTAATATAAAGGCTACTTTTTATCCCGATTTCTTAAGTTATTCCCGTGGGATAGCTGTTAACTCTCTCTTTTTTTTAAGTGAAACTTCTTTACGCACGCTTGACTTGAGGAGTAAGCTGGGGGATGCGTGACGAGAGCGTTACGGAAGTGTGTTCGGGCGAGGCGAACGGAAGTTGAGCGGGATATACAAATTAGTGAAGATAGAAAGAGAGATACTATTTATTTTTTTTGCCAACAAAATCGGTTGCCGAGGCAACAATATCGGTTGTCAAAACAATCAAAACAAACATATAAGATAAAAAAAAGGTTTGATCACTTTCAGGTCGTCCTGATGTTCAATTCACTTCCAGCAAGGTTGAAATTGGTAATTAATCAGTCAAATTTTAAGACGTTATTAAAACAGTTTTTAATGGAAAAGTGCTTTTATAAAATTGAAGACTTTATTAATAACTAGCTTTTGCCCGCGGCTTCGCCCACGTGGACATAGCTTTTATTACTCTTTTTAAGGGTGAGTGGTGCGCGAGCCGCAATCAGCTCGCAAGCGTGGACATGAGTTTTCACCAGGTACCTCAGGAACTGTATCGCGCTATTCGGATTAGCAGTCTTTGTCACTTCCCACCCCCTCAACAAATTCTATACAAAAAATCACTTTAATCCGATGCTCCGTTGCGACGCCACCGACGTGCGCGAGCGTAGAAAACAGGTTGTCCCCAGATCCCTCGGGAACTATGTCAGGATATACTTATTAGTAAATTATATCATTTTACACCTCATCTCTGTGCGATAAATCACACCAATCCATTTTTTCGTTACGATTTTAAATAAAACGAACAAAGAGTATTGTTTTAGTTTCCTCAGGAACTGCATCGGCTTATGATAATTTCCACAGATATAATGTTGACTATTTCATTCCCAGTGATACAGGCTACCTGCATGCCAAATTTCATTAAGATTGGTAGAGGTGTTGAAGTGTGAATAGGTACCTAACAAACAAACAAACACATTTTCACATTTATAATATAAAGTAAGGATTTCTAAATCTTAAATAAAATATAGAGCGTCGGTGGCAAAACGTTTAGGGCCACTACCTCCTGTCTGGAAGGCCGTGGTTCGAATCCTGCCACTTACCAATATCTATACGAATATCGATTTCATACTGGTATGTACGTTTATCCGACGCTCTTACGGTGAGAGAAACATCGTGAGGAAACCTGCACACGCCTGCGAAGAAATTCGAAGCTTATGTGTAAAGTCAATCAACTCGCAATGGGCCCGCGTGATCGTCTAAGGCCAGATCGCCCTAACTCAGGGCAGGTCGAGCCCCTTGGTGGGGACGTATATAAACTGATATGATGAAATATTATCAAAAAACTAATTCAAATCATTATAGGTATCAGTCTAGTAATAAAATTTCCTAACAATATTAATATGGGTCAAATCCTCGAGTCGTATCAGCTCCAAAGGAGCCCAAGACGCACTTCTCGTTGCCGCGCTGGATGGCAATAGACAACCTTAGCAGCAGGTAGGACCTCACGTCACATCTCCTCTCTCGAAGGCGAAGGCCAATCTTCTTTGTGAAGGCAAAGGCCTCTGAGGGTTCAGCAGCCGGTTGTGCCAGCGGCACAAAGCAGTAATTTGCCTCCAAGACCGAGTACTCATTATGCTTCTTTCTCTCCGCAAATTGAGCAGCAATACCGTACGGGTGAGGAGTGAGGCAGAAAAAGTGGCTTCCCAAATCAGACACGTTCCTCTCTGCCATAGCACCTGTTTAAACCCTCCGGCCTTTTGCCATCAGATCGACTAAAGCCCGGCCGGCGGCTGCATCAAAGATGGAATATTCCATCTGGCCGAGACCAGTGCCCTCCGAGTGAGGTCATTAAGGAATTGGTGACGTGGTAATCTTCACAAACACGACTGCAACTCAGTGAGTGATGGCCAATCGCCTCCACCGAGGACCCGCAAATACATTGATGACGTTCACAGATATTGATATTGCAGGCGGAGAGCAACTGCCACACGCAAATAGTCGCCGTCAGAAGAGTTCCCATATCTGTGCCTCCTGTTAAAAGATGTTAAACTCGATTTATGTGTTTTTATTTTTTTACACGATTGGAATCTGTAAAAAAATACCTCTCTGTTCGTCTATGAAACACATCGCTACGTACCATAGTTCCAGAGTTTAAAGTAGCGTGTGCTGAAAAATACATAAAAGAAATCCACTCAAAAGTATGAAATAATATTTTAATGTTTTAATACAACTTAAGCGCGTTTTATTATCCCTGCAGTGCTATCTATTGACATTCTGCTACTATGATTATAATGTTTGGTATGTGTAGCTAATATACAGAAAAAAATACTCTTTTGTTATTATTGTATGTATCGATAGATAATTTCCCACGGGACCTCTTTAGTTTTCTGGGATAAAGAATACCCGACTATTCAATGATGGTCAAAACACCCCATCCTTATGTAAAGGTTTCATATTGTTACGTTGAGTCATTCTAAAGATACAATTTTTTGCATTCCTGTAGGAACCCTAATTTTTTTGGGATTCACAATGTCCCAGTTTTAGTTCGCGATAAGGGTATCAACGTGTAAAATTTGATTGTAATAGGTCAAGCCACATTTACGTGGTGAGCCACTCTATAAATGAATACTTTTGATTTTCCCACGGGAACTCTTGAATTTTCTGGGATAAAAAGTATCCTATATGTTAACCCGGGCTATAAGGAACCACCATACACAATTTCATCAAAATCGGCCTGGTAGTTTTTGCGTGATGCGCGAACATACAGACAGACAGACAGACAGACAGACAGACAAAAATTCCAAAAGTTGTTGTTTTGGCCTCTGTATCGTTAGTAATGTCCACCACAGATATTATTTTCCAAAAATATTTCATGTACAGACACGGCCCCGTTACAGTTTTATTATATTATAGATAAGTAGTAAACTTTAATATTGATTTTCGTTTAATGTGACTTGTTTCAGATTCTCTGTCTTGTGTTAATTGTTTTAATTAAATGTTTTTTCTGACATTTATTTTTATAGATAAGGGGGACATTTTATTTAGGACAACGCTACAACAGAGTTAGAGAGCACCCAAAGAGATATAATTGGCGCGTGAAGAACGTCTAAAGGTAGTTAGAGCTAAAAGAGTTATAATGGCGCGTGAAGAGCGATCGTAAGAGCTAAAGGAGTTATAATGGCGCGGGAAGAGCGATCGTAAGAGCTAAAGGAGGTATAATGGCGCGGGAAGAGCGATCGTAAGAGCTAAAATAAGAATAAGAGTAATAAGACACTTCTATGCCCCTCTTATAGAGGTTTAACCGGTTTTTAACGGCACTGTCACTCTAATATGCAATTCTAACTCCTAATTGACTTGAAATTAGTGACATCCTAAATTGTATTTATTAGATGTAAAAACATTGTACAAAGTGTGCGGTGTCACAAGTGTGATGTGCGCAAGTCAATAAAAAGTAATTATATTAGCAGTCCTAAAGTAAGTATGGTATTTTTACTTTATTACTTGAATTATTTGTGCGAACATCAGTTTACTATCAGAGTATACCGTAATCTAGTTATATTATTCACGCACCCCTCGAAATCGTGAAATCTGCATTTAAAAATATATTGAAGTGTATTGTAAAATTAAACGTAATCTTGAAATGGTTCACACATGTCAGACAGAGCCTTGTGATAATTTTATAAATCCATTATATGCAAATTCAAAGTGTTTATTATGAGTGTATTATATTAGAAAAGTAATTTATTAAATCTACATGAATACAAAGTTCATCAAAATAGCAAGATCCCGTACACATTCGTCACTTTTCGACTAAGTTCCTAAAAACGCGTTTATGTATTTTTAGTGCACTTTCGTCAGCAGTGACGAATCTGTACTTAAGTTTTCATTTCTGTTTGTTTTTGACACTAGTGACCAAAACGAACTTACAATAAATTTGGGTACATTTTCGTGTGCAACAGACAGTCGTTTTATAAAGTGACTATAACTATGTTAGCGGTAGTATAGCGATAGTAATCGCTATTGTAGAGCCTAAGTATCTACTATAGCGATAGTAATCGCTATTTTAGAGGCTAAGGATCTACTATAGCTATAGTTATCGCTATTGTAGATCCTTTGGATTTACAATGTACAATGATTTAGGATCCGGTGGTAAATTAAATTAAACCGAACCAAACCACACCTGCGCAGTACTTTACACACATTTCCAAGTTTTTTTCCTATCCATATTTCAAGTAATAAGATCGTATAAGCACAACCAGCGGTGCGACCACGTTGACGTTTTAACAAAATGGCGAATAATTAAACTTACTATAAAGTACATTAAAAAAAGAGGTAAAAAACTCCTTTATAGGCTATAGTTCTAAATAGGCGTCATTATACCCAGATATACCACTTTAAGAGATAGTAAGGAGTTATAATACTCTACTACATTAAAGCTTATAATACACTCATAATAAACACTTTGAATTTGCATATAATGGATTTATAAAATTATCACAAGGCTCTGTCTGACATGTGTGAACCATTTCAAGATTACGTTTAATTTTACAATAAACTTCAATATATTTTTAAAATGCAGATTTCATGATTTCGAGGGGTACGTGAATAATATAACTAGATTACGGTATACTCTGATAGTAAACTGATGTTCGCACAAATAATTCAAGTAATAAAGTAAAAATACCATACTTACTTTAGGACTGCTAATATAATTATATAAGCGTCGGTGGCTCAACCGGTAACGACTCGGTCCATCTAACCAGAGGTACCGGGTTCAAATCTGGACGGCCAATGTACCAATGAGTTTTTCAAAACTTACGTACATACTTACCGATTGCTTTAACGGTGAAGGAAAACATCGTGAGGAAACCTGCACACGCCTGCGAAGAAATTCGAAGGTTGTGTGTGAAGTCGACCAACCCGCACTGGGCCCGCGTGGTCGACTAAGGCCTAATCGCCCTGATTCAGGGTAGGCTCGAGCCCCTCGGTGGGGACGTATATGAGCTGTAATGATGGACTACATTAAAGGTAGCAAAAAGGATCTAAATATCTCTATTGTACCGCTTTAACCTACATATTACACTCTAGTAACTCTTGAAGTGGTATAAGGCAGGCCTTTAACACTGTTGTAACGCTTTAACCTTCTCTTCCCCTCTTATAGATCTTTTAGAGTTATATGGGATTCTTATACCTTTCTTATGCAACTGATGCAGGTACAAAAGCGCTGTAATAGTCTCTTATACCGTCAAAGCCGTTACTTTGACTTTTGTATCGCGATTATACCACCTTAGCCTTTTGAAGTTATTTATATCCCTTATATACAGCTTAAAGAGTAGACAAACACTATTAAGCCGGTGTTGTACCACCTTTAAGCGGTATAATGTCTGCTTATACCGCCAGTACGTACGAATGTGACAGTGACTAGTGTCACACGTCAAAGTAGGTACTACCACGACAGTCACCTGTGTCACACGTCAAAGTAGGTACCACCGTGACAGTCACTAGTGTCAAACTTCAAAGTCCGTCATGTTGAACGAAACGAAATGAAATGAAATGAAATGCTCGCTTATTCTAAGAGTGTTAAAAAATTTTTAACGCGATGAACTTTGAACCCAAGTTTTGAATGAACTCATCCTCATTAATATTAAATAATCTTACTAACAACACACATCTTATCTCAGACGATGCCTGTGGTAAGCATTGACACCCCTGTTATAAGGGAGACAAGTTTTGAATGAACTCATCCTCATTAATATTAAATAATCTTACTAACAACACACATCTTATCTCCGACGATGCCTGTGGTAAGCATTGACACCCCTGTTATAAGGGAGACAGGGGAAATGGAGTGACTCTGTAAACCGAGTAATGAAAAAGTTTTTTTAACGGCCGACATGGCCTTATTTTTTAGGACGGAGATTTCTCCTTGGAGAGTTTTCGAAAATATATGACATTAACAAAATTTTGCGGAATTCGTAAAAGCCAACGAGGTTGTAACTCGTATATTATATAAGCGGCATTTTAATTCAAGTGTGGAAGTTAACGAAGTTTTGAATAATCCTTGGTTAAAATTAATACTTTTACCTTATTAAGAAAGTAAAGTTTTCGAATTTATTGATGTAATTTTGTGTTTTTGGGTACTAAAAAGATGACTGTTTCCCGCAGCTTAACCCGCATGGACAACGTTTCTATGTCTTTTCGAGGGTGCGCAGTGCGTGGAAAAAAGTAGCCTACATGTTTTATTCCAGGTCCTAATCTGCCTACTTACCAAATTTCAGCCAGATCTCTTCAGTAGTTTTTTGCGTGAGAGAGTAACATACATCCATACATTCTTACAAACTTTCGCGTTTATAATATTAGTAGGATTAATTTATTTCAGAAATGAGTATATTGCACCTTTTCGGACTAATGCAATATTGGCTAACATAGATATTTTTTATTCCTAGACCTGCTTTTTTAACAGTGTTTAAAAACTCAAACTACGTACATTGTGAATACAGAATGTTAGGTAAAATATAGACTTTTTGAAGGGGCTTCGACGCATGAAAAATTTAATAGTATATAATAGCACAGTATTACAATATAGCGGCTTACAGTAGCGCAACGAATGTAATTATACAGAGCATCAGAAGAGTACTTGCGGGGTAGCGGGTGGCGGGGCACAGCCCAGGCTGACTACAGGCTAGTATGGGCTAGTTAGTACCTACGCCGGTGGCGCATCGTGAGACATCAAAGGCGTTGCGGTACTGTAAGCCATATCATAATACTGCGCTAATAGTAGTTAATGAAACATATTATGAGACGGACGTGTAACGTAACTAAATGAATTTTAAACATGGGGGCCACTTTTGGGGGGGGGTGTAAATTATATGTTTTTTTAATGTTCAAAATACATTGTGTAGTAATATAATTTTAAGATAAATGGTTTTGAATTTATTTAAGAAAAAAGGCTAAAATTGACTTTTCCTCCCCCCCCCCCCTTTAACTACTGGGCTTAAAATCTTGAAAAACTCACAGTACATGAGATTTAATGCATAGAATACAGGAAAGTCTATGACAAAATGTAAAGTCCTTCCGTTCCCACAGGAACAATGAAATTTCTAAACTCAAGAATAAGTAGACTCCTATGTAGGTACTTAGACCAAGGTATGTACTGAGAGGTCTTGTTCTGTTGGTAGTTAAAGTTTTGGTGTGGAACCCAGTTTGTGTGACCTCGAGTCGCACTTGGCCGTTTTTTTTTTGAAATTACTGTGGGTTTCATAGGAAAGGTTGTTCAAAGTGACGAGTAGAAACCCCCAAATAACAGTTCCTAAAACAATTTCATTACAACCTGTTTAATTACAATCCTTACTAATATTATAAATGTGAAAATATGTTTGTTTGTTACCTTTTCACGCTTCAACGCCTTGACCAATCTTTATAAAATTTGGCATGCAGGTAGCCTGTGTCACGGAGAAGGACTTAGGCTACTTTTTATCCCAAGAAAATAGCATAATAATTTACTAATCACCCTTAAAGACAGTCATAAAAACGATGTCCACGCGGGCGGAGCCGCGGGAAAAAGCTACTGTTCTCATAATTGGAAACGCTAAACACGTTAAAAAAACCGTCTTCCATTTGTATTTTTTTTTGGTTTTTGTTAATTTTCCAAAAATTATAATACCAATTTTGATAAAATTTATATGGGACTAACTTGGCAGCATACCCTTTCGAATAAAAAAACAATAATGAAAATCGGTACAATATGCGAAGATATCGTGTAACAAACATACAAAAACCGCCTCCGTGGCGTAATGGTCAGTCCATTCGCTTCACACCAGGAGGTCGTGGGTTCGATTCCCGGCGGGGTCAACTTTGTAGGACTAGGTTTCGTTGGTGGTAGGGCATTTTCAAGCCCGCCTGGCTAGCTACCACCATCTTATCCAAGTCTTGCTGCCAAACATCAGTGTTAACAACATTCATGTGATCCGGCTTGAAGATAAGATAGCCAGTTCTCCGTTGCGTTGGGGAATCTTGGTAAACCCGCTTCCATCTTCGGTATCATCGTCACTTAACATCAGGTAAGTGGGTAAGATGATGCCAAGGGCACACCAATTGTGAATTTAAAAAAAAACATGGAGTCGAATGATAACCTCCTTTTTTAAAAGTCGGTTGAAAACAGTCATCAACTCCATTTTTAACGAAAAAACGTTAACCTTAAGAGGAAATGCGGTCTAAAGAATAGGTATTTGAATAAAATATTGCTGTCTCCCTCCCCTAAACCACTATGTATAAAGCAGACCGATAATAAGCACAAAAATTGACCAAAACAGCGTGTCGTAGTACTTGTAGTCCCCTGTTTCCTCCTCCAAAACTTGATCAATAATAATATTTTATACCACTGCTCCTCTAAAAAGCTTGTTTTATTCACTGAAAACAGTGAATAAAAAGCTCTTTTAATCACTATTTTGGTGTTTGAATTTAGTACACACCAATCAATAGGTATTCGTCCTCGCATCTCAGCTATAAAACCTCCTTGCGCAAAAAAATACTCGATACAAAACTTCTTATCCAAAGAATATTTGACACACAAACTCCTTGTGCAAATAATTGCTCGAGATTTGATTGTTCGATATTTTCGAAAAGGAGTTTAGCATTAGGAAAAAAAACTGTTTTGAGTCCTTTGCTGTCATTCTTTAGTAAATTGGCACAATTTTGAATACTATAAGTTGTACGAACACAAAAAAAACTCTATTTATTTTAGTAATTGTTCCAATTTTAATGAATATTTTAATTAATTTAACATTACTCTTTTCTTCATTAAATGTCTATTTACGCTTAAATGTATTTTTTTTCTCGGAGTCATGGTATAAAGTATAGTATGCAACTCTTGAATAAAACGGATTTATATTGAGGGCCATGAATCGCTACGCTCGTGATTCAATCATCATGTATCACTCCCTACGGTCGTGATTCAGTCTTTAGAACCCTTCACATGCTCGTGATTCATCTATGGCCCTCGCTTTAAATCCGTCTTTTATTCACTAGTTGCATAATATACTATTTTTTTTAAATAATTAAAAAAACCCTTATGATTTTATGTTTTTTTTATTGTTAATATGCGTATTATTTTTTGGCGGATGTCTGAAAATGACGTTTCAATTGTGCAATTTTCTTAGTTTTTGAAGGCTCCTATTATATCAGCTCATATACGTCCCCACCGAGGGGCTCGAGCCTACCCTGAATCAGGGCGATTAGGCCTTAGTCGACCACGCGGGCCCAGTGCGGGTTGGTCAACTTCACACTCAACCTTCGAGTTGCTTCGCAGGCGTGTGCAGGTTTCCTCGCGATGATTTCCTTCACCGTTAAAGCAATCGGTAAGTGTATATGTACGTAAGTTTTTTTTGAAAAACTCATTGGTACATTGGCCGTCCAGATTTGAACCCGGTACCTCTGGTTAGATGGACCGAGTCGTTACCGGTTGAGCCACCGACGCTTTTAAGTTTTAAGTTTTTGAAGGCTCCTAATTACTTTAATAATATGGGAAAAAACAAAACACAGGGGAATGGCCATGGAAGATATAGGTTTGATGGAAAAAATATTATTGCTCTATTGTCATTATACAGGGACTACGTTTGTATAAAAAAAATGGCGCCCGCGTTTCCTCTTAAAGTTACGTCTTGAATTCTACGTAGGGGAAACAAAAAGTACGAGCGCCAAGTCTATATTATACAGAAGATAATTTAATATTATATTTACCAATTCTGAAAATAAAAATACTTTGGTTTAGAATGTGAAGTATCCACTTCTTCTACTTGGCTCCCCTCGTTTGGACCCTCTGAGGGATTCAAGGATCTTTTCTCACTGAATTTATATCTCACTGTATTTATAAAGCATAAATAAGAATCGTAGAGCGTCGGTGGCGTAACGCCTAGAGCCTCTACCTCCTGACCGGGAAATCGCGGTTCGATTCCTGACCCCACTAATATGTTTGTGAATTTAGATTTCGCAAATGTTCATTTATCCGACGCTCTGATGGTAAAGGAAAACACCACGAGGAAACCTGCAAACGCCTTCGTAGAAACTTGAAGGTTGTGTGTAAAGTCGACCAAACCGCACTGGTCGACTAGGCTTGATCGCCCTTATTTAGGGTAGGCTCGAGCCCCTCGGTAGGGACATGTATGAGCTAATATGAGGATGATGAAGAAGCGAATCACGGAATCGCGACACCACCAAATCGCGATATCTGTGGTTCGACATCATTGAAGCTCGAAATCTATTGTTGTTGGAACTTTATTTTTTCCTTCTTTTTTTATTATTTTCGAGACAAGAAATACAGCAATTTCGGGTCGAGTATGAGTTTTTGAGCTCGTAGAACAGATGTCCGTTGGGGCAGTAAAGATTTCGAGTGGCGACCGCGCACCGGAAAACGTAGAGTGGGCAGGCCTCCAACGCGGTGGACTGACGAACTGGTAAAGATCGCAGGAAGCCGATGGATGCGAGTAGCGCTGGACCGGTCGTCGTGGAAATCCTTGGGGGAGGGATTTGTCAAACAGTTTTTTCGGCTGATATGATGATGATGAGTTAGATAATCTCTTGTTTTGAGCTAAATAAGTTTTCAGTTGTTGTTCTACCTACTTAGTCCACCTGATCCACCAGAGTGGACAAAGGTGGACCACGGAATAAAATGCCCGTGGTCCACCTTAGGCATGCGACTTTTGTATATCGTGCTAAACAGGTATGATTCCCAACTCTTTTCGCACTTCATGCGTGTACTAGTCAGACAGGGGCCCTATGCTTCCTGTAACTGGTAAGCGCATGGGGTGTGGAAGGGTTTTTTAACTTTTATTCTCTGTTACTGTATTATTTTATTCTGTGTTCTACTAACTTTATTGTAATAAGACGTTTGTGTTACTAACAAAACTGGACCATGTTGTCTGACAAATAAAGATAATAATAATAATAATAAACAAACCTAACCTAACCGCATTGCGTCACCCTTGGCACAGTATCCTTATCCTTACTAATATTATAAACTAGCTTTTGTCCGTTGCTACGCCCACGTGGACATCGTTTTTATGACTGGCATAGAGGGTGCGCGGTGCGCGAGCCGCGAGCGTGGACATGGATTTTCTTCAGATCCCTTGGAAACTATGTCAGGATAGGTATGCTTATTAGTAAATCGTGTCATTTCCCACCCCCTCAACCATCTCTGTGCAAAAAATTACACAATCCATTGTTCCGTTTCGATGTTAATGAATTTAACCAAAAAAGAGTATTGTGACAGTTCCCTCGAGAACTGCATCGGGCTATACTATTTTCACGGGAAAAAAAGTAGCCTATGTCCTTCCTTGTGACACAGGCTACCTGCATGCCAAATTTCATTAAGATTGGTCAAGACGTTGAAGCGTGAAAAGGTAACAAACAAACAAATAAACACATTTTCACATCTAATATATAAAAATGTGTTGGTAAACGCATAACTCGAGAACGGCTGGACCGCTTTGGCTAATTCTTTTTTTTGTCGAGTTCGTTATTGTCAGGAGAAGGTTCTTATGTAGGGTAGGGTAGTGTAGTGTAGGGTAGGGTAGTGTAGGGTAGGATAGGGTAGTGTAGGGTAGGGTAGGGTAGTGTAGTGTAGGGTAGTGTAGTGTAGTGTAGTATATGTAGGATAGGGTAGGGTAGTGTAGGGTAGGGTAGTGTAGGGTAGGGTAGGGTAGTGTAGTGTAGGGTAGTGTAGAGTAGTGTAGTGTAATGTAGGGTAGTGTAGTGTAGGGTAGTGTAGTGTAGGGTAGTGTAGTGTAGTGTATGTAGGGTAGGGTAGGGTAGTGTAGGGTAGGGTAGTGTAGGGTAGGGTAGTGTAGGGTAGTGTAATGTAATGTTAGGCGGTACGTAGTTCGCCGGGACAGCTAGTTTATAATATAAGTAAGGATGTGAAAATGTGTTTGTTTGTTTGTTACCTTTTCACGCTTCAACACCTTAACCAATCGTTATGAAATTTGGCATGCAGATAGCCTGTGTCACGGGGAAGGACATAGGCTACTTTTTATCCCAGGAAAATAGCAGAATCTAATGCAGTTCCTGAGGGAACTAAAAATACTCAATTGTTGTTATTTTCTGCACAGAGATGGTTGCGTAGGTGGGAAACGACATAATTTACTAATCACCCTTAAAGACAGTCATAAAAACGATGTTCACGCGAGCAAAGCCGCGGGAAAAAGCTAGTATTACAATATAGCGGCTTACAGTAGCGCAAGAATGTACTTACGCAGAGCAACGGAAGGGTACTTGCGGGGCAGCGGGTGGCGGGGCACAGCCTGGCTACAGGCTAGTACCGAAGTAATTAGTCTTTCATCTGTGCTCGTACTGCTAGACCTACGCCAGTGGAGGCATCGTGCAACATCAAAGGCGTTGCGCTACTGTAAGCCATATCGTAATACTGTGCCCTTGGCGAGGCTCTTCGGCATTATCGTCATCAAACCTAGTGAACCTATAATCGCTTGCTACGATCGCTCAACTCAGGCTGTCCATGGATTTCATGATTTAGCCAATTCTACGATCTGCCAAAATATGTTAATTTTAATCATCATATAAGCCCATATACGCCCCTCCGAGGGGCTCGAGCCTACTCTGAATTAGAACGATCGGGCCTTAGTTGACCACGCGGGCCCAGTGCAGGTTGGTCGACTTCACACACAACGTTCGAGTTTCTTCGCAGGCGTGTGCAGGTTTCCTCACGATGTCTTCCTTCACGGTAGGAGCGTCGGATAAACGTACATCATCATCACAATCATATCAGCCGAAGGACGTCCACAGCTGGACATAGGCCTCCCCCAAGGATTTCCACGACTACCGGTTCTGCGCTGCCCGCATCCAGCAGCTTCCCGCGACCTTCACCAGGTCATCGGTCCATGGGGCAGTAAAGTTCTCGAGTGGCGACCACGCACCGGAAAACGTAGTGTTAACGTACATATGAAATATAAATACGAACCACGACCTCCCGGACAGGATAGCGGCTCTTGCCATTAAGCCACCGACGACGCTCTAAATTTTATTATTAAACTTCTATCATAAAAAGCTTCTGTTTGGTGTACCACGGGCAATACTTATTTAATTTTTTTATCACATTAAAAACGAGCGAGCCTTACAGTACTCGCTTAATATGATGTGTCACATGTGAAAAAATAATTATGAAATTAATGAATTATCGGGTCGCAATTTCACGGACAGGGCCTTAGGATAGTAGGTCATCTTTGCCTTCGGTCTCACATTAGGCGGCATGGCCATGTTACCTTAGCCTTCGTGACTCATAAAAACGTTCGCATTTCGTGTTACACTTTTCCGTCCCATTTTACGAAATCACTCCCACAAATTGCAGAATAGCGAGAGTAAAGATCAAAAAAATATTGCCCATGGTCCACCTAGGTGGACTGGGTAGGTGGACCACGACCAAAGTTTTTAATTTTTCAATAGCATCAACATTTTTCGGACCGATGACTTTAGCAAGGAATCTTGCGTTCATCGGGACAGTACGAAAACGCCTCACAGGAACTGCATAAAAACGAGAGGAAATATCAAAAAAATATTGCCCACCTAGGTGGACTGATTAAGTGTACCACGACCAACGTTTTAACTGCATAAAAACGAGAGGAAATATCAAAAAAATATTGCCCACCTAGGTGGACTGATTAGGTGTACCACGACCAACGTTTTAACTGCATAAAAACGAGAGGAAATATCAAAAAAATATTGCCCACCTAGGTGGACTGATTAGGTGTACCACCACCAACGTTTTTAATTTTTCAATAGCAACAACATTTTTCGGAGTGATGACTTCAGCGAGGAATCTTGCGTTCAACGGGACAGCACGAAAACGCCTTACAGGAACTGCATAAAAGCGAGAAGAAATATAAAAAAAATATTGCCCACCTAGGTGGACTGATTAGGTGTACCACGACCAACGTTTTTGATTTTTCAATAGCATCAACATTTTTCGGAGTGATGAATTCAGCGCGAAAACGCCTTACAGGAACTGCATAAAAGCGTGAGGAAAGATCAAAAAAATATTGCCCGTGGTCCACCTAGGTGGACTTAGTAGGTAGACCATGACCAGCGTTTTTAATTTTTCAATAGCATCAACATTTTTTAGAGTGATAACTTCAGCGAGGAATCTTTTGATCATCGGGACAGCACGAAAACGCCTCTCTGGAACTGCATAACGTTTGTTCTCAAGGAAAGACAATTAATTATCACGAAACACTTCAATCACTTTCAGGAAAGTTGCAGAACAAACACTATTCCTTTCAATTTATTAAAAAGTAGTGGTCCACAGACATTATTTGAAGACTTTTATACCACAGAAGAATGGAAGGAAAGAAAGAAAATGAATATATTTTGCCAAGCAAAATAATTGAGTACAATATTTATACTTACGAGTATATACCCGTACTTATAATAGGTCTTTAATACCCATGAAATTTCTGATTCAGTTTTTGAAGTTCAGTGCCAATTTTTATTGAAAATAAAAAAAGTTATTGTTCTTTATTATTGACGTTATGGTGATATTACTTATAGTCTTTTATTAGTAACTAGTGGCATGTCTTTCATGTTCCAATCCCCTGTGCTATGTACCACTGAATGGAACAAAGGCGTTTTTTAGTGGTCAGATGGGGCAATGTTTTAGACTAGTTAATTTTCTTGATTTTTCCTAAAAGTGACAAAAACTTATGCGTGGTATTCCCAAATATGACATTAGTAACGAAGAAACTACTGCGATAATTCTGGAGCTTTAAAATTAAAAATGTGTATTTTTTTCCGTGAAAAAACCCGACTTCATGGGCTTAAAGCCACTGTGCTCTCAAAATATCTAAACAATAGGCATATGTTTACCATCATTTAATTTCTGATAGTCTAATTCTATTTTGAGAATAAAATATTTTGTTTCTTAATATTAATTTTCATCTTTACTCTTTTTTATACAATCGCCAATTTTATAGGTAAAGACCTAATATTATAGATTTAAATACTCTGCCAAAAGGGGCTCCGTCTCAGCTTCATACTGATCCGAGGGTTGTGGGTTCGATCCCCACCCAGAGCAAACATTTGTGTGATGAGTAGATTTGTTTGCTCTGTGTCTGGGTGTTAAATATCTATCTTTAACAAAGCCAAAGCATAACTAATTAGTAATCTGTGGCCAAAGCGCTGAATTTCAGCCGGCACCGGAACTATGTGGGTAGACCCACGGACGAAACAATACATTGTATTTTGTACTGAATCAAATACCTTCCTAAATATAATTAAACGTGCACAATTATGCATGATGAGTATTACTTTACTTATATTTTTATGGAGGAAGCAGTGCACTTCAAACACTACCGGTATCTCGATCACGTTAAGCGACACAACTAAAAAGTTGGAGGGATTCTCATTACCCAGGAGGGACTGGTGCCAGATTAGGGCTTACCAAATGTGAATAAAAAAAAATAAAAAAAACAAACCGCCACCAACGATCAAAAATGTGTTTAGTAATTTATAGGATATGAAGAGTGATTTTGATTTCCTCGAATTCTATTTAAATACACAGAAATAAAGAAAAAAATATCCTAATGCGTCCTTTTTTTCTAGTTGTAACCATAGAACTTCTGTAATTTTAATCGAAACAGTATGACAATTTGTGAATTTCTTAACAAAACAATATTAATTGATTTTGTTTTCTTACTTTTTGGAAATTCTTCTTATTTTATTTATAACTAGCTGTCCCGGCGAACTTCGTATCGCCTTATACTACACTACACTACACTACACTACACTGCACTGCACCGCACACCCCACACCTCACACTACACTACTTTTTGTAGATAATGCAAAACCTTTTAGGTCTTTTTTTAAATCTTGTGTTACATTATTAGAGTTTTAGTAAGGATCCCTATTTTTTTTGGAAAATATAATATAGCCTATAGCAACCGCGGATAGTGTAGCTTCCTAGCGGTGAAAGAATTTTTTAAATCGGTCCAGTAGTTTCGGAGCCTCTTTAATGCAAACAAACAATCAAATCTTTCCTCTTTATAATATTATTTCGTTCACAATTTCGTTCAATGTTTGAGACATAGTGAATGGAGTTGCTAATTTTGGGGACGGAGGATTTAAAAGACATAAAGAATTATTTCACAAACTACACAGTGTAACTGTGACCCCACACTAGGCTAGGGCAGTCTCATGGCAGTCAAGAGAACAATAAACAAGAAAAAATATTAAACAGGTACGCAACTTACCGGAAATTCATTAATTAATTTCTAAGGCCGCCAACATTGTAAAATTTAAAATTTTATTGTGTATTCTGTACTACTTATTATCCATATATATTTTTGTTCATCACATCAGCTCATATACGTCCCCACCGAGGGGCTCGAGCCTACACTGAATGATCGGGCCTTAGTCGACCACGAAGTCCCAGTGCGGGTTGGTCGACTTCACACACAACCTTCGAATTTCTCCGCAGACGTGTGCAGGTTTCCTCACGATGTTTTCCTTCACCGTAAGAGCGTCGGATAAACGTACTTATGAAATCTTAATTCTAAATCACATTGGTACGTGGCAGGATTCGAACCACGACCTCCCGGACAGGAGACGGCGGCTCTAGGCGTTACGCCATCGACGCTCTTATATACAGGGTGTAAAAAAATTGGTGTAGGTACTTAACTGGAGCTTCTACTCATCATACTGAACAACTTTTAACAAGGAACCCATGGTCAATTCGCAAAAAAAAATACGGCGCTCAAAAAAAATGCACAAATTTGGTCAATCAGCTGATCATTTTGTATGAAGTATTCAAAACTTGTTCATTAAGATGAGTAGAAGCCCTAGTTAACGGTACCTACACCAATTTTGTAACAACCTGTCTAATATATTGATATTTTTGTTATTGTACAATAAAGCATATTTGATTAATTTCTCATTTTAGGGCAAAATTAAATAAAACATTTACAGAACTTGTCAAAAGAATGTGCAGTAACCTAGCGATACATAACAAAAGTTAAGGGATCGGCTAACGCCTTAACGATCTAAGAACTAAAACTATTTGCTTTTGTACGCCGAGTTTTGGGATACGTTTTGTTTGGTCTCAGTAAGGCGAAAACTTGTTTTAGTTTACCTAAGGAAACTGTAATGTTATCTATGAAAGTCAATGTATTTTTGGTAGGTAGCTATCATACTCTGAATTATAGATCACCACCTTGTTTTCAACACAGCATGGAGTTTTTGATGTGTAACATCTTTGCTCTCGCTTTCCTGCAATTTGTGGGAGTGATTTCGTGAAATGGGACGGAAATGTGTAACAGGAAGTCGCGTTTTTTCAGGCTTTAAAAGCGCGGAAAAGGCAAAAGTATCTATGACCATACAGCCTAGTCTGCCGTATCTTTGCCGTCCTTCGTCATCAAATCTAACTAACCTAAAGTATTTTGTCACATGTTACACATCATATGCGAGTACTGTAGGTCTCGTTTTATTTATTTTTTTATTCACAATTGGAAAGCCCTTGGCATCATCTCACCTGATGGTAAGTGACGATGATGCCGAAGATGGAAGCGGGCTAACCAAGATTCCCCAATGCAATGGAGAACTGGCTATCTTTTCTTCAAGCCGGAACACATCAATGTTGTTAACACAGATGTTTGGCGGCAAGACTTAGATAAGATGGTGGTAGCTAGCCACGCGGGCTTAGAAAATGCCCTACCACCAACCAAACCAACCTTACAAGTTGACCCCGCCGGAATCGAAACCGCGACCTCCTGGTGTGAAGCGAATGGACTATCCATTGCGCCACGGAGGCGGTTAATTTTTAGGTAGTAGTAGGGTAGGGTAGGGTAGGGTAGGGTAGTGTAGGGTAGGGTAGGGTAGGGTAGTGTAGGGTAGGGTAGGGTAGTGTAGTGTAGGGTAGTGTAGTATAGGGTAGTATAGTGTAGGGTAGTGTAGTGTAGTGTATGTAGGATAGGGTAGGGTAGTGTAGGGTAGTGTAGAGTAGTGTAGTGTAGTGTAGGGTAGTGTAGTGTAGGGTAGTGTAGTGTAGTGTAGGGTAGTGTAGGGTAGGGTAGTGTAGTGTAGTGTATGTAGGGTAGTGTAGGGTAGGGTAGTGTAATGTAATGTTAGGCGGTACGTAGTTCGCCGGGACAGCTAGTTTATAATATTAGTAAGGATGTGAAAATGTGTTTGTTTGTTTGTTACCTTTTCACGCTTCAACACCTTAACCAATCGTTATGAAATTTGGCATGCAGATAGCCTGTGTCACGGGGAAGGACATAGGCTACTTTTTATCCCAGGAAAATAGCAGAATCGAATGCAGTTCCTGAGGGAACTAAAAATACTCAATTGTTGTAATTTTTTGCACAGAGATGGTTGTGTAGGTGGGAAACGACATAATTTACTAATCCTCCTTAAAGACAGTCATAAAAACGATGTCCACGCGGGCAAAGCCGCGGGAAAAAGCTAGTATTACAATATAGCGGCTTACAGTAGCGCAAGAATGTACTTACGCAGAGCAACGGAAGGGTACTTGCGGGGCAGCGGGTGGCGGGGCACAGCCTGGCTACAGGCTAGTACCGAAGTAATTAGTCTTTCATCTGTGCTCGTACTGCTAGACCTACGCCAGTGAAGGCATCGTGCAACATCAAAGGCGTTGCGCTACTGTAAGCCATATCGTAATACTGTGCCCTTGGCGAGGCTCTTCGGCATTATCGTCATCAAACCTAGTGAACCTATAATCGCTTGCTACGATCGCTCAACTCAGGGCTGTCCATGAATTTCATGATTTAGCCAATTCTACGATCTGCCAAAATATGTTAATTTTAATCATCATATCAGCCCATATACGCCCCACCGAGGGGCTCGAGCCTACTCTGAATTAGAACGATCGGGCCTTAGTTGACCACGCGGGCCCAGTGCGGGTTGGTCGACTTCACACACAACCTTCGAGTTTCTTCGCAGGCGTGTGCAGGTTTCCTCACGATGTTTTCCTTCACGGTAGGAGCGTCGGATAAACGTACATCATCATCACCATCATATCAGCCGAAGGACGTCCACAGCTGGACATAGGCCTCCCCCAAGGATTTCCACGACTACCGGTTCTGCGCTGCCCGCATCCAGCAGCTTCCCGCGACCTTCACCAGGTCATCGGTCCATGGGGCAGTAAAGTTCTCGAGTGGCGACCACGCACCGGAAAACGTAGTGTTAACGTACATATGAAATATAAATACGAACCACGACCTCCCGGACAGGAGATAGCGGCTCTTGCCATTAAGCCAACGACGACGCTCTAAATTTTATTATTAAACTTCATAATAAAATTTCATAAAAAGCTTCTGTTTGGTGTACCACGGGCAATACTTATTTAATTTTTTTATCACATTAAAAACGAGCGAGCCTTACAGTACTCGCTTAATATGATGTGTCACATGTGAAAAAATAATTATGAAATTAATGAATTATCGGGTCGCAATTTCACGGACAGGGCCTTAGGATAGTAGGTCATCTTAACCTTCGGTTTCACATTAGGCGGCATGGCCATGTTACCTTAGCTTTCGTGACTCATAAAAACGTTCGCATTTCGTGTTACACTCTTCCGTCCCATTTTACGAAATCACTCCCACAAATTGCAGAATAGCGAGAGTAAAGATCAAAAAAATATTTCCCATGGTCCACCTAGGTGGACTGATTAGGTGTACCACCACCAACGTTTTTAATTTTTCAATAGCAACAACATTTTTCGGAGTGATGACTTCAGCGAGGAATCTTGCGTTCAACGGGACAGCACGAAAACGCCTTACAGGAACTGCATAAAAGCGAGAAGAAATATAAAAAAAATATTGCCCACCTAGGTGGACTGATTAGGTGTACCACGACCAACGTTTTTGATTTTTCAATAGCATCAACATTTTTCGGAGTGATGAATTCAGCGCGAAAACGCCTTACAGGAACTGCATAAAAGCGTGAGGAAAGATCAAAAAAATATTGCCCGTGGTCCACCTAGGTGGACTTAGTAGGTAGACCACGACCAGCGTTTTTAATTTTTCAATAGCATCAACATTTTTTAGAGTGATAACTTCAGCGAGGAATCTTTTGATCATCGGGACAGCACGAAAACGCCTCTCTGGAACTGCATAACGTTTGTTCTCAAGGAAAGACAATTAATTATCACGAAACACTTCAATCACTTTCAGGAAAGTTGCAGAACAAACACTATTCCTTTCAATTTATTAAAAGGTAGTGGTCCACAGACATTATTTGAAGACTTTTATATCACAGAAGAATGGAAAGAAAGAAAGAAAATGAATATATTTTGCCAAGCAAAATAATTGAGTACAATATTTATACTTACGAGTATATACCCGTACTTATAATAGGTCTTTAATACCCATGAAATTTCTGATTCAGTTTTTGAAGTTCAGTGCCAATTTTTATTGAAAATAAAAAAAGTTATTGTTCTTTATTATTGACGTTATGGTGACATTACTTATAGTCTTTTATTAGTAACTAGTGGCATGTCTTTCATGTTCCAATCCCCTGTGCTATGTACCACTGAATGGAACAAAGGCGTTTTTAGTGGTCAGATGGGGCAATGTTTTAGACTAGTTAATTTTCTTGATTTTTCCTAAAAGTGACAAAACCTTATGCGTGGTATTCCCAAATATGACATTAGTAACGAAGAAACTACTGCGATAATTCTGGAGCTTTAAAATTAAAAATGTGTATTTTTTTCCGTGAAAAAACCCGACTTCATGGGCTTAAAGCCACTGTGCTCTCAAAATATCTAAACAATAGGCATATGTTTACCATCATTTAATTTCTGATAGTCTAATTCTATTTTGAGAATAAAATATTTTGTTTCTTAATATTAATTTTCATCTTTACTCTTTTTTATACAATCGCCAATTTTATAGGTAAATACCTAATATTATAGATTTAAATACTCTGCCAAAAGGGGCTCCGTCTCAGCTTCATACTGATCCGAGGGTTGTGGGTTCGATCCCCACCCAGAGCAAACATTTGTGTGATGAGTAGATTTGTTTGCTCTGTGTCTGGGTGTTAAATATCTATCTTTAACTAAGCCAAAGCATAACTAATTAGTAATCTGTGGCCAAAGCGCTGAATTTCAGCCGGCACCGGAACTATGTGGGTAGACCCACGGACGAAACAATACATTGTATTTTGTACTGAATCAAATACCTTCCTAAATATAATTAAACGTGCACAATTATGCATGATGAGTATTACTTTACTTATATTTTTATGGAGGAAGCAGTGCACTTCAAACACTACCGGTATCTCGATCACGTTAAGCGACACAACTAAAAAGTTGGAGGGATTCTCATTACCCAGGAGGGACTGGTGCCAGATTAGGGCTTACCAAATGTGAATAAAAAAAAATAAAAAAAACAAACCGCCACCAACGATCAAAAATGTGTTTAGTAATTTATAGGATATGAAGAGTGATTTTGATTTCCTCGAATTCTATTTAAATACACAGAAATAAAGAAAAAAATATCCTAATGCGTCCTTTTTTTTCTAGTTGTAACCATAGAACTTCTGTAATTTTAATCGAAACATTATGACAATTTATGAACTTCTTAACAAAACAATATTAATTGATTTTGTTTTCTTACTTTTTGGAAATTCTTCTTATTTTATTTATAACTAGCTGTCCCGGCGAACATCGTATCGCCTTATACTACACTACACTACACTACACTACACTGCACTGCACCGCACACCCCACACCGCACACTACACTACTTTTTGTAGATAATGCCAAACTTTTTAGGTCTTTTTTTAAATCTTGGGTTACATTGTTAGAGTTTGAGTAAGGATCCCTATTATTTTTGAAAATATATTATAGCCTATAGCAACCGCGGATAGTGTAGCTTCCCAACGGTGAAAGAATTTTTTTAATCGGTCCAGTAGTTTCGGAGCCTGTTCAATGCAAACAAACAATCAAATCTTTCCTTTTTATAATATTAGTTGATTCTAATGAATTACAAACCACAATTTTTGCACGATTCGTCCGCAGCGACTGACGTAACAGCCACGTTGCAGTACGAGCTGACAATAACTTTATTTCCAAACAATTTCGTTCAATGTTTGAAACATAGTCAATGGAGTTGCTAATTTTGGGGACGGAGGATTTAAAAGACATAAAGAATTATTTCACAAACTACACAGTGTAACTGTGACCCCACACTAGGCTAGGGCAGTCTCATGGCAGTCAAGAGAACAATAAACAGGTACGCAACTTACCGGAAATTCATTAATTTACGAGATAAGTAGTGAGAATGAGGTATAAACTCCTTGGTTATAAAGAAATTAATAAGTACTGGCTGGCATAGACCACCTATTTGGTAATATAATAAAAAAAAAGTGTGATTGTCTTTTTTTTTTTTTCATAAACGGTTGTTGTTTGTGTTGTATCGGAATAATCTGCTCAAAATGGAGAAAATTGAAGTTCGGGCCGTAATTAAATACCTTTGTTTGAAAAATTTTACTTCTGACCAAGTTAATCAAGACTTGCAAAATACTTTAGGGGTTCATGCTCCAGCTTATTCTACAGTTGCGCGTTGGTGTGCAGAATTTAAGAGAGGAAGAACATCGACTAATGATGATCCACGCTCTGGGCGCCCTACGACCACAATAACGGAACAAATGATTAAAAAAGTGGAAAAAAATGTTTTAGCAGATCGTCGAACTACTGTGCGTTTTATAGCTGAAGAAGTGAAAATTTCGATAGGTAGTGCACATAGCATCATACATGACCGTTTGGGTATGAAAAAAGTATCAGCACGTTGGGTGCCTCGAATGCTGACAGCAGAACAAAAACAAACCAGGCTGAGAATATCACAAAGCTGTTTGGATGTTTTACAACGAGATCCTGAGCAGTTTTTGGCTCGATTCTTAACAATGGATGAAACATGTCTTCATCATTACGATCTAGAAACAAAACAACAATCTATGACTTGGAAAAGGCCATCATCCCCAACACCTAGGAAATTCAAAGCAATTCCATCCGCTGGTAAGGTTATGGGTTCCCTTTTTTGGTACAGCAAGGGGGTGATAATGGTTGAATACCTCAATCATGGAGCCACTATTACGGGAAGTGTGTATGCAGAACAAATAAGAAAATTGCGTGAAGAAATACGTGAAAAACGACGCGGTAAACTTGCGAAAGTTGTGCTTTTTCACCAAGATAACGCTCCAGCTCACAAGTCCAGAGTTGCCATGGCTGCAATCAAAGACGCTGGCTTCGAATTGATGGAACATCCCCCATACTCTCCAGACCTTGCTCCTAGTGACTTCTATTTATTTCCCCGTTTAAAAGAACATCTTAGAGGCCAGAAATTTGATGATGATGATGGAGTGATCGCCGCCGTACAAGAGTTTTTAGAGGGTCAGGACGAGGACTTTTTTAAAAATGGAATATTAGGTTTAGAGAAGAGATTTTCTAAATGTGTATTATTAAAAGGTGACTACGTCGAAAAATAAAATAAGTTTTGTCAAAAGTTAACTGTATCTTATTCATTCTCACTACTTATTGAACACCGTAGTATTTCTAAGGCCGCCGGCTTTAACCGCCTCCGTAGCTCAGAGGCAAAGTTCACTGGCTTTACACAGGAGGTTGCGGGTTCGATTCCCGGCGGGGTCAATTGTAAGACTCGGTTTGGTTGGTGGTAGGGCATTTTCTAAGCCCGCCTGGCTAGCTACCACCATCTTATCTAAGTCTTGCCGCCAAATATCAATGTTGAAATCATTGGTGTGTTCCGGCATGAAGATAAGATAGCCAGTTCCCCATTGCGTTGGGGAATCTTGGTAAGCCCGCTTCCATCTTCGGCAACATCGTCACTTACCACCAGGTGAGATGTTGTCAAGGGTTTACCAATTGTGAATAAAAAAAAAAAAGGCCGCCAACATTATACAATTTAAAATTTTACTGTGTATTCTGTACTACTTATTATCCATATATATTTTTGTTCATCACATCAGCTCATATACGTCCCCACCGAGGGGCTCGAGCCTACACTGAATGATCGGGCCTTAGTCGACCACGAGGGCCCAGTGCGGGTTGGTCGACTTCACACACAACCTTCGAATTTCTCCGCAGGCGTGTGCAGGTTTCCTCACGATGTTTTTCTTCACCGTAAGAGCGTCGGATAAACGTACTTATGAAATCTAAATTCTAAATCACATTGGTACGTGGCAGGATTCGAACCACGACCTCCCGGACAGGAGACGGCGGCTCTAGGCGTTACGCCATCGACGCTCTTATATACAGGGTGTAAAAAAATTGGTGTAGGTACTTAACTGGAGCTTCTACTCATCATACTGAACAACTTTCAACAAGGAACCCATGGTCAATTCGCAAAAAAAATACGGCGCTCAAAAAAAAATGCACAAATTTGGTCAATCAGTTGATCATTTTGTATGAAGTATTCAAAACTTGTTCATTATGATGAGTAGAAGCCCTAGGTAGTTAACGAGACCTACACCAATTTTGTTACAAACTGTCTATTATATTGATATTTTTTGTTATTGTAAAATAAAGCATATTTGATTAATTTCTCATTTTAGGGCAAAATTAAATAAAACATTTACAGAACTTGTCAAAAGAATGTGCAGTAACCTAGCGATACATAACAAAAGTTTAGGGATCGGCTTACGCCTTAACGATCTAAGAACTAAAACTATTTGCTTTTGTACGCCGAGTTTTGGGATACGTTTTGTTTGGTCTCAGTAAGGCGAAAACTTGTTTTAGTTTACCTAAGGAAACTGTAATGTTATCTATGAAAGTCAATGTATTTTTGGTAGGTAGCTATTATACTCTGAATTATAGATCACCTTGTTTTCAACACAGCATGGAGTTTTTGATGTGTAACATCTTTGCTCTCGCTTTCCTGCAATTTGTGGGAGTGATTTCGTGAAATGGGACGGAAATGTGTAACATGGGACGGTAATGTGTAACAGGAAGTCGCGTTTTTTCTTTAAAAGCGCGGAAAAGGCAAAGGTATCTATGACCATACAGCCTAGTCTGCCGTATCTTTGCCGTCCTTCGTCATCAAATCTAACTAACCTAAAGTATTTTGTCACATGTTACACATCATAATATGCGAGTACTGTAGGTCTCGTTTTATTTATTTTTTTATTCACAATTGGAAAGCCCTTGGCGTCATCTCATCTGATGGTAAGTGACGAGGATGTTAGTCGGATCATTAAAATAAGAGATATGGCCTTAAGATCACTATGGAAAAAATATATTATTATACTTAAAGTTATAAAAAATGGATTTAATTGAAATTAATAAAAAAAAAATACCACTTTTGATAAAATTTAAAAAATATATAAGTACTGTAGCCTGTAAAAATACCCTGTTTTTGAAATTAATTGCAAAACTTCTCGAAAACAACTAGTGAAAGAAAAAACAAATCAAAATCAATCATCGGTGACTTTATTAAGACCTTTTATTCTAATTTTAACACGCATCAACCTGCTCGAATTAAGGCATATTAAAGCCTTAAGGAGCTATTCTGATATAAAACATGTTGACTGGAGTTTCATAGAACTTTATAATGCCGCCTTTGCACTGTACATTTTTTAAATTAAGTTTATGTTTATGCTTTTTTGGTATGCAATAAAGGATTATTATTATAATAATTCAGAGTAAACTACAATTATAAAAACTGTTATAATATTAATAATAGGTAGCACATTACTTACTGCAGAGGCCAGGAAAGTAAGCAATTTCTTGTTATAATACTATATAATTTCTTGTAATAATAGATACTACTCCAGCAATTATTGACGTTCCGGCTGACGCTTGTTTAGTGCTTTACTCAAACAAAGCAAGGAAATTGAAACAATAGTTTATCCTCTCGTCTGTCGAATACCGCCAGACGGAAAAATAAAAAAAACCCGTGTCTGTCGCTGGTCGCCAGGCGGTAAGATTTACGGCGGTTCAAATTAGCGCCTAAACTAAATCAAAGGTTGCTTATGAACCAATAGAAAGCTAGGAAATGAATGGGAGTGAAGTTGGCTACCTCTGTGCCAATCATTAGCCACACTTACAGCAAAATATATATATTCTTACAGTACAAATATATTCAGAGAAACTTCACTCAAAATTCATGTCTCGTACTTCAAATCGCGAGTGAATGTGCGCACAATTTACGTGTTGTTTCTGTGTTTCTGAAAAAGATTTGCGGTGAAAACGATGCCAAGGTACGTAATCATTTATTTTAATACTTTTAATGACTCATACTTCTGATTTTCTCTGAAAACTTTTCCTTCAAACTATGGCCTTTATTTGTGACTGTTTTATTGGCATTTTTTTTTTTTTTTTTTTTTCACAATTGGTAAGCCCTTGGCATCATCTCACCTGATGGTAAGTGACGATGATGCCGAAGATGGAAGCGGGCTAACCAAGATTCCCCAATGCAATGGAGAACTGGCAATCTTTTCTTCAAGCCGGAACACATCAATGTTGTTAACACTGATGTTTGGCGGCAAGACTTAGATAAGATGGTGGTAGCTAGCCAGGCGAGCTTAGAAAATGCCCTACCACCAACCAAACCGAGTCTTACAAGTTGACCCCGCCGGAATCGAAACCGCGACCTCCTGGTGTGAAGCGAATGGACTATCCATTGCGCCACGGAGGCGGTTAATTTTTTTTTGTTACTTATATGGTCTATATTATAACTAAAGGATTATTGTTCTTTTATTTTTATGTTATAAATACTCTATTTTAGATTAATACTTTATATGAAAATACACAATATTCCATTTAGATTCACAGAAAATCCAATAAAAGAAAATAATAGCGCGCCCAGAACCCCTGTCGTCTGTCACTGTCCATCTGGCGGTAGCGACAGGGAGGGAGGGTGGGATTTATTATAGCTTGACTTTGATTTTGACTTGAATTTTAAGTAAAATACAGTCGATATTTAAAACCGTAACTATAGAGTGGGGGAGTGCCGTGGCGCACACTTTTGCTTTTGACCCGATTTACTTTTTTAATCACAACGCCGCCGCACCTGCGCTGCCGCCGGTCCGTTTAAAATTTGAAAAAACCAGTAAACTGCGAGTCAGAACCGAGCACAAAGGACTCCGTACCATCATACTAGATGGCGCTAGTTTCTTCCCGTTTAAAAAATACATTTTTTTTGTATGGAGACTTTCACTTTTTCTAAGTTTTAGTATTTTTTGTTATAGCGGCAACAGAAATACATCATCTGTGAAAATTAAAACTGTCTAGTTATCACGGTTGACTGGTGATAGACGGACAGACAGACAGACGGACGGACAGTGGAGTCTTAGTAATAGGTTCCCGTTTTTACCCTTTGGCTACGGAACCCTAAAAAGCAGCTTTATTTTATTTATCGGACTATGGTGTTATCCCTTGGCTGCTTCGACCAAATATACCTAATGGACCGGCCCTAAACATTTCTTTTAGAAAAACAAAAATTAGGCATGCCTAGTGGCTATTCGGTGGCGGATTTTGCTGTGTGATGTGACTGTTGACTGACCGTTACCGGCGAATCAAACGATTTTTAGTATCTATAGGTAGATATGTGTCTAACATCTAACCTTGTATGTGTTCTATGCCTTTTTTCCACGTTTTCACACGCCCAACCACACACACACACACACATACACACACACACGCGCGCGCACGCACAGAAATACACACTAAACATATTTGTATTTTCATTACGTTAGTTTTGGTTTTGTTTGCTCGTTTTTGTTTTTATTTTTCTTGTGATCGACACAGTCCTCGGGCTGTGGCAGAATTACCAGTGTATTGCTCGCAAGAGCAAATCAACACACTGAGTCACGGCCCTTTTGTACTACTGCAACACACAGTCATATGTTTTTGTATTATTTTTTTGCTCTTTTTAATTTGTCATGTTTTGTTTTATATTATGTATGAGTGAAATAATATGTGTGTGATTGCAGTGACTATTTATCTATCCCTATCCATACATTGATCTCATAAAAGATGAGTCAAATACAATTACACGCAAACACACACTCACTTCACTATTTAGGCTACCAAGCTCGTTCAAAGATAAACAATGACGTACATAGAGAGACGTACTCGTAATGTAGCAAGAATCCTTACTAATATTATATGTAAATGTGAAAATGTGTTTGTTTGTTTGTTACCTTTTCACGCTTCAACACCTTAACGAATCTTGATGACAATTTGGCATGCAGGTAGCCTGTGTCACTGGGAAGTACATAGGGTACTTTGTATCCCATGAAAATAGCATATTCCGATGCAGTTCCTGAGGGAGCTAAAAGTATACTCATTTCTGGTTAGTTTCTTTAACATTGCAACGAAACGATGGATTGTTGTGTTTTTTTGCACAGAGATGGCTGAGGGGCTGGGAAATGACATAATTTACAAATTAGCATATCCTGACGTGGTTACCGAGCGATCTGGGGAAAACTTAGTTCCGCCCTCGCGCACGTCAGCGTCGCAACGGAGCTACGAACTGAAGTGGTTTTTGTATAGAATTGGTTGAGGGGGTGGGAATTAACAAAGACTTCTTATCAGAATAGCCAGATATCGTTCCTAAGGGATCTGAGGAAAACTCATGGCCGCGCTCGCGAGCCGCTTGCGGCACTCTCCCTAAAAGACAGTCATAAAAACGATGTCCACGGGGGCGAAGCCGCGGGCAAAAACTCGTGAGATAAAGTTCGACCTCCAACCCATACTATTGACTAAGGCGCAATGAGCGTATGCACTCATTCCGTAGGCATCAAAACCGCTGTTCGCGTATGCCGGTCCATAGCTGTTATATCTTGGCTGTATGAGATTTGTGTTTTGTGCCCCTTATTGTGTTATAGATAAGATAAGTGCTCTCCAGTAATGCAATTACATAGCCACTTCCTGGCTCGTTAACGAACCGGGAAGTAGATTTTTTTTTATTTGACGATCCTGAAAATACGTATTTCCTGTCTTCTTTTATGTAAAGCGAATAGGGATGACGACAGCATCATAAATAAATTATGAACTATTGATCACTAAATTGCCCTTCTACTTAAACTTCGGAAAACTTTACTCGTTTTGTTTACCATTAAGTCTTCGATTTTTACTAACATTTTTAGAACAAAATGTCGATTTTGACAGATGATAAAAAGTAACTCAGATGACTAGCATTCGTCATCCCTATTACTTAGCGTATTTGAGTAAAATCATTTTGCATGTAGGTATCTAGTTTAGTAGTTTTTCTATGACTTTGCTGAAATCGCAAATAATAACGACTTGTCATACAAATCGATCAGCTTTAGTTTATATTTTGGGTTTCCTCAATCAATCAATCAAATCAGCTGAAAGACGTCCACTGCTGGACAATGCCCCCCCAAGGATTTCCACGACGATCGGTTCTACGCTGCCCGCATCCAGCGGCTTCCCGCCACCTTCACCAGGTCATCGTTCAAACGTGTGGAAGGCCTGTTGTTCCACAATTGATAAGCCCATGGCATTATCTCACCTGATGGTTAGTGACGATGATGCCGAAGATGAAAGCGGGCTAACCAAGAACAAAAAACTCTGTCAAGTATATATCACAAGTTACTATCAGCGAAAGTTGAAAATGTGAGAGAATTCTTCTTAAAGACTTTGTCAATGATATATCATCACCAGCAGTGAAAGTGTTAAAATGTAAGAGAGTTCTTATTGAAGACTCTGTCAAGGATATATCATATGTAACTAGCAGCGAACGTGTTAGAAGAATTCTCTCACATTTTAAAATGTGAGATAATTCTTTTTAAAAACTCGGCCAAGGAAATGTCATTTGTAAAAACCGAATGTATTCAAATTTAGAAATAATTTATGTATTCAAAGTATTCAAATTTACAAACTTGTAAGTACGAGCTTTAATTGGAAATTATTTTAATTATTTCATATTCTTCTTAGTAAACCCTTTCATTTGATACCCATATCATAGGGCTGCATAAAACAATAACTGATCCGCCATCTTGGGTGAGCCGCCATGTTGGATTTAGAATGACGTCATACAGTTAAACATGCATTGTCATCCAAACTGAACGTGTATACAAAATGTCAGCTCAATCGGTTGAAGGGCTTACCAATTGTGAATAATAAAAAAATTGGTCGTCTGTAAAGTCGGTTTATGGACGATAGTTTAACGTGAGAACGTCATAACGTAACGGGACAATGAGCGTAGCGGGACGTTGAGTTATTATTTTTCATGCGTGCAGGCGGCGTCCATCGATTTATTAGACGTTATCACGTCAAAAAAAAAGATATCTGCTTCAAAATTGTGTTGCAAGATTCCACCCGAACAAACATACATACATTGCAAGTTAAATAAAAGTTTGTAAAAATAGATCATTATAAAAAAATGTTAAACCCCCTTTTTTAGGTTCTGTACCAGGTAAAGGGTGTTAACAATGATATTTTTTTTTATTCACAATTGGTAAACCCTTGACAACATCTTACCTGGTGGTAAGTGCCGATGCTGCCGAAGATGGAAGCGGGCTTACCAAGATTCCCCAACGCAATGGGGAACTGGCTATCTTATCTTCTTGCCGGAACACACCAATGATGTCAACATTGATATTTGGCGGCAAGACTTAGATAAGATGGTGGTAGCTAGCCAGGCGGGCTTAGAAAATGCCCTACCACCAACCAAACCGAGTCTTACAATTGACCCCGCCGGGAATCGAACCCGCGACCTCCTGTGTAAAGCCAGTGAACTTTGCCTCTGAGCTACGGAGGCGGTTGAAATATTATGTTTGGCGGCAAGGCTTAGGTAAGGCAGGCTTGGATATTGCTCTCCCACCAAAGAACCAAATTTAAGAAAATGTACTACTTACCCTACAATTAAATAGGTAGGTATCACCTAGAGTATCTCAATTTTTAAAGCTTCAATTTTTCTAGCAACTAAACACATAACGTTTTATCTAGTTCCTAAACTAAAACCTGTTACATAAACTTGTATATTATGACTACGCCGTTTTCAGCAGGATCTCATTGAGATTCCACGTGGGGTGTGCACGCACGGCGAAGGAGCGAACTTAGTTAGTTCTAGCACAGTATTACGATATGGCTTACAGTAGCGCAACGCCTTTGATTTCGCACGATGCCGACACCGGCGTAGGGCAGTACTAGCCTGTAGCCAGCCTGGCAAATGTGCCCCGCCGCCCGCTGCCTCGCAAATACGAAGAGTAGCCGTAGTAAGTAGCCTCTCGTAGCGAATCGTAGTAACGCCACAGTATTACGTTATGGGTTACAGTAGCGCAACGCCTTTGATGTCGCACGATGCCGACACCGGCGTAGGTACTAGCAGTACTAGTCTGTAGCTAGCCTGACAAACTCGCGGAGTTTGCCAGGCTGTGCCCCGCCGCCCGCTACCACGCAAATACCCTTCCCTTGCTCTGAGTAAGCACATTGGTTGCACTACTATAGGCCGCTATATTGTAATACTGTGGTTCTACCGTACGTACATTACTTAACTACGTAACTACATTTTTAACCGCCTCCGTAGCGTAATGGTTAGTCTATTCGCTTCACACCAGGAGGTCGCGAGTTCGATTCCCGGCGGGGTAAACTTTGTAAGACTCGGTTTTTTTGGTCGCAGGGCATATTCATAGCCTACAAACATCTTATCTAAGTCTTGCCGCCAAACATCAGTGATGTGTTCCGGCTTCAAAATAAGATAGCCAGATCCCCATTGCGTTGGGGAATCTTGGTAAGCTCGCTTCCATCCTTGGCATCATCGTCACTTACCATCAGGTGAGATGATGCCAGGGGCTTACCAATTATTGTGAATTATAAAAAATCGCCCAAGTGCGAGTCGGACTCGCGCAAAGTAAAAAAAAAAAAAAAGTAGGTTTACGAAATCTTTTCAGAAAGTAAATGTTTTTTTTAAAAAACAAAATTATATTTACAGTTGGTACTTAATAGAACATTTCGTATGAAAAATCTATGAACTTGTGACAAATTCAACTGCACATCTTAAGTTGGTCGACTATTACTTCTAAACTAAGGGGGCCTACACAGTTTCCTTTTAAATTAATTAAAAGAATATATAATAATGTTTCTGAACATATTAAAGCTGAGCAAAAGACAAACATCTTTCAAAGAAAGTTAAAGGAAATGCTAATCGAAAATTGTTATAGCTTGCAAGATTTTATAAAATGAACAATGATATTGTATATACTTGTGATTTTAATTTATGAATTTCTTATAAAATGAAACAATTAATGACTTGGTGATTTATTTCTTATGCATGCATTTTATTGTTTAATAAGTGTTAAAGTATGTACTACAAAAATTACAAATGTTTCACAATATGTATATAGGTCGACTTTACTTACCTTAAGTTGCAGTGCCCTAGCCGAGTGTCATATACATACTATAATATGTAATTAAGTACACTTAAGATCTTCTCTACCCTGTATATGACAACAATAAATTATTAGTTCATAGTTCATAGTTCATTTATTCATAAACAATTTACAAATTGTGTTTGAAATAACCTAAGCTAACATTAAAACAAGTTAAAGTCAATTATAAAATTTACAACACAAAATAACAACAATAATAAAAAAATATAAAAGCATAAAAACATGATATTAATTTTAATTTTAGTCTGCATTGTGTTTATCTTGGATATAATCATTCACTGTATAATAACATTTACGTGTCAAAAATTTCCGCAAGCTATGGACTGTTTAAGAGAGTTAAACAGTCCATAGCTTGCAGTTGACTTCAGTGCGATATGTAGTTTATTAAACAAGTTCGGAGACTGATAAAAAGCAGCGTGTTTTACTACGTCTAATCTCGGCATTATCTGCTGTTTCACATCTTTGCGTCTAGTCCGTTCACGCATAACTTTGTCTGTTTCTGTTTCAATATTTAATAACTGTTTTTTGTAGTCACAGAGCAAAACCATAATATAAAGGCAGAATAATATAATTGAGTATTGAGTAATTACATTTTCTATTTAATGTTTTTTTAGATGTCCTGAAATAGCAGTTTAGCTTGTATGGGGAGAAGACACTTGACTCGAACATAATTTAGCAATTTATATAGGTAATTAATATTTATATAATTATTTAATATTTTGCAAACCGATCCCCAAATCAAATAAATATTTTAGGAAACCCTCAGTTTTTTCTAAGACATATTCAACGATACCCCTTATATGCATTTTATTATATTTATGTAACTAAATTTATTTATATTATTATATAATTACATTATGTAGTATATTATATTATGTATTATTTTGTAGGTACGTAGTATTTATTTAGGAATATGTTGTCTTTGTTAATGTACACGTCTTCTGCCATGCTTTTGTAATTTCTCTTTCCTAGGTCTGCTGGAAGAAATTTCTAATAGAAATAAGCTGTACCTTTTGTATGTTCTTATCTAGTTTAATGTTTGTTTATCCCTATTTCTGTGTGCAATAAATTGTGAAATAAATAAATAATACCCTACACCCTCTATTTACATGTAAGGGAGGTACCGTAATTTTTTTTAAATATTTTAATGTACAATCTTTGTTGGCGTGATTAATATGTGCAACCATGCCAAATAATATCTTTCTAGTATTAATATTATCTGATCTAAGCCACGGACAGACGGACAGACGAACAAACAGATACGGCGAAACTACAATGATTCCTTGTTGACTTCGAAAACCTAAAATGGTATGAACAATTGAACATTATATTGCTGGCCAATTTTGTTTTTATTTGTTCCTCTGTAAATTCGATTATTGCTTTTTACTACAATAGGGATGACGACAGCATCAGAAATAAATTATGAACAATATTTGTCTCTGATCACTAAATTGCCCTCCTACTTAAACTTCGGAAAACCTTACACGTTTTGTTATCCATCAAGCCTTCGATTTTTGAGTCACTAAAATCAAAAAATGAGTACATAAATGACGCTGCAAAACTATGACGTCACGCCTAGGTATTTCAAACATTCTTAGAACAAAATATAGTTTTTGATAGATGATAAAAAGTAAATCAGATGACTAGCATTCATCATAACTATTAATTCTACAAGGGTCGATATGTTTCGACCATCTGTGGTGGATTGACAAATAGTCAAATCAGCCTGTCGCAGTGCAGATGAACTGTCGGAAACACGCAGGCCTCCAACGCGGTGCGATGAGGTGGCATAAGTGTTACCATTGAAACTCGAACGTTCTTTTATTTTGGATATAACAGTTGACCACGCTATACACGTTAAGGTATTGATTGGAACAGTTGTCTCTGTCTTTTTCTTTACGTGTAAAGAGTAAAGAAAATAACCACACTTTTTCAATGGTTTTTCGTTTCGATCAAAAACTACAATGAAAGTATAAAAAATAATAACATTACTCACTTTTTATCATCGTAACAAATATTGTTGTATATTTTTTTAAATTTATACTTCAAATTATTAGTCATAGTAACTAGAGTTGAAAGTAATGGTGTAGATATATCTTAGGGTTTTTTTTATATCGAGCCGTAACTGCTCAATCGTGTTTATAATAGCTGGAACATCATCAACAATAAGGATGTTTTTTGAACTTTGAGTTTTCTATCATTTTAAGTAGAGCCTGGGTTAAATAACGGACGAGATTAACGTTTAATAATGTTTGCAGAAATGTAGGATGAAACATAAGACCTAAAAAGTAAATCATCATCATCATGTCAGCTCATATACGTCCCCACCGAGGGCCCACGCGGGCCCAGTGCGGGTTGGTCGACTTCACACACAACCTTCGAGTTTCTTCGCAGGTGTGTTGTGCAGGTTTCCTCACGATGTTTTCCTTCACCGTTAAAGTAATCGGAGAGTATATGTACGTAAGTTACGAAAAACTCATTGGTACATTGGCCTTCCGTATTTGAACCCGGCACCTCTGGTTAGGTTAGGACGACCGAGTCGTTACCGGTTAAGCCACCGACGCTTGTAAAAAGTAAATACAAAAAGATTATTAAATAACTAACACACCATCGAATTATTATAAGGTCTTACCCAAGATGGGTCTTTCTTTTCAGAGAGTATCAGTTTCTGTTATTTTACATTATTTTTACATATAAGAGTTTTAATTATTTATATCCAAGTAGCAGTGAATTTGAGCGTCGGTGGCGTGACGGTTACGGCTGCTACCTCCTGTCCGGGAGTCCGAGGTTCGAATTCAGCCACGTACCACGAATCTCGATTTAATATGTACGTTTATCCAACGCTCTTACGGTGAAGGAAAACATCATGAGAAAACCAAACGCCTGCGCAGAAACTCGAAGGTTGTGTGTGAAGTCGACCAACCCGCACTGGGCCTGCGTGGTCGAATTGAGCCCCTCGCTGGGGACGTATATGAGCTAATAAGATGAAGAAGTACTAAAAATAATGAAGATTGAAGAGAATTCGGATTTTTCTAATTATATGTCACACTTTATTCAAATTGTGACACATAAGTTGTTATGTGATAGCGCCATGAGAAACAGATGAAATAGATCGAAAGCAAAAGGGTTAAATAACAGCGTTTCCGCGTTACACATACATTTAAATAGATTGTTCCTAGAGATAGGCCTTGCCGATCTATTAAACCAATGTTGCTTAAATTTCCCTCTCACTGCTTCTCCCGCTATGGTGACTTGGTGATTGGTGAGTCTTTTTCTGTTCATTCAGTGCGACTTTGGAATGCCCTTCCCCACGAAATTCGCGACAGTCCTAGCATACACATATTTAAGAGGAAATTAAAAGAGCATTATCTGACCCGACTTGCTTTTCCTATATTGCAACTTTTTAGGTATGTAGTATATTATTGTTATATAAGTATGTTTATTGTTTATTTTGTGTATGCAGTAAGTATATTATTTTTATAATTATTTATTTATGTAGGTATGCATTAGGTATATTACTATTAAAATATACGTATTTGTTTTAAGTAACATCATCATCATCACATCAGCTCATATATACGTCCCCACCGAGGGGCTCGAGCCTACCCTGAATTAGGGCGATTGGGCCTTAGTCGACCACGCGGGCCCAGTGCGGGTTGGTCGACTTCACACACAACCTTCGAGTTTCTTCGCAGATGTGTGCAGGTTTCCTCACGATGTTTTCCTTCACCGTAAGAGCGTCGGATAAACGTACATATGAGATCGAAATTCAAAAACACATTTGTACGTGGCAGGACTCGAACCACGACCTCCCGGATAGGAGAGAGCGGCCCTTGAAGTTGCGCCACCGACGCTTAAGTAACATAATACTTAGGAACTTATATCATATAGTATTTTTTTAACATTCCCAATAACAAATCGACGCCTCAACTGAATAAAGACGTAACGCTTTTTACCGAAAAAAATTTTTATTGCATTTTTCGATGGCAGAGACTGAGGCGCATATGCTAATTTTTTTTTGGAATTTTATCTGTAAATTCGGTTAAAATAGGAAGGAACACAACTTTATTCTATCGAAATTTACTACGTTTATTGTGGACGAAAAACGGCGCTATAAAGCCTTACCACTTTTACCAAGTCTCGAAAAAAGCAGAACAAAAGCGCAATCATGTATCACTTACTTATTCGTCTGAATATTTTGTAACCATTAACGCACAGATACTTTACGTCTTTATTCATGTTAAACTGGAACGAAGTGTTTTGGTGCAAAGATTTATTTGCGTTTGTTCTTATGTAAAATGCGATATACTTATAAAGCAAAAATTTTTACAGTAAAATTGCATCTCATTTTGTTACGTATAACCAGTTTGACACTTTATTCGTACTACGCATTGAGGCTTTACGCCTTTATTCGGGTTAAATGTGAACACAGTCGTAACGCAAAGATTTACACGCCTTTGTTCGTATGTAAGATAAGATAAATTAAGAAGGCAAAGCTTTTTACAATAAAATTATGTCTTACTTATTCGCATATAACTTCTTTGCCGCTTTATACCTTATTGACAAAAATATCATGTTAGAAAGCAAAACGTCAATACCATACCATTTTTAGATATTGTACGTAGTAAGAGTACCTTACCAATCATCAAGCATCCAAATAATTTTGTATTCACCGATTACGTTCAAAGCAGTTGATAGTTGAAATGGCATTAAAGTATTGCGCGGAGCGGCGCGGTGGCGCTGTGGGTAGCACTATAACGTTGCATCAAGGTCACACGCTTAACGTTTCGATTGGCCGCTCGCACAGCCAGTTTGCGTCGTGCCGGCGGAGTGATTAGTTGCCTATAAATGTGAGTGAACCAGCGGAATAACTATAATGTTTTCTCCGGAAATAGTACCATCTCAACGTAAGCGTAGCTCGCAAAGACCTCGAAAATGTCGTCGCAAACTAAATATGGAAAAGCAAAATGATCAGGATCTTGACAAAAAAGTTAAGTAATGTTTATTTCAGATGTTTATTTGGCCCTAAAATAGTTGTACAGTCAGCTGACGAATTACTTGACCAACCCCGCTCAAAACCAGTGAAGTTTTCTCGGTTTAAAGCGGTTTTTTGTTTTTGTTTTATCATGAAATTTCGTATAATTAGCAGGTTAACAAGCTGTATAAGTATATAAAATCTTATTTAAAAATAAATAATCAACTGAGAAAATTTCCTCGGCTTCGAGCGGGAGGGGTCAGGTAATTCGTCAGCTGACTGTTCAAGTTTAGTGCTATGACAGAAGTTTTTTTGCTGCATAATTTCGTAGGTAGGTACATAGGTACTTTAGAGTTTCGTGGGTACCCAAAACGTGCCGAAGTAGCCAACACCATACGTCTACGTTAGGTAGGTATTGTCTAGGTATTGATTCCCTTATTGTCTTCTCCGATGTTATTTATCAATCAGTGATTGTGACGAGTACTTAACGTTAACAATATTACAAATAAATAGGTCAAGTATGTATTCGACTTTATGGAGATGGAGGGAACTCCTTCTTAAAAAAGCCTAAACAGCGGAAGTGGACATGGTTGCATCCCAATGGCGTAACGAAGAACGAGATTGACTTCATCTTGTCGATGAGAAGACGAATATACAATGATGTCTCTGTGATCAACTTAGTAAAAACAGGAAGCGATCACCGAATGGTAAGAGGCACATTGAATCTAAAGACCAAGCTGGAAAGATGTCGACTGATAAAGTCTCCGCTCCGACCAGCGCCCATCCAACTCCAAGACCCTGAGAGCTTTCAGCTCAAGCTACACAATCGCTTCGAGTGCCTAAGAGACTGCGATAATATGGACGATTATAATGACAGGTTCGTGGAAATTGTCCGAAGAGTCGGGTCTAAGATTTTTAAAACTCTCCTTTCAAACAAAACCAAAAAATCTCGGCCAGCGACCTCATGGAAGAAAGACGCAGATTAGTTCTGCAGTCCTCTGAAGACACTATTACTCAGTTTCGGCAACTAAACAGGCGATCTCTAAATCTCTAACACGCGATTTGCGCCAGTATAACACACATTGTATTAAAGAGGCTATTGAGCACAACAAAGGCTTAAAAGTGTACCGAAAGATCTGTCTGTTGGACAAAGCCAACTGACCAAGCTGAAGACTGAAGATGGCAGGATCATATCGTCTAAGACTGAGTTGCTGGAAGAAGTTGAGAACTTCTACGGACAATTGAACACGACCACACGTCTGCCTGTCAGCGATCTGGCTAAGGACCCAAGAGCCAGACTAACCCGAAACTATACAGAAGATATCCCAGACGTCAGCCTGTACGAGATTAGAATGGCTCTCAAACAGCTCAAAAAAAATAAGGCACCGGGTGATGATGGAATTACGGCTGAACTTCTGAAAGCAGGTGGAACACCGGTACTTAAAGCTCTTCAGAAGTTATTTAATTCCGTTACAATTGTGGGAAAAACGCCAAAGGCATAACACAGAAGTGTGGTCGTGCTTTTCTTCAAAAAGGGTGATAATACCCTACTCAAAGCTGTTTTTGAGAGTCATTATGAATCGTCTCGCACGCAGGTTTGACGACTTCCAGCCTCCCGAACAAGCGGGTTTCCGAAAAGGCTTTAGTACCATATAACACATAGATACGCTGCGGCAGATTATACAGAAGACCGAAGACTACAATCGGCCACTATTCTTGGCGTTCCTGGACTATGAGAAAGCCTTTGATTCGGTCGAAACTTGGGCTGTGTTACATTACAGTCTCTCCAGTGATGCCAAATTGACTATCGATATATCGAGGTACAGTGTTTGTATGAAAACGCCACTATGTCGGTTAGCCTTCAGGATCAAAACTCGGAACCTATCCGGCTGCAGCGAGGGGTGAGACAGAGAGACGTTACATCTCCGAAACTGTCCACTGCCACCCTGGAAGATGTCTTTAAGCTTTTGGACTGGGGTGGACTTGGCATCAATATCAACGGCGAGAACATCACCAATCTTCGATTCGCTTACGATATCGTGGTCATGGCTGAGACTATGGACGACTTAGGCACAATGCTCGATACCTACTCCTCTGAAGGTTGGAGGCTCTACACTCGAAGTTTTTACCGAATATGTGTACCTGGGACAAAAACTCCAGTTGGGTAGGTCCTACTGCGAGAAAGAGATTAATCGTCGAATCCAACTCGGCTGGGCAGCGTTCGGGAAGCTTCGCAATACCTTTACGTCCCAGATACGTCTTAGGACCAAGGTCTTCAACCAGTGTGTGTTACCAGTGATGGAATACGGAACTGAGACATGGTCGCTTACTATGCGCCTCATAAGAAAGCTCACGGTCACCCAAAGGGCAATGGAGCGGGCTGTGCTCGGAATTTCTCTGCGTGATCGAATCATAAACGAGGAGATCCGTAGGAGAACCAAAGTAACACTTAGATCTCAGAATTGCTAAACTTAAATGGCAGTGTGCGGGGCACTTAGCTCTTAGAACAGACGGCCGTTGGGGCATTCCCTCTCGTATATCTACCAGATACGCTAAACTACCAGGTTTATGATATAGCGTCCCCACTCACTGACAGCTAGGTCATAAAGTGAGGGCCGCTATTCCTGCCAACACCATAAGGTGAAGACAAAGACCAGTTACGGTAGGCCGTTGGGGCATCCCCTCTCGTATATCTACCAGATACGCTAGACTCCCAGGTTTATGATATAGCGGGGTAGAAGGCGAAGTCAAAGCATCTTTCTATTCTGACTCATGTGCCGGACAGAATAGAAACAGGTTTGTGTTTGCCATGTTCCAGCATGCTAGCAGACTTTTTGGGGTAGATATTTGCCACCGATTTTTCGAGAAAGGCCACAGTCAGTCAGAGGGCGATACAATGCATGCTTGTGTCGAAAGGGCAAAAAAAAACCACGTCATCTACACCCCGGAACAAATGTATTGCATCATTTCGAATGCTAAAGTAGAAGGCGACAAATTTTCAGTCAAAGAAATGATGCAATTGGACTTTTATGATTTTAAACAATTGGTCAACAAGCCTGATGTGAACTGGTTCCAAGACGATGATAATCAGAAAGTATTTTAGTCTAGAGTAAAAGAAGTTAACATTAAGCACACCAATCCAGACCAAATAACATACAAGTACAGTATTCTGGCTGGAAGCGAATCCAAAACATTGACCACAAACAAAGTGTCTTCTCGCCGCCGTCGCAGGGGTAATAACTCTAACACACAAGAAGTTGTCACATTGATCCCTGCATATACAGATCCAATCCCGGTTCCAAGGCCATTATACAACGATTTGATGGAACTTTGCAGCGCTGGAGCAATACCATCGGCATATCATTATTTTTACAATAATCTGAATCCCCAAAATTCAGCGGAAACTGACCAGGTAAATGATGCGGGTGACTCAGAATAAACATCGGTCTAATCTAAACTACTGCTTATTATTAAGTTAATTTACAGTTTAATTTTTAATCATATTAATAAATACCAAAAAAGTAATTAAGAACTATGCTAATACCAATTATAGAACCATGGCTCCAACCACAGAGATTGACTTATTTTCTTATTTTATTTCTGTTCATTAATAATTAACGTTTATTTTTAAAAAGTTTACTATAATAAACAAAATCTAACTAAACTTATTTTTAAGTAAATTAACAATTTTATTTTTAATCATAGTGAGTATTAATAATAGCAATAATTAAAAACTATGTAAATGTCAACTCTTAAGAATCATAGCTCCAAAGAGGTTGGATTTTTAAATTTTATTTGTTTGTTAATCATGATAAGTATGAGAAGTTGATGTTTTTTGTTAAGTTGATGGTAATGTCTAAACTTTGATAGAGAGATTTTATTAAGTTAATAATTTTACTGTGATTTAGAACCAACAATTTTAAAGTACTAAGTTCCTATCAGAAATACCAAAAATAGTGTAAGTTAAGGGAAGATTATATTGTTATTTAGATGAAAATAACAGAAAAGGAGATTTTTTGAGTTAGCTTTATTATTAAATATTAATATTATATCACTTTTACTTAGTTTTATCACTTAATATCAAATTTATTAGTCATTTTCGACTTCTGAATAAAAAGTGTATTAAAATCATAATAATTCATAAATATCAGCGCCGTTGATACAAATTTAAACTTTTTACCACTACAACACATTATTTTTGATTATTATGTAGCCGTAGATCAGTAAATAGTTTGACTATTGATTTAATATAATTAATAAATATATTTTCATTTTTCTGCGTCTTTTTTCAGTTACTATTTACCTTCCACAATTAGCGTAAACAGTTATTACGCAATATATATATTTTTCAATCAAGTTAACGAACAAAGTTGTTAAGTAACAATACGAATCGAGTTTCATTAAAAAAATAGACGAATAAAGGCGTAAAGTATTCTTGCACGTCAGGTATCTATGAAAAATTTGGCTTATAAAGTTATGCAAACTAATGATGCGTTTCTGTTTCATAAGCTCTTGTAGCCGAATAAAGGCGTAAATTTTTTTACAAAAAAAATATTTTTGAAATGGTAGATGAATAAAAATGTAATATGTTTTTTCTTGAATATCTCTCTTTCTGATTAGAATCGGCATTTATCAAGTACACAGAAAGAAACATTATTTTTTTACCCATCTTTCAATATACATAACTAATGCTAGAAGTAATTAGAAAAGTAGGTAGATCAATTTTACGGTTTTTTGGCTCTCCTGTAAAATTGACTTTTTTCGATTACGCCTTTATTCGGTGGGGGCATCGAAATGTGTACACGCCTCTACCCGTTCGTATTTCATTTCTTTCTCACTTACTGGTTTGTGGGCAGAAAACTCTTAAGGTGCGTACGGACTTGAGGCAGCCTCGAGCCGAGGCAGCCTCGAGCCGAGGCAGCCTCGCGACGCACGGCTCGCGGCGAGGCTGCCTCGGTGTACAAATTGACAACATGAGGCAGCAAGCCGAGGCAACGTGCCTCAGGGCGATCCACTCTTTTCAAAATGGCGCCGAACGTGCACACAGCTGATTTTGCAGTGGGCCTCCGCCGCCGCCGCCATTTTTAATTCAATAGCGATGGCGTCGAATGTCTCATGCCGCTGCGGCCTTTATAATAATATACCACCATTTGAATAACAAGAAGAGAAAACCACGTTGGTGGACTAAAATGCTTTTTAAAAACAGAAAGAGTTATGGAGAAACATTGCTTCATGATATTACTTTTGAGTGTACTCTTAAAGACAAAGTCAACTTCACACGTATGTCGACTGAAGACTTTGAACATTTATTTTGTTTGGTAGCACCAGTAATCCATAAAAAAATACAAAATTTCGTAAACCAATATCGGCTAAAGTAAGGTTTATGATAACTATTAGATTTTTGGCAACAGGAGATTCATATACAAGTTTACAATATTTGTTCAGAGTTTCCAAGCAATCTATTAGTAGTATTGTACCTGAGGTGTGTGATGCGATTACTGAAGCATTAAAAGGATATATAAAGGTAAGATGAATAAAACATATTTACTTAATTAGATTTTTGGCAACAGGAGATTCATATACAAGTTTACAATATTTGTTCAGAGTTTCCAAGCAATCTATTAGTAGTATTGTACCTGAGGTGTGTGATGCGATTACTGAAGCATTAAAAGGATATATAAAGGTAAGATGAATAAAACATATTTACTTATTTATACATTTATTAATAATCAGGTTGTAGACAGAAGACATTACACTAAGGTATGATAAGTTGGTAATTATGGTGACATATTAGGTGGTTGCGTAGGGGGAGGTGGAGGAGGCGGTGGTAGTGGACCAGGAGATGGTATAATATAATCAGATTCTCTTGAAACGCTTCTGGGACTGGGGCTCGAAGATGCTGCGTAATTACTATATCGCTGGGCAGGATTATAGGTGAAATAACCAAATTCTGCCTGATATAAAATATTGTTGATTGCCTGTTTAATATTAGCGATAGTTATATTATCATATCTTCTTAATTCATTGGCAACATGGAGGCCATAAGAAGTAAGAGGATCCTCACTTTGTTGCGAACTTTTTCTCAAAATGTTCATAGCTTCAGATAAGGTTGGGTCAATTTTGCGCTTGTTTCCTCTGCGTGGTCGAGACTGAGAAAATGAGGGGTTCTCTTGTGACTGTTGCGGTTCAAATGAGGGGTTCTCTTGTGACTGTCGCGGTTCAAATGAGGGGTTCTCTTGTGACTGTCGCGGTTCAAATGAGGGGTTCTCTTGTGACTGTCGCGGTTCAAATGAGGGGTTCTCTTGTGACTGTTGCGAATCAAATGAGGGGTTCTCTTGTGACTGTCGCGGTTCAAATGAGGGGTTCTCTTGTGACTGTTGCGAATCAAATGAGGGGTTCTCTTGTGACTGTTGCGAATCAAATGAGGGGTTCTCTTGTGACTGTTGCGGTTCAAATGAGGGGTTCTCTTGTGACTGTCGCGGTTCAAATGAGGGATTCTCTTGTGACTGTCGCGGTTCAAATGAGGGGTTCTCTTGTGACTGTCGCGGTTCAAATGAGGGGTTCTCTTGTGACTGTTGCGAATCAAATGAGGGGTTCTCTTGTGACTGTCGCGGTTCAAATGAGGGGTTCTCTTGTGACTGTCGCGGTTCAAATGAGGGGTTCTCTTGTGACTGTTGCGGTTCAAACGAGGGGTTCTCTTGTGACTGTTGCGGTTCAAATACAAATTCTTCTGATTCCTGCAGATAAAAAAATTCGTTTTATTATTACAGGTTCCAACAACAAAGCAGCAATTTTTACAAGTAGCAACAGAATTTGAGAATAAATGGAACTTCCCACATTGCATTGGTGCAATCGATGGAAAACATGTAGTTCTTGAAGCTCCAATAAAATCAGGATCTGAATATTTTAATTATAAACAAGATTTCAGTATTGTTTTATTTGCTTTGAGCGATGCTAACTATACCTTTATGTATGTGGATGCTGGATGTCAAGGAAGGATTTCAGATGGTGGAGTTTTTAAAAATACAAACCTATATAAAAAACTAGAACAAAAATCTTTAGATATTCCTCCACCAAGAATTTTACAAACCCCATATGACGTAGAAGTACCATATACTTTACTGGGAGATCAAGCGTTTAGTCTGAATGAGTATACTATGAAACCTTTTCAAGGTACTCATAACCGAGGAACTGTTGAGAGAATTTTCAACTATAGACTCTCACGTGCTCGAAGAGTGGTAGAAAATGCTTTTGGCATTTTAAGTGCAGTATTCAGAGTGCTCAGAAAACCTATGCTATTAGATCCAGAGATAGCAACGAAAGTTGTTTTGACAACAGTTCATCTACATAATTTTTTACGCAGGAGCAATGGAAGCTCAAGAAATTTATATTGCCCTTCTGGTAGTTTTGACACAGAAACCAATAACGGTGGAATACTTCCCGGTACATGGAGACAAACGGCTCATGAGATGACTTCATTTCTGTCCATTCGTAATGTGCCCAGACGTTCCCCACGAAATGCGGAAGAAATACGTCGGCACTTGGCTAGACATTTCGTTACTAATGGTGCCATACATTGGCAAAATAGATATTAAATGATTACCATTGTGTCAGTATTTCCGTGTGGGTCATATTTGTCAGCAAGAAAATAAAAGTACTCGTACCCAAACCACTTGGACACATATCTAGTGTCTGCTCCTGAAAAATTAACAATATTTAAAAAAAATGTAACACATGCAAATAGGAACACCCGATATAATATGTTACAAACACGCTTATCAAACAAAAATAAATCTACATTGTACATAGTTTGTTTTATTACCTGATCCTGTAACTAAACTTTTCTTTTCACGCGATTTCTCCCTTCTGTATGAACCCAACAGGGTATTTATTTTCTTTTTTGCTTCTTCACTGTTAACCCCTAAACTTTCAGCTATTCTATTCCACGCATCTTGTTTAAGATTTTTATTGTAATAAAGTTCATGCCGAGGATCCCACAAAACGACTTCCTGCTCATACCGCTTTATTAATGTGATGCACTTTTCCTTACTCCACATTTCGCGGATCCACTTGAAAACACGTTTTCACTATTATATTTTAAATTATTTGTTTTCAAAATTACGACGATCGCCGCAGAATCGAAAATTTTATTTAACCTCAAAATATTTGTGTAGTGTTGCCAACACTGTGTTTTGAAAGGAATCTAGGGGCGCATTCCGAATCAGACTTTCAGCGCTGTCAGCGATCAGAAAAGCAAAAAAAATATGGCTGCCAGTGATTCGGACGGAACGCGACGACGGGTGCTTTAATTGATTTCAGCGCGTCTCGGAACGCAGGGTAGATGTTTGTAAAAAAAGAGAGCTAAATATTTTAAGAAGACGTGTATTTTGGAAAAAAATATTAAGAAAATATAAAATATAATAAAATTAAACATGTCATTAATTTAAATGTCTATTTAATTTACAAGAAAAATAATACTGACTAGGCAGCATGGTCTACGACCTATTGTTCGAAACAAAAAAAAGTAAAAAAAATGGCTCGGCAGAACCGTGCTCAAATCACGTCCACACTTGCGAGGCATGCGCGCCGAGGCGCCTTTGAGCACGGTCAGAAAACCGACAGCCGATGGATCGCTCCGAGCATGTGCGTCGCGAGGCATGCCTCGGAGCGAGAGCGCGTCTGAGCGCGTCCGCACTTGAGCCAAATGCACGAGCCGAGCGTGGCGCGCGTGCCTCGCCCCGAGGCTGTCTCAAGTCCGTAACGCACCTTTACAGAGTTAAGCATACCAATTGTAAATCTTATGTTTTTTTTTACTTAAGTATTTCTCATTTACTGTGTACAATAAACCATAAAAATAAAAATACATACATTAGACCTAAAAACAATACACATTTTTTGTGGGCTGTTTGTTTAAGTCGCCTGTCTTTCGGTTTTCTATCGAATTCATTTCGGAGAGAGTGCTCAAGAACTTCCCCCAGCTTCGTTCCACCTTCGGTCAACGAGACGCAGGGGAAGATTCCACCCCTTTATTGTTGATATTCAGCCTATACGCACGAAGCGTTACGCTTCCTCATTTATTATGCGGACAGCGATAGAGTGGAACTACTTGTCTGCGTCTGTGTTTCCCGACTCCTACAATTTGGGGATCTTCAAGGCGATAGTGAATAAGCATTATTTGAGTTTGCGTATACCATCCTCGACTACAACGTCACTAACAATCAGGTGAGATATAGTCAAACGCACTTAATTTTTTTAATTAAAAAAAAGTCGAGTAAAAAAGGAGACTAAAAAATACACCTACAACCCATAGTAACACATCAGATTGTGCCAAGGCTGCCATTAATCAACCTGGGCGTGTACTACCTGTCGTTATTTACCAAATACTGTGTTTTGTCTAAAACTCCCGGCTCACCTTTTGACATTCTCGTTGATTTGATGAGGTAAAAAATGGTAGATTCCATTATCAGCATTACCTTGGAACAGGAATTACCCCTACACCCACCAGTGGGTGAAGTCAGTGGGTGCATCGGTCGCGAGCGCTTATATAATTGACCAAAAAACTTCATTTCCCATACTATCTGTCTATAATTGAGCAGTGTAACCGCCTCCTAAACGCACATAGCACGTAGAACAGATAGCCGTTGGGGTAGAAAAGTTCTCGAGGGACGACCGTGCATCGGAAAACATTGGCAGGCCTTCCACTCGTTAGACCAATGACCTGGTGAAGGTCGCAGGAAGACGCTGGATGTGGGCAGCGCAAGACCGGTCGTCGTGGAAATCCTTAGAGGAGGCCTTTATTTAGCAGTTGACGTCCTTCGGCTGATACAATGAACTGCATCAGTGGCTTAAAGGGTAGTCCATTCGCTTCACATCTGAAGGTCGCGGGATCGGTTCCTGGTGGGTCTAAATTTTCAAGACACGGTTGGTGATAGGGCCTGGCTAGCTAACACTATCATATTTAAGTATTGCCGCCAAACATCAATGTTTGCCGCAAAACATAAATTCTATGGCATGAAGATCAGATTGCCAGATCAGATTGCTAAGGGATTTTGGAAAATCTCGATAAGCTCGATTCCATCTTCGGCATCATTGTCACTTACCATCAGATAATGCCAAGGGCTTATCGAAGATGGTAAAGAGACTGAATAAAAAAAAATACAAAGTGAAAATAGTTTTTGATAACATATTATTATAAAATTGAGTAAATTATACAATCATAGACTAAGCGATGGAAGAGTGAGATTTCCTAACACAGGTATTTTTTTACCTGAAAGGAGTTCTCAGCCTTGAAAAGCTGATAATTTTTGGTAACCAATAAACAATTTTCATATTTTAATTACCAATTTATTCAGTTAGTCTTAGTGATGTAATCTTATTTTTTTTACTTTATTGTTACCAACCTTTTACTTATTGTTTTTTTTGTGCCTGGTCGGTGAATAAACGGTTTATCTATCTATCTATCTATCTATTTAATTAGATTCGCAATAAATAATTTTTAATAGTGACATTCATTTTTGCTATTCTCACTTACCAATTAAATAATGCCAAGGGCTTATCAAAGATGGTAAATTTGAGACTGAATGAAAAAAAAATTACAAATACTCAATGAAAAATGTTTTGATAACAATATATTATTATAAAATTGAGTAAATTATATTTTAATTACCAATATATTAAATAATACTCACAATATATAGTTTTAAATTCATAATTGACATTTATTTATGTGACACTAGCTTTTGCCCGCGGCTTCGCCCGCGTGGACATCGTTTTTTTGACTGTCTTTGAGGGTGAGTGGAGCGCAAGCGTGGACAAGAGTTTTGTCCAGATCCCTCAGGGACAGGATATCGAGAATTTCTGATTAGCAGACTATGTCACTTTCCCCCCCCCCTCACCAATTCTCTACAAAAAAATCACTTTCCGTGCAAAAAATCATAAAGAAATAGCCCAATTTTTTTTTGTTTCCTCGGGAACTGCATCGGACTATGCTATTTCACAGGATAAAAAGTAGCCTATGTCCTTCCCCGTGACACAGGCCAAATTTAATCAAAATTGGATTAGGTGTAGAAGCGTGAAAAGGTAACAAACCAATAAACAAACACATTTTCACATTTATAATATCTAAGGAATCATTTTTGCTTTTCTTGTATTGTATTGTATTGCACGGTAATAAATATTTTCACTAAAGGTTATTTAGCTTTCAGAATTGCTAAACTTAAGTGGCAGTAGGTAGGGTACATAGCTTGTAGATCAGATGGCCGATGACACAGTAAAGTTCTTGAGGGTGACCGTGCACCGTAAAACGTAGGATAGGAAACCGACCGACCGACGACCTGGTGTAAGTCGCGGGAAGCCGCTGGATGCGGCTAGCGCAGGACCAGTTGTCGTGGAAATCCTTGGGGGTGGCTTTTGTCCAGCTGTGGACATGTTTCGGCTGATATGATGATGATGATGAAAGGTTATTAGAAGATATAAAATATTTTATTTGAAAATAATTTTGATTCACACTGCCAACCAAAGGCATGCCATGGTAATATCAAACTTTTTTAACAACTTTCACACTGCCAACCGAAGGCACGCCATGATAATATCAAAATTTTTTAATAACGTTCACACTGCCAACCAAAGGCACGCCATGGTAATATCCGTGTTTTTTAATAACGTTTACACTGCCAACCTAAAGCACGCCATCGTAATGTCAGATTTTTTTAAATAATTTTCACACTGCAAACTGAAGGCACGCCATGGTAATGTCAGACTTTTTTAAAAACGTTCACACTGCCAACTGAAGGCACGCCATGGTAATGTCAGATTTTTTAATAACGTTCACACTGCCAACCGAAGGCACGCCATGGAAATATTAGTAATTAAACGCCTTCTAGTTAAGATCATATAGTTCTGAAATAATTTAACGCATAAATTACTGTAAAAGCAAAAAGAGCCTTACATTTTAGGGTTCCGTGCACCCAAAGGGGTTGTCTGTCTGTATGTCTGTCAGCAGGTTATTTTTCATGAATCGTAATAGGTAGATAGTTGAAATTTATACAGAGTATGTATTTCTATTGTCGCTATGACAAAAAAATAGAAAAATTTGTGAAAAATTAAATAAAAAAATACAAAAATCGTATTTTAATATGTAATTTAAAGGTATTTTTAATTTATCTTTGACGTAAAAACGGTAATATATACCTACAAACAAGAAACTTGGTGCGATTACATTTATAGTTCTGAAGTGAAACAGCAAATAATTAAAATCAGCTAAGTGTGAGAATAGAACAGATGGCCGTTGGGGTAGTAAAAGTTTTCGAGTGGCGATCGCGCACCGGAAAACGTAGCGTAGGTAGGCCCCCCACTGTTAAAACAAAAGTTTCAAGAAAACAAGCCAAACTTAAAGTGTTGTTGTAATAAGTAGTTATGTATTATTTTGTATTACCTGGGGCGACCGGGCGTTGCTCGGAATCTCCTAGGAATGAAAATTATAAATATTATTTTTTGTGTGAAAACCGGAAAACGTAGAGTAGGCAGGCCTCTCACGCGGGGGAACGATGGCCTGGTGAAGGTTGCGGGAAGCCGCTGGATGCAGGTAGCGCAGAACCGGTCGTAGTGGAAATCCTTGGGGGAGGCCTTGTCCAGCAGTGGACGTCCTTCGGCTGATATGATGATGTGTGATTTGTTCAGGAAGGACGGCTATGATAGATATATTTGGAATGTAAATAAATACCTAAATACAAAACTTCATGTAAATCGTTAGAGCTTTTTCCGAGAAACAAACTATTATGACGTCTGTAGGTGATTGAAATGAATTTTTTTTCGCAATTGGTAAACCCTTGACAACATCTCACCTGATGGTAAGTGACGATGTTGCCGAAGATGGAAGCGGGCTTACCAAGATTCCCCAACGCAATGGGGAACTGGCTATCTTATCTTCATGCCGGAACACACCAATGATATCAACATTGATATTTGGCGGCAAGACTTAGATAAGATGGTGGTAGCTAGCCAGGCGGGCTTAGAAAATGCCCTACCACCAACCAAACCGAATCTTACAATTGACTCCGCCGGAAATCGAACCCGCGACCTCCTGTGTAAAGCCAGTGAACTTTGCCGCTGGAGGTGGTTATAAGGTGAAAAAGAATTATGGGTCTACGAGATTATTACCCGACTGCCCATTTGGAGAGTAATGTTGTTTGTGTGTATGTATGTATGTGTACAGCATGTATGTATGTATGTATGTTTCTTCGGCTGAGCCTGACCAAGAGAAATGGATTGATGGATTTTGGAGTGCAGCGTATCTTTAGATTCGTCTCGATCCCGAAAGAGACATAGGGTACATTTTAAACCTGGTCATTTTCCTTGCCCACCTTATATTTAATAGTTATTAAGATTTTAAAATAAGTAGTTTTAATTATTTTTTTCTTGCATTGTATTACCTGTTTTTTTTTCTTGCTTGTGTGGGCTCTGAATAAATATCTATCTTATCTTATCTTAAACCGATTGCCCAAAAAAGAACGGTAATATTTTTATGGAGTCGGATTTTTTATTTTTTATTAAATAATAAGAAAAAAAATAATAATATTTATTTGGAACTTAAACGACGGGTACAAATTTAATGTGTACGATAGCAACTGCATTAATGTGTACGATAGCAACTGCATTAATGTGTACGATAGCAACTGCATAAGTCGAGGACTGTGTCGCAGTTACTAATGCCAATTATTCACAAAACGGTTATTAACTCATAGCAATATAAGTCTATGCTTCAATCTCGCTTGTTAAAACTTCCCCGACCTTCTACTAAAACTTCTTTCGGCCATCGGTTCAATACTTTTATTTTCCCCTTTATTTATAACAAAATAGTAAGACTTACTGATATCAAGCTCTGCACAACTAGAGAGAGTAAAATAAAAATAAATAATGTAATTTCTACATGGACCTACAATGAAACAAGATTTTTTGAGAGTAACTCGATGACACACACACACGCCCTCACACACACACACACACATCACACACACACACACACACACATACACAACTCACTCACTTTCTATTATGCATGACTATGTTTATTAAGTTTAAATTTAAAATTTTAGTTTTATTCTTTACTGTCGGCTTACCTTAAGCATGGAAATTGTTTGCACTCACGGCCCCTACGATACAGGCTTAGCCTAGTGTAGGGACCACCGTTCTATATATTTAATTGTATTGTATATTTAATTGTATTGTATTTTTTCCTGGCAAATAAATAAATAAATTGGTTAGGGTATTATATTTATTATAAGTTTTTTTGTTACCAAAAATTTGAGTGCGTATTGTTTTGTTGTATTTCAAGGAGTATCTGTTTCTTTATTTGGACGTAAAGAGTTTTTATAGGTACCTATTATAAATATTAGACTAGCTGTTTCCCGCGGCTTCGCCCGCTCAGATCCCGGTGAAAATTTTTCTATATACCTATTCACAGATCTACCGAATATACACACAAAATTTCATGGAAATCCGTCCAGCCGCTTCGGAGGAGTATGGCAACTTACATTGTGACACTAGAATTTTATACATATAGATAGATAGATAGATTTATCAACCAAAAAATGTAGAAACTTGTTTGTTTGTTTGTTTTTGGTATATCGTAAAAACGATAATAACATACAAGCGTGAAATTTGGTGTGATTCTTTAATCCTGATGTAATCCTGATGTAAAACAACGAGTAATAAAAATCGGCCATTTATGTCGTACTTGCGCGTTGACGTCATTTGTTGTAATGAATAGGTATAATTAAACGTGTGTGGAGTTATTGTGTGGTGGTACAGAACACTCAGTGCTCAAGTCCGACTCGCGCTTGGCCAGTTTTTGGCTGTTTATTAGTTACAAGCTTTTGCCCGCAGCTTCGCCCGCGTGGACATAGTTTTTATGACTGTCTTAGAGGGTGAGTGATGCGTGGACATGAGTTTTTTTTAGATCCCTCGGGGACTATGTCATGATATGCTAATTAGTAAATAATGTCATTTCCCACCCCCTCAACCATCTCTGCGCTAAAAATCACAACAATCCATTTTTCCATTCCACTACGGGTCCGGCTGTTTGGATCAGGGTGCTACGGGGTCGGGGGTAGCCTACCGCTTGCCTGCCGTTGGATCTATCGCCTTCGGCACTCTGGCTTGTCGGTCCCCCGACTGGGTCATGGACTCGTAGTATTATGTGGTTAGTTGCAGGGGTTGGGCAATGTGTGTTGCCTGGCAAGCACGTTGCGTCCAGGCGTCCTTCCCCGCGCGCGACTAGTGTTGTCCATTAAGCGGAACTGCTGGTTTAATTACTGGCAGGGAAGCATCTCCGGCACTTGCCTGGTCAGCAAGTAGAGCTAAGCTAATACTGCTCCGGCCGATCCAGCCGCGTAGGAGTAAGTCTGGACAGGTGCGATAAGCGCCGGGAAGTGAGCGTGCCTACAGCTCTGGTACCACACCGGATATGTGGGAGCCAGCTTCTCAGGCGTCCCGAGCGGGGATCGAACCGCCAGCAGCGAAAGCTGCGGGAGGTGAGCGCGCCTACAGCTCCGGGACCTACCTGAACAGTAGGTAGTGGTTCTCTTCCACGAGGCACTCGCCTTGCAGAGTACCGAGATAAGCGTCTTGGCGGCAAGACCTACCGTAACTGGTCCTTGTCTTCACTTTATGACCTAGCTGTCGGTGAGTGGGGACGCTATATCATAAACCTGGTAGTTTAGCGTATCTGGTAGATATACGAGAGGGAATGTTCCATTGTGATGTTAAAGAAATTAACCAAAAAAAAGACTATTTTTTCAGTTCCCTCAGGAACTGCATCTGACTATGCTATTTTCACGGCATAAAAAGTAGCCTAGATCCTTCCCCGTAACACAGGCTACCTGCATGCCAAATTTCATCAGGATTGGTTAAGGTGTTAAAGCATGAAAAGGTAACAAACAAACACATTTTCACATTTATAATATTATAAAGGATTACTGACTTCCAAACATCAACATAACCGTAAAGTAATAGCGTAAAAATTGGCTGTCAAGAATGAAAGGTCCCTTTTAAGTGTACTTATCGGATAATAAAGGCCAGGATCTGTCCCTTACAACAAGGTGTGAATATGTAATGAAGGTACATAATGTATAATCAAGTAAATGCCTTTTAAAGAGGAAAATACGGAATGTCTTCGGCTTTTCAGGGCTTATTTTGTACTTATTATAAAACTCGTGTCATTTTAGTACCTACCTACTCTGTGCGAATTGTGATGTTTTATTTTTATCACGCTTTTATTAGCTTCACCTGTATGTATGTATGTATGTATGTATGTATGTATGTTTGTAACCGACTCCTTTGCACTCGATTTTGACCCACTTTAAACGGACAGATTTAACTCAGACTTTGTACATTTATCAAGAATCAGTGACAATACAATTATTTCATAAGTCTATCTCATTATCCTGAACTAAAAATTGGAAAATAAATATACTTTCAAAAAACTTAAAAAAAACTCTTTTAAAGCACATCAAACTAAAAAATTAAAAAGCATTCTTCATAAAAACTGAAAACATTAATGAACGAAAAATACAAGTATTATTGTGAAAAATACGTGGGACGCTTTGTGCCACCTTTTTCGTATATCGAGCAACCCACGCTTTTTCACAATAGTACTAGTAATTATTTTACGTTCATTACTGTTTTCAGCTTATATTAACAATCATTTTTCCCTTTTTAGTTTTATATGCTTTAAAAGTGTGTTTTTAGTTTTTTGAAACTATAATTACTAGGGTTCCGTACCTCAGTCGTGTCACAAGCGCATGAGAATTCGGAAGATTAAGTTTTTTTTTTATTTTTTCTCATAGCGAGGCATTGGCCGCTGCCTATGGAAAAACTAACTCTTATAGTAAACGAACTCTTGCGTTCCTGCAACAAAAACTGGACATTATGGACGAAGTTAGCGCTGTCCAGATCTGCAAAACTAGCTTTACTGAACTTGAGATACTGCAGCGAAGAAGCTGCTGTACTAGTCCCTTGGTAAGAGTGACCAGATGGTTTCGCGTAGGCACGAAAGAACCCCTAAGAGCCTGCCATGCTCAAAGAGACTGACCTGGACGACGTGCCGACGTGTGTCGCGAAGGATCTGCACAAGCTCCCTTCTGCGACGTTCGACCACGTAGATGTGACCTGTCTTCTCGAGGACATTGTTTCCCTGAAGGCAAGTCGAGCTGATGTCATCAACAAGCAGGAAGCATCCCAAGAAACCGTCTCTGAGCTACAGTGACAACTCACTTTTCAACGAGGCTCGCAGACGTTATCTAGGTCACCGAGAGCATCGAACGCTGATAGGAATCACGCGGCCGTGGCCGGGCTCAAAGTGTCGGCTTCGAGTTTCAAGTCAGCATTTTGACACCTCCTGCACCACCTGTCAGCTCGCCTCCCACCCCGCCCGCAGCCCCGCCAGCGTCCACGAACGACGCCTCTGTCACTGCTTACTCTTCTGCCGTGGAACGACCGTTATCTCCACTGCAAGACCTATCAAAGAGACCGACCGATCTACAACTACCAACAGAGTGGGCAATGACGGGTTCGTTACCGTCCAGAACAGGAAGAAGACGCGAACTCGTTCGAATAACATCAAGTGTGGTGCTGCACCGACAGGGCCCAACTTCTTGCTGAGGGCTGCGGTGCCCACCACTCCACAAGTCCACAGTGTCCCGGCTTCACTACTCCACCACTGCTGCAGATCTGATGGAGTACATGAAGCTGCTAGGTGTGTATTGAGGGTAACGCCACTAGAGTAGCGTCACACCCTGGACACTTCATACAACGGGCCAGAAATGACATTTCAGTCAATGACGGAACAAACAAAATGGTGGCGAAATCCTATACGTTCGACAACCAAACTGTAACCAATCTGTATCAATCTGGGTAACGAGGGGGTGAGGTCGGAATCTAGAGAGCGGCAGGGAGTGTCCATACTGTACGTTAGTACTAATATATATACTTTGGTAGCGTCACAGCGTCAACTTCAAGTTGTTTATGGTGCGAGTCGCGAATGGGCAGCTGGATTCCTTCACTAGGGAGGAGTTTTGGCCGAAGAGTGTGGTGTTTCGGAGATTCCGCGGGAGCTTGCCTGTCACTAACGCGGATACAGCACTAACGTCACCTCGTGCTAATTATTCATAATTTTGTTCCATCTAAAGTACTTCTATGTTTTATAATATATTTGTTTTTATGTATAATACTAGCTGTTTCCCGCGGCTTCACCCGCGTGGACCACGTTTCTATGACTTTTCGAGGGTGCGCAGTGCGCGACCCGCAAGCGGCTCGCGAGCGTGGTAAAAAGTAGCCTATGTCTTAATCCAGGTCCTAATCTGTCTACCTACCAAATTTCAGCCAAATCCGTTCAGTAGTTTTTGCGGGAAAGCGTAACAGACAGACAGAGTTACTTTCGCATTTATAATATTAGTAGGGAATTAGTAGGGATTAGTAGGGATGGGTCTGTACCTTGTACTTTGTTACCTGATATAAATAAAATAAAAAAAGGAAAAACAGAACCGTTCAATCTTAATACTGGAATTAGCGATGTTACTCTCAAAAAAATAAACAGTTTTTTTAATGGCGTGTCTATCATAAGGAGTGCACCGCCCCTTATGATAGACACGCCATTTAAAAAAACTGTTATAATGATAAATAATGCAAATGAGCAAGTAACGTAAAATGCTCAAATGAATAAAATACTTAAATATTACAAAAATACATTTTTAAAAAGTGTGCGTTTCAGCTCCGACGTTAGACATTAGATTCATCATCATCATCATATCAGCCGAAGGACGTCTACTGCTGGACTAAGGCTCCCCGAGGATTTCCTCGACGACGGGTTCTGCGACAAGAGTTTACTCATCCTGGTTTAGGCTGTATGGCCATGGAGTCTTAGCCTTCCAGATATAAAAGGTGACTGAAATAAAACGTTAGTAAAGACGTGAGTAAACAAAGTTAACTTTCATCAAAAGCAACAAATGATAGTTTAAAGAATAACGAACTATTATGGATCAAGCATCAAGTATCAGGTTTGGTTGCTATCGTTAACGACCCATAATGTCCCCACTGCGGGCCATGGGTCACTTCCCAAACATTGAATCTAACCAATATAACTGAATAAACAAAATTAAACAAAACAAACTCATTTTCCTATCAAAGGAAATGGGATATAGGCAAACAAAAAGTCTCTAAAGGAACTCTTGTGTTGTTCCCCTTGGAGCCCATATTATCGTAAAATATTTTATTGTGTTAGCTCATTGATATTAGGATAAGATGAGAAAATAAAATGTCGGCTCGTAAGCTCGAGATCAAAGGAGGTTTTTATACTCATTGTGCACTAGCTTTTGCCAGCGGCTTCGCTCGCGTGAACATAGTTTATATGACTGTGTTCGAGGGTGCGCAGTGCACAAGCCGCAAGCGGCTCACGAGCGTGGAAAAAAGTAGCCTACTATATGCTAATCCAGGCCCTAATCTGTCTACCTACCAAAAGACAATGCTCAAAAAACCCAGGCTTACTTGATTACAATGGCTTTTACATGAATGGTTTTAAAAAACCAATTTTGATTATGTGTCTTCTGAATATTTTGTCGCATATGAATACTTAAAATCTGAGATACATTTCATTTGTGCCGGGCCCGGTTTTTTTTTGAGCATTGTCTTTTGGTAGGTAGACAGATTAGGAATATATGAATGCTTAAAATCTGATATTATGAAATGATGAAATTATTTTATTATTATATATTTATAATAATAAAATAATTTCACTAACCCATTATTTTTGTGTACCCTTACATTACATATTGTAGGTGGCTTTTTAAAAATACAAGCCTAAATGTCATATTTAGAACAAGAGTAAAGAAAAAATTAATAAATTTCCCATTTTTCAATTCTTAAGTATAGTTCCTTACAAAAAACAATTTATGATATTTATAAAACGATTTTGAAAACGCCACCTACACAATATTTTGTCACATATAAATACTTAAAATCTAAGATATATTTCATTTGCGCCAGGCCTGGGATTTTTCCCCATATATTGTGAGCATTGTCCTTTCATGCAGATCCGTTTATCTGTTGTGGCGTGAAAGAGTAACAAATATCCATACATCCATACATACAAACTTTCACGTTTATAATATTAGTAAGTATTACATTAAACAGGGTTCGGAAGTTAGAAACGATAAGAAATCCTCCAAAGGCCTCCCTTTGTCCAGTAGTGGGCGTCTTTTGGCTGAGATGATGATCAATTGATGGTGATGATGATTTTTCAATTATGAAATTATTAATTTCGATAACATTATCGGGCTATTATCCACGTATCGAAGATAGGTAATGCGTGTGCGTGTGCGAAGCGCGAGTATGTTCCGACCTTACGCTGTGGTCTTCTCAGTCTCCTCACGGCGACCGAGGAATCCGGATCGGGACCGCGTCCCTGCCGGAGGGTTTTTCCACAGTTCGCCACTACGGGCCGGAGGGTTGGGCCTAGGCCCTATATTGTTGCTCCCAGCTAGTTGCATCCGACCTTACCCATATGCAGAGTGACTTATGAGTATCTGCAAACCTCTGAACTGGTCATTCTACTCATAAAACTCATCAACTATTGTTCTAAAACTGTGCTCTCTCATTTTCTCTCTCTCCTGTGTATTTAATATGGTGGTGCGGTCTGCCTTCTTTGTCTTCTCTCTCCACTCCGCTCTATCGTGCCTTCAGCCGTAACATTGCAAGAAAGTAAGTACGTCCTTCAGCCTTAAACTATGCTAAAATCGATTAAAAAAAACTTTTCATGCACATTTGCGTGAAAAGCGATATAAAAATGACTTTTCATACACATTTGGGTGAAAAGCGATAAAAAATTGACTTTTCATACACTTTTGGGTGAAAAGCGATACAAAAATGACTTTTCATACACATTTGGGTAAAAAGCGATAAAATGATTTTCATACACATTTGGGTGAAAAGAAATATAAAAATCACTTTTCATACACACTTGGGTGAAAAGCGATATAAAAATCACTTTTTATACACATTTGGGTGAAAAACTGATCCATTTGTGTGAAAAGTCTTTTTTTTTTACATTCAGCAAAGTTGTAGAACAACTTTCAAAATCAACAACAACAAGGTCGAGTTAACATAGTCACGCGAAATTCAACTGTAAAGCTGATCCATAAGGTTCATCATATCAGCTCATATGGTATACGTCCCTACCGAGGGGCTCGAGCCTACCCTGACATAGGGCGATCGGGCCTTAGTCGACCACGCCGGCCCAGTGCGGGTTGGTCGACTTCACACACAACCTGCGAGTAGTGCGTCGGTGGCGTAACGGCTAGGGCCGCCGCCTCCTGTCCGGGAGGTCATGGTTCGAATCCTGCCACGTACCAATGTGTTTCGAATTTTTATTTCATATGTACGTTTATCGGACGCTCTTACGGTGAAGGAAAACATCGTGAGGAAACCTGCAAACGCCTGCGGATAAGGTTACATAAGGATTATATAATCCATCAGGTTGTCGCCAGTGCCGCGCTGGGAGCCTGCTCATGTTTCCCCTTTTATTTTCCCCTTTCAGCCACAGCCCCCACGCATCCATGCATTTTCTGCCATCTTTACTAGATCACCAGTGCACCCAGTGGAGGCTGTTCAAGACTACCTACGTTTTGCTGTTATGTCACCACTCTAGAACCTTACACCAAATAGGTTATGGGTCAGCTCTTTAAAAGTCACCTGCCACGTTTCTATTTCTTAAAAAAATCTTTTAAATGGTGATGATTACAGTAGATGATGATGATGACAGCATCAAAAATAAATTTCTGGCTTGAAGATAATCAAACTATAACCAATCTGTATCAATTTGGTAGACGAGGGGGTGAGGTCGGAATCAAGAGAGCGGCAGCGAGTGTCCATACAGTATGTTATAGTACTTTGGTAATAGGGTCCCGTTGGTCACCCGTTGGGGAACGGAACCCTAAAAAGTAACTCAGATGACTAGAGCTCATCATCCCTATTCACAGTGTGGTGTGACGTCACTGTGGTTTAGTTTGACGCCATTCTCCTTTGCTTATATGCAAATTTATGACAAAGTTATTGTAGCAGCTTTGATCACAAGTGACATGCATAATTTAAATAAACAATGGGTACGCACGTCTGATAACATATTATGAGGCTTTCTCTAACATCCGACCGTGTTACTTCGTGTTGAGTATAATTTGTGTTACAGTCATCCGCAAAATAGAACAGGTAACTCTTATAAAACCCCACGCCCTCCCAGTCGGAAGGCACCTTCGTGGCGTAATGATTTAATCCATTCCTCTTATCAGCTCATATACGTCCCCACCGAGGGGCTCGAGCTTACCCTGAATTAGGACGATCGGGCCTTAGTCGACCACGCAGGCCCAGTGCGGGTTTACCTCACGATGTTTTCCTTCGTCGTAAGAGCGTCGGATAAACGTACATAATAAAATCAAAATTCGTAAACACATTGGTAGGTACGTCGCAGGATTCGAACCACGACCTCCCGGTCAGGAGGCGGCGGACCTGGCCATTACGCCATCGACGCTCTTTAATTCATTAGCTTCACATTAAGAGATCGTGGGTTCGATTCCCGGTGGAGTTCAACTTTGTAAGACTCGGTTTATTTGGTGGATGGGCATTATCTAAGCCCGCCTGGCTAGCTACCACCATCTTATCTAAGTCTTGCCGCCAAACATCTTTGGCCATACTCCACACATGGGGGTCAAGTTCTGATTAGTTGATACTGAAGGGCTAGTGGCCAACCGCACTGTCAATAGTTTTCAAGCCACCTACAAGGCCTCTGACACGGGTTATCGACTGCCATCTTGTGATAGCAACCGACATTAACGGGCTAACGTACCTTACTTAGCACGGAAATGGTCGAGATAAACGTAATTAAAACTAGCGTCTAAGATACAGGCTCGGCCTAGTTTAGATGCTAGTGGTCATTGAATATGTACAGTGAAAATATATGTTATCTATCGTAAAAAAATAAAACTTAGAATGTTAATTATATTTAACTACCCTTAAAATTAGTTCCTAGCCTTATTAAGTTCTAGTTATTCAAAAACTTTTCATTATTATTATTAATAAATTCAGATCGGAATCATAAGACGCTTGGACTTGTATTTATACTTACATAAACTAAGTTATGTACTTGTATAAATTAAATTAAATTAAACTGGGACAAATCACACATGGTCATCTGGCCCCAAAGTAGGATTCCCTGTGTTATGAGAACCAGAGACTGATATAAATACGTTTAAATACATACATATATAGATATTTAACACCCAGACACAGAGTAAACAAATCTGCTCATCACACAAATGTTTGCCCTGGGTGGGGATCGAACCCACAACTCTTGGATCAGTAGTCAAGAGCACTAACCACCGAGCCACCAAGTCAGTCGAATAACTAACTAATCTAAGTTATGAACTTATATACTAAAACTAAAGTTATGTACTTACTGACTAAACTAAAATACACACTTACTTAAACTAAATTACTTACATATTGAAACTGAGTTATGTACCTATAAATTTACCAACATTAAGTAAGATACTTACTTAAGTACAGTGACTTAATTCAAATCTGTGCTTAAGTACTAAAATTAAGTTACGTACATGTATATATTACTGTTTTTTTTTTTTTACAATAAATTCTATTCTATTCTAATTTCGCTATCAGTTGAACTAATCCTGGTAAGTTATTTTGATCAGTTAACCTGCGTGATCGATGCGGTCTCGCAAGTCGTACTTAATCTACGAGTACGACCGCTCAGTAGATTTCAATAGCTATTATTTCCTCCGTGAAAACCTACAAACATTTCTTTATCGATCTTTTTTTATCCACAATTGGTAAGCCCTGGTATCATCTCACCTGATGGTAAGTGACGATGATGCCGATGCGGGCTTACCAAGATTCTCCAACACAATGGAGAACTGGCTGTCTTACCTTTAAGCCAAAATACATTTATGTTGTTGACATTGATGTTTGTCGGCAAGACTTAGATAAGATGGTCGTAGCTAGCCAGGCGGACTTAGAGAATGCCCCACCATCAACCAAAACCGAGTCTTAGAAAGTTAAGACTCCGCCGGGAATCGCACCCCCGACCTCCTGATATAAAGCTAATGGAATCAACCATTACGCCACGTAGGCGGTCACTAAATTGAATTGCATCTCTAGATTAGATCAACAAACCAATTCCCCCAATAATTTAATGATATTGACCACACCATCCCCTCTTTATCCGATGATAGTGAGTCATACATCTATATGCTCGTATATTTCATGTTTTATTTTTCGAGTGTATGAATGTATGTTTATTACTTTGGTACGCTCTATAGCCTAAACGGTTTGATGGATTTTGGAGTGGGAGGTGTCGATAGATTCGTCTTAATCCCGTGAGTGAAATAAGATATATTTTTACCCAACTGGCCAAAAAAATTGAGGTTAAGTTTTTATGCAGTTGGTTTTTTTTATTTTTTTTAATTAATTCCTAATTTTTCCTATTTCGTTTTGCCAAAATCTTTTCGCATTTTATACCCGCTTTTTGCGACTTAAAAGTATCAAATGAAGTTTGACGTCATGAGGTTACTTGGACGACGACACTGCATTCATATTCTTAGGAATGTGTGTTAAGTTGTATGGGGAAAATCTGATTTATCTAAGTCGGACAAATTACATATAATATGTCATGGGTCCAACTAAATATACCAGCTGCACGCGCAAGTCACCATAGATCCCTCCCCGAGTTGCTTTAAAAGCAGACTTAACACTTGGCTGATCGAACACGCGTTCTACAGTTATGAATAATTTTTAATTTTTAAATGTAATTATACATATTTACTCATTATTGTTTTATGATAATTGGATATTTAAATTTTAGTTATACTTTATTTGACGTGTAATATATCTTGACATATTCTGAATAAATATGAAAAATATAGATGGCCCGACATTTAATCTTCTTGTACTATACTTCACATCAGCTCATACACGTCCCCACCGAGGGGCTCGAACCTACACTGAATTAGGGCGATCGGGCCTTAGTCGACCACGTGGGCCCAGTGCGGGTTGGTCGACTTCACACACAACCTGCAAGTTTCTTCGCAGGCGTATGCAGGTTTCCTGACGATGTTTTCCTTCAACGTATAAGAGCGTCGGATAAACGTACATATGAAATCGAAATTCGAAAATACATTGGTACGTGGCAGGATCGAACCACGACCTCCCGGACAGGAGGTAGCGGCGCTCGCCATTACGCCACCGACGCTGTACTATACTTACTTAACTTTTATATTTAACTTTGATATTAGTATTATGGTTCTCATTAAGTAGATATGGATCTCATACAAAATCAGTGACAGCAACTTTGCGCTCAATTTGAGGTTGCAGTTTGCTATCATTTTTTTTTTTTAGAACCAGTTCATACACAATAACGGCGCGTGCCGTCATTTGACTACACACTTTTGGATAGCTGAATGTAAAACCTGAATACTTTTATATTTCAATAGGTTTATTTTTGAAAATTGATAGCGAAGTTTATACGCATCTATCAGTCATATTTATGAAAAATTTATTTTATCTCTTCTTATCAGCTCATATACGTCCCCACCGTGGGGCTCGAGCCTACCCTGAATTAGGGCGATCGGGCCTTAGTCTACCATACGAGCCCAGTGCGGATTGGTGACTTCACACACAACCTTCGAGTTTCTTCGCAGGCGTGTGCAGGTTCCCTCACGATGTTTTCCTTCACCGTAGTTTTATCTCATTTAGATAAAAACTAACACAAGCTTTTTTAAACTCTTAATAGAAGCCAAGCCACAAGCAATAGCATGTGTGTAGAACTTAATAGACTCGAAGTGGCAGAAGGGGATGTAGGTCGACGCTGGCTGATTGAATTTCACGCTGTCTTCGACACTAGTTGTCTCTCAGGCTATGAAAAGAGCGATATCAAAACGCTTCTAATATTTCCTACATCGGGTGATAAAAAAACGTTTGGCAATATTTTAACTGTAGCTTCTACTTACATTACTGTACAACTTTCCCCAAAAAATCGATAGTAAATTCACAAAAAAAAAATGTGGACTACCCATACAAATCGATTCGTTAATTAGCCAACTTTGTATGGGAAGTCCTAATTTTTTTTGCGATCTGACTACTGATTTCTTGGGAAAAGTTGATCAGTTATAAGTAGAAGCTACAGTTAAAATATCGCCAGACCTTTTTTTATCACCCAGTATAAAAGTAACTGAACCATGTTGAGGCGTTATACAACAAGGTGCTTGTATATTAGTACCCGATATTTTATAACGGATTTCGACTATTCGTAATTATGAATAACTTTCATGTCAATTATGATTCGCAGTAGTATACTGATCGATTCGAACATAAACCCGAGGTGAAAACAGTGCTTTACACGTCACATGATGATGATGATGTCCTCCCAGACGTATTTGTCGACGTCGACACCCTTAGCTCGTGTTGGCCTGGACCATTGCATGGGCCCGAGCGTGACCAGGCCCCCGTCACTCGGTCGAGTAGGCGAGATAAGTGCCTACAGGCCGCGCTCCGCTCGTCAGCGCTAGAACGCCGTACTATCGCAGCCACAATTCGCGCGGCACGGTGTACGCAGTTTTATCCGCTAATTCGTGTGCCTTAATACCTATGTTTCCGTGTACGGGAAGGAGTAGGTAAATAAATGCCTAGGTATTTTAGTTTTATAACGAATTGCAATATCTGTTACGAAGTAACTAGTATCTCATCTGTGATGGCGTGACTAGCAAATCCAAACTTTAAAAGTTCTGCTGAAGAAAGCACAATGAAGAGACCCACTTGAATTATATCTGGAGTTAGGCGTCAAGATCTTCAATACGGGCACGCTCATAGTTTTTTAAGTCCAATACGTCACCTTCGAAGTAAACAAAAGAAAGTGTGTACTTTTAACCCTACCGCTAGGTATGTGTTTAAAGGTGTCAGTCCGTGCGCAAAGTGATTTTCATTTATTTTTTTCCGCGCAATCAGCCCGTGCGGTAAGGATTTTCACACATATTTTACGCGCATTCAACTCGAGCGTCGGTGGCGTAATGGCAAGGGCCGCTACCTCCTGTGCGGGAGGTCGTGGTTCGAACCCTGCCACGTACCAATGTGTTTTCGAATTTCGATTTCATATGTACGTTTATCCTATTCTCTTACGGTGAAGGAAAACATCTCGAGGAAACCTGCACACGCCTGCGAAGAAACTCGAAGGTTGTGTGTGAAGTCGACCAACCCGCACTGGGCCCGCGTGCTCGACTAAGGCCCGATCGCCCTAATTCAGGGTAGGCTTGAACCCTTCGGTAGGGACGTATATGAGATGATATGATGATTCAGCCGGTGCGAAATGGATTTCATTTTTTTTTCCATAGTGGTGGTCTGTGGTGGGGCCCTAAAATAGTAACACCCCATCTCTTTCCAAAGGTTGTCGTAAGAGACGACTAAGGAAACAAAAAGTAAGTGTGTGGTTTTATGAAACCACGGTAAAAGTGAAACTTTACAGAGGACGAAACGATCATACCGTCAGAGGAAAGTGACTGTCACTCGACATGCAACACACAGACGAAAAAATTTAAGACGATGTAATAAAAGTTTCAGTTTAAAACTAGATGATAGGCAGCAGCGTCCTTTCCACGTTCTGTTCCACCAAATTGCACACTGCGATCGCTAACCCGCGAAAAAAGCGTGGCAAATACGGCCAAATCGCCCCAACTCGTGGGAGGCCTATGTCCAGCAGTGGACGTCTTTTGGCTGATGTGATGATTGTTATCAGCAAGCTAAAGCAGGCATTAGTAGACGTACTTTCTGACTCGTTTTCAAAAAGTCATCATCATCATCATATCAGCCGAAGGACGTCCACTGCTGGACATAGGCCTCCCCAAGGATCTCCACGACGACCAGTTCTGCGCTGCCCGCATCCAGCAGCTTCCCGCGACCTTCACCAGGTCATCGGTCCACCGAGTGGGAGGCTTCAAAAAAGGAAGAAAGTATTTTTCGAGCAGGTGTAGTATAATTTTTTTTGACTAAGTCCACATTTGTAAATAATGGTATGGAAGTTGACACACTCACGATGACGCGAAGACTGTGCTACAGAATGGCGGTATGCGTAAAAAAAATTTATTTGTTTGTAACGCCACGGGAAGTAACTACAGCGTCTAAGATACAGGCTCGGCCTAGTTTAGATGCTAGTGGTCATAAATATGTACAATAAAAATGTATGTAATCCTAAAAATTTGAATGTAAATTAGAATTTAAGGTAGATAGTCGAGGTGATCAGTTTGTCATTGTCAATTTGTTTAATGTCTGTCATTAATCATTTGTCTCAATGTTGTCTCAAATATCATACCTACCATATTTACAAATATAATAATAATTGTAAATAATGTTATACAATAATACAAAAATAATTAAATTGCTTGTTTAAAGGTTTTAGATTGAAATCGATGTAGTACTTTTTTTTAGAAAATTAACAAAAACCACAAATGAAAAATTGCATTAAGTTGTTGGCATGAAAGTCAATTTTAACGTGACGTTTCCAATTTATTTCAGTATAGATTTATTACAGTATAAATTTATTACAGTATAAAATCGTTAATTTTATACGCACCTTTTTATACCTATAACTGATACTTCTTCGTTAAAAACGCCTATTTCATGGACATACATCACTAGATAAATGCCATATTGTCCATCAGTCAGTCCCCGCTGCGGTTAGAGGAAACTTTGCAGATTCTATCTAATACTATCGTCAAATGCCCCCAGTAACCACAATTGGACTCTATTGCCTGGTAATAAAATACAAAAATGTATGGATTAAATGGTTACCAATAATATACAATTTATATAGGACTACTGTAAGAAAGTTATCTTAGTTACAAAGAAGTTAGGATGGATAGACGAAAGATGAAAAACTGTTTATCGGTATGTTTAGAATTTCTATTCTTGTTATAATGGAGGCCATCTTTAGTCGGTGGACTAACCACAATGGACTCTATTCGCTGGTAATAAAATCAAAAATGGATTTACTGAACGTTTACCGATAGTAGTTACCTAAACAATTTACATAGGACTTCTGTAACAGAGTTATCTCAGTTACAAAGAAGTTAGGATGAATAGATAAAAGAAAAAAAAACTATTTATCGGTATCTTTTGAATTGCTATTGTTGTTGTATAATGGTGGCCATCTTTAGTTAGGGGACTAACCACAATTTATTTGACTTTATTGCCTGGCAATAAAATCTAAAAATGGATGAAAGAACTGTTTATAGGTATCTTTGGAATTGCTTTTGTCATTGTTATGGAGGCCATCCTTAGTCCCTTGGGACCAACCACAATTGGACTGTATTGCCTGGCAATAAAATATAAAAATGAATTGACTGAAAGTTTACCAATAGTATTTACATAAATAATTTATATAAGACTACTGTAACTGAGTTATCTCAGTTACAAAGAAGTAAAGATGGATGAAAAACTGTTTAGCGGTATCCTTGAAATTGCTATTTTCGCTGTAATAGTGGCCATCTTTAGCCTGGAGACTATATACACAATTGGAATTAATTGTCTGGTAATAAAATCGAATAATGAATGGACTGAACGTTTACCGATAGTATTTACCTATAAAATCTATATAGGACTCCTTTGTAACAGAGTTATCTCAGTTACAAAGAAGTTAGGTTGGATAGATGAAAGATAATAAAACTATTTATCGGTATCTTTGGAATTACTATTGTCGTTGTAATGGTGGCCATCTTTAGTCGGGAGACTAACCAAAATTGGACTATATTGCCTGGTAATAAAATCCAAAAATGGATGGATTGAACGTTTAGCGATAGTATATACATTAACAATTTATATAGGACTTCTGTAACAGAGTTATCTCAGTCACAAAGAAGTTACGATGGATAGATGAAAGATGAAAAAACTGTTTATCGGTATCTTTGGAATTACTATTGTCTTTGTAATGGTGTACATCTTTCCGTACGTTGGTACGCCTATCTAAGTTTCTGGCATCAAAGGCTATCTAGCTCCTTTTAAGGGTTGCGTAGTTGAATATAGATAATGAAATAATAATAGCAGCGTAGGCTTAGCATAGTGTCCCGTTACCTGATACGGAACCCTAATAATCATTGGTAGCCACTTTCCAATATGCGGGCGAATCCTTATTCAAATTTTTACAGAAAAGAGCCTTCTGCCGTTCCTACGTGTGACGAAGTCAGTCTTTTTGTTTTTTTTTAGTTTCAATCTGTTTTATATCATCTTTTTGTCTATTTCTAGAAGTTGAAGTTGAAGAAGTTTGAAGTTGTAATTCTGTCAACTCCATTCACATCCTGATCGTAACTCTTATACACCTCCCTGGTAAGAAGTAAAATCGAAACCTATAAAAATCAAAAAATAATGTGTTTTGGCCCTTTGAGTTTAAATTTAAGTAGTAATATTTTAATCTAAGAGTCGTCAAGAAGGAGGACCGCTAAGTTAATAAAATGAAAACAGAAAACAACTGATTTACTTTACTACAACTAATTTCTAATAATTTCACAACTTAGCGGTCCCCCTGCGCGACGCTTCTTGGATTTTTACTTTATATAGGTTTTTGTAAGGATTTTTTAAAGTTTTAATTTATTACTTTTTGCGTGCGACGGCGCAGACGGAAGGTGCGCTGCCCGCCGCATACTTAACTCAGTCTGTCTAATCCTCGTCCCTCGTTTACGAGTTTTAGCGGCATGTTTTTACGCCGTCGTTACTGTTTATACAGGGTCCCACATAATTAACGTTGTATGTACAGGTTGTCATAAAAGTCTGACAATGTGGATTGTTGTGGCGTTAACACGTCCGTCGTCTATGTTTGGGTTTTCATACTAAATGAAATCACCGGATCCTTTTGAACTCATGTGTACTTAGGTACTTTAGATTTTAACGCAGCAATTACGTGATTGAAGTCGGTTGTTCTTAACGATTTTAGCGTTTTCAGTTATTGCCATTTTGGCTCCAGAAACCTGAAAGCTTAATAAAAGCTTACTTATACTGGATGTAAAATAAATACTGTTCGTTACAGTTAGGACGCACTCTATATAAAAAGAGAAAGTGTTTTTCCACCTCTGAATATTATCCGATAATATTGTTTTTTTTTAAATACGAGTATGTTATTGACACAGTAAAAAGTAGGTTTATATGTGCCGTTTTTTTAATTATTGATTAATAATAAACAAATAATGTCCCAAATTTGTTTTGTAAACTAATTGTTCGGAACCAAGTTTGAAAACACGCGCCTCGATGGCAGCGGTATGCGCGATGCGAAAGCGAGCCGGCGTGTCTCAATGGCGGCGCCGATACGGTGCATCGGTGATAAAAAATGGCAGCGGGGCGGCCGGGCGCCTCGCTGGCGGCGAGTGAGCCGCTATGTATGTCAGTGTGGTAGCGAGTTTGAGCGGGAGAGACGCGTCCCGGGCTTTGCAATTAAATGTGTCACTTGTAGTGAGTCTTTTTGTGAGCCAAACAGCTGAGACTCCAGACTTAGTACTCCATATTTAGTACTTACGGAAGTGTCTGTAACCCCTACTTATCAAATACGGAAGATAGTTTATTTATTTAGGCACTGTGATTAAACTGACTAGAGAATTTATGTGACTACCGACATACCACGTTTATCGGACTGTGAATAAATGTATGTACTTCGTGGTTGACTTGTAAGTCAAGGTATTGTGAACCGTATCTACCTGCCGACCGTCCTGGGTGTCCCGAATAGCTAAAATGTAAATTGCTGTCTTTGTTTGTGTAGGTAATTGTTTTATTCGTAGATTGTTTGTACCTGATGTATTAGGAATAGTCTACGGTCTCTACATTAGATAGAAACATTCCCCTTCACTGCTTAAGACCGTGAATAACGCCTTTAGGTGACGTCGTGTCTCCTGGGTTACGGAGACATTGTGTCCCCGGGGTCACGGCTATTTCATGTCCCCTGCATAACCAGGCCTAGCTTGTATCTCCGTTTGCGGAGTCTAGACTTGAATTAGTATTCGCTTAGCGGCTTTAAGCACTGAACCCCTGACACTGCTTATTGCAGCCGAGTTCGCATCCCCACCGGTGGGTCTAAGACAAGAAACTAATGGGCCCAGCAGCATCTTTGTTTAGTCCTGCGGGTGTCGAATGGCGTCGTGAACACTAATTGCCAAAATTACTTTATTGAAAAAATAAAAACCTAAAAATCTAGTTTTTTACTGTGTCAATAACATATTTAAAAAACATCTTGATTTCTAGTTTCTGAGAAATATTAAGACAATCATACATCCTTACTTCCTTATAAACTAATATTATAAATGTGAAAATGTGTTTGTTTTATACCTTTTCACGATTCAACACCTCGACCAATCTAGATGAAATTTGGCATGCAGGTAACTTGTTTCTCTAAATCTTTTTATTCCGTGAAAATAGCATAGTTCGAGACGGTTCCTGATAGAACTAAAAAAATACTCTTGGTTAATTTTTTTAAATTCGCAACGGAACAAAATATTTTTGTATTTTTTTGCACAGAGACGGTTGAGGGGGTGGGAAATTACATAATTTACTAATTAGCATATCCTGACATAGTTCGCGAGGGATCTGGGGAAAACTCATTTCCACGCTCGCGCGGAGCAACGGATTGAAGTGATTTTTTGTATAAGATTGATTTAGGGGGTGGGAAGTGACATAGAATGCTAATCACAATAGGCCGATATATAATGCTAACAGCATTGATGTGTTGCGGCTTGAAAATAATACTGCGTTGGAGAATCTTGGTAAGGTAAATTCCATCGTCGTCGGCATCATCATCACTTACCATTAAATAAGATGATACAAAGAGCTTACCAATTGTGTATAGTTCGTTCGCTAAATGAGCTGCACCTTTGTTAAATGCTTCAGCAAACGAAATAGACAAAAAAATTAGGCTTAAATTTTAATTGCAACAGAAGTTGCGCACTTAAAAAGTATCACTTCTACCGCGCTGTACACGCACCAGTTTTTTATCAATGTCATTTCGTGGCGCTTTTCGTCTCCTCCCCTCTAGATTTTGAACTATGCGACTAAAAAAATACTGATACTACACTTTAGATCGATAGTAATATTTTTTTTGGCCACCTTCAATAAAGGGAGGTTGCTAATTCGACCCGTGTAAATGTAATATTATTGCCATTGCACATTATTCGTATATGTTAGTCTATGGGCTTCTAAACAGGTGCGCCAAATTTCATATTTATTTATTTCATTTTAATAGAAAGACTTACAACTATTATAACAGTATTAAAATACAAAAAGCTATTTATAAGTCTTCACTAATAGAAAAATTAGAAAACGAAAAGCGTCGGTGGCTCAACCGGTAACGACTCGGTCCATCTAACCAGAGGTACCGGGTTCAAATCTGGACGGCCAATGTACCAATGAGTTTTTCAAAAACTTACGTACATACTTACCGATGAAAACATCGTGAGGAAACCTGCACAAGCCTGCGAAGAAACTCGAAGGTTGTGTGTGAAGTCGACCAACCCGCACTGGGCCCGCGTGGTCGACTAAGGCCTAATCGCCCTGATTCAGGGTAGGCTCGAGCCCCTCGGTGGGGACGTATATGAGCTGTAATGATGATGAATAGAAAAATTATAAGAAGTTTACAAACAGCAAGTTGGAAAGACTACAGCGACACGCAAGTACTAGTAGGCAGAATAGTACTAATTAGTAATAGGTAAGTACGAGTAATAAAAAATAATAAAGGTAAAATAGTTTCAGCTAATCTTGTTACACCTTATTTACAGGGTGCAAAAAATTGGTGTAGGTCCCGTTAACTTGGGGTTCTACTCATTATACTGAACAACTATCCCCAAGGAACCCTAGACAATTCTCAAAAAAAAATTTAGACCCTTCCTACTAAAATGCACAAAATTGGTCAATCAGCTGACCGACTTGTATGAAAAGTAAAAAGTAGAACAAAAGTTGTACAGTATGATGAGTAGTTAACGGGACCTACACCGCTTTTGTTACACTCTGTATAACTCGTAACAACGTATCATTCCATAGTCCTTTGATACGAATTTTCAGTAGTTGAAATGAGATCTTGATATATTTTCCCAAGACCTTCATCATTATATAGCCAGTGTTCAAAAAATTTCATTTTCTTTTAGATAGCTTTGCATTGCTTCGTAAAAACTTACAGTTAGTTTTAAATTTCACAAGTGTACATAATCTAGTTAAAACTTGTGTGCAGTTGTCATTGAAATGCAAAGTTGATTTTAAAAAAAAAATTGTTTTGTAAATGAACTATTTTGTGTTCGTTTCTGCATGTGATAAAATAAAAAAAAAACAAATTTCCACGTATTTCTCAGAAACTGGATATCAAGTTGGAAACAATTTTTTTTTGTTAGATTAAGTATCTTTCATCTAATAGAACAGTGAAAATTTCTTTGAAATCAGTTCAGTAGTTTTCAAGATATGGTGTGATTAATGTGTATTACTGGAAAAACAAGTCGTTGAACGCTGTAGTGTTGAGATTTAGTTAAGTTGGTTGTTCCCTAATTTTTAAGCGTTGTCCATTACGTAAGTACAGTACATTTCAACGTTTAACGCACACTAAGTTTTTAAGTTTCATCATATCAGCTGAAAATCGTCCACTGCTAGACAAAGTCCTCCCCCAAGGATTTCCACGACGACCGGTCTTCCGCTGCCCGCATCCATCGGCTTCCCGCGATCTTCACCAGGTCGTCGGTCCACCGCGTAGGAGGCCTGCCTACGCTACGTTTTCCGGTGCGCGATCGCCACTCGAGAACTTTACTGCCCCATCGGCCATCTGTTCTACGAGCAATGTGCCTTGCCCACTGCCACTTCAGTTTAGCGATTCTGTGAGCTATGTTGGTTACTTTGGTTCTCCTGCGAATCACCTCGTTTCTGATTCGATCACGCAGAGAAACTCCAAGCATAGCACGCTCCATTGCCCTTTGGGTGACCTTGAGCCTTTCTATGAGTTTAGTGATTCTAAATTTAAAAAAGCCGGAATGAGAGTATTATGTCCTATGATTTTATTATCCTTGAACCTTGATTCTACCCTCGTGGTTCATTATCAGATCAACTTCAAAATACCAAAAGGATCTATTGTCACCGGGAAAACGGCTTCATACCAAATTTTAGCTCAATCGAACCCCGGAAGTCGCTCTAAAATCGATAGCAAGAATTGAAGCGGACATACATACGAACATTGCAGGCTTGTAAAAGAGCTTGTAATTAAAGCTTGTAAAATAACTACATTATTATACAACTTTAAGCTTGCATTATTAGCGTCGGTGGCTCAACCGGTAACGACTCGGTCCATCTAACCAGAGGTACCGGGTTCAAATCTGGACGGCCAATGTACCAATGAGTTTTTCAAAAACTTACGTACGTACTTACCGATTGCTTTAACGGTGAAGGAAAACATCGTGAGGAAACCTGCACACGCCTGCGAAGAAACTCGAAGGTTGTGTGTGAAGTCGACCAACCCGCACTGGGCCCGCGTGGTCGACTAAGGCCTAATCGCCCTGATTCAGGGTAGGCTCGAGCCCCTCGGTGGGGACGTATATGAGCTGTAATGATGAAGCTTGCATTATTAGTAGGTAAGTTTCAATTTAAAATACATTTTACAGTTAAATCCCTCTCCGACAACGATCGAGTTTCGACCCGGCTTGGCTGCCGAAGTGGGAGAGGGGGGAGGTAGATATAAATAAATTAAAGTCCTGAGCGAAGCGCCGCTACCGGCAATAACTAGTTTTTTGCCTCCATTTTCCGATACACCGATGTACCTATGACGTTTATGAATTTTTAATTTACAATAAGTATAAGCCGTTGCCATTTCCAGCTCGTAGAACGGATGACCGCTGGGGCAGTAAAGTTCTCGAGTGGCGTCCGCGCAACGGAAAACTTATCGTACGCAGGCCTCCCACTCAGTGGACCTATGTCCTGGTGAAGGTTGCGAGAAGCGCAGAACCGGTCGTCGTGGAAATCCTTGGGGGATGCCTATGTCCAGTAGTGGACGTCCTTCGGTTGATATTATGATGATGATGAAGTCGTTGCCATCATCTCACCTAATGGTAAGTGAAGATGATGCCGAAGATGGAAGCAGGATTACTAATATTCCCCAACGCAATGGGGAACTAGCTATCTTATCTTTAAGTCGAAACACATGAATGGTGTTAAGATTGATGTTTGTCGCCAAGACTTGTGGTGGTAGTAGCTAGCTAGGCAGGCTTACAAAATATCCTTACACCAACCAAACCGAACCTTACGAAGTCAGACTCCACCGGGAATCAAACCCGCGACCTCTTGATATAAAGCTAATATATTAACCATTACGCCAGAGGTGGTTTGAAAGATTTTTTGAAAAATCTCAAAAACATTAACAACGCCCCAAGTGTAAGGTACCTACTAATGCCTACAGGCGGCCGTGGCCTCTCCCCAACAGCCTCTTTGCCAACTTTCACATAAAATGGGGGTGGGCTGTGACGGAGCCATCGGTCGCAACTCTTTCAGTCTTGGTGGTTAGCAGCGCTAACCACCTAAAATCTACCGTATTTTTAACGTTTTATTTTAAAAGGCACATATAGAAGGAAATTATTAACTTGAAAAAGTCCAAAAAAGTTAATTTAATATGTATTTCTGGTTATAATAAATTTTTTTTGTTTTTTTTTTTGAGGTTTAGATGTTAAATTATATAAACCAAATTATGTCATTATTACTGCCAATAAAAATCCGTGACGCAAAGGGTTAACTTTGTAGATGCGTGAATATGGCTGACTCTCACTTGGCCAGTGTGTTATTTGTCAGTAGATCATATCAGCTGAAAAACTTCCACTGCTGGACAAAGGCCTCTACCAAGGATTTCCACGACGACCGGTCCGGCGCTGCCCGCATCCAGAGGCTTTCCGCGATCTTCACCAGCAACTCGGTCCATCGCGTGGGAGGCCTGTTTACGCTACGTTTTTAGGTGCGCGGTCCCAACTCGAGAACTTTAATATCTTAAAGGCCATCTATTCTACGAGCTATGTAATTTCTGATTCGATCGCGTCGGGAAATTCAGAGATTAATAGCTATTGGTAGTGCTACGGTAAATTAAATTTAACTATGGCACTACCAGTAGTTCCACTGGTAGTGCCACGGGAAATTCCCGAGCATAGCTCGATCCATTGCTCTTTGCGTGACCTTAAGCTTTCTTATTAGGCCCATGGTAGTAAGCGACCATACCGCAGTTCCGTATGTCATCACTGGCAACACACACTGGCACTGGTCAAAGACCTTAGTTTTGCGACACTGCGGTAATAGGGACAGTGCGCTAATAGGGATAATAGGACAGTGAATTGCGTTAGTGGATCCGCTATAATAAAAAATTTTCTTTGATCGATCAGTCAGCTACCTATTACGGTCCAAAAGATACAGCAAAACAGATACAGATTTCTACAGAAAAACGGACAGACAGACAGACAGACAGCACAAGCTTACTAATAGGGTCTTCTTGTTATCCTTTGGGAATACGAGTAGAACTCTTAAGGCCTTAAGGTGGGTCAAATGACACTGGGTTCAATTTAAATTATTGAAAGACTGTGTAAAGGTATCATCACTACACAAAAATATATAATATACATAAAGTAATAAAAATTGATTTAATTAAATACAATTTTAAAAGTATTTTTAATGTAAAAAAATGTACTGTAGACCCTGTTTTTGGCATTAATTGCAAAATTTATCGAAAAAAATTCTCTCGCGCTCGTTTTGTATGGGAAAACCGTCGAACGCCGTCGACCATTGTGTCCTGACCCTTAAATGTATGGCTCGTTGAGTAGTCGTCACAAAACTATTCCTAAGTTTTCTTCACCCAGTCTGCGGCGTCGTCGTTCCGAAGAGTGAACAAGTCCGCAGTGTCACCGGGGTACTTCCTGATGGGGCATTCCCTGATGATATGTTTTTTTTATTATAAATCCACAATTTATAAGCCCTTGGCATCATCTCACCTAATGGTAAAGACCATGATACCGAATATGGAAGCGGGCTTACCAAGATTCCCCAACGCAATGGAAATGTGGCTATCTTATCTTCAAGCCAGAACACATGAATGCTGTTAACACTGATGTTTGGCGGCAAGACTTAGATAAGATGGTGGTAGCTAGCCAGGCGGGCTATGAAAATGCCTTACCACCAACCAAACCGAGTTTTACAAAGTTGAACCCGCCGGAAATCGAACCCGCGACCTCATGGTGTGAAGCGAATGGATTATCTATTACGCCACGGAGGCAGTTAAATGATGTAGTCGCTTAAATGTTCGTGTGGATGGCTGACTCTCGCGTTATACTCGTGACCGGGTGCTGCCGTGTGAACTGGCCTACACTTGTCAACGGCATTCATGACATTCAATGATTTAATGTATAACTTCTCGTGTCATATTGTTTTCATGTTCTAATGACATAATTTGTTTTTTTTTTTATATCAAGGACTAGATTTTTACGTTATTAACTAATGATAGTTTATTTCTTGATTTTTGAAAAATGCAATTATGTAAGTACTATTTTATGACTATCAGAAAGAGTGTAATTTGCACCTATTTTGAGTAAATATCTTCAAAATATGGGTATGGTACACCCGGATTAGTACGTATGCCACAGGTTAATATAGTTAATATAGTTTTTTTTTTCATTAAACTCAGTTTAAATAATCAGTCAAAAAATCAATATCACACTAATTACAATACCTAAAATAGAATACCTAAAGTAAAACACCTAAAACATCTAAAATAAATCACCTAAAATATCTAAAATCACCCATCCCTCGTCATCCCCGGTGTAAAGGAGCCCATAACACTTTTTTATTTAATTTGTAACTATTAAGTACGAAGTCTCCTAACCGCCTCCGTAGCTCAGAGGCACAGTTCAGTGGCTTTACACAGGAGGTCGCGGGTTCGATTCCCGGCAGGGTCATTTGTAAGACTCGGTTTGGTTGGTGGTAGGGCATTATCTAAGCCCGCCTGGCTAGCTAACACCATCTTATCAAAGTCTTGCCGCCAAATATCAATGTTGATATCATTGGTGTGTTCCGGCATGAAGATAAGATAGCCAGTTCCCCATTGCGTTGGGGAATCTTGGTAAGCCCGCTTCCATCTTCGGCAACATCGTCACTTACCACCAGGTGAGATGTTGTCAAGGGTTTACCAATTGTGAAAAAAAAATATAAAAAAACCGCCTCCGTGACTTATTGGTTAGTCCGTTCGCTTCACACCAGTAGGTCGCGGGTTCGATTCCCGGGGATGTCAACTTTGTAAGACTCGGTTTGGTTGATGGTAGGGCATATTCATAGCCCGCCTGGCTAGCTACCACCATCTTATATAAGTCTTGCCATCAAACATCAGTGTTAACAGCATTAATGTGTAATTCCGGCTTGAAGATAAGATAGCCAGAATCCCATTACGTTGGGGAATCTTGGTAAACCCACTTCCGTCTTCGGCATCATCGTCACTTACCATCAGGTGAGACGATTCCAAGGTCTTACCAATTTTGAATAACAAAAAACCACCCGGTAAGGTTGCCTGGAAGAGATCTCTGGTAGAGATTAGTCCACCTTTGTACACGGTCGCGTTCTCTGTACTTTTTTCGCAAAAACTATGGGTTTTTTTAAAAGTTATTCTGTAGAAATATTAGAAGCGATAGTTAAAATGTTAGCGAGCATTTTTTCATTGTCCTGTTTTTATTGTTAATTTTTTTATTAAACTTATATTTAGTCATGTTTTATTTCTGCAATTTAAAAATAAAAACTATTGGCTTTGTCGACTGAATTCGAAATACCTGCCTATAAAAACTGCCAGTAATAAAAATAAAGAAAGGAAAAATGTAGATTAAAAAAAGATATCCGTTCGATGGCTCGTTTGCATTGTATAAGTTAATTGGACTGTATTATTCAGAGGCAAACAAATGATAAAAGTTTAACAATTGCGAAGATAGTATAATTTAAAGGACTTTTTTTATCTTGAATTTATTATATCAGCTCATATACGTCCCCACCGAGGGGCTCGAGCCTACCCTGAATCAGGGCGATTAGGCCTTAATCGACCACGCTGGCCCAGTGCGAGTTGGTCGACTTCACACACAACCTTCGAGTTTCTTCGCAGGCGTGTGCAGGTTTCCTCACGATGTTTTCCTTCACCGTTAAAGCAATCGGTAATGATATGTACGTAAGTTTTTGAAAAACTCATACATTGGCCGTCCAGATTTGAACCCGGTACCTCTGGTTAGATGGACCGAGTCGTTACCGGTTGAGCCACCGACGCTTTTAGTCGTTATCGTTTTTATCTTGAATACCTATTGCTTTGTGTAGGTATTTGTGAGCGAATGTGTAAATCTACTGACCACGTTTTTACATGCTTATACATACTAGAATGTCCGCATTTTTATTATGGGGTGCGGTTGGCGAGCCCGTACTGCCGAACGATTGGTGACTTTTGATGTTTTGTGTTACTTAGAAGTGTGTTAATTATAAGAAAACCGCGCGGGAAAAACAAGTAATGTCAGTATTTTTCAAGAATTGAACTATTAATGCCATCTAGTGGTAGTTCGGCAACACTTTTTAACTGAAATTTCACTAGTCAAAGACAGTTCGCATTTTTAAATTTAATAGGCTGGTTAAAAACAAGGAATGTTCGAGCGTAATCGAAAAAGAAAAACGGAACGTCTAAGCACTTTGTTGCAATAACATAATAAATAACAACAATTTATTGTTTTAGTAGGTACCTTTGCGTGTTTTTCGATTGCGAATTGGAATTTTGTAATGAAAATGCAAAAAAAAATAAGTTTAGATAATCACATCAGCTCATATACGTCCCCACCAAGGGGCTCGAGCCTACCCTGAATTAGGGCGATAGGGCCTTAGTCGACCACGCGAGTTGGTCAACTGCACACACAACCTTCGAGTTTCGTCGCAGGCGTGTGCAGGTTTCCTCACGATGTTTTCCTTCACCGTATAAGGTACTAATATATATACTGTGGTATAAGGGCGTCGGATAAACGTACATATGAAACTGAAGGAGCGTGGAGGTCGTGGTTCGATCCTGCCACGTACCAATGTGTTTTCGAAGTTTAGATAAATAATACACCGAAATAAATATTTTCCGGACATTTGAACAAAAACATATTTAACGAACTATTGCAAACTTTGAAAACCGATTTTCTCGTAAAAACTTCTAACTGGCATTTCTTGTGTTTTCGCGCGTGTTGTTCTGTAGTATACCGAAAATTACGTCAATATTTTCATATAATTAATTTGCGAAGCGCACACCCATTAGTGAATGTGCGTGTGCCTGTATGCCTGTATGTGCGGCCGATTGGTTATAGTACCTACTATTAAAATCGTCTGTATGGTCATAGTTTTTAGTGGTTATAGTGTGTGCGTGTGGACGCATATGTGTGAGTGTGTTTATAGACTACTAAACTGACCTCGCTGCCTGTCGTACGCGTTAATACACTCGCTGGTCTGGAACTGGCTGAGTAGCGCGGTCTTGCCGACGCCCGGCGCGCCAACCATGGCGACGCGGTGGCAGGCGACCGCCCGCCGCTCCTGAGGCTCTGGGGGCGCGGCCGGCGATGACGGTGCGAGGCTCCCAGACCGCGAGCGCCGCCGGCGGAACGAGTCGCCACGGTTCACAATGCCTGGAAAATAATATTTCGGTGTTAAAAAATTCCAATTATGAAGACTTGCTCGAAAGGATTGAAAATGCTAAACCCGTTGTTCATGAGATGATATGCAATCTTTGTGGTAATCAAGAGAATAAATTGGTTTAGTGTCAACTGTGATAAAATGTCATATAATGTCTACAAAACAACTCGTGTAATTTTTATGTTAAATAAAGCCTAATATAAAAGGTTTATCTGTATAGTTACTTCAGTAATGTTGTACCACAGAAATCTAGGGGCGTTCCATAGAGTGTGTGGCACGACGGGTACGGTGTATGAGGTAGGGGCGTGGGTTAAAACCGTACGTGCTCATAGATATTTACAAATTTATTCATGTAATATAAGATGAAAAACAAGATGATATAAGACCTAAAAAAACATAAAAATTAGAAAAACAATACCCACTTAAATTACAAACACAAATCACAAAAAAACATAAATGAATCGTACCCGAGATGGGTCTTAGAAAGAATCAGCTTCACAGTTTTTTTACACAATATTGAAGATAGGAATAGAATAGGAAGATAGGAAAGATGGGAAATAGAATAGACTTTTGACCACATGTGTCACAGTTTATTCAAATTGTGACACGTGGATTGTTTTGTGCCAGCAATTGCGTAATAGCACAAACAGATTGAATGAAAAAAAGTCGAATGAAAGGAGAACAAATATCAGCAACGCGTTGCCGCGTTACAAGTGATGACTCACATCTGGAGTAGGTATCTCAACTACGCAGACGACATAGCATTGATCTTGTCTACTTTACCCAAGCTCCAAGCGAAGCTAGACACATTGCAAGAGGAAACTCAAGATAACGGTCTACGAATCAACGCTAAGAAGACCGTACTCAAGCTCTGCGGTACACCTCTAGACCCTGTCACTAAGTTTATGTTCTTGGGCAGCTCCGTGATCAGCAGCGGCAGATCTGAAGACGGCGTTGAGGCCAGTATTAAGAAGGCGAAAGGCGCGTTTGCCCAGTTAAAACCTGTCTGGGACTCCAAAGTGCTCACCCGGCAGATCACCCTTTTTGATTGTATTGTCAAGTCTGTTTGGCTGCGAGACATGAAAAGGGACCAAAGGATTGACAAACAAACTGAAAGTTTCGTCAACAAAAGTCGAAGGTCCAGCCTGCGCATTTTCTGGCCAAACACAATCAGCACGAAGATCTATATAAAGGAAGTCACCAAATTCCTATAATGCGGGAAATCGCTTGATACAAGTGAAAGTGGATAGGGCACAGACTACGCAGAAAAGAACATAATACATCTGTAGGAATGGATGTGTTCCTACATGACTAGCACAATAGGAGATACCTCCGCCAGGCGAGGTGGCGTGTATGGGGTCCGGCCGTGGACCGTGCTTGTATATATGCTTATGAGCAAGGAAATGTTGATAGTGCGTTATAGATGCTTTGTAAATAGCCTTCTTGCGATGATGGTGCCATCTATCGAGGTGAAGATGCAACTCTCCATATAGTTTGACCGATGGTTCAGTCTTGAGCTGAGGTAATGTAGTTGTTAGTGGTGAGTACTGCAGATGCCGTCACACATCGAAGGTTTCGTTCGCATTTGCGCTGGAGCGATGTGGAGTGGCAGGATAGGAAGGAATGGTGTTGACACACGGAGGCTCTTTGTACCTCCGGAGTACTTACCATAGGAAGACAACAACACACACAGAAATAGGTAACATATCTTTTATGTAAACCAACATTTTGTAAAACCTTTTCTTAAAGTTGCGGTAATACTGTCACTGGCAGTGGGTTGGGGGGAAGAGGGGTAATGAAAATTCTCGAGTGGCCACCACGCTCTGGAAGAAACCCACCCGGAAGACCGACCGAAGGTCACGAAAAGCTGCTGGATGGAAGGTCACCGTGAAAATCCTTGGGTGAGGCCCCTGATCAGCAGTGAACATCACTCGAAGTGTTACCATTGACGTGTGGTCTACCATACCTATCTCCCTCTCTCTTATCGTGTAGTACGAATGAATAGGCACTATTCGAGGTTGTGTGTTAAATCCTCGACTGTATCAGTCCTTATCATCAGGTAAGGTGCAGCCAAACGCACTCAAATTTAAAAAAATAAAAAAGGCATAATTGACAAGGGCTAGACGGCCATTGCCTGGTGTTGAACTTAGCATCACCTGGATCACGTCCTACGTTTAGATATACACCTACGGACGTGTGCAACGCGATCTTCATACACATCTGGAATCAGTTGCTCAGGTTTCCTCACGATTTTTTCCTTCACCGTTAAAGTAATCGGTAAGCATATGTACGTAAGTTTCAAAAAACTCATTGGCTGTGTCATTGGTATATTGAACGCCCGGATTTGAGCCCGAGACCTCTGGTTAGGAAGACCGACTCACTACCATTAATTACCATAATAATTAATTACCATACCTACCAATAAAGCATAACCTTTCTCAAGGTACCTACTTTATTCGTGTGAAAAGCCTATTAGGATAATAATTATTTTATCTCTGCTAGATACACAGACTTCATATTAAGATTATAAATTCATTCTGGCTAAGCATATTATCATCAGCATATTATTATCCCTTTTTGTGAGGATATATTCCTATTCAGATTAAATTGAAGCTTTGTTAAAATTTTGAACTAATATTATATTCTGTCAGTAGATATTGTATAGTCATGTTATGGTTAGCGGCGATTTTGACATAACGCAATATACAGGGTGGGAAGGAGTATACCGACAGATTTTAACCATGGATTCCTGGTGGTATTATGAGTAAATAATGTTATATCAACCAACATGGGTCCAAAACTGCCTTATTAACTTACTTAATTTCTGTAACAAAAGAAAATAATTATGGATAGTACTTCCTTGTAAACAAAACCTTAGTTCAAAGAGTGAAATAGAAAACGACAAACTTCACGAAAGACTCCGACAAAATACGATAAACGTCAGTATGATACTTACGTCATATTATTAGGGCGTGTTACCCTTGAGATTTTTTGAACTTGTGAATTATTTAAAAAATTAATATCTCGAAAATTAGGCTTTACTGGCCCATGTTTATATTACTTTTTTTTGTCTTATTAGGCATTAGAATCTTTGGTTATGATTTGTCGGTATACTCCTTCCCACCCTGTATAAGATAATGGAGTCAAGGATATGGGAGGCAAAGCACAATACAGGTACAATGTATTGTGTCCAAACCCGATTATGATTAGAATAGAATACAACAGGTATGTACTTACAGTCAAGGAATTAAATTTCCATCAACATCGTATTGCAAACTGTCACCATAAGACACAGATTTGAATAGAAGGATCCGCCCGTCACGATATTTGACTTCGATTTTCTTGATACAAGCAAAAAGTAGCGCCATCTAACATAACTCGTACGAACTAGCGTGGGCGAGAGTTGACGTCAGTGCCGCGTTAAAAGAACCTTGGTAGAATTGTCGCTTTAAAATTCGTTTATTTAATTTGTTTACAAGAAAAAATACAATGTAAGGTTACTTAACGATGATACAACATCCCATGTTTCTTTTTAGCCTTTCTTTCATGATTTTTACAGCCTCTAACAACACAATAAGGCATTTTTATATGGAATATCTTTCCACCGCACTGTACAATTTCCCGCAGACGACTGAGTCGCGAGTGTGCGAAACTTTCGATTTTCGCACCAATTCGCTGGGACCATTAGACGCTCGCGTTGGCCGGGTCCTTACGCCAGTAATATATAAGTCACTGTCATAAGAACTATATTTTCGATTGACACTGACACATAGAAAAGCAATTAATGATAACTTTTCGCAAAGAGGTTATCTGTAATTTAAAGTGACAAATAATTATGGACATTTCAACGAAATGGATAGGGAATTAAATTCCTTGACTGTACCTATAAATACAAAGACAAAAATAAAAGTTTAAAAAACTTAAAAACCGACTTAAAATGAAATTTACTCAAAAGTATAAAATAATATTATTATACTTAGATACACGACATTAACCAACAATAACGAAATCAAAGGTGGGTACGAATTAAATTAGAGGCCTAAATTTATTTTTGAGGTCGGTACCAGCACACAGCTACCTTACGAATAAAATGTTTTAGATTCGATGGCATTGCTGACACCGACCTCAAAAAAAGGCATTTACAATTAATTAGATACACACGTAAATTAATTCAATACTCAATACTCAATTATTTATTGCATCCATGAGTTTTTACAGGTGTTAGCAGTGACTTATATATTACGTGTTAGATATAATAAAAGTGCTTCATGGACCCAGTTTGGGCACAACAATATTTGAAGAGAGGAGGACTTAAGTATAGTACAATATATAACAATAAATAATTTTGTAAAGCAAAATTGATATTTATATTAATTTTGAGTCATCGTTTTTCTTTTATTTTTTTTTATTTTTTTATATATGTATAATTTTAAGTTGTCGTTTAGGTATTCATTTACTGTATAATAGCATTTATCGTGTAAAAAATTCTTAATTTGTTGTATAAATTTGTTAGTTTTGGCTTAAATTATTACAGAACTGTTTACTTGTTCCAATTATTTTTTTAAACGTAGTTCCTATCAATTGATATTTTTATCTTTGTATACTTAACCAAAGTTTAATATTAGTCCTAACATACAGTATACATATTGAACACTCCCTGCCGCTCTCTAGATTGCGACCTCACCCCCTCGTCACCAAGATTGGTAAAAGTTTGGTTGTCGTACGTATAGGATTTCGCCGCCATTTTGTTTGTTCCGTCATTCGTTTTTAAATGTCATTTCTGGCCCGTTGTATGAAGTGTCCAGGGTGTGACTTAGCTTTCTATTTCTAGTGTATTATTGCGGTTGGTATCTCGATAAAGATAAAAAAATAAAAAATAAAACTTTGTTTAGCGTGGTCAATTATTGATATTCTGTGCAATATTGCCGGTATTAACCACATCCGTGGCGTAGTGATTAAGGCCATTAGCTTCACATCAGGAGGTCGCGGGTCCGATTCCCGGCTTTTTCTAAGCCCGCCTGGCTATTACCACCATCTTATCTAAGTCTTGCCGCCAAAAATCAATAACAACATTGATTTTTTGCGGCTTGAGGATAAGATAGCCAGTTCCCTATTGCGTCGGGGAATCTTGGTAAGTTCACTTCTATCTCCGGTATCATCTTCACTTACCATCAGGTGAGATGATGCCAAGGGCTTTGTTTGATGGTCCACCCCTAAGAGATAACCGTTCGATGCTTTATAAAAAATTTTGACCTGATAGCTGACGAGCGTCGGTGGCGTAATGGCACAGATTACTAAATAGTTAATGGCACAGATTACTAAATAGTTACTTGGTAATGGTTAGGGCCGCTACCTTCCATCCTGGTCGTGGTTTGAGTCCTGTGTCTTACCAATGTGTTTTCGAACTTCGATTTCATATGTACGCTTATTCGACGCTCTTGCGGTAAAGGAAAACATCGTGAGGAAACCAGCACACGCCTACGAAGAAAAACGAAGGTTGTGTGTGAAGTCGACTAACCCGCACTGGGCCCGCGTGGTCGACTAAATCCCGATCGCCCTAATTCAGGGCATGCTCGAGCCCCTCGGCGGGGACGTATATGAGCTGATATGATGAGCCGATTTTGACATCATGAAACCTGAGCAGTAGGAGTCAGGAGGTTAAACAAAGGCCGTAATGGTACGAAGTAACTATTTAGTAATCTGTGGTAATGGGCAAAAGCACAGATTACTAAGTAGTTACTTTGTAGCAAAAGGCTGTATAATATTAGGGGTTTAAGCAAACTATATATATTAGTACTAACATACAGTATGGACATTCCCTACCGCTCTCAAGATTGCGACTTCACCCCCTCGTCACCCAGATTGATACAGTTTGGTTACAGTTTGGTTGTCGAACGTATAGGATTTCGCCGCCATTTTGTTTGTTCCGTCGTTCCTTTTTTGAAATGTCATTTCTGGCCCGTTGTATGAAGTGTCCAGGGTGTGGTTTAAGTATGAAATTCCGATTGGATAAAAAAGTTTAAAGAAGAAAATTAATATTAAGAAAAATAGTTATTAAAACGAATTTTTTTCTCAAAATAGCATTAGAATTTAAGAAATTAATAAATGGTAAATGTGTGCCTATTGTTTAGATAGTTTGAGAGCACGGTGGCTTTAAACCCATGAAAACGGTAATTTTTAACTCAATAAATCAAAATTTTGAAAGACAAACAATACACATTTTTAATTTTAAATCTCTAGAGATATCGCACCAGTGTCTTCGTTTTAAATGTCATATTTGGAAAAATCCCGCATAAGATTTCGTAACTTTCAGGAAAATTCAAGTATATTAAAAAAAATCCCCATCTGACCAATAGGAAACGCTTTTGTTTTGTAATTAAAAACCATAGGTAGTGCCACCATAAGGTCAATAATAAAAAAACAATAAAAAAAAATTCAATACAATTTGGCGTTGAACTTAAAAAACCGAATCGGCAATTTCATACTAAACTTAAACCCATATTATAACTTAATATTTATAATTATCTTGATGAACTCTCAACCACTATATTATTGTATTTTCACATAAAAGAATGTTTAAACAATAACGATAAGCAACATTAATCATACCCTCTATCGGAACTGTCATGGTATTTCCTTTTATTCTTTCGGTCGGGCTGGTGAGTGCCTTTTGGCCATTAGTGGCCTTTGGCTCCTCTTAAGCTGCGGTTAAACGACGCGAAAATTTTCTTGCGGCGGTCGCCGCGTGCTAGCTGTTCAGTCATAGCAAATTTATTTTTATTAAATAGGACTTAATGTTGCAATTCTTTGTAAGTAACTAACTCGCTCGAATTACTCGAATGTTTTCAATATGTATGTACTTTACATAGTTGTTGTAAAGCTTGTTTGACTAAAACAGCAGATCAGCCGCGCGACCGGCCATCACCACATAGCCGCTACGCGGCGGCCCCGCTGACGACATTCGTGTCATATAAACGCACCCTTATGCCCTTCACGTCGAACTGTTTAGTGACTGAACTGTTTTGTGCATGATATTTGGTACGAATTGAAGACTTTTTGGGTCTTTCCACTTATACTTCGTAGTAACGACGCATTATTGTTGTCTGGGATACGAATAGTTAATCAATGTTATTTATATAACACTGGACTCGGCAAGACACCAATAAGTTCTTTGAAAATTACGAACGTGCGTTTACTCAACGATTGGTTTTTAGTTTCTAGCGACATAGAAGTAAATAGAAAGAGTGATTGAAAATTTGACTCCCGATATTTTGATCAAAATTTACCTCATATATTATTTTTTTATTCCTTAATGAGATCTTAGAGCATACAGTTTTTAATTTAAATTTGAATTTTATCAATAATAGACACCAAAGAAGTAGTCGAGAAAAAATATTTATGTACTATTTATGTATGTATATCCAATCACCTGGTTTTCGGGGAACTTTTGGACCATTTTAATGCCAATTTTCACACGTAGTTTCTAAATTATTTTCCAGGCGTAACTGTTTTTAGATTTTTTAAATAGGGTACCTACCTCCCATTATGGGCCATATCAAAGATTACAAAATATTGTATATAAAAAATAACTTTAGGGATGTTTTTCAAATTGTTGTCACAAGTAACACTTATTAACATCTGAAACATGAATAGCATTTGGTGTTATTTTCGGTAAGCAAAAAAGCAAAATCTAACTACGTAGATTCGAAAGTGATTTCTGATAAGTAGAAAATTCATAGTTAGATTTTGCGCGAAAATCCTACCTACTAAACGCGCGTTGACCAACGAGTGCGCTTCAATAGTCGACATAGCCTCTTCGGAGCTATTTTTATGGTTATATTTGTGGTTCAACACAACGTTCAACCTAAAACATTCGAATCACAGTGCTCTGTGCTCCCAAGTTTCCTAGAGTTTGCGGGCAAAATCTGACTATCGAATTTTTTGACTTCGAAACTCTGTAGATAGATTTTGCTTAAATGCCGCGAGAAAGTGGTGTATTAAAGTTTAATTTATTTTATCCATAATTGGTAAGCCCTTGGCATAATCTCACCTGATGATCAGGTAAGTGACGATGATGCCGTAGATAGAAGTGGGTTTACCAAGATTCCCCACGAATTAGGAAACTGGCTATCTTATCTCCATGCCGTAAGACATCAACGCTGTTAATTTTCACGTTTGTTGGCACGACTTAGATGATATGGCGGTAGCTAGTCAGGTGGACTTAGAATATGTTTTGTTGCTATAACTTTGCTTTTATTATTACATATTTATATATAATGTACACGTTTTAAAATGTGGTGCCTACCACTGTAATTAACTTGTCACTGCAAATTGTCATACACATACACCCGAACACACAAACAAGCGCAAGTACATACACATACACACGGTATGTATGGTCATCAAGTTTGTTATGCTGTCCAAAAATTGTGTGGTGCGAAACGCCACTAGGTACAAAAAGTTCACTTACTCGTACCATTCAACCCCCTAAGTGAAGATCCATGGATTAGATCTTCGTCAAATACGGATTAAGGAAAAGGTTTCCTTTTGTTTGATTTGCACGTCGTAAGATAGAAAAAAGATTAGAATTGACAGCGTATAAATTAGAGACACTATCTTTCTGAATATATTATTAGCCTAAGTAGGTACTTTAGTCTCCCCATTTAACACGCCATTAGCAATTACATTTCCAGATCTATTTTCTGATCATCATCATCATATCAGCCGAAAAACGTCCACTACTGGACAAAGGCCTTCCCCCAAGGATTTTTCATAAGCGTTTTGTTCTTTTTTTTTATTTTATTCTCTATTGGTAAGCCCTTGGCATCATCTCACCAGATGGTAAGTGACGATGATGCCGAAGATGGAAGCGGGCTTGCCAAGATTCCCCAACGCAATGGAGAACTGGCTATCTTATCTTCATGCCGGAACACATCAATGTTTTTTTTAACACTGATGTTTGGCGGCAAGACTTAGATAAGATGGTGGTAGCTAGCCAGGCGGGCTTAGAAAATGCCCTACCACCAACCAAACCGAGTCTTACAAGGTGACCCCGCCGGGAATCGAACCCGCGACCTCCTGTGTTAAGCCAGTGAACTTTGCCTCTGAGCTACGGAGGCGGTTAAAACCTACCCTATTTCACAGTATTACAATATAGAGGCTTACAGTAGTGCAACGAATGTACTTACACAAAGCAACGGAAGGTTATTTGCGGGGCAGCGAGCGGTGGAGCATAGTCTGCCAAACTTCGCGAGTTTGCCAGGCTGGCTACAGGCTAGTACTGCTAGTAGCTACGCCGTGGCGGCATCGTGCGACATTAAAGGTTTTGCGCTACTGTAAGCCATATCGTAATACTGTGCCTATTTTTTGTCATGAGTCTAAATTAGTTCTAATATATTATACGTTGTCTAAGTCACTGACAATAGAGCTGAGTAATCTTAACTAATATCGATGTTTTAGTCTTTAGACATTGAGTGAGACCCAATTATAATTATTCCTATACTTTAAGTGAGCAATTCTTGTATACAGGGTGTAAAAAAATTGGTGTAAGACCAGTTAACTGGGGGTTCTACTCATCGTACTAAACAACTTTACCCAAGGAACCCATAGTCAATTCTCAACAAAATATTTTGCCCCTCCATACTAAAATGCACAAAATTGATTTGTATGAAGAGCAAAATTTTTTTTTTGCGATTACAGCAAAGTCGTAGAACAAAAGTTGTTCAGTATAATGAGTAGAAGCCCTAGTTAACGGGACCTACATCAACTTTGTTACATCCTGTATACAAGAATTGCTCACTTAAAGTATAGGAATAATTATAATTGGGTCTCACTCAATGTCTAAAGACTAAAACATCGATATTAGTTAAGATTACTCAGCTCTATTGTCAGTGACTTAGACAACGTATAATATATTAGAACTAACTTAGACTCATGACAAAGAATCTTGATTGGCGTCATCCGTGAGAAAATCTATTTTCAAATGAAATATGTTCAATATTTTTATATTGGTTTTAATTTATTACGCACGCCACAACACATGGCGCTCTATGACTAATAATATACCCAAGTAGTACAGGTAGGTACTAGGATATATTATTGAACAATCGATCCCACTTCTTAATTTTTTTACACTTAAGACGAATCAATATTGTGAACATAAATACAAACGCTTTCAAACTCAACGTGATTTATTTATAAACCATTATTTGATTGAGCTTTCCTTCGACAACGTCCCAAACCGTAAACTTACTATACAAACAAAAACACACTAACAAACTTAACATAGGTAGGTACCTAAGTGTGCGTATGTTACTATATACCTAAGGGTAAGGATACATACGTCTGTTTTTGTTTATAAAATCTGCTTATAAACCTGTGCATATCAAACTGTGGCAAAAAACTGGATCCAGACTCTTGATATTGATTTATAGTTTATATTGCAGGAACTAAATGTGGTCATACGGTAATAATAATCACCTGTGCATATGTATATGTTTGTTACGTTTCTATGCAATAATAATAAAACATTATATAGTGTGACAAAAATAATGGGAACTGGGGATAAAAACCCTCACGGAATTTGCCACATACGATACGTACGATTTAGAGGTTCAGGCCTAAATGGAGTTTGAAGAAAAAAATATTATGGGGTAAATTAGAATAAATATATTTTATGATTTTTTTTCCTAAAAAGAAGGAACAATAAACAATATGACCAACAATATGAACAATATACAATGGTTGACCGTGTAGACAATTAAAAACAAAATGACCTAATATATTTATGGAGAATTTACAGAAATAAATTTAAGGTTACAATTTTATCTGTATATAAAATGGTTATTTTATAGTATGCCGGCAGACAACGATCGTCACCGTCCCTTTGGTGCTTAAATAAGTTACTAAGTTTAAAATTTCAGTTTGATCTGAATTACCCTATCTTTTTAACAAAATATGTATCAGATACAAAACACTTTTAAAATTTAAAATAAATAACTAATGGTCAGAAACTGGAAACAGGAAATCTTCTAGGTCGGCGGAAAGGTCAGAGAGTCAGAGAGTCGCTCGGGATAAAAGATAAAATAAATTCACTTCCCTTATGGCGAGCAGCTGGGCGGGCAGTAGAAAGGAGTGGCTGGTGATCAGCACTGCTCCATCCCGGGATTAATCCTTTATTGTAAAACTTCGGGGACGTCAACCTCGTAGGGGCTGGATGAAACCCTACGGAGATATAACAATGTAATTCGCCGCAGAACCAAAAATACACGCAAAGCGGTTTCCTTATACAAATTACTTACCACAGAATAAAATTGTGGGCCTCAATAACGACTTATAAAACAATTTATCAAAAAAAATTAAAATTCGCATCTGTAGACGGGATCACGGTCAACCTTTTGTTTTTCTTGTCAAAAAATAACAACAATTTTCAAATTCAAATACCATAGAGCAACGACATCAAAAAAGAATTTAATTATGAAACGCGACAAAAGAGATCGGCTCGAAACGATAGTTAGCGTTTCAAAATACCCACAAACTCACAAAAAAAAGGCGAGAAGTCCAAAAATTTTTTGAAATTTGGACAACCCTTTGGACGTTGGACAGCCCTGAAGAAGAAAAAAATAAAAACTCTCTAAGTAACTAGTTAACTACGAACGTTTACTTGAAGCTGGTAGAAATTGACATTTATACAAGAACGTACACATACAAACGGCAAAAACTCCATCTAAAAGTGAACCAACTTAATAACCCCAACAACACACTAGTGTTAAGGGATCGCTGTGTATTGAGCCTAAAACTAGTCACATAAGAAAACAGGAGAAATCAAACAACTACTAAAACATTAAAGACCAATAGGGTTGACAAAAACTGAAAAAAACTTGCAAAACATTGTCGGTTACCCCAGCAAAATGTGGACAAAAACGGTAAAGGCGGATGCGTGAAAATCCGACTCACGGATAAAATCAACACCGGAAGTCTGAAACGCGATACGCAAGAGTCTAAAGGGACAACTCTACCGAAAAATAGGCCATTTGAGTTAAGACAAGGGCAAGATTAATGAAAGAAATTTGAAAAATGGAAAATTGTTATAAGACCTCAAGAAATCTAAACAATACTGCAGAATACAGAACGTTGTCACATAAAAGTGAACAGGGTACGCCAAAAATTTAAGGAGTACCTCGCAAAGCAACGCGTAAAAATATTCCAAACAGTTAACCTTAAAGATTTTTCCCTTAAACTAACGTTAAATAATCGTGAACTAAAAGTAAGTCTGTCCCGACTTTCGATTGAAAGAAAACTAGAGTCTGGACATTGACTACTTAAATTAAAAATTCTCTTGGAATCGTAAGGGAATACACAGGCAAAACAACTCAACAACACGTAAGCAATTATCCGAAAGAGGTATAATGCCATTAAGCCGGGGAAAAAAACGACCCGTGTGAAGAGAAGCAAAAAATACCGTGCATACAACCAAAAAAAATCACACGTTTCCAAGAAAACTGCACGATTAAATTAAGTAAGGGTCTTGAGGTATTAAAACTTGAACCATAATATCCGGAAAACGGATACACCCACGAACGACAAAAAAACGGGTTCGTTAGGGAAAGATTAAAGGCAGAAAAGGGGGTAAAACATTAGTTCGGGCGCCATAAATATGTGACAAAAATAATGGGAACTAGCAATAAAAACCCTTACGGAGTTTGCCACATATGATACGTAAGATTTAGAGGTTCGGGCCTAAACGGAGTTTTAAGGAAAAAAATGTTATGGGGTAAATTAGAATATATGTATTTTCATGATTATTTTAAAAGTAAGGAACAATAAACAATATGAGTATAAAAAAGGGAGCGATTTCATTGGTTGACCGTGTAGACAATTAAAAAAACAATGACCTAATATATTTATGGAGAATTTACAGAAATAAATTTAAGGTTACAATTTTATCTGTATATAAAATGGTTATTTTATAGTATGCCGGCAGGCAACGATCGTCACCGTCCCTTTGGTGCTTAAATAAGTTACTAAGTTTAAAATTTCAGTTTGATCTGAATTACCCTATCTTTTTAACAAAATATGTATCAGATACAAAACACTTTTAAAATTTAAAATAAATAACTAATGGTCAGAAACTGGAAACAGGAAATCTTCTAGGTCGGCGGAAAGGTCAGAGAGTCAGAGAGTCGCTCGGGATAAAAGATAAAATAAATTCACTTCCCTTATGGCGAGCAGCTGGGCGGGCAGTAGAAAGGAGTGGCTGGTGATCAGCACTGCTCCATCCCGGGATTAATCCTTTATTGTAAAACTTCGGGGACGTCAACCTCGTAGGGGCTGGATGAAACCCTACGGAGATATAACAATGTAATTCGCCGCAGAACCAAAAATACACGCAAAGCGGTTTCCTTATACAAATTACTTACCACAGAATAAAATTGTGGGCCTCAATAACGACTTATAAAACAATTTATCAAAAAAAATTAAAATTCGCATCTGTAGACGGGATCACGGTCAACCTTTTGTTTTTCTTGTCAAAAAATAACAACAATTTTCAAATTCAAATACCATAGAGCAACGACATCAAAAAAGAATTTAATTATGAAACGCGACAAAAGAGATCGGCTCGAAACGATAGTTAGCGTTTCAATAGGTAGGTACTGTTTTTATAATAAGGAATAAATGCATGTAACATATCATCGTCATCATTTCAGCTCATATACGTCCCCGCCGAGGGGCTCCAGCCTACCCTGAATTAGGGCGATCGGGCCTAAAACTATAAGAGGTAGAATCGATTGTTCAATAACATATAATCAGTCTTAAAAATAATATCACACAATTACAATACATAAAACACCTAAAATTAAACACCTAAAATACCTTAAATGAAAAACCTAAAATACCTTAAATGAAACACCTAAAATACTTTAAATGAAACACCTAAAATATTTTAAATGAAACACCTAAAATACCTAAAATGAAACACCTAAAATACCTAAAATGAAACACCTATAATAAGCCGTCCCTTGTCATCCCCGGTACAAAGGTGCCCATATTATTCTTAAGACTGATTATATGTTACATGCGATTATTCCTTATTATAAAAACTTTAAAAAAATATTAAATACTGTTTTCTAAGTATATTTTTTTATTTCTATCAATTAATTTACAAACAAACAAAGGCACTTCCACACCAATAAAATAAAAAAGAAATGAAATGAAATCATTTATTCTCAGATACTAGCCCCATAGTCAATAAAATAAATTTATACAGACAATAAAAAATAAAACATCATGATAAGTTAAATTATAAATAAGAGTTAAAAAACAAATCAAATAATGAATAACACAGATTAAATAATAATAATAATAATGTCAATATAAAATGTTATTCACTCAAAATTTCCATGTCATGTCATCTAACGTGCAGGTGCACCCAATGAGCCACAAACGGGGAGTCCCATCTGTCTGCAACAGTGTTCAGTGTACTACCAAAGTATGTATATTAGTACTAACATATAGTATGGACACTCCCTGCCGCTCTCTAGATTGCGACCTCACCCCCTCGTCACCTAGATTGATACAGATTGGTTTTAGTTTGGTTGTCGAACATATAGGATTTCGCCGCCATTTTGTTTGTTCCGTCATTCGTTTTTTTAAATGTCATTTCTGGCCCGTTGTATGAAGTGTCCAGGGTGTGGTACTACGGTGATCATTTAACTGTGAAGAATTACAGTGTGAGGAAACCTGCACATCTGATTCCAGATGAGTAATAAAGGCTGCGTTGCACACGTCCGTCCGTAGGTGAATATCTCAAAATTCTGAATGTCCTAAACGTTACCGCAGCTGCTGCAGGCAACCTTAGGATTGCACATTGTGCTGTATACGATAAAATGAACACACGTTGATTTCATCATCATCATATCAGCCGACAGACGTCCACTGCTGGACATAGGCCTCCCCCAAGGATTTCCATGACGACCGGCTTTGCGCTGCCCACATCCAGCGGCTTCCCGTGACCTTCACCAGGTCATCGGTCCACCGAGTGGGAGACCTACCTACGCTACGGTGCGCGGTCGCCACTCGAGAACTTTACTACCCCAACGGCCATCTGTTCTACGAGCTATGTGCTCCGCCCACTGCCACTTAAGTTTAGCAATTCTGAGAGCTATGTCGGTTACTTTGGTTCTCCTACGGATCCGCTCGTTTCGAATTCGATCATGCCGATTGTCTAAAAAAGTTTAAAGATGAAAATTAATATTAAGAACAATAGTTATTAAAACAAAATTTATTCTCAAAATAGCATTACACTATTAGAAATTAAATGGTGATAAACATATGCCTAAACATAAAAAAAATCGCCTTAATTGGGGCAAAAAACACACATTTTTAATTTTAAAGCTTTAGAGTTATCGCAGAAGTTTCTTCGTTACTAATGTCATATTTGGGAATACCTGGGAATAATTGGGAATAAGATTTCGTCACTTTCAAGAAAATTCACGAAAATTAACTAGTCTAAAAATTGCCACATCTGACCACTAACAAAACGCCTTTGTTCCATTCATTGGTACATAGCTCAAGGGATTTCAAAATAAAAGACATGCCATCAGTTACTAATAAAATACCATTTAGTAGTGTCACCATAGGGTCAATAATAAAAAAAAACGGGTTGCACTCCGGGAGTGCCGGCAGAAGTGAAAACTTGAATATTAACGTTGTGCATTTTTGATATTTTGGAATGGTTAGGGAATAATTTTGCACGAATTGCTTTGATTATCAGTATAAAAGTACTATCATTTATGTGGTAGAATATAATATTTATTTATTGCGCTATCGTACACAAACATAACAATTTATATTACATTAAAAAGTTTATATCTCAGAAAAATCAACTCCATCCGTCTTACGAATTTTCGATCAGGTCACGTGTCCTGACGCGAGTTTAACATTTTTTACCCATTACAAAACAAGTGCATAACGCCGCTAAAAAAGTTTTCACTTAAAAAAATACTTTTATATTTTACATAAAAATTGGCATTGAACTTCAAAAATTTAATCGGCAATTTCATAGGTCTTAGACCTATTATTAGTATGTAAGTACAACCTCTGTTTTCTTAATTTCCCTAAAACGCTGTTGATCGTTCTTTCCCTAGACTCTACATACACTTTGACAAAAGTGTGTTTTGACTTATAAATTGTTTATCTATTTACTAAATCTACTCCGCTTCGCTTCCACTAGATTGTAAGATACTTGACTAACGAACTTTCATTACGCTTTCCCGAAACGTCAAATCGCGAATATAATTTCAGTCGTTCCTTTAGAACGTTAGGCAAACACAACATAATAAAACCGCTCGATCCTAAAACAAGGCGGTACTGTTGTGGAAACAGCTCGATTGACGTCAGGCTACAAGTGCAGCGAACATAATCACAGAGCGCGCCGAAATGGCCTCTGCACTGACTCACTTAATGGTTATAGAAATGAGTCGAAAAATCTCATACCCTCAGATTAGTTCAAACTCACATTTTATAGCCGCTTACGACTTTGTTAGATAGGTAATCTGAGCGCACGGTAGTGTGCCAGACCAAGTTCCAGTAAACACGATGCTGTAGAAAGCCATTTACCCGGTTTTCCACACCCACATATCACTAGCTCGTTTTATCAGTCTTAAGAGGAATTCATATTATGTGGAAGAATTTTATTAGCTCTAAATGTGGAAGAGTTTGTTTATGGAAATGAGTCAAAAGTTCTCATACATAAAGTTCCAACTCCTATTTTGTAGCCGCCTATGACTTTGTTTGCTTTTAATCTTAGCGCACGGCAGTGCGCCAGACCAAGTTCCAGCATGCACGTCGTGCTGTGAAGCCACTTACCTATTTTTTCTCCCCCAAATATCTCTCGTTTTGTCGGTCATAAGAGGAATTCATATGTGGAAGATTTTGTTTATGGAAATGAGTCAAACAAAACTTCTCACACCCTCAGAGTGGTTTGAAACTCTTGCTTCATAGCCGCTTATGACTTTGTTAGCTTGTAATTTGAGCGCACGGCAGTGCGCCAGACCAAGGTCCAGCAAACACGACGTGCTGTGGAAAGCCGGTTTTTCTCACCCACATATATCTTGTTCTATATGTCATAAGAGGAATCCATATGTGAAATTACCTCCATATGTGGAAGAGATTGTTCATTAGATTCGTTATGTTATGATATTATCATATAGTGGGTAATCTAAGCTGTGAACTTTCAAACTAGAATAAAACAAAACAAAGATTTGAAATTTGGTACAATATGTTTTCAAATATTATTCAAGACAACCTAAAATTTCAAAATTCTATGTCGATACCTCACAGAGAGACACAATGTCAAAACTTGCACTCACTGAATGATCATCAAAATTTTGAGGATTCTGAAAACCCGGAGAAAAGAATTGAAGTGTAAGTAAAGGAAAAAACAGAGTACAGCTCCTTAACCGACACATCTCTCCGCACGAGTACAACAATGCTATCTATTTATTTCCAATAAAAGACATCAATGAGAGCGACAGAAAAATTATCCTTAGCTCGAGTACGATTTACTCTTGTCCTATTTTTATTATTTCTGTTTTATTTAATTTAATGCCTACCGTTTTAACGATAGAGCAAAAAATCTGTAAAATACTGGGGACCTCTCTTGATTTGTTACTTTTTATTTTATTATTTGCTCAGAAATTCGCAATAATGACACATTTTCTGTGAAAATTTTAAGCCATCTACCCATTACGGTTAAATAAAAAGCTTTTAAAAGTTCGGATAAAAGGACGGACGGATGGACAGTGTAGGTTCAGTAATAGGGTCCCGTAACCTAGAACGGAACCCTAAAAAAAACAATCATCATCATCATCATATCAGCTCATATACGTCCCCACCTAGGGGCTCGAGCCTACCCTGAATTACGGCGATCGGGCCTTAGTCGACCACGCGGGCCCAGTGCGATTTGGTCTACTTCACGCAGGCGTGTGCAGGTTTCCTCACGTTGTTTTCCTTCACAGTAAGAGCGTCGGATAAACGAACATATGAAATCGAAATTCGAAATCAATATTGTTACGGGGCAGGATTCGAACCACCACCTCCCGTACAGGAGGCGGCAGCCCTAGCCGTTACGCCACCGACGCTCCTAAAAAAAACTATCTTAAATCTGTAAGAATAGGTAGCATTAGAAAGGGGAGTAAATATTTCATTATTTCAGTATAAATTTTGCAGTTAGTTTTCTGTTATAAATTCCCAAAGTTGTAAATAAATGAAATTTCGGTAAGCAATATTCTATTCCAATTTATATTTAAGCGGATAATTTTGTTGGCTTAATTTTATTAGTCTTCCATAAACTTAAAATAAAGTTATCAATTTTATTACAGGCCCTTTCCGTTCGTTACAAATTCAAATACAAAACTGTTAATTTAATAATTTTATTACATTTTCTGATGGGTTTGATGAGATACGTTCCCTCAATAATTATTCTTCGAAAGCAGAATATGATTGAGAGGTGATTAATTACTGTATAATTTAAGGATATATATCACGTGAAACAAAAATTTGAGTACATATTATGTTTGTTAGTATATAACGGTTTTCTTACTAGAGACACAGGCTGTTATAGGTTTTGGCTGGACCATTTCCTGTGGTCACTTTATTTTTCATACTCTAGGGTGCTCTAAGTATGCTGTGACGTTTGTTAAACCGTCTCTTTTTAGTTTTCGTGATTGTTTCTTTTTATTCTTCCAATTGATCCCATTTCGAATCCAATCCAAATTAGGGACACCTTTTCCATCGCTATACTTAAATATATTTTTTATAACGATAACCTAGCAGTATTCTGTTTATGTAACTTGATTTAATAAGATCGATTATAATCTGGTTAAAGGTTAGGATAGGACCACATTTAATATATGAAAATTTTTGGCTAATTCGGTCATTCAAGATTCAAAATATTTATTCAAAATAGGTGCAAATTAAGCTCTTTCCGATAGTCATAAAATAATAATAACATAATGTCATTTGAGAAAAATCAAGAAATAAACAATCATTAGTTAATAACGTCAAAATACAATCCTTGATATAAACCAGATTATGTCATTAGAACATGAAAACAATATGACACGAAAACTATATTCATCAGGGAATTCAGACGCCGGCATGGAATCCCACTCTATGACTCGCATGATAATTTGATGAAGCAAAACGGTATAGGTGGAACATTAACGACAAAGGGGTGAAACAAACCCTTCGCGCCTGGTCGTCCGATGTTTTTTTTAATTAAAAATTTGAGTGCGTTTGTCTACACCTCACCTGATGGTAAGTGCTGATGCAGCCGAGGATGTGACACGCAAGCTCACATAGTGCCTATTGATGAAATTTGTATAGTGATGAAATGAAAAAGGGGGTATGAGGACGTAAAGCTCTCCAGGGCACACTCTCCGAAATGAATCTTACAGAACAATGCTCGGGGCTTTTGAGGTTGTTTGATACAAGTCCCTCTTCGCCAATGAGTCTGCTTGTCTTTTATTTGGGAAACGAGATTAGCAATTATGGATAAAAAAAATATCAGTGGAGTAATCTCCACTAAGTTCTGTTTTCTGCCAACGCAATGCGTTCACTTTTTTGATACGACAAGACATCGACCTTCTCATAGTACTATTTAAATGAATAAATTATTTGCAATTTGATTTCATTCATTGTGGAAATAATGTTCAGCAAATAGCACATTTAAAATTTTCCTCCGTGTCTTGTCTTTATTGGTTTTCGCATTTCCACCCCCGTAACGAAGCGTGTCCTATGTAAATTTTGTTACAGCGTCTATTCAATTGACACACACACACACACACAAAAGGCTCAATAACCTAGAATCCTGATGTAAAACGGATTTAAGCCTTATCAAATAACAATGTTACTTTACCTAATATAGCACAGTACGATATGGAGAACATTTTTCGGATGGTGTATGTAAATAGAACTCCCGTAAGTTATCTAAACTTACTTAGTAACTGAAAATACAAAAATTAGATTTTTTGAACAGATGGCCGTTGAGAAAGTAAAGTTCTCGATTTGCGATCGCGCACCGGAAGACGTAGCGTAGGCAGACAGGTGAAAGTCACGGGAAACCGCTGGTTGCGGATTTTTCTGGTAAATTGGGATAGACACATCATCATCACACTGTACACAGGGTGTAAAAAAAAATTTGGAGACGGGTGGATCCTTCTGTTCTTGTCCTATCCTTCTTCGCAATTACATTTCACAAGCTGTTACTAAGCTTATATAAATCAAGTCTATTCTAACCTAGAATTTATTGCTTTTAATTTTTTGCAGATCTGTTTGCCAGTCGGCAAAGGCCTCCTCCAACCTTTTCCATTCCATCTTATTTTGAGCCACTCTGTTCCAGGTTACTCCCCCCACTTGCTTGATGTCATCATCCCACCTTGTCTGCGGTCTGCCTCTTTGTCTTTTACCTTCTCTGGGGTACCATTTGGTCACTATTTTTCTCCATTTGTCATGACCTCTTATCGTATATCCTGCCCATCTCAATTTCATTCTTCTTATTTTTAATGTAATGCGTTCGGTACAGAATAGAAGAATTCGGAGCGGTTGTCATTATGGCCTTACCATAAATAAAGACGGTTTTTTTGGTGGTCGCGTCTTGAACTTTTCCAACCAACTCAAACCGGTTTCACTTCAGCCGGGTATCAGCTTTACATACTGCGTGCAGTGTTGTCAGACGTACGATAGTTATCGTACATGTACGATAATGTCGACACTGGTACGATGTACGATATAATATGTATTATCGTGCGTCAAAGTACGATAATTTCCAACCCTTCTCCGAAGTGGTGATTCAGTGCCTTAAAATTATCTAAAAATACAACATATTAGATTCAAAGTTAAGTTCGCAAAGCGTGTAAATGTAAAAAAAATATGTTTAAAATTGTTAAAAAGTTGCAAATTAATCGGATTACCGTACTTTCAACTTCGGTAAGTGACTAACTTTTTTTTTTGGGAAATAGAGCGTTTCGCGCGGTTCTGGCAGTTGTACGATAATTTTTCATCTGGTATGATAATTTTCGAATACCGGTACGATAATTCACTTGCACTCGTCTGGCAACCCTGACTGCGTGGCCGAACGATTGCTGCACCCAGTTTCAAACAAACTTCTAGCTACGTAATACAACTAGCAGCTACAGGACGATTTTAATTTCGATAGTGAAAAGCGAATAGCTCGGTTTATTAGTCCGTTGCCTCCAGTTCGTGACACTTCGGAAATTGTCGGTGCACCCAAGTTCGGAAACTAGAAATTAAAATGCACCCTACTATAGTAAGTTTCGAGTTTTCCTACAAATGGTAAAACTTCGATCGGAAAGTGAACAAGAAATGAATTAAAATTGTATCTGTAAAACTAGTGTAATTTTAACTTTACACTACTTTTACAATTGAAATTGCTGCTGGCTTCAGTTTCTTTTTATTTAGTAAAGTTAACAAACTTTTGAAAGTTTTTCCGGTTTTATTTTGTTTCAACCACCTCCATGGCGTAATGGTTAGTCCGTTTACTTCACATCAGGACGTCGCGGGTTCGATCGCCAGCGAAGTCTGACTTTGTAAGACTTGGTTCTAGGGCATTTTCCAAGTCATGCCGCCAAACATCGATGTGAGTCTTCGTTGATGAGTTCCGGCTTGAAGATAAGATAGCCAGTTCTCCATTGCGTTGGAGAAACTTGCTAAGCCCGCTTCCATCTTCGGCATTATCGTCACTTACTCTCAGGTGAGATGATGCCAAAGCCTTCCCAATTGTGAATTTAAAAAAAACGCTTTCATAACCTATTTTAGTATTTTATAGTAAGCAGTAAAGTTCTCGAGTGGCGACCGCGCACCGGAAAACGTAGCGTAGGCAGACCTCCCACGCGGTGGACCGATGACCTGGTGAAGGTCGCGGGAAGCCGATGGATGCGGGCAGCGCAGGACCGGTCGTCGTGGAAATCCTTGGGGGAGGCCTTTGTCCAGCAGTGGACGATTTGTGGCTGATATGATGATGATGGTAGGAGTATGTTCTTACTCGATATTTTAAAACAAGACCTCCATCTAAACCAGGCCTAATTCGGAACGATTATCGCTAAAAGCCACGGTCAAACAGAATTTATCAAATTTTACAAATCAAACCAGCTGATGGATTGTATGAGATTTTTAAAAACAGGAAAATAAACCCTCTCTCTATAACACAGGGACCGTTGAGGAAAGTTTTTCAGAATCAGGAATAGTTGTAGGGTGTAGTTACTGTAAATTAGTCGTTCCTTTCCCTCTAATATGGTAGAGAGGAGCGATGGCTGACTCTCGCGTTATACTCGTAACCGGGTGCTGTCCGTGTGAACTGGCCTACACTTGTCACAGACATTAATGACATTCAATGATTTTACTGTGTAACTTCTCGAGTCATGTTGTTTTCTAATCTAATGAAATAATTTGTTTTTTTTTTAAATCAAGGATTGTATTTTGACTTTACTTAATAGTGTTTGTTTATTTATTATTTTTTACAAATGAAATTATGTAATCACTATTTTATGACTATCAGAAAGAGTGTAATTTGCACCTATTTTGAATAAATATCTTGAATCTTGAATCATTGTAGGTCGTACGGTATAATGAAATGGAAATATTTATAAAATAATAATAATAAAATATGTATAATAACTATATGTATAAGCTTTACGAAATTGTTTTGGTGTACTATAAGTGTAAATAAATAAATAAAATAAATAATAAAAAAAAAATCATAATAATTAATTGTTATTAAATTAATAATTGGCTAATTATTTATTTATTAATTAGAAGTAATGCACATGGTCTCAATTTCTTTTATTCCTGTTTGTTACGATTTGTATTTGTCCACATTAAACTGTTATCAAATATCACGGCTGTTTGATAAGTACCCGTTTATGGCAAAAAAAACCATTTTTTTTTGTATATATGCATTTATTTTTCTACGTAGTCACCTTTTAACTCTATACACTTGTTCACGTTCCACCTATACTCAAGCTTCAATAAACCATCCAAAAAGTATGATTTTGGAAAGTCATTAAAATAGGCCTCTGTGGCGGCAATGACTTCGTCATCTGATCCAAATCGCTTACCACTATTTTATGACTATCAGAAAGAGTGTAATTTGCACCTATTTTGAAAAAATATCTTGAATCTTGAATCATTGTAGGTCGTACGGTATAATGAAATGGAAATATTTATAAAATAATAATAATAAAATATGTATAATAACTATATGTATTAGCTTTACGAAATTGTTTTGGTGTACTATAAGTGTAAATAAATAAATAAAATAAATAATAAAAAAAAAAACATATTAATTAAATGTTATTAAATTAATAATTGACTAATTATTTATTTATTAATTAGAAGTAATGCACATGGTCTCAATTTCTTTTATTCCTGTTTGTTACGGTTTGTATTTGTCCACATTAAACTGTTATCAAATATCACGGCTGTTTGATAAGTACACGTTTATGGCAAAAAAAAACATTTTTTTTTGTATATATGCATTTATTTTTCTACGTAGTCACCTTTTAACTCTATACACTTGTTCCACCTATACTCAAGCTTCAATAAACCATCCAAAAAGTATGATTTTGGAAAGTAATTAAAACAGGCCTCTGTGGCGGCAATGACTTCGTCATTTGATCCAAATCGCTTACCACCGAGCCATTTTTTTAGGTTAGTAAACAATAAGAAATCGCATGGGGCCAAATCTGGAGAATACGGGGGGTGAGGCAATAGCTCGTAGCGTAACTGTGCTAATTTAGCCGTCACAACTCTGGACGAATGAGCCGGGGCGTTGTCGTGATGAAACAGTACTTTTTTCTTTTTTAAATGGGGTCGTTTGTCCTTCAAGACGGTGTCAAATTCATCCAATAAATTGGCATAGTACTTCCCTGTTATCGTTTTCCCCTTTTCTAAGCAGTCAATATGTATAATACCCTGCGAATCCCAAAAACAGTCGCCATGACCTTTCCAGCCGATGGGACGGTTTTTGCTTTCTTTAGAGCAGGTTCACCCGGTAAAATCCACTGCTTCGACTGCTCTTTTATTTGCTCTTTAGGGGTGTAGTGGTGAACCCACGTTTCATCCACGGTCACGAAACGACGCAGAAACTCCTTCTGGTTACGTTGGAACACGGCCAAACACTGCTCCGAAGTAGTCAGTCGGTTCCGTTTTTGCTCCTCCGTGAGTAAACGCGGCACCCACCTCGCCGATACTTTCTTCATGCCCAATTTTTCTTCTAATATGTGTTGTACCCTCTCGATTGAAACGTTTACATCATCAACGATTTCTCGAAGTTTAATTCAGCGGTCGGCTAAAACGATATTTTCAATTTTCTTAACCATATCGTCTGTAGTCACCTCAATTGGCCGACCTGGGCGATCCTCATCAAAGACTTTTGTTCTCCCCCGCTTAAACTCGTTATACCAATATCTGACGGTTGTCATAGAAGGAGCACATTCATGGTAAACCGCTTGCATTCTTACTTTTATTTCATCACATGTTTTTCCTTCCAAAAACAAGAATCTAATTACAGACCGATACTGTTCTTTCTCCATTTTAACAATTTTAAGTTCACGCTTTCACTAAATCGCTGTCAAATGAGAAAAAAAACAAAAGAATGTATTTTTTTTTCTTTTCCCCGCCTCTGAAAAATGGCTTAAAAAGGTGGTATACTTATTTTCGGCCAGTGATATTAATATATTTAGTAAACGGGTACTTATCAAACAGCCTAGGTACAATAGGGATGACGAATGCAGTGCTAGTCATCTGAGTTACTTTTTATCATGTGTCAAAAAAGACATTTTGTTCTAAAAATGTTAGAAATACCCACTTAGGCGTCCTGACGTCCATAGTTTAGCAGCGTGATATATGTACTCATTTTGTGATTTTGGCGAGTTAAAAATCGAATACTTGATGGAAAATAATTTAAGACAAAAAAAAATACTTCAAACGCACTAGTCGCCACTACGATATTTGAAGGTTCCTCTCGATTTCTCTGGGATGCCATCATCAGATCCTCGTTTCCTTATCCTGGTACCGCCCTTGGGATATCTCCTTTACAACAAAAAAATAATCATCAAAATCGGTTCATAAACGACGAAGTTATGCGAGAACACACATAAAAATATATATATACGGTCGAATTGAGAAACCTCCTCCTTTTTTTGAAGTCGGTTAACAAAACGAGTAAGGTTTTTCGAAGTTTAAGTAGGAGGGCAATTTAGTGATCAAGAGTTCATTTTATTTCTGATGCTGACGTCATCCCTATTATTGTCATCCATCCATGAAATAAAGCTTAAGTAATTATTTTCCAAATCACATCGTAGGTAAACAAATCAAAATAATGATGTTTACGAATTAAAACGAATAAAGTCTTAAATGAGACGATCGTTAACCGCCCCTTGTAACCGTCGAGGACACCTGTCGCTTCGCTTATCGTATCGCTTGTCGGCAGATCAAAGGTGTCGGAAGCTTTGTGTTCCACCACCCCTCCCTTGCAGTCCTCAGCCCTCACCCCCGCCACTTCTGTTCGATTCACTGAACGCGATAGAGTACAGGCAGACTACAGAACTCGAAACTGTAGGTACCTTACCTGCTTGTAGCATTATTTGTATTTATTTATTTATTATTAATTCGATTTTTTCGGTGAGAATTTTTTTATTTAGTTTTGTTAGTTACCTACATTATATCATTTAGCTGTATGTAAATCTTCTGAATCCTTACTAATATCACTGGGAAGGACAGAGGCTTCCTTTTTTTCCCGTGAAAATAGCATAGTCGGATGTAGTTCCTGAGGGAACTGGAAAAATACTCTTTTTTGCTTAATTTCTTTAACGTAACAATCGATTGTTGTGATTTTTTACACAGAGATGGTTGAGGAGAAGGACATAAATGACATTAATTTACTAATTAGCATATCCTTACTAATATAAATGTGAATCCTTACTAATATTATAAATGTGAAAATATGTTTGTTTGACTTGTTTATTTGTTTGCTTGTTACCTTTTCACGCTTCAACACCTTGACTAATCTTGATGAAATTCAGCAAGCAGGTAGCCTGTGTCACTGGGAAGGACATATGCTACTTTTTATTACGTGAAAATAGCATAGTCTGATGCAGTTCCTAAGGGAACTAAAAAAATTTGGGTTTGTGGTACATCCCAACGGAACACTGGATTTTGCACAGAGATATAAAGGGGTGGAAAATGACATAATGCACTAATTATCATATCCTGACATAGTTCCTGAGGAATCTGGGGAAAACTCATTCCACGCTCGCGCACGTCGTTGCGGCGTAGCAACGAGGCAACGGATTGAAGTGATTTTTTTTTTGTATAGAATTGGTTAAGGGGTTGGGAAATGACATAAATTCCTAATCAGAATAGCCCGATATAGTTCCTGAGGGATCTAGAGGAAACTCACGTCTACGTTTGCTTAATTACCACCCTCAACGGCAGCCATAAAAACGATGTCCACGAGGGCGAAGCCGCGGGCAAAAGCTTGTAGGTAATAAGTCCTAACTTAATATTGTAAATGATTGATTGTTTATTTGTTACATCACGCTTCAACATCTAGAACAATCTCAACGAAATTTGGCATGCAGGTAGCCTGTGCCACTGGGAAGGACATAGGCTACTTTTTATCACGTGAAAATAGTATATTCCGATACAGTTACTGATGGTACTGAAAAAAATACTCTTGTTGTGTTTTTTTCCAAAGAGATGTTTGAGGGGATGGGAAATAATAATATTTAAATTCCCGATAAAGTTCCCGAGAGATGTAGGGCCAGAGCAACGGTTGACGTAATTTTTATTTTTTTTACATTTGGTGGGGGGTGGAACATGACATAGACTGCTAATTAGAATAGCCCGATATAGTTCCCGGGGGATTTGAAGGAAACTCCTGTCTCCACTCATCCTCAGACAGTCATTAAAACGATGACCTAGCGAACGAAGCCGCGGGCAAAACTAGTAAATAAATAAATGTACAAATGTGACAAATCACGTGACGGTGACGGATCACGCGCAATGCAGGGTTCATAACAAAGTTACTTTTGCAGTTGGTATAGAACATTTTGGTGTGGAAAAATCTATTTTCTTTACAAGCGACTTCCAAAAAGGAGGAGGTACTCAATTCGTCTGAATGTTTTTTTTATGTGTGTTACCTCAGAACTTTTGACTGGGTGAACCGATTTTTATGATTCTCATTTTATTTGAAAGCTAGTGCTTCCCGTGTGGTCCCATATAAATTTTATCAAAATCGGTGTAGTACTTTTAGAAAATTAACAAAAACCAAAAATAATAATGCAAAAATGTACTAAGTTGTTGCGATGGAAGTCAGTTTTTTAACGTGTTTAGCGTTTTCAATTATTACAGATCTAACTGCACATCTTATGTTGGTCATCTATAACTCCTAAACTGAGAGAGTCTACTTAATCGTGATAATTTTACTTTAAATATAATGTTAAGACTAGAGAGAGATCACCCCAAGGTGAAAGTGTTACCATTTATGTGCGGCGAATCGTACCCAGTTTATTTTGGAACGGTCATTTTATTACAATTATTATTGATTTCGAAGCATTTAAAAGCACTGGAGTCACGCCAAAAGTAACAACTTCGCGTAAATTACATACGTGCATATTAATTTCAAACTGTTCCTAAAATACTTGTTGCTAATGTATTTTAATTTTAACTACATATTATATGTTTATTAAGGGTCCCCAGGAGTTCCATATAAACGTAATATAAAAACAACATGCCGGATTGAATCCAAACTTTGCGAATATATTGAGTAGACACTTATCGATGTTTGAAATCAGTTTTTAATGTACTAAGATAAAACAGAAAATAATTGAAAACGCTAAACACGTTAAAAAACCGACTTCCATCGCAACAAATTAGTAAATATTTTCATTATTATTTTTGGTTTTTGTTAAATTTCTACTAAAGTACTACACCGATGTTTATAAACTTTATATGGGACCACACAGCTAGCACTAGCTTTCAAATAAAAAAAGAATCATAAAAATCGGTTCACCCAGTCAAAAGTTCTGAGGTAACAAACATAAAAAAAACATACAGACGAATTGAGAACCTCCTCCTTTTTGGAAGTCGCTTGAAAATAAAAGAAGTTTCAAACTTTCAGTACAAAACTAATTTAAGCCATCGTTTAATTATGTTTCAATTCACTACGATGAAAACTAATTAATTAAAAACATTGATATTTGTCTACTCAATTATATTCACAAAGTTTGGATTAAATCCGGTATGTAGTTTTTGTATTAAAGCGGAACTACGTTTGTATGGAAACTCGAGCCTCCTGGGGACCCTTAAACGTAATGTTGTATGGGGTCCAACAAATTTGTTACGAGAGTTAAGTATAGGACCCAAATTCCCCATAAAACAATGGTTATGACTATGGTCGATTCTCAATAAAAAAAAACTGCCAAGTGCAAGTCGGACTCGCGCACGTAGGGTTCCGTACCATTATCTATAAAAATCACGTTTGTTGTATGGAAGTCCCCCCTAAAATATTTTTTTATTTTATTATTTATGTTTAAAGTGAATAATACAATTCAATATTCTGAGACAAGCATTTACCTGTTGCCGTTATCAATATCAAGCAAAAACGAGCAAAATTTAGTAATCTGTGGTATGGGAGCACCCCCCCCCCCCCCCTTGAACATTTGTTTTATTGTATTTTAAATTTTTATTTTTTTAGTGAATATATATAACTAATTATTCTGTGCAGATTTCAAGTGTCTACCTGTTGCCGTTATCAATATCGAGCAAAAAAAGACGTTTGTTGTATGGAGATCCGGCGTTATTCAGCGCGCTCTGTAGTGCAAAACAGCGGATTCTAAAATATGGCTTCCACAGAGTGGCAATTATTTTTACTTATCTGTGGCTTCCGTAGTACTAGTTTGTTTCTTGAACGTAAAAAGGATTGCGCTCTAATTTCTTTTGTTCCGTAATTTGATTTTAGAAATGTCATTTCTTGCCCGATGTAGAAAGTATCCGGAGTGTGTCAGTTTAGTGTATTTTAACATGAAAGAGTTATTATTATTATTATTATATCAGCTCATATACGTCCCCACCGAGGGGCTCGAGCCTACCCTGAATCAGGGCGATTAGGCCTTAGTCGACCACGTGGGCCCAGTGCGGGTTGGTCGACTTCACATACAACCTTCCAGTTTTTTCGCAGGCGTGTGCAGGTTTCCTCACGATGTTTTCCTTCACCGTTAAAGCAATCGGTAGGTATATGTATGTAAGTTTTTGAAAAACTCATTGGTATATTGCATTGGCCGTCCAGATTTGAACCCGGTACCTCTGGTTAGAAGGACCGAGTCGTTACCGGTTAAGCCACCGACGCTATGAAAGAGTATAGGTACATAATCCCTTTGATTACTGTCAAAGCAGAACTTCTTCTCTTTTGTTAATGCTGCTTTATTTAAAGCTTTTTGATATATATTTTTTATTTTTTTATTCTCAATTGGTAGCCCTTGGCATCATCTCACCTGATGGTAAGTGACGATGATACCGAAGATGGAAACGGGCTTACCAAGATTCCCCAACGCAATGGGGATCTGGCTATCTTATCTTCAAGCCGGAACACATAAATGTTGTTAAAACTGATCTTTGGCGGCAAGACTTCGATAATATGGTGGTATAGCTTGCCAGGCGGGCTTGGAAAATGCCCTACCACCAACCAAACCGAGTCTTACAAGTTGACCCCACCGGGAATCGAACCCGCGACCTCCTGGTGTGAAGCGAATGGACTAAACATTACGCTACGAAGGCGGTTTAAACGTGCAGTCTGTGGGTCAACTACACGCAGAAGACAGTCAACGCCTTGCGGGTTTAGTACAATAACGCATTCAGGATGTTATTGGTTCAGACATGTTTGCTGATGCTGGCACTGATGGGTTTCTGGCCATCTTAAGGAAAAGAGCCGCCTCGTTGTCAAGCCGTGTTCACGTGCAGCGCTAAAGCACACCTTGAACACTTCATACAACGAGCCAGAAATGACAAATTCAAAAAACGAATGACGGAACATACAAAAAAGCGGTGTAATCCTATACGTTCAGGCAGGGAGTGTCCATACCTTGTCCATACTGTATGTCAGTACTAATATTTATATATATATATATATATATATATATATATATATATATATACGTTTGTATTACTAACAAAAATGGACCATGTTGTCTGAAAAATTAAAGATAATAATAATAATAATAATAGCTGGCCGGTCAGATTGCCCTACTCTGTGGCAGCCGGTAAGCCTATATACGTAAAAGACCAGGTTAACCTACTAACCCAATTATTATTCCTTTGGTTTCATATTTGTATTCTCACCGGTAATTTTATCTTGTTGCTCTTAAAATTGTTTTATCTACTGTCTTGTGCTTGGTCGTGCCGCTGATACGTTACCCGCTCGCCCTGCCTCCCCGCAAATACGAGCGCCCTAGGCCATCGCCTAGTTTGCTTATGAACGGGCCAGCTTATGCTTTCGTTTTCTATAGGCTCTCCGCAGACGACCGACTTTTTGTAGGCCCGACTATCGGTCCTACTTTTTCGCCGACTTTTACCACCGATTTAACGCGGACGTGCTACTTTTTGTAGGACGACTAGTGTGGCAAGTGCACGTTATAGGTATCGACATTTCGATTAGGTATCCAAGGGATTAATACAAGAATTTAAAAAAACCGGCCAAGTGCGAGTCGGACCACCATAAAATATATTATTGTCTAAAATATTACGACTGGCATTTTACCGATTTTTACTTTCGAGCAATGACGGAGTGAAGAAGGTATTATGATGGCATAAAAAATCCAAGTTGAGATTTTGATAGGGATCGATTGTCTTAGATTATGTAATTTGTCTTTTTGTAATTGACTTGTGATAGATTAGGGTAAGGCAACTAGGTATTTACTTACTTACGTATTTTTAATAGGAACTTTTTCTTTCTTCGATAAAAAAACGTGCGAAACATACTTACCTACCTATGTAGGTACCTACGTACTTTTGTACCTACCTACCTGCCCTGGCACTACCACGAGCGCTAGGTAGTTAAAATCTCATACAAGAGCGGACTCACTAAAAAAAACGTTTGTTTGCTAAAATACTTTTGCCAATTGATTAGCCTGTGACGGCAACTGCAGTAACCCGCCACTAAGCAAGGACAAAAGAAGTAAGACATCTTGTAACGATGCAAAACATCATCGTCACATTTTTATCTAAACAGCCAAAAACTTACCTGCTCTTTAACTGCTCTAAAACAATTATAAATCATAATAACTATCACTGCACTTATTTCACTGCAAATCATTATTAAATAAATTAACAATTTATCAATTTTCCAAAAAAGAAACATAACCTTTGTTTACATTCTATGCAAATTAAACAAGCACTGCCATACGTTATAGCATGACACCAACCAAAACCTTCACTCCTACAGAATCTAAAACAAGCACTGCCATACGTTATAGCATGACACCAACCAAAACCTTCACTCCTACATAATCTAAAACAAGCACTGCCATACGTTATAGCATGACACCAACCAAAACCTTCACTCCTACAGAATCTAAAACAAGCACTGCCATACGTTATAGCATGACACCAACCAAAACCTTCACTCCTACAGAATCTAAAACAAGCACACCCATACGTTATAGCATGACACCAATCAAAACCTTTACTCCTACAGAATCTAAAACAAGCACTGCCATACGTTATAGCATGACACCAATCTAAACCTTAACTACTACAGAATCAGCCAATCCCCGTACACCAAGTATCTCAAATTGACTCGACTCTAATCCCAAAAAAAATAATTAAAAAAATGGTACTTTGGCTCCTATGCCATGAGCTTCGTGCTTCATCCAATGCCGATCTCACACATATAAATTATTACCTTATCATATTATTTACACTAATATCTATTTATTTTACACTTTCTCTTCGTTGGCAAGGCATTTTGGCTCTCATGCCATGAGCTTTACGCTTAGTCCTACGCCATCAACACTTATCATTACCGTTTATGTATACAGAATATTTACTCTATTATTTAAATTATTTATATGTATTATAAGTAGCCGTATATTAAACCCTATAAACCCAACACCTCCCACCAACCCCTACCTCTACTACCTTCTAACCTTTGATCTCTATATACTCTTGCTCTAACTTTTTATACCCTACTACTTTTCTAGCTATAAACCAAACACTCTTCTACTCTTCCACTACCCACTCTACAACTCATTCTACCTTCCTACTATTCCTATCTCTCAACTCTATATACTCTTACTCTACCTTCAAACTTTTTATACCTTAGCACTCTTCTAGCCTCCATACCAAACACACCTTTCCTCTTCCACTACCTACTCTACCATTTATTCTACCCTTCTACTATTCCAATCCCTCAACTCCACATACACTTGCTCTACTTACAAAACTCCTTCACTTCACCATTTCTTTTGACTCTATACTACATACTGTCATGCTCTCTACCTACCTTCCTCAACACTCATTGCCTCTTAACAACCCTAACTATTGTTCCTTTTTTTCTCCTTTTTTATTCTTCAAAAAGCTGCGAAGCTGCGAGTGAGCGAAGCAAGCGGAGCTGCGAGGCATCAAGTTCGACATCGGCGCCTCAGCAGCTTCGCTGTGTCAATTACTCGAACACAAACTCGAGCCGGCTGACACACTTGTCGAGGACAGCTTCATTGCCACCCTTGATGTGGCAAAGGAAATACAGGTATGCACCGCGAAGTTGGCCAACCTGACAGAATTAAAAATCACCGCCTCTCTCCAAAAGAACAAATGTTAGGCTAGGTTGTCTCACCTCATCAACAGAATTCATAAAATACTAGCCGAGACCAAAGAGCATAGGGCCTCAAAATTGTCTCTTCTTGACCAGGCATACTCTCTCCGCTTCAGCATCCTCCACACCATCCCCAGTAGAGATCCATCTCCTTCCAGACCACTTTCCGCTGATAACAAAGGCCACAGCCCAGACGTTCATCAGAACGGTAGAAATGGGACAACACAGAACACCATGTCTGAGGAAATATCTCTCCCCATCCCCCCTTCCTCTCACACATACTCCCCTTCTAGAAACTCCGCAATGCTGAAGTGGGGAATATAACGCGCTATTAACATTTCTTCAGCACTGAGTATAAATACAAGTACCACCCATCAACGGTTGATCCACGGTCGGACCCTAGGTATACCACTTCGCCTGGCGGAGATATCTTCCCTTTCCTCTCGTCAATTAGGAACACACCGTTCCTACAAGTCATAGACATAGACATAGACATATATTTATTGGTAATTAATATTACAAGTCACATTATTATAATAACACATTTATAAAATTTAAATAAAATTATTATAGTTGAAACATTTTGAAACATTTAACATTATGAAATAATTCTAAAATAACATTTTATATTTAGCCCTTGTATGTCAAAAATTCGTTATATATTGTGTAAAAGGACCGCTCGACAAGCCATTTCTGTAGCTTACTTTTAAAAGTGTCAAAACGAGAGGAGTTCCTAATGTCAACAGAGAGTTTGTTATACACCTGTGGGCCCATAATATGTATGGTTCTCGCAGATTTCTCTAACCTGTGCGTTACGGCTGTGAGCAAGTTTGCACTCCGGAGATTGTGTCTATCTCGGTCACCCCGTTTCGAATAACTATCTATGTTGTGCCACACGTAAGCTGCTACCTGCCATATTAGTAAGCAGGGTAGCGTCATTATTCCGAGGGATATGAAATAGGGCCTAGCTGAAACATCAGAGGGTATTCGTGCCATCACTCTGACGGCACGCTTCTGCATTCTAAAAACGCGCTCCCAGTCCGCGGCGCGACCCCAGAATTCAATACCGTATTGCAGTCCGCTTCTATCTTCGTCATCATCGTTGCTTACCATCGGGTGAGATTATGCCACTCACATCAGCTCATATATACGTCCCCACCGAGGGGCTCGAGCCTACCCTGAATTAGGGCGATCGGACCTTACTCGACCGCGCGGGATGGTCAACTTCACACACAACCTTTGAGTTTCTTCGCAGATGTGTGCAGGTTTCCTCACGATGTTTTCCTTCACCGTAAGAACATCGGATAAACGTACATATGAGATCAAAGGTCGAAAACACATTGGTATGGCAGGATTCGAATCACCACCTCCTGGGTAGGAGGTAGCGGCCCTTGCCGTTGCGCCACCGACGCTCAACACCGAGATTATGCCAAGGGCTTACACCAATGGTGGATAAAAAGCCTTTTGACAAAAATACTCTACTTTTGAGATCGCTTTATTAAAAAGTTTCAAGCTTCCGTAATCCCTTCTACTAACAAGTGTTACGTATTGCCTGTCTGTATATTTATTTAAAACTCCGCAACTAATGCCCGGTAATTGGCTGTCCGTCTATAATACGCAGCACCACCTGATATATTTGGATCAGTGAGTGTTATTTATAAATCCCTCAATGATCGTGTAATTTCGTCTACTAAGTGCTTTGTATACGGGGTGTTTATAACAAAAGTTTTGCGCACCAAAAGATGACAGGTTGGAGACAAAGCAACCTTTACTTGTAGATACGCCTCCGGAGACTCATAAGCGACGACGAGCTTGTCAAAAACAAACTCCAAAGCCTTGAACATCGCCGCGAAGTTTCCTGTTTTTCAGTATTCTATCGAAATGATTTTGGGGAGTGTACGCAAGAACGTCGGTGGCGTAATAGCAAGGGCCTCTACCTCCTTCCGGGAGGACGTGGTTCGATCCTGCCACGTACCAATGTGTTTTCGAATTTCAATTTAATATGTACGTTTATCCGACGCTCTTACGGTGAAGGAAAACATCGTGAGGAAACCTGCATACGCCTGCGAAGAAACTCGAAGGTTGTGTGTGCAGTCAACCAACCCGCACTAGGCCCACGTGGTCGACTAAGGTCCGAACGCCCTAATTCAGGGTAGGCTCAAGCCCCTCGGTGGGGCTATATGAGCTGATATAATGATGACGCAAGAACTACACGATCTCCTTCTCCATATCTCCATTGCACCATCGGTCAACAAGACGCAGATTTGGGTTCTACCGCTTTTTTTATATTCTGCCCATCCGCATAGAGCGTTACGCTTCCACATCCTTACTATATTATTATAAATGTGAAAATGTGTTTGTTTGTTTGTTACCTTTTCACGCTTCAACGCCTTGACCAACCTTAATTAAATTTGGCATGCAGGTAGCCTGTGTCACGAGGAAGGACATAGGCTACTTTTTATCCCGTGAAAATAGCATAGCCAGATGCAGTTCCTGGGGGAACTGAAAATATACTCTTTTTTGGTTAATTTCTTTAACATCGCAACTGAACAATGGATTGTGTGATTTTTTGCACAGAGATAGTTGAGGGGGTGGGATATGACATGATTTACTAATAAGCATATCCTGACATAGTTCCTGAGGGAACTGGACAAAATTAATATCCATGCTCGTGAGCCGCTTGCGGCTCGCACACCGCGCTTCCTCTAAGACACATTTCTGATAGTCATAAAATAATAATAACAATGTCATTTGTGAAGAATCAAGAAATAAACAATAATTAGTTAATAACGTCAAATTAAATCCCTGATATAAACCAGATTATGTCATTAATAGAACATGAAAACAATATGACACGAAAAGTTATACTTAAAAATCATTGAATGCCTTTCACAAGTAGGCCAGTTCACACTGACATCACCCGGTCTCGAGTATAACGCGAGAGTCAGCCATCGCTCCCATCAACCATATTAGAGGGAAAGGAACGACCCGGCTCCCCATGTGTCTTTGTTATACTCGTTGACAAGTGTTCTGATACGGAACCTTTGGTGTGCAATTCTGAATCGCAGTTGGTCGCTATTTTCGTAATGTCTGAGCTGAGGCCGCCAAAAGTAGAAAAAACCTCATTAATAAAAATAAATTGCTACAAATATTTCGAAGCCGCATTTAATTGTCGACCGGTAAAAGCTTCATCGACAACATAAAGTAAATGTTTGTACAACTCATATTTTGTGAAATCTTTTGATTTTTTACAGTAAAATGTGCGTTTGTCAGCGACTTCTCTGAAGAAGCGAGTGATTTCTTTTGATTTATTTTTTAATAATCTACAAAAACAAAAATGATGACATAAAAAATTTAAAAAAAAAATCATAATTCACAGATTTATGATTTTTATTACCATACTGTATCTAGACACACGGCAGTGTGTTAGCCAAGTTCGTAAAGAAAAATTGCGATAACAGTTGTGAGGTATTTTACACGAACCAATGCCTGCCATTTTTGAACTTCCCGTAACTTAAAATCTGGAGGTACGGTAGTAACCCGCCAAGACGAGCCGAGACGATTATTTAGGATAAGATTTCCTTAGTAGACTTATTAACATATCAAGTATCATTTGTCTAGCTTTGATGTTTGAAGATTAATTGACATCTTAAATACGTCCATTTCATGACACACTCATCATATCAGCTCATATATTATGTCCCCAACGAGGGGCTCGAGCCTACCCTGAATTAGGGTGATCAGGCCTTAGTCGACCACGCGGGCCCAGTGCGGGTTGGTCGACTTCACACACAACCTTCGAGTTTCTTCGCAGGCGTGTGCATGTTTCCTCACGATGTTTTCCTTCACCGTTAAAGCAATCGGTAAGTATATGACACACTCACATAAACACTAACTCACTGATGATCATCAAACCTCTATGGTACTTTCTGAAGTGCTAAAAAACTAAAATTTGGTATGTAGTCTAGGAATTGCATATAAACAACGGAAAAATTTAAATTCGGACACTTTACACCTCCCACCGCGCACCGGAAAACGTAGCGTACGCAGGCCTCCCACGCGGTGGATCGATGACCTGGTGAAGGTCGCGGGAAGCCGGTGGATGCGGGCGGCGCGGGACCGGTCGTCGTCGTCCTTGGGGGAGGCCTTTGTCCAGCAGTGGACGATTTGTGGCTGATATGATGATGATGATGACACCTCCCAAACAAACAAACTATTGTCAATAAGGAACCCTTTTAGTTTCACCATGTCTGTTGTTCTGCTGTCGCGGACATGCAGACAGACAGACGGACTGACTTTTCGAAACTGTTAGGGTTCCTAGTTTGATAACGAAACGCTAAAAGTGGATTAAAAATTTCTTTGAACAGTTTGAATTTTAAAAGACATTGATATTTTTTTAATAAGTAGGTACTTTTCGTTAAACAAAGACAAACAATATAGCAAAATGTAAAAAAATATATATTGAAATCGGTTGTTTTAATATGTATAGCGTTGTCAGTTATCTGTAATAGTGTCATTGAACAATTTGTAGGTAATTATTTAACTTTTTTTTAACTCAAATTTTTAACCCTTTTTTAATTGTTTAGTTGCCTTAAAAAAAACTTAAACTTAAAACTCAGTATCTCCCGGCACACATACTTCTGTAGAATATTATGCGAGATGGCACATCAGTGTTTTCTTATTGAAATTCTTTCCTTTAGATGGGAACGTGAGAACGTCCAAGCAATATTTAATAATAGATAGGTACCAAAACGGCCAAGTGCGAATTGAACCCGCGCAAACTAGGGTTCTGTAGTCTTCTATAATAATAAATATTTTTGTATAGAACATTTTATGAATCCAACTGCACATCTTAAGTTGGTCGACTATTACTCTTAAATTGAGGCTTTGAGCGCGGCGACCGAATCAAGAAATTCCGTAACGAAAAAACCTAACACTACCGCGTTCTAAAAAAAACATCCAGTGCCATCTATTAGCGATTTGCGGTACTAAAAGGACAGTCAATTTTACTGGCTCGGCCGAGTGTGACGTAAAGTTACCGCGTTCTAAAAAAACTACAGTGCCATCTATTAGCGATTTGCGGTAATAAAAGGAATTGAACCCGCGCAAACTAGGGTTCTGTAGTCTTCTATAATAATAAATATTTTTGTATAGAACATTTTATGAATCCAACTGCACATCTTAAGTTGGTCGACTATTACTCTTAAATTGAGGCTTTGAGCGCGGCGACCGAATCAAGAAATTCCGTAACGAAAAAACCTAACACTACCGCGTTCTAAAAAAAACATCCAGTGCCATCTATTAGCGATTTGCGGTACTAAAAGGACAGTCAATTTTACTGGCTCGGCCGAGTGTGACGTAAAGTTACCGCGTTCTAAAAAAACTACAGTGCCATCTATTAGCGATTTGCGGTAATAAAAGGACTTAGTCAATTTTACTAGTGTAACTTTCTTAGTGTTAAAAGTTGATAAAAAATGCTATGCAATAGCTTTACCGCGGCAGTCCCCGAGTGCTACACGTCTTTTTTTTTTTAATTGATTGTATGGCCTACTATTTACAGTGTTTTTCAGACAACCTGAAATAGCAGTTTAGCTGGTAGGTGAGAAGGAAAAAACACACTAACAAAAATAAGCAATTTGAAGCTTAATATTTCGCGAAAGGAAACCTGAACTGTAAAATGGTTTCAGCTAAGCCTAAATAGTTTTGAAAACACGTTTCAACGATCACCCACACGATAACCCTATCCCACCCACGTCAACAGCAAAAACCGGCCATTTGCGGGTCAGAACCTCACATAAAGGGTCCCGTACCATCATACTAGATGGCGCTAGTACAAAGGGTTCCTTGCCATCATACTAGAATGGCGCTAGTTTCTTCATGTTTAAAAAAAACACGTTTTTTGTATGGATACTCCCGTTATTTTTTCACTTTTTCTAATTTTAAGTATTTGTTATTATAGCGGCAACAGAAATACATCATTTGTGAAAATTTGAACTGTCTAGCTATCACGGTTCATGAAATACAGCCTGGTGACAGACAGACAGACAGACAGACGGACGGACAGTGGAGTCTTAGTAATAAGGTCCTGTTTTTACCCTTCCGTACGGAACCCTAAAAATCGACTGTGAAAATCGCTTACCTATTATTGTTTTTTTTACAAAATGGCTGTATAAAATTTACTGAAATTTTTATGCTGTTATTCTATAAATACAACTGGATAAGGTAACTCAGTTTTTTATTAAAGGGTTCAACTGTTAAACAGAAAGGCTTATCAATTGATAAGCCTTTGGCATTATAGCACCTGGTGATAAGAACGATGATGCTGAAACGTTATACATGACCTGGTACTTCATTATCCAATTAAGCGTCCCTGGTGACTGCAGTGTCCAAAAAAAAACAAATCTCAACTATCCAAGGAGACTACAGTATCCAGCCGACTTCGATACAGCTAAGTTCAGTTTTAACGCATAGAGCTTTGAATGTAGGTCGTGTTAGTTTTCAAACAATTTACTAGATGGCTCTGTATTGAATATTTTATCTATGGTACTAGTTTCTTCTCTCTGGGGCAACCAAAATATAATGAATTTTTTTTTGTACTCTTTCACTGCCATCAAATAATTAACTTCTTATTTGTTTGAATTTTGCATTTCATTAGCTTATTGCTGGTATTTTTTTAATTTGATATTGCTTGAAAAGTTTTTCAGCTGTGATCGTTTTTGTTTTTGTGTGAATCAAGCGTCGACTACCGCGCGGACGATTGAGGCTAGAATACTCGCGCAATATAGCGACGCTTATGTGGTTATTATAGAAAAAAATCGGATGCCATTCTTTGCTACTAATTAAGTGTTGATTTGTGTATGCCGGCCCGACCACACCAGATGTTGGTTGCCTCACGAGAAAGTAGGCTCAGCGTGTCTTTACTATTTATTTCTCTGTTAAACTAGAACTCATGTCACTAGTTTCGAAGTTAACCGAGGTGTGTCGACAGGTATCGGGTAGGTAGGTACCAGTTCTATTTAATAACTGAACTTCAAAATTTTAAAACATAGAAACATAAAAGTTATAGTACGCAAAGACCAGTTTACGCCCAGACAAGATCTTCGTTTCGGATGACAGCTGTCAAAATAATTAACTACGCTGAAAACCTAAAAAACCGAATCCAATCACAGCAAACGAGTATAATTTTTCTAAATTTTTTGTTTTTGTAAATTTTAAAAACTCAATGAACAAGTAAACAAACTTAAATGACCATAAAGACAGCTGTTAAAATTTAAACCGCTATAGTTATCTCGGAAACAGTTAATCCTAGACTATTGGACGAATTTACATAAATAACTAGCAGGTGGGTTTTGCACTAGCTAGATCATATCTGCCGAAAAAGTCCACTACTGGACAAAGGCGTCCCCCAAGGATTTCCACGACGACCGGTCCTGCGCTGCCCGCATCCATCGGCTTCCCACGATCTTCACCAGGTCGTCGGTCCACCGCGTGGGAGGCCTGCCTACGCTACGTTTTCCGGTGTGCGGTTGCCAATCGAGAAATTTACTGTCCCAACGGCCACCTACGAGCTTTGTGCTCTGCCCACTGCCACTTCAGTTTAGCGATTCTGTGGGCTATGTCGGTTACTTTGGTTCTCCTGCACTAGATATTTTCACACAAACCTACGTTATAGTCGCACTATTGTGCCTTTCTCTTTATTATTCAGATAGAGATCTACACTTTATTATTCAGATAGAGATCTACACTTTTTTTTGGAAAAATTGCATGCATTTCGGCTCAACAACCTAACCAATTTAGTTAAAAATTAAAAACGCCTTTTTTTTCACCAGTCGGGTAATAATGTATATCATACATTTATGTCACTTACGGGATCAAGACGAATCTAAAGATACCAGCTTGCACTTTTTTTTATGAAAAATTTGAGAACGTTTGACTGCAACTCACCTGATGGTAAGTGATGATGCAGTCGAGGATGGTATAAATGCCTATTCACTCTTGCCTTCAAGATCCCCAAATGATAGGAAACACTGACGCAGGCAAGGAGTTCCACTCCTGCGCTGTACGCATAATAAATGAAGAAGCGTAACGATTCGTGCGAAAAGGTGGAACATCAACAACAAAGGGGTGCAACCCCTCCCTGCGTCTCGTTGACCGACGCACTCCAAAATCCATCAAACCGTTTAAGCTACAGGTTAAGCCGAAGAAACGGATATACATACATACACTTGAAAAACATTACCCTCCTTTATGGACAGTTAGGTAAAAATGTGAAAGTTAAGAGGATGTGGCCGACGGACAGAATGAGCTAATAAGGGTTCCTCGTGAGACTACAGAACCGTAAAAACTCAAGATTTAGGTGTCTTTATTACTGTTTACCAACTCAACGCGATACCCCAATTAAAAGTTGTGTCATTCCGACAAGAGAAGTTTGGTAAAAGGGCGCGGGCACAAAACTACGTTTTGTCCAAGTCGCAGTTAGTTTCAAATAGCGGGTTTGTAGTTATATTTCTGTATAACGTCACTCGATATAACGATTCACTCTTTGAAACGTCAAATTTTCTGGCTCCAGTTGGTTTATTTTAACTATGCTAGTACTCTTTATTGTACTGTGCTTTAACGCTCATTTCTCTCTGTATAACGAAAACTCTCAATAACTTCAAAAAATGCCTGGTCCCTTGAGTGTCGCTATATAGAGTTTACACAATTGAAAAGAGAAAAAGTAACCGACATAGCTCTCAGAATAGGGATGACGAATGCTAGTCATACAATTTTTTTATCATCTATAAAAAACTACATTTTGTCCTAAAAATGTTTGATATACCTAGGAGTGATTTCATAGTTTTGCAGCGTCATTTACGTACTCATTTCGTGATTATGGTGAGTTAAAAATCGAATGCTGGATGGAAAACAAAACGAGTAAGGTTTTTCGAAGTTTCAGTAGGAGGGCAATTTAGTGATCAAGAGTTCATAAATTATTTCTGATGCTGTCCTCATCCCTATTGCTAAAATAAAGTAGCTTTGGGCGGAGCACATAGATCGTAGAAAAGATAACCGTTGAGGCAGTAAAGTTCTCGAGTGGCGACCGCGCACCGGAAAACGTAGCGTATACATGCCTCCCTCTTGGTGGACCGATGACATGGTGAAGGTCGCGAGAAGTCGCTGGATGCGGGCAGCGCAGAACCGGTCATCAAGGAAATCCTTGGGGGAGGCCTATGTCCAGCAGTGGACGTCCGTCGGCTGATATAATTGAAAAGAGAATAGAGAAATTCTCCGTAGTACAACCTAGTTAACTGATAATAGCTCACAGAATCGCTAAATTTTAGTTGCAGTGGTCAGGGCAAATAGCTCGTAGAACAAATGGCCGTTAGGGCAGCAAAGTTCTCGAGTGGCGACCACGCACCGGAAGACGTAGCGTAGGCGAACCGATGACCTGGTTACGTTCGCGGAAAACCGCTGGATGCGGGCAGTACAGGACCGGTCGTCGTGAAAAACCTTGGGGAAGACCTTTGTCTAGCAGTGGACGTCTTGATATGATGATGACGAAAAGAGAATAAACTCCTTTTTTCCATATGTTACCTCAGAACTTTTGACTGGGTGAACTGATTTTTACCATTGATTTGAACCTAATATTTACTCTTTTTTTTATTCACACCTAGTGGTAAGTGACGATATTGCCGAAGATGGAAGCGGGCTTACTACGATTCCCCAACGCAATGGGGAACTGGCTATCTTATCTTCATGCCGGAACACACCAATGATATCAACATTGACTTAGATAAGATGGTGGTAGCTAGCCAGGCGGGCTTAGAAAATGCCCTACCACCAACCAAACCGAGTCTTACAATTGACCCCTCCGGGAATCGAACCCGCGACCTCCTGTGTAAAGCCAGTGAACTTTGCCTCTGAGCTACGGAGGCGGTTATTGTTTGAATTTGCGGTTTGAATTGATTTGAACCCCTTGTTCGATAAATACCAAAGATGATTTTCGCGTTTACAAATTGCCCCCCAAACCATCACATTTTGGAACGTATTTCTGGTCCTCTGGATTGTCTGCGATCCTTGCTGCCCACAGTCGATCGTTTAAAACACTAAGCGGATGCTCCAGAACAAAACAGTTTCTCATCGGAAATCGGAAATCCGTTCATCGGAAAAGACGAACAAGTTCCCTAGCGTTCCAGGAAATATGGTTTTTGCTTTATCTAGCCTCATTTTCTTACAATCATTTAGTGCAACGTGAACTTTACGTTAAATGTAAGTCTGACACCCAAGGTCAATTTTCAAAATGTCATGCACCATCCCGTTGAAATTTTCCAAACTTGCGATTGAAGTTTTTGCATTTTTGTCGAATCCGCTCCCTTACTGTCCGTTCTGAACGCGGCTTCTCTGTTGATCCTTCAGTGAAGATGTTTCCTTGTACTTTGTTTATGGTTTTGTAAAATCATGCTTCATCTTGTTAGGTTTCAAAGCCTCGAAAATTACACCAGGCATTTCGCCCTTGAGATTTTTACTAGCCGTGCTGTCTGTGCTGAACGCGGCTACTCTGTTGATCCTTCAGTGAAGATGTCTCCTTGTACTTTGTTTATGGTTTTGTAAAATCACGCTTCATCTCGTTAGGTTTCAGAGCCTCGAAAATTTCACTAGGCATTTCGCCATTGAGATTTTCACTAACCGTGCTGTCCATGCTGAACGCGACTACTCTGTTGATCCTTCAGTGAAGAGGTCTATTCGTACTTTGTTTATGGTTTTATAAAATCAGGCTTCATCTCGTTAGGTTTCAAAGCCTCAAAAATTACACCAGGCATTTCGCCTTTGAGATTTTCACTAGCCGTGCTGTCCGTTCTGAATGCGGCAACTCTGTTGATCTTTCAGTGAAGATATCTCCTTGTACTATGTTTATGGTTTTGTAAAATCACGCTTCATCTCGTTAGGTTTCAAAGCCTCTAAAATTACACCAGGCATTTCGCCTTTGAGATTTTCACTAGCCGTGCTGTCCGTGCTGAACGCGGCTACTCTGTTGATCCTTCAGTGAAGATGTCTCCTTGTACTTTGTTTATGGTTTTGTAAAATCACGCTTCATCTCGTTAGGTTTCAAAGCCTCAAAAATTACACCAGGCATTTCGCCTTTGAGATTTTCACTAGCCGTGCTGTCCGTGCTGAACGCGGCTACTCTGTTGATCCTTCAGTGGCTACTCAGAATCAAAATCATTTATTTGCAAGAATACTTATGTCATAAATATACAGATCTTAAAAAGTACAATGCCAGTAAACGTATTCAGTCTTATGAAGACATGCAAATTAAAAACAAATAAATTATTGTAAATATTAATAATGATTAAAGTAGGAAAAAGTAAGCAATAAGATTTGTTAAAAACGTCACTATATGTAATTTTGTAGTCCATAAATTCCTTAATACTATAAAAACAATAATCATTAGCCATTTTGTTAGTTTTGTCTTAAATTCTGTTCCTTGTAATATTTTTAAATCATTAGGTAAGTTATTATATATCTTTATATACATGTTGTAGACATTTTTCCTATAAATATCTGCTTTAAAAGGAGGTTAATGAAGCATATTTTTGTACTGCGCTCTTGGCTTTCTTACTATGACATTGACAAGTTTTTCGAAAAATTCAGGATGAGACCTTGAAAATAAACAAATGTTTCTAATATACATGCAAGTCAGGGGTAGAATATTTAGTTGTTTAAACAGTGGTTTGCAACTATCTAAAAAACAAGCGTTACAAATGGCACGAATACATTTTTTTTGAAGCCTGATGACTCTATCCACCTCCATTGCATTACCCCAAAGTATCAATCCATAGTTAAATACTGAGGAAACATGGCCATGGTAAGCTGTTGTTGCAGCTTCAACAGAAACATTTTGTCGCAGACTTCGCAGGGCAAACACAACCTCTGTTGATCCTTCAGTAAACATGTCTTCTTGTACTTTGTTGATGGTTTTGTAAAATCACGCTTCATCTCGTTAGTTTTCAAAGACTCAAAAATTTCACCAGGCATTTCGCCATCGATAATTTTTGAAGTAAAACTTCTTTACGCACGCTTGACTTGGGGAGTAAGCTGGTGAATGCGTTACGCGAACGGTGATTTCTAGCGTTACGAAAAGTATGATCAGGCTAGGCGAGCGGCACGTTTGACTTAAGGAGTAAGCTGGTGAATGCGTTACACGAATGGTGATTAAGTTTTACTTCAGTCGTGTGGTCTAAAGCACACTCGTTTTTTTTATTTTAATAACTCCTATAAATATTTACGTTTTTCAATTTTTAACAAAAATCAACAAAAAACTACGTCAGTAAATTTAATTTAATTTAATTTTTCAGTCGTATACGCAGACTATAAACTGATAAAAAAGATTCTCTCCTAAAAGTTGGTTAATTCAGAATGGCTTTGGTTTAACTGTTTACCAAATTAAATAAAAATCGCAAACCAAAAAAATGTATTTTTAACCCAAAAAAGGTAAATGTCTACCAAAATTTGACACCCTATTTTATACTAAAACGCATACATTTATTTAATTTTACATTAGCCAATTAAAGCACATGACACCCAAAATAAGCTAACTTTGCCCACATTTTGAATAGCATTTAATTATTCAATAGACTGTCAAATATTAACATAAGGGTACATACCTATTTTAAAGTTTGTCGATTTTAGAACTCCCCGTTCCACACTCTTCCTACAGTGTTGAGTGGTCGACGGAGCCCCTTCGGGGCTCCTACTTCTGTGTTCTCATGTCAAACCTAACACTATGACTGTGCGGGGAGGCGAGCTAAGCTCGCCTCCCCGCACAGTCTCCGAACCTAACGCATCCGAGTCGGGGTGCTCCGAAAGTCCGAGCTCGCTTCGCTCGCTCCCGCTTCCATTTAGAACTCCCCGTACCACACCCTTCCTACAGGTGTACTGAATTTGGTAGACATTTACTAATTTTGGCTTTCGATTACATTTTAAAGTTCGAGCATAACTTTATCAGATAAACGCACTTTTTTAATTGCGTTGCGGATATACTTTTTTACGCATTCGTTTTTTGGTACACTATTAATTTTTTGGTATACCTTGTCGTTTTAAGGTAAACGTGTTTAGGTATTAAAAACTGATTTTGGTATACAATATATTTGTACCGATTCAGAATAAGTGCCTGTTAAAGTGTATATATGTCACCGGAAAATAACAAGACTCGTAAGTTGATCAATTTTCAAGGTAGTTGATCAACTCCCGGAAAATAATAAACAGCAGTTAAAATGTATTATTTAACGTATGTATTTTAGTAAATTGATTAATTTACGGCGCCTTGTCGTAAGATCATCCGACGAAGGCGAGGTGTACGTTGATTGGTTAAACGACTCACGTGTCTGTAGCTGAAGAAATAACCGAACAATCAGTGAGTAAAACTAGTTTTGTCGATAAAACAATGCAATTGCAAAGACTTTAAAAATAAACAGTGTGTAACTAACAGGTGTAATTGCAAAAAAGCCAAAGTTTTGTGTAACTCTAGATGCCATAAATCATTAACATGTAGTAATAAATAAGTGAAATACGAATGAGTACAAATAAGAGATATTCAGACTGATTTTACTTACTGATTAAACTAACTATAATACCTATTAGGTTAATAAGTGATAATTAATATCTGAGCTCAATTATCTTTTGTTATTTATAATATTTTTTAAGTCATAAAACTGTATGGCTAAATAAGAATAAATATAAAATATAAAAAAATATACATGATCTTTCACATCTCATCATCGGTATTAAAATAACATATCTAAATGTTTGTTAACTCTATGAATAAACACTAGCCAAGTGCTTATAAAATGCCCTCGACCAATCAGAGAACAGTGTATTATGTGACGGGTAATAGTATACCGTTAAATAGTACACTGAGCAACGATTGGCCCGTTAGTGGATGATTTTACTTGTGGCACAATCGTAAATTATTAAATTACTGCTAGGTACTGTAAGTTGACCAATTAGCTAAAATGCACTGCGTTAAATAATACATTTCTACTAACGTTTGTTATTTTTCGTCAGTTAATCAACTAACTAGAAAATTGATCAACTTACGATTCTTGCTATTTATCGGTGACATATATACATTTTATTTTTACTTAGGTAGGTACACCCACACAATTTTAGGGTTCCCTACCTCAAAATAAAAAAAAACGGAAACACTATAGGATCACTCCAATTCTGTATGTCCGACTGTCTGTCACATCCAATTTGCTCCGAAACTGCTGGACCGCACTGAATTTGACTCGCACTTATCCGGTTTTAAAACATATTTTGGCTTTTATTTTCTCACCTCTTAATTTAGTACACATATGTAAGTTAGTGACCCAAAGACGGACAAGTAACGTAAATAAATAGAGGCAGTGGTAAATAGGAAAAATTTAAAAAAAGTTTTGCTACCAAAAAAAATATATAAAAAATATTTGAGATTCTCACAACAAGCTCTCACCTTTCATTTGATATATTACAAGATATATCTTGATCACCTTCATTTGATATATCACTAGATATATATCTTGAGAGCTTTTTGTGAGAATCTCAAATATTTTTAATATAATATATCTTGTGATATAACAAATATATAATAATATAATAATAATAAATATATTATTTGAGTTTGCGTGTACCATCCTCGACTGCATCATCACTTACCATCAGGTGAGTTGCAGTCAAACGCACTCAAATTTTTAATAAAAAAAAAACAAAAAAAAATTAAAGGTGAGAGCTTGTTGTGAGAATCTCAAATATTTTTTATCTAATTTTAAAATTAACACCCCCTCCTCCGGTCTTAAATACAAAACTACTAGGCCAAGAATTTGAAAAAAAAATCTGAAAAAGTTATTTATCTTTAGATTACAGGAAAACCTATAATAAGTCTATGCTATTTAAAGCAACATAGGAAATTTCTCGGAAACCTCTGCACGCGAGTTTGACTCGTACTTTTTCGGTTTTAAAAGATAGTTTGCCTTTTTCTTTTGTCACCATTTTTGTCTTCCGTTTATCGTCAGACAATAACCTAATATTATTTACTGCGACAACTATTATCTATATGACTGTGACAAGCCGGAATCCTCGGAAAAGAAGCGAAAGAAAAGAGATTTTCTCCCTTTATGGTTGGTCTTTTGTAGTTTAGAAGATCAGATTATTGTAATCTGACACATAATATATTGATCATACCCAATATTAACACGCCGGCACGCGCGCCTTATTTTGTGATATGAGTAGTCGCACAGGGTCTTAAAGACCCAAAGGTTTAAATGTGTTTTTTTATAAATAAAGAAAATTGTAGATATTTTATAAACTTAATAGAAGAACGGTAATAAAACAATATTGAGATTACAAATATTTATGTATTTAGGTAACAATTTTAATCAATATCACAAAATATGCGCTAACTCGCGCCTCATTTTGTAACATAAGTAATCGCACAAAAGACCCAAAGTTCAAATATGTTTTTTTTTCAATAAATAAAAAAAATATTTTTAAACTTAACAGATAGAGGGAAATAAAACAATATTGAAATCACAAATATTTATGTATCTAGGTAAAAATTTTGATGAATATCACAAAAGAAAAGAGATATGTGCTTGAACGCGTGAGGGTCGAAATTATCTATACTTACTTTATGCGTCCGTTCTGTTCAAATGCCGCTCGCGAACTTGGTGAGGCGGGGTGTGCCGGTAGCCTATAAAGTAGCTTAAAGGTATTGAGCACGAGCTTGCGTAGTAACCAATATTTATGGTAAAGCAAGTTATGGAAAAAGAAATAGGGCACTGGGTCCTTTCGACCCATGCGCGACTACCCGCGGTTTAATCAAGTTTCTATGGATTATCTACGAGTAGCTACTAGATTAACCAATATTTTACGCCTCCGTGGCGTAGTCGACTCGCTTGACATTAAGAGGTCGCGGGTTCGATACCCTATTAGTTAGGATATCTCTTTTCTTTTGTGATATTGATTAAAATTGTTACCTAAATACATAAATATTTGTGATCTAAATATTGTTTTATTACCGTTCTTCTATTATGTTCATAAAAAAGTCTATATTTTTTTATTTATTTATAAAAAAAACACATTTAAACTTTTGGGTCTTTTAGACCCTGTGCGACTACTCATGTCACAAAATGAGGCGCGCGTGCCGGCGGGTTAACATTGGGTATGATGAAGTTGGGGATTTTCTGAGGCCGCCGTGTACTACCATCTATTTAAGTGTTCCGACGTGGACATACGATTTTATTTGTATCCGCAATTGGTAAGCCCTTGGAATCATCTCACTCGATGGTAAGTAACATGAGTGGTGCATGCTCGCTTAAATGTTTATGCGGATGGTGGCGCGTCGGGAGCCGGGTCGTTACTTTCCCTCTAATATGGTTGATGGTAGCGATGTCTGACCCTCGCGTTATACTCGTGACCGGGTGTTGTCCGTGTGAACTGGCCTACTCTTGTCAAAGGTATCAATGACATTCAATGATATTTATGTATAACTTTCGTGTCATATTGTTTTCATGTTCTAATGACATAATCTGGTTTATTTCAAGGATTGAATTTTGATATTATTAACTAATGATTGTTTATTTCTTGATTTTAACAAATGAATTTATGTTATTATTATTTTATGACGTTCAGAAAGAGTGTAATTTGCACCTATTTTTAATAAATGCTGTAGAGATCGTATATCTTTATGTTTGCGCACTCGCGACTCCTTTAATACTTACTTGGCAGCGCGAATCGTATTAAAAATCTAAGTTCAAATTCAAATTTCAAATAGTTTCATTTATAGAACCAATAATAAGTCAGCTGACAGAGCCTATATATTATGAATGAAATAAATAAAGCTCTTCGGCCACATTTAATTCGTAATAAGTGGTTTTATTCAACGGTACTGCTCTACCTTTTAGGAACCTATCTCGATATGATCAAGGCATACGATAGAGTGAACCATGAAATCCTTTTGAATAAACTCTATAGGACCGGAATGAGAGGAGTAGCATATGACTGGATGAAGTCTTACCTCGACCATCGATTACAGTGTGTGGAAGTAGAGCATATTGACCTTAAGACGGGAAATATCCAAAATGTGAGATCAGACTTGATCGAGGTTACGGGTTCGATTCCCCAAGGTAGCGTATTGGGCTGTCTTCTATTTCTTATATACGTCAATGACCTCCCAAGTGTGATCGGCGACAATTGCATACTTTTCGCAGATGACATCTCGATATTATTGTCTTGTGCTAACGAAACTGAATTAAAGACACACTTAAACTTAACTTTTAATAAAATCATAAATTGGCTAGACTGTCATAATCTAAAGTTAAATTTCAATAAAACTAACCTAATTCAATTTAGACCACACCAAAGAACCCCACTACAAATAAACTATTCTTATAACAATATGAAAATAGCGACTGTAAATTCGGCTTCTCTACTGGGTATAGAGCTAGATACACACCTAAATTGGAAAATACACATTCAAAAATTGACGAGCAAATTATCCTCTTTCACCTACGCACTGTATAACCTAAAAAAAGTTACAAACTTTAAAACAGCTCTCGCAGCATACTACGCGTACGCGCACTCTAGATTAACCTACGGCATAATCTTATGGGGAAATTCCACAGATGTAGAGGACATTTTTATTTTACAAAAAAAATGTATAAGAATCTTAACAAACATAGACCAAATGGAGTCTTGTAGATCCCATTTTATAAAGCACGGCATTCTTACGTTAACGTCTATTTATATTTTAGAATCATCCAAATTTGTTAGATCGCATAACACTTTGTATACCCCATTAGAAAACGTTAAACGAAACAATCGCAATCTCTACAAACTAAAAATACCTTTCTCAAAACTAAACATATTCGCATCAAGTCCCCATCCGATGGTTATTAAAATATATAATAATATTCCAAATGACATAAAAAGTATAGAATCAAATAATTTATTTATTAAAAAACTAAAAAACTTCCTCATCCAAAACTGTTATTATAATCTTAAAGATTTTTTCGGCGATAGAAATCAAATCAATTAATAAAAGATCCGCTTTTCGCACAGCTTAACTCCTTAACTTCGACATCTTTACAATAAAATTACTTTCCTTGGGTATAAATCATCTGTTGCATTATAAATAAATTAGGTATATATGGTATTTAGAGTATACACAAAACTGTGAATAATTAAGGTCTTATAAAAACAGTTTAAATATTCTTCTTATAAAAATTGTTTTATAAAATGTCCAAATTTTGCTTTTTAGAATATGTAATAGCATGTAATAGATAATGTATTCTATTAATTTACAGTTACTTAGGTTTTATAATTGAAGCACTTAAGCCCTCACACATTGCTATGCCCTCACGGGGCGTCATAATTAATTAAAAAACACCTACCTACTATTACACATATTATTATGTTTGTACATCATTAGTTGTGACACTGCAATTAATAAATGAAATGAAATGAAACCTCCTGGCGTCACCCATACGACGTCATAATACCTTGAATCTTGAAAACGAAGAACCCGAAGATGGAAGCGGGCTTACCAAGATTCCGCAACGCAATGGGGAACTGAATATCTTATCTTCAAATCGGGACACATCAATGCCGTTAACACTGATGTTTGGCGGAAAAAGTTAGATAAGATCAGAGATTTGTTACCATAGATGGGTTATGCACTAACAAACAACATTTGAAAATGGAAGCCATTTACACACACAATGTTATAGGTAATTCGCTTCCATTGCACCGAATGCTACTAAGAAAAGAGATGCCAATTGGCATCTTTTTTTTGCTTCACTTTTTGGACGCACGTAACCTATCTACCTCCCCTTATATATAGCATATCTCTGGATAAGATGGTGGTAACTAGCCGGGTAGGCTTAGAAAATGTCCACCAACCAAACCAAGTCAACCCCGCAAGGAATATAACCAGTGACCTCTTAATATGAAGCTAATGGACTAACCATTACGCCATTAGGAGGTGGTTAGGATAAAATGTTTATTTTTTGCATCATGGAACTTACTATCAGCTGAGATGTTAAGCCTTACCAATTGCGGATAAAAATAATTTCTTTTTTTTCCAAATTATACCGCCTCCCACTTGGTGTACCAACGACCTGGTGAAGGTCACGTGAAGCCGCTGGATATCCTTGGGGGAGGCTTTTGTCCAGCATTGGACGCTTATTTCGGCAGATTTAATTAAGAGTAAAAATATAAATCAAGACGAATGTAACATCACTTCATCCTATACCCAATGAGCCGGGGCTTCCTCATAATTCTGAAAAGTCCCTCTAAGGAACATATGGTTCATCATCATCATCATAATCTCGTCAGCCGAAGGAAATCCACTGCTGCACATAGGTCTCCCCCAAGGATTTCCACGACGACCGGTTCTGCGCTACCCGCATCCAGCGGCTTCCCGCGACCTTCACCAGGCCATCGGTCCACCGAGTGGGATGCCTGCCTACGGTACGTTTTCCGGTGCGCGGTCGCCACTCGAAAACTTTACTGCCCCAAAGGCCATCCGTCCATCCTTTCTACGAGCAATATGCCCCGCCCACTGCCACTTAAGTTTAGCGATTCTGAGAGCTATGTCGGTTACTTTAGTTCTCCTACGGATCTCCTCGTTTCTGTTTCGATCACGCAAAGAAACTGTATGTAATGTATATGTCGCAGGATAATCGCAAAATCAGTCGTTTCGCGAAAATACTAGGAATATTGCATACTATGGAGTAGAAAACTCCTAATAAAACCAAGTCGGATGGAGCCCCGCTTTGTTAAATAGGTTAGGTTTTGTTAGCATGTCTTTTTCTACCGTAAAAAGGAGCCCCGCATAGCGGGGCTCCATTCGATTTGGTTTTATTCGTAGTTTTCTACTCCACAGTGTGCAATTTTCCTAGGATTTTCGCGAAACGACGGATTTTGCTATTATCCTGCGACATATATAACGTATATATATAAGGTATGGTTAAATTTGTTGTTGATGTTCCACCTTTTCGCACAAATCGTTACGCTTCTTCATTTATTATGCGTACAGCGCAGGAGTGGAACTCCTTGCCTGCGTCAGTGATTTCCGATTCCTATCATTTGGGGGTCTTTAAGGCAAGATTGAATAGGCATTATTTGAGTTTGCGTGTACCATCCTCGACTGCATCATCACTTACCATCAGGTGAGTTGAAGTCAAACGCACTCAAATTTTTAATTTAAAAAAAAATCGTCAAAAAACAGGATGTTCCATACAAAGATCGATTGGCTGATCAACATTACGACCATTTTCCCATTTTATAAACAATCGCGATGACTTGCTAATATCTGTGACGTAATTAAAAAATATAATTAATTAAAAATATTTTTAATTTTACTGACAAATCCAGCCTGATTCTACATCATTAATCTCCAAGACTAAGTATGTAAATTCCAATTTTAAATTAAAATAAAACAGAACGAAAAGAGCTGCCAAGCAAAAAGTAACAATAAATAGTTTTTTTTTATTCTAGGCAATCGCGCGCAGAAAAGAAATCGCTTTCTTCCCTGTTGGCGTTACCGTTACCACGACATTTCAAAAAACGAATGATGAAACAAACAAAATGGCGGCGAAATCCTATACGTTTGACAACCAAACTGTAACCAATCTGTATCAATCTGGGTGACGAGGGGGTGAGGTCGCAATCAAGAGTGCGGCAGGGAGTGTCCATATACTTTGCCGTTACGTTGGCTAGCGAAAGACTCCATTGTTTTCTAATCAATTAAATAATAAGAAAAAAAACTTACGCCAGTCTGTCTGGTCGTCCAATCCAACCGATTTGCATATTTTTTTTAATAAAATGAAATGAGATGCATAGGTTTGTCATCAAGCATTGGAAATCACCTAACTTTCACCCTTCTCAAGTTATCATCATCATATCAGCTCATAAACGTCCCCACCGAGGGGCTCGAGCCTAACCTGAATTAGGGCGATCGGTCCTCAGTCGACCACGCGGGCCTAGTGCAGGTTGGTCGACTTTACACACAACCTGCGATTTGAACGACGACCTCCCGACCTCCCGTATGATGATGGTCAAACGCACTCAAATCCTTATTAACATTATAAATGTGAAAATGTGTTTGTTTGTTTGTTACCTCTTCACGCTTCAACACCTCAAGTTTCAATACGCGTGCGAAGCCCCGGTAAAAAGCTAGTTAATAATAAAAAGGCGAGAGGTACAGTATTAGAACACCCGGTTGGAACGTATAGTTGATGAACAATCACAATACCTTCTTCACTCCATCGTGGCTCGCTACCGGTCATTCCTTACTTGTTACAGTAAATAATAATAATAAAAAAGACGTGTGGCACTCGGGGACTGCCTATATAGCATTTTGTATAAACTTTTAGCACTAAGAAAGTTACACCAGTAAAATTGACCAAGTCCTTTTAGTACCGCAAATCACTAATAGATGGCACTGTAAGTTTTTTTTAGAACGTGGTAGTGTTAGGTTTTTTTCGTTACGGAATTTCTTGATTCGGTCGCCGCGCTCAAAGCTCGCGACAAAAGCTACGCAATAGCTTAAAAACATTTTGCCACCGCTAAGATCCGAACCCGACCCTCTGTCGAAATAAACAGAGCGTTCAACCGCTAGACCAATCGTACGATATCTTATTACTTATCTTATAAAACATAAGATAAAAGAGGATTTTCTTTAATAAAACAGTTTGACGGGGTTCCATTTCGTTATGAGAAATAATAAACCTTAAATATAAACTTTGAATCGCCCTCTTTTAAATAGCACCACCGCAACCACCTCCGTAGCTCAGAGGCAAAGTTCACTGGCTTTACACAGGTGGTCGCGGGTTCGATTCCCGGCGGGGTCAATTGTAAGACTCGGTTTGGTTGGTGGTAGGGCATTTTCTAAGCCCGCCTGGCTAGCTACCACCATCTTATCTAAGTCTTACCGCCAAATATCAATGTTGATATCTTTGGTGTGTTCCGGCATGAAGATAAGAAAGCCAGTTCCCCATTGCGTTGGGGAATCTTGGTAAGCCCGCTTCCATCTTCGGCAACATCGTCACTTACCACCAGGTGAGATGTTGTCAAGGGTTTACCAATTGTGAATAAAAAATAAATAAAAAACGCAGTTTTTCAATCGACTTCCAAAGAGGAGGAGGTTCTTAATTCGACTGTATGTTTTTTTTATGTGTGTTACCTCAGAACTTTTGACTGGGTGAACCGATTTTTATGATTCATTTTTAATTTGAAAGCTAGTGCTTCCCGTGTACGGCGAAGCGCCGGAACTAACTTCGCTTGTGGTCCTGGGTTGCGTTGCTGAGTCATATTAAGTGCTGTTTAGTTATATTAACTGAAGCTTTTTTTCATGATATATGGTCGGAAAAACAATAGTTTAAGATGCTCTTGAGAGGTTGCTAACCTTGTAATTTAGATAACGTAATCTACGTTCCAATAAAATAAATAGAGTTAAAAAAACACGCTTTTAAAGTAAATCAGACTAATAAGTAAAAAAAATAATTCTTAATATAAGTTGAAAATAATAATTAACAAAAAAATACTAGCATTATTGTGAAAAAGCGTGGGGCGCTTTGTGCCATATTTTTTTTGTCTATCGAGCAACCCACACTTTTTCACAATAATACTAGTTTTTGTTAATTATTATTTTCAACTTATATTAAGAATTATTTTTTACTTTTTAATCTGATGTACTTTAAAAGTGTGTTTTTTAGTTTTTTTAAACTCTATTCATTTTTTTATTTATATAGTTCAAACTTATGAAATTATTATATTGTCGCTAATTCTTGATAAGTCTACAAAGTTTGAATTAAATCTGTCCGTTTAAAATGGGTCAAAATCGAGTCCAAAGGAGTCGGTTACATACAAATATACAGGTGAAGCTAATAAAAGCGTGATAAAAATTGGTTAGCTCTGATAGAACAGGAGATAATAGGAGATATTCTTGATGGACGTGTGATAAATTTTATCAAAATCGGTGTAGTACTGTATTAGAAAATTAACAAAAACCAAAAATAATAATGCAGAAATGTACTAAGTTGTTGCGATGGAAGTCGGTTTTTTAACGTGTTTATCGTTTTGAATTATGTCTTTTAATTAAGTAAGTTGTCGTCTTAATTACTAGGTTAGCGTTTGTTTTGCCAAATTTTACACTGTTTTACCGACTATAATTGTGAAAACAAGTTCAGTTAATATGAATTAACAACGCCACCTAGAGCAACGATTCTGATCTAAAGTAACCGTATGTCAGTGTTGAGGTTTAGGTGGGATACATGAGTAGATTAGGTCAAGGTGAGGTCTTAGGTGAGGCAAGGTCAGCTTGTTAGGTAGCGAGTAGCGAAGCGACGAGCCGTTAGGTTTACTCTTAAGGCAACGCGCGAGCGAAGCGAGCGTGCCGCGGTAGCGGCCGGTGAAGCGCCGGAACTAACTTCGTTCGTTGTCCTGGGTTGCGACTGCTGTTGAGTTATATTAACTGAAGATTTTTTTATGATATGTGGTCGGAAATACAATACTTTTAGATGCTCTTGAACGATCGCTAACCTTGTAATTTAGAGAACAAAAGTGCTATTAAAGAGATGACGCGTTGCACCCATTTTTCAAACGACTTCCAAAAAGGAGGAGGTTCTCAAGTCGACTGTATGGTTTTTTTTTGTATGTTTGTTACGCGATATCTTCGCAGATTGTGAACTGATTTTCATGATTCTTTTTTTATTCGATAGGGTATGCTCCCGAGTTGGTTCCACAGAAATTTTATTAAAATCGGTGTAGTACTTTATTAACAAAAACCAAAAATTGAAATGCAAAATTGTACTAAATTGTTGCGATGGAATTCGGTTTTTTAACGTGTTTAGCGTAGAATACGTTCCAATAAAAAAATAGTTAGCTCTGATAGATCAGGAGATAATAGGAGATATACTTGAATCAAATAGTTCGTTCTAGCTTGGAACCAATTTCGAACTAACAAGGAAATCCCCTATTATCTGCTGTTCTATTAGAGCTAGCCGATTTAATGCGAGTATGATCGGTAATATCTTACGCTGAGGACGACTAATGAAGGTGCCTCGAGGCAAACTATAATAGCAGGTGTGTGAGGCACTTGAACTGGAACGAGCGAAGCAGGAATTTAATTAGGTAACCGGTAACAGACACTTTGTATCGGGAAACTGCTTGGATCATTATTTTGCTTGAATACGGTAAATTTTAAATTATATATAAACTTGCTGTTTCCCGCGGCTTCGCCCGCGTGGACACCGTTTCTTTGACTTTTCGAGGGTGCGCAGTGCGTGAAAAAAAGTAGCCTATGTATTAATTCAGGTCCTAATCTGTATACCTACCAAATTTCAGCCAGATCCGTTCAGTATTATTTTCGTGAAGAAGTAACAAACATACACACTTACAAACTTTCGCCTTTATAATATTAGTGTGATAAAGTACAGTCAAATTAAAGTGAGATTTTTTTTTGGGTTCCGTACCAGATAACGGGACCCTTTTACCAAGACCAAGCTATCTGTCTGTCTGTCCTACCTTTAAAAGGCTGTATCTTTGAAACCGTAATACGAGTAAATAGCATCAGCTACAATTTTCTCAGAATATGTGTTATTATATTAGGAGCGATTCACCAACAAGTAATAAAAATTTACAAATCAAGATAAATTAAGAGGGATCCCCATACAAAAAAACATTTTTTAATGGTTTTTTTTTCAGATTCACACATACACTGCAATATAACTTTTTTTTAATCTAATATTTTTTTCTAAATTCAATACTACTAATTGTAAGTTACTAACAAAAATATTATTATGTTTTGTAAGATAAAGTTAAAGAAATAAAAAGGCTTCAATACAATACAACATAACAAAACAGTTTATTTATTAAAAAGTAAAAATTAAAATATATTAAATATATTTAAATATATTTTTTCTTTTTTTATTAGTTTTATCAAAGTAAAAAGGATATTTTACTCTATCAAAACAATTATTTATTTAAACAACCGTGAAAGTAAAGTAAAACAACAAATAATAAAAACCAGCTAAGTGTGAGTCCAAACTGAATCAAAAAATAAATTTTCTGTCGCTCGCACATGCTTTTGTTTGTAACAAAAACGTTAGGTATTATTGTTCCACTTTTGTGGAGAGATGTTGTGGCACGGAGACTTCGAGAATTGATGATAAATCACACAAAACTTTCATTTATTTTACATTTTTTCCTTTCAAAAGTAATAAAATAAATATAAAACTTTATTTTTGAGTATAACGAGTATTACTTTTAAGAGGATTGTGAAGCTGCGACTTTTCATACAAACGGCGGCGTTAAAGATTTTCACCTCTTAAATGTTAATCGATTTGGACCAATTTTTGATAGGTAGTCTTGTCAGTCAGAACAAAAGATAGGCTTAAACGTTTTTGTTTTTACGATAAAATTAATAAGTTTATTTTTATTGTTGTTCACGTGTTTTCATACAAAACTAATTTCAGCCACTTTTTGTTTAAAAAAACGAAACGTATAAGCCTAACTTTTGTTCAGGCTGACAACCTATCGAAAATTGGTCTAAATCGGTTAACATTTAGGAGGAAAAAATAGTTATCGCCGTTTGCATAAAAAGTCGAATTTTCGCCGTGGGTTCACAGTCCTCTTAAGATTTCTATTTTTTTTTAATATTTGACCATCCATTCAGAAGAAGAAGCCCTTCAAAAAGAGGCCTATAATACTCGTATAGGTAGGGGTAAGTTTTCTTGTCATTATACAGGGGTGTTTTTTTAACACCGAGCAAGCCGCTAAGGGTGGGGCTCTACTCATGAAACTTAACAACTTTCCCCAAGAAACCCAAACTGAAATCGCAAAAAGAAAAACTGACTCTCCATACAAAGTTGGCTAATCTGAATTATCGATTTCTATGAAAAGTCAAAAAAAAAATAATTTCGAATTCGGTACGGGTTTCTTGGGTAAAGTTGTTCAATTTCATGAGTAGAGCCCACCCTTAACGGCTTGCTCGGTGTTAAAAAAAACATCCTGTGTAAAATGACAAGAAAACATACCCTATATATACGAGTATTATAGGCCTCTTTGTGAAGGGCTAATTCTTCTGAATGGATGGTCAAATATTAAAAAGGAACTTTTAAAACATCCTGTATAGCCTCGCTGCCTCGCACTCGCCTCATTTACTCGGAGATGAGTTGCCTTTGCACTCACACTAATGCAAAAAGGATGTCTCGGTGATTTGACTTCTATTTTCTTATTGTCTCTCGAGAAACTTCTGAAGTTCTAAGTTCAAGTTATTTATTATACACTAGCTTTTGGCCGCGGCTTCGCCTGCGTGTACATCGTTTTTATGGTCGTAAGTTTTTTCCAGATTCCTCAGGAACTATATCATGCTACTCTGATAAGCAGTCTGTCATTTTTCACCCCCCTCAAACAATTCTATACAAAAATCACTTTAATCGGCAACAGCGACGCCTACACGTGCGCAAGCGTGGAAATGATTTTTGTCAGCATATGCTAATTAGTAAATTATTTCATTTCCCACCCCCTCAACCATCTTCTTGCGAAAAATTACAATTATCCATTGTTCCCTTAATCAACTAAAAAAAGTAAAAATAATAGTTTAAAAAAACTAAAAAACGACTTCATAATGAAATTCACTCAAAAGTATGAAATAATATTATTATACTTAATCACACAACATTAATCAACAATAACGAAATCAAAGGTGGGTACGAATTAAATTAGGGGCTTTAAATTTTTTTTGAGGTCTCGATTTCCCTGGGATCCCATCATCAGATCCTGACTTGGTGACAATGGGACCCCCTCGGGAGTATACTCTTTCGAATAAAAAAAGAAGTTTGAAAATCGGTCCACAATTGACTGAAAAATCGGTGAACATACATTAAATATATATATATATATAGAACCTCCTCCTTTTTTGAAGTCGGTTAAAAAGTAGCCTATGTCCTTCCAAGTGATACAGGCTACGAAGTTGACAAATTTCATCAAGATTGGTCGAGGTGTTGAAGCGTGAAAAGGTAACAAACAACCAAACCCATTTTCACATATATAGTATTATTACTAGCCGTCCGCCCGCGGCTACGTCCGCATTGATTTCGATTTTCCAGTGGAAATAAGACATTTTCCCGGAGTAAAAAGTAGCCTATGTCCTATCCCAGGACCTAACTTATATGTGTGCCAAGTTTCATCCCGATCCGTCCAGTGGTTGAAGCGTGAAAGAGTAACAAACATCCACAGTAGCGCTCAAACTACTGAGCAGATTTTGATGAATGATTTTGTCAATCACGTAACATAGGCTAAGTACGTTTCATATGAACAAACACAATATGTTGGATATTACTTACGTGTAAGATAAAAAGTCGGGTCTATGAAACATTTTTTTTGGTATCGTTTCGAATGGCATGTCAAATTAAAGAGAAAAAAAGCCGATTTCAAAACTATAAACATAAAAATACAACATAGAACATCAAAATCCGACTATGGCAAAGCCAGAAGGTACGATTATGATTTTTTAAGAATCTCACTTACTATTTATCGCTAGGGTTAAATCGACAGATAACAGCAATTTTCCGTTGGCGAGATGAGGTTTTAAACTTTCATCATATCAGCCGAAAATCGTCCACTGCTGGACAAAGGTCTCCCCCAAGGATTCCACGACGACCGGTCCCACGCTGCTCGCATCAATCGGCTTCCCGCGATCTTCACCAAGTCGTCGGTCCACCGCGTGGGAGGCTTTCCTAGCTACGTTTTCCGGTGCTCGGTCGTCACTCGAGAACTTTACTACCCCAACGCCATTTGTTCTACGAGCTATGTGCCCTGCCCACAGCCACTTCAGTTTAGCGATTCTGTGAGCTATGTCGGTTACTTTGGTTCTCATGCGGATCTCCTTTTTTCTGATTCGGTCAGGTTTTAAACTTTCAACTTTTAAAAAAAAATCCAGTCGCTTTAATTACCTTTATAAACCAAAGCAGAAGATTGAAAGCGGTCGCGTACGAAATTAAAGGAAATTCTAAGCCTTTGCTATTTAATTCTAAAACAAATTGAATTCCGAAACAAATTCGGGTCTTAATCTCAATCAAGATTAAATCCAAGGCGTAATGTTAACACGTGCTAAGAGTCGTAGAAAATTTATTTGTAGTTAGGTACCTATACATAAAACCTGTTTGTTTCGACTCTATCCGTGCCTTTTCGGGTCTTCATGAGTTTTATTAAACAGAGAAAAAATAAAAGTGTAAAAACTTAAAAACCTACTTTAAAAAGAAATTCAATCAAAAGTATGAAAAATGTTTTTTTTATATATATGAATCATCAACATCATCATATCAGCCGAAGGACGTCCACTGCTGGACATCGGCCTCCCCCAAGGATCTCCACGACGACCGGTTCTACGCTGCCCGCATCCAGCGGCTTCCTGCGACCTTCACCAGGTCATCGGTCCACTGAGTGGGAGGCCTGCCTACACTACGCTTTCCGGTGCGTGGTCGCCACTCGAGAACTTTACTGCCCCAACGGCCATCTGTTCTACGAGCAATGTGCCCCGCCCACTGCCACTTAAGTTTGGCAATTCTGAGAGCTATGTCGGTTAAGTACTTTGGTTCTTCTACAGATCTCCTCGTTTCTAAATCGATCACGCAGAGAAACTCCGAGCATAGCACGCTCCATTGCCCTTTGGGTGATCTTGAGCCTTCTTATGAGGCCCATAGTAAGCGACCATGTATCAGTTCCGTATGTCATCACTGGCAACACACACTAGTCGAAGACCTTGGTCTTAAGACACTGCGGTATCTGTGACGTAAAGTTATTGCGAAGCTTCCCGAACGCTGCCCAGCCGAGTTGGAGACGATTGATCTCTTTCTCGAATTTGGAACTACGTAACTGGACTGTTTGTCCCAGGTATACATATTCGGTAAAAACTTCGAGTCTAGAGCCTCCAACCTTCAGAGGAGTAGGTATGACACGGAAGTTTGACATAATTTTTGTCTTGTCCATGTACATTCTAAGACCCACTTGTTGATGATGACTACCCGTCGCAAATAACTTTAGAAAATATATGAAACACGTAATACGTGCCTATAAAATTTAAGGGTTGCCCTCGATTTCGCTTTTATCCCATTATCAAATCCTGACTTGGTGACAATGGGACCACCTCAGAAGTATACTCTTTCGAGCAAATAAAGAATAATACCTACATGCAGTGGAACATAGAACCTCCTCCTTTTTTTAAGTCGGTTAACAAAATAGGTAAGTATTTGTTGGGTAAGTATAAGCGGAGGTAATGTAGTAACTACCTAACTATCACATTATCGAACAACGCCTAACGTATTCACTGGTAGGAAACTGCTATCACGATGATAGCTATTCACATGACACACAAAAGACATCAACGCGAGCGACAACAAATGGTTTTTGTTTATAAATTAAGTTAAAATTTCAGCCTTCTGGCTAAAACAGTATTTGAGTAAAATGGCTATGACATACCGCCGGTAAGACAGACTACGGACATGACAATTCAAAAACTGAATCCAGAACGCACGAATTAAGCATAATTAAATTATAATACGCAAATTCTGGCTTTCTGAGAGAAATTTCGGCCGTGTGAATCCAGCCTAAGGGTTTCTAGTTTGACCATAGAACCCTAAAACGGACGACCAACCCGCACTGGGCCCGCGTGGTCGACTAAGGCCCGATCGCCCTAATTCAGAGTAGGCTCTAGCCCCTCGGTGGTGACGTATATGAGCTGATATGATGATGATGATTTAGTACATACGATAAATAAAAGGTTTAGTTTACAATACACCAATTTTGTCACACCTTGTACTTTCCCTTCCCGCGACAAACGGCCATCTTGGGATGTTTAACGAACATCGCTTGTACGACCAACAACCCATTTGGGTTGTTTTTATATGTACTTTAAGGCGCTTTGAATATGGTTGAAATTAGTATATAAAACTGCGTCTATCGTTAGGTCTTATTTGGCAAAATTGTTGTGAACGTGTGGTTACACCTAATTGAAATACTTTACATCCCATTTGATAGAAGAATATTTTTTAAAACGAATATTTGTTTCCCGTTTTCTGTGGTTGTCAGCCATTACGTCAAATACGTGTGAAGATGTTGTGTTGTGGTTTTGTGTGTTGGATCATGGAAAGGTAAGTAAATTGAATTTATTTCGATTGTTAGATGTTATTGCTTTACAGTGTAGTGTTTTTATCACCGTATCTTTCACGATAAAACTCTTAGAAACGCATTGAGTTGGTAGCGGAAAATTGAACAAACTTATTTTTTTTGTCTCGAGTATGTTCCTAAACGGTTCCTAAATTCACCAAAACGGCTTGTTTTTGATATATATACATCTTCTAAACTGATCATCATCATTTCTAAGTGTTTGCATGTAATTTAGATCACCTAGGGCTTTTCCAAAGCAACCTGTAGCAATTCAACACAATGGTATTTTTTTGTGTAAAATTATGTAATTTAACCCTTCCATCCTACCGAAATACGAACAAATGTTGATTTATCATCATCATCTGACACCATCATCATAGTTTCTAAGAATTTAAATGAATTTTAGACCAATTTAAATTTTCACCGAGGTAGCCTCGGGTAAATCAAACGATGGACTTTATTTGTACTATACCTACCCCCAGCTGGTTTTTAATTTACCATCATCATCACACCGTCATCATCACACAATCATCACCACATAATCACTATAGTTTCTAAGAATTTACATGAATTTTTAGAACTATTCAAATTTTCTCTGAAGCAGCCTGCGGCAATTCAAATGATGGACTTTATTTGTGTTTATTTTGTACTATACCTACTTGTTTTTGATTTACAATCATCATCACACCATCATCATCACACTAATCATCAGTGTCTAAGAATTTAAATGAATTTTAGACCAATTCAAATTTTCACCGAGGTAGCCTCGGGTAAATCAAACGATGGACTTTATTTGTACTATACCTACCCCCAGCTGGTTTTTAATTTACCATCATCATCACACCGTCATCATCACACAATCATCACCACATAATCACTATAGTTTCTAAGAATTTACATGAATTTTTAGAACTATTCAAATTTTCTCTGAAGCAGCCTGCGGCAATTCAAATGATGGACTTTATTTGTGTTTATTTTGTACTATACCTACTTGTTTTTGATTTACAATCATCATCACACCATCATCATCACACTAATCATCAGTGTCTAAGAATTTAAATGAATTTTAGACCCATTCAAATTTTCTCTGAAAGCAGCCTGCGGCAATTAAAATGATGGACTTGTTTTTATATTTTGAATTAGTTCTACTGCTCCGAATGTTTTAATTTTTTTTTTGTGATAAGCCGAAAGGCCATTCTACTCAGAAAAATAAAAATTCAAACATCTGGACTTCAATCGGGGTCTCAAAAAAAAAAACAAATTACTAGTTCTGTGTTCAAGTTTTGTAAATTTTTGGTTGTTTTTGAAACTAATTTTAAAAATTGTTTTTGCATTAGACAATTTTTTTTTGTATTGTACCGTGAAGATATTTAACTAAACCATTAGAAAAAAAATATTTCATATGTATATCTAGAGTGCTTAGATAGAAATAGATAAGGAAAGAAAATTGGAACAGAAAATAAAACACAATTTTAAATTTCAAAGTACTGTATTTAATTTATCTCTAATCTAACACATGTAAAATAAAAACCATTAAAAAGGAAATTTAATCATCTTACTAGATCAGTAATTAGTTGTTATAGGTATCATGCAAAAATAATGAGAAAACTTCGGAAATCCGCAGCGCGGCCGACCCCCGTTGAACGGCCCGCGCGGCACAAAATTTAATCATTTTTGTAATATTTTTTTTAATTTGTTTTTGCACTAGACAATCGTTTTTTTGTTTTGTATCATGTAGATACATTACCTAGCCATTAGAAAAAGATCATTTTAACTGTATATATGTAGAATATAAATAGAAATAGTAAAAAGAACGAAAAAGGAACCAAAAAAAACAAAAGTTTCAAATTAATCGTGTTCCATTTTATTTTTTTGTGATAGAAGAAATCTAAAAAAAATATAATCAAAAAGGAAATTTAATCAGCTTACTAGATCAGTAATTAGTTTTTATAAGTTTCATACAAAAATACTGAGAAAACCTCGGAAAGCCGCAGCGCGGCCGACCCCCGCAAAACCAGACCGGAAGTACCGGTCGCGGGGACGGAGTCGGGGCGTTTGATATGCTCACGGGAAGGGATAAGTCGAATGTTACCAAAAATTGCGCCCTTTTAAATTGAGCAGGAAAATGAATCCCTAAATTCATAAAACCCACTCCCCTGAAGGTTTGAGACTTTACTGCACTCGAAGTTGTTGACGAATATGTATAACTGGAACAAAAAGTCCAGCTAGGTACCCGCAGTACTTGTAAGTCGAATGTTACCAAAAATTGCGCCCTTTTAAATTGAGCAGGAAAATGAATCCCTAAATTCATAAAACCCACTCCCCTGAAGGTTTGAGACTTTACTACACTCGAAGTTGTTGACGAATATGTATAACTGGAACAAAAAGTCCAGCTAGGTACCCGCAGTACTTTTAAGTCGAATGTTACCAAAAATTGCGCCCTTTTAAATTGAGCAGGAAAATGAATCCCTAAAATCATAAAATCGATTTGAGCGTGATAGATAACATCGCTTTTAATGACATAGATCGTTAGCGTGTTGTTTCGTGGACTTTCTGGGTCGCTTTATGTAATAGTAATGAAAAAAGAAACGAAAGTTATAAGAACGTTTCGTTAATCTATCGAATGATTGAAAAGATAAATAAGAATTGGCTTAAATAAAGGTTGGCTGGAAGAGATCTCTTATAGATATAAGTCCACCTTTGTATATGTCCTTTCTAAGTGTTTTTCATGTAAATATTTGTGTACAATAAAGAATATATATATAAGAATTTAACCACCTCCGTGGCGTAATGGTTAGTCCATTCGCTTCACACCAGGAGGTCGCGGGTTCGATTCCTGCTGGGGTCAACTGGCTAGGCTCGGTGTGGTTGGTAGAGTAGGGCATTTTCTAAGCCCGCCTGGCTAGCTACTACCATCTTATCTAAGTCTTGCCGCCAAACATCAGTGTTAACAACATTGATGTTTTCCGGTTTGAAAATTAGATAGCCAGTTCTCCATGGCGTTGGGGAAACTTGGTAAGCCCGCTTCCATCTTCGGCATCATCGTCACTTACCATCAGGTGAAATGATGCCAAGGGCATCCCAATTGTGAATTTAAAATAAAAGTTAAGTATTTCGCCAAAGAATAAATTCAAGAAACATGTTAAAAATGTCTGTGTTCTGGAGGATTTTTTAATTATAATAAGACATTATTTAAATACAAAGATATATGATTATGTATTGATCTTTCTCTGTCAGTCGACCAACCCGCACTGGGCCCGGGTGATCGACTAAGGCCCTATCGCTCTAATTCAGGGTAGGCTTGAGCCCCACGGTGGGGACGTATATGAGCTTATATGATAATTAGGGATGCATCCGATACCGATACCGATACCGATATATCGGCGATACTTCGGGTTTGCCGATATATCGGTATCGGCGATATTTTTATGGCAGATTCAACGATACTTTTCAAATTTCGCGCTTTAAAAATGTAATGTAAACGCGCGTGTTGTCCCATCTATTTCGTTACAATCGAGGCATCTGTCGCATCTGAGAGACTATTATCCACCGCAGGTCTTATTCAAACAGACTTGCAAAACTTACTTAACTTAATTACAAAAGTTCAAGATGAAGCCAACTACCTACGTGAAATATTAGAATATAACAAAAATTCTACCATGAGCGAGTCTGACCGGGTTTATTAAATCAATAGATGTCAACGAGAGTGTCATAAAAATATTTTATACTAGCTCGCGCAAGCGGCTCGCGAGCGTGAAAAAAAGTATCCTATGTGTTAATCCAGGTCTTAATTTGTCTACCTACCGAATTTCAGCCAGGTCCGTTCAGTAGTTTTTTCGTGCATAAGCAACAAACATACACACTCACAAACTTTCGCCTTTATAATATTATAGTGTGATGCTGGAGGTAAGTACATAATATAATGTAAACAATTTCATAACAGTTATTCAGCTTCGTTCCTTACACCCTTAAAAAAATATAACATACGTACAAAATATTTTTATTTTATTTAGATAAAATTTAAGATTGTACTAATAAGCCAAATGCTCGCCACATTGTAAAATTGTTGATTATTATTAAGTATAATTTTCATGCTGTTTTATCTTATATCTTATCTTAATATATATAAATCTCGTGTCCCAATGTTTGTCCTCAATGGACTCCTAAACCACTTAACCGATTATAATAAAATTAGCACACCATGTGCAGTTCGATCCAACTTGAGAGATAGGATAGGGTAGGGTAGGGTAGTGTAGGGTAGGGTAGGGTAGGGTAGGGTAGGGTAGTGTAGTGTAGTGTAGGGTAGGGTAGTGTAGGGTAGGGCAGGGCAGTGTAATGTAATGTAAGGCGGTACGAAGTTCGCCGGGACAGCTAGTTATTATTATTATATAAGATAATAAGCCAAATATTTGACATTTGGAAATTGTTGATTATAATTAAATTAGGTAGGTAGCTTCAGAGTAAAATCGTGATTTGTCTTAAAAACATTTAAAATTTATATTAAATTTGTAGCTTTTTGTAGCTGACTGTACTTATCTCCCTCAGATTTTTATTGTCGGACGTAATGACGACAACAAAAGTAGGTAAAAATGGAAGGTGCTGGTACGTCCATTCGGACGAAACTTTTTGGACGAAACGACGAATGACTCAAATTCAGTAGTCAGAAGAGACAAGACTTACGCGATAGAAAGAGAGGCAAATTGTAGGTGAATATAACTGTAGGTAATTAGCGCTGTGTGACCTGAATTTGCACTTTATTGTGTCGTAGCTAGAGTCGCCATTCATTCAAATGATTTTGCAGAGTTAACCTTCTTTTTCGTAGTAAATAGTCTTTATTCTTTGCCCAAACTAGGATTTCCTATACTACGGGAGCCACCAGAGACTGATCATCATCATATCAGCCGAAAGACTTCCACTGCTGGACAAAAACCTGTCCTGCGCTGTAGGAGTGGGAAGCCTGCCTACGTTACGTCTTCCGGTGCGCGTCGCCACTCGAGAACTTTACTACCCCAACGGCTATCTGTTCTAGGAGCAATGTGCCCTGACCACTGTCAGAGACTGATCATCATCATATCAGCTCATATACGTCCCCACCGAGGGGCTCGAATTAGGGCGATCAGGCCTTAGTCGACCACGCAGGCTCAGTGCGAGTTGGTCGACTTCACACACAACCTTCGAGTTTCTTTGCAGGTGTAAAGGTTTCCTCGCGATGTTTTCCCTTCACCGTAAGAGCGTCGGATAAACGTACACATGGAATCGAAATTCGACAACACATTGGTACGTGGCAGCGTTCGAACAACGACCTCCCGGACAGGAGGTAGAGGCCCTTGCCATTGTGCACCACAGAGACTGATATCTTATATATAAAATTCTCGTGTCACAATGTTCGTTCCCTTACTCCTCCGAAACGGCTTGACCGATTCTCATGAAATTTTGTGAGCATATTGAGTAGGTCTGAGAATAGGCCAACATCTATTTTATTTTAGGGTAGGGTAGTGTAGGGTAGGGTAGGGTAGTGTAGTGTAGGGTAGTGTAGGGTAGGGTAGTGTAGTGTAGTGTATGTAGGGTAGGGTAGTGTAGGGTAGGGTAGTGTAGGGTAGGGTAGGGTAGTGTAGGGTAGGGTAGGGTAGTGTAGTGTAGTGTAGGGTAGTGTAGTGTAGGGTAGTGTAGTGTAGGGTAGGGTAGGGTAGGGTAGTGTAGTGTAGTGTAGGGTAGGGTAGGGTAGGGCAGTGTAATGTAATGTAAGGCGGTACTTAGTTCGCCGGGACAGCTAGTTTACGTATAAATACGTGTACAGGATGTAACAAAATTAGTGTAGGATCCGTTAGTTAAAAAATAATAATAATAAAAATCTTTATTTTACAAGAGAAAGATTACAAAAACTGTGAATAATAATTGTGTTAATACTGAACAACTTTCTCCAACGAACCCTTAGTCAATAGAGATGACGAATGCTAGTCATCTGATTTACTTTTTATCATCTGTCAATAACGACGTTTTGTTCAAAAAATGTTTGATATATCTGGCCGTGACGTCATAGTTTTGCAGTCATATGTACCTACTCATTTTGTTATTTGATGACGACTTGATGGAAAACAAAACGAGTAAGGTTTTCCGAAGTTTTAGTTGGACGGCAATTTAGTGATCAAGAGTTCATAATTTATTTCTGATGCTGTCGTCATCCCTACTCTCTAAAAAAAAATTGAACTCTCCATCCAAAAATGCACAAAACTAGTCGATCAGCTGACCGATTTGTATTGAAGAGTTTGAAATATTTTTTTTGCGATTTCAGCAAAGTCATAGAACAAAAGTTGTTCAGCACTGTGAGTAGAAGCCCCAGTTAACAGGACCTACACCAATTTTGTTACATCCTGTATAGATGTTTAACATCCAGAAAAAGAGCAAACAAACCTGTTTGTCACACGAATGTTTGCCCTGGGGATCGAACCCACGACTCTCGGCCCATACTAATCCCTACTATCCCTACTAATATTATAAATGTGAAAGTAACTCTGTCTGTCTGTTACGCTTTCCCGCAAAAACTACTGAACGAATTTGGCTGAAATTTGGTAGGTAGACAGATTAGGACCTGGATTCAGACATAGGCTACTTTTTACCACGCTCGCGAGCCGCCTGCGGCTCGCGCACTGCGCACCCTCGAAAAGTCATAGAAACGTTGTCCACGCGGGTGAAACCGCGGGAAACAGCTAGTTTAATATAAAATAAACAAAACAATAAAATAATAACAAAAACACAATAGGGTTTTCCAGAATCAAAAATAAATTGTAAAATATTATTCTGCAATTTTTAAATGCCTTCGTGGTCCATTCGCTTTACACGAGGAGGTCGCGGGTTCGATTCCCGGTGGGGTCAACTTGTATAACTCGGTTTGGTTGGTGGTAGGGCATTTTCTAAGCCCGCCTGGCTAGCTACCACCATCTTTTCTAAGTCTTGCCGCCAAACATCAGTGTTAACAACATTGATGTGTTCCGGCATGAAGATATGATAGCCAGTTCTCGTTTGCGTTGGGGAATCTTGGTAGGCCCGCTTCCATCTTCGGCATCATCGTCACTTATCATCAGGTGAGATGATGCCAAGAGCTTACCAATTGTGAACCAAAAAAAAGCCTACCTACCTTGTAAAGTATCTGAAGTAACGTTTTCAGAGTTTCTTTGACTCTGTCATTCATTTTTAGTTTTATTTATGTAATCAAATCAAGTCGTTGGCGTAACGGCTAGGGCCGCCGCCTCCTGTCCTGGAGGTCGTGGTTCGAATCCCGCCACGTACCAATGTGATTTCCAATTTAGATTTCATAAGTACGTTTATCCGACGCTCTCACGGTGAAGGAAAACATCGTGAGGAAACCTGCATACACCTGCGAAGAAACTCGCAGGCTGTGTGTGAAGTCGACCAACCCGCACTAGGCCCGCGTGGTCGACTAAGAGCTTGAGCCTCTCGGTGGGGACGTATATGAGCTGATATAATGAATCAAATCACAAAATTAGTTCGTCAAAAACTTTATATACAGGGTGTAACAAAATTGGTGTAGGTCCCGTTAACTAATGGGGCTGCTACTTATCATACTGAACAACTTTTGTTCTACAAGTCTGCTGAAATCCCATAAAAAATACAATACAAAACGATTAGCGGTTTTTTTATCAACAATTGATAAGCCTTTGGCTTCATCTCACCCAAAAATATTCGGTAATTTTGTGCATTTTTGTATGGAGGGTCGAATATTTTTTTTGCGAATTGACTATGGGTTCCTTGGGGAAAGTTGTTCAGTATGATCAGTATAAGCCCCAGCTAACGGGGGTCCTACACCATTTTTTACACCCTATATATTTGTAGCTCGAATGATTTTAGCACAAAATATAGTTTTTGGCAGACGATAAAAAGTAACTGATTTGATTTTAACTATTATCACAGATGAAATACTAGTTACTTCGTACTATTATGGTTCATTGGATTAATGAAATATTTCACCAATAAATTAGTTTCCGAGTGACATGTTGAATAAAAAAGTTCACAAAAATCGATAAAGACAAAAACGCTCCACGTCAAGACTTATTATCAAATTTAAAGTAACTAAGCAAAGTAAAGATACATAAAAATGATAAAATTAATAAGTAAATCAAAAGCACATTAATAATTTACACATTTTTCAAGAAAAGTTTGAATGTTTTATAAGGGTCGTCGTCGCCTAAGGCAAGACAGCTCGGGACAATGCCCGACGAACTTCCCATTTTGTACAAAAAATATTCGGTAATTGAAAAATAATAGCCTGAACTTTTGATTGAAACAGAACAAAGCCATGCCTCGAAATATTGCTGCCACCATTTCGGGTTCGGAAATTAATAGGAATTGAGCTAACTTAAGGTTAATATGGGAGGAGGTTCAAGAGGCCTTTAATGTTTTTGGTAATTCGATATAACCCCTCCTCAATAATTAGCGTCGGTGGTGTAATGGCTAAGTACGCCGCCTCCTGTCCGGGAGGTCGTAGTTCGAACCTGCCACGTACCAATGTGATTTCGAATTTAGATTTCATATGTACGTTTATCCGACGCTCTTACGGTGAAGGAAAACATCGTGAGGAAACCTGCACACACCTGCGAAGAAACTCGAAGGTTGTGTGTGAAGTCGACCAACCCGCACTGGGCCCGCGTGGTCGACTAAGGCCCGATCGCCCTAATTCAGGGTAGGCTCGAGCCCCTCGGTGGGGACGTATATGAGCTGATATGATGAAGGTTAATATGGGACGGTCAGGAGGCCTTTAATGTTTTTGGTAATTCGATATAACCCCTCCTCAATAAATGTGCTTCATAACTATAACTTGCATATACCCAGCGGCACCGCCCGCGAAGATCCCGTTTATTACAAGCTTTTAATTAACTTGCAATGTATGTATGTTTGTTTTTGTGTAATCTTGGAAGTTAAATTTGACCCACTTCCCGATTTTCGATTGAGCTGAAATTTTGCATGCATATGTATTCGCGTGACAATGCAATATCAAAAGCTTGTATTTAAAAGTTTTTAGGTTTTTCGAAAATTATTCCCGTTCCCGTGGGAATTTGCCAAAATCATTTGCCTAGGGATGCCTGGCGTTATAACTGCTATCTGTATGCCGAATTCCAGTTCGATCCATCCAGTGGTTTCAACTGTGGTTTTAATCAGTCAAGGTAAACGATTTTGTAAGTATATATTAGTCCCAAGACTCTGCATTATAATTTATATGATGTTTTGTTACGTTATTTAACTGCCGTCTTACTTTAGAATTTAAACATTTCTGTAATAGGGTCAAGAATTACGTCGGCAATGCGTTCGACTATTTTCGGCGCGCGCTCGGTTGCGTTCGGCTATTTTCGACACGGCCGCTCGGAAAATTTAAATTTGGAATACTGTTTGTTTCGACTTTGATGTGAAACAAATGTTGTTTATAGGTATACGGCATACTTGAACGAAAGATGGTGTACGTGATGGGAGGTGTGCGGTACGCGGTACGTTCTCGCCAAATAGCTATATTTTGTACGGAAGGTCGACGGTTTGTAAGTTTGGTGTAAATATTTATGGTAGCAGTAATTTATTGTTGGTTCTTCTTTTATTCTTCGGAACACAAAAATAGAAAAAGTTTGTTTTCGTTTATTTTTCACATGAACGAACATAATTCCCTAAAAAACATTAAAAAGCTGCAAATGGTGTAAAAAGAATGAAAATCCGAACGATTGATCTTTAGGCCATATGAATCGCTTCACACCAGGAGGTCGCGGGTTCGATTCCCGGCGGGGTCAACTTGGTAAGACTTAGTTTGGTTGGTGGAAGGGCATTTTCAGAGCCCGCCTGGCTAGCTACCACCTTGCCTCCAAGCAGCGGTGTTGACATCATTGATGTGTTCCGGCTTGAAGATAAAGATCATCATTGCGTTGGAGAATCTTGGTAAGCCCGCTTCCATCTTCGACATCATCGTCACTTACCATCAGGTGAGATGACGCCAAGGGTTTATACCAATTGTGAATAAAATAAAACAATATGACTCGAGCACCGAAAAAAAAGCAGAGGAGTTATGACGTAGGTATTTTTTTTGTATGGGAAAAAAGTTTGTGTTCTGAAACCTATCGTGTGTGGTATCAAATGAAAGGGGTTTTTAAGCCAATTTTTAAAATTTATCACATCATGACATTTCAGTCACTTGTTTTAAATAAAATAAAAATCACTTTCGAAACATCCAAGTTTGCGCTCATCCAGATACGATACGGTTCAAACATTTTTGGTAAAATGTACCTCAAATGATACGTAATATCCTTATATCTAACTATAAGAAAGCAATATTGATATAGTTTATATCTAGTAGTTTTTTTTCCTTATTTCATACTTTTAAATGCATTTTTGTATGGAGAGTCAAATTTTTTTGTGAGAATTGGCTATGGGTTCTTTAGGAAAATTTGTTCATTGTCATGAGTTAACGGCCCTTGTTAGCGCTCCTACATCAATTTTGTGGACCCCCATACAAAAATGCAATTTAAGTAATGAAATCATGCAAAATTATAAAAATATTACTATATGTAAACATTTTTTAAAGTTTTTTTCTTGGGGTTAGATATGAGGATATTACGTATCATTTGAGGTATATTTTACCAAAAACGATTCAATCGTATCGTATCTGGAAAAGCCCAAAATAGGTATGTTTTTAAAATTATTTTAATTTAAATTTAAAACAAGTCGACTGGAATGACGTAATGTTATATAATTTTAGAATTGGCTCAAAATGTTACCACATTTAATTAATTTAATTTAATTATCATTTGATACCACACACGATAGGTTTCAGAACTTTTTTTTCCTTACAAAAAAAAATTGCGTCATAACTCCTTTCCTTTTTTATCACGCTTTTATTAGCTTCAACTGACTCGGTGGCTCAGTGGTTAGTGCTCTTGACTGCTGATCCGAGAGTTGTGGGTCCGATCCCCACCCAGGGCAAACATTTGTGTGATGAACAGATTTGTTTGCTCTGAGTCTGGGTGTTAAATATATATTTAAGTATGTACTTAAACGTATATAAGTATGTATATCAGTCTCTGGTTCCCATATCACAGGGAATCCTACTTTGGGGCCAGATGACCATGTGTGATTTGTCCCAGTTTTTAAGCTATTGCATAGCTTCTATCGCGGGCCTTGAGCGCGGGGACCGAATCCAGAAATTCCGTAACGAAAAAACCTCACGCTCCCCACTCCGACGGGCACGGAGGTGTGGCTTGAAGGCCGTGCATCGTCTAACGTCGTTTCAGTTCGGCAGTCTTCGACACGGCGTTGTGTGCGTGCGATTAGACTATTGTACGACTCTACGAAACTCGCACGAATCGAGACGAGCTGCTCCGAAATCGGACGAATACATAAGCAGCTGTTTATGAGAAAGTATATAGGTGTATAGGTATTTATGTACAACAGTGAATAGCTGTACTTGTAAAATTTGTGTTTATAGTGTTTTTGTTTACCAACGATATCGGTTGCCAAGGCAACAATATCGGTTGTTAAAACAATTAAAACAAACATACCTATAAGATAAAAAAGATTTGATCATTTTCGGAGAATAATAAAACTCTTTTCATAAACTGTATATACCTCCATATGACAAAAAAGATTTGATTATTTTCTGAAGACTAAGTATTTACTTTCAAACATATATTGATGGAGCTAAAGAAGTTTTACTTCAGTCGTGTGGTCTAAAGCACACTCGTATTTTAAGCTATTGTAAGTATAGATTTTATCGCGGGCTTTGAGGGGACTGAAAAAAACCTGACACCCCAAAAAAAAAATATATTGAGTTCTAAAAAACTTACAGTGCCATCTATCTATCCATCATGATGATGGTGATGGTGGTGGTGATGGTGGTTGCGATGGTGGTCGCGATGGTGGTCGCGATGGTGGTCGCGATGGTGGTCGCGATGGTGGTCGCGACGGTGGTCGCGATGGTGGTCGCGATGGTGGTCGCAATGATGGTCGCGATGGTGATCGCAATGGTGCTCGTGATGGTGGTCGCGCGCGATGGTGGTCGCGATGGTAAATAATTATAATTGCATAAGTTGATAAAAAATGCTATGCAATAGCTTTACCGCGGCAGTCCCCGAGTGCCACACGTCTTTTTTTTTATCATTTATTTATTAACTGTTTGTTTGTATGTTTGTAACCGACTTCTTTGCACTCGATTTTGATGCACTTTAAACGGACAGATTGAATTCAAACTTTGTACATTTATCAGGAATCAGTGACAATACAATAATTTCATTAGTTTATCTCATTATCCTGATCAGGTTCGCCAGGATTAAATGCACATCAAACTAAAAATTGGAAAATAAATAAAGTTTAAAAAAACTAAAAAAACGCTTTTAAAGCACATCAAACTAAAAATTGAAAAATAGTTCTTAATATATGGTGAAAACAATAATGAACGAAAAATACTAGTATTATTGTGAAAAAAGCGTGGGGCGCTTATGCCATATTTTTCGTATATCAAGCAACCTACGCCTTTTTCCACTTTTTAGTTTGATGTGCTTTAAATACGTGTTTTTTTAGTTTTTTAAACTATTTTTTTGTGCTTCGAGTCAAATTGAATCATATGCCCTAAAGATCAATCGTTCAGATTTTCATGATTTTAACACCATTTGCAGTTGTTTTTGCGTACCGTCCTCTAGACCTATCTACTTGTCAAAACAATCCTATAAGAGTTATAAGTACTACGTACGCTGTCTATCTTTCCACTTTTTAAAAGGCTGTACCTTTTAAACCGTAATACATTGATAGCCGGCTGAAATTTTTACAGAATATGTTATTTTAGGGGATTTGCTTACAAATAATAAAAAAATTAAAAGTAAAAATTATGGGGGTGGGTCACCATAAAAGAAACGTCTTTTTTTTTGTTCTATTTTTTAAACGGTAATACACACAAGCGTGAAACTTAGAGTATTTTTGTAACTAATTCTGAAGTAAAACAACATTCTATATGAGTCATACCTGCGTTAAATTAAAAAAAAATAATTTTTTTATGGATGTATTTTATTGGAAATGAATTGTTGTAATGCGTGTGGTTAAATGGCGTGTTACTAATCCTTCGGTGCGCTAGTCCGACTCGCACTTAGCTAGTTTTTTCTTCTTTTTATTTACGTGTAGCATTTGGCCGGGGTTTCAAAGTTGCATATAAACCGACCAAAGTTAAAGGCCCGACCACCTGCGACCATTTCATACAATTACGAGGGTAGCATACTTAAATGCCCTCATTGCACGAGGAGTTTCGCTGCGAAGATTGACTACATAAGCCATCTTCGAGCGCACGCGCGGCAAACCGACTAGGAGTCGAAGTGTTCGCCATGACCGAAATCGGTCGGATAGATCATCATCATCATTCATAAACCAAAGCGGAGCGAAGCGAAGCGAGTAAAATAGACCAATCGAATTGAGGACACGAAGCGATAAATTCAATCAATCATTAGGCTTTATAGCTTCGCTACGCTTTGGGGGACAAACTTTACCACTAACTCAATACACCGGTTATCTCTTCCTCATCATGTTTTGGTTGTACATTTTTATCATTTTATCCCGTGAACCCGTTCGTCAACAGTTCACACTCCACTTGGCTTGCACGAACTCCGGCCCAGTGGAGCGGAAATATAGAACGTTGCACACTTAAGGCCTTAAGATGGGTCAAATGACAATATTCAATTCAAATTATTGAAAGACTTTGTAAAGCTATCACCATGGAAAAAATATATAATATACTTAAAGTAATAAAAAATCGATATAATTGAATACAATTTTAAAATATTACCTAACACTTTTCAACCGACTTCAAAAAGGAGGAGGTTCTCAATTCAATTGTATTTTTTTTGTATGTTTGTTACGCGATAACTCCGCCGTTTGCGAACCGATTTTCAAAATTCTTTTTTTAATTGAAAGAGTATACTCCCGACGGGATCCCATTGTCACCAAGTCAGGATCTGATGATAAGATCCCAGGGAAATCGAGAACAACCCTCATATTTTATAGGCACATATTACGTGTTTCATGTATTTCCTAAAACTATTCAAGTTTTGGCGTCTGGTAGTCATCATCTCATTATCATCATCATTAGATGAGCTAATGAAGGAAGGTACAACTTCTTAACGGTTAGGAGTTGGAGGATAATTCTTTAAAAATTTTACGTAGACCTATAGTTGTATTCTTACAGGTTATTCAGATGAGCTGATGATGGAAGATTTAACTCCTTAACTTTCATGCTGTTCAAATGATGGTGGAAACCACAGGAATCTGTATCTGTTAATGAAACACATGCATATGAATTATGATTTGATGGTTCCTATTGGCGAGTGGGTGATTGGATATAACGTTGTTAGATAGATAGCATTATCACTAAAAATAAATAAAATAAAAATAAAAGTTTAAAAACTTAAAAACCGACTTCAAAATGAAATTCACTCAAAAGTATGAAATAATATTATTATACTTTGATACACGACATTAACAAACAATAACGAAATCAAAGTTGGGTTCGGAATTAAATTAGTGACCTAAAATTTTTTTTGAGGTCGGTGTTAGCAATACCATCGAATCTAAAACATTTGATACGTAAGTAGCTGCATGCTGATTCCGACCTCAAAAATAAATGTATGCCCCTAATACAATCCCTACCCACCTTTGATTTCGTTATTGTTGGTTAATGTCGTGTATCAAAGTATAATAATATTATTTCATACTTTTGAGTGAATTTCATTTTGAAGTCGGTTTTTAAGTTTTTTTTTATATTTTTATTTTTTATGTAAAACAAATATAAGGTGCTTCTAAAATATATACCACGGCTGCAATGGGAGAAAGTATCATGTATAGTGATTACGAAAATGATACATTTATATGTATGTTCAACCGACCCGCGCGGCCGCGTCCGCGGCGCTAGTGCGCCCCTGCGCAGTAAGTTCGCGCACTTGCTGGCTGCTCGCCTTGCAGTCAAGCGCGCAGTACCGACGCGTAGTAGTTAATATTCAATGAAAGCAACACACAAAAATCGGTGTCTTTAAGACCTTTCATTTTAATTTAATACATTTTTTAAAACTTATTTGAAAGCGATGAAAAGTAATAAAAACATGTAAAAATCGAGAATTGGGCGTTCGATTTCAACGTAACAGCCGAGTTGAAGCCCGCATTGATTTGAACTTAAAATGAATAGACTTACATTCGACATTATTAAAACACGTATCAACCTGCTCAGATTGAGTGATCTTAGCGCCTTAAGCCCGACGTGCTGATGGTTTTGATTATATGTGAAAACACAGATGTGAATGAAAAAACGAGTCTTGGTGTAAAGACCACGTTTAGTCAAACGTCGCGTAGGACAGACCCTGGCTAGACAGAGCGAAGATGTCTGAGATGCATAAATTCGTGGCCGAAAATCGGTGCAAGGGGCTCTTATGACTGGATAGAAGCTATGTCTGAAAGATGGATTGAATTGATATTTTCAACCAACTTCCAAAAAAGCAGGTTCTCAATTAGACTGTATGTTATTAGGGTTCCGTACAAAAAAAATGGATCACTCGTGCGTCTATCTGTGTGTCACAGCCAATTTGCTCCGAATCTATTCGACCAAATCAGATGAAATTTAGTAGGATTGTGTAATCCTATGACCTAAATACAGATGTGCAAAGTGAATAAATATTTTTTTTTAAATAAGGGTCATTCCGGGGGGAAAATTAGGAAATTTAAAAAAAAGTTTTTCAAACCTTACTGTATCATATCAAATGAAAGGGCTCGTTATAAGGATCTCAGGTATATTTTTGTTGTTGTTGTAAAATAAATGGTTTTGATTTTATTTTTGAAATAAGACGAAAATGCCCCCCCCCTGATCTGCAAAACTACTGAGCCTAAAATTTTGAAAAGAATACAAAATACAGTTCATTGCTTGTGCAGTACAGATGTGCAAAGTTTTTTTTTTTAAATAAGGGTCATTTCCGGGGGAAAATTTGTAAATTTTTAAAAAAATTGTCATACCTTACTGTATCATATCAAATGAAAGGGCTCGTTAAGAGGACATCAAGTATATTTTTGTTGTTGTTGTAAAATAAATAGTTTTGATTTTATTTTTGAAATAAGACGAAAATTTAACCTTCCCCCCCTCCCCCTGATCTGCAAAACTACTGAGCCTAAAATTTAAAAAAAAAATACAATATATAGTTCATTGCTTGTAGATTACAGGAAAAACCTCAATTGAAAACAAAGTGGAAAACTCAATATAATACGTCACTTACGAAAAATAGTTCACTAAAACACTTCTAGATAGCGTTAGTTGTATTTTTCTGTTGCTCGCGTTTGTGTCTTTTGTTTGTCATATAAATAGGTATCATTGACATAGTTGTGTGGAGAGGTGTGGTGGTACGGAACCCTCATACCGCGAGTCCAACTCGCACTTGGCCGGTTTTTTATATGTCTTTACACAACTGATTTTCATGAATTTTTTTTTTCATTCCGATAGGGTATGCTGTAAGGTTGGTCCCGTATAAATTTTATCAAAATCGGTGTAGCACTTTTTTAGAAAATTATTAACATACCAAAAATTATAATGCAAAAGTTGTTGAGATGGAAGTCGGTTTTTTAACGTGTTTAGCTTTTCCAATTATAACAATACAATATCATTGGTGACGAAAAACTTATTAAACAAACAACAAAACTTCAAACATCGCTGTAGATTTTTTTTATTATTATTCCCAATTGGTAAGACACATATTGGTAATATATATCTACACTAATTCCACATAAAAGAAATAAAACTGCGTTCATAATTTGTTAGCGACTGTTATTTCTTTTATGTGGAATTAGTATGTGTGATATCATGTTCCACCAAGAACCTACAATCAAAAGTGTCAACAATTGGTAAGCTTTTCGCATCATCTCACTTGATGGTAAGTGACGATGATGCCGACGATGGAAGGGGGCTAACCAAGATTCCCCAACTCAATAGGGATCTGGCGCCTGCCTCTGTTCTACAGGATTCATTTCGGAGAGTGTGTCCAACAGGAGCTTCACGACCCCATACGTCATTGGACTACCAAGTATGCATATGCGTATGGTAGGGTTTCCACCCCTTGGT